>OW052043.1:33729540-36129540 GCA_932526495.1 Bombylius major
TCTTTAATGTCAATTATGTGTTTTAAAAAAAAAAACATATTTGTATGTGTATTTGTATTTGTAAATAAATATATGTATATATACATATATATTATAGTAAACGTAGATAAGTGTTAATAAAACTTTAGTTGTAGAACCTTTCTTTTTAAAAATCCTATGCATAAATTATTTCACTTATAACTATCGCTTGTGTAACATTTTGTAGTTCTAACAATTTAGATACTATAGTATGATAATTAATATGATAAAAAATTTTAATGAAAAAATATAGTATAATGATTTTTTTTTCACAACGAAAACAAGGTTACCTTTATAGTACAAAGTGAATCATATATTTTTAAATCAGCACTTAATGTTATGTGTAAATCCTTCAAAAGTGTCCAATTCAATTTTCATCTAATTATTATTTTTTCTATAAATTTTTTAAATTACATTTGTTTTTTGTCACTTTTACAGAAAAAACCTGACTGGTCTAAAGGCAAACCTGGTGATGCAAAGGTAAAGGAAGAAGTTGAAGCTGAAGCATAAGATCCTTTCATTTTGTCACATAAATTTAATATAAACTATATTTTAAATAAATATTTAAAAAAATGTATATGAACATACACACAACATTTTCCTTCCTTATTACAATTTTATCTTTATTATCTAATAAACAAAATAAATCTATGAATAAAAGAGAAAATTTTAATATCTAATAATAAATGTATAAAAGAAAAAAAGAAAGTTTATGTTAAATTCTTAAAAGAAAAAAAAAAAGAAAAACAATATTTTGAAAATAATTTCATTCATTAAACATATTACATAATTTATATATAATAACGATTTTGTATTTGTATTATTTTTTTTTTTTTTTTTGTTTACCTTTTTCTCCACAATATGCATCATAATTAAATCCTTTTATCCAATCGTACAGTTCAATCATAGTTTTAAAAACAAAAGAAAATTTCAACCACCTAATTTTTCAAATTTCATTAATTGAATACCAAAAAAAAAAAAAAATCATTTTAAATGCCCCCTGGCCCTGTGTTGATGTTTGAATAAACTTTTCCCAATTTTTTTTTTTTTTTTAGTGTGTTTAGTGTGTAAACCAATAATTTCATTAAGCTTTTGGAATGAATTGCTAAACACACACACTATGTAAAATATTCCTTTGATTAAAAAAAAAATGATATACTATAGATAATATCCGTTGGGACAAGCGAAAAACGGGATGTTGCGCCACTATCGTCTCTTTGTGGGTTTTATTTTAGGACTTATTATAAGGCCAAGGTTAAATTTTTGTTAATTTATAATTAAAATTTTATTAATAATTTTTTTTTCTTACAATTGAAATAATAAAAAAAACCATGAATTTAACACTCCGATCTATGATTAATTTTACATACGCCGATCAATAATAAAGACATTTTTGTAGTTATTTTCCTCCCTTTAAAAAATTATGTTCCCAGAGAATTAGAAAGTTAAAATTTGATCAGGATGTTACTTGAACATCTCTTCCAAACAAACTTTAAGAAGTTGTACAAACTTCAAAAATAAGAGGGGTCGCAGTAGAGGAAAAAAACGTTAATTTTTCGAAAAATGGCGATTTTTTGCATTTTATCCTATTAGTTCTGCCCTAGTGCATGGATTTCTTTTGTTTAAAGTTTGTTTGGAACAGATGTTCAAGGAACATCCTGATTAAATTTCAACTTTCTAATTTTCCTGGAACATAATTTTTTAAAAGGACGAAAATGACTACAAAAATGTCTTTAACATTGGTTTTTTGAGCCATTTAGCTCGCTCCCTGTTGCAGGGATCTTTTTTGTTCAAAAAAGACTTTTGTACAGAAAGAGAATTCCCTGCAAATTTCAAATTATTCGGATCACAGGGGAGGGGTCCAGAGATATTAAAATTTGAAAACTGATTTTTTACGAAAATTTCCTTACATAGATCGGAGTGTTAAATAAAATATTTGGTAAAAATTCAGTTAATAAATTTTGAGTTTTTTTTTACATTTCAAACATATTCAGAAAAAAAAATTTAAAATAAGATATGTATTTAAGTTTGAAAGAAATTATTTTTAAGAGATTTTTAGAATTTTTAAAACTCATAATTTATATTCTTAATTTTATTACCAAATAGATTCGTTTAAACTTTTTGTTGTTTTATCAATTTTGCTTCTCTTATGAGATTTATTCATGGTTTTTTTTTTTGGGTTGGGTAATAAGCTTGTTTAAATTAAAATTTTTTTTTCCTTTTTTTTAAATTTAATTTTTATATTATTTTTTATTTTTTAAACATATATAAATAATTTATTTTTTGTTTTAAATCAACATTCAAATTTTATCCAAGTCTTTGGCATTTTTTTTGAAATTTTAGTAAGTAAATCAACGTGAATCATAAAACCAAAAAAAATAAACCAAAAAACTAAAAAAAAACAATCATCAATCGTAGGAAAGAAGGACTCCCCGCTTCCCATACATCATTTATGTACTATATACTGTACTGTGTAGTCGCACGCATTTGTTTTTGTCTTCCTGTTGTTTTTTTTTTTAAATTGCACATGGATTCATGAAGTTTATTCAATTTAGTTTTTGTTTCATGACATGAACCCTGATTAGTTTTAATTTAAATAATTCTTTCACAGGAGCATCCTGAAACTCCAGCAACTCCAGCAGCTAATTAAAAAATAAGAACATTTGAAAAAAAAAATAAAAAAAAAACCAAAACTCACACAGAAAATATCTTTATCAAAAATTTTTAAATAATTTTCATTTAGCTATTTATTTTTATTTGCAAATAAATTATGTGAAATATATTTTAATTAGCAAATAATTTTTTTTTTTAATTTTAACTGTGTAAATTTATATTTTTATTTTAAAAAAAAAAAACAAATAAAAAGAAGGAAAAGACAAAAGGAGAAAATAAATTAAATAACAAAAGATGAGAAAAAAATAAATTAAATTGTTTCAATAAAATAACAGCTGTTTTATTTAATGAATAATTTATTTATTTATTTTTTTAAATATCATATGTTGTTAATAAGATAAACAAATCACAAACATTTTAACACATACATACATAATTCTACTTAAAATTTAAAGCGATACGCATAGTCTTAAAATGGTACTTAAGTACATACATGAATGACATTTTTATAAATGCAACAAATTCAAAAAAAAAAAAAAAAAGAAGAAGAAAAAAAATGCCTCTAAAATTTAAAATAAAAGCTTTAAAATTGGAAAAAAAAGTTAAAAGAAAAAAAAAATTCTTAAATTATTTTTTTAGCTTAGCATAAATAATTAAAATGTCTGAGCATTTCTGCAAATACCACAACCTAAAGCAAATTCTTCACCAGTTGGTGGATGAACAACATGTAATGGGCAATCTTCGCCCAATAATTGTTTTGCTTTTGGTCCAGCTGGACATTGTGGTAATTTATTCTTTGGTATATTTGTTAAACGTTGAAAATCATCATGACATGTATCACAAAAATGTGTTGTACCAAAACAAAAGAATACTGCAACTGAACAACAATAACGGCATTTATATTCAAGAAAATCAGTTCCATGTTTTGGGCACATTTGTGCTCTTGCTACATCACTACAAGCACCACATACAAGTTCTTGTGGATCATAATTATCTCCAGCTTCAGCATCACAACGAACTTCACCACCATAATATGCCTAAAAGGTACACAATTTTTTTTACAAAACATGAAAATAAATCATCATGTGAGAGGTTGACATTTACAGATAATTGACAAAAAAAAAATGACCAAATTACCTTCTGGCATTTGTAGCACACATAATATGCATATCTATCCATTGCAAGAGTTGTAAGATCTTTGTTATCACTCGATTTTACAACACCTTCGTATTTAATTCTAATTTGAATTTGGAAAAAAAAATTGAAAATATCAGATCGATTTTTTAAGTTAATGAATACAAGTAATGAATACTCACCTCATTAAAGCTTTACGTTTAACATCTTGTTTTAATGAGTTAATTGGTTCCAAAGTGTCAACCAAAAGTGGATGTTGAATATCAGCCTAAAAATATATAAAATATACACATTCTGATTAAAGTATACATGAAAAGAGCTATTTTTCAAAACTTACTTTGCAAATAGGACATAATGAAAATCCAAATGTGATTCTTGGACCAGTCCATCTTTTTTCTAATACCAGTTTACAACAATGATAATGGAATACATGTCCACAATCCAACTAAATAAAGAAAAAAGAAAGTAAAAAAAAAAAAAAACTAATTAAAAAGCAACCATAAACTTATAATTTTTTCTTACCTGTATTGAAGGTGCACATGAGAGTGCTTCAACAAAACAAATCATACACATATCATCAGCATCTTGCGTTAATTTACGTTCTTTTAAACTTTCTGCTAATTCATTTTCTCTAGCATGACAAACATGTTGTAAACAAGGTAAACATTTCTGTTCATTGACTACACCTCCACAGGGATGTCCACAAGATTTTATTTTTGGACATGAATTTGCAGCATGCTCTTGACATTGTGTATCAGCGCAAACATTACCAATTTCTAATAATCCTGAATTACCAGTTACACCACAGAAACGACAACGTCCAACTGTTTCTTGTGGGCCTGATATTATTGTATTACTTCCATCTCTAAATTCCACCATACCTTTTAAAGTTCGTGAATCAGCAAGAGCTAATAACCAGAATAATTTTGTTCTTCCACAGCTTTCATGTAGCTCAACTCGAATAGCTTCTTCTTCTTCTTTACAAACAGTTCTTCGATGATTTCTTGTTTTTCGATTTAAATGAAGAAAACGATCACAATCACCACATAATGAGCCACAAATTTCACATTGAATAATCGCTGAAGTTTCTCCATCATCATGATTGCTACAAAGTGGTCGAGTATCTGAAATTTTTGACCATTGTCCAGAAGATAATTTCTCTACGTGATCTCTATCCAAAACGCATAAACTTGCAAGAGCTAACCATAATGTCGCTGTTTTAATACAATTTTCAGGTATGCGAAATACCTCATCAAGGCGTGTTAAATTTAGAACAGATTCTGCAATAGCCGCTTTTGTAACTAATGACCATTTCTCTGTCATTTTACCCTGAAAATTTAAGTAGAATCAGTCAAATTAGAAAAGAATTATTAAAATTGTGTGTTATAAAGGCAACTTACACTTGCCATATCCCTAATGAGACTTATGATGCTTTCAGCTTGTTTAATAGATATTATTCCTTTCAAAAACCATCTTTGATTCAAATTTTTTGCTGGAATATCTTTTGGCTTCTTTCGAATGACATTAAATTCACCAAATCTCCTTACCGGAGAACTGGATTCAAATCCAAATTGTTCAGATGTATCTTGATCTCCAGATGCAATATCTTCCGATTGGGTTGATTTCTTATTTGTTTTCAGTGAATGTACCGAAAAATCAATATTATTAAATAGTCTTACAAATGTTGGTGTTTTATCCATATTCAATTTAGTTGTTGTTTTAATTTTAACTTGAACTTGTAACGATTTAGCTATAACAGCTAAGAAAATATCAAGAACTCCCAATCGATTCATATCAAAATCTCCAGCATTTTGATTTACAATACTGAAATCAGTTGGTGGCATTTTTTGTACTCCTAATAAATCTCCAAAATTTTCTGGTGATATTTCTGGAAGAATTCGTCGAAGAAGTGATGTTACTTGACGTTGAACACGATCACTTCCAGTGTGAAGTAGACTAAGTAAATCTTTAAGAAGACCATGTTGATGTGATAAATATGATCTACCCACAGTGCTACCTGATAATGCTAAAACCTGAAGAGAAAAACAAAAATAATGAAAATTACAATTAAAATTTAAAAAAAAACTCAGAAAAAGTGAGGGATATTATACCATGCTCAACATTTCAAAACAATATGTATCGGGAGCTCTAAATCGTTCACTGCTTGAATCACTCTTTTGATCATTTACAAATTGTGTATCTTTATATGAAACTGCAGCTGCATTTGCAATTTCCCATTCTTCTTTTGCACGTTGTGCTTCTTTTTTAATTGCATGCACAATATGAACGATAACTTGTTTCTGAAGATGACTTAATTTACTTCTACTAAATAATATTCCAACCATATGTTCTCTTAAATCTAATGAATCAGCTAATAATGAATTTGCACTTGATTCCATAACTGAAGATTTTCCTCCCATAAAATTTGAATTTTCATTTAAAATACTATCAGCTGTTGAAATAAGTTTACCAAATACTTGACCAGTTATTAATCTAAAAACTCTTAATGTTTCTGATTCACAAATTCTTTGTTGTATTTGAACAGCATTTGTTGATTTCATATGATTTTTACTAAAAATAATATTATCATCAGCATTATTTGATAGACCAAGTAATTTTATTTGTCTAACACGTAGACTATTTTCTGGTCCTCTAAATTCAAGTCGAAAATGGGTAAATGATTCATCTAATGAATAAAAGAAAATATGTATAATATTCATTTTATAGAGAATTAAATTGTATTGTAAGAAAATAATTACCTGGAATTCGAGCTGATATCCATGTACATGCTTTTGAATCAACATCAGCAGATTTTATAATACTCATATCTCCCAGAGATTGGCCAGCAAAATATACAATATTTAATACTTTGTTCTATAAAGTGAAAATAAAAATAAAATTTATGAAAACAAAAATTATTTTTTTTAATTTTTTTTATATTAAACTCCATACTTGTATATCCCTGCTATTATCAATGTGAACTAATATTATTTTGCACACATAATTCAATTTATTCATTGAAATTTCAATGATTTTACATTTATTACGGTCCTCTTCATCACTTTCCCAAAATGTCTCTGTCGAATTATCCGTTAAAGAATCTGCCATAGCTTGTCTTGATGATACGGTAATCTATAAGAAAACAAAAATTTAAATTTTATTCTAATTACACTATTTTTTTCTTTTTTTTAAATTTTAATTTACTTCAAACATTCCATTTAAATCTAAATAATTGTAGATTTTTGCTCCAGAATTTATTTGACTAACACCAACACCACCAAAATTATGATCAATTACATGAGAATTTGATTCAATCATAGCTGCTGTTGATGAAATTAACATTGCTTCATTTTGCTCATCAGATCTTGATAAAATTTTTGAAATGTTTCCAAATACATGAGAGCTAGATAGAAAAAAAGAAAAACAAAAAAAATTATAAAAATTAAAATACTTAAAGTAAAATTTCTACAATACCTGTGTAAGAATTGATGATCAGCTTGTCGAAATCTAATTCCAAAGCATTGAATTGCAATTCGTTGTAAAGATGAACCGGCAGGAAGTAAAAGTGTTAAATCAGCTACAGATTGAAGAAACATATGTAAACTTTGTGACAAGACTTGTGATACTTTTCCACTCATTTGTGTCAATGATACAGGATGTTCCAAAGCAGGTTCCTAAATTAAAAAGCAAAATTTAAATTTATTGTTGAAATTAATGTAATGAATGTTTTACTTGTTCTTCAATTTTTGAAATTTCATCAATAATCGATGGACTCAATGAAGATACAAACCACCACATTAAATCGTGTAAACAAACTGTTTGAGTAACAGATCGAATCAACCAATTGAGTGCTTGTAAAGAATAAATACGACAAGTGGCAATTCGTAAACTTCTTTTCATCACATAACGAAGTTTATCTAAGTCATGTTGTTGTGTTATGAATGTCATTGTTGGTCTAGAAAGTAGGGTATTAGCATTCATTTCAACATCAATATTATTTGCAGTTTCTTTTTGTTGTAGTTCTAAAGTAGTGAATTCTTTTTGTGAGTATTTTGATAATGTATTAGGAAATGTAAAGTCTTTTTGACTAGAATCTATTTGTGCTGAACCATGTTCAGTAGACTCAGTAAAAACTGTTGATGATTGATTTTTCATTGTTGTTGATGTCATTTTTGAGTTTTTTTCTTCAGAAGTAGTTACTTGTGTTTTCATGGATGGAATACTGAATGAAGTGCTTAGAACACTTTCTGGAACAAGCTTTCGAAGATTTTCTGATGGATAACAAAGCAATAATGATCCTTCTACAATATTAAAAGAGAAATTAAAATTTATTTCCAGATTCTAAGACAAAAACAAATTTCAGAAAAAAAAACCCCTTACCACTTTCACTTGTTGAATTATTTCGACGTCTTAAAACAACTTTTGGTTGTTGTTGTTGTTCATCATATTGTTGAAGGTATCCTTTTACTCCAAAACCACCATGTTGTCCACTCCAACCTTGACCCATGGAAAAACTTCGATGGAACCGTGATAGTGTACTTGTACCATGACTGGTCGAAGCCATCATTATATCCGAATTATTTGGGTCGCAAGAATCATATGACATATCAGAAAGGGGCTAAAATAAAAAAAATTGAACAAAGAAAACAAAAAAAAAATATTCAAATTGTGCTTACTCTTTCAAAACAATTATCAGCTGAATTTATACCAAAAATTTCATAAGGAAGATCATCATTCAATGATGCACCTAATAATTCTAAACAAGAAAATGTTTCTGGTGCTGACCATATTAAATCTGGTGAAATACATGATGGAAAATTTGAATTTTTACGGTAAGGAGTCGAAGGAACTAGAGATGAAAGAGATATCATAAATTTAAAATTAAAAAATTTATCGAATTATTTAAAAAATTTAAAGTATTTACAAGCAGAAAATTTTCCATTCATTTTTAATCCGATTCTACTGTTTCGATTTGAATTTGAAACTGATTCTCCTCCTCGACTAGTACTTGGACGATTCATATCAGTGAAAAGATTTAATTGATCTTCGGTAACAACTGGCATTTGTTGTGGTGATCGTTTTTGATTTGATAGTAAATTTGATGTACTTGATGAAAGTTCTAAAAGAAAAATTGCATTCTCTTTCATTGTTGTATAAATTTCTGAATTTGCAATTAGACTAGATGTTTTCACTCCAAATATATTAACTTCCATTGGAGATGTAGATATATGTGAAGATTGATTTATGTTGTTAACATTTTTATTTGCTGAAATATATCTATAAAGAAAAATTAATTTATTCTGTGGTGTTTAGACATTTACATAAAAATTGAAAAAATTACTTTTCACGGCAAGCATCACACATTAGAAACCAACTTGAAGCACCTTTTCCTCCTTCACCACAATTACCAGCCCAACCTTCACAAAATATTCCAACGGAATTATAACCTTTACCTTTAATTAAATTTTAATTTTAATTGTAAATATTTGTAAATCAGTAAATTGTTAATTTTTTATCGCACGTAGTTAATAATAAAACAGCACGTAGTTTGAACTTTTTTCTTTTCTCACCTCTAGCAGATTTTCCACATCCTGGATGCACGATTCTCATATGATAAGTTACTGGTATTGGTAAGAATACCTCACACAACTCACACCATGATCCATCGTCTAAAATTAAACGAAATTTTCTTTTTATTTCATTCATTCATAGGTTTTTTTTTTATAGTTCAACAACCTTTCTTCTTTTTTCGGAGCTTTTTAGTTTCTTTCTCTCCATCTGGCTTATCTTTTGAGCTTAAATGATGACGAGGAGAACACCTAAACAATTTTTAAATATAATTTAAAAAATTTTCACAACACTGTGACAAAAAACAAAATATACATTTTTTGTTGATCCAAAGCATTAGATTGTATGATTTGTATACAATTGCCACATAACTGTTCCCATAAATAAACCAAACATCTAAGAGCCGGAGGAAGAACAGCAACCACTTCGGGAAGAGATTGGAGCTTTGGTTTATCTCCATTTTCGCCCTAAATTACAAAAAAGATAAAAAAGTAAAACATTTGAGTAATTATAAAACAAAAAAGGACTTGAGTGAAAAAGTTACATCTCCTCCATTATTTTTTCTGAATCGACGGTTATTAATGCTGGAATTTCCTGATTTTTGTAATGTTTCCAATGTTGATGGTCTAATATTTAAGTAATTACCAGCATTTGCAACTTCAACGGAATGTCTTTGTTGTGCTTTTTGCTCCCTAAGAAAAAAATGATTAATATTTAAATCTTTCAACAAACAAACAAAAACATTAATTTTCTTACTTTGACAAATTAATTTTATTTTCTCCACCATCTCTCCTTGTTACAACTATTGCTCCTTCTTTCGGTAATGATGGATGAAATTTTAAAAATGAAGCACATGCCATTGCATCATGAACAATCCCTTCATGCCATAGAAATGCAGCAAACACGGCTCGTAAACTTTCTGCAAATGATGGTGGCATTGCACGTTTTGGAGTTCTCATTTTTGTTGTTATTGTTGCTGCCGTTGTTATTGGATTTTCAACGGTAATTGAAGCAACAGGAGTAACAGTATTTACACAATTAGATTTTGATGTAAGAAATTGTGTGTTGCCATCTCCTCCACCAGGAGGAGTATTAATTGATGATAAAGGTGTTGGCCATATTGGTGGACTTGAAGTATCTGTACTAATACTTGAACTTTTTGGATCAAAAATATTTGTTGTTATCATTATATTTGAATTTGTCATTACAATTTGTTGATCACATTTCATATCAAGTTCAGATGATAATTGTTCAATATTATTTTTATTATTTAATTGTGAAAAATTTCCTGAAAATTTAAAAATTCATTGATATGTGTATACTCGTGAAAAATAAAAAATAAAAATATTTATCTTGAAATACCTGGTGAGGCAGCCCTTCTACTTTTTAGTTTTCTTGGAGTATGTTTCGGTGAAGTTAAAATTGAACCTGATGTACCTAATGAAAAATTACTTAATCGAATAGCGGTTGCATTAATTTCGGAATGACTAGTATGGCTATCACTAATTTTCGGTGAAACTGAAGTATCCTTGAAATATAAAAATTATGAAATTATTTACAATTCCAAAAGTGCTAGAAAAAAGTTACCTCTTTTATGCTTCCTTGACTAGGTGATTGACTTAAGTCTCTTGTAAGCGAACTTACTAATGCTGATGTGTCTGAAATCTCAACAGACTTAGAACTACTGCTGTACGCTGAGAGACCTTCAGCGTATTTGACTGGAAAAATATATAAAAAAACAATAAATCTGTAGGAATTTGAATTACATTTGAATTTCTTCATCTACTTACTTGGAGGAACAAAAACTGGACTAGAACTTCTACTAATTTGTGGTGGAGTTCCACCATTTCCATTACTTTTGGACTCTTGAGCTCCAATGCTTCTAACCAATTCTCTAACAGATACTGATCCAATCTCAGATAAATCACTAAAAAAAAATTATCAAATTGAGACCAAAAATCAATTCAATTTTTTTACATACTTTTTTTTCCTGAAACTTGGACTATCTTTCCCTTCTAAACTGTCACCTTTAAACCATTTTTGTAAAGCTTGTAATTTACTTGCACCACCTTCAACAACTCCTGCAATAGCTGAACTAATATTCGTTTGATTAGAACTTTGTCCTGGTAATGTTGTTATATCTTGTATAGTTGCAGTTTTTTGAGAATCATCAGTTGATCCAATTATTGATGTTGTAGTTCCAACATCTTGTTCTGTAACTGAATCAAGCTTTTTCTCACGATCTGAATAAATATCATCAAGTTTTTCAGATGACTTTTGATTTTCATCTTTTGAAATGGAATTTGAAGTAAAAATAAAAGGATTTGTTGATAATTGTAAAGAATCTGAAGATAAAGGTGGAGTAAACTGAAATTAGAAAGCAATTTTAGATGTTAATTAAATGAAATAAGGTAATTTAGAAATAAATACTCGAGCTGTTGAAAAATCAAATCCTTTTTTATTAGGTGAACCTGTTTTCGCTTTTGATTGTGTCTCAATTGGTTGAACAATATCAGCGTTGTCCAAAATGCTAAAATATAGTTTTTCTTTAACCCAAAATTATAAAAAGTTTGTTAGAAATCTTACGTTTTTTGTTTTGAAACACTTTTGGTAGTGGTTGTTGTTGTCGTTGTTATTTGTGGTTCAATTATCGGATGTAAAAGCGTTTTACCCAAATGCTGATTATATTGTAAACACCATGCTTCTGTTGGATACCATCCAGATGTACAATGCTGACGAATCGATTCAGTTGAAAGACGTACCCAAACACCATCATCATTTTCAACCTAATCCGAAAAGATAAAAACAAATTCATTTGGTCAATTTTTTATAAGATTTGTCTTTCTTCAAGTACAATGTATAAATCAATAACTAACCTCATCGATGAATGATATAATTCCATTCATTTTAACAATACCAACTTGTTCTGATTGTAAAGTTGGATGTGACCTTATACGTAATCCAGCTGAATTTTTTGTTATAAATTTTCTTAATTTATTTGGTGGTTGAGGTTTTTTAGTAGCTTTTTGTGATGGTGGTGGAATACCACCTTCTTTAACCTCTACACGATATATCTCTTCTAATGAGATACCATCAATGGTAACTGATAAACAATAGCTACCAACTGAATTTGGTGTCCAAGAAATTGTAAAAGTACCATCTTCCATATCTTGAGCATATAAAGTTTCTGTAACTCGTGTTTGTATTGGACTACAAAATCGAAGTTCTTCAAACGAATAATGACTATAAGGCTATAAAATTAATAATTAAAACAAAAAATAAAAATCGATTACATAACAAAAAATAAATTATTTACTTTCATGAATGTAATTGCTTTAAAACACATTTTTTCTTTAATTGTTGGTTCATAATTAATTCTTGGTGGTGGAGTAACACCTCCTAATGCCATTGAATCTGAACATGATATTCTTCTTAATTTTCTATTATTATTTACAACAGCACCTGCTGGCATTGCTTTTATTTCAACCTAACAAAATGCAATAAATAGATAGGTAATTCATATTTTTTTTAAATGTTATAATGCAGATTTATTCTTATTTTTTTTTTCATACTTTTAAATCAGGAACCACAACAATATCTCTATATTGATCACGAATTGTAACTATTAATTGTGTTGGCCAACCGTATCTTACAGGTTCTTGTATTGGATTTAATTCACATTTATTTGGATCTAAACGTGGTTCCGGCTGTAACCATGCTGCTAATCTGGCACCAGATGAGCCAGGAGCACCACTAATAAAATCTTTTAGAAACTGTCTTTCATTTGATTGAGAACTGTGAAGAAAAAAAGTAATAAAATAAATAAAATGATCTTTTTTCTTCTAGGAATTATTATATTAAATTACAAATTAAATATTTTTTTTAGAATGAGCTTAAATTATGACCCTAAACTTGCATTGTAATAAAATTATTTATTCGGAAATTCATTATAAATTATAAAATTTCAATTATGTTTTATTTTTTTACAGGTATAAATTTAAACTGATGCCGTAATTTAATCTTTTTAAACAAAAATTTTTATATATATGTATGTACATAGTAGATGGTGATGGTGAATAGTATCTAGCTGAACGTGGTATTTTGTCATTTCCTCCTTTAGTCAATTAAATTATATGGCGACATTTCACAGTAATTCTTTGAGTATATTTCTTTTTTTTTCTTTCCTATCTTAATAAGATATCATAACGATTATTAAGTGTATATTAAATACATAACAGATTTAGTAACTAAAATAAAGAATAAATAAAAAAAAACAACTCTAAGAATCTTGTTCTATGACTTTTTTTCATCATCATCATCATCATCACTACCACTACCACCAGTCACCACAAAACATTTATTTTTCTTCTTCTTTTGTGTAATGATTTAAGATTTAAGCATCAATCAACACGAAATAAACGCTAACTTAGTATATTATACATTAATTTCTCGTGTTTTGTCTGCTATTAATATCCACCTAACAATTTCTCGTAAATGAAAAAAAAAAAAATTAAATCAAAATTCTCGAACAGTATGATATTCGAGAAATGTTAAAGAACTCGAAAATTTAGATTCGGTCTATTTAGTTTGGAAATTTTTTAAAAAGCGGACAAGTTCTCAAAAACTGGGCTATATTCTTAAAACTATGAAGATTATCAAATATTACATAGAAATTATTTTATAGGAGTACATTTTTATAAACACCTTGTACCTACTCTATCTATGTATATGTATCTTGGAAAAAGTGGCTTTCAAAACCTATTAATACCCAAAATCAAATAGGCAAATAATTATAGTAGAGTAAGAACAGAAAAAAACGACATTCGATTCGACTGGGATTCAACCCCAAGAGTCAAGACCTTTGCCTTTCCGGGGCACTGTTCTACCAATTAAACTATCGAATGCCATGTCGTTCACTGTTCTTAGTTAAAGTAGCTTTACACTACTTGATTTGTCATATCACTTTATGTATGTTATTTTACATATGTATTGTCATACGACTTCTCATAATGCTGAAAATCCACTGAAATAAAAAAATTCAAATATTACGAAGTCGAATCAAATGTCATACGAAATTAGAAAAAATCTATTTTCATGATATGTCGAGTGTAAAGTCGTATGAGAAAGTTTCTCAACAAAATCAGACAGTGTAAACGCTGTCAAACTTTTACCAGTGACATGTAGTATGTAAAGCGATATGAGAAATCAAGTAGTGTAAAGCTACTTTTACTACGTAAACATTGATATGAAGAATACTCAAATGTCCTACACAAAGTGCACAGAATTGCCTGTAAAATGCATAAATTGATAGTTTAATTTCAATAAAATGACTTATTTTCAGTTCATAGTGTTTGATGGGAATTGATATGTTTATCTTATAGTACTCGTATGTATTTAGTATGATAAGTTTAGTCCACAGTAGTTCCTTAATAGTGTTGCTTATTGCTGATAGATCGTGAAATTTTTTTTTAGATTCACAAGTACAAGTACTTTCACATTATTATAACACTATCATATAGCCATTATATGTAAACATATTCATAATTCTTATATACTCTCAACAGTACATACATATATGCATATATTATGAAAACTGCAACATGACGGTCTAATGATTTTCTATGATGACTTGTGTTTATTTTTTCCCTTGACATTCCCTTCAGAGACAAATAAATACGGGGCCCTTTTATGAATTTACATTTAATTATGGCACTGGAAATGTCGATATCTGTGGTAAAGTATAAATGCTTATTCTATTGTACGTATATATTCATGTACATACATATATGTATGTATCATCATCATCTATGGTTCAAATTGAACAAACCATCAAGCAAGTTTTAAATTATTTATATATTTTAAATTCATCAAAGTTAAAAGTTTGTTCCGTCTATCCGTTTTTATTTTATTTTATTTATTATTTTTTAAAATTCCGGTTACTTATGCATATAGTGATCTTCTTTTATATACATATTTTATATACATGATTGTACATATTATTATTTCACTTGATTTCATAAATATTTATTATGTGAATTTTGAACGTCATAATATTACATCAAGAAAAAACATCTTGAATGAAAAATAATGAAGGTAAAAGAATACAATATCGTGAGATACATTAAAAGAATTTAGGTGTGAATGTTTTTAAGTTACTTTTTAAATAGACACTTGTCGATGAGATATTGAGTTCTTATCATTACATTGCTTTTTTTTCCTTATGAAATTGAAAGAACTTGGAGATATTTTTGAAGACTTGTTGTTTTGTTGTTTGTGTGGGTGGGGGGGACGCGGGACAGGCATCCACGAGCACTCAGACAGGAGAGTCCATTGTAATCAGCGCCCCGTTTTCCTAATAAACGAGAGGATTTTGTCTAGGGATTGAGAACAGATGTCTTCCATTCTCATTATATCAGAGTTCCATGTACGCAGCCTTATCCTAGAAAAGGCCGGGCAGCAGCAGAGATGGTGCTCTGTTGTTTGAAGACTTACTTCATGTGAAAATGTAATAATGAATTATTTTTAAATATTTTTTATGCCTTTATGCAAAGTAACCATGTGTTCATGTTGAGTTAGATTTAGATATAAATTAATACTTTAATTTAACTTTATCATAAGAACTGTAGAGAAATTCTATAACATCAATTTGATACATGATCAATTTGTGCAAAATTTTACAATAAATCAAAAAAATTATGAAGAAGTTTTAATGTGTTTTTTTAATCGTTCAAATGTTACACATTTTTACACAGTATCTAGCAAACCCTACAAAGAATATCCTGACCAAATTTTAAATATTTACTCTTACAGTAACATACTTTTTTGAAGGGAAGCAAATAGTTGTTTTTTGATACCTTGTATTGTAACGTAACTCGCACCCAGTTGCGGGGTCTTTTTCGTATCAAAAGGAGTTTCGTAGGAGAACAAGCAATTTAGGAACTTCAAATGAATCGAAGCACAGAATCAAATTTGAAAACGTATACATATTTTTGAGTAGAACGTGTTAAAAAAGAATCGAGTGTTTCAGATATACACCATGTTAATGAACAAAGAAATTTATTGAATTTAGATCAAAAACCTATAAAATATCTGAAAATACAGACTATTTTTTCAATTCAACTTCATGAACATCATTCATATTTGAAATTGAATGAAATAAAACTGCATGAATGAAAGTTGCACGCAAACTTTTCTAATTTTTTTTAAAAATCATAATGTATTGTTAACGTACAAAAATGTGAAACACATATGTTGTAAATGTTTATTACTTATATGTATTATATTCATATTTAACCACACGTGTTATTTGCCTCTTCCGGTTTAGGACGAATCAAATTAAACAATATGTGCATTGTAATTATCTATTGTTTTCTCATATATAAATTCAAGATTCCTTCCATGTTTGTAAAAATTTTCAATAAAAAACGGACTTTCAAATTGCTGTCTTAATATTTTATTAAACCAAATACATTATTGGTACCTACATATTATGTACATACATATGTATGTACGTATATTGTATTCATCATAGCAACTACAAGACGTATAAAGATCATTATAAGATCAAGTTCTTCAAAGTGAAAAAGAAGATAAAATATTTAAAAAAAGATACATACAAGAAAAACAAAAATCCAATTATCATCTTGAATCCATTGAAGCAAACCAAAACTTAATGTAATTCTGTGTTTTGTAGATAAGAGATAGTTGCATGAGAAACTAAAATTTCTTATAAAGATCCGAAATGAAGTCACTTCTGTTCGTATTTTATATTTTTATTAAGGTACTTCTTTTTTCTTAAGATCTACAATGATAATCATGGTGTCTTGGTTTTTTTTTGTTATCGGTTGTATTAATATTAAATACCTACATCCCTTCTATCTTGATCTTCTGGTTTTTGCTGATAGAGAAAGTAATTTTAAGATTTCTGGTCTTGTTCTGCTTTGTTGACTTTTCAATGTTCTACTCTACCTTGTGTATAGAAGGAACCTATAATGTACAGGTTTATACGTAATTCGCTTTTAATACGGATTTTGGTTTACTCCCAATTTTTTGTCGTATAAACTCGATAATTCGGATTTTGGCTTAAGCCCAATTTATTTGGGTTTAATCCCAATTTTTTTATATGTACATATTTATGTGTGAGGTAAAATGCAATATGGCGGATTCTAATTTTTGTGGTGAGAGTGAAGCTGTCACGTTCTTCTTCTTTTTTTTTGTGAAAGAAGAAGAATATGTATACTATACGTGTATAAAAGTATCAACGTTCGCATGTATTATTTTAATCCCAATTTACCGTTTATAGCGTTTTCCCAATTTAATCCAAAATTCGGTTTTAATTCGGATTATTTTTTCCCTTATAAACTGTCTAAATGATACATAGTTCATTTATTTTGTTTACATGCAACAAGGGGTCAAACACACTTGTTGTTATCGATACGTGACTTAATCTTTTGTATATCATTTCTTTTTTCTCATGTTCGTTTTTTTGTTTTTCTTAGAGAATCATTTTTGATTATTTATATTTTTCTTATAACTGGACCCAAAAGAGTTCAGGAATCGTATTATACTAGAAAACTATGCGCAGAAGAAAACATACTTACACAAATGTATTTTTGTTGTTGTAAATTCTAAGAAAGAGCTTTCTTCTTTCGTATATATACATAAGAATATCACTAACACATGTAAGACATGCGCGAGTTTACTTTACCTCAACTTTTTTGATTTTAGTTATAACAGGTATGATTCACATGAAATTAATTGGGTACACAAGTTTTAAAAATGATTTCAAGAGAATATTTCTACTGTACAATAGGCAAAAGGATTAAGGGAATTTTTGGTGATTTTGAGTTAGATATATTTTTGGATAGAGAGTTTTTATATCTTTCATTTTGTTTTATCTGCGTATTAATGGAGAAGTTAGCGATAATGGTCATTTGTCTTAATTGCATTTTATTGTATTCCCAATCCCACGGGTCGCGGCATGCTCTATAAGATTTACAAAGCAGAAATGAACTAAAGGATGTTAGGCTCTTTTGCCATGGTAATTGTAATGTAAATGATATTCCTTGAGTATTAAAAGTAGGAGAAAGATACTTCTAAAAAAATGTTTAGGTATGTTATATGTACCTACGTGTTTTTAGTTTCAAAAAAATTCAAATGATCTTACGTTATTCTTACTTCTTTGTTATGTTTGAAGAATTAAAAAAAAAACTGTAAATCATTCACAAAAATGTTGTTTTGATAGTGTCCTAGAGAACGGATTTTTACCGTTTAAAGTTCATATAATATTAGACTCTTTATCGAGTATCCTGGGCCCTGGCCAAATTTAAGCTTCCTAGTCCCACGAGAACACATACTATTCTAAAGAGTAAAAAAATGTAACATTTTGATCCTTAAAATTGATGGACGTATGTAAAATTTAAAATATAACGAAGTGTTAATCTATTTCTTAGGACGATTTTGAATAATCAATTAAAATAATTCACAATTTTATATCGGAAAATAAAAATTTCACTCGCTGTTGAAGTGTTGAAGATTCAATTCAAATAATCAAATTGTTTTTGAACATGTTTAATCATGATTTGACTTGAATCTTTCTCAATAAAAAGCAAGCTAAGTAACTTAAGTAAGTAGGTACCTTGACATGAGTCAACATACCTAATATGTAATAAAAATAACATTATGTAAAATGAAACAAACATTAGGTTAAAATGTACTATTTACTGTTAACATGTTACTAAAATTGGAAAAATGAAAAAATAAAGAAGAAAAAACTAGAAATTAAAAAAAAGAGAGATGTACAAGCAACAGCATTGAAATGATAGCAAGAAAAAATAAAGTTAAGTATTTGTATGTAATTGATTTTTCTAACTTTGGAAAATAATGTATGAGAAAAAATAAAATTCAATGAGCAATATTATTTCAAATTCTATTTCCCGTTGAAATTACAGTATCCAGTCTTTACTTGATTTGTAAAGTGGAAATAACCATTTAAAAAAGTACATATATTTTTAAAGGTCCTCAAGTATGTACAATCTATAATAAAAACTCCATAATCTAGGTTCTAGTTTTTCATTTCATTCGTTCGTATATATCGTTGATTACTTGAATTTGATCGTTTAAAATACATATAGGTATGTATTATGTATTATGTAGTCTATGTTATATGCAATCGTAATGTAACTTATTTACGATGAGTTCGAAATTGAAGTTTTAAAGTTACGTAAAGCGCCCAATTCAACCAAACTCTCAAAGTCTTCATGCTGCTTGTTGCGTTGCGTTTTGCGTTGCTTGACTTGAATTTGATTTTTTTTAAAAAGTATTAAAATTAAAATTGAAAATTTTAATAACCGAGTGGTGGGAGTAGGCAGAGTGAGTGAGTAGGAAAAACAACTACAATACAATACAATTTCAAAACAATATAAGTACAAAAAATACAATACTTTCTCATATTGTTTTTGTTGTTTGAATTGAAATGATTAACTGTTTGACGTTGGCGGTGAAGGTGATCACGACTCATATTTTCAACTTCACATTTTGTTCACAAACAGAAAACAATTCACTTCTTAAACATTTTCATTTTTCAGTATTTCTAAAAAAAAGAAGTTGTTGAGTGAGTGCGTGTTCGATAAGTAATAACGATTGTCAATCGACAACTGAGTTTTACATATTTTTATTTTTTAATTTGTTGCTTTCTTGAAATTTTTAAAAAGTAAATATCATATGTGGTTTGTTTAATTTTTTTATTATACCTATATACCTACATAATTAAAATAAATTTTGAACAAGTTTTACTTTTATTTTTTGTAAATAAACTAAGTCATTATGATATGTGTATAATTGAATTATGTAAAATTAACTTTTTCGTTAATATTTTTGAACCCCGCCCAATTTATATACAATATTATAGGTATGCATAGTTATTATATTTAATACTTTTCATATAATTTTATTCCATTATTTCAAAAAATAAAATAAAAAACATTCATAAAGAACAACAAAATAAAAAACAACAATAATAACAACTTGATCATCAACATTAACTGTCAACGACTTGGATTTTCAATTAACTAAGTATTATGCCTTTATGACCTCGGATGCAATTAGTTAGCTGCACTTGCATTTATGATCATCATAAATACTATATTGCAACTTGCAACTGTGTTTTTTTTTCTTTCTTACATGCAAGCCTATATACATACATATGTATGTACATATTATGTACATACAATATATAATTAAATCAAACAAACATATTATATATTAGGTACATATATATTTTAATTTTTAAATACATGAAGAACAAGAAAATATAATAATATGAATTATCTATAAAAATATATGTTTTAGATTTGTATGTATGTAGGTATGTAGTGCTTTAATAGCGAAAAAAAGATACATTTTTACATATGTGTAGTTATAGTTAGATATGATTTTTTGTTTTTTTATTTTCATTTGTTTTGGAATTTGATTATCGTCCATAAACAGTAATATAATGTTCATTGCATTTTAGTTGTCATTTTTAATAAGACTGAACTGAACAAAGAATATTATTTTATGTCTTTTTTATAAGACTTCGACTTGTGAATATTACTTGTGGTGTGTGTACTTTTTGAAAAAATAAAAAAAAATTGAAATGTGTGTTCTATAAAAAGAATTACAATAATATACATAATGTACATATTTTGTATACATATGTATATCTATATTTGTAGTTTTTCTTAAAATCTGGATGAGCAAGATCATCAATATCATTTTTTATATCAACATTATGTATATATACGAGTTCATGTATAAATGCACATAAATTCAGAGGATACATTTTAATGTGAAAGAAACACATAAAGATTCAAATTCAAAGGGATACAAAGAGCCCGAACAAAAGAACTACAATCACATCATGATAACATACAAACAAGACGTTCTGATTCGGGATTCCATGGTAAGATGAGAAAAAAAAATAATATTAATAAACATTATCTATGATTTTCGTTTTTTGAATATCAATTGAAAAACAAGAAATAGGTATACAAAAAAAAAAAAAAAACGTTTTAATTTTTCCTTTAAATTTTTAAGTTATTTTGGCCATTTTTCAATTCAGTTTTACCAGTTTTACTTAATTTTTTTTTTTAAGAATTTTTATTAAAATTTTATTTATGTTATTTTATTTTACGTTTTCTTTTCATTTGTTCTTGAAAAAAATGTACATACATATACATATGTACATGAGCGTCATGAGCACCGGAAATTGATGAGCATCAATCAACAGAATAAATAATCTTGGTTAAAATTTTCTATATATTGTCGTTTTCTCTTAGCCATAGAATATGAAAAATTTTAACAATAATTATTAATTTTCTCTTTTTTTTTCTGTGTTTAATTCCTAGAAATATAATTTTAAAATATATAAATGTAATATGTATGTACTATGTACATACATATGTATGTAGGTATACAAAAAGATATAATTTCGTTCTCCTGATTCCAGTGTCCCGTTTCTATAACTTGGGTAGAAAATTTTCTACTAATTGTGACGAAACATGTATTTTCTATTTCAAATTCAATTAGTCAAATTCCACTGTTTCTGTATGAGTGATTGAAAATTTTTTGGTGAGATAGAAAAGGTGAAGAGGAATTATGGAAATTGAACAATAAATTCAATTGTCAATTCAAAAAAGAGACAATTTAAATTAAAATCAATTTTTTTTTTACATTTTTATTTATAAATATTTTAAATATTTAGAAAAATTAATTATTTATACTAATAATTGAAGAGAACATAAAAAAAAATCAACTTTGAAAAACAAAAACAAAAAATAAATAAAAATTAGAAATAAAATTTAATTAAAAATTTACTTATTTGTTTACTCATTTTACTTTTTTCTGTATTTTAAATATTTTTTCTTGATATTAAATTTTTTTAATCAATACAAAACACAAAATTTCACCGGTTGAAATCTTTTTCACAAGCTAAATAGCTGTTGAAAAGAAATTCTATCGATAGAAAATATTCCATCGTTCAAAAACCATACAGAAACATTTGAGAATTGAAAATTTCACATTGGTGAATTCCATTTTCTACTGTTTCTTTTCTACTACTACTTTTCTTTTCTTACAGAAACACTTCGTTAGAAAATTACGTCAATTTGACGTCAAATTGAATATTTTCTACTGTGAAATCTATTTTCTATCCTTACAGAAACGGGACACAGATATACTTGTTTGTATTTTTTTCTGTCGGATCTTTTTTTTATGATCATCAAAATAATACATACAGAAAATATAGTTTTTTTTTTCAAATAACAGTCATTATAATAAATGATTTCATATATGTATAATTTGAAAAATATTGTAGTATTTTATGATGATACGTAATTCATTCATTTAAAAATCTTACGAATTATTGTCATTATTTGTATAATAATGACCCATAAATATATACTTGTATACTTATGTATTTATGTATATATGACGTATCATATGTGATCATTACAGAACGGAACTTACTAATCATATCAACATTTCTGAGATAAATTCTCGATAAATAAGTATAAAACATACCTATATACGTATACCTATGTATATTACAAAGGGTATTAATAAGAAAAATATACATAGGGTAGTGGAACCATATACCGGACAGCTCTTGTTACCGGACACTATGAAATAAAAACAAAAAATTTGTGTACTTCTGTATTAACTCGTAGAAAGAAAAAAGGTCTATGAGCGCGTATACTCCGCAGTACCAAACCGGTCTAGTACTATTTTGGTACGACTAAACCATTTTAGTACTGCCTGTATATACCGTAGGTGCAAATAACGAAAAAAGAAAGAAAAAAATACTTGTCAAACTCAAATATTTCATTCATTGTTAATTGATTTAATAATTTCTATTTGTGTATAGTGTCAATTATCAATAATTTTTTCTTTTTGTGCAAAATTAATTGGAAATAAACAAAGAAAGGAGGACCAAATTAGTTGGTTCGCACCAAAATGGTCGGCCTAAAATGGTTCGGTACCATGCGTATATACCGGGACCAAAACAGTACTAGTACCGGTTCGGTACTGCGGAGTATACGCGCTCTATAATATAGCCAAAATCCTCTACTTTATTTTGATGTATTTACTTTTTATGTAGAATTTGTCACTTATGTTCTGCATGTTGATGAATGAAGACGTTTTGTGTCATAGTCTAAATTCTTATTTTTTTCTTAAGAAACGGTGGTTTGGAAAATAAGCTTTGTAGTGTTTTAAAATAAAATTTTGAAGATATTTTGATTAAAATAGTGATTTAGTGCAATTATGTAAGCAGAAAATTTAAAAAATAACTCAAAAATTTTAATTTTAACAATAATATTATGGTGTCCGGTGAAAGGAGCATTCTTTTGTGCAATTTCTTATTATCGGACACTGGTGTCCGGTATTAGGCTCCAGCAATTCATTTACCGGACACATACTTTTATCCCTATTTTAAGTTCAATTTCTGCCGATTTTTTAGAAAATTATATCCTGAATGTATTTTGAAAATGAAAAGAAAAAAAATAAAACTATATCGAAGCCGATTTACAAAAAGCTATTTTTGATATAACAAAAGAAAAATGAAGAACTATAAAATAAAGAATGCGATTGATGTCCTAGCTAGCATCATTTAAAATGTACTGATTTCAAAAACTACTTCCACGTATCCAGAAGTAGTTTTAAGTGCTTTATTTGCAAGAAACATTAAGACCTATTATATTTTATTTTTAATTAGTTTTATAATCAATAATATAGGTCCTTTTTTTTGATTGAATCCTACTTTTTGTTAATACATACATATATACATAGGTACATATATTTTTTTTAAATTTTTGTTCATAAAAATGTTTTTTAATTTTTTTTTGGTCAATAAATCTATAATTTCTTATTATTAACATTTTTCTATCTGTTTTCTTTATCAATATTATCAACTTTCAAGTTTAAACACTTCATTTCAGTACTGTCCGGTATTAGGAACCATTTCGTCCGGCAATAGGCACCAACTGTCCGATAATAGGTGAAATGTGAATTTTTGACTTTAAGTACTATTATTAAAAAAATAGGAATGTAATTTGAAAAAAGATTTATTGAAATTGAAAATTCAAAGGCTTTTCTATCGATTTGAAAAAGAAAATTTTCGAATACAATTATATTTCTTTGTGTAATAAGAAATTCATTTGGCAAAGTCTCTTAAGTGTCCGGTATATGGGTCTTTTACCCTACACATATAGATACTTTTTAACGTATGTAAATGTAACTCCCGTATAAAACACAAATACCTACTTGATTATGAATTTAAAAATTACAAAAAAATACATATTTATGTAAGTAATTCTAAATAATGAAATAATTTATATAATTCACTTTGAAAAAAAAGTAGGTACCTAATTATTGCAAAACAATATAGGTACTGCATACCATACGCATACATTTATGTATACATATTTGCCATTATTTCGCTAATATTTTTCGAATCGAATGATTAATTTTATGTTTATCTTATATTGATTAGGTATCAAATTTACTCATTATATTACACCTATTGTTACAAATTTCGAAAGGTGATACAAACAAAATTTGATAAATAATAAGGTCATTTGATTTATTAATTGTGCTTTTTGGAAAATGCAATAAAAATTTATCTGTAATTTGCGTAGTCAAATATCTTAAAAAGCATTATCTAAAAATGACTCATTATTTTATGTGGTATAAGAATATAGGGTGTCTTATATTAAAAAAAAAGCTTATACATAAATCCTTAATAAATTGCCAGCTTGCATTGTTGACTTTTTTTTTTAATCTGTCTATTGAAAGCCGCAATATTATTCACGTAACTATACGTATATATGATAATACATTACATGATTAAATTAGGACTCTATGCACACTATGAAGAAGGCAAATTTTTGAAAATTATCAGTTCAATAACATTTTGAAGAGCTTAAAACCTACCTGTATTGTATCAGATGTGTCATGGTTGTTGTTTGGTCACATGAGAGTTTTAAAATCTCCAAATTTGACAGTTTAATTTATAAAAAAAACAGTCGTCAAATTGGAGTGCTCAAAATAATTTTGTATTGGAATTGGTACAAAAAAAATGGTGCAAATTTCTAGATTAAGTTTAGGCATTCTGAATTCGTGAATTCAATTACAAATTTATTAGTGAAAATAGATGCTCTGATATTTAATCTAAAATTTATGTATCAGTGGATATCGGTAATAAAAATACATATCAGATTAATTACCGACTTAATTTTTCATGTTTTAGGAAAATGTTTCCCCTATAAATAACGACGAACGGGAATTTTTTTCCATTGCAATATTAATTTATGACATGTTTTTGCATGTTTGATCTTGTCCAGTTTCATGTATTGTAATTGTACCTATATAATATGTATGTATGTGAAAATTTTTTTTCACGATTTTTTATTAAGAAAGTGAAAGAATTTTTTATAGAAGTGGATTAAAAAGTTAAATACTAGATTCGCGGTGCGATCGAAAGTGTTTGTTCTAAACGGAGAAATCTAATTTATTTTTATACCTACTCATTTACATTTTTTTCCCGAAAACCACTGATATGATTTCGATTTTAAAGGAGATAGGTATACAATTTTTAGATTTTAACAGGTCCTTATTACAATTATTTTTCGTAATTCATTCAAGAAACTCATAATTTTATTATTTTTTACTTTTATTTATTTTTCTAATGTATTAAAAATTCCATTGATCAGTCAAACTCTTTGATTTTAAACATTTAAAAAAAAATATTAAAATAATTTATTCATTATTAATTTTCTAATATTTTTTATTATTACAGTATATCATCAGACGAGCTACTTCAAGCAGTTTACATCATGGTAATCAACGTGAATTGTGAAATATACAAACAAATGACATTCACCAATATTCAATAAAAATAAATAACAGTATTTTTCAATAAGATATGTACATATACCATATACATATTTTCGTATCTACATACATATATTTTTCGATATTTCGAATAAATAAAAATCAGCAACTGATGAAACAGAAACGATCAAAGTAATTTTAATACAAGAAAAAAGACCACCAAAATATGTACATTGTACATATTATTAAAATTTAAAAATAATTACACATACTAAAATATCTTTTTTTCTACGGTATATGTAGTGTTTTTTTTTATAATAGATAAACATACAAAAGATACGATTGTACAACTTTTATTGAACGAGTGCAGGTCCGCAGAGTTTATTTTATTTTTTATTTTTTGACAAAGAGAGTGTATTTGAAGTTGATTTTATAGTGAATGTTGTGAATTAAATTTTTTTTTTTTTGGCTTCACAATAGTGCCAAAAAGTTGATTGTTTTAAGTGGGTTGTGAGCTTTTGTGTATACAGTATACTACATACCTACATGTTGTTATTTTTGAAATTTCAAACATCTTTGAAAAATTTCTCTAAATAATATTTTTCTTCTTTTTCCACTCGAATATTTTGTAAAATAAACAATACGAAAAAAAAAATAAAGAGTTGAAAAAATATACATAAAAAAAATTGTGATAGTGATAATCAAAATTCAACGAGATCTTTTACAAAGTGTTTTAGTTCGTAAACCAAAAAATATTATAATTTTATATTTTTTTTCAAAAATTTACGAAAATGAAAAAATTACAATAAAAAATAAAATGAAAAAACATGTTTAACAGCTCTCTCACATACCTATATTTATACGATATATTATAGGTAGTATAAATAAATATTTATATATTTTTGCAAATAAATTTATGTAAATTGCTAATAATACTTAAATCCGGTTGTGATTGGAATATATTGTAGTTGAGTTTTTGAAAAAGTGAAAAAATAAATAAATAAATAAATAAATAGGTAAATAAAGAAAATAAATTTTAAAAAAAAAGTAACGATCGTTGTATTAGAATCATGTAATTGTGTTTATAGAAAAGTGAAAATTATCATTAAAAATAATATCGAGAGTGAATGATGTGAATTTAAAATAATTACATTATTTATACGAGCATATACATATTATGTACAACACATGAAAAACAAGTTAAAATCTATAAATTGAAGTTGATTCAAAAACAAGTTAAATCGAAAATAATAAGAAAAAAAATATAATAATAATTGTTTTTAGTATATGCTCTCTCTCTGTAATTGCATATTATTATAAAAAGTGGTTCTTACGTGCGGAGAAAAAAAAAAATAAAAATATATAAAAAGAAATCATACAATATCCAGTAAGTGTACAACGAATACCTACGTTATTATATAAAAAAAAAATAATAATAACTATACAAATATACATTTTCATATTTTAATAAAGTATGCACAACACCGTACAGGTTATTTTTAATTGCATCCACTTTATCTAAAGTTTACACTTTAAATTAATAATTATGATGAAATAAATTGAAAAAAATATGTAATCGAATTGATATTTATAATTTTAATACTTATTTTAATAATAATAATAAAAATAAAAAAATAATTCTTTTTTTTTTTTTTTTTTTTTTCAAATGAATTTTATGAAAAATAAGAATTCATGATTTTTATCAAAAAATGATTTTTTATAATATATTGAAATTTATCATAGCTGCATTTTTTGTAGCAGCTAATTTAAGTATTATAAATGCAATTTATTTACTTGATGGAGAAAATGATAAAATTTTCACACGACGACGTTCGAATAATGAAATCAATTATTCATCAACAACAATAATATCACCATTATTATTATCATCATCATCATCATTGCAATTGATGCAACATGAACAACATGACGATATATTAATGAAATATTCTATAGATCATCATAATGATGATGATGATGATGATGAATTTCGACCTAGAGAAACAAATATATTATTGGATACTAGCCCAGAAATTTTACAAGATCATAAAATATTCAATTCAATAAAAAAGAAGAGGAGACGACGTGATACAAAATTAAGTTTATGTGAATTTAATAATTATTGTGATTGTAGACGAGATACAAGTTTTATAACTATAGACTGTGATCTATACCAAAAAGGGGTGAGTAATATTTTTATATTTAGCTATGTAATTTTAATTTATTGTAAGTCGATAAACAAAGCATTCATTCTATATATTATATAGGTACAATATCATTTTTGTTTTTGTTTTATTATTTTAAATTATATAAGTTCTTTTACGTTGCATTTTTCGTTTTATTAAAGATAGATTTTAAATTAAGAAGAAGAAAATATTTTATTAATTTAAATATAGATATTAGGTATGTATATTTTCATTAACACTGGCCTTGCAAACAAATAATAAATACCTATCTTTTAATAGAAAAAATTATTATTCTTCAAAACAGATTAATTTGATTCTTAAAACGGTCTCTGAGCAAACAGAAAAAAATTGTTTTCAAATCGTGTTTACTAGAAAACACTTATTAGAAAAATAATAAGGGGATTCACTCTTTGGTGCAAATAGGCATTGCATCGTTGCATTCGGTGTATCGTAGCACGAATTTACAACGATACAACAACAATTTGCAACGATACAACAAAAATTCGTGCTACGATACACCGAATGCAACGATGCAATGCCTATTTGCACCAAAGAGTGAATCCCCTTAATATTTCCCTTTAACTAAATCGAATTTTGTAAAACTCATAGAAAAACAATAAAATACTTGAATATTTCGAATGTGATGGAAACAATAGAGTATTTTGACCTTACCTTAACTAGTTTTTCATATGTAAGCACGTTTCTAAATGAACCGTATCACTCTATACGCATTGCACTTCCTATTTCATTTTATATTTTGAAATGTGCGTACATAAATGAATTTTATTATCTATTAACAAAAATGCATGGTGTGAAAAGAAAAATAAAACGTGATTTAACTAAAAAAGGATGGGTAACAATTTTGGTTACGCATCTGTGGTACAGACATTGGAATTTTTTTTAATTTTTTGAAAACATAATATCATGTACATATCACGTTTTATACACGAAATATTCATTTTCACACAGTAAAATTTATATATGTACGTATATTTTTTTAAATAGATATAATTTCTTTCTTGACAAAATAGGTAATTTATACACTTGCAAAAAATAAATAAATGAATAAACAAAAAAGTCTAAAAAAATATGTAAAAAGAGAAATATATTTTAATTTCCTATTTAATTTTACATCAGATTAAATCAGATTTCTTCAATGAAAAATTCAATCTACTATCTATTCATAAAGTATAGAAGAATATTTCCTCTATGTATACAATAACAACCAACCGCCACTTCCATTGTAAAAAATGCATTTACATATAACTAAATTCTAATTTTAACTTCGAATAAAAGGCTGAGAAGCAATTAAAAATGCCACTGAGCGCCGCCGAAAAAAAAAATTTATATAAAAAAGAGTACATTAATTTAAAGATCTTTTTCTTCTACTACACAACACAACACAACATATATGTACAATAGGTATACATACATATGTACATATGTTCGTATATATATGTACATATCATATCATATCATACATACATATCATTTCCTAATTTTATTTTTAAGTACTAATGTTATGTGCTCCTACATAATAAATTCTAGTTCATAACTTTCTCGTTGTTTAACTATGAAATGGAATAAATTCAGAACAATTTGTATTTTTTTTTCTTGTCAAAAAATTTTTTTTAAAAGATATAAAACTATATTAAAATAGTCAACGCATAATAAATACTAAATGCTGGAACATTTTTTTTCCTAAATTATAGGTATTATTATAAAATTTTTGATAGAATTTTTATTTTATAGATAAATATTCAATTTTTCATATTATGTTATGAGATTTTTTTTTTTTTTTTTTCAAAGTAAAGAAAAAAAACGGCGGGAGAAAAATTCTATTTTAATTTAATGGAAATAATAATGGCATCAGAAAGGAATGTCGGTTTGTCTTTCTTTTAGTTTCATTTTGGAGTTAAAAATAACTAACAACATATGGGGAGAGTTTGGAATCAGAGTAGCAAAATACGTACAAATAAACTTCAGACTATTTCAAAAGTACATGTATTTACTTATGTCCTATTGTATGTCTGTTTAAAAATTATGACGAATTGGAAGATTTGTCAACATAATTAGAATTCGATGAATCTTTACTGACACGTGTCATTATATCCGATTTGTCAAATATCCAAAACGACTACATCTATTGAAAAAAGTGTCGCAATGTCGCAAAGATAGATTAATTAAAGTTTATACATGATTCTAATTTATGAAATTCGAGAAAGCCCGTTTTCTGCTTGAAGTTAATTTTTCTGGCTTTTGTTAATATAAAAAGTACCTACATACATACGAGAAAACAGCAGAAAGTATCAAAGGATATCATTAAGGATAACAAATTAAACAGGACACTTAAACTCGATCTTTTGCTATAGTTTTTAAATACATATTTTATGCTGCTCTTGTTCGTTTCGGTTCCTAATCAATTCTAAAGTACTACTAGAATGTGATCCACATTTCGCCTCAGGTTTGAGGATAAGCTGATGCAGATGCACAGCCTTTTAAGAGATAAATGCGTTTCGAGGTTTTTTTTGAAAAATTTGCACTTGTCATCTTCTTGTAGCCTGATTCTGCTCAAATTGTAGTTGAGTAGACAGTGATAAGAAATAGCTAATTACAACTCTTAAACAGTTTACAAGCTAAATTGTAAATTGTAATTTGAGAAAAACGGAATAATTTTATTCGGGAAACTTTTTTAAAAAGCTTTCTTTTACTATTTTTAAAACATCTGCTCCTAAAATCTGATTGCTATTTATGTATAAGTATTTTAACCACTAACTGTAAAATGAAAAACATCTTGCAACAAAGAAAACTTGAACTTTGTCCTTGATGACCCTCACATCATTTATCTTATTCTTTTTTTTTTTCACATAGTTTTCAGTCAAACTACTACAATTGTTTTTTATATTTATTTTTTGATGAGATAAAACAGATTTTTTGTTAGCAAAATATATCACAATTCACAAGTTCAACTGAATCACAAAATAAACGAATCAACGTTCAACAGACTCAGAGATAAGATTCAATTTAACTGACATTATTAGTTTTTTTTTTTTTTTTAGACGGTGAAGTTCATTTAAAGCAAAATATTACTGATGCCTGTGAAATTAATCTTATATTTTTTTTATATATATGTATACCTATATATTTTTATTTTAGAATTAACATACATACGTGAATTCAAAATGTATTCCCGAAATCTAAATATATACATACATAATCGTATATGATATATATTTCTTGAAATTATAGTCATTTGGCGTATACACGCACACACAATCAAACTTTAGAAAAAAAATATTTTCATTGGAAGTATCTTTTACTCGTAAACAAGTAAAAGATAATTTTGTTTCTCTTCTATTTTTTCTTTTATTTTGAACTAACAAATATATATTCTTTTTTTATTAATGTTTACTTTTAGATAAACATAATATCAACTATTCAAAACACAAAATTTGAAAATGTTTACTTGTTATTTGAATAAGCAAACAATAAAACAAAATATTATTTGCAATTCAATCAATATTTTATTTTATTAGTATGTTGAAATTGATGATAAAAGTTGAAATTTGAAACTTTTTTTTTCTTTTTCGAAATATAAATAAAATATTCAAAGATGTGTGAATGAAGCTATTAACACAGCTTAAAGTCTATCGAAATATGTATAGATACCTATATTTTTTTCAAATTTCACGTATGTAGAAAGAAAAAAAAACAAAATAATATAAAAATTTTTATCTGAAGTTTAAATTTTCCTAAAATGGATTATAATCTTTTCTTACAAAACTTGTATATAAATCAATTTCTTTTTTCGTTCAGACTAATCGTGAATTCACTTGTCAGTAATAAATTAAACACAATTTAAAAAAAAAAAAAAAAAAAAAATTTAATTGAATGATTTAAATTTAAATACAATTTTAGAAATTTTAAATTTCCAATACTTACAAATTTTATTTACTACATATACAAATTATTACAAATTTAGTAAATTTTTTAAGCGACTAACTAGAGACTAAAAAGAGAAAATACCAGCTGCACTCACTTTTTGAAGAAAAAAAAAAGAAACATATTTCAAGTGCCTTTTCTTTCTGTATTACAAAAAATACAGATTTTGTACATCAATTAATACCTAAACTTTTGAAAAAAATTTTAATTTATAAGTTTTTTCCTTTAAAAAATAAATTAAAAAAAAGTAAAGATCTTATTATATTCTGTAATAGAAATATCATACATATACACATCATGTATTGTACATTCATTAATCTTTGGAATTTTATGTATAAAATATAAACAGAGGAAATGAAATTAGAAACAAATTTATTTTTATTGATTTCTTTTTTCGCAATAATATCTAAAAAAAATTCTAAGCAAACATTCCATGTATCTAATAAAATTACATATTTTGTGAAATAAAAATTATACATCTAAATAGGCGCGAGTAAATCTTCTCAAAATTAAATTTTTCTTTTATTATCATTTTAACTTTAACTAAAAATCAACTTAAATTTAATTCATAAGGAAAATGAAAATATACAATACGTACAATCATTTAACTGAATCACTATTTATTTTTAGAAATATATGTAGATACATACATACATTATTAGTATGTGTATACATATGTAGTGTATGTATTAGATATAATAATGTAAAAAAATATGGAAACACGCATCATCATTTTTAAGCATTTTAGAAGATACATATTATAAAAGCATTCAACAATTTATATAAAAATTTAATTCAATAAATGTGATTAATAGAATAAAATATAATTTTATCAAGAGGACATTGTATATACAATATTATAATAATGCATTCACAATAACAATGAGTAAAATATCAACAAATACAACAAATATGTAAATAATCATATCAAAGAAGAACTCAGAATTAAAAATATGTATAAAAAAATTGAGGTCTAGTTTGAACTTTGAACTATAACTATAAACACCTTCTTTTTCTAAAAGTATAGCAAGGATCCTTATTATTCTTGAAAAAACATTATATTGAATCTAAAAAAAAGTAGATACAAAAAATATAATATGATAACCATAAAAAGACTTGCCATATTCTGTTTAATTTTAATAAGAAATGTTCATACATTTTTTGTGTAACACAAATATGGATTCTAATCAGATAAAACACCACAAGACTAAAAACTAAAAATTTTTACAAAATATTTCTTGAGAGCTGGTTTGTCAGAATATGTCCGCCGGGATTTAAATTCATGAGATAAAATAAATAATAAAATAAAGTATAAATTTTAATAAAAATGATTATGACAAATTTTGAAATGTGTAGGGTAAATGCTCTAAAGTTCGGCCATTTTCAATTCGAATTTAAAATAATATCATTACAATAAAAAAAAAAAAAACTAAAATACAATTATGAGCAGCTTGAAAAATGATTTTATGAAATAAAAAATAGTTTTTTTTGGTTTAAGGAATTCGAGTGAAGATATTTTAAAAAAACTGAATAAGTAGGTACTGAAGATGTGAGTGCTTCTAGATTTAAATCTAATCACATTAACATTTTGAGTATTTTCTATGATATTTAAAATAAAGTTGTTTTTTAAAATTTAAATTGTCACAAATTATAGAAATATCAATTTACTACTCTTTTTGGACATAATATGTAAATAAGGAAAAAGAAGGTAGAGAAAAGTTATAGGAGTAAAGAAAGAAGTGTTAAAGGTATATCCCGAACCTTTCAGCGTCAGTGTCAGTAAACCGGGTTTTTGGAAGAGAGAAGGCGAGGTGAAGTACATTTTATCCAAAAGTGGAGAGAAATGAATAGAAATTTTGTTGACAAGAAATTTGACATTTGACACCATTTAAATTTTTGTATAGGTTGTAGGATGGTATAGATAGAACGGTAGGTGGAAGGGCGTTTTAAAAAATGGCCGCGAAATGGAGAAAAAGTGGCTGAACTGGACTTTAAGAGCACTATGAAACTATTTTCAATATTTTTCTTTTTAATATTGAATGATTTAAAAAATCATTTCAAAAAAGATACAATTTTGAAGAAAATATAGTACTACATACAATATGTACTTTAAAGTTGAAAGTTGACGTTAGTTAACAGTAAACTATAAAAGTTACCCTAAACTTTTTTTCTATATAGAGAAGTACCAAAAGAATAGGCTACAAAATATAGCCTAATATTGAATCGTGAAGATATATTTTTCTTTCTTTCTCTTTAAATTATTAAGAATGTCTCAATGTTATTACATTAAAATTAAATTACGAATAATAATTATGTACACTACATCTTCCGTGTTCAATTTAGGTTTACTTTTATATTTTATACCTAAATATTTCCAACAAAGCCAAAATTCATATGACTCATTTCAGTCAGACGTTATTGTTTTAATAATGATTGCTGTGTAGTCATTTTGTTTTGTTTTTATGGTTATCATTTGTATAAAAATAATTTTATGTGACTACGTTATCAAAATAAAAATGATAAAATTTTTATAAATTTATTCATTTTAATTGTTAATGTTTATGTAAAAATTATTAAAACAAAATGATCACTAGCAAGTAGCAAATCAAGTGAAAAATTTCAAGTGCAATACTGCATCGCAACTTCTAATCTTAAGCAAGAAAAACATTTTAGTACATAAATCTTCCTACACATTATTGTTATTGTTATCATTATTATTTTTTATTCATTTTCATATTGTAAAGCATGATAAAAAATATAACAATGCTTTTGTTATTAGAATATTAAATTAAAACTAAATAAAATTATAAAAAAATAAAAAAATGAATTATTGCCAGATAAATTATCACAATATAAAGGCCTTCAGAAGTAGAAGATCATCAAAATGATTTAAAAGAAAAACTACATCTATTTCTGTATGCATATATGTATATGTAAATATATTTGCACATAAGTATGAAGTCCAATTTTTTTTTTTTTGCAAAGTAAACAAAAAAGAAAATGAATTAATGCAATTTTTTTATAATAAGTGAATTGACAATCAAAAAAATTTTACTTAGGAAATGAAAAGTCTTAGCAGTCCTAAAGAATCAATTGAACACTCAGTGTCTGTGCTAATTGGTTAAAAAAGTTCTGGTAAAATTTAAATAAAATTTATTGTAAAATTATTTTTGCATGGTGAAGAAAAAGAAATATTATTTTACATTTTGCTGTGCTAATTAGTTAAAATTTTAACAAATGTATGCACGAATAAAATTTGTAAACAATTCAATTCATTAAATTCGGCAAGTAGAATATAATTAAGATAAAAAAACCTTTGAATACTTTTTTAAATGTTTCTAGAAATTAAAAAAACAAAATGTGTAAAAGATCATTCATTTTTATGTACCTCTCAACTTTCACAAATTCTAAAAAAGAAATACACGTCAGATTTGTATTTTTGTGTGACATTTTGCAATTTTGCATGAGCTAAGATATTTTGAGAATTTAATTTAATTTTTATTTTACATACATATAAAAATTTAACCTACCTCCCAGTACCTAAGTATATGTACATACATATGTATGTATGTGGGTAAAATTTTGACAACTAAACTCATTACGAGAGAACCATCAAAATTTTACATTGAAATGTCATAATTTCATTCTGAATTGTTAAAAATTGAATTTTTTAACCAATTAGCACAGGCCCTCACAATTGACAAAAGCAAAAGCTAAGTCTAAAGCCTGCTCGTCCACTTCATCACTATCGCCATAAAAACTGACAAAATATAACAATGAACAATTAATAACAATTTCGCATTCAGATTTTACTCATATATCATGGTTGGTTGCCGTGGCGGTATTTGAAATCTTTCGAAGACCCTATTAGCACTGAAAGTGCCATTTTGATACCACCCACACCTCGCGTAACCTTAGAAAATGATGTTCAAAATACCGGTAGATCAATATAACCATCCTGTTCCATTCAGGAATTGTATAACGTCTCTGACCGTAACTTTTGCTATTTCTCCAAGGTCCTTGAAGAAGAAGCTCCCCAATGTCTAAAACCTTGCTCTGGCAAGTGCCGGACAGTTGCAGAGATGAGGGTTTCTCTCTGGCAATTGCCTTCCCTGCAACATACGGCAGCTAGTATTGAAGAGGATACCCATTTTCTCACTCATATATCATACATAATTATATTTTCAAAAAAAATTGAACGAATATTAATAAATTTTTTCCAGTTTATATTTGAAGTCTTGTCATATGTATATTATTGGTAGTTTTTGAACTTTTTGAGATCAAATGAATAACTGTAATTTTTAAATAAAACAGATTGAATTTTCTATTGGATTTTGAATTAGATGCTCTGCTCTTTAAAAATTCATGGGTAAAGTGGGTAAATACAATTTTTTACAAGAGAATTTCTTAAAGAAAATAAGATACATATGTAAATGACTTATAATAATACGAATAAAAAAAATGTTGAATAGGTACACTTCAAAAAATATGTCAGACTTAATTTAAAAAAAAAAAATTAATTATGTACAAAACGGTATCTACATTTAATTAAATCACATGTTCAAAAAATTATTTAATTTAAATTTTATTACTTTAAAATGTCTTCTTCTACTACAATAATGAGAAATAAAATTATTGTCGGTAAATAGCATTTATTATTTTGTTACAATATACTCGTATGTATAAAAAAAAATAATAATATACTTAAGTACTTATATTGAAATGATTTATTAAGTTTTTTTTGTCGAAGATTTTTTTTTTAAAAAAAAGAAGTGCTTAAAGTAGCTTTACACTACTTGATTTCTCATATCACTTTATATACTATATGTCACTGGTAAAAGTTTGACAGCGTTTACACTGTCTGATTTTGTTGAGAAACTTTCTCATACGACTTTACACTCGACATATCATGAAAATAGATTTTTTCTATTTTCGTATGACATTTGATTCGACTTCGTAACACTTGAATTTTTTTATTTCAGTGAACTATCAGCATTATGAGAAGTCGTATGACAATACATATGTAAAATAACATACATAAAGTGATATGACAAATCAAGTAGTGTAAAGCTACTTTTAGAACGCATTCAGAAAGAGAAGAAGAAGAGAAGAAAAAAACAACAGACCACATTCAAATAGTGTAGTCAAAACATTCATTTATTTAAACATATTGAATAAAATAAGAAAAGAAAAGAGGAAAAAAAATAAACTTCCTGAATTAAAATTGATTGAACTTTTTAACTTCTATAGGAACGAATAAAACGATTAATTGTAATAAAAAGGGAGCCCGTTTTTTTTGTTGTTGGTTGTATGCATGTATTTATGGACATACACGTTAAAGTGGGTATGTACATATATTTATAGTTTAAATACACTTTACAAAAATTTAATAATTCAAGTTTTGAACAATGAATGAACCTGATTTCATCTTTTATCTTTCTTTCTTTTCTTATTACTTTTTTTTCTTTCTATTATTTATTTTTTCTTTAAATCATTTTTTTTTTTTTTTTCAATTTTTTTTTTGTTATTGAAAAAAAAAATGTATTTTATGGTCTTTATTTTAATCGTATTGCATTGAATTGAAATGCATTTTTTAGGTATTGTTGTTATTGAAATTTAAAAGTATCTTTTCGCAAAAATGGTAGACACGTGAAGAAATAATATGGATGAGGAACAGCATAAAACAAAGAAACACATATTTAAATGAAATAATAATAATAATAAAGTGAAATAAAAGTATGTATTATGCATGTATGTATTACAAAACAATTAAAAATTAGATTAAAATAAAATTCGAAAGTTGATACTTTTAACAAGAAATGTTGAAAAAAGGTGAAAGAAAAGAAATCTGAAGATCTTGGTTATTGAGTGGAAATTCACAAAAGATTTAAGCGGTTAGTTGGTTGGTTGGTTGCATATCAATTTTAATTTAATTGTTTTTTTTTTAAACTTGTTGTTTTTTCATGTTTTTTTATTTTTATTTTTCATATTATTGTGACAAACAAGGAGTTACATCTTTCGAAGTTTCAAATTTCTCAGAATTGATGCATACAGAATACAGAATTATGATATCTTTTACATGTACACGCCTTTTATAAAATATTTTGTTGAACTCTGATTATGGTGTGGCATACTGGCATGTACATACAGATTAACTTTTCATAGTCGGATTGTTTTTTTTTTTTTTAAATTTCATTTTATTGAATAAAAACCAACTCACTTTGTTGTCTTTGACTGTCTGTCTGAAAAGGGCTGTGTTAATTGTGTTGTAGTTGACGACTTTTCTTTTTTAAAAACTTCTAATACAGTCTGGTATATACTATCTCGAAGATTTTATGTTTATAGTTGACGTTCTGGTTGATATTTCCTTATGTTTGATTATTTATTTGATTAATATTCATATAGCATAGCCGGAATATTAATTCAATATAAGTCATAAAATCCAGGATATAACCAGTATATTTAGTCACATTATTTTATATACATACATACTTATGAATGTTATTTTCTTTTAGTTAACACTTTTTTTTTTTTTTAAATTTTTAAATATTATTTTATGATTTCCCTATTGTTGTATTAAATTCGAATTATGTTTCTAAATTATTAATATTATGTCATCATTATTTCATTGTTAAAAATGAAATAAAAATAATTTAAATATTTTATAGAATTTTTTGATATTTTTTATTTTTATGTTTTTTTAAATAATATTTTTTTTATTTGTTCTATTTGTATATTTTCAGCATCAATATGTTTTTGGTTCTAGTAATGAAATTCCATCATCAGCTACCTCATTAATTGTAAAATTAAGTTCTTCATCATATTTAAAATTAGAAGAAGGTTTATTTGATAAAAGTAAAATAAATCGAATGTATTTTGAATGTAAAAAAGATACAAATGGACATATCGAAATAAGACCAAATGCATTCAAAGGAAATTCAGCACCATTTCCTGACATTGAAATTGTTAACTGCCATACTGTTGTTTTACGTTCTAATGCATTTATAGGTAATTATTAAATTTTTTTTTTCACTTTTCTAAAAAAAATTTATTTTAATAGTTTTAAATCTAAACAACAACAAAATTAAAAACTTGATAATGTTAGATTCTTAAAACTATACTAACTATATTTGCATAAATTTTATTAATTGATGAAAAACTGTACATAACATTGCAAATGCTTTTTTTTTTTTTTTTTTGGCTTCAGGCAGATAACTTTTACATACTTATTTGAAAGATGTCGAGATATGTAAAAAAAATTAAAAAAATAACAATTTTGTTGTTCTAATTTTTTGTACTATTTTACACGCAATGATTTCTTTTTTGGTAACTGTATGAAGTAAAAATTAAAAAAAAAATGTACTAATAAAGGTAATTTTTTTCTTCTTAAAATATTAGCATGAATATCTTTCATGTGTATATGTACTCACAAAGTCACAAATAGAATCATTAAAATATATTTTGATTAGACGAAGAAAATTAAAATAGTGGAATGTAATTATATGTGATTATTTTTTCTTCTTTGGTAGATCTTTTTTAAATAACATGCGCGAGATAATTTAAAAAAAAAAACAACCAAAATACGTGAATATACACACCTGTATAATTTTACTAAAGATAACCTATTTAATGATTTTTTTTTCTCTCTACTTCCATAGGAAATACTCTAATTAGCAATTTTTAATAAATACTAGAGAAATTCTAATTATGCTCAAGTAAGAAAAATAAAACTCGTGTAACGTCGTAAATTTTTCAAGATTATACCTAGTAACAAAGTGAAGGCACTCATAACAAAGTATATAATTATTTATTATTTTATGCAAAATTAAATAAATCAATTGTTAATAGGAAAAATTATTTATCAAAGTCAATGTGAGAAGTAATCGTTTTTGCAAATTAATGTATGTATATGTAAGTTACCAAAGATATTGCATTCATTGTCACACAAATCGTGTAGAAAACTGATATCAAACTCGATCGGGATCTTGTGAGTTGTAAATTATGATCTAATTTACTTGAATATGTATATCAATTGTTTATTTCAACATTATTTTAAATTATCTCTTTTGCATGAAAAAAGATCTCTTCAACTGTCAACAGAATTCAAGTTCGAATTTCTTCAAAAAATTGACTTTTCTGTGTGTTTTACCTTGTAAATTTTCCTTAATAAACGATTTTCTATATCATTTAAAATTTGTTTTGTAGAAAACCCTTCAAAAAATATTTCTATCAAATTTAAAGATCTTAGTCCTACAAGAAAATACTTTTTAAAGGAATGAAAAGTTTTCTACAATTATAGACATTCGTATATCCATAAATTTATTTTAAAAAAACAAATGCTTTTTATGTTTGAAATGTACACATTGAAGTAAATTTTATATACAAATGTACAAAATCCACAAAATTTTCGTTGATACATTTATTTTCCTTCTTACGAAATTAGTATTACATGTTTCTTCACTTTCAATATTTTGTTCTAATTTTCCATTTTATATTGTAGTATGTACATGTAACACATTTAAAAATTATGTGAGCTGTTCAGAAGCCAATATAATTAAATCCATTGAAAATAAAAACTTTGAAAATTTGTTTAACCCTAGGATCGCCTGATAGACATTGTCAAAGTTTTAGCCGTGCGTATACAAATGTATACCATACATTTTACATATATGGAAATTTAGATTTTTCTTTCTTAAAAGAGCTGTATCTCAGCATCCTGTGGACTAAAACCCGTAATTTTTTGACACTGATACTTGTTGAAATGTTCTCTTTGATTATTCCCTGCGATTTTTTTTCTAGTATTTTCACTTTTTGAGATAAAGTACAAAACAAGGTACAGACGCGAAAATTTTCCATACATTTGCAAGACCAAACATAAATTTGACTTAAATTTCAACTTCAAAGATCTGTATCTCAGCATCCCGTAGTCTGAAAACTAATATTTTTATATTTAAACATTTATCAAAGTGCTCACTTTAGTATTGTCTTTTACAATATTGTTGTAGTTTCAAAGTCCTAGTTCAAAGGGATCATATTTAAATTAAGGCTCAAAGTCCGAATGTATACATTTGTATACGATCAAGCAATCCTGGGGTTAATTTAGCACCATTATATTTTTAGTCTTTCTTTTAAAGAAATATAAATAGAATCCTTGTTTGTTCAAAATTTACAAAACTTGAAATATTTCAAAAAAATTGACTTTATCACATTGGCATTGGCTTCTGAACTGTTCATTATTGTATGAAAACAATTTTTGTTAAGTTTTAATATATAATATTAAATTGAATTCATTTAAAACGATTCATTTTTTGTTTACTTTATTACCATCATTTTTTTTTCTGTTTTTTTGTTTAGGAGAATTTAAACTTAATATAACAAATTGCCATGACGTAATTATTTATTCAGATGCTTTTTTCAACACCGCTTTTCCAGCCTATTTTCATAATATTGAAGATTTACGAATTCATGAACAAGCATTTAATAAAGCTAAAGCAAAGGTAAATATTATCTTTCTATTAAATTTGTATATTTTTTAAATATACTGCAGTTTAATGTTTATAATGTTTATTTAAAATTTAATAATGTTTTTCTTTTTCATTTTAAAATTTTTAGTTGGACATTTCAAATTCGAAAATTGATAATTTATATCGATTTGATGCATCACTTAGAGAAATAAAATTTTTTAATTGTACAATTGGTACCATTAGTCCTGGAACATTTGATGTTATCGAAATTAATTCGATTGTATTTGAAAATTGTAAAATAGATGTTATTAAAACGAAGGCAATTACAGAAAAGGTAGTGAATTTTACATATTTTTGTCTTTTTTTTTCATATTTATTTTTATTGGATTATTTTGTTTTTTTACAGCTTTTCAGTCCGCATTTAGCAATAACTGGAGCTATTATTGGTACAATCGAAAATGAAGCAATCAATGGAAGTGGAATAACAGAACTTATTCTTTCAGGAAATGAGTAATAAAACTTAATTTTTATTTCCAACAGTCAAAAATCAAAATTATTATTTAAATTTTATTTTTAGAATTGATAAAATACAAGAAAGAGCAATTTATGTGACAGCACTTAATGCAACAATTACTCATAATCGTATTAAACATCTTGGACATGAATGGTTTCGGGTAAAAGAATGGTCTAATATTACGATATCTAGAAATCAATTCGGTGATTTTGGTATTATGGTATTTGAAAAAACAGCTGCTGCAAAATCATGTATTTTTGAAGGAAATTTTATAACAAATCCACAGCCAGGAAGTCTTAATTTTACAGAACGTAAATGTATCATAAGAGAGACATCATTTTATAAAAAATGCATTTGTAAATTTGATTGGTTAGAAAAATTATCTTCAAGAGATTTAAAATCTGAAGCATATTGTCAATTAGATGAATCATTAAAATTTTGTTTTAATACAACAATTATAAATGTATTAAAATATCAACATGAAGTTTGTGATTATACAAAATCTGAATTGGATTGTGTTAAAAGTATTCATATGAAAAAAATTGAAGGAGATTTTGTAAAACCAGAAGAATTAGAAAATGGTCCATGGCAAAGAAAAAATAAATTAATTTATATTTTAATTGGTATTTCTATTCTTATTGTTATTAGTATTTGTGTATTCATAATTGTTCATAAAATAATACGTAGACATCAATCTGAAATATCGATATCTGAAAATGCACAAACAAATGCAATACCACATGGTACTTTGGGTGTTGGTGGTAATACTGTTGGTGGTGGTAGTGGTGGTGGAACAACATTAAAAGAAATGAAAGTATTTTCAAAAGATGATCGTCGTATAATTAATCAAACATTAGAAATGATGAAACAAAAATATCCCATAGATATTTTTGAAATTGTTTATCAAAATACTCAAACACTTTTACAAGGTGATATCACTGAAATTCAAAGAGTTAAAACAATTGGTGATATTGTTCAAATACTTGGTGAATGTGAAAATGCTGGTGAAGATTTTGTTGCATTTACTGATATTTTATATAAGCATTTAGCACCAAATGGAAATAATACAGGTGTCAATATTAGACAACCTGATCCTGTTTATGCAGAACCAACATTACCAAATTTAAATATTGAAGATAATCAACATGAAAATGTTGACAATCAAACTAATATAGATCATATTTATGCAGAACCTCATAGCGTACAACAACCCCTATTAACAAATGAATACGCTTCACCGGCAGATAGAAATGAGCTTGTAGATTTATATAGTGAACCAATTTCAAATGATAAAGGTAAGATTGAAAATTTGAAAAATCAAAAATAAATTATTGTAAAAATTAAAAAGAAAAAAAAAAAAAAAAAAAAAAAAAGTAGAAAATAAATTAAATTGAGATTTCTTTGAGCAAATTTCTTGAAATTAAATACAATTGTATTTTTTAAATGGATTAAATCACTCTTTAGTTTTTATTACATAGAAAATGATGAAGGATTTATTAGGCGAATAAAATTTTTTTTGTTGTTGAATTTTTTAATCAATTTTTATGAACATTCTTAAATTCTTTATTTTAATTCAAAAATTATTTTTCTTCATCATATAAATTTATTTTATTTCTTAAAGCAAAAAGCAATGAGAATATTCAACTTATAGTATCTAAAAAGACACCTTGATTGCATTGCAAAATAATGAATCAAGAAGGTAAAATTTTAAATTAAATATAAAAGCCAAGTGTGCTTATTTTAAGCTTTTGTCTTGCTTATTTTTTTGTATTGTGAAAATATGAAATTTTATATTAAAGCTTTTAGTGTTTATTTGCCTTTAAATTAAATAAAATATTTTATATCTGTAGCCTAATTTAATTTCAATTATTATGAATATTTTAACATTTTATTTTTTGTCTTGAATCAATATATTATATTTTTAGATGGTATCATCATTCCACCGTATGCCGTTACAAATCCTAAAGAATTATCAATAAATTCTTCTTCATCAACATCATCATCAATTCCATTAACAACCAGACATCATCATAATCATCATCACAATAATAATAATAATTATCAGCAACCATCAACATCAAAAAATCTTCCAGATGTATTAAATGCATCATCATCATTAAAACCATTAACAAATGTTCAAAAATTAGCACAAAATTTTGCAAATGATCCAACATTTCATATAACAAGATCTCCAAATACAAATCGTAAAATACCAAAGTATACAATTCCAAATTTAAAATCAAAACAAAATGATAATAATGATTCATTTACATTAACATCATCAAACAATAATAATAATAACAATAATGTAGCTGTGGATTCAAGATCAAATCATTCTGGAGGTAGTGATGTTACTGTACAAATTGATGATGTTATTGAATATGCTGATGCATAAGATTTTTAAAATAAAAAATAATAAATGTATTTAATATTTTCTTAATATCAAAAAAAAAAAAAAAAAAAGAAGAAAAAATTAGAAAAAAGTTTACAACAATAAAAAAAAAAAACTAGTAATGATAAAATAATAAAATTTGTTAATATGTTTGAGGCCGGACGTTGGCAATTTATAGTTTTTCTTTATTTTTATTTTGTAATTTTGTTTGTTTTTTCCTGTAATTGATAGTTTATTTCTTTAAAAACAAAAAATGTAAAGACTGTCCGTAGACGAAATATTTTATGAAAAAAAAAAAAAAAAAAATTGAAATTTAAAAAGAAAACGTAATTTTTTTTAAGAGTTAAAAAAAAGAATTAAAAATAATTAAATTTTATTTCTTTTTTGAACAAAAATATGTGATTACTTAGTTTGTATGTTAAAAATAAAATAATAATTAATATTTTAATAATTGTATACACGAATTTGTCATTGTGTAGTGTAATTTAAAAACAAAATAAATAAAAAAAAATTTTTTCAAACAAAAAAAAAATATATTATTATGTATTATGTATATAATAAATTTTTATTATATTATATATTATGTATGTATGATTTTCAGTGATACTAATATTAATTTTCAACATTATACATATATACATATATAAATAAATATTATAAGATTATGTAAATAATTTAAAGAAGAAGAAAAAAAAATTATGAATAAATTTTCATTTATTTATAAAATTATTTATGATTTGTTTTAATGGTTTGTTTTTCAAATTAATTTTTAAATATGGATTTTAATTTTTTTTTTTTAAGTAAAAACAATATTAAGAAGGAAGAAAATTAAAAAATAATTTTTATCTAAAATACCTACATATTTATAAACAATAAAATGTGTTAATCATAAATTCAAGGTAACAAAGTTCTAAACCAGTTTTTAAATCTATAAAATTCACATGAAATTTTTTTAAATTACTCAAATATGTAGTGAATTTGTGATTGAACACAAAAACTTAAAAATGGATTTTGATATACATAAATTGAATATAAACAGATCAAATGCACTATAAAAATTTAAATAAAAATTGTACGCAAGCAAATCCTATTTATTAAAAATAAATTCATTTTTTTAAGGAGGAAAGAAAAAATCTATTAAACGACATAGCGAAAAATATCAAATTGCTGGCGATTTTCATCAAAACGCAACTGACACAAATTCAAATATCATATTCATTAATTCTTTCCGATGAAATCATTCGATATTGCAACGCAAATAACGGCAACCATGCATCTTCTATTAATTTTGGATTTAAAAAAAAGAATGGCTCGCGACACCTTGCAAGCATGAATATAAAATTATGAAACGTTCAAGCCAAATTTGAAAGCAAGATTACTTGTATTTATGTAAATCTTCGCCACTTTCCATTTTCGATAGAAAATTAGCGCTGTCGCTATAAACATTGTTTATATTCTATTAATTTGATAATTTCATGGCATGTAAAATGTAAACTAAGTGTTTAATAACTAAGATGTGCTAAGATCTGATTAAAAATCAAAATTAACAGTAGTGATGAATAAGAAAAACATGTTTTATTTGAAAATTACTTGCCAAAATTTCAAAAATGGTTAACTCACAATACTCAATGGTAGCACACTTTTATTTTTATTTTTTAAATTTACAGTGCAAGTAGTTCGAAATGCTTGCAGATCTGGTGCAAAATTTCCTTGCAAGCTTGATTTTGTTAAATATTTAAGCATTTGAGAAGTCAATATTGTGGCAAGCTTTAATTTTTGAAAACGGCAAAAAACTGCTGGTATGTTAATCAGATCATAAATAAATTATGTATTAATTTTTTTTTCTTCAAAACAAACTTATGACATAATCCAGTTTGTAATTTAATCACAATTTCCTTAAAATTTACAAGAAGAAAAGTACAAAGAAAACTTGGAGAATAAAAATATTGACACATTAAAGTAATTACAATACCTTGCAGGAAAAATTCTGGTCTATGTTTTACAAATCACTTGATACAAGGTGCAGTGTAGCATGCTAACTATTGTGTGGTTACTGTCATATAGCCATTTACAACACTATACTATACGCACCGTTAATTATGGAACAATGAAAGTATAATTAATTAATTTTAATTTAATAAAAATAAACAAAAATAATGTTATTTTAATTATTTCGTGTTTGTTTATGTACTAAACCTTTTAATTCCGAGTAGTAAATAAATGTATCATGAATATTCTGGATTGTTGAGAAGTTAGGGAATGTGATGAGAATGCTGTTAATGCATATGTTTTAAGATAAGATAGTATGCAATGAGTTTTTTTTTTCGTTAACTTGGGGAAACTAATTTATATTTAGGAATGAACGGGTTAAATACTTTTTTAAAGTAAACATGAATATTTATAATTTTTTAGGATTTTCTAAAAAGATTTTGTTTTGAATCGGATATCTTCCATTGAACATGGTTTAAAAATATTGCAGCGTAACGTTATGCATTATTAATATGTACATATGTAGAAAGATAAGATGTTCACTGAGACGTTATGTAATTATTTTTGAAAATATATAATTTAAAAATTTAAAAATTTAACCTTGATCTGCAAATGTCAAATTTATTTTTCTATTCTTTTTTAATTACTCTCTTAGATTCTCATACATTAGTTTAATTAATTGAGAAGATATTATCATCTTAAAAAATTCTATTTATTACATAATTTCTCATTATCAATATTCTAGCTTTGTCATTTTTTTTTTTTTTTTAATGGAACAAAAACTGTATTGCATATTTAAATTTATTTAAATTCCATTATCTTGTCATATTCTATAATGGACAAACTTATTCAAATTCATTATAAAAGTTAAATGTGAAAAATAGCACATTCAAATTTATTTGACACCCTCTCCTAGACAATGAATATTAAACCTGTTTTATAAATGTATTAAATTGACTGCATAATTGGTAATGTGCAATAAACAACTTCATAATTCTTTTTTTTTTCCTTCTCTTCATAAAATATTAGGTACATACCTATACGTATATTCAAAGATCATTTTATGCTATATCATCAGAAAGATCATTACTTTTATGCAATTACTATATGACATATATGTATGTAAAAAAAATGTACATATCTACATATATGTATGTATATTGGAAAAATATTGCATTTATGCAAAATAATAGATTAGAAAAGAAAATATATTTATTAAAAAAAAAATATATATATACATATATGCATATGCATATGCATATAAGTATATATTTCGACCTTCTGTTTTACAATTTATGAAGTCTCCCATTGAGTAAAAAGTAGATCTTTGTGACTTGTGATTGTGAGTTGTGACTCTCCTTCTCATAACAACGATCTAAGATAGTGCCAGGTAAAGGTTACCATTAACTGCACTTAAAAAAGCTTTTATGATGCTGTACCTTATATACATAATATGTATGTATTTACATATAAAGGTAGATAACTATGAAAAATAAAAATGATGCATAGTAACAAAGTTTATTTAATTCTTAAGAAAAAATAAAAAAACAACATTTTGACAGGTTACATTTGTCCAGACAGCTATGAGAATATTTTATATTAATAAAATAAATCTAGCATTTACATAAAAATAATATATAAGATGTGCCTAATAACAGGGTGGTTTTTTTTTTTTGAAAAAAATAATAATGGATATCTTTAGAGAAACAGTGATATGCTTGATAATATGATAACTGAATTCCAAATCGTGCATTTGCTTTAAAATATCCTTTGGTTAGTTTCATATGAATTTTCAATTCAAATAAGAATTGAACAGGGACATTTCTTCAATCAATTGATTTTTACTGTTTAAAATCAATCGTTATAAACATTGTTGAACACTTTTTGCTCTGTATCCTTCAAACATTTCCATTTTCTTATTTGGAAATTAATCATTTAGATTCTTGGATCTTCATTTATTTAGTATAGTGAAATTAATTTACAGTCTGGAACTTAACCCCTTTTTATACTTGGTTCATTTTTTTAAAGAATTTCCGAAACGATTACATTGGCTATTTAAACAGAACTTTTTTACAAACGATATTTCATAATGTCTCCTATAACATGTCATATGTTCTTATTTGTAGAAATTCTATTTTATATTCAAAAAGTACAATTAAAAATTTTCGGAAAAATTTATGTTTTACTGTAATAGGTACTAACTTTACTTCGCTTTAATTTAACTGACCACTCTTAAAATATAAGTACTCAAAGTCAACATTTCATATCTTTCAAAGATCGATTTTTCAACTTATTCTTTGATAACGGTTTATTTCCGAAATTTGAAGAATGTACAAATATACATTTTTTATTACAGAGGACATTCCAAAGTATTCACATGAAAAGATCTAATTTTAACAGCTCACACTTCCGTTTTGAAAAACCAGTCCAATTCTCTTGTTTTGAATTTCATTAGTTATTCTTTGGTATGGTGTGAATGTGAAGGGCTGTTTGCTTCTGAGAAGCAATTTCACTCGGAGGCCTAAAGGCCCATTGTGAATGCCCTTTAATTTTGTTGTGGGAGTTTTCTTGGCTTATCCATTTGAAAACCATTTCGATTTTTGAATAAATTTTTTCAAGTCTTTCAGTGCTACCTTTGCTAAGTCGTCCAGACCGTCAAAGAACCTTGCTCCCAAACAAGCGAGCTTTCGTTCTTTCAGAGCTGGACATTCACAGAGTAGATTATTATTTACTTCAAAGTAGGTTTATGTAAATTTGCTACTTTCAGGTATTTTCTTTTGTAATTTTATTTTCTAAATTTCCTATAGATACCATATTGCTAAATCAACTTATAAATCATTTTAGTTTTTCTAATAATTTCAATTTTTATGTAACACCCTATGTGTAATTTACTTGAATTTCTATCAAAATAAAATTTCAGAATTCATATTTAAAACGCTCATATTGTTTAATTTGTAATCATCTTTATCAACGTGAAAATGTTTTGTATACATACCTAGTAAACTTTTTTTTTTAGTTCAATTCAAATTCAGATGGAGAGTTTTATAAATATTTGACGTAATATAAACAATGCACTACAAACTGGAGAATTATTACAAAATTCAAGCATGTCTACATACCGTTTTTAAAAATTATAGGAATAAGTATTATTTAAAAAAGTAAATACAACCTGCTCTATACGGTCTATTGAAATTGAAACTCGCATATGAGTCTTATAAAATCTTTCAACGATATAAAACGAATTTTTTTTTTCTTTTTTAGATTTTTATTTTATTTATTTTTTCCAATTCAAACTTCTTCATATAAATTTTTGAAAATATTTGATATGTATTGTAAGTTGCCACACAACTGGTATAGTTAATAATATATATTATAGAGTAAACAATAATAATATACAGAGCCATACTCGTATGTATGTACATCATGTATACAAAATATATATATACGATATATGTATGTATATTTATTCCAATTAGAAAAGTTTAGCAACGTTGTTGCGTTCATCTCTTAAGTTTAAGATGCTAAGTTATAAAAAATTTAGTTAAATTCTCAGTTGAAGATAAGAATTAATCCAGCATGGATGAATATAAATCGTATGAAGTGTGAAAATATTTTTAAATAAAATTATTCTAACGATCATTTTTATATAAAATTAACTTTATATTGTAAAATTATAATTACTTAAAAAAAAAATCTGGCGCGATATTAAATTGCTGAATTAAAGTGAAAAAAAAAGTGTATTAAAATTTCATTATCAAAAAAGTATCTAAAATTTATGGAAAATTTTGTATGGGTGTGTAATAATATATTTAATAATAAAAATCAATACTTTTAAATTTTCGTAATTGAAATAAATAAAAACAGATATATACATACTTATATTATACATAGCATATAACATTCTAATTTAAATTTTTGTATTTTGAAGAATGAATGGAATTTATTCATAAGAACCAGATCTTCAATTTTTCAATATACATAAGTATTATAATGTAATCAAACGAGTTAAAATTTAGTGATATTTTTAGATCAATCTGTAAATATAATACATTATAATGACGCTTAAATAAAACATCTAAATACTGAAAAGTTTTTTTGTTTCTATTTAAGTTTTTTTTTGTTTTATTTTTTATTTTATTAAAGTTTTATTAGATAAATATCTTTTGCGGTAAAAAATGTTTGATGTTCATATAGTGTGTTATTGTTTATTTGAAATGTAAAAAGTGATTTAAAATTGAAAGAAAAAAAAAGTATATATTAAATAGAAAATTTATTTATGCGGGAAAAATATATGTACGAGTATTTTGAAAAATAATTTACAATCTAATATATGTATGTATTAACAAAAGTAATAATTGAAAATGATTTACATATTATTATTATTTTAGATATTTAAATAGTAAAGATATTTAGATACTTTCATTATATTAAATCATGTTACTATATGTATAATTTTATTATATGTATGAACCATGCAAATGGAATTAGACGTCTTTCTGTCTACTTAATAGACTAATTTCTTTTTTCTTTTTAAATGAAGAGAATGTGATAATTTAAGTTACTGATTAATTTAATTCGAAATTATTAAAAAAAAAAAGATTTTGACATTTGAACTAATATAAAACTGATTACAACATACATAAAATAAAAATAATAACAAAAGTGACGCTATTTATGCCTTCGCCTTTGGTGACAAACAAGCTGTATAATTTGTGTGGATTTTTTTTTTGTTTTTATGTCAACCGACAATAATTTATAATTTTTGTCTTAAATTAAGTTTTTTCTCAGATAATACATAATTGTATTGTAATACATTTCATATACAAATAAATTTTTTGTAATTATAATTAAAAAAAAATAATCATATATGTATAGAGAGAATGTAAATGTCGTATGATATTATTGGTTGTTTGGTCATAATTTTAAATACAAATAAAAAAAAAATTCATGACAAATCTTCTCTTACAACTTACAACGCTGATAAATGAAGACAATTTTTTCTAAATTTTTTTTTTTTTTTTTTTTTTTTTTTGAGAAATAGGTATGTTCAATAATAATAATAAAAAACAAAAAGAAAATCAATTAAATTGAATGATTAGATAACAACAACAACAAAAGATATTTATAAGGCGTACTAAAAAAAATATTTTAAGACAAAAACAAACTTACACCAGTCAGTAGTAGAGAAGTTGTATTTCCAAAAATGAAATATTTGAAATATTGCTAAGATTTAAAATATCTTTTAATTGCGTATGTTTTTTTCCTTTAAAAAAATTTAGTATATTTTTAAGAAAAACAAAATTTCGTGATATTTATTTTAAAAAATAAATTGCATTATTTTTCGAATATTGCATCATATTTTTATTTTTATAAGAAATTTTAATCATCAAGCAGATTTTCAAGCATTTTATTATTTTGCAAAAAAAGAAAAAAATAAATAAACCGATAAACTTTAATGTTACTTTTGCGTAAATAATTTTTTTTTCTTACAAGAAAATTATGTCATTGAGTAATTTTATTATTTTGAAAATAGGATTATAAAACGAAAAAACAACCCACTCGCATAGTATTTATTTGATGTGACAAAAAGTTTAAAAAAAAAAAAACAATGTTATTTTAAATCGTTGGCATGAAAAACACTTTTAAATTTCTCTTAAAATTTTTTAATTTAACTGATTAGATTTTATTTTATTGATGAATTCTTAGAAGAAAAATTTGAATAAAGAGACCCATAGTTTTTTTCGAAACTGTTGATAATTTTTTATTACTGCATAAGTAGGTACATAATCGTATTTAAGTTTTATGGTATGATACTGATAAAAATATGCCGACTGAGCGTAAATATCTATGTATGTACATACTTACAGATCCACACTTCATATTAACATTATTATGTATGTACATACATAATGTATTACTTTTTCAAATAATCATAGATAAAATAGATTATGCTAAATTATATACATATAATCAATTAAGGGACTTTGTTTTCTAAAGTCTTTAAAAATACATATGCTAATGTACGCAATAAATTAAAAAACAAACATTTTTTAAACAAAAATTCGTTAAATTTAAACAAAAACACTTATTTTTTTACATTATCATGTCGTCGTATGTTAATCTATAAAAACTCATAAGTCTACAACGAAGGGGAGTGAAAAGTGTTAAATATACCAAAAAAAGAATTTTGCAAACTACAAATTTATTTCTGTGAAAAGCCAGCTAGTAAAAATGATTTGTTTCTTTGAAAAAAACCGAAATACAGTAATGATTTTTAATCTAAATCTAAAATTAGAAAGTGCATTATTTCAAAGTATTATTTTGGCCATTGTGAGTTTTTAAAAAACCACGGCAATTTATTCGTTTCTTCAGTATATTAAAAATTGAAGGACAACGGATCAGAGAAAACATATCTACTTTTGTACATATACGCAAAATATTTCATAGAATATTTTGTAAAAATTTTAATAATTTTGATTCTTACAATGCGTGATGAGAAATTACTAAAAAACGTCTAAAAATTAACTCATAAAAATCACAAAAGAAAATATTTAATTCTATTCTAAAATATAATAGATTGCGAGACATATGACTACAAAAGTCCTTTTGATTTTGGGAAAGCAAATATCTTAAAAACAGTAAGTATTTTTTCACAATTAAAAAAGGTAAACATTTTTATAAAAACTTGTATTACAATTACATATACAGGGTGTCTTGTTTGGTTTGCTTAACCTTGATACCAGTGATAGGTCTTATCAAGCCAAACAAAAAATCGTATCGGAGGGGGGGGGGGGATCCCAACGGTTTCGCCGCTAGAGGGCGTTGAAGTCTTTGCTCTTATTTCACGATGTACCCTATAACTTTTTACAGGGGCTCTCAAGGGTCACTTTGTGTTGAGAAAAAATGTAGAGGACCCTTTGGCCTTTTCAGCGATACCTTACTTGTTTCTCTTCTTTTAACTGTTAAAAAGTTACACGCATTCAAAATCAAAATTTGGTGAATTTTTCCCAAATTGTTGTGTTTAACCCTGTCTTTCTCAAAAAAGGCTTAAATTAACCCTAAATTTTTATTGCAGAAAATGAAAGCTCAGTTGATTCTGCACCAATTTGCTCTGCTCATTTTTTTCGAAAAATGCATAGTTTTCGAGATATTTCCATTTGAAAATTAGCACTTCTAGCTCCTATTTTCAATTTACACTGCAATTGAAACACGTGTCCAATAATCCAATGAATTTCAGACTTATTTTTTCAGTTTTTTCAAAAGGTCTTCTTTAATATCTCAAAAATTATCCGTTTTTAAAAAAAAATGAAGATAGCAAATCGAAGCAGAATCAACTGAGCTTTCATTTTCTGCAATAAAAAATTAGGGTTAATTTAAGCCTTTTTTGAGAAAGACAGGGTTAAACACAAAAATTTGAGAAAAATTCACAAAATTTTGATTTTGGATGCGTGTAACTTTTTAACAGTTAAAAGAAGAGAAACAAGTAAGGTATCGCTGAAAAAGCCAAAGGGTCCTCTACATTTTTTTTCTCAACACAAAGTGACCCTTGAGAGCCCCTGTAAAACGTTATGGGGTACATCGTGAAGTAAGAGCAAAAAGACTTCAACGCCCTCTAGCGGCGAAACCGTTGGGATTCCCCCCCCCCCTCCGATACGATTTTTTGTTTGGCTTGATAAGACCTATCACTGGTATCAAGGTTAAGCAAACCAAACAGGACACCCTGTATGTATATTTCTGTAGATGCAAATAATTTATACACATTGTATAATTTTAAAACTCTAGTCCAAAAAATCATACATAATTTTAATCAGTGACTGTAATTGTCGTATGTATAATGTATGTATGTTTTTATTTAAAAATTGTAATTGTAACACATTCACAATAAATGTCTTGAATTTTTTAAGAAAAACTGTAAACTCTGGAAAATGATTCATGCAATAAAAATTATTAATAAACAATCATTAAAAAAAAGTATTTAAGCATGCAAATAGTATGTACATTGTACATATATGTACTAAGATTTAATAAAATGTATATATGTATGTATGTATGTATAAGGAAATTCGTTCTATTCATCGTTATAACGTCACAGCGTTTTAATTTTCTCAATATAAGAATAGGACATTTTTTGTGCTTTGCTTAATTAAATCTTATCTTCAATAAGTATCAATTTTGAATGTTGAATGACCCAACACTAGCTACCTATGTACATATATGATTTGTAAGATATTTCTATAGTTTTTGCAATATTTCAAATACTTTTTTTTAAAAAAAAAATGATAAACTTACTTTAAAACTAATATGTATTTACAAATTACAAGGTGCAATACCGTTCATGGATAAAAAAAAAAATAATAACATACATATTTTGTGCTTAAGCACTGAAAAAAATTCATCTTATCAGCAAAATTAAATCTTATTCTACCGTCAAGGTTTAACATTACCAACGACAATTTTTCATTATAAAATAAGATTTTTTTTTTTTTTATTGAAGTATACATATATATGTATGTACCTACATACATTCAATGTGCAATTGTATATGGGGAATTCCACGCAAATGCACCACTTTTTTCCTTAAAATTCATATGAATGAAGCTGATTTGGATACGTATATGTATATGAATTTTTGTTGTACGTATATCTATACTTTATTTAACAATTAAAGTCAGTACAGGCAAGATAGGCATACTTTTCTATACTCTTTTACATTTCGTTTGTATAAATCTGTCTCGTGAGTGGGGTGATCAGATCTCAATTTCAATCGAGAGAAATCTTTTAAATTAAATATTACCAAGGGCAACAAACTCATCGGGTACTGCCTCCATAAGCACAACACTGACTTTAATTGTTAAATAAAGTATAGTGTTTAATTATTTACGATATCACTATGGAGAGCAGTATTAAAAAAAAATTTTTGCTATTTATCAGTAGAAACTCGTTTCGCTGTCACGTCCGTTACAAAAAATGTCACACCCGTTACATTTATTTTTTTTAATTATGAAAAAAGTATTGCGTTGTTCCTCGTCAAATTTTTCCAAAAGATTCTTTCAAGTGTCTTTTTGGAATTGTTTATATGAAAATTTTAGGATATTCAGTAAAATATACGGAAATCCGTGAAAATCGAAATCGTCAGCGTCACACCCGTTACGCTACTAAAATAACGATTCTGATTAGAAATATTTGAAGTTTTCTGTTTTATCGTAACCGTCGCTTGCTTTCACTAGAAGGCATATTAAGAACATAAAAGTTATAAATGGAATTCCCCATATTTAAAAGTGATACATATTTATGCATATATATAGGTAGGTAGATACTTTAAAAATGAAAAATATTCATATTTATTTTCTTTATTTTTGTTTCGCAGAATATAATACATATATGCAGTAGGTATATACCTAATATAATGTAGATGATATGTAGGTATATACATGCTTTTGTAATTTATACTATCACATATAATAATCTGAATGTATGAAATTCATAATATAATATTAACTTTCTGCTTCAATCATGTTGTTATCTAATCGTATGAGTTTAATAATAATTGATAACGATTGTACTCGTATATAGCGCACAAAAAACGGTATCTACATAAATATTTTGTTACACTTTTGCAGGCAATATTAATTTTTTTTTTTTTTTAATTAAAAGAAGAATCATATTTCACCAGCAAATTTATTTGTAAAAAAAATAATAAAATATTTTTTTGTTATTTATCAACAAAATTAAAAGTAGTATGTTGAGAATAGAACTGAAAAACAGACTATTTGTCTGTTTAATAATGAAATGTGAAATAGTGAATTTGAATAACAAATTAAATTAAACAAAAATTTAAAAGTAAAAAAAAAAATTACAATTTTTACAATAAAATAATTATTTTAGAAAATAAAAAAAAAAAACAGTGATTTAAAAAAAATGTTTTTGGTAAATATCTTGGGACTTTTATTAATTTTAATAAATAATTGTGTTCAATCACAATTTCATCATGATTTTGTGGATACCATAAGCTCAGCATATTATAAGGATGATCATAATTTAACTTGTATACCACATGATTTAAAAATTTCATGTGATTGTGGAAATAGTGAACAGGTATGTAAAAAAAAACTAAACTAAATAACTAAATAAAAAAGTGAAATTTATCATGGAACATTAAAACTATGTGTAACATAACAGATAATGAAACACAATTACATATTTTTGATTAAAAAAAATATATGACTAATTCAAATATTTGAGAAAATATGAGAAATTTAAAAGTAAGTAGTGTGAAAATACAGAAAAATAAATAAAAAAATATGTATGTACGTATGTATATATGTGTGAGCACGAAATAAATATAGGGTACTTCGTTTTCAGAATGCATGGTACAAACTGGTAAAAAATGGTAAACTTCGTAGTCTTTGCAACATTTGCAAACTGTAAGTTTTGAAAAACTGCGAAGGTAAAATGCTTCGCAGTTTCTAACTTTTTTTCTTTCGTAGTTTATATTTGACAGTTATATAGGCCAAATTTTTTATACAAAATGACAGCTGAAAAAAAACAACTACGAAGAAATTTGAAGTAGTCGTTTATGTCGACTAAACTACAAAATTTCAAAACTGAAAAATTACGATCAATTGAAAAGTGAAATGAATCCCCTAAATATATTCTTTAAGGGCTTTCTCTGATACAGATTGGTGCTATGGTAATTTTGTATTCACTTTATCTTTAAATGCTTCTTTGTTTTTGATTCTCTCTGTTGGTACTATTATTCGTTAAAACTCATGGCGAAGGCGCGTACCCACAGAAGAAAATTTTCATTTAGTGGCACAAAGTAAACATTTGCCGATTTTTTAAAATTGATATTTTCTAAAAATTTGAATACAGCAGAAATTTTAAAAACATTTCCATCATTTTTCAACAATTTTTTTTCTTGATTTCAAATTGAGTATTGAAATATAGTGAAATATTAAATATAGTAGGAGAACTTTCATATCTTCCGGTATAGACACTATCTACCACTAGACATTAGGAATAGAGTAATGATTTCAGAAATGGCATTATCACACACTGTATAATATGATGAAAGAGTGACTGAAATTAGTGTCAGAACGCACCTAATAAAATATGCTAAGTTTTCTAAGGAAAAAAATTATTTAACAAAAATTCATAAAATGAACTAGCTAACTATCTTATTGTTAAATAAATTGTATAACTTTTTCAATAAAAAACACCCTGCTTGCATTTTTTTAAAAATAAATAATTCAATTAAACAAATATGAAAATGAATTGAATACGCGTGTACATTTACATACATATTATATGTATATATGTACATATGTACATATATTTATATTTTTGCTGGAAAAATGAATGCACATCATTTTAACAAGCATATCATTTTAACTGGAAAATTGATGTCGGTTAACACTTTGAGTTGTCAAATTGATTGAATTTTTATTAAGTAATTATTAATGAATTTTATGTGTAAATTGTATGGTTTTTTGTTTTTTAAATTGAAGAAAAAATTTATTAACATGATTTTGGTATACTGCGCTGTTACTTTTATATCTTATAAATTTTGTTTTATTATGTTTGAAATGAAAGTTTTTAAAATTTAATAGGTGATAATTATTGTTTTTATTGTATGAATACATTAAATAATAAATTTTATTTTCATTCGAAGCGATAAATTTAAACTTGTATGTATAGAGAAAGAAAAAAATACTAATTATTACGTTGAAATTATTGAATAAAACTTGCAGTTACTAATAAATTATACAATTTTTATATTTATTATTATTTTTTCACTATATTCATGTATATTTAAGAATATACAACAGACAAGTATATAGAAAAATGATATCTTGATTTCTCCAATCTTTCTAGTTTTCTAATTCTTTTAGAATTTGTTATGAAAAATTGTTATGTTATTGTTTTTATACAATAAATCAATGCCATATTAGATCGGGTTCAAAATAGAGCTATAAAACTAATTATTATAATGATCTTCGATTTAACATTTTTGCAACACCGCACCGTAGAAATGTTGCCTCTTTAGCACTGTTTTACAGATACATACTACCATGGTATAGGTGTTCCAAGGAATTCAAAACATTTTACGAAGTAGTATGTATTCCCACAGAATATGAGATATCCTAGTAAAACCCACGAATTCTATCGAAACTGTCTGCTAAGAAAACACTAATCTTTTAAATTAATCTTTTCTTAATATAACTCTTAAATTGTAGAACGCTCTACTATGTCAGGTGTTCCTTCCCTCCATTATAATCTACAAAGATTCAAATTGGGCAATTCTACATATGCCAGGCCAATACAGGGATATCTTTCGTTATGGCTTAGTAAAAAAAAGTATAAGCTTAAACAGTGCGTTATATTCTTCTTGTCATTTTTTACACTATTTTTTCTAGGACAGCTAAATCTAAAATTGTATTATATTAATTTTGATCAATTAAAAAATATTATAAAATGAGATATTTTCCAAAAATTTTAGGTTTTTTTCTAACATTTGCAAGTTTTTTTCAAGTTCCTTAACATTCATCATTATATCAAAGTTGTATAAGTACTTCTACAACTTTGATTATATAGACAGATTTTTTAAATATCCTTACAAGGAAATTTTACTTAAAAATTTTCTTCACGAAATACGCTCGCTTTTTTTCACAGAATTCAAACAAAAAGAAAAACAAAATATGTATATGTGTGTATGTATTGTGAGAAGGCGCTAAAAACATTACAAATTTACCGCTTTTTATATAAGTGATATAAGTCTACTTCTGGTGTGAAATAAATAAAAAGAAAAATTTCAAATAGTATGGAAACTAAAATTTAAAAAAACCTAAAATGTCTAACAATTAAACAGAGTGGACTCTTTCAGAATAGACACTTTAAAAAAAAATCGGCTCATATAATGTTTTAATTACTTAGACTAGAGATAGAGAAAAAATGAATCATTTTCATACAAAATTCACTAATCAATTATTTCATAATTACAAATTACCTTGAACTAGAACTTTTATATTTTTTTTTTTTAGCTTTAAAAAGGAATAAAAATAAATATTATATAAAATATTTATGTGAAAAAAATTTAAATAAATTAGCTAATATATCAAAAATATAATCATAGAGTTAGTAAATAATAATTAAATGGTAAAAAAATAATAATAATAATATGAAAATTAATTATTACTGATAAATTTTATCAATTTGTATGTAATTAATTTAATAAAAACTAATTCCGATCGAAATGTCATGGTCGATTAATTAAAATTATTTCTATTAAAATTCAATTTTATAAATTATTATTTCAACAAAAATTAGATCCATAAAATACATATATATGTACATATGACATATGTATATTATAATAATTTTAATCCGAAATTAAATATTCATGAGCTTAAATAATAATTTTAAAAAATTGTACCACAAAAGCAAGTAGGTTGCTTTAGTAAGTGTTAAAAATCTAATATACTTTTTTTTATTTTGTTTTTACGCATTAATTTGTATTTTTATTATTTTTTAAAATGTTTTTTTTATCTTTTTGTTTTTTCAGAGAATGATATTACAACCACTCAGTGGTCGTGTTTGGCATATTTCAATTTCAAATTGTAAATCATTAACAATTACAAAAAATACATTATTAGATGTACATGGTGTCAGAAGTATCACTTTAACGAATATAGACAGTTTAATTCTTGAAGAATATGCATTCTCATTTCCACGTTCAATTAATAATAATCCATTAATAATGGAATTTAATAAAGTAAATATGTATAAAAAAAAATATTTACATACTATTTTGAAATTACTAATTACTTCTTTATTTTAAGGTTAACATTGAAGAAATGCAATCACATGCAATTAATGGTAATATAGAAGAAATATCATTCTCTTTTGGACAAATTGCAACTATACGTCCATTTGGAATAAATTCATTAAAAGATAATGCAATTTTGCTAAAATTTACAAATATGTTAATCGATAGAATTGAACCACAAGTATGTTTAATGAGTAATTTAAAATAATAATTAATAATTTAATTTTGTAAAATAATGTGTATTTATTAAAATTTTAGGCATTTAAAAAATTTAGTGTGGAACAATTTGAAATATCGAATACGATTATCACATCAAATGTTCCATCGAAAAGTTTCTATGAATTAGAGGCTATACAAAATTTTAAAATTCATAATTGTACCTTTAAAGAAGTCCATTCAAGAGCATTTACTTTTCAAAGTAAGTTATTCAGAAGAAGATACATAAATTTATAAGCTAAAAGAGAAAAAACAAACAACGACAAAAAAAAAACAGAAAATTTTCAGTCTAAATCACAATTTTACAATTAAGTTTTTCTTTTACTTTTATTTATTTATTTTTTTTTTTTCTGAATAGCAATTGGAAAATTGATTTTAACTGAAAATCATTTCGATGTTGTTGATGGTGAATGGATTTATGCAGCTGTAAAAGAAAACGTTATAGTGAGGAATAATTATTTCGGAATTTTAAATTCACTTGCATTTAGTGGTAAGCTCTAAATTTTTTTTTTTTTAAAAAAGCTCAAAGATTATCTAAATTGTAATATTTTAAGAAACTTATCTATGAATTCGTCGTATCCTTTATTTTTCTTACGCTTATTTATGCTGAAGCTAGGGCAGCGACATTATTAGATCAGTTGACAAAAGTTTACTATACAAATTCGACAAATGTTTTTTAAAAAAAACTAAAGGTTGTTTCAATACACGTGTTTAGAGTATTGCGTTTTGTGCGTAGGTGACAATCAACGCTCATAACGCACAAAAAAGTAGAAAACTGTTGAACTTTTTGAGAGTTATGCGCGTTGTATGCGATGACCATTTGGTCAGCTCTTATAAGAAAAGCTTATTTCTACTAGCTGTCATTTAACGCACAAAACCCAACGATCTAAACGCGTGTATTGAAACTCAACCTTAATGTAGAAGAGGTACCAACAGAGAGGTAAAATCATTAGAAAATTTGTCGAGACATATAGTACTTTTGCCGATGAGTTAAACAAAAAAAAAAAAAAAACAATAAAACATTTTGTTCTAGTTTAATGCTTCATTTACATCCTAGATTGAAAAATTTTACCTGTCTAGAATTCATCGTAGAATGAAGTTTATTAATTCCGAATTTTATAACTTTAATTAAAATTTAAAAATTTTTCTATTCCCATCATTAAAAAATATTCAAGGTCAAATTCTATTCTAAAAAAACTGTTCAAATTTTTTCATAATTTTGCGAACATCAGATTGAAAAGTAAAAATACAACTTAATCTGACACTGATTCTGTAATCTTACTCTGAAGTGTGAATTCAAAAACGATATATCCTCACTCTCACTCACGTTTCAATCTAGAATGTAAATTAAGCATAAAACTTAATTTTGTTGAAAACGTAGCGCTTCTAGTCCTAGATCTAGATTAAAAAGTCTGCTTTCGACACAAAAAATGCGAAAAAGAGTTTTGAATTTTGAGCACAATGAGCGAGCTGCTAAAGTTCTACGTATTTTTATTTAAAAAAATATAGAGAATAAGAACGTTAAAAATTCTTCGTAATTATGTATAATAATAAAATTTTATTTATTTCACAGGGCTTTCAGTTCATAGAAATTATATTTCTAGTGAAAAAATGGAATTTAAATTTCATAATAATTCATTAAATCATGAACAAGGTGATGCGATACCATTAAATTTTAATAAAAATTTTCATATTATAATCACAAATTTATTTTATTTAAATAATTTTAATTGTGAATCCAAAGAAAAATTACATAAAAATAATTTTTTTAAATTAAATTCTGATGTTATTTATTTTAAAATTAAAGATAATTCAGAATTTTCAAATATTGCCAAAGTATTAAATAACGATTGTTTAGAGCCATCATATTTAGTTTATATTATAATAAGTGTAATTTTATTAATTATAATAATTTTAATTATAATTTCGATTATAACATATTTACGATTAAAAAAGAAAAATAAACAAAAATTAGATATTGTTGTACCAGAACCAAGAACATACAGAGAAACACAAATAGTATTACAAATTGAAAATGCTGGATTATTGAAGACTGATATGTAGTCTTTAGAAATACACATGTGATTTATAAACCTTTTATTTTGTTTGTAAAAAAAATGTAAATAAATATTTTTTAAGTAATTAAATTTGTTTTGTTCAAAATTATTGTAAATAAATTTTTTTAAATTTCGTTTTGATTTAAAAACCGAAATTCAATTTCACAAATTAAATTCATATTGGCTTTTCATAAAAATTTATAAAATTTTGATATTTTCTGAATGGCTTCATGTAGACAATCATAGTATAACATCTTTGGAAAGATGTAAACGATGATACAGGGGTAAGTAAAACATGCCAAGGGCATACACATTTTACCGATTTCAAAGAAATTGCTCTTCAATTAGTTAGTTCATAACTTTTGAACAGATAAAGACAATGCAATAAAACAAAGGCCAGTTTGAACAAAACAAAATGAGCTTTCATTTAGAATAACAAAATAGAAAAAGTTATAAGGTAAATTTTCGAGATATTCGACATTAAACATAAAAATACAGACTTTTTTTCAAAATTTTTTGAGTTTGAGGTGCAATCAATACTGCAACTTCTGAATCAATTGACTCACGGCTTAAAAGAGACACATTTGGAAAGATCAAAAAGTTATTTTTCAAACAAAACCTTATTTGTTCTTCTACGTTGCGCAAATCCTGGACTGGAATGTGTTGCAAAAAGTGGAACTGAAGCATTGTTTTTGTTTTCTACTTTTTATCGAGATCTCCCACCCTGCTCAGTTTGAATAATTTGAACTACATGAAATTTATGGATATACCCAAACCCGGATTCAAATTAATCAATTTTTATCGTTTAATGCTTTCTTACTTATTCTAAACAAAAATTATCTGTACTTACCCAACTGGTAGATACGATTCCAAAGCCTGATTTATAGTTAAAACTGAATCAGATAATGCCAAACCCTTTGAAAGTAAACTTGAATGTGATATTAAAGTTTCTTCAATACTTGATAAATCCTCCATATTTTTATCGTCTATTTAATAAAGGAACAAAAATTTTTTAAATTTAAAATTAATAAATTAATAATCTTTAAAATTTAACTAACCCGGCAAATTAAGGTCTTTTTTCATTAGATTTGCACTACACATACCACCCAAATATGATAATTCATATTCTAAACGTATTAAAGATGAATTTGTTAAATTTACCTAAGAAAAAAAAAATAAAAGAACAATAGTTTTAATTAATACAAAAATAATTAATTTTTACAATTAATGTCATTTACCGATATTGGATTATCATATCCAACTACTAAACATTTAAAACCATATTTATTGCTTTGTTGATCCTGTGCATATAATGATGCTGTTTCTAATGAAAATTCAACTTTATTTCCAGGTAAAACTAAAGCATTATGTGTCCAATTTGATGCACTGATTTTTTTTTTTTTTTTTTTGAAAAATAAGATGTCATAAATATTATAAATTAACTTTAAAAAAAATTCCCATACTCACGTATTATATTTTTTTATTACAGCCCAATCATTATCAGAATTTTTCATATCTTTAATAATATCCTTTTCATCTCCAACTTTATTTATACAACTGCTTGAAATACTAGCATTCTTACAACTAATTTTACTTGATGTCATATTATTATCAAGTATATCAGAATAATCATCATCAATAATAATTGTAGATTCGACGTTTTGTGATGGTTTTAATGGAATTGATAATAATAAATAATCTTCCATTTGTGCTGTACCACATTGTGAATCAAATTCAACAGTCATCCATTGAACACAAGATGGAAATTCAACTCTAAAAAAAAAAAAAAAATAAATAAATAAATTCCAAACTAGAAAATAAAAATTTTAATTTTTACCTGTAAGTATTAATCGATGCACTTTTATATGGATGTTCACTTTCAACGATACAATAATGATTACTTGTCGTACATAAATCAATTGCATTTTTTTCTGTTTCTTCAATTTTCTTTTTATTAATATCAGCCTCTTTATTATCATGATTATCACCTTTTGCTGGAATGGCATATTCTTTTGAAGCATACAATTGATTTAAAGCTGCTACATGGGGTAGAATTTCTTTGATAAGTCCCAAAATTTGAATTGAACTCTTTGAAAAAAAAAAAAAAAATAGAAAATTTTAAATTAAAATTTTATTTTATTTATCATATTCTTACTTTTGGATCACTACACGCTAAAACACCGATATGAGCATAAACTAATGGTAATAATGTATGAAACATATTTGATGTATTTATATTAAATAATTCCAAAAGTTGAACAATAGTAATTTGACTTTCTTCTGAATCGCTTTTTGACATCTCTTTAAAATAATTATGAATATCTTGATTATCTGGACGATCATTATTTCCATTATATTTAGCAATTCGACCATTTTTATAATTTTTATCATTGATTTCTTCATCAATTAAATCTTTCGGATGAATTTCTGTTGCACCAATTTCAATTTCAAAATCAAATGGATTTGTTGAACGTTTATCAAATTTTAATGTTTCAATAATACCTTTTGAAAATGATTCAATACGTTTTGTGATATCACGTGCTGTTGATAAATTTGCATCTTGAATTGAATTACGTGAATTATTTGTCCATGTTATATCTAAATGCTCTTCAATTGGTGTAATATTATGTTCAGAATCGACTGTTTGTGTATGATTTGATGAATTTGGACTTTTATCACTTGGTGAAAGTGATGCTGCTAATGCATTACGTGCAAGAATAAGTAATTCACTAGATTTTTTTGTTATATCTGTAGCAATCTGGAATGAAAAAATAAATATTTAAATAAAAAATAAATAAATTATACAATTGGATTTTTAATTACCTGCAAAGCAGTATCTCTTGCTGTTATTTCACTGGCATATGTCGCTGCATGTGCTTCATTTTTCACTGGAGTACTATAGTACAAAATACATGGAATTTGACCACGTGTTGGCGTTGTACCATTAAAACTTAAATCACATGGATAAAAAGAAAATGTAGTTCCGCATGGTCCTCGTATTGAAGAAAGACCTGAATCTCCTGAACAAGTTCTTGCTCCTTGAGAGCACAATCTTAAAGCATATCTTGTATTTTCCTAAATGAAGTATGTTTAAAATAAATATTCATCCTTTAACTTTGTTTCTTAACTTACTTTAATATGAACTGGTCTATCAAATTTAATTTCTGCCATATCATTCTGTACAACATCCTGATCATATGATCCAGATATTGATTCTAAAGTTTCCCATTTATGTTGTGATTGTGGATCCACACTATTATCATATAATAATTCTAATTGATAATCATAACTTCCAGAACCTGAATACACCATTGCTCCAGCTATTGCAATTCCAGGTCTATCAACAGTAAATGCGATAGCATCTGGTCCAAAATTACCAGTATTCCATGTACGACTTGAATCACAACGTGCAAAACGACTTCCAGTTGAATGAAGACTTCTTGGTGGCATAAAAGTTGTATCAAACTAAAAAACAAACATAAAAAAAACATTCACATTCTGTAGAAAACTTTGTATACGAAATTTTCTTACATCACCAACAGATGTTTGATAAACAATTTCAGCTAGAACACGTGCTAATAAATGGCAGCAATTATTAATTAATCCTTGATTAATATCTTTTTCATATTTTAAATCATTATAATTTTCACTACGATTATAAATATTTTCAATTTTTATTTTAATTGGATTTGAAATAATATCTAGAAGACGGATTAAAACATCTTTAAAAGTCCATGAATTACTTAAAAAGTCGATTTTTTCTTGTTGTGTACGATAGATCATTTGTTCAACTAAAATTGGATATTGATGATTTTCTGTACTAGATAACATTGGTAGTCCAGAATTATCACTAGGACTAATTATTGATTGTCTTTCATTGCCAGGAGTCAATAAAGAAAATGTTGCTCTTAATTTAACTGATGGATTACATAAACCAGCTAATATTGCACTCAATAAACGTGAATGTAATATACCCTATAAATAAAATTTGTTATATGTACAATTTAAAATTATTAAATTCATATATTTTTCTTAATAGTTAACTTACTTTATCCATTTGAGATAATAAATCACATAAACAATTCCATTTTAGTGAAGATGTTGGATAAAATGCATCAAAACATGCTACAAAACTTGTATGGCACTCATTTAGAATTTCTAAAGTCATATCATAGCCTGCAAAAAAAAATGTAAAATAACATGAAATTTCTAACTGACGATTCACACACATCCAATATGCGGGATCCGCAATCCGGTTCCCTGATGTATGTGATTTGTGATCGGAACCAGGTCGGATATGTGTGAATATATCTATCTCTATATTATTGAAATCACAAACAAAAATATATAAAAATTCCTGAACCTGTTCGGACAGGGGGGAATCGATCTTAAAAGTAATTTTCACTTTGAGAAAAAAAAAAAAAAAAAAATATATATATATATATATATATATATATAATTACCAATTTCGCTAACGACATCTTTGAAAATATCATCACAAAGAATTTGAATTAAAAGTGCTCGAACATTTCCAATACATTCGGCCAATTGAATATTTTCCATATTTGCCTTTCGAGCTATTGGTGTTGGTAATTCATTTTGATCAATAAATAACTTTGGAGCACCCGGAAGATTTTTCGAAACATTATCTAAAAATTGAAATAAATTACATTTTTTTTTTGCATTTTTTTAAACTTATCTAAAAACTTACAAGTTTGTGTATTAATTTCATTGTTGCTTTTTTTTGTAATTATTTTCGTTATCACTTTTTGTGGATATATCTCATTTGTATATTTCCGCAATAAACGAAGACATGATTTGTTCATGTAAACTAAATGTTCAAGGGAATTTTTTGTTTGTAATTGTTTACTTTTATCTTTTTGATCACGAAGATTTGATTTAAATGTTTCCCATGACCAACTTAATAAAATCACAACACTTTCGAAACATTCTTTTGTTACTGTATTCGCAAATGATTTTGAAATTTTATGAACTGGTTCGATATCCATTGGTAATGATGGCTGTTTATTTTCTTGTGTAATCAAACGATAAATAATAGATGGAATTTGACCAGAATTAACATCAGTTCCATTATTTGCTTTTTTTGATGATTTAAAACTGAAAACTATTTGATCTTCAGTAGTTACTGTACTTTGTCCTGATGAACCACAATCTGATGATGGACCAGCAATTCTTGCCCAAATTAAATACCAACGACCAGCCATTGCTGTTACTGGTTTCGGTAACATAACATGATATTTACTCCTTGCTGGACATTCATATGGAATTTCTTTTGTTTCAGCTATTAAAACACCATCTTTTTCATAGCCACCACCATCTGGACCCAAATCGTATAATTTTAATTTACAAGAATATTCACCTCTGCCACCAAACATTCCAAAACCACCTACATCACAAAATTTATATATGTAATGATAAAAAATTATTTCATTTCTTTTTAGTATATATTGTACTCACATATCATTGTATCAGTGTCTGTCATAAACCTTATAGCTTCAACACTGTGCCCTGAATATCCCCACCCACCTCCGAAATTTTCAAAACGATTAACTGTTTGATATTCACTTGATTGTGATTCTTTGGTTTGACTTATTTGTTGTGGCATAGTTTTTTCAAAACATGTAGGTCTATAATGAATTTTAAGAGTTTATTTTGTATTTATGATTTTATCAAAAATATTAACATACATTGCGTCTTGAGCTGATGTTAAAATATCTAAACATGCCAATAAATTCAAAGCTGCTTGTGATCGTGATACCTGACAATCACCTCTTTGATACAATGAAAGTTCCGGGGATAAAATAGCACGATAATTTGATGATTCCTGTAATTCAATTTTAATCATTTATGAATTAAAATTTAAAAATGAAAAATATATTTCTTCTTATTTTTGATTTGTCAAAAATGCAACAACTTACTGGATTATCAGCTAATATTTCACTTGAAATTACATTGTAACAGTACAATTTCTTTGCACTTCCATCAAATACCCATAAAGTGTTAAAACATGGATCTAAAGCAAATGCAATTTGTGGAAAACATTTATCACCACCTGATGGCTTATGTTCTTGTTTTTTACGTTTTCTTTGATCGGCCATTAATAACATATTTTGATTTTCTTGTAATTCAAAAATTTGATTACGTGCTTCATGCATACTTCTTGACATTGCATCCTGCTGCTGTTGTTGTTGCTGCTGTTGTTGTTGTTGCTGATGGTGTGGTTGTTGTTGATTTTGTAACATAATTGCAACATTTGAATTTGAAATATTCTGATTTATTTCAAGCATACTGCTTGTATTTTCTTGAATCATTTTAACGAAGTTTACTTGATTTTTATAATGTGCTGTGCAACTACCATCACGACGATTTATCGTTAAAACATTGAATGGCAAAGGAATTGTCGGAATTAAAACTAAGAAAAGAAAAACACACAGAGAAAAAAATATTTTCAATTCTCAAATTTTTAATTTTTCTTTGTATTAAATATACTCAGTGTTTTCTTATCTGCTACAATGTTAATTTTGGGTAACATTTGCGTTGTTACCAAAGACTCATCAATTTTTATAAATGTTTGATCGCCACCAGCACCAATCCACGTTGCTTTTTTACCAAAACTTGGCCCTAAGCCACTAAACATAAGAGTTTAAATAGAAATTTTAATAATTGTCTTTTAAATTCAATTATTATCACTAAGCTTGAAAAAGATAACTTACAAAACAGTTCCTGGCGTGCAATTCCAAAGGAACTTTGCTCTCTGTGCCATTATACTGGCAGCTGTCATTTCTTTTGAAATATTTTCATCTTTACCTATTTCTTCACCAACTGAAGTCTTATGAAAATCATTTGGTAGACGCCCTAATTGTCCTTTCTATTTTAATAGTGAATTAAGTATATATTTTCAAAATAATTCAAAGGCATTACCTGATAATTTCCAAAAGTATAAACCATTCCTTTGTATGTCAATAATACTGTATGATTACTTCCAGCAGCAACTTGACTTATAACCCCTTGAACTTTAACTTGAACTGGTCCCATAATCGGTTGAAGATCGCCAGTACCTAATTGACCGAATTGATTGCTACCAAATGTAAATACTTCTCCTGCTAATGTTAATACAACAGTGTGATGTAAACCACATGAAATTTGAACAACAGGACTTGATGATGGTAAAGTAATTCGTTGCGGTGATAATGGAGCTACTCGTGGAGTTTCCCTTTCAGCATCTGAAGGAGGATTATTCTCTTCAGAGATTTTCTTATCTTTTTTTCTTAATATAAGACTTTTTGATCGTTGACGATTCAATAAAGTTAACGGTTTTGATTCTTTTGTGTCTACAAAAAATATTATAGAAAAATGTAATTTAAAGTGTTGAAAAATAATACCTGAAAATTTACCATTTGCTTCACTTTCTTGTACAGAAATACAAGTTGAACATGCTCCGCATTTTGAACATCCGGCATCTCCATGACCGCATGGGCAAAGTCTGTGAAATTTAAAATTAATTTTAAAAAATTGTCTAATTAAATAATTTCATTGAACTTACGCTCCAGCAATTCTTTCAGTCATTGGCACATTTAATGAAGAAACACACGATATATTATATCCAGTACATTCCTTACATACAGAACAGACTCTACATTGACCTTGTACTAGTGAATGATCATCAAAATCGCACATGTGTGAAAAATCAAATTTCGGTTTTTGATTAGACAATTTTTCATCATATCCATCTGTCACATTTGTATCTTTCTCTTTCGTAAAAACTCTACCACATTGACCTTTATTATTCAAACCAAAAGTGAATAATTGTCCTTTAGAATTTAATGCAACACAATGTGCTTTCCCAAGAGAAACTTTCGTTATATGTTGATCGAGTAAATCAGTTACACAGCCTGAAGAATCACAATGAGCTGTATCTTTTCCAAACATTACTAATTTTCCAGTTTTTGTAACAAAAGCTGAAGTTCCATTATTACATGCCGCCTGAACTATAATATGTCCATCAATTTTTGATAATTTTTTAGGTTTAACAGCTTTTGGTTGACGACGATTTTTCGAACTATCACCATCTTCACCTCGACGAGCAGTACCTAATGTACAATATTATGGAAATTATGTATTTTTAATTAGCAAAATTAAAATCTTCAATTCTTAATTACCAGTAAAATATACAGTGCCATCGTCATTTACTAAAAGTGCATGAACTCCATCATGACCAACTGCAACTTGGATTATATTTGAAACTTTTGAAATGATCAATTCTGTCATTTTCATTGTTGGTGTACGCCCAATTGATTTCAAACCTAATGAAGCTGATTTACCATAATAATAAACTTTTCCATTAGATGTTCTAACTAATCCAAATTCTTTACCACATACTATTCCTTGTATCTCAATATCATTTGGAAGTTTTGGTTCAAATATATTATAAGAAGATTGTATCTAGAAAAAAAGTGACAGATTTTTGGTAAAAACAAAAAAAAAACAATCATTTAAATTAAAAATCACCTTTTGAATTTGATTTTGATTTAAAATTTCATCTTCAAATGCTGCATAACCTAATGTTCGAAATTTTTTACGAGCAAGTTTTAATGACAATTCAAATGTTGTTTGTCCAGTTGAATTAAATATTTGTTTAACAACTAGAGTATCCTACAAAATATTATAAATTTTCTCAGATTAAAAAGCATTTCAAAATTATTATTGTTATATGTTATTTCTTACATCCTTATTAGCGCAGACTGCATTAATCGATTCTTCATCCGAAAAAAATACATAATTTTGTCCTTCTTTAATTATTGATGTATTTCCTTGCACTGATCCAGTTATTGATAGAGTTTCTGTATTCACAATCAAGAAAGAATCATAGCTTCTTCTCGAGAATCTTTTAAAATACAGTTTTCCCTAAAAAGCATCGATTGAAATTTTTTTATTTTAAAATTTTAAATAATATTATAATTAAAATTTTTCACTTACTCCACAATATCCAAGCCATCCACATTTATCTTTACCAAAATCACTGTTCATTCCATAAATATGACCTTTATATGTACCGTTAAAACCACTACCAATTTTTATAAGACAATTTCCAATTAATAGATACAAAAATTTTCCATCACATGCCATTGACGGTTGTGTTTCATAATTAATAAATGATGAAAGAGCCATTTTCAAAGTGAACTAAACAAAAAATTACATTTTTATTTTGTTTTATCAATTAATTCGCCATAATATACTTACTTCTTCAATTAATGAAGTTTTTGGTATACCATGAGTATGAAAATCAGGTTTATTTGGTTTATTCAGTGCAGCACAAATAACAGTTTGTTGCAAGGATGATAGTACCATGGGTAACTATTTTAAATTTTTATAAATTTTATAATACATTCATAAAAACAATTTTCTATTATTTTAAAAATTACTTGTATAGTTTGTGATGAAAGCATTTTTGGTGACATTAATAAAGCAGCAATCGCCTTCAAAATTTTCCCAGTATCTCCTTTGGCAACGCATAAACCTAAGAGTGCTGAACAAGCAACTGACGACCAAGTATTACATATAGAACTCGATTTATCTGCTGAAATAGGTCCATGTAAAGTAGCAAGATCAAGCAATAAATCATAAAGTGGATTAATTAATTCATCAGGCTCATTTTTAAAACTTTCCGGCTGTTGACCTGTTAAAAAAAAATCAAAAGTCTGATTTTGGAAGTCATTATAGAGGTGAAAATATTTCTGTTACCTTGAATAACGTCCAAAAGCGCTTTCAAGGCTTTTGTACATAAATTTGGATGAATATTTCTAGCATCAGCAATCAATTCGAAAAGACTTTTTATGCCAGCACCAACAATATATGGTACTTTTGGAATTGATTCTTTTTCAGATACTTCTTCAGTTTCCGAATCAACTTCACTATTATCATCACGTTGTTGTTTAACTGATTTCTCATTAGCATGACAAGCGCATTCTACTAAATTACTTGCTTTACATGTTCCAGCACAAACAAAACAACAATTTGTAGTTGTTGTTGTTACGGATGGTTTTTTAGTTTTTTTACCTTGAAACAATGCATATTTGGTGTCAGCTTCAAGCACAGCTGATCTTATTGCAGAAAAAATTGCAAATTGTGATGAGTTTGGTTCTAATTCAATCTGTGCTAAAGAGAATGTTGGAAATAATTGTTCATTTTGAATATTTTCATTATTACGTTTTTCTCCCTTTTTTCGTTTTTTTCTACGATCATTTTGAATTTTTCTAAAACGAGAAAAATTTTATAGGTAGTTAAATTAATAAATTGTTTCAGTATTATTAATTTTTTAAAATTTAAACTCAAATAAAACTCAATAAAAAGTTTTAAAAGAATATTTGACCTATATTTGAACAAATATTTGTCCCTAAAAACTTATTGTAAACTTGTAATAAATAAATCATGGACATGACCTATTCCAGTTCAATGACCTGAATATAAACAAATAAGCACATGGCCAAAACACATGGCTAATGTTTTGAATAATCAATCAGCTGTTGCTTTAATAACAATTTAGCGGGAAATTTTCATGCAAGTGCAAACAAAATGCATCCCACAAACAAAACAAAAAACTTCCTTCTCTCTCTAACAACAAAATCGATAGAAGAAACCCAGGGAAAAAAAGCTTATCTAAAACCAGACAAGCCAAATCACCTTGGGCCATTAATTCCAAATTTGGAGACTAATTTAATCATAATTGATAAGTCATACTTTTAATTAGATTAAATGAAATCATTCTTTAATAATTAAATTTTTTACTTGAATTAAAAAGAGGAAACTTTAATGATTATGAACACAGACGAAGCGGTATAGTTATACATACACATATTCATAATTGTAATATTGATTTTTACAAAAGAATAAAATTTTAATTAAAAAAATGTAACAATAATTATAATAAAATAACAAAATAATTAATTGTTTAGTTATTATTTACCTATTATCTGAGCTGTTCGTAAAAAGTTCATGAAAATATTCACCATATTTAATCGGTTCAATTAAACTCATTTTTTCGCTATAGTTTTTTATTTTATTTCAAATTTAAAATCCTTATATCTACACTAAATTTATTTTATCATTTTCTTGTAAATAAATATGTAAACATTTTATGAGTATTTAGTTTTGAAAACACAAATTTTAGGAATTTTATTTAACTTTTTTATCAAATTGAAATTTTCTAAACCACCTCACAAAAAAGTCCGCCCAATCGATACCAGCAGACGTCATTTTCATTTCCATTTCGACTGTAGCAGTGATAGTAACTGAAATTTTAGTATCAGTATTTTAAAAACTCAACCAGAAGTTTTGTTAAAACCTAATAGTACTGACAGATAGCGGGTATCTATCTGTCTTTACTATAAGAGCGAAATTGGTCATTTTTTCGAGCAGAATTTTGATAAACGATGAAAGAGAAGTAAAATTGAATACCAATAGCGGCAAGTTTATTTGCCAGCACTAAATTTGAATATGAACTTTTTTCATTTCTTCGTTTTTCAACTTCTTTACCAACATTTTCTTTGTTTTTTATTCATTTTCTCCTCTTCATTGCATCGTAGCAGCTGCTGATGAAACAATTGATTTTACTTTCCATGATCCACGCCACTATGTGTTAATACTGGATTTTTAGTAACCGATTTCGTGCAGTATTGAACATTCAATTCAAAAAATCGACCAATGCATCACGGGCGAGGGGTAATAATAAATAATGATCACTTTATAATATAAATAATTTCTTCTAACAAAAAACTAGTTTTTTTATTTTGTATGTGAAACAATATGTACAATAATATACATATTATATACATATATACAGGGTGATTCCGTTACGGTGTCCGACCGGGAAACTACGGATAGGTCTCGGCGAGGGGAACAAAAATCGTATTGGTGGGGGGGGGGGCAATCTCAACGGTTTAGGAGTTAGAGGGGGTTAAAGATTTTTGGTACTTTTTTCATATTTTACCCCATAACTTTTTACAAGGGCACGCTAGGCTCACCAACTCTTTTACATAATTATGAAGGACTCCTGTGCCTTTCCATCAACATCTTACCTGCTGCTGTGTATCCGACCATTCAAAAGTTATAAGGCCTCAAAACCATAACTTTGTCATTTTTTCACAGTTTTTTGGACTTTAACCCTGCTTTACTCAAAAAAGGCTTAAATTAACTCTCATTTTTTATTGCAGAAAATGAAGGCTCAATTAATTCTACATCTATTTGCTATCTTCATTTTTTTCAAAAAATGCATAGTTTTCAAGATATTTGCACTTGAAAACTAGCATTCCAAGCACCTATTTTCAATTTACACTGTAATAAAAGCACGTGTCCAATAATATAATGAATTTCAGACTAATATTATCAGATTTTTTAAGAGGTCTTCCTCAATATCTCAAAAATGATCCATTTTTCGAAAAAATTGAAGATAGTAAATCGATGTAGAATTAATTGAGCCTTCATTTTCTGCAATAAAAAATGAGGGTTAATTTAAGCCTTTTTTGAGTAAAGCAGGGTTAAAGTCCAAAAATCTGTGAAAAAATGACAAAGTTATGGTTTTGAGGCCTTATAACTTTTGAATGGTCGGATACACAGCAGCAGGTAAGATGTTGATGGAAAGGCACAGGAGTCCTTCATAATTATGTAAAAGAGTTGGTGAGCCTAGCGTGCCCTTGTAAAAAGTTATAGGGTAAAATATGAAAAAAGTACCAAAAATCTTTAACCCCCTCTAACTCCTAAACCGTTGAGATTGCCCCCTCCCCCCACCAATACGATTTTTGTTCCCCTCGCCGAGACCTATCCGTAGTTTCCCGGTCGGACACCGTAACGGAATCACCCTGTATATTATACATATAGCTTAAAGTTAAAGGATACTATAGTGCGATTCAAAAAAGATGGCAAATCGTATTATACTAGAGAAACATGCGCAGAAGAAAAGATACTTAACTTACACACATGCATTTTTTGATAGGGTAATGCATGGTAACTTAATACACAACTCAACGAATCTTTTTACTTACGCTAACTTGCCCATCCATACCCGTCATTACTTTAAATTTTTTAATTTTTAAGTACACTATAAAAATTTTTGTAAAAACCCAAATTCGATAATTCTGTCGAGGGTTTTAGGAAAAATATTTCTAAAGGCAATAGGCTTATTATTTCCCATGCAGGAGGTATGAGAGGGTTTGTTCCTGATGCTTTATTAGTTTTTAAATCAGGGCAAAAAACAGGGACATGATGACATGAATTATGAAAATTTTTCTAGGTGGTTAGAGGAGAAAGTTTTAAACAACCTTGAAAATCCAACTGTTATAGTCATGGACAATGCATCATATCATAATAAACATAGTGATGAAAATAATATTTCAAGTAATTCAAGAAAAGGGGAAATGCAAAACTGGTTAAAGGCAAAAGGGGTTTCTTTTAGTGAAAATATGTTTAAAGTTGAATTGTATGAGTTGATAAAAAAGCATAAAACAAGTACTCATAAAATTGACGACATCATTCGTAGTTACGGCCATGAAGTATTACGTCTTCCCCCATATCATCCTGAACTAAATCCAATTGAGAAAATTTGGGCTTTTGTTAAAAACCGCGTTGCTAAAAGAAATGTGAATCAAAATTTGAATACAACAGAGAAAATTACCAGGGAAGAGTTTAACAGAATTACTGTTGAAGAGTGGAAAAAAGTATGTGAAAGCGCAATAAAAGTAGAGGACAACTTTTTATCGTATGAGGAAGCCTGGGACAGAAATTCTGAAAATTTTATTATTTCTTTACAAAATAACGATTCAGAATCTGAAGATTTTATACTCAGCTGAAAATATTTTCAACATTTTCTTTTTTGTTTTTGTTTACTTCGTTTTTTACGTAACAAAAGTAAAACTATATAAGCCGCAGAAATTTCAACAACTTTACTGAAGACATGTTTTTAAGAAAATGCAATTCACAAACAAAGTACTTTGCAATTCAAGAAAATGTATCTATACCAATGACTTTATATATAATATGGACTGTACAACTATTTGTTTCATGTGGGCTCAAACCAAATTTCGTTAATTCCCTAAGAGTGAGACATATATATGCATTATTTTCGTTCATTCAATTACCCATCTCACTTTCACTCATTGATTGTCAAAGCTGTCAAATTTGAATATATTCAAATTTAAAAACGTTGGAAAACTCGATAAAAATCAAATTGTTCTTAAATAAATCAGTAACTTGCCTTGCCTGTTAATACGTTATTTCAATAGGGGATTTTCCAACGTTTTTAAATTCGAATATATTCAAATTTGACAGCTTTGACAATCAATGAGTGAAAGTGAGATGGGTAATTGAATGAACGAAAATAATGCATATATATGTCTCACTCTTAGGGAATTAACGAAATTTGGTTTGAGCCCACATGAAACAAATAGTTGTACAGTCCATATTATATGTATATAAAGTCATTGGACTGGATGGAAGAATTACTGTAGGAAACAAAACACCATACTGTAAAAATGGGACAACATTTATATTGTTGTCTCACTCTTAGGGAATTAACGAAATTTGTCTTGAGCCCACAGAAACAAGAAGTTGTACATTCTACGTGTTTATGCCTGCTCCGAATTTAATACGGATTTTGGTTTACTCCCAATTTTTTGTCGTATAAACTCGATAATTCGGATTTTGGCTTAAGCCCAATTTATTTCGGTTTAATCCCAATTTTTTTATATGTATGTGTGAGGTAAAATTCAATATGGCGGATTCTAATTTTTATGGTGAAAGTGAAGCTGTCACGTTCTTCTTATTTTTTTTATGTGGAAGAAGAATAATATGTATACTATAAGTGTATAAAAATATAAACATTTACATGTACTTTTTTAATCCCAATTTTACCGTTTCTACGCTACTCCCAATTTAATCCAAAATTAGGATTATTTTTGTGCCGTATAAACTCTTTAATTGTACAGTCCATATTATACATATATAAAGTCATTGCATAATGCATTACTGGTACTTTATGAATTTATTCACAACCACAACACTACATTTAACAATATACCTCAAACACAATACAGCGGTTATTCGCAACGGCAAGCGGCGACGGCAAGCTTTGCATGTATTTTGTTATTGTTACAATAAAAAAACACATGCAAAGCTTGCCGACGCCGACAACCGACAACGAAAACCGCTGTATTGTGTTTGGGGTATTAATGTTTTGAATAGAATGTGGTCGGTCGACCATCGATGTCGATGTGGTGAGTGGTCTGTACTTTGTACCAGTCTTGCCGAAAAACAAAATTGGATGGAGCCAGATTTAAGAATGAAAGGGGCTAAAAAGGGCTAAATATTAAATACTCATCTTTTTTATACTTTAATAAACAAAACAAATTCATTTTATTCAATAAAAAAACAAAAACTTGCATAAAAACAATATAATTATTCATTAATTAAGTAACTCAATAATTTGTGCATTTTAATAAGTATGTATATTTATATATTCATTCAAAAATTTCATAGCTCTCATATAATTTATCTTCATTTTCATTAAAATCTGAATTCTGTGAATGTGAATCTACATTTTTCAGATAAGTTTTTTTGATGAGTTCTTCAGGTATTTCATAGTTAAAGCAGCATTTTTGTTTTCGTCGCAAAGTTGATCGCATGAATAAAATAGCAATATGTAGTAGTATCTGATTTAAACCAGTTTATGATTTTTAAACTTTAGAAATATTAGGCCCAACCACAATGCTACGTAACGTAACGTAAGATTACGTAACGTAAGGAACGAGAAATGTAAAATAATACATACGGCCATAATGAACATAAGGTTACGTTCGTTAACTTTCGTTAACTTTAAAATGTCAAATTTCCGTAACTTAACCTGCCGTAAGCTTCGCACTTTACGTAAGATAAGTGAGGTTATACTAAAATTATTGTAAAATGTGTAAATTCTCCAGGTTCCTTTTATTTATAGAATTCATTTTCCCTCTAATCCATTTTTCTTTTAAAGTTATTTTTAAAATATTAAATACAATTTAAAAAATTTATTTATAATTACAATAAAAACTTTTCACCAAAAACTTGTCAAGTACACATTACACAAACAAGCTACGTAAGTGACTTTTTCTATTGTGGTTCATTTACGGAAAAATGACAGCCGTAAGCTTACGTTCGTTCACTCTTACGTTACGTTACGTAGCATTGTGGTTGGGCCTATTGACCAGTGAAAAATGGTAGATCGATGGTATATTAAAGACTAGTAGAATGAAATCAGATGAAATTTTTCTTTTTTTCTAATGGAGCTAAAAAGAGCTTAACATACGTCTAAAAGAGCTAAAAAAAGAGCTAGGGGCAAAAGCCAATTTTAGGAGCTAAATGAAATAAAAAAGGGCCAAATTTAGCCCCAAAAAGGCTAAAACGGCATCACTGCTCTGTACTGTCTGTACTGTACTGTACTCTGTAGTCTGTACTTTGTAGAGTGGAGTGGAATCTAAACAATATTCAGAATTCTGGTGAATCCGGCGGTGAGTGCCCTTAAGCACTGATTATTATTATTATTATTTTTTTTGAACATAAGGCATAAGCTGGATTTAATTTAATTTTTAATTAATTTAATATAATTTTTTGTTGATTTACATGTTTCGAATGTCGCGGATGAAAGAAAAAAAAAGATTTTTTCTTAGTTGCATTTTCAAGTGGATTTTCACAAATTCAAAAAATAATTTTAAATGAATATTAAATTAATGTATGTACGTACATAGTTTAAAAAATTCTCCTAAGATTGATGATACATTTCTTCGTACTCCCTACCTAAATTCTCAAAAGAAAAAGTATAGTGATGAAACTTTCACTTTTTTAAATTTTGGGTTAGTAGAGTTTTGGAAGTAGTGATCATATGAAATTTCACAATTTCACTGTTTACTGTTTAAGAAATTTTAATTTATGAACCATGTTTAGTGAAACGTGTATAGCTCCAATTAATATTGCTGTAATTAAATATTGTAAGTATTTTAATTTAATTTATTAACTTTTTTAAAATTTAATTTAAAACATTTAAATGATTTTAAGGGGGAAAACGTGATGAAGATCTTATTCTTCCTGTAAATGATTCTCTTAGCATATCATTAAGCACTGACCAGGTAAATTGAGTAGATCACAAGTTCAAGTAAATTTCATCTTTTATTATTATGCTAATTTCCATATAACGTTCATAATTTTTTTTTTTTTTTTTTTTTTTTTTTTTTTTTTTTTTTTTTTTTTTTTTTTTTGAATACAATATACCCTACATAATTTAAAACTTTTTCTTTTAAATTGTATTCTCTAAGATGTGTGCTACAACGACTATAGCTGCAAGTTCTGAATTTAAAAAGAATAAAATGTGGCTAAATGGTGAGGAAGTATCTTTTGATAATAATGTTCGCCTTCAAAGATGTCTTAAAGAAAGTAAAATAAACATACATATTTTACAAAATCATATGAACAGAAAAAATAATAACATGTTTTATATAATTTTCAGTAAAAAATTTAGCTAGCATAAAAAATGAATTAAAATTCCCTTTAGATTGGAAATTACATATTTGTTCTGAGAACAATTTTCCGACAGCTGCTGGGTTAGCATCAAGTGCTGCAGGTTATGCCTGTTTAGGTATGGAAGACCTTTTATAATATTCAAAATTCATTTTATTAATTTTTCAATTTTGCCATAGTGTATACTTTATCACGATTGTATAGCTTAGAAAATTGTGAATTAACATCTATTGCTCGTATGGGAAGTGGTTCTGCATGTAGAAGTATGTACGGTGGATTTGTACATTGGCTTAAAGGTGAAAAAAAAGATGGTTCAGATTCAATTGCGATACAATTGTATCCAAAATCTTATTGGCCAGAGTTTCGTGCATTGATTTTAGTTGTTAATGAAGGTAATAAGAAAATAAGTTCAACAAAAGGAATGCAAACAACTTTTAAAACATCGGAGTTATTAAAGTATAGAGCAGAATTTTGTGTTCCAAAACACATTGAAGAAATCAAAAAAGTAAATATAAAATATACTATACTTAATATTGATTTAATAAAAAAAAAAACAATAAAATTAAAAAGTTTATTTTTTTTTAGGCATTAGAAGTAAAGAATTTTGCGAAATTTGCTGAAATAACAATGAAAGATAGCAATTCATTTCATGCTGTCTGTCTAGATACTTATCCTCCTTGTATTTATATGAATGATATTTCACATGCAATTGTTAATTTTATTCATAAATATAATGAATTTTATGCTGAAACAAAAGTTGCATATACATTCGATGCTGGACCCAATGCATGTTTGTATTTGCTTGAAAATGAAGTACCTAATGTATTGGCAGCATTAAACAAGGTGTTTCCTAATGATAATGTTCCAAATGTTGAATACATCAAAGGGATTCCAGTTGATATAAAACAGAAATCATCAATGGTAAATCAAAAAAATTTTCGATTTAATTGAAAATAAATTTAATCAATACAATGCTTTTACAGGATGGATGTTTTGATAAATTCCCAATAGAAAAACATTACTTTAAATACATTATCCATACAAGAATTGGTGAGGGGCCACAAAAATTAACAGGGAATGATGTTTCACTTCTTAATGAAATTGGTCTTCCAAAGAAACTTATGCCTTAAATATTTATTTAAAAAAATTTCTCTTTGAATTGTTCAGTTATTTAATACGATATTATAAAATATTCTTCAGTATAAAGGAACATGACCGTGTAGCAAAAAAAAAAAGGTAAAAATAGAGGAATAGAGGAACATTTCCCCTTGTAGTGTAATTAAAAGAATTTTAAGTTCCTTATTCTTGTAGTAAATATTCATCCAATTTTATAACTAATTGTTATTTGAAAAAATTCTACTGGTAAACAACTGTAGAAAAATTAGTTCAATATAAGAAATGTATATATATAAAATAAAATCAAATTTCAATTTGTTTATAAATTTAAAGAATTTTATTTATTCATCTTTCAATACAACTAAATTATGATTTTTAATTAGAAATTACATAATTATTCATATTATGCGGCTGGTGTATTTCCTGAAATTAGAAAAATTTCATATTAGTGAAAGTTTATAATTTGATTTTAATTTCTGAAAATATTAATATGAAAACTGAAAAACATTGGACCTGCATTGTTATTTATCACAAAAAAAAAGTAATAATAATTAAATGCATTTAGTAGAAAAAAAATCCACACAAATTGTTAGAATATTAAAAATCAAACGAACGCGATTCAAAAGTAACCTAACCAAAACTCACTTCTTTAATGAAAAAAAAAAAAGAAAATGATAACGAATCCGAGATAACTATTTTTCATCTGAAAATTTTTATTGATTTATTTTTTATAAATTTAATAAAAATTTAAAGTATATTTATAAGAAGAAAAAAAATACTTACGAATTGGTTTTCCATCGACCCAAGGTGTAAATCTAATATGACTTTCTCCACGTTTTGTTGCTTCAGCTTTAAGATCCGATTTAAGGGCTTGCCTTAGAACCCGTGCAGCAATATTTGAATATTGAACATATCTAGATTGTAATAAAAAAAATGGATAAATTAGTATCTTAAAATTATAATTTTTTTTGCATTCTAAATTGAAAAAAAAAAAGAATAAGCGAAATTACGTAATACTGGACACTATGGTAAAATATTTATTAAAATTAAATAGAATTACATAAATAAGAACTTACGTTAATCCAGCTGCTCTCCAGTTAGTCATTTTGGTATTTTATTATAAGTTTCTTGAATTATTTACCAAATAATATCTTTTCCAAGCTGCACTAAGATCAAGCTTAAAAGCCAAAATCAATTTATATTTGACCAAATTACCAAATTACACCGAGTTTTCGTGATATTCGTGATGTCAATTACATCAGCTGGGAATTGTCAAGAATGTCAAGTTATATCGAATATTTGCCGTTGTTTAGTGCTGCTATTTTCGTTTTTCAAACTGCATTACCACGTCAGGCATTCGATGTGTTTTATTGGAACTGAGAAAGAGACATCAATAAGCGCTGTTTTTTATTTTAGCACTGATTTTTTAGGTAGGGTCGTCAATTGAGTTCGCTACGAAAACATTCACTTGTTCAGTGAGCAAATGAACAGACGTTTCATAAGCTTATTTGCTCAGTATTAGCTTACCAGCTGTTTTGGTGGTAGAGTATCATAAGTTATTGAAGTTTTGGAGTGAATTTGTAATTTGACGTGAATTTGTATTTTATATGATTTCTTGACTTTTTTCGTGAAATTGTATTTCCTCAGTGAAATTTGTACAAGTATGTAATTTAATTCTCTAACATTTTTAAGAAGAAGTTAAGAGTGAGTACACGTACTTCCTCAGTTCCAATAAAACACAGCTATTATCCGAAACTATATGGTGGCAGCACTGTGATTAAATAGGTTAAAGTGCACTGCTAGAAAGAAAATGAAAATCAACTGACAAGACAACTGACAGCGCAGCGTCCAAGTTAAGTTTGAAGGTGGTGATTTAATTGAAATTTTTTTTTTATTTCGATTTTCAACAGGGAGTGATTTTCCTAAAACTAGGAATTGTTATCTAAAATAGTGAATTATTTTATTCACGTTTAATTTTTAGTTTTGATTTCGTCTTTTTTTTTTAAATTTAAATATTTGTTATATAGAATATTTAGCATAATGGCTATGTTGAATCCACAATATGAGGAAATTGGCAAAGGTTTTGTACAACAATATTATGCCATTTTTGATGATCCTCTTCAGCGGCCAAATTTAGTTAACTTGTATAGTGTAAGTATGAAATATTTAAATGGTAAACAAATTATATTTTTAACTTTTTTTTAATCTACATTAAATACGTGAAAGATGAAAAAAATAAAATAAGAAAAATTGAGGTTAGAATAGAACATGCATATCAATTTTTTTTTTTGGTATATACTTTCTTTTGATAACGAAATACTCATCATGGTACCGAACCGGTAGATAGCCTTAGAGAAATTTTTCTTATTCTGGAGAAGTTAATCTAATTTCACTCTTATTTTCTATGTATTATTGCATAATTTGAAAATTTCCTTTACAATACATATTTCCTGCTACATGGAAATTTTTATGCACAAAAACTAAAAAAATTTTCGGAATTTAAAATTGTGTATGGAATTTATTTTTCGTAGAAAATAAGCTTATTCATTTTTTTAAATTTAAGAAGTCTATTTTTACTAATAAAAGTTGAGAAAAAGTAGAATATCTGTGTTATCTTCTAAATATTCTTCAGGTGAAATAAGCGAGATAGTAAAATTTTCCTCTTAAAAAAATTTCAAATATGTTTTTTTTTTAAATGCCAAATAATAAAATTTAAATAATTTTTAATCGTCTATTGAGATAATTACTTTTTTTTTCTTACTAAAATTTCAGGCAAATGAATCATTTATGACCTTTGAGGGTCTACAAATTCAAGGAGCTCCAAAAATAATGGAAAAAATAACAGTAAGAGCATTTCAGATTAAAAATAAAAAGTTTCAAACCAATATTTTAATATTTCTTTCAACCTTTTTTTTTTCTTCAATTTTTCTTATTTTAGAGTTTAACATTTCAAAAAATCACTAGAGTTATAACTGCTGTTGATTCACAACCAATGTTCGATGGTGGAGTTCTAATAAATGTCTTAGGACGATTACAAGTAAGTTTATTTTTTAAAAAAAAAAGATTATTTTTAAGTTTTTTATTTTTTTGAAATTGGCAACAAAAAATCACATTTTTAAAGAAAATTTTATTAGAATTTAGAAAAAAAAAACTAAATTGAAATTTTGAAATCGAAAAAAAAGAGAAAAGAAAAAAAAAATGAAAAAACAAAAAAATATATATTACATATTGTACAGTAGTATAAAAATATTGAAAATAGATCATCTCGTGATCCTGTTGTTAGACAGATGACGATCAACCACATGGATATACACAGACATTTGTGCTGAAGCCAATAGGAACAAGTTTTTTTGTTCAACATGATATCTTCAGATTATCACTACATGATCTGTAGTGTTTCGTCTTCTTATTGTTCTTCTTCTTCTTATTTTATCACTGCAACTGCTTTAAAATGATGAATTTAATTATGATGAGAAATCGTATGTATGTTCATTCATATGATCATATCATATATTTTTGCAATGGTTTTTTGAATTTTATTATTTCAGTTATTTTTTGTTTTATATTAATTTTTATATGTCACATATATTATACACAATTACTCATAAAATTTTACACATACCTATTTGTAATTTTTAAAACACATTTTCTTTCAATATTTAAAAAAAAAAATGATCGGTTTTTCTAACATGAAACGATTTAATTCGATTAATACAATATTTCATTCAATTAATATCAAAAGTCTTGGTTTCGGCAAAATTTCGTTTAATATATATATTTTATTTTATTTTTATTTATTAACAAATCCAATTTTTTATTTTTGTTATTACCAAAAAAAAAAATACATGTACATATGTTTATGTTATAATAACAGAGGTTTTTGAAAAACATTCACACTCATTCAGGATCGATGACGTAGCACACAAGACCTTTTTTCCTTTTCCAAATTTTTTTTTAAGAACCTTTGTCCACTTGCACGATATAATGAAAATTTGATCTTTGATATTGATTCGATGTCATTTGTACTGTGAAGTGTGAACACGTTCTTTCTTACGAGAATTCGTACATTAAAAAGATACGATACGAAAATTAAACGATTGTTTATAAATTGATCAGTATCGTGATCTTTTCGTGTGTGTTCAGTTTTCTTATGACTTTTATCGTGTATTTATGATATTGTGGTGTGTTGTATAGCCCAATTAAACAATAGATTTGAAAGAGTAGAAATTTTTTATGAAATTAGTTGTTATCGTTACAGAAGTTTCATTACGTATATGAAAACAGCACAACTTTCATGTATCATGAAGTTACCGGTACTTCTACTATTGTTCTTTTATAATAAAATTTTGAGTCCACACTAAATTACTTTAATTTATTTTTCTGTTGTATCAAAAAATTTGAAAAGAAAAAAAAAACAATTGAATATGAAAAATTAGAAATAAAAATAATTCTATGGAAAGAATCGAAAATAAAAACTGTTTTCGAAAATGGTTCAGAATCAAGGTCCAGCCAGACACCTTTTTTTTTTGGTATATAGAAACCAAAATTTTCTGTCGTGTAAGCTTACCATAAGCTTTGAAGATGTCGTTATGTTCTTTTTTAAACACAAAATTATCTTCTACATGGTGCATCAGTAAAAATATCATATCGTTAAAGTGGATAAAGGGCCTAACTACTTCTTAAATTTATTTTCAAGTTATACTTTGTATTACACTATCTTTTATTTTTCGATCCTGGAAGGGTTACACCAATTTCTTAATAATATGTAAATGCTAGTCTACAATTTAAACTAATTGAGTTTTATGATGCTTGGAAATTACAATTTTTTTTTTAGTATATTGTGTAAAAAAACATCTAAATTGTTGCAATAATTGCAATTTTTCATACATACTTTGTTTTAATTTTGAAATATATTTTTTTTGAAAAAAATACTTTTCATCATATTTATTTACTTTTTTTTTTGTTTTTAATCTTATTTCAGTGTGATGACGATCCTGCACATGCCTACACTCAAATATTTGTATTAAAACCATTAGGAGGAACATTTTTCTGTGCACATGATATTTTCCGTTTGAGTATCCATGATTCTTAATGCTTATTATTTTATTTAAATTTCAAGGGAAAAAAAATGTGTTTAAATCGTAAAATTTTTTATTTTTTATTTTTTTGCTCAATACTATTAATTTTTTTTTTTTTTAAATAAAGAAATAAAGTAATATTTGATTTAATTTTAACATTTTTTTTATATCTTGTTTTATTTTTTTTCAAAAAAATAATTATAATAATTTGATTTTATTCATTGATTATTCACTAATTTTTAAAATTTTCATTTTTCAATAATATGAAATTACATAAATATGTATTAGGAAAAATGAGAATAAGATAAAGCGTAATGCAGGCATTAGGGATCTTAAAAGTCATATTTTAATGTAAAAAATAAAAAATGATATTAATTTCATGAATTTAATGAAAATAAACTTTAATTTTGATTTTAATTAGTAAAGGAATAAAAAAAAAAAACAATCATTAAATTAGTTGAATTTTCATTAATAATAATTAATACAAGTCATAATCAAATGAAAATCACATATGAAACTTTCATTATACGACATTTATGTTAATTTTGATTTAAAATATGCTTTTTGAATAAAAAAAAAAATAAATAAGAAATGTAAAATTGAATTTTGTATTGTTTATTTAAATAATTCGGTATTTTCAAAAATGCAATGATGCTGTCGTGATACACAATTCATAAAGGTTTTAAGCTGAATTGTGTGTCACAGCAGTATTACTATATTTTCGAAAACACCGTTTCTTTTAAATTAGTACCTGAAATAAGAAACAAAATATGAATTGTCCAATACACACATAGAAAAACCTCCCAAACATCTCGTTGATTATCAATCAGTACTTTCATGAATGCGTCGACGGCGCTGACGGCGTAAAAATCATGTTCATAAATGACTTTCCAGTGCAGTCGTGGAATGGTATCATGTTCATTAATTCAAGCATGCAGCGCAGTCGGCTGAAATTACTCAATCGTTTTCAGGCGACTGTGATGTTTATTTTCAATTAAAACGAATAGTGTTGTACATTTTTTTTCTGATATTTCTTTAGTTCGATTTTAAATTTAAAATAAGATTTAAATTAATTAAAAATTATTAAATTTTATAAACATTTTGACGTCATATTTGAAGATGGCGAATCATGTTCATTTATTCTAATAACTGCTTGCATGCACAGTTGACGACTCTGATTACAATTCCAGTGCATTCGAGTCGTCGACGTAGGTTGACGACGCATTAATGAAAGTACTCAATATTTGGCAAACTTTGTGAAACTTCTTCAAACAAATAAAGAAACACAAACATATATAATAGCAATATTTTATTAGAAAATGGAGTGATTTTTTGCAAAAACTGCGAAAACATGGCTGCGTTTCCATATTCAACACCACCAAAACCTCATTTCGATGTTTTAATAATCAATACTTCACCGAAAGTGTAACATCTATCAGCATTTTATTTGGTAGCTGGTGCTTTGTTTTTTTGTTGATTTTGTTCTTTTTATTCAACGTATACCACCATCAATGTTTTTTTTTTTGTTTTACCGAAACACCAATAAACACAACCTGTGGTTCGTTTTTATAAAGGTAATTAAAAATTTTCACAGTAGAAAATATTCAATTTAACATTAAATTTTCTAAAAAAGTGTTTCTTTATGAAGAACCTGTAGAAAATGGAATTCACCACTGTGAATTTTCAATTCTCAAATGTTTCTGTAGGGTTATGGAACGGGGAAATATTTTCTATCGATAGAATTTCTTTTCAACAGCTATTTAACTTGTGAAAATGATTTCAACTAGTGAAGTTCTGTTAAAAGAATAATATCCGAAAAAAAAAATTGAAATTGAGAAATAATTGAGATTGAGAAAAAAATAAAATGAGCGAACAAGTCAATTTCTAATTGAATTTTATTTCTAATTTTTTATTTTATTTTTGAAAGTAAATTTTACTGTTATGTTCTTTTTTATTATTAATGTAAATAGTTTTCTTTGTATTTTGTATTTTTGTCGAATTGACAATTGAATTTATTGTTAAATTTCCATGAAAATTCCTTTTCACCTTTTCTATCTCACCACAAAATTTTCAATCACTCTTGCAGAAACAGGAGAATTTGAAATAAAAAATGCATTTAATGTGTCGTCTACCCGATTTATAGAAACAAACCACTGCTATCAAGATTATTTACCATATGGTGTGATGCTCAACAATGTTGAATTCTGGAACGCAGCCCATTTATTTTGTTTTTTACCATCAAACTTTTTGACCACAAAAAAGTACCAGAATATTTTTTATTACTTAGTTGAAAAAAAGAAAAATCAAAAAGCAAAATAATTTTCAATTAGCATGAAAAAGAAGAAAAAAAAATATTTTCTTTATTTCAATGAATATTGAATACAATTAATTTGTTTGCTGTGTTTGCCCACTTCACAAAAATTTAAAATATATGTAATTCTAGATTTGAAAATGTATTGTGTGTTTTTACAATGAAAAAACAGGTATGCATGCACTAAGAAAAATTTGAATTTTTGAGAAATTGAGCATATTTATTAAATTTCATTACTTATTTCTATTACTATTAATTTTTCACACAAATACAAATTCAGTTCTTGTGTTTTTTGTTTTGTGTTTTTGTTGTTGCTTTTTTTTTCAATTATAATAAATATTTTTATGGCAAAATCAAAGATAGAGAACAAAATTTGGTTTTTATTATTTAAAAAAGAATTATTAAAAATGAAAAAATAAAATATTAATTTTTGAATATTAAATAAAAGATTAGCGCGCGAGCGAGGTAATTCAGTCGACTTTTTTCCTCTTTTACTTTATTTTATTTTTTTAAATTTATTCAAGAAATATGTAATTTGTATTCATTTTGGTTCTTATTTTTAAAATTTTTATTAAAAATAAAATTTGATTAATTAATTACTTCTTTCAATATTTCATGATTTGTAATTGTTTTTTTTTTTTTTATTTTCTTAAAAAAAATTATTGTTTTATTTATACATAATCTTTGGTAAATAAAAATAAATAAAAACAATTTATTTCTTCTTAAGAATGTTGAAAGAAGTGAAAAACATTTAAAAAAAAGTCAAGAATGTTTACTTCATATATTTTGAAAAAAATAAAAAAAAAAATTCTAAAACTAAAAAAATTGATATTCAAATTCAAATTAATTTCATTTTATGTATGGCATAATTAAAATATAGGGTGTACTTAATATCTGAAATTCGAGATTTTTTATATTTTCTTTTCAATATCATATTAAAGGAATCTTTTTAAATTTTTAACTGTTTTGGGTTATAATAATCAGTGAATAATAAATTGTCATATGATAACTTTTTAAGGTGATAAATAATTAATTAAACATTATTGTAAAGCCAAAAACACGTATGCAAGTTAAATTACATTATACACAAGATCATACATTTCGTTTTATCAAAAATATTGTTCTTAACCAGTCACCAAAAATCAATTGAGCCGTTCCATGCTAAATCGACTAATTTCACAAAAAATTAGTACAGAAACGAAATAAAGTAGATTCAATAATTAATTATGATTCGATGACCGAAAAAAATGTTTTTAGTTTTGTAGTTTAATGCTTTATCATTACATCAACATATTTTGAGTACGGAAAAAGTAAGAATTAATCCAATTCTAGCACTAAAAAAAAAATCCTCAGAAAATGAAATTAATTGATTTGGCTTGTGAATGGCTCAATTAGTAGACATCTTTTGCTTGTCTATTTTTTATTTTTTTTTTTTTTTTTTTTGTTACTGAATTATTACTAAACCCAAATAGCTAAATATAATTATTTTTTGTTAAATAATAGTAATAGTAAATTTTTTTTTGCGCTCTTATTTTAAGTACATAAATTTATGTAATTGAATTATGTAAAAATAAGAAAAAAATTAAAATAAAATAGAAAAATTAATTATTATTCAATAAATAATTTAAATTGGAACTCATTGAAATTTTCGTTTGAGATCTTTCTTTTTTTTTTTTTTTTTAATTTTTCTTTTTACTAAAAACTATAGAACCAATTTTTTTTTTACTTCATTTTCAAGTTTTTATAGACTATTTTTTATTTCATTCTCTTAATTGCTCATTACTTTTTCTATTAAAGAAAATTAGGAAACAAATTTTAAAAAAAGGAGTAGTTTGTTTTTTTAATAGTATAAAAAAAAATTCTTCCTTTATGATAACTCAGTTCAGTAAAACATTCAAGGAGTATTTTTTTTTCATTTAAAATATGTTCTTGTTTTTTTCTTTCCTTCATATTTTTAAATTTTAATGTTAATTAAGTTAAATAGACGCGCAAATATAAACTAAAAAAAAAAAAATTATAAATTATCACATTTAAAAAAATTACAAATTAATTACACAATAAATGTAATAACTGATGTAGTAAAAATTAATTAAATTACAAATTTTTTTCTTTTTTCATTATGTAAAAATATTTTCACTTACACTCTGTACAAATTTCATAATTTAGCATAGAGAGAAAAAAAAAACATGAAAATCATTCACTTGGTTATATTTTTTTTTTTAAATATTACTTAATTTATAGTTAATTCATTTTTTGTTTTTGTTTTCTTAATATTTTCTGTGCTTAAAAGAACGAGATGAAAAACCTTTTAATGATCTCATTGCCATGGCACGATTAAAATGCCTTTGAACTTTTGGTTCAAATTCTGTTTGTGAATTTTTGTTATCTGTACCATCAGATGATGTTATGATCACAATAAACACAGCAATTACCTAATTAGGAAAAAAAAAATGTGTGAAAATAATAATTTTGAAATTTGGTTACAATTATAATAAATAAAAAAATTCAATCTTATATGTACATATGTATTGCAATATTGCAATAAAATGTCTTCAACATTTGCGAAGGTCCGAAATGGGAATTAACATAACAAGCAATTAATGATTTACGACAGATCGTTTCTCATATGAACGAACAGTCTTGTAATTTCAATTTTTCACCATATATGTACACTCTATGGCTGCGTTTCAATATTCAACATGTTGCACAACCTTTCCACCAAAACCTCATTTCAATGTTTCAATAATCACCGGAGAAAACATCAATAAACACAACCTGCAACCTAAGGTGCATTCATCATATGGTGTGCTGCTCAACAATGTCGAATTCTGAAACTCAGTCTTAGGTTTTCGAAAAAAAAAACACATTTTAAGTTAGAATGGACTATTTTATAAATTTTTCTTGAATAATTAACAATAGACTTGATCAAGGCTCTTTTAATGGCACTATAGCTCGTAGAACTTTGTTTTAACAGTCCCAAAACATTGTACATATTTTATTTCCGACTTTCAACGCCTCAAATGTAACACAATTTCTGCTTTCTACTAAAAAAATACATTCTTGTAGAATATTATTGAAATTTTGACATTCATATCACACGGGTAGCATTTTGTTGATTTTTGTTTTGTTCACTAATTTAATATATCGTCAGTTTGCAAGAAAAGTGGCACAACTCAAAAACGTGAATTTTCGAGGATGCAAAAGAAAAAGAGGCATTGTATCTGGTTAAACAGTCTAATATTTTTTGGGTTAACATTATACTCTACTAATAACATAAGTTGTTAAATTGAACACAATATATTATACAATATTGAACTGAAACATTATTTCAAAAATTCCATTGTGAAAAATTTCGATTTTGAGTTGTGCCACTTTTCTAGCAAACCGACGATATATACTTCAAATATAAAAAAAAACCGGTTGAATACTTACCAAAGCAAATATAATTAAAAGTGTATAAATATGTAATGAAGATGCTGGCGTATTTTCAACATCTCTTAACATTCTTAATATTGGTTCATGCTGTGGATATAATTCTAATGCATGACGTAAATGTAACAATGATTCTTGAAAATGTCCATAGGCTTTAAATATCTCACCCAATGTAAAATATTGTCGCCATGCGCTACGATCTGGTGGTTGTACTTCAAGTGATCTATAAAAAGTAAGTGAAAATTTAATATTTATGGGGAAAAAAAATATATATTTAAAAAAAAAAAAACAAACCTTCTAGTCAAATGTATTGCATCATCTAAATACTGTAAATTAAACAATACCCTGGCTAAATTTAATAAAACTTCAGCATTTGTTGGCGATATTGCTAATGCTCTTCTAAAGCATTCAATTGATTGCCTTGTATCACCTTTAATACGCCAATAATTACCTATTTGATTATATAGATGTACAGATTTTGGTTTTTCACGTTTAGCACGTTTTAATCGTCTCTCTAATGCATTAATATCAAAGTTTTTAAGAGATCTTTCATCTTTATTTTTTAGGAACAAATAAGCAACCTAAAATTTACAATAAAAATTAATTACTTTCAAATTCTTCTCAAAAAATTGATTTAAAAAAAAGAAAAAAAAAAAAGAACCAAATAGCGAATAAAATAAAAAAAAAACAAACCTCAGGTTCTGGTACTGAAGGATGATTAAATCTTTGTGCAACACCGATTAAATAATCATAATATGTAAAATTAACTGGTTTACCACAATCTAATCGTTCATCTATTTCACGATTAATTTTCTTTATTGGTTTAAAATCAGTACTTGTCTTATCAAGATTGTTATTGCTACTTGTAGTACTGCTTCTTATCTCTTGTTGTGGTGTTATATTGACCTTTTTAATTTCCCTAAGTAGCAAAACAAAAACACCATAAAATAATCCATATTAAATTAGTTTGATTAATAAAAAAAAATAAAATACTTACCTTTCTTCTGATTTACTCCAACTAGAACCATGTGATGATACTATTGTGGATGTAATTATATTGAAAACTTCATCGTCAACCTTATTTGTTGTTGTTGTTGAAGGTAACGAAAAGTCCTTGTTTATAAAAAAAAAAAAAAAAATTATTGAAATTTTAAAATTTCCATATTATAATTTATAACTTAATTTACAAAAATCAGTAATTGACTTTTACTTTTTTCTTACCTTCACTTGGTCAGCAGAGTATCCAGTAATTTTTCCTTCATCTGGATTCAATTTCCAGAAAGTTGATGTACGTGAATTAGTTATAGTAATTTGCCAGCAAAAAATACATGCAATGTACACATATAATATATTTAAATTCTTCATGTTTTTATTATTATTTCTAATATGAGTGTTAATTAATTAACTCATTATTTATTTCAATAAATAATTTAAAATTGAAATCCCACTTTGTAAATGCCTATTGGCTTCTTCTACCTGAATAATGAATATCAATAGTTAGTACAATAATATATATGTATATGTATGTATATGTATATTATACATACAAACCTACACAGCTACAGTAAAATACCACTTTCAAATTAAAAAGCAGCTGTCAATTTTTATTCTGAATTGATCTGACTCCGAATCCGAATCCGAAAATATTGAACGACGACACTGCCATATCAAAATTTCAACAGAATTTTATTTTTCAAAAATTTATTACATAGAGTTTGTTAAAAATTAAAAGCGAATGATCTGCGCATGCTATATATATTATATATACTATCAACGACTCCTACAGTACCAAGACCGAATGCTCAATTTTATTTTATTGTTTATATGGGTTGGGCGTATCAAATTAACATTACAACTTATTGTTTTTAATCAATTATAACTAAGTTGTGATTTAAGTTACATGAAAATTATGTTCTAATGAAATGTAGAGAAGATCCTTAGCTTTATTTTTACTGAATATATTAAATATATATGAGCAACGTAAATCAAAGAAAAAACGTGATAAATATTAAGTAACATAAAACTGAGAATCAATTTTTCCTTAAATCTCCCAAATTACTAAAAATATCAAATTACAATGTTCTACAAATTTGTAGATTTTTATCAAATAAACATTTTTCCCAAACATTGTTATATCATAAAATTAATAGAAATTAAGTTATTGAAGAAAAATGATAACTTTTAATGAATTTCACAATTATGTAGGTAGGTATTTCTTTTGTTTTTCATTTTTTATCTATTAAAAATGTACTGAAACTGAGAGAGAATGAGAGAGATAATTGTGATATTTATAATTTATATTATTAAAAATTACCCTTGACGGCCTTGACTAAATAACTTTGTGAGTAAGAGTGGTGTTCGTGACGAAAGTGTGAAATTTTGGGAAGAGTTTTAGGGTCGTAAACTTGAACGGATTTACGTGGGGTTTTCGGATTTAAGATGAGTGAATAGAAGGCTTTCTATCTAGAATCTATCTTTTCGTGAAAATGATTAAATATGATGGAATATTCGGACAATATGAATTTTAAGAACAAGCTGTTACTGAATAACTCAGTACTTCCTGGAACAACTCTTTACTCGAATATTATCGTAGTTACAGAGGCTTTATAATCAATTTTTTACTTTTGCATTTCTTGTGCTATACATTTTTTTTTTTTAAAATTGATCAGTTCTTCTTTTCGCAACATATTCCAGGGTCTGCGCAACGTAGAAAGTAGAGTTTGTTAAAAATAAAAGCGTATGGTATAACTGCGCAGAGAGATAATGGTATAATTTTTAGGGTATTTTTGTATTAGGGATCGTTTACATTTGCGATTTATCCCTGAAGTTTTCTGTCGTGAAGATTATTCATGGCATTTTCAAAATATTCATGAAAGAAATTCACTTTCTAGTGTAAACAGTAGTGCAACAAAATTCAAGTTTATATCGTGAACTTTTTCTATCATAGAATAGAACTATCATGAATATTTTACTATCGCGGAATCACTATCGTGTAATTTCGCAAAAGACAAGAAAAAGAATTAAATTCGCACACGACATTTTCTTCGCGACAGTTTTTTATATAAATTTATTCACAGAAGAAATGTTGATTGTCGACTGCCGTCGTGTCAACGAAACTGAGAGGAATATTTTTATTCACGACAGAAAACTTCAGGAATAAATCGCAAATGTAAACGATCCCTCAGTAGTGGTTTTTTCTTTTATTTTCAGGTTAAAAAGAGAAAAAACACTAATGCACATATAAACTTTTTGTATATAGCCAAAACCATCTATATATAGAAAGCCCTGAACTGGTTTTCTGCACTAAAACAATCAAACACGACAGAAGTGTCAATTTTTCAAAACAACACTGCTGGTAGTACAAATAGTGGTGTAAAGAAAATGTGTTTTAGTTAAATATTTTTGGTTTTTTTAAATAAAATATGGTTTATAAAAGTTTTAAAATATAATAAATAAACAGTGTTATAATTTTTAAAGTGCACAATAGTCAAAAACTAAAATAAAAAGGTGGAAAATATTGTGCCTTCTTACCTACTTGTAAGAGAAAAAATTGAAGTATGACTACATTTATATACATATTTATATATATTTATATAAATACATATATGTATCAGAATTATTATAAATTAAATTTGACTAAATGAAATCAATTTATTCACTTTTATAATATAACCTCACCATAGGTATGTAGTCATAATTCAATTTTTTCTCTTACAAGTAGGTAAGAAGGCACAATATTTTCCACCTTTTTATTTTAGTTTTTGACTATTGTGCACTTTAAAAATTATAACACTGTTTATTTATTATATTTTAAAACTTTTATAAACCATATTTTATTTAAAAAACCAAAAATATTCAACTAAAACACTATTTCTTTACACTACTATTTCAGCACTCTTCTCAAGAAACCATAAGAAACTAAAATGTCAAAACAAAACATGACACTTCTAACTAATAAATACAAAACACCAGTTCAGGGCTTGTATTATAGATGGTTTTGATATAGCACATATATAGCCTGATTTAAAAAAGATGCCTAACCGTATTGTATCTACTATACTCTATTCACTAAATTTCTTCACTGCAGGTTTTACGGTCATAGGGTGAAAATACACTAGGGATGATTACAACCGTGGCAATCCTATTAAAAACCGGTTATTATAGGTAAGTCAGTTGTAATAACCGGTTTTTAATTGGATCAGACGGTTGTAATCATCCCCAGTGTAATTTGGCTCATATTTTGTCTTGTTTCTTCTTTGAGTAATTACATAAATGTGTTTCTGATTTTCATCACCGGCACTGTTATCCAGCGTCTCATTGCACATATAATAGATTGGGGTATGGTATGAGTAGCATAGTATACTACTATTAAAAGTATTAACTGCAATGACACTGAATAAAAATGAACTTTTCCATAAGACCTGTAGTCAAGAAATTTAGTGAATAGAATATAGAAAACTATGCGCAGAAGAAAAGATACTTACACACATGCATTTTTGTTGTTGTAAATTCTAAGAAAGAGATTTCTTCTTTCGTATATGTATACATAAGAAGATCACTAACACATGTAAGACATGCGCGAGATTCGTCAACTCATATTATTTTGACTATAGCATAGATCATTCGCTTTTAATTTTTAACCAACGTACAACTAAATTTATATAGTATGGAACCTCGCCACGTGATTTTTTTAACAAATATACATATGCAATTTTTGCGATCATTGAACTGCAAAAAATTCAAAAAATTCCATTAGCAAAAACAGTATAGAAGCTATGACTTGTTTCAATACAATATTCTTCTAGAAATTGCAATGAGAAAGAATGCATAAAAAATAGTACATTTAAAAAAAAACATATATTTTAATATGTATACATATTTTTACCACGTATTTTTAAAGGCGACCTGGAACTGGTTTCATATGTGTGTTTTACCTGAAATCAAATTTTAAAGGGTGTTTTCATTTTTTCTGTTGAATTTTACGTTATTTAAAATTCTAAGAAAAAATTATTAATCATCAATTTTTTAAAGACTTAATTTTGTCTGTAAAGATGTAATTAGTGAAATTTTAGTTAACTTGTGATATTTGAAGTTGAAGAAATTTAATAAAAAAAATGAAATTCTTAAGGCCTAACCAAATTTGACTTGAAGCCACTCAAGTCAAAAGTGTGATTACGTTATTTTAAATCAAGCAAACCATAATAGGCTGCAGTCAGCTCAAGTCAAATTGAACGAAAATTTTGAATTTTCGTTGACTTTAGTTCATGTGCCTTCATAGCACACGAAATTGAGTGACTTGAGAAAAAATTTGTTTTGACAACAAAAACAAAAGACAATATTTTTGAAAAATTTTATAAATTTCATATACATATTATGTATGTATGTAATAATATTTATGAAAAAATCTTAATAAATATGAATAAAAAAAAATAGAAAAATTAAGAAGTAAAGAACATAAATAAAAAAATATCCATTTTTAATTTTTTTTCCACTCACAATTTTATTTAGTTTTCAATTTACAAAAGTATAAAAAAAAAAAATAACTTAACCTCAAGCCCAAGTCAATGAAGTCAGACAAGTCAAATATGGTTATCATGCTAACTTGAGTCCCTTTCGATAACTTGACTTGAGTGGCTTGAAGCCAAATTTGGTTAGGCCTTTAGTGTTTCGCACATGTAATTTTTTTTTTTGTAAAATTTGTATTATAGATAGATAGATATGTAATGGGCTATAATTGCACTTCGACCAATATTGATCTTTTGTGCAGCCCTTGCTTCTTATAGATTTAGGCTATTGATAAATCCTAAAATTCTATTTGAAGGTGCACACCAGATTTCATCTGGCTTGAGAAAATACTGGTGCATGTATCACATTATTTTAGAGGCCAACACCTCGCATTCACACAGAATGTGTTTTGAGGTTTCCTTGGCCTACTTGCAGAATCTACACTTGTCATTCTCCAGTAAGTCTATCCTACTTAGATGGTAATTTAGAGGACAGTGTCCAGTTAAGAAATGGTTCTTAGCTCTTTTCTACTGAGGTTGAGTAGTTTTCTGGAAATGCTAGCTGAAGGTAAGATGAATTCCTTTGCCTGTAGATTTCCAGGGGTTTTCTTCCATCGGGAGATGCATTTTTCCATTTCCAATTTTTTGATGTTGTTTTTTGTGTGGCTTCTGGGCAAACCGCAGAAAGGTTCTGGACCAAGGAAATTGGAGTTGGCACCTTTTTTTGCTAGGGAGTCTGCCAGCTCGTTGCCCTTGAATCCTTTATGTCCCCGAATCCACATTAGATATACTTTGTTGTTCCTAGCTAAAGATTTAACAGTTCTTAAGCACTCCAAAACCAATTCAGCTTGAAAAACTCATCGATATTTTCCCAGGGATTTATAAAGGCTTCTTTTTGGGCCCACTACCCCTGCTCCGACCCCCAATTCAGTTTTTGAACCATCTGTGTACCACACAGACGCACCTTTATCAAAGGTTATTTTGTTGTCGCGCCAGGATTCCCGATCTGGAAACAGTATTTTGAACGGTTTTTCAAAGTCGTAGGTATACCGTTTCTATATCGTCAGTCACTTGGCTGATTTGATAATTCTTAAATTCCTCAAGAGTTTTAAGATTATGAGTGAGATTACCCGGTTTGAGTTCTCTATTTCTTTGAAATTTTAAAGCCCAATTTAGTACCTCTTTCTTAATTTGTATATTAAGAGGTGGCAGGTTGAGTATGGCTTCCATTGACGCCGTTGAAGTGGTCCTAAGAGCTCCTGTAATACTAAGACAAGCTAGTCTTTGTATTTTATTGAGTCTGCTTTGGACCGTTACTTGATTTGTCTTTGGCCACCATATGGCTGAAGCATATGTAAGTATGGGTCTTATGATGGCTGTATAAGACCAATGTACCATTTTTGGTCTTAGTCCCCATGTTTTGCCAAGAAGTCTGTTGCAATTCCATAGAGCTAATGTGGCTTTTTGTATGGAATTATTTATATGTTTGTTCCAAGTGAGCTTGCTATCCAGGATAACTCCTAAATATTTGACCTCACTTGAAAATTGGATTTGTGTTCCTTTAAGAGAAGGTTTCCTCAGGTTGAGTTTCCTTCTTCTTGTGAAATGAACTATAACTGTTTTGTTAGGGTTAATTGTCAGCCTTTCCTTATTGCACCAGTTGTTGATTGTTGCTAGTGCTTATTGTAGTTGCATGGATATTGTTGCATCGTCTATGCCCCTAGCCATTATCACCAGGTCATCTGCGTATCCCTGTGCTTCGAATCCAAGAGAGTCAAGCTTGTATAGAAGATCATCAATGACAATAGACCATAGCAAAGGTGGCAGTACCCCTCCTTGTGGGCATCCTTTGATGGCTTTAACAGTCATCGATATATCTCCCAACGTAGCCTCAATTTCTCTTTGATTTAGCATGGCTTTTATCCATTTAGTTGTTGAAGGTTCGCATCCTTTATTTTTGGCCGCTCTTTCAATTGATGTGAACGAGGTATTGTCAAAAGCTCCCTCGATATCTATGAATGCACTTAGCGCAATCTGTTTTGTATCCATCGTCTTGTTTAGTTTATAAACTAGACTCTGGAGAGCAGTCAAAGTTGATTTTCCTGCTTGATAAACGTGTTGATTATCATTTAGAGGCTTTTTTTTCAGAACGCTGTCTCTAATATGCTGATCAACTATTTTCTCCATTGTTTTAGGGAGAAAAGAGCTTAGGCTTATTGGTCTATAAGACTTTGTGTGCGCGTCAGGTCTTGTGCCCGCTTTGGGTATAAAGAGGACTTTCGTCTTCCTCCATGATTTGGGAATATGTCCCAATCTGAAGCTTGCTTTAAATAGGTTTTCCAGGTTTGAGATGATCTACCAGGCCCCTTTTTGTATGAGCACTGGGTAGATGCCATCGCCACCTGGTGTTTTGTATGGTTTAAAATGATTTAAGGCCCATAATATTTTTTCTTTAGTAAATATTTTGCTAGCTAGACTGTGTTCTCTGCTCGAGACTATAGTATGAGTCTTTTGTAGAGTTAGCTCGCTCTCTGCATTTGTCGAACCAGGGAAATGTCTGCTTAGAAGTAGTTCTAAGGTTTCCCCTTGATCCGAAGTGTACTTCACATTAGGTTTTTCTAATAAGCCTAATCCGTTAGAGTGTGTTTTTGAAAGAACCCTGTGAAGTCTTGCTGTTTGAGGTAGTTCCGTTACACTCTCACAGAAGCTTCTCCAGGTATTTCTTTTCGATTTCCTTAATGCTCTGTTGTATTCTGTTAAAGCTTTTTTGTACTTAGTCCAATCACCGGTACGTTTAGCTTTGTTGAATAATTTCCTAACCGAAGCTCTTAATTTTTCCAGCTCCTGATTCCACCAAGGAACGTCTCTATTGATCCGTTTTGGTTTTATCGTGCAGCTTTCGTTAAAAGAGCTTACCAGAGATTGTTGCAGTCTGGCTGCTGCAATGTCCAGTTCATCCCTGGTGTCTATTGTGTTCTCTTGATCTACTCGACAGCTCAAGAGATCGGTATATAGTGCCCAGTTTGCACGTCTGGGATTTTTATTGAGAAAATTTGTATTATAATGTTAGAATAAAAATATATTTTATAGTAGAAAAGTTTTAATCCACAATGTTTAACAGTGAAAATAAAAGTTTTGATTATTTTTCAACAATTTTTTTTTAACATACATAAAATACATATTTATAAACTTGTATATTTTTTCTTTACACCCTATAAACGTGTTTCAATTTCTAAACCACATGTTGTTCTGTTTCCAAATTTTTTATCTCTTTCTTACTACTTGCAATATTTATTACTATCGATTTTTAGCAGAAAACACAAGGTCGAAAAAATAACGGTACCAAGGTCACAAAAAAATTTTGTAACACGTGCGAAGTGTCCTATCTTATATTAGTTGATCGTTGTTTTTAACAAACTCTAAAAAAAGAATTAGTTCAAAGAGAACCTTTTAGAACTTTTCAAAGATGTCTTCTTTTAATCTGTGAGTCAATTATCTACCACCTTGCTCAGTTTGGCACATGCTTAGTAAAACAACCCTATCTTTTTTTAAATCGAAAATTTTGTATCTTTACTACTGCATATTTTTTTTTATTAAGGAAAAAGTGTTTCAAATTTGTAAATTTTTTTGGGAAATTATTTCATGTATTTTATTTATTGTTTTAATTGATTTAAATTTATTTGAAATATTATAACAAAATGTTGAGATATCCTTGAATATTTTTGAAAACTTATGTGTCTCGATTTTTGAATGTTGTTCACACGAATAACTGTTAATGTTAGTTTTTGAAATTTCAACTTTGAAGAACAGTGGAAAAAGGCATAAAAAGAATGTTTTAAATAATAAATAATAAAAATATATATTCAAGCTGTTAAATTCGTAAAATTTTCTCATGAATTTTTTATTTTCATTTAAAAACTTTTTAAATACATAAAAAATATAGGTATACATATTTATTATATTTCTAGTAATTCGTATAGTCCGTTTAGTTATTTATTTATATATCAAGGTATAAAAATCTCTTATTCTACATACTTAAAAATAATTAATATAAAATTTAAGGTGAAATGCAACTGTAGAGTTTTATTATTAAATTTATTAACATACTCTAAAAGTGAATGATTTTTTTATATTTTGAATATATAAGGTAAAAAAGAATCCTAAGAGATTCGTATGATAAAAAAGGTAAATCTTAACTACCAACTTAATTCCTCCGGTATACCTCCAGGATATTCACCAGTTAAACAAGCTGTACAATAACCAGCTTTTTGTGGATTTGAACTTTGTCTATTTAATCTTACTGCTTTAACGAGACCATCATTACTTAAATACTCTAAACTATCAGCACCTGTAAATTTGAAAAAAGAAAAAAAAAAACAATGATAGATTATTTACATAATTAGTATTTGAGCTATAAATTAATGTGATTCTTTGCTCGGTTGAAATAATTCAATATTCAGTAAGATATCTTTAAGATTACAATGATACTAACCAACATGTTTAGCAAGTTCTTTAGGACTTAAACGGTTTGCTATTAATTCTTCACGTGTTGGAATATTGATACCCATATAACAAGGATATAACAATGGGGGACTAGCTATTCTTATGTGAACTTCCTTAGCTCCAGCATCTCTTAATAATTTAATTATTGGTCCAATAGTATTACCTGAATGAAGATAATAATAATTTAATATTTTATGAATTTTTTAAATAAAATTTTCAAGAAAAATAGTACCTCTAACAATTGAATCATCAATCAGAACTAATCTTTTTCCAGCAACATTTTCTGATAATGCTCCAAATTTCTTTGCTACACCTAATTGTCGTAATCTTGTTGACGGTTGAATGAATGTTCTTCCAACATATCTATTTTTACATAAAACTTCAGCGAAAGGTAAACAAGACTGTAAAAAAATATATATATTCGTTTTAAATTGTTCTCGAAAACAATTAGCATAAGTCATATAGTCAGTCGAAAAACATATAATTTCTCCTAAGTCTCTAGTAAAATATTCAAGAAGTCAATTATTTCAATTCTAGAGAATTAGATAGAAATCTATCGTTTGGACATATTATGTAGCTTATTAAAATAAAATTTCACCTCTCTTGCATATCCATGTGCTGCAGCTGTACCAGATTCTGGTACTGAACTTACAATATCTGCATCAATTGGTGCTTCTCTTGCTAATTGACGACCACATTGTAATCTTACAGAATATACCATTTGTCCTTCAAAAATTGAATCACTTCTTGCAAAGTAAACATATTCAAAAATACAAAATGAATGTTTTTTAAATTCTGGCCTTTCAACTATATCTACTGTACGAACTCCATTTCTTGTCATTTCAATTATTTCACCAGGTTCAACTTCACGAATATATCGAGCTCCAATTGATAGGAAACCGCAACTTTCACTTGATATTACCCAGCCTTCTGCACGTGCTTCTTCAGGATTTTCTATTTTTGGTATTTTTTTTTTTTAAAGAATTTAATTGTAAATTTTTTTTTTCTTCAAATTTTTATATTAAACTTACGATTTCCAATATTGACTGGAACAATTTTTCCTATACATAAAGGTCGATTACCATAAGGATCACGAACTCCATATATTTTATCTTTTAACATAATTACAAGAGAATATGAAAGTGGAGCAAGTTGCATAAAATGACGTATTCTAGCTGGCCAATCAGGTCCTTCATTCTAAAAAGATTTTTTATTAAATTTAGTATGTAACGGAAATTTTATTTTCAAAAATTGAATTATATATTGTTAATCAAAATTTCTTAAGAATCTTATTTATCTTTTTATTTGAAGAAGGAAAAAAAAATAAAAGAAATACAATTTTTCTCTTATTTCTTATTTTTATAAACTGAAAATCTCCTGCTTTTAAAAAGATTATTTGAGGTGGTAAAAATTCATAAAACCACTTGGAAAATTTTTACGTGATTTCTTCATAAATTATAAATAATTAAATGAAATTTATTAAACTACATATTCTATCTATTGAAATAATGAATAAATCATCAATCAATCAATCTTTGAAGTTCTATATTTAAAAATTCTAATCTTAAATAAAAGTTTAAGTTTTCGAATGATATATGAATGTTGCCTCTTTACTTGTTTTTACGTGTTTCATATTGAAAATATATGTATAACATTTATTTTTAATTAAAATAACAAAAAATTACATATATCAATATAAGGAGATAAAAAATATTGACAAAGATGTAATAAACAAATTTCCAGGCTAAATAATACGTATGACGTATACAAATTATAATCTAAATTTCTTTATTAGTTATTTTGCAATAAAAAAACAATCTCTTATCAAAAAACAAGGTTAAAAATTGTGTCTTTGCAAAGATATTAAAAATGAAAAGTGAAAATGAAAAAAATAATAAAAAAGGCAAAAAAACAAAAGAAAGATTAGAGCCTATACAAAAGTATTGATTACATGATCATACGTTGTTTGTGACGTTTAAAATTTTGTATTTCAACAAATAAATGAGCCTACTTTTTATGTATGTATGTATGTATGTAATTAGTTTTATGTGTGTATATATCATATATATAGAAATAACTTACTTCACCATGTGGAGGATTCAGGCATAATGATTGTGTGATTAATTCTGAATCACTATGTGTGGAAAGACCAACTCCTCTAGCTAATACCTTTGACAAAAAAAAAAGTTATTAATTAAAATGTTTTTTTAATATTTCAGTAATTTTTTTTTACCTCTCGCCTTAGACTTTCACAATTTACCAATTCTCCATTATGACCAATTGCAAGTGCTCCATGAGCTGTATGTACGACAAATGGTTGACAATTGACTTCTTCTGATGCACCTGATGTTGAATATCTTGTATGACCAATACCTAAATTACCTTTAAGTTTTCTCATTGTTTCATCATTAAAAATATTATTTATCATTCCCATTCCTTTATGAACATTAAAATTTTTTGCACATTTTCCTTCACTTGTTACAATACCAGCTGATTCTTGTCCTCTATGTTGAAGTGCAACTAATCCTAAACAAATTACTTGTGGTATATCAATCTACAGGATGTTTAAAAAATAAATAAGTTAGTTGATAATTGAAGATTATTGAATTGAGAAGCACTTGACGTTTTTTTTTTTTTAAACAAAAAGTACGAGTAAACTAATATCAAAATTACAAAGTAACATTTTTTTTTAATAACTTAGGAAATAAATTTATTCCTTTAATTTCATATTTCATACAAAAATTATATCAAAAGGAAAGGCTCAAATAAAACAAAAAATTTTCAAAATTAATGTTAGTGTTAAATTAGGCAATTTGCAATCAAAATAATAAATTTTTCCAAAGCAAAAAAAAAATATCCTTTTTTTAAGGAATTTGAACTACTTTTAATTTATTGTTTAATTTACTTTGAAATTTACCTGTGTTGGCCAATCTCCACATGCAATTGCACCAAATACTCCACATTCATGTGTTAGTCCTGTAATTTCTTTTTCCATTATCCATTTTTCTTCAGATTTTCCCTTGAAAACTTTTGGCGTTTTACCTTGTTTATAAAAAATATAAAGAAAAATAAATCATATTAACTTTTTTTTAATTAATTTAAAATCTTAAAAAAAACGTATATTTTTTTTTAAACTCACATTTATTTGTGACCTCATTTAATGAAACACAATCTTCTTCTGATGATGATGACGATGATATTGATGAAGATTTTTTTGTTATTTGCTCCATAATTATATAATATGTATGTACATATAATAATAATTTGTAATAAATAAATATTATATTTTTACCGTTTATTTCTGTATGATCTTACTTCTCTGATAGTTTGTAACTAAGTAAAAGATTTTCAATAATTGATACAGATTATAAGATGCTGTTGTCAATATTTATATAACATATAAATTGTTATTATATGTACATATGTATATAACATTAAATAATAATAATTAAAATTAAAAAGAAGAAAAAAGATGATTTCTTATTTCTTATCAATTTTTTTTTTTTTTTAAATTATAAAACAGCATAAATATATTAATTTTGTTAAATGAGATGTGAAGAAATGTACATATGTATATGCATACGTGATACGAGGATTCTATATCAATAGGTCGTATGATGAAATATAAATTATTTTTTACTGTTGTTTTGTTACTTTATTAATTTTTGTCTTGGGTTTTTTTTTTTGTTAAAAACTGTCTTCAAATTTTTCTATTAAAACGTGCTTTTTAAAATAAGTATGTATACATAGTACATGATTCATTGGGGGTACAATTACATACTAAATTTAATTAAAATTCGATAACCTTTTATTCTCTTATCGTATATACTTTATGAAAACGTTTTCAGTATACGGTAAATGGTTTTTTCTTGTTGATTTTTTTTGTCTTTGTAAAGTTCAATAAAAATAAATAATTACCTTTTATTTTATTTTTTTTTTATCAAGAACAAAAAATATTGATATTAAAGAAATCTAAGGAAAAAACCATGCGAAGGATAAATAAATATACATAATTATGTTTTTATTTGATATGAAAAGGAATATTATGCTAATTATCACGTAGGTATGTATGCTTATTAATTAGGTTTATATGTATGTATTGTATAAATTCCAATTATAAATGTTATGTTGTTGTTGATAACTGATGATAAGGGTAGTTTATTCCCAATAATTACAATTGTACATACTATACATACATACATATGTACATACTAAATATATTATTGTCTATAATGGAAATTTACTGCATATATGCATATGTAATAGGTACATATATTTTATTTTTAAGAAAAAAACTTCCGTTATAATTTCTTGATTAAATATTTTATAATTAAGAAAAAAAAATTTTTTCTTTAATAAATAATATGTATTTAAATTTATTAATTGAAGTAAATATTATTGTTTATTGAATTATTTTGTAGTAAAATCAGTGGAAATATGGAAAAAAACAAAATAATCAGTTTTTGTTTACAACTTACAAATTGTGTTTTATCTGTAAATTCTTGAAATATTTTATTTTTAGAAAGATATTTTTTTTCTGAAGATATTAATTTAGATTTATGTACATATTTTCTTAATTTTGGCTATTTATGGGAATTATTTCATTTTTTCAATAAGAAAAACAATGACGCATGATTTTTATCTTCTTTAAAAAAATTTATTTTATTTTTTCCAAAATTATTATTTATGTGATTTGTTTATTTTGGTACCTATTTCAAAATTTATTTGAAAATTTACATTAAATTGAATAAAGCTTTTATTTTCTCAAGCTTTATAGATAAAATTATTATGAAAAATTAGATTTGGTTCTTTAACATGTTTATTACCAGCAAATAGGTGAAAAATTACAAAAAAAATGTCTCGAAAACTCAAATTAACTTAAATAGACTGTGGCTATAGATTTGGGCCGTAGCATCATCGGAAGTCAGAAAAAAGTGAAAAATCTAATTTGGAATTTAAGTTGAATTCGCATTTTATATTTATAAGCAAGGAAACCAACAAATTGATTAAGGTATATAGGTACAATGGAAATTGGCAAAATAAGTATTATATATATCTCAAGCAGTTTTATATTAAACAACAACAATTTATAAACAACATGAATTTACATGGAAAGTAGATTCTTCTTCATGTTTCAACTTTGTTATTGTGCTTATTTTGTTTGGTATGAGATTATTATTTGGTATCATAAAAGTACCGTACTTAACGTGTTAATAAAAATGTAACAATAAATTTCTATGATGTGGTATAAAATTATGTCTTGTGTCTTGCTTTCTAATGTATGGTCTCAGGTCTGTGAAAGTGCAGTTTTATATTACGTTTGAAGAATGTAGACTGTATAGAGTATTGCGGTTACATTTTTTTCTATTAAATTATTGTCTTCATTTGTGAAATAAATAACAAATCTACTTTGTTTAAGCCAAATATATACGTAAATATGTATGTAGGTATATATTGCAAATTGCTTACGAATTATTTTTAGATTGACAATTAAAAAACGGATGCAACGGAACATTAAACATTTAAAAAAAGAATAATTAGGTACGCAGAAAAAAAAATATTAAAATATCTAAAATGAGGTGCAGAAAAAAAAAAGAAGTTTAAAATGCTTAAAAATGAAAATTTCATTTATGTATAGATACTCTACATAATTAAGCTTTTTTATATTAACTCTACAATTTGAGAGTTCTATTTATAAAAATGTACAGGAATACCTATACATATATACATATATTATATTATATTGTAAAATATTTTTTGGTACACATATTCTGTGAGTCTTAAAAATACATATAGGTGTTACACATTTTCAACATTAAAAAATGAAAACAAGAAGTTTAAAAGTCTAAAAATTGTTTTATCAAAACTACTAAAAGAAGAACAAATCCATATTGAAAACGCGTTAAAAAGTGGACAGTGGACGAATTATAGAAAAATTGAAAAAAAAAAATCAAAAACAGTGACAAAACTAAAAATCCTATTAATATTCATTCAACGTAGGTATGTCTATTCAAGATTTTAAACTATTCTGGGTCAAGGTCATAATTTATATCGATCAATAATTGGGTATAATATAATTAATTTTTATTTTGAATTATGAATTTGATTAGATTATAGGTATGATTTGACTTCTAAAAACAAATTCCCTATTCTTATGAAGATGTATACACCTTTGATTACCTTTAGTATTATTTGTCGCTTCTGATATCGGTGTTTTTCTACATGAATCAATATGTAATTTTATTCACATTACGTATATGTTACTTAAACTTAAAATGCACATGTTATATTTTTTTTAAAAAATAAATTTAAATTTATGTTTTTAATCACTATTTATTTCACTTTTAAATATCAAAATATGTAGGTAGATATTATGTATCTTAATTCAAAAGAAAAACTATCTTCACTTCTAATTTTGTTTGGATGAAACGAGAAATAGTATACAAAAAATACACGTGGTTATATCTGTCTGCTCAACAACTAATATAATTAAAAGCGAATAATAATTTTTTTTAGTACTCCGCGCCGTTGTGTATTCTTGGTAAAAGTTTTTCTTATCGTGCTATATAAAAAAATTTAACTAAACACAACCTAATCAAATAATAAAATCTTGTATAAAATAATATAGACGTGTACATTCGCAACCGATATATGTTTACGTGTGTGGATTACGCAAAAAAAAAAAAAACTATATTGTATAGTCTGATGATATGGTATCTATTACATTATACACAACATAAAAATATGAAATACCTACATGATATTTTTCACAATAATTTTTTTTCTTAAACGCAAACTGTCTTGAGATTTGTTGTATTAGTTTTGGTTATTTTAATTCTTCAGACAGAAAGATATTCTTGTTTAATATACTTATAATATATGCTATAACACTTCTCGTAGTAAAAAAAAATCGAAACTGGTTTTATGAATCAATTGATCCCGGCTTTTTGAATGGCTAAAGCAAAGTTAAAAAAAAATGAAATATGTATTGGTACTCAAATTACTTTTACTTGTATACCTTTTTGCTTATTTATTTCACCTTAAATTAAACAGAAAAAAAAACAAGCAATTGCTATGCCTAAAAATAAATTGCAGGGAATCGTTTTGAAAAAATTGTTTTTTAAACAATTCTAATATTTTTTTCTCTTTATTTTTGTTTACACAAACTAAAATGCTAAAATTTATAAGATTTCATGAGTTATGAGATTATAACAAAAACAAGTTCTAAAAGTCTTATTAAACAAAGTATGTATTTATTTCTGTCCATTACTGTAGAACAAGATCAATAATGTTTTAAGAGCTGATGAAATAATTTTGAGAGTTTCACAGCACATCACTAAAAAATTATGATTGATGGGATGATGGTCTGATATCAGTAATTTTTGATGTAGTATAACAAATTTGTTTTATTTAAAATATATATTTTTGTTATCAATTAATTATAATTTTGTATTTTATTTTTTTTATTATTTTTTTTTTTCATTTTTGGTCCATGTCTATGTCATAAAATTTGAATTTTAAACGGTCGATTTAGAATTTTTTTTGAAATTTTATTAGTAGAAAAATTTTGATGTGTAAGATCAGTTTTAGGTATATATACGCATATATCATATGAATATGTGTTTATAAATCTCAGATAATTATATGTATTTAGATTTATTGTAAAATAAAAATAGTTACATTGCAAAATGTGGATCAGGGTTAGAAAACTGTAAAACAAAAAGGGTAGGGTGTTAAGATTTTGATAACGTTAGACTGATAAATGATTATCGATTAGGTCATAGATTAAATATTAAAAATAAATAAATTTAAATATATTTATGTAAATTAAAGAATTAAAATAGAATAAGTTAACAGTATCTACTATGAGAATTTTTTTGCAAAAAAAAAAACACAATTGTGGCACTGCACTACATCCTTATTTTAGATCTAACAAGTACATAGTTGAAAAAATGAACTTATATAAGACACATTAGACATTTTAATAATGTTCTTGTGAAAAAATGCGTACCTATGAGTTTTTCTATCAAAACAAAAAGTGTTTGTTCATTATTGATAGTTTCTACAAAAAAACATAATTTCTATTACATATCACTTTTACGTCACCGTAAAAATTTGTTATTTTGTTTTTCAACTAAATTATCACCTTATTTTTTTAAATTTTTTGCTTACTTATCAAAATAATGTTGTTGCGCATCCCTGATAAATTAAAAACATGTTTTCCATTATAATTTTTATATTCTTATTTCTTATCACAAATAATATTCTCAAAGAATTTGTTGTCTCCAGCACCAGTACGAGCTTTTTTTTATGCTTTTTACGTCATTCAATTCGATTTCTTTCATGCGAGAGGTTTTAAAAATACAAACATATTTTTCAGATATCATTGTGTTCAGTGTATTCGTATATGTTAATTTTTTAAATGTTTGTCGATGATGTTCATCATCAACCGCATGGTATATAAAAAATTTCAGTAGTTCCGAAAATCCGAATTAAATGAACATTGAGTTATAAGTTGTGATTGAGTTCAGAGTATCTTTCAAGTAATCTGATCAATAATTAAATTGTTTTTAATAAAAACCGTTAATATTATTAATAAATAAAAAAACATGAGTGAAGAAAGTAAATGAAAATTAAAAATTAATTATTGAATTTATAAAAATTATTTATTTGTTACTTTTTTTTTTTTAGTTGGTGGATATAAATTAGGTAAAGTTTTAATTGAAGGGAAAACAAAAAAAGTCTATGAACTAAAAGATGATCCAACATTATGTTTATTGCTGAATAAAGATCGTATAACAGCTGGTGATGGAGCTAAATCTCATGATCTTGCTGGTAAAGCAGAAATTTCTAATAAGACAAATGAAAAAGTTTTTGAAATTTTAAATGCTGCCGGTATGTTGTTTATTTTTGGAAAATAAAAAATTTTAGTTTATTTTTTATTTATTCACTAAATTAATTTTTCATCGTTTAGGAATTCAAACTGCTTTTGTTAAATCTGCTGCATCAAATGCTTTTATTTCGAAAAAATGTGAAATGGTACCAATTGAATGGGTGACACGTCGTTTAGCTACTGGATCATTTTTACGTCGTAATGAAGGAGTTCCAGAAGGATACAGGTACAATAAAAAATTGTTTTTTTTGTTCGTAAAATGTGTAAAATATTTCAGATAATTTTAAATGTAATAATTTTAACCCATTGCACTCCAAATACTTTCTTCAAGCACATACAGTAATATTTGATAATGTAGTAAAAGGGACGATAAAAATATTGTTTATTCTAATTTTTTTTTTCCAAGTTAACAATTTACTAGATTATGTTTAAGAAAAAAGTGGAATTGTTGTTAGTGTATATTTGAGGAAAAAAGTTGGAATGTAATGTGTTAGAGACATGATATCAGTTTTTAATTAAAATTCACCGTCTTTTCGAAAATGCAGTGATGCTGCATCTTAAAACATTTATTGGCTGTTGATTATTAATTTTTTTTTGAAATTGCACAAAGTTTTAATATACGTTATTTATTTGTATTTGAATAAAACCTTTGTTTTGTAATTTCAAATACAAAATTTCTGATGATAGAAAATTTATTGTAAGAATTTGGAATTTATTTAAAAAATCTTATCATTAATCAAATACAAAGTACACAAAACAACTTAACGTATCTCATTTGTTTTGTGTGTTTTGTCACGTATATTCTCATTTTTTCTAAAAGCTAATCCATATAAGTTTTTGGAAGATTATAGTTGTTTATAGATGTGTAAAATGTAGACTTTATAAAAACACTTATATGTAATAGGAATTTATCCAGTTATGTATTCCTGAAAAAAATATCCAATAACGTTGGGTAAAAAATATACTTTTTTTGAAAACTTACAATAAGATTTCTGTTTTAAATTAACTGATAATTAAGAACTTTAAAATTTGTTAAGAATTTCTAAATTTTTAATTATGATTATATCATTTGATATACATAATGTACATATTTTAAAAATTTATAATTTCCTCTCTACAATGTTCTAAAATTTGCATATTAGGTTATGTACTTAGAAAATCACAATTTAAATATTTATTGTTATTTTTTCTTTTGTTAAAATTTCTATATGTTCTTGGGTTAGAATACAATTCATATCAATCCATTTTACTAGAACACTTACCCTTGTTATTTTCTATTCTTCAAATAATTTATTTTTGATCCGATTTTCTGTTAAAAGGTCATTACGTTAATTTTTTTTCTATTTCACTGAAACTAATCTAATTTAAAAAAAAAATCAATGAATAAACATGGTGATTAATTCTTATTTTGAAAACAAATTCATAATAAAAATATTATTTAAAATAAATAATAGAAATATCATCATAATTAGGCTTTACGATAATCACAAGGCCAATAAAATCTCATACAGTATATATGTATTATGTATACTATACGTACATATGTATATATATGTATGTATATGTATACGTATATATATTACACACATTTTTGTTTATTTCAATTAAATAAACCTTATCATAAAAGTATTTATTTTTTTTTTCATTTAATTTTTATTTGTTTATTAAATTTCCACAATTTATATGTATTTTTAACCGAACAACAAAATTCCTATTCTAGATTTTCACCACCAAAACAGGAAACTTTCTATAAAGATGATGCTAATCATGACCCCCAATGGTCTGAAGAGCAAATAATCTCAGCAAATTTTAAATTTAATGGTTTATTAATCGGTAAGTATTTATAATAAAAAAAAATATAAATTAATATAATCTATTTTAAATAAATTAAATAGCATATTGTTGCATGTAAGATTTTTTAAAACAACATATTTTTTGATTACGTATAAATTGCTCTTTTGACATTTTTTTTTTGTTTTTTTCCCTGTTTTTTTTTCTCAATTTAATAAGTTTATAAAATAAATAAAATCATGTTTTTTTTAATAATTTGTTACCATGCAATAAAAATATAATTAAAAATCCTTCTTATCAATAGAAAATTGTTCAATGCTCTTATTTTTTTTTCCGTATTTTCACGTGTTTTAAAATAAATTTTAAAAAATTATTGGAAAAAAATGTGTTTACAGTTTATTACTTTACTTATCATTCTGATTTAATACACACATTCATTATATATTATTTATTTATATTTATATACGTATGAATTTATGTACATATGTATGTAGGAGTGTAATTAATGAGTCGAATTTTAAATGAAATGTATGTATATGTGTGTGTGATTGCGTGGTTAAAACACATTTTAATTCTGAAGGTTTCAATTAGGCTCTAATTGTCATGAAATATGGTGTGAAAATCTAATGAGTAATAATAATAATAATCTGAATGGGTTATTAAGGGCAGTTATTAAAATAATTGCTTTTATATATATTATGTACATACTGTAGGTGGTTAATTGAAAAAGTTTATGATTTAATTTAATGTTATATTATGTAATTACAAAAATTTAAAAAAAATGTCACATATAATACTATTATACTATAGAAAAATACAGGCACATGCAGGATAATGTTGAATGTATAAATTATTTAACAAAAAATGAAATTTGTTCACAGCTATTGATTATTTTTTTTTTAGATTTTTATTGATACCTAAACTGTTTTGTTTTTGTTCAAGTTTATTTTTCTAGCAATTTCTATTTGAATTTCCTTTTGTTTTGAAATTTTTAAACGTAATATTTTATTTTTTTCCAATAGGTCGTGATGAAGTTGATATTATGAGAAAAACGACAATATTGGTATTTGAAATTTTAGAAAAAGCATGGGCAACAAGAAATTGTGCTTTAATTGATATGAAAATTGAATTTGGTGTAGATGCTCAAGGTAAAAAAAAATTACAATTACATATCTATATAAATATTAAATTTTTCAATAATTTCAATTTATACATTTTTGATTGTTTTTTTTTTTGCTTTAAGGAAACATATTGGTTGCTGATGTTATAGATTCTGATTCATGGCGTTTATGGCCTTCCGGTGATAAAAGATTAATGGTTGATAAACAAGTATATCGTAATTTACAAACAGTTACAGAATCTGATTTAAATACTGTAAAACGTAATTTTACATGGGTTAGTGAACAGTTAGAAGGTATTTTACCAAAAAATGATGGTTTAGTTGTAATAGTAATGGGAAGTGGATCTGATAAGGAATATTGTGAAAAAATAGCAAAATATTGTAAAGAATTTGGTTTAAATGTTGAATTACGTGTTACATCAGCACACAAAGGAACAGAAGAAACATTAAAAATTTTACATGAATATGAAGGTGTATTAAATAATTTAATTTTTATTGCTGTTGCTGGCCGATCAAATGGTTTAGGTCCTGTATTATCTGGTAATACAACATATCCAGTTATTAATTGTCCACCAGTTAAACCAGATAATGTACAATTGGATATATGGTCTAGTTTAAATGTACCATCTGGATTAGGTTGTGCAACAGTTTTATATCCAGAATCAGCTGCATTACACGCAGCACAAATTTTAGGACTTGGAAATTATATAATATGGGCAAAATTAAGAACAAAACAATTAAATAATTTTGTTACATTGAAAAAAACTGATAAACTTGTTAGAGGTGTTCAAAAAGTTGGCATTTAAGTTTTTATTTTTTTATTCTCTAGATTAAAAAATCTTTTTTTGTAAACCTTAATGGGAAATTTTTCAAATATTATAGATATTATACAATATATATTATATAAGATACACATACGAGTATATACATACAATTTAAAATGATTGCATTTATTTTTACAAAAATTTATTAAATAAATTTGTTATTTGCTCAATATTTTAATTTTTTAATTTATTACAATTTCTTGGTCGATTTCAATTTCTGCAGACTAATTTTCAAGTTTGTTAAATGGTCGGATTAAATTAAAAAATTTTGATTTTTTGATGATGTGGTAAAGGTTGTACAACCAAATTGGACCGTGTGTACAAAAGCGTACAACCTGGTGTATATGTAGCATAATGTAAACTAATTTTTATCTTAATCCGATAAACATAGATACATTAAAGTTTTTTTTAAAAAAGCTTTTTATAGATAATTTTTTAACAAAAATAACTAAAATACATACTATATAAATCTGTATAAAGTACATAGTATTTACAGAATAATAGAAAGCTTTTTAAAAAAATCATTCATATTTTAATTTTCAATTAATGGTCAGAACAAAAAAATATGAAAGCACTTACTAAGTTCGCCCATGTGTTATGAAAAGAATTGTTCGTGTTTCGTCATTATATAGTCATTATTATTACCCCACAATGACTAAGTATAATTTTTCTATTGATTTTTTCTTTATAAGAATTGTGACATCATAATCATATGTCAGATATATTTTAGTTTTATAATAGCAAATTTTACTTGTGCCATATTCATGGTGAATGTCATTTGCTTTTAATATAAAATAAAATAAATTTGTGGAGGAGGAATGTCATTTCGGAAATCATCAGTATTAAGTTTTATAAAACGTGGAATGTTTTGTAAGTAAAAGTAATTACTTAAAATTATTTTTTTTTCTAAAAGTTTTAAAACAATTTAAAAAAAAATTTAATGCTGAATTTGTTAAAGAAAAGAATTTGTAGAAAAAAAAATATTTATTAAAATTCTGTTTGTGATTTTTAAATAAATTCTAGCTGTGATAGTTTGTTATTGTTCAACACGTAAAGATAGGTGTTTCCTACCGATTTGGAATTTTTTTTTTCGTAAATTAACTTTTTAACCTTAATTCAATATTCAAAATTCAATACAATGTTTAAATAAAAAACATTCACAAATATATGCCAATACATACATATGTATATGCATTTATCATTGTGGTGTATGTATATATATGGTTCAAGTATTTTCTCTTCGCGTATCTTAACAATAAAATTTTAATTAATTAAAAGTGTAAACTCATGTTTTTGAGGGACTCAGTCAGTCGCATTTCCACAAGACTGTTGTTAACATCTACGTGAAGTAATATAAACAGAATTTTGAATTTTGTGATTTAAATTTTGTTTTTATTTACATTTATTTTGTTTGTTTTGTGAATTACTTTTATTTTTATTGAATAATAGAAGTATTTTTTTATGGTAAGACATTATTATTTTATTTCTTGACTTTCATTGGCATAAATTTGAATTTCTAAAAATAAAATTGTTTTTTTTTTTTGAAAAATTGTAATTTTTGATTCAATAAAAAATTCTTAGCAATTTTTTTTAAAATTAACTGAATTTTTTTCTTTTACATATTTTAAAATGTAAGTGTTTAGTATGAAAATTCACATGAATATTCGTGTAAAAATTTTCAATTAAAGACAAACTATCATTGATTATCTTAACTAAAGTTTTAATATTTTAAGTATGTTTTGGAGTCTCATTTTCAAATTGCATCCAAAACAAATGACAATAACATTTTATAAATTGAATTAATGCCAATTTGTATATATGAAAAACAATCGGTTATGAACTCAATTTAAAAACTTGAATTCTTATTTAATAAAAAAAAAATGTATTTATTGAAAAACAAAAATACAATTTAAATTTTGCATATCAGTAAGATGGTCGGTCATTGAGTGAAACTTGTTGATCGTGGTTTTTTTTTTGCATTTTATATTTCAAGAATAACAAGTCTGGTATTATCAATTTTTTTGATTGTTTATTAATTCGAAAAATTAACAACGCAACAAAAAAAAAAAAAAAAAAAATTGTTTTGATCTTTGATTATATTACAAGACAAGTTAAATTTTTGTTTCCTTTCCTTTTTTTTTCTTTTTATATTTTAGCCAATAAAATGTCTGCAGGAAAAACTGTTCATTCCGCCGGTATTACAGAAATTTATGATGTTCCAATGAGTGAAATTGCAAGACCAATACCACCTGTTTTAGATGAAGAGAAAGTTAAATCATTAATGAGAACATTAACTGTAGGTGGTATAAGAAAAATAATTTTTTATAACATGTTTTATTTTTTTCTTAAGCAATATTATTTATTTTATTATTTTTTATCATATTTTCTTTAGAATTCTGATACTGAAGAAAATGTACCACCAATCGATGTATTATGGATAAAAGGTAAGGAAGGTGGAAATTATTTTTATAGTTTTGGTGGATGTCATCGATATGAAGCATATAAACGTCTTGGACGACCAACTGTTAAAGCAAAACTTGTTGAATCTACATTATATGATTTACAGCATTATTTAGGTTCCAGTACACCAAAGGAGTTGAAATGAAATATTCAGGAAATCATGTTTTTATTTTTTTTTGGTGTAACTTGATTTTTGTTTTTATTACTTTATTTAAAAAAAAAAACATATTTTTTATTGATAAAGCGATTTATGGTCGCTACATTTTTAATATTTTTCTATACTTTCTTGTATATTTGTATTTGTATTTACATTAAATATATACATATATATATAAATATTGCAAAGATAACTTATTTGCGTCTACGATAAGATAAAAGATTTTCGACCCCCTAAAGATGATAAAGTATATATTTAAAAGCCTATTGAATTTCAGTACAGATAACATATTTAATACAATAATTTCTCAAATGATTTCGATATTCTCATAATTTTTATGAAAAAATTAGCGTCTTACATTTAATTTTACATTTTTAATTGAATAGTACGTTGTTAATAAAATATTAAAAAATATTTGAACTAAATTAACAGTTTCAGAAAGTCAATAATTTGTTGTTACAAAAACAAATCACACTAGTCAAATGATAAATCATAAGATAAGTCGTTAAGTGTGAAGTACACTTAACCAAGTTTGTGTTTTTTTAAATAAATTTTATTTATGAATTACTATTGTCAATTATACCAATTTTGAACAACAAGAGGACTTGCAATTTACGTCGAAATGAAAACTTAAGAGAATATGAATGAAGTTTGTAATATTTCATTTTTATTTTTTATTTTTACCTCAGGTAATATAGAGAATGTGAATTAAAAAGTATGTATGCATGTATGTAAATTTTATTACAAATAATATGCAAAAATTTTAGTTAGAGAATAAAATTTAAATTTCTTGTTTTCGGTTTCTAAAAAACATTTGTAGTATTAAATTTAGAAAGAAAAAAAATGTTTGTAAGAATTTTTTATTTATTTTTATTTTTGTTGTTGACTACTTTGTTGACATTATCGTCCACAAACAACCATTAACAATGAGATTTGACACAAAAATTTCGAGCTATCATACATACATATGTATGTATGTAGTACACTTATACAAGTACATACATTACAATAGCAATAACAATGATAAAAATAAAATAAAAATGCGGTTTTTTTTAGGACAATTGTGGTGTAGTTTGCACATTTATGTCACCATAGAATGCATACAATTTATTGCATTGCAGTAAAATATTCTCACATTTTCCTGTTTTTCTTTCTTTTTTTTTTTTCAATTTTTGTCTATTTCCTTTTTTTTAATTTTATCTATGTCAAATGACAAAAAGACAAAAAAAAAATAAATGTACGGAAAAGATAAAGTCAGTATCAGGAATAGATACATTTTTTTCTTTCTTTAGAAACTAAAATAGCATTAAATCATATAAGGACTTCTTGTTATTCAAAGAGTAAGTTTTAAATGCCAGGGTAAAAAATATAATAAATTGTTATTTTTCCTCATGAAACATAGTGAAAAAACTGGAGAAAAATGTACATACGTATAGGGTGTTCCTTTTGATTGTAAAACAAACATATAAATAAATAAATTTATCACACCGAAACACCCAAGAAATAGTATGACAGAGAAGAAAAAAAGTTCAGAGAAGTGGTGGTACACTGTCGAATGTTGATGGTCATAATTTGGTAAAGTTCATCTTCACTAAGATAATCTCTGTTATCTTTCTATCAGTATTTGTTCTGTTGTTCAAGCAAGAAGAAAGTTTAATTTTTTTCTTGACTTATTTTTTATAAGTTTTCAAAAAAAAAACTGTAGGTTCATCATCAATTTTTAAAGACACATACAAGATGTATCTTCTTACATTTCCAAAACATACATAATGAATAAATTTTATTTACATATTATGTAGGTATACTTTGGTAGTTATATGTATGTATGTATGTATGTACAATGTACATATGTGTAAAGTTTTTTTTTTCTTTTAAAAACATAGGTGCTTTTTTATCTATGAGAATGTCATAAAAATTGGAATATCGAATTATGAAAAATACACAACATATTTTATAAAAATTAAAACAATAACAAAACTAAATCACATTTTTCAAATAATTTTTATGTTTACTTGATGTATTGTATGATTCATATCCTTTAAATTTAAATTGTATTGACTATAGTTCTTCATTGCATTTGTATAGATTATCTAATTTAGACAGTTTATAAGGGAAAAAATAATCCGAATGAAAACCGAATTTTGGATTAAATTGGGAGTACGCTATAAACGGTAAATTGGGATTAAAAAAATACATGCAAATGTTGATACTTTTATACACGTATAGTATACATATTCTTCTTCTTTTACATAAAAAAAAAAAAGAAGAAGAACGTGACAGCTTCACTCTCACCATAAAAATTAGAATCCGTCATATTGCATTTTACCTCACACATACATATAAAAAAATTGGGAAACCCAAATAAATTGGGCTTAAGTCAAAATCCGAATTATCGAGTTTATACGAACAAAAAATTGGGAATAAACCAAAATCCGTATTAAAAGCGAATTACGTATAAACCTGTACATTGTCTAAAAGCATCAATAAGTCATTTAAAAAAAGGACTAATAATATTGTGTAAGTCAATTTATTGTTTATTTTGATTGATTTCATAACTATACTCGTACATGCATTATTTTTACTTTTTCTTGTGAATAAATAAATCATTTGTTTTGTATTTTGAACATATTTAAAGTTTAAAATGAAAGAAGAAAACAAAAAAAAACTGTTCAAGGAAAATTTACTTGAGTTTAAAAGGTAGATTGAATTATGTGAATATAGAATTGCAGAAATATTGTTTTGAGAAAAAAATTGATAAAAAATATTTATAAACGTTCTTTCACTGAATTTTGGAAAAGTTAGAAAATGTTTAAAGATAAGCTTTGTTTAATAATTTTTTAATAAGTATTTCTAAAGGCATAGATATGTATGTCAGATGTTGGAGTGTATCCATTTGACCAAGTAGAGCAGCGTCAAATAAAAAAAACCAGGATAATAGATGTTAAATTTACAAAACTTTATATATACTGTTTCACTTTCAATTTGTTTTAGTTAATTTCATGTTCCTTTTTATATGCAATACTTATGTTATTGAATTCATTTTTTTTAATTATATGAAATTTTTTTCAAAGTAATAATATTTAATACAAAAAGATTTTATAGTTTGGGCTCATTTTAATTTTTTTAATGTGTGAATTAGTGGAGATGTAAAAAATAAATCCCTTTTATAATGCATACAACAAATCTTACAAGCTATATCTTCTTCTAATTTACTTAGTTTGTATTTATTGATATTTTTACTAAATGTTCCAAAAAACATATGAAATTCTTCAAGATCAAAAGGTTCATTGTTAATTGATTTTTTATTACATAAGCTTTGCCCATGGATAATTATTCCACTAGTTGTTTTTTTCAAAATATTTTGTGCGAATGATTTGTGTATTATTTAACATGAGGCAATTGTCTCCAGCAGAATTACATTTTATTACAAAATTTGAAAAAATACATTTTTTGTAGAAATTTGTTCCTGCAATATTTTGTTCGAAGCAGTTTGTTTTTGTTTTTTCTAAAATTTGGACCATACTTATTTCCTTTATTCTATTATAACATTGTTCAAGTGGTCTGTTTGAAGAATGTAGTAACGATTTTATTATTTTTATGCATGTGCAGTGCATAACAAAAATACTCTGAATTCATATGCTTTCATGTAAGCAAAAAATGATAGGGTCCTTATTTTTTGCTGAAATTCAGAACAAGAATATTTGTATAATGATTTTAAATGTTTGTTAATTGTTTGAACTTCATTCGCAGATAATTTCTGAGCACTTGGTTTACCCAACTAAATTTGAATAAGTTTTTTTGTAACTCCTTCATCTACTAAGTGCATTTTATCTAATGGAAAATGCTTTATCATGTCAACAGGTAGTTGCTCAAGAATAGATTTAATTTCTTTATGATGACCATTATCTATATGGCCATTATAATCAATTCTGTTTCGGAAAGTGTGGTCTGTACGTAGAGCAGAATGTAATTCTGAATAAATAACTTTATTCTTACCGTTTTCAATAATTAAAGTCTGTCCTTTTATAAAGCATTTCTGACAGCAATGATATTCTCCGTGGCATAAAAAAATGGGTAATTTGGACCGCGCGGCCGTTGGCAGTATTACTAGCATGATATTAACTCAATAATTTGGAAAAATAACGATTATCTGCCATTCTTGCGTCCAGCTCATATTTTGTTTAGAAATTTTCAGCTTATTTTCCTTATGAACAGCTTTTAGCACTGTTTTCTTGAGTTTTTTTTGCAAATGAGTGTTGGACAATGGTGGAAAATTTGTTGAACACGTCGAGTAGTTACTAGCAGGCCTAATTTCGCTTTTAACTTCGAGCTGACAGTGAAGTTTTCCTTGTTACTTCGCAAATATTCTTGTTTACCCTGATGAAAAATTTTTTTTGGTGCACCTGTAGCCTTTTTTACCTTATAATTTTCACTTAACTTGACAAAATTATCAATTAGGGTGGACGATCTTAATAATTTAACTGCAATTTTTCTATTTGAATGGCCCATATCCTTGAAAACTAATATTTTTCGTTTTTCTTCTTCAGTAAGAGGCTTTACACGCCCCCTCCTGGCTAAATTGTGTAAAATTTATTAAAAAATGTCAAAATATAGTTGAATTCAATGATATATGAACAAAAAAGTACTTACTTGTATCTTTTTTTAATAAAAATCACAAGAAATGACAACTTCCTTTATATTAATTTCGCAAAAAATTTCAATTTTAACAGACCTTTTTTTTAAAAATCTCGACCGACTCTACTAACTCGAGTAAATCCATAAAATAAAATTCACAGCACTTCCACAATACTCTATTCTACAAAATAATGGCAAAAGTTAAATAACGGAACTTAAAAATATCCAGAATTTGAAATAACAATGTTCAACTTTTAGGTGCCTTTATATTAACTACGCACACTGTACTATTCCGTTTGTTATTAAATCACAAGTTTCATCAACGAATTTCTTTAAAAAGTCATTACAATTCTCATGTTTACTTTTGCCTTTGTATATTCCAATAGGAAAGACTCTTTGTGATAAATTGTTGACACATCCAAGTATGACCCAGAAACAGTATTCTCTGCTTAATGATAAAGGTGTTCCATCTATGTTGAAACTAAAAGACATATCTAAACAATGTGACAATTCCAATAATTCTTTTTCATCAAGTGATTGCAAAATATTTTCAACAGACTCCGTTATTGGAAAATGTAAATATTGTCCTTTGTCCAAATTTTTTATACAACCGTCCTTCGTTGCGTTTGGTGTACTAAGTAATGTTTCTGCGTCTACTTGTTTATCAATCTTTCCTTCTTCTTTCACTAATTTTAAAAGTTTTGATAATTGTGTATGTTTTATGTTCTGAGATAGAGCCCAGAACTGAAGTTTCTGTAGAAAAACATCGGAAGTTTTTTCATTCCCAACCAATGTGATTTGATTTAAACTTTGGTCATCTAAACTCACAGGATTGTCATCTGTTTAATTAATTCTGATAACATCTAAAATGCTCACAAAATAATAACTTACTTTTGCAAATGAATATTCAACACGTTTGTATACTTACTTATGGTGATAGAGTTATTTTCTTTGCATTCAGGTATTTACTTTATTCTGCTTTTCGAACAATATGGATGTTCTTCATGTGTTGCTGCTCGTTTCGAAATAGATGAAAATAAATTATTATTGCAAAATTTCAATGAACCCGGCATTTCGTTTATAATTTCGATTATTACTCACAATCTTGCATTATTCTTATGACACTTTCTATTGAATTTCGATTTTCGATACTGTGTAGCTTTTAATCAAAATTTAATCTTGTTCGACAACACCCTCCGCATAGATTTTTACCAGTAGTGGAAGCCCATTATTGGAAATCGTTACTGTAAAGAGACTTAAATGCTGCCACTTTGTTTTTTAATTTCGGTAGAACTCCGAATAAGCCACGACATTAGTTTTTGACTTTAAAATTTTTTTCAATACTAAATAAATACTTATGCTGTATTGAAATTAGATGTTAATGCACTTTTAAATAAGTAACTTTAAACAATACTCATTCAGTAATGCAAATTGTTTCTCCATAAAAATTAAAAACAGTTTTGTCAACCAATCGAGATACAGTATCGATAATCGTAACTGTCAATATTGTGTACAGTGGAAATATAAACATATTATCTACCTACAATATTTTTAGCATAAAAGAACATGTATCAAGTTTCCAATTTATTTGTGCCAATTCGACTATGGTAAAAAATAATAAGGTAAATATTTAAATTATACTTTTTTAAATGTAAATTAAAAATACTTTTTAAAAAGGCACCATTTGCACCCAATGCCAAAAATTTTATTAAGGCAAATAGAATATAGATATATGAAAGCAAGCAGGATTGATGGCTCAACTGATTAAGGTGTCATGTACTACGATTTACACAGGCTAATAATAAAACTATATTAAACTATCATTAATTTAAAGCCATTACTGAGTAGTTATTGAAATACAGTATAGAAAAAATATTCCCTAATGTGACTTATTAGGTTGTTATTAAATTTTTAAGAAATTTAGTACTGATGAGTTTTTAAAAGTTGGTATTCATACGTTACTAAAACTCAGTACTGCAAAGTCACTGCCTATAGTTACTAAATCAGTTTCGTTTATGTTCCGCTGGAGTTTAGCATGTTTCGGTACTGGAAGGCAAAATTTATAACGGTAGGGTTCCGATAGATGTCCGACTGATTTATGCGCCCCGCATAACAATTTGTCGATACTGAGTGATCAGTATCCAAAATCGATAGTCTAAAGAAACTCAAATTCGCCATGTTAGTTTTAAATGTCGATAGAATATTGAATAAGTTACGAAAACGGTATCTCACTTTTTTAGAACCACTATCTTATTCCGATATTAAAAGTATATCCGATAAACATCGGTTTGCGATATTATTTTTGTAAAAACAATTACACTTTTCGATACTCTTTGTATATTGGGTAAATACAGGAATAAAGCACTATAGAGCTCTGTATGCTAAATATCGAATAACTACCTATAATCGAAACTCATCACTCGCAGCAACCATAAAATATCTATTGAATTTTGATTTTCGATATTGTGTAGCTTATAATCAAAATTAAATCTTGTCCGACTGACTGTGGTGATGTGGCTGAAGCGGCTAGGGAGAAAATACTATACGTGAAACCCCTCAGGTCGTAAGTTCGAACCTTGGTTTGCAGGTAATTTGATTTCGTAAAAAAATAAAAAATTCTTGGGTTTTTTCTGTTTTTAGCAGCATATTATGTCTTCGAACAATACTACCCTAGTAACCATGTCCAAGGGAAAAACAAAGGAAATTCCTCGGATTTTTTCATTTTTTCAAAAATTTTTTTTTTTTTTAATAAATAATAATAAAAAACACACATTGTAAATTTTTCTTACAAAAATTATATTTCGTTTTTGAAAGGTATACCTAAGATTAAATATAATAAATTTTTTTTTATTTTTCATATACATATGTATTTTGTTTTGACACAGTTGCATTTATTTTTCTAGAAAAAAAAAATTAAAAACATATTTTTGAGAAAAGCTAAAAAATACTTACGGTTCTCGTGTTTTTGTATATTTTTTTCTGTAGCAATCCTTTAATTTCAAAAAAAGCATTTTAAAATGTTTTTAAATTTCCTGTAGATGGCCCAGGATGTTTCTGTGCAAAGATTTCTAAAAAGAGAATACGTTATTATTTTTCTGCTTCTAAAGTTTTAAGAAGGTTTAAATTTTTTTTCAAGATTACTTTATTGGATAATAAATAATTTAAGGTACTATATTTACCTTTAAGATATGCCAAACATTTTGTATGTCGAAGGCCTTTCTTCTTCTTCACATTAACATATTTCACTCGTTCAGGTTGTTTTAAAAAATTATTTTAAACATACCTGTAAAACGGACAATAAAATGGCAATTATTATATAATTTTTTTAAATATTTATAAAGTTTATTTATTTGGCTAGAAGATATGAAAAGTGATATTCCAAGAAAGGAATATTCCAAGATTTATCCTATTTTTTTTCGTAAACATCCAACAAGTTTAGAAAAATTCCTTGCAATTTCCTGTTGTTTTTTTAAATTAATTTAAAGATATGGAGAAAGCTCGGAGAATTCCTTTTTTTACGATAAAACAATGAAAAAAATAACAACATGGAGTAACATAAGAAATTTCCTGACAGATTTTCCTTGGATAATTCCGCACATCATAAAACATTGGAAATAAAATGGAATAATTCCATTTGTGGAAAAAGTCTGTAGTCTGGAATTGTGGTTGCTAGGGAGCATTCCAAATAATATAAAACAGCTGCACTTCAGAAAAATTAACAGAAAAACATTCAAAATTTTTTTTTTTTTTAATATCTGGAACTCAGTAGTATAGATAATAAAATCCGATACCCATCCGATACTTAGAATTAGAAACAATATCTAAATGATATTTCAAATCGCTTTTCTAGAGTTTCAAAAGAATCTATACTTCATCCACTAAGTTTTTGCACCACACAGTTAATGAATGTCTCGTTTCCTTTCGCAGAAACCACAATAGCTATGTCTCTGTTTCGATCAATTGTTTTTGAAACATACATATCTATTTTGGTTTCTGCGAGAGGAAACGAGACATTCATTAACTGTGTGGTGCAAAAACTTAGTGGATGAAGTATAGGCTACACGTCACACGATACTAAACGAGTGTCGAAAATGTTCCGATAGAGTTTCGCATGTTTTAATATTGGAAGGGGAAATGAATTTCGATAGAGTTTCTATACAATTACTTTTTGTTATACGTATACCCGTATTTATTAAATCGGAAAGTATAATAATATAGAAAACGTATTCTCTTTTTCAATTATTAAAATTAAATTTAAATTGTGATTTGATTGAATTGTAATTACACAAACTTTTATTATCTTTTGTTTTTCTTTTTCCTTTTTATCATCCTGTTTATCTTTATCCTTTATATACTCGTAGGTCATAAAGTATCAATTTGGCTTAATTTACATTGTTCTCAGTTATAAATAATTTAATTAATTACGTTTTTTTTTTCCTCTGATAACATAATCCTTTTAGAACTTAAACAAATTCGTCTAATTACGTTTTACTAACTAACTGAATAAGTTATATAAGAGAAGTGAATAATTACGTCTACATAGCAAGTATAGTATTCTTTGATTTTATAAGAATAACATTCAGAAAAAAAGATTTTTTTAAACAAAATTGTGGAAAGGAAAATCCTTGTTATAAAAAAAAAGCAAAATTTAATATGTGATCAACCACTGACTATGTTTTTTTTTAGTTTTCACAATTAATTGGTTTTATTGGTATTTTTTTTCTTCTACTCTTTCTTTTTAATGGTGGTATTTTCAAATAGATTATAGGAACATTACATTAAATTAAAGTGTAAAAAAATAACGTGAAAAAAGGGAAAAGAAATTAATTTGGGGGTTTTCCAGGTAGATGGAAAATTGATTTGTTTAGGTTGAAAAAAACATATTTAATTTTATTTTTTTTTATTTTTCAGCATAAATGAAATTATAAAGTTTGGGGACAACATTTACAATTAGTCTGAATGAAATAGCAATTGAACATTGTGAAGTTAAACTCCAAATTAAAATTTTATTCGCTGTTGCTAGGCCAGTGAGTTTTCCTATTGTGTTTTTAATGTTTTAAAAATTTAAAAAAGAAAAAGTTAAATCAAAATATTAACAAACAAAAAATTTAACATCGCTACAGACAGGATTCGAACCTGTGCGGGTAAAACCCAATGGATTTCAAGTCCATCTCCTTAACCACTCGGACACCGTAGCTGATGATGATGATTGATAGAATTTTATAAGTAGTTGTTTATGTGTATGGTTTAATTAGATGGTGTGTACTTTAATTAAAAAATTTTATTATGTAATTATTCAGATTTTTATTATAAAATTTACATAATTGAATATTATTATAGTGTTGCATTTTATTATTATAAATTCATACTTTATATTAAAAATTATTTGAATAACAAAGAATTTTTATAGACCACGTTTTTAAGATGGACTAAAAAGTATAAAATATTTTTTCCTAGCCCTATACAGATTCTTAACCCCATACAGATAATCATTAAAATTTGTGAGTGCGAATTCTAATAGCTATGGAAACACAAAACAATTAAGTTTAAAAGAAAAATAAATATTTTAAATTCCTTTATTAAGAAACAATTTTACAAAATACACAATTTCATAAATTTAAAAAAAAAAGGTAAAGTCGGTAACACTTATCAAAAAGTCTATCCGACTTTACATAGCCAATTTAAACTAAAGGGTAACACTGTCGAAGATGAAAATCTGAAACACATTTATGCAATTACTCAAAGAAGAAATAAGACAAAATATGTTCATAAAGGCTGTGGTGCAAAAACTTTGTGGATAAAGTATAAATGTTTAAAATACTTTCTCTTCCACTTCAATTCAGGCTTAAAATTTGAAGTGATATTAAATCGTCACCTGAGAAAACTAATGTTGTTGTATGTCTTCGTAATTTGAATCCCAGTTAACCTAAAGGAATATATACCCTATGTATTCTTTTAAAACACTTTTATTCGGGTGCTTTTCTTCGGTTTCACAAACATCGTGAGTATATGCTCCTATCCATATGTAAAAAATGTATTCTAACATATTCCATTTATGCATTAGGAACATATATCCTATGTATTCTTTTAGAACACTTTTATTCGGGTGCTTTTCTAAGGTTTCGCAAGCACCGACAGTATGTGTTCTTATCCATAAATAAGAAATGTATTCTGAACATATTCCATTTATACTATAGGAATATATACCCCATATATTCTTTTAGAACACTTTTATTCGGGTAATTTCTTTGCTCTCGGAAAGCACCGACAGTATATACATTATGACCATGCTTAAATGTTAGAAAATAAACAAGAATCTGGACTTTTATCTTAATAAATTAATTAAATGGGTTACAGGGAGAAGTATAATAGCCAATTTTACCAAATAAATTGAATTTAAGCAATATATGTACATACATATAGGTATACATATGTTATTTAAATTCAATATAATTGGTATAAATGGCTATTATATTTCTCTATTTAACTCACTTATAAGTAAAGAATTTTCTATATAACATTTTCACATATTCAGAATATGTACTATGAATACATTCGAAACATATTCAGAGAACATATTCAGAATATCTACTATGAATACATTCTAAACATATTCAGAGAACATATGCAGAATATGTTCCATATATTCATTCAGTTGTTCTTAATTTCGGAGGCTGATCGTATGGCGACAATTGTCGATTGAAGCGGACATCAGCCTTAGAAAATAATACCACTAGAATATGTTCAGAACATGTCAAAAGAATGTGTTCTCGTGTTCTAAGAATACATACTTGATATATCAAGAATATGTTCTAGGTTAACTGGGATATAACATACAACATTGGTATTTTCAAGCTACGAAATATAGACATAAATATGTGTATGCGTTCTCTTTAACCGATATAACTCATATCGATATAAGTTATGACGGTGTATATTTGTGGTATAATACGTAAATGTGTATGGTTGATGAAATTAAACAATAATTGTAATTTTTATTATTAATATAATATTTTTAATTCATAATTTTACTTTTATAGTTTTTTAATGTAATGTATGTAATTTAATGTATGAGTATATACATTTTTTCTCTTCTTAAAACTTTTTCTCGGATGTACGTATAATTGAAATAATCTGCTACAAATTTTTATTGAAATTTAAATTAACCATTATGAAATTTTAACATTTTGGTTAAACAACTATGGAAGTAAGTATATTTTCATACATTCATTCTTTTTTAAATAAAATTTCACTACTTTTAGACAAAAAATTATATATGTAAACCTATTATTGAAAACAAATATTTTTGTTATTTTAAAATATAATAATTCATACTTATAAGGAATTTAATTTAAATTCTCATCAATCTTAAGGGTTTATAAAAGTTAAAGGGTATATTAATAAATGGAAAAATCCTGTAATTACATTAAAATTTTACATACATATATATGTATACTTTTTAGCGTAGTCAGTAATACGTAAATACAAAAATGTGAGATAAAAGAGAAACCTACGATGGTTTCATAATAATGATAACGACATAAAGGTTTTGAATTTGTTAATTTCTTCCTTTGTCATTGCTGATTCAAAGTGTGCCTATCTATGTTGGATAACATATTGCTTATTCATATTTTCTATGTACATATAAACGGTAGATTAAGGGTTAATGAATATAATGTTTAGTGAACTAAATTTCGGTGTTATTAATAAAAATTGAAATCAAAAAACTGATAAAAAAAGTCATACAAAATTTATTCAATTTGTTATTTGTCTGATATGTTTAGTCTAGCGGAATTAATAAAAATACAAGGCAAATTATTTTAAAACTATTTGAATTTTATTGAAAAAGAAAGGTTGAAATTTCATAATAGAGGTTTATTTTTATTAATAAAATTTATACGTTTAAAATTGAGTTCTGAATATTAAAAAATAATGACAATATTTGTTTAAAAAAAAACTACGTTTAAAAAATTCATCATGGCAAAAAATGAATACCATCTTGTACGAAAAAATTACATAATAAAAAATATACAAAACGTTAAAATTTGAAAAAAAAATGTATTAAAATTACTTAAAAGATAGAAAAATAAAACAAAGAAAAAAGGGTGAAGAAAAAATATTTATCGCCATTCTTGACAAGTATTAATATGTTTCTTTATTTGTTTTAATTTCATTTTTACATCAATTTGACTGTTATATGAAAATTCATATATGTACATTGTACATATGTATGTACATAGGTATTCTTTATCCTAGATGTACGAGTATATTTTCTATTTTTCAAATGAATGCGTATACAAGATGTTAAATTTGTAAGTACATATATACATATGTAATACATGTTATTTAATATCCTGTCACGGTTTTATATCTTTTTACTTTCTTATTTGCTTGAATTTATTGCACATTCCAAAAGTGTTATAGAAGGTGTACAAAATGTGTATATTTTCACAAAAACATGAGTTTTTCGATTTTATAATATGGTGTTTAATCGTTAAAACAAAAATACTGGTAAATTATATAGGTATACTATACATATGTATTTTTTTTTTTTTTTTGAATATTTAAATGTTTATAATTAAATTTTAAATTTGATGTAGTAATTGTTGTTAAAGAAAATTTTAATTTTCTTCTTTTAATTTCACATATTTTGTTTAAAGAATAAAAAATAATTTAAAAAAGATGGTTTTTAATTGCAATCACCTTTTTATCTAGGGTAAAATAACATATGTACGTACATATCTTAAGAATTTTTATAGATATCTATAAATGTAATATATGCAAAGACATGAACATAATAAAAGTAAAAGAGATTTTTGTAGGTGTAGAAATCTTATTTGTGAAAATTATTTCGTATGTAAATACAAAAGTTTTTTTTTATTATTGTAGAATTATATTTTTATTAATGACCAAGGTTGAGGGTAATTGTTGGGGATTTTTTATTCTTTTAAATTATTTAAAATTTTTTAAAAACGGTATAATTATATTCATATTCACATTACAAGTGAAATTTGCCTTAGAAATAAAATCTGTTGCTTTTGTCAAAACGTCTAGTAAAGGTAACAAAAAAAATTTTTTCATGGAAAATATTTTACGTTTTTCTAATGTCTTATCTTCGTATTTAAAGTGAATATCTGTTATTTTTCAACACAAATCAAGTTTTTCTTTAAAAAAGCAAAATTTACAAAATTCTTTAATGTGGTTGCTAAAGACACGAGTTACATATATTGAAACAAATGGAACTCATTGAATAGTTCTTGGAGTTATTTTCCTGCTCGGTAGTCGATAAATAATTTTTATTTGTAGCCTCATACTTTTTACTTTAAAAGAAAATGTAAAGTCTTTTACGAATTTTAATAAAGTTCTAACTGTTAGGAAAATCAGTTAAACATAAAACAAGAGCTTTCATAAATATCCTTTTATATTATGAATATAAAAAGGAAATTTGAGCTTTTCCAGAAATCATGCGTTATTTCATATAGATATAGAACATAAATTTCTCTTCGCCTCAGAAAATCACAAATTGCATATTATCTACAAAAAATATTTTATTGGAAATGGAGAAAATTGTATAAAAATTCCAATAATTGGGAGGAGTTAAACTAAGTAAGAAAATAAATTTTCTATCAGTATAAATAATATTTTTATATGAAAAAAAAAAATTAATTAAGTATGTATATACATATATAAAATCCTATTTAAGTAAATAATTTCCGAGATTTTGAGGTCTTGAAACACTATAAATTTCATTAACACCAATTTTATCACTAGAAAATCTTTTTAGTCTCATTTGATACAATTTAGATAATTTTGAGAACACATGTACTACTTTAAGAACACCAATGATACTGTGAAAGTGTTTATTTTAAAAATTTATTTTTGAAATTTCAGAATAATTATGAAATCATGAATATCCAAATACTATAGAAACAGCCTATTAAAAATTAATTAATTTGTAAAATTTTAGCTAATTTAATCAGATACTCAACCAAACAACTTTTTTTTTTCATTTTCAATACTGTTTTTACTTACCAATCGTCAACATCCATCCACGTTAAAAGTAAAAGTACTATTTATGTTCAATGGAATCTTTTAAATACCTAGTTTTTTTTTTAGATTAGCATCACTATTCTTTTTTAGAAAAATTCTACAAAATATTAACATGTTTATAAATTTAAAAAAATAATAGGTGTAATATTGTTCTAAAGTATTCACATACATAGTACATACATATGTACTTACTTACTTGACAGCCCGTTTTTTATAAGATGAAGTTGTCAGCCTTATGCTAACCCCCTGTAGGAGAGCCACAGCACTCGCAATTTTTGACTGACAGTTTCCAGGGGTCACCGACGCACAGCGAGAAGGTAAAGCGAATACTTGAACAATAACTCAACAGTTGCAATACTGGAATGTGACAAGGCATAGCCCTTCACAGACAGTTGGTTTGGTACCGTACCCAGTTAACCTAGAACATGTTCTTGATATATCAAGTATGTATTCTTAGAACACGAGAACACATTCTTTTGACATGTTCTGAACATATTCTAGTGGTATTCTTTTCTAAGGCTGATGTCCGCTTCAATCGACAATTGTCGCCATACGATCGGCCTCCGAAATTAAGAACACCTGAATGAATATATGGAACATATTCTGCATATGTTCTCTAAATATGTTTCGAATGTATTCATAGTAGATATTCTGAATATGTGAAAATATTGTTGAAAATTTCTTACTTATAAATAAGTTAAATAGAGAAATATAATAGCCATTTATACCAATTAAATTGAATTTAAATAAAATATATGTACATATATGTTGTCTAAATTCAATTTGTTTAGTAAAATTGGCTATTATACTACCTCTATTTAACTCATTTTATTAATTTAATGAGATAAAAGTCCAGATTCTGCTTTAATTAAGTCTTTATTTTATAACATACTAGCGGGCCCGGCAGACGTTGTTCTGCCCTTTCGGGTAGGTGGCGGGATGAGTTTGATTTGGATTCAAACTATCGATTTCTGGAAATATACTTCATGCATACATACGACAAAAATTCAAATTATTTTTTTCAAATTAAATTAGTTGTTATCCTAATTAAAATAATGTGTTCAAATGAAGTTTTAATAATTTTTCTGAAAAAAATGCTTATTGTAATAGCTTTTTGGTAGACAACATTTTTTGTTGTTCCATCTGTCGTGTAAACAAATAATGCCGATGGTTTGCCTACTCGTGAGCATGCAACATAGAACTGTCCATGTGAAAAGCATGAAAATTCCAAATTTATACCGCAGACTTCCAAAGACTGGCCTTGGTCCTTATTGATGGTGATCGCAAAAGCAAGACGAACAGGAAATTGAAGTCGTTTAAAATCAAATGGCAAGTCGGATGGAATCATTGGAATTCGGGGAATCAAAACGTCTTCGCCTTTGTATTTTCCTTTCAAAATAGTTGCTTGGATGACGTTTTTCATTAGCTTTTTCACTGCAAGTATGGTGCCATTACAAAGTCGTGGTTGATTTATATTGCGAAGCATAATAATTGGTGCTCCAACTTTTAATTGTAGATTATGTGGTGGCATTCCTGGCAAATCAAGTGAATTCAAAAATTCGGTGGGATAATTCACCACGTCATCTTGATTCCTAACAGTGTCTACTGACTTGTATGTAACTAATCTACCTGTTATGTCATTTTGAATAGCCGTACTAATATCATTGTCATCTTTGTTTTTTGCTGCCAATATTGCTCGTTCGCTCAACCAAACATGTTTGTGTTGCTGTGCTATATTTGGGAACACGCTTTGAATCAATTCTTCTTTGGATTGTGTTTTACTACAAAAAGTGGTTGGTAGTACTATGAAGCCATCTAAATTATTGATTGGAATTTTACCATTTCCAATGTCCAACAATTGTTTCGAAAATTCATTTTCTGATGTATCGTTTTGCAATTGAACACGTATGTTTGTACTGAGGGTAAGTGTTTTTACATGTCTCCACAAATTTGAAGATTTCAAACACGCATTCAGTTTATCGGCAGGAGTAGATCGAGGAATAGCAGGTAATGTTTGTCGAAAATCACCTGCTAACAATATGACGGCACCACCAAACAGTTCTTGATTTCCTCGTAGATCTTGTAATGTTCTATCTAATGCTTCTAATGATTTCTTATGGACTATAGTACACTCATCCCATACGATTATTTTGCATTGCATTGTTGCAAAACTTTTGCCATTCCAGATGTCTTAGGGATATTGCATGTAGGGTTTTCGGCGAACTGCATGTTCGATGGCAGCTTTAGTGCATAGTGTGCTGTTCGACCGCCATCCAATAGATTGGCAGCAATTCCAGTAGAAGCGAGTGCCAATGCTATTTTATTTTGCGATCGTATGGCTGCTAGAATTAACGAAATCAAAAATGTTTTTCCAGTGCCTCCAGGCGCATCTAAAAAATATATTCCACCACTTTCGTCGTTAACAACTTGCATGATTGAATCGTAGGCATGTTTTTGATGATTATTCAATTTTTTAGTATTTGTTTGTACAAATGTTCTCAATTCATTGCAATCAAATTGTTTTTCATGTTTGAAACCTTGATTAAATATGTCGTGCATTGGACGATCTGGCGATATCTTTTCACAGGCAAAAGGTATACCGGCAATTTAAACCAATTGCAAACTGTCAATACTGCATAAAAATTTGCAATCTAAAATGTACAAAAAATTAACTAAAGTTTACACATTTTCAGTTGGTTTTCAAAATTTACTTGAAAAAAATTCACATTATTTCCACAAAAACTGAACTTCAATTCAATTCAAATTCACAAAAAAAAAGTATGAAACATAAATTATTTTCACAAAAACTGCACTTCAATTAAATTCAAGTTCACAAAAAAAATGTTTGAAACATAAATTATTTTCACTAAACCCGCACTTAAATTCAATTCAAATTCACAAAAAACATAAATATTTTTGCAGTTGTGAAACATAAATATTTTAAAATATTAAATTAAAATATTAAAATATTTTTATTAGCTTGGTTTCTTGTCTGTCTGTTCGGTACAAATTTAGAAATTGATTTTTAACCAACTTTTTGATGAAATAGAGACTTGAAACTTTAAACATAGCTCAGAACTGCATGACAATGCAATATTACATCGCTAATGAAAGTTTTAAGATTTTACTTTTTATGATATTCGGTCCTCAAATTTGGTCTAACACAAATAAAATACTATAATGTTTATTCACTAAAATTTAATCTAAGCAAACTCTGATTTTCAAGTCAAAAATATTTTAGTATTAAAAATTTTTTTTTATTTGATTAATTATTTAAATTGATTTTTTATTTATGCGCCTGCTTCGTTAAAAAAAAATTTTGTTCAATGTATATGCGATATTCTAAATAACATTCAATACAAAAATTCATGTATTTCCAAATTTCTTGAATTTTGAACAACACCCAACCACCGTAATTAAATCAAACTATGCCTAAAACCTTTCTCACAATATAAGAAACACACACACAAAATTTCATCAAAATCCGTCGAGGGGTTCGCGAGTAAATTGGCTACACACGAACGGACATTTCAGTTTTATATATATAGATAAGCATGGTCATATTATGTTATGTCCTATATACTGTCGGTGCTTTACGAGACCAAAGAAAATTACCCGAATAAAAGTGTTCTAAAAGAATACATAGGGTATATATTCCTAGAGCATAAATGGAACATGTTTAAAATACATTTTTTATGTATGGATAAGAACATATACTGTCGGTGCTTGCGAAACAGAAGAAAATCACCCAAATAAAAGTGTTCTAGAAGAATTCATAGGTTATATATTCCTATAGCATAAATAGAATATGTTTAGAATACATTTTTTATGTATGGATAAGAACATATACTGTCGGTGCTTGCGAAACAGAAGAATATCACCCGAATAAAAGTGTTCTAAAAGAATTTAGGGTATATATTCTTATAGCATAAATAGAATATGTTTAGAATACATTTTTTATGTATGGATAAGAACATATACTCACGATGTTTAGCGTAGCTGAACGAAACTTATCCGAATAAAAGTGTTCTAAAAGAATACGTAGGGTATATATTCCTCTAGGTTAACTGGGTACTTAGGGTGTCCCTTATTATGTATAGCAAAAACATTTTTTTTCTAAGCCAACCTCTCACCCCCTAAATTTTTTGTACTTGACGAAATGAAAAAACCCTAAAAGTTAAAAGCTCTAGAAAGTCATTAACCCGTGCCGCGAAAGTTTTTTTTTACTTAAGAAAATGTTCTAAAAATATAAGTTCATATAATATAGTTAAGTTAATATATAAGATTAATAGATATTATATGTATTGGGTTTTATTTGTTTTTGTTTTTTCAATTTACATTTTTTTTCTGATTTGTAAACTAATTTATACAAAATTTTAAAAATCTATATTTAATATTTTTTTTCTTGTGTCTGGAAATAGTCTTCTGTGCTCTTGTACACACCTTAAAACTAATTCTTTAGTAAGAAATTTCTTACTAGTGCTGCATGATAATCATAGTAAGTTTAATTATTTTAATTTTTTTTTAGGTACTAAAATTGTTAGAATATTAATACATATTTGAAAATATAGAAAACTAATTTAATAAATAAATTAAAAAGATTCAATATTGTGTTTTAAAAACAAAAGCAGGTAAAAATAATTTACAATTAATAGTTATAGGGATGAGTTAAATATAAACAAGTTGACCTTTATAGGTACTTTAACCCTAGGATTGCCTGATCGAGAATGTCACATATTTGGCCGTAAGTTAGAGTATACAAATGTATACCATACATTTTATCAGGGCCGGTCTTCACATATGAGCAGACAGAGCAGCTGAACAGGGCGACAAAATTAGAGGGGCGCCATTAGAACAATATATATCATATTAAAATTTTATATAAGTACCTTTAAGGTCGATTCACACATTTCAGGTCAGTCTCAGTTCAGTCTCAGTTCCGATTATTCGGATGATATTATTGTATGGAGTTCAAATGTACATATTCACACATGTCCGTTCCGTCTCAGTTCAGTCACCGATCAGTCAGAATTTCTCGGTGTCAGAGATTTCCGATATCGTCGTCAACGTTATTTTTTGAAATGACTGACGGAGTTCTGATAGCTTTCAGTCTTTTTTTTGTACATTGTTGAGGTAGGTTGTGTTTTTTTATGTGAGCAAAATGTCTACTGACGAAAAATTAATTGAAAAAGTACGGGAAAATACTGTGATGTACGATTTGTCAAATAAAAAATATATGGATAGCAAATTTAAAGAAACCATTTCATCCAACAAAATTGCAATCATACACAACTCTTTTACTGTAAATTTATCCATTTTTTAACTCACAACTTTACACAATATTTTAACTTACACACTGATTGAACTGATATGTGTGAATATAAATCGACTGAAACTGAACTGAGACTGACCTGATATGTGTGAATATAAATCGACTGAAACTGAACTGTGACTGACGTGACGGAACGGAGACTGAACTGAGACTGACCTGAAATGTGTGAATCGACCTTTATTTTTATTTTTGTGCGAACCAATTAGTACATGCACATAACTCTCGTTTGAATGCCACAAAAACAACAATGTATAGGAAACTGTTCAAAATAAAATCATACTCCTATAGTATAAAAACAAACAACAACAAAAATGCTATACACACAGTATTATGTTCAATTTCAAATCTTGCACAGTCTCTGCTTTATCATTCTATAAGCCTTACTAATAAACATTTTTTAGTTTTAAAACTAAAATAGTTTCGGCTTGAAAATCAGAGTGTGCCCTATATGTTTCGTATGGGCGCTACAAAAACAACAATATATAGCAAACTGTTCAAAATAAAATCTTGCTCCTATAGTATTATATTATACAGTATGTTTGCCTTTATAAATGTAGAAAAATGTATGAAACATTCACATTTTTCATGTTGTTTTGTATTTTATCTTGAAAACTAAAAAAACTAGAACAATACTAAAGAGGACATTTTGATAAATGTTTTAGTATAACAATATTAGCTTTTAGTCTACGGGATGCTGAGATACAGATCTTTGAAGTTGAAATTTAAGTAAAATTTGTGTTTGGTCTTAAAAATGTATGGAAAATTTTCGACTCTTTACCTTGCTTTGCACTTTATCTCAAAAAGTAAAAATACTAGAAAAAAATTGTATGGGATAATCAAAGAGGACACTTTAACAAATGATTAGGTCAAAAAATTACGGATTTTAATCCACGGGATGCTGAGATATCGTTTCTTGAAAAATAAATTTTAAAATTTCATATAAAATGTATACTCACGGCCAATTTTGTGTTTTTACACAAAAGGATATTTTGTTTTACCGATTTTGAGCTAGGACCTTGAAAATTGGGATGTATAGAGGGAACCCTCCAACGAAGAATTTGGTGAAGGCTTCAAGGTTCTAGCTCAAAGGCATCGTATTTTATCAAGTCAATGTCCGCGTGTATACGTTTGTATACGATCAGGCAATCCTAGGGTAATTCAAAGTGATTGTGACACGGGTAAACATAGTTTTTTTAACCTGTTTTTTTTTTTTTTGAAATTTTTATTTTTTTGCAAAAAGGAAAAAAATGAAGGGGTGAGACATTAAGAATCTGAACGTTGAAAAATAATGGACACCCTAACCTACATACATAAAAAAAACGAATAAAATTTCTAACATGAACTTTGGTGAGATCTAATATTTAAAAAAAAGCAAAAATAAAAATTAAATAAATCAAACATTCCAGAAAAACATTCCTTGAAAATTCATTTACTTATGTAAACTTAAAACAAAACAGTAGTATACTGACATGAAATATTTTAAATATGCATTGAATTCCATGCATATTTTTTATTTAAAAAAATGTCACTAAGAAGGAACTTGGAGAATTTTTTTCAATATAAACTAAATAAAAAAAAAAAACAATGATACAATAATGGTGAGAAAAAAATTGAATTTTTTTTTTTTAGTGATCATGCTTCTAGTAGAATCGTTCTTTAGCTCGCTGAAAATTTAACATAGTACATTATAATGTGTACTGAGAACATTGATTTTCTAAAGAGCAACATTTAGAAGAAAAACAAGAATTTTTTGAACTGTGATGTGACACCAGCTTTATTCAGAAAATATATAAAAAAAAATATTTACTCTTCTTTGCTTTTTTATATTTTTATTTAAAACCTTTCATGTTTTTCTTATTTAAAAAAGGATAAGAGCCTTAGAATGCTTCTGAATTACATTCCAAATAAATAGTTGTTTGCTATTGTCGTTTGGTGTTTGGTAAGAGATAATTTTACAAAGGAAAAAAAACAGAAAGAGGAAAAGCATATATGTACATTGTACATACATAAATATTATGTATGTATGTATTGTATACTGTTCTAAAAAAACAGTTGATAAAATTGAAAATAAGTTGACTGTAAAAATAACTATCATTGATAAATTGCTATTAGTTTTTTTATATTCATAGTTAATATTAAAAAATACATATATAGAAAAAGGGGTAAGACAAAAATATTGTTTTTATTTTTTTAATGAAAAAATTGAAATTCGGATTTTTCTGAATTAAAAATAATTTAAAATATTGTTTTAATGGAATGTCAGAAGATTCAATTGTTAATAATTACAAAGTTATATAAGTATGTATGCGTATATGTAACTTTAATATTTATTTAATGTTGCAGTGTTAGGACTTAGGAGTATGTTTTTTTATTAAAAGAATAAACCCAAAATTTTTTACGTTTAATAATAAAAGACATCTTATCTAATTTACTTGTTTTTCAAGGTATGTATAAGGTAAAGTTTCATTATTTGACAATGCAACTTAAAAGGTCACTCAGCTAATATTAGGTAATTTTTCAAAATGTTTCAAAGTATATGGCTCACAGACAAAGTGTCTACATTTGCAAAAACTCAGTTTACTATAGGGTTCACCACTCCCACCCCATTGAAACTTTACATAAGCCAGTAAATTTAAAATTACAAATGTAAATATTTAATTTATTTCAGAAAAGAAATGGCGACAAAATACCATGTAAAACCAATCGAATTATAGAATCCGGTGGTAATCAAATTCAAAAATGGATTTTTGACGAAAATGTATACAAATTGACTATAAAAGTATAAATAAAAATTTGTTATATCTATTTATGTTTTCACTTATTATACTTTGACATTTACATAGTGTAATATCTTACAATTAGTTTGACATCTTGAAAAGATTTTCTTCAAAAAGTCGACTTTTGGAATTTCAAAAAATGTTAATGAAAATATTGCAGAAAATATGACGGATTTTTGGTTTTTTTCTCAAAAATACCAGCAAAACATTTTACAAAACTTTTAGTGTATCTAATCTTATAGTAAAATCAATGTTGCGAATTTTTAATTTCATCGTATCTCAGAAAATTAATTACAAGTTAATGGTCATTTGTTTATTATTTACATATATCCTAAACAAACTCCATACTTTTTTTTAACTCCTTCAATTCAGGTATATCGTATACTAGACCTAACCAACTAGTCCTGTAAATTATTTTGAAATACAAGTTTACCTTTACCAAAAATTCCAGTTCCAGTTTTATAAAATATTAAAAACAATGTCTTATACTTTTTCTTAAAGGATTAAACGTAGCTAATTAATTTCTTTTGGAAACTTTTTTTTTCTAAGCTTGTAAAAGCAAAATTTCTATGAAACAAAAAAGTAAGAACAAAAATCTTCCAGACTTTGCAAATCCAAAAAATGACAAAAAAGGAATAAAGAAAAATCAAGTGACGTAAAAAAAGTTAATTTCACTTTGACTTTTGCCTGAGAATGGACACAGATGTTAAATTTCTTGTTAAATCTAAATCCATAAAGATGTTTTAATGTCACATGGCCAGTCCCGTATTACATATTATGTATTATCTCGTAAAATTTATTCTTGATTTTTTCCTTATACTTTTTTCTGTTTTTTTGTTTTGTTTTTTTTCTTTTTAAGGAAAAGATTGTAAATAACATATTATAGCATATCATATAAAACAAAAGTTCCTTATGGGTAATACAAACATGTGTAAAAATTGATGTATTTGATATTTATCAGATTTAAAGATATTTTTTTCTGTAGCTATCAAATGGTATTCTATTTTGTTGTTATACATGAATATATGAGTTCTTAGGGCTGCTTAGCTAGAAAAAATGGATATTGAATTAAAGTAGTAAAATTGTTGGAAATTGTAAGTGGAATCACATAAATTCGAAATCTTGATACAAAAAATATTCTTTAAGAATAAAAAAAGTAAAAAATAAAATCGGAAGAAATTAAGCAAAAGTTAGATCAATTTAGTGAAAATTGTCTATAGAAAATTACACATTGCATGTTTTCTTGTTTGTAATTATTTCAGGTATTCACAAAGGTGAAAATAGTAAAAGTGCTGTTTTTTTTAAAAATTCTAAATTTATTAAATTAAATTTCTTTGCGTGTTGAACTAAAATTAATTATGTTTTTTTTTTCTTAAGAACTTTAAAAGTTATTTAGTGAGTTGTAATGTGAGTTTCAAAATAATAATTTTGACTTTCTATACACAACAATATAATTATTATGTACCTTTATGTTTCTTAATAGTATATGGAATAGTAAGTAATAAAAGTAAGTAGTATCTAATCTAGTATATGTATCCGCTTTCAAATATATCATGTTGTTAACTTTAATTCGCATTTTATTACATTCGTTTCGAAAAGGATACCTGGATACATGTTCAAGATTTATACATTTTTCTATGTTAAAACTTTTGGAAAAAAATATGTTGTAGTTTCCAAAAAATATGGTTAAATGACAAAAAGTTTAAATCATTTTATTATTTTCTTGTACAAAAATTCTATCCTCGAAAAATATACATAATGTACATACATATACATATAGATATACACACATATACTTTTATATAGATTTATGTTTGTGTGCTTGTAAGCAATAACGTTTTTTATTTTACTTTTGTTTATTTTTAGAATTTTTAATATTTTTTTTTGTCTTAGTATAGTAAATAGAAAATACATTAAAGTTCAGAGTTCAAATGAATGATTTCAAAGGACACTATGATGCTATGAAAGTTTTTATTGGTCCCACAGGAGTTTTTACAAAAGCATTTCTATATAAAAATTCTAGATGACTTTATTGTATAGAAAAAAAGAAATCTTCTAATATGTTATCGTGAAAAGTTAAAAGTGAATTAAAGTTGTTGAAGAAAAAAAAAGAAAAGAAAAGGAACAGAAGTAATTACGTATATAAGAAAAGTCACAGAAATAAATGAAAACTGCTACTGACAGAGTCAAAATATAATAAACTCAAGAAAAGTAAATTTTATTTGTTCTGAACACCTATTATTTATTTTCAGATTTTACAAGAATTAATTAAATTTAGCGAATTTTTATCACTGTATAAATATATTATTTCAAAAATATTTTAAAATCACATTAGTTTTTTTTCTTCATTTTAACCCATTACTGCCCAACGTATGATATATCATACGCTGAAGTTATACTTGTTTTCGGTCTCATAAAATATATTTTTCCTTACTAATTAAAAATTACAATTATGTTTTTCTCTTTCTGTGACTTTGTTCTATACTTATACGGGAGGCCGCAATTTTGAATTAAAATGAGCAGGATATGTTTCAAAAAAAATTGATCGAAACAGAGACATAGCTATTGTGGTTTCTGCGAGAGGAAACGAGACATTCATTAACTGTGTGGTGCAAAAACTTAGTAGATGAAGTATAGTATAGCTTGTCCCAAAAGAGTTGAAGTTTCGTATTGTACTGTACTACTTTGGCATGCGCAGAAGAAAAGATACTTACACACATGCATTTTTGTTGTTGTGAATTCTAACAAACAGATTTCTTCTTTCGTATATGTATACACGAGAAGATCACTACGACATGTAAAACATGCGCAATAAACCTTCAACTGAAATAATTATCGACAACTTAGCAGAAATGGCAATAAAAGACTTGAACACATTAATTTGAAAATCAGAATGGTTTTCAGGATAAGCCAAGTTAGTTCTCCGAGTGTAATTGCTTAGAAGCAAACAGCCCTTCATACCATACCGGCATACCATACCATAGTTGAATTTGAATTACATTGCAAATGTGAAAATTATTGACTAATTTGAAAACGTATTGAATGATTTCCAATACAAAATAATAAAGTACTTTTAACTTGATTTTGTCTTATTTCACTTTCTTTCTTGTTTATCCACATATTAAAAAGATTGTGTTAAAATTTATTCAAGTTAGCTTGTTTTGTAGAAAACTCTGAAAATTTGGTAACAATTACCTATCATCTCAAATAAACATATTCTATCTGTATATTTAAATTTTCTTTACTTTAAACGAAAATGTAAAATTCATTATTCACTATTTTATACTAAGAAAAGCAATTTTCAATCAATTTTAAAATTTCTGATGTTATCGTAAAACATTCAATGATTATCATTATATCAATTATCCTTAAGCTGATCAATAAATTTTGTACGATTTTCCGTTTATGTGCAAATATCTCACATAATGTATCGTACATTTATATTATATACTCGTATGTACATATGTACAATGTACATATGTGTTCTCACATTCAATATAAGAATTTTTCAATTTTCATAAATATGTATGGATTTGACATTAGCTAATTTATATTCAATACACATTTATGATTATGTTATTGTCATACATGAACACGTACATAATTTTTTCTTCATTTTATGTAAAAAAAAGTTGATAAGCAGATATAGAAAAAAATATTCAACGGGTAAATAAAATTTCAAATTTATCTTTCTTTTTTTTTTTTTTTTTTGAATCAATGTTAAATTGATTAAATTTTTTTTTTCGTTAAATCTTAAATCAATTTAAAATTTAAAAGTAAATTTTATTGGAAACAATTTTAAAATATTTTTATTTTAACACATTGCATTGTGAGCGGTTAACGTATAAATTAGGCTTTTATATGACTGACGGTGCGGGATGCGAGAAACAATTTTAATATTTTATACGTATGCATATACGAGTATGTACATTGTACATATGTATATGAAATGTATACATAAGTGTATAATTTTTCAAAATGGTAATATAGGGCACATTTCTAGGTAAGATTATGAAAATTTGTTAGAAAGAACCTATGGCTCTTAAGGTTATGGCAGTGTTATCTAATCACTAATTTTGTCCAATTTTTTGAAAAATTGCCCCCTCGCATACTATGTTCATGCAGCGAACGCCCGCTAATAATGTGTTAAAACTAAATTTTTTTTTTTTTTTTTGAAAACTCTTGATAAATAAAGGTTTTTTGTTTCTCAATAAAGTAAATGTATATTCATACTCATATACTTCCTCATATCTCAAAGAATTTTAATGTTGAAATATGCACATATGTAAATTTTTGTTTATTTTATTTAACTGTATAAAATATAATTTATTAATGAAATACTGTTTAAATCAAAAAGGGTTACATTAAATTTTAATCATGGTTAAAGTTAATATTCATTGATAAAAACAACCCCATCTGTAACATAAAAAAGAAGTCTACGATGAAAATCAAAAATTTTAAAGGGTTTTAAAAGAAAATTGATGGAGTGTTTTTATTTTATTTTTTACACTTAATGGCATTGTGTTATAATAATTAGCATTGGTATGTGAGTTTAATTGAATTTTTTTATTTCTTTTATAGATTTCTAGAATAATGTAAAAAAATCTAAAATTTTTGTAAAAATTCACCAAAAAGCAAATGTCATGTGTTAGTTTACAACTAACGAAAAAAAAATGAATGAATAAGTATTGTACGTACAATATATAGTATATTACATATTATGTACACATACATATGTATATATAATTAGTATATGTATATAATTTAAATGAGGGATTCAAAAGTCAAACAACAAGTCCATTTTCGTGAATGTTGAATATAATAATCTTTTTGCTTTACAAAAAACTCAATTATTTTAACTGTAATACTTAAAATATGGAAAATTTGCTTGACCAATTTCTCATCTTCTTGTTAGATAATATTATTTAACTTTACCGCTTCTGTCTGACAGAAAAAGAGACAGCAGACATGCTCTCAAAAGTGCTCAAAATAATGAAACATTTATGTATGGCTTATGCTTTTTCTACTGATCTCATCTCAAATCCCTATCGCCTAAAACAACCCTTAGCTTCTTTACAAGTCTCTCTAAGAATCAACGAATAAAGTTAGATTTTTTCCCCACAAACTCACAATAGACCTTTTTCATCTCGGTGAGGTAAGTTTTAGATGTTCCATTCATCATTAAGGACTATACTATTTTTCTTTTTGGATGTTAGTACAGGCAAGATAGGCATACTTTTCTATACTCTTTTACATTTGGTTTGAATAAATCTGTCTCGTGTGTGGGGTGATCAGATCTCAATTTCAATCGAGGGAAATATTTTAAATTAAATATTACCAAGGCAAAAAACTCATCGGGTACTGCCTCCATAAGCACAATACTGACTTCCAAAAAGAAAAATACTATATATTCGAAAATTATTATAAATGAGATTATCAACAATAAGTTATAATTTCTGAAGCTCATACAATTTAATTTTGGCTATATACGGGGAAATTATAAGATATTCAAATTTAAAAAAAGAGAATTATGATTATGATAATATTTGGAGAAAACCATTATTACAAATTAAAATTCAACAACAAAAAATTATTAATTAGTTTCTTTAACGTTTTTTTTACTTTCAACAATTTAAAAATATTCCTCAAAAACTTTTAATCGATAAATTTTGGTTTTAGCTAATACATGAATTAAAAATTCATTAAAAAATAATCTTCAGTTTATTCTATACTGATTTTTTTTTTTCGCAATTATTTGATGATATCATAGATAGATACTATGGTCATTCATCATGTGTCTAGAAATTCATTAATAATATCTCTGTGATGAAACTTTCAGTTTGTTACCCAAATCATGTTGGTGACATCCTTAAAAGATTTTTCATCAAAACATCATAATGTTTTATTATTTTAAAATTTCCATTTGGATATTCCACCTCTTATCATTTGCACTATCCGTTTTGTTATGTTCTTCGATAAATAGTGTTATTCAAAATTAATATTGCATACGAACTGAAAAAGGGATGTCATGCGTAACTTAAAAAAGGCGGATTTTGATTTCTAGAAAGTTATTTTGTATTTTTCATTTGCGTAAAATCGATTTATTTTGTTCCTTCTCATATGTGTGTGGTGTGGAAAGCTTAAAAATATACGAGTATAGATATTGTATTTTTAGCCTTTAGATATCAGTGAAAATTGCAAATATATAGAAACGCAATTTTTAAAATACTTCATGATGTTATCTACACTAAATTCGAATGAAGAGAGAACCAATCTTATTTATATATGTACAACCTGTACATATTATGTACACTTATAGTTTAATCTGGAAATTGTAATAAATAAACAACTGATGTCCAATTTGTGTATATCTCACATAGACATAGCAAATGATCTCTATTTCTTTTGAAAATTTTCTACTGTATGGCTTTTTGTTAATAACATTTATTTTTAGGTTCTCGTTTTCGAAGAGGCTTCAATTGATACTAAATTATAACTGAGTGAATTTGAAGCAAAAGTAAATAAACAGCTACCGATTTTTAACAGAATTCAGCTTATGATTTTTAGCATCTGAAGTCTCTATGAATATTACTATTAAGTAGCCAAACGCTGCAGGACTTTCGTTTGTTTCAAAAAAATGTATTTATTATCAAAATATTTTTCTGTACAAAATTGGTACAAGCGTCATATATGTTTCTTTTTTTAAATTTAAAAAAGGGAGAGTCAAATTATCAACCAATTTTTTTTTTTATATAAAATTGAAGATATAAAAAGATAAAATAAATTACACTTTTATTATTTGTTGAATTCAATTTACTTGTTACATCTTTTCGTTATACTGTAAGTGAATATGAACTTTTTTATTGAGATTTTTATTGGATAAAGAAAAGCAATAAAAAATATGATTTCATGAAATTTTATGAGGATGAAGTTTTATCAAATTTCTAAAAAGAAAAACTGGTAAAAAATGATTTTTACTTTTATTTTATTGAAAAAAAAAAAAGGTTGATAATCATATACCAGAAATACTGTTTTTTTTTTTCGAATGAATTCATAAAATGGTGATTGTTTTTTTTTTTTTTAAATTTTAAATTTTTAGAAGAAATTCAATTTAAAAGAAATTTTAAAGATGGTTTTTCTTTTTTTTTTATGTTTGTTCGAAAAATGCAAAATTCAATAACGGTCTTTGTTGAAATTTATGATTTTATCAAAATTTTCATTAAATTAATTAGTCATAATCCCATAAGTGATATTAATTGGTATTCATGTCATGCTTCTTGTGTCTGGAATAAATTTTAAAAATTATTCAACCATTTATTCTCTTCACACATCATATGGTACATTATTCACGTTTAAAATGGATAATTCTAGTATGTATGTATGTACATTATTATTTATTATAGTTTCAATCTTTTTGCACTGCTATTCAAATTTCGAATTATTCTTTATAAATGATTTGTTTTTCAACAGGTTACTGGTTTTTGAATTTTGTATTTAAGATATGTCATTAACATATGTATCATAGCGAGATTAATTCTTTGATTGAAGCATATCGAAGGTGTTTGAGTTTTTTACTTTGAACCGTTTAAGGATATACGTCGAGTATAGACCCGCCATATAATCGTAGAAAAAATTTGTTTTTACTATTTATTGTAAAATTTGGTAAAAATAACAAAACAACAATAACAACAAAAAATTGAATTTATAAATTAAATTCTGATATTTTGATATTATTTGTTTTTATAAAATAAATTTCAAAAAGTAAAATGTTAAGCTCTTTGAATTCTTCTTCTTTTTCAATTGTTCTACAGCCCCCCATCGATCGCTTAAAAGTAATAATTAAGCACACCAGTGCACATTTTAAAAATAAAACAAAACGCATTAGAGGTTTAAAATAAAGTTAAACCTATTATTCTGTGACATTTTCAAATTATGAAACATATGATCTTTGTTTCACGTAAAATTTTATAAATTTTCCGAGTTTTTAAGCGAAGTTTGAAAAAATATGTGAAAGTAACATATGCACTTAGTTTCTTCTTCATAACTACTTAAAAAAAATTTTATTTTCAAAATAAAACCCTTCTCATAAGTTAGTTCTCGTCTTTTCATCAACGTTCTTACTTATGACATAATTTTAAGTAAAGCATTACAATAATGTTCTATACAATACCTCGTATGTTTAAAAAATGTTTAAATAAAACTGAAGAGAACATTGTTCACAAGAACAAAAAGAATTACTATTATATAAACGAGGTTATCAAAAAAAAAAAAAATAAAATAAAATATATTTTTGTAAATAAATTGGTTGTCATGTGTGAAAATAAAAAATACACTTACACTCCGTTTCGAAATATAATTTCATCCTTACCATTTGTGTATATATCTCATACGATGAGTAGAATTTTTAAAAGTACCTGAATTTTTTGTAGAATTTTGAAGTATGTACCTGTGGATAACAAGTTTTTAAGATTCAATTTTAGGAAAATCGTTCCATATTGTGGAAAACTCTAGTTTTGAACAAACTAATGCAGTTGTCCATACCTAGATATGGTTATAATATATAATAATATATTAAAAAATTGTATAAGATTATACAATAGAGATTTCAGTTACAAAGTTGTGCCTAGATTTGTTTTGTAGTGGGCAAACAAAGTATATCTAATGTGGATTCCGGCACTTGAAGGGTTCAAGAGTAACAAGCTGGCAGATTTCTTGGCAAAAAAACCAAACCTTGGACCAGAACCTTTCTGCGGTTTACCCAAAAGCCACACAAAAACAAAAAAAAACAAAAATGGGAAATGGAAAAATGTATCTCCCGATGGAAGAAAACTCCTGGAAGTCTACAAGCAAAGGAATTCATCTTACCTTCAGCTAGCATTTCCAGAAAACTACTCAACCTCAGTAGAAGGGAGCTAAGAACCATCACATGGCTCTTAACCCGACCCTGTCTTCTCTCAATTACTACCTTAGTAGGATAGACTTACTGGAGAATGACAGGTGTAGATTCTGCAAGGAGGCCAAGGAAACCTCAAAACACATTCTGTGTGAATGCGAGGTGTTGCCTCTAAAATAATGTGATACATGCACCGGTATTTTTTCAAGCCAGATGAAATCTGGTGTGCACCTTCAAATAGAATTTTAGGATTTATCAATAGCCTAAATTTAAAGGAAGCACGGGCTGCACAAAAGATCAATATTGGTCGAAGTGCAATGATAGCCCAATAATATATCTATCTATCAATCTAGAGGTTTCAGTTGAAGTTGTAAATTGTGTTTTCAATACCAAAATTTAAAAAAAAGTAATAGTGAGGTTATATTTTGCAAGGGTTTTCAAAGACACTTTTTACTTTCTCTTTTATTTTCTACAAAATGGTTAGATTTTCCCAAAATTAAATGTAAAGAATTTTTTTACCCTTCAAAATCCTAGAACAAAGGTTTGTAAAAATTCCACTCATTATATATGTACATATGTATATACATATTATGATGATTTTGAGATACACACACATGGTAAGGGTGAGGTTATATTTTGAAACGGAGTATATGATGTTGTAATGGTTTTAGTTTCTTAAAGACTTTTATTTTTTCTCCAATAAAATTAGTCCTTCAAGGGTTTACTCATATACAAATAAGTTAATAGTCAATTTTATAAATACTAAGTTTTTAATCTATGCATGTAAATATAAAAATAACAGTCTATATATGAAAAGAATGAAAAAAATATTTTTTTTTTCTTATTGAAAATAATTTGGTTTCAGAAATTTTTAATCAAAATTCCGATGGGTTTTAATAAAAATTATTAGAAATACTATATGTATACTAACGAATTTTATATGAAAGTTCAAGTGTATTTGCTTTAAAATATGTATAATCATAACGTATAACTGATTTCAAATATATGTAAGTAAAAAAATGTAATAAATTTATAAAATTTTAAAAGAAGATGCTTGGGTTTAGTTGAAAAAAAAAGTTAAAAAAAAAAATTCTTATAATAAGTAACTATAAGAATTTCACTTGATCGAAAGATGAAAAAAGGATATTGATTTTTCTCCTTATACTCAGGAACTTTGTTTTTATTCTGCAATGTGAATATAGAGTATAATGAAAAAAAAATTCTTAAGAAAAATATTGTGGATTGATTTATTTTGCATATGCCATGGGATTTTTTAATTTTCATTAAAGCCTATTGAAAATATAAAATTATTCAACATTAAAACCAAAAAACGAAGGAAAACAATTTTTAATTTTAAAATGTTTAAAATCAAATCCTACTAGATTCATTCAGTTAAAAAATTGGAAAATAAAATAAGATACTTTTTTATTGCTTTTTCTTTTTTTCATATATTGTTTGTTTTTATTCTGAGTGCTAATTGAAATTAATAATCGAATTTATGTTTAAAAGAAAAAAATATACTTCTAACTACATTTGTATCATTATAATGTTAATAATTTGATAGTGCTCATTATAATAAGTTGATAAATGAATAGTGCGTTTTGTTAAAAAAATAAAATCGTCATTATGTGAGTTTCCAACAGAAAGCTTCTTGTGCATCACAGCGCAGCACAGCGGTATAAAAATGCAATGGTGTATAAACTTTAATTCAAAAAAGATAAGAAAAGATTTGTTGAATTTTCTATCAATCTAATAGGAATTATAGGAAGGAAATAGAAGATTCGAATTAACTTCATTTTTTAAGCTAGAAGCAATTGTAGACCTTGCTTCAAGAGAGAGGCAGCTTCATTTTGAACAATTTTTGGAAAATAAAAAAAAAATGTTTATAAAAATTCCGATTTAAATAAAGATAAAAAAATTATCACATTTATTCGGAAGGTAAAATGACAACATGTAAACGTGGGTTGTTTTTTGGCTAATACTAACTTACCTAAACGATTAGTGAGTTTTAAAAAATTAGAGCTACCCCTTTCTTGCACCAAAAAAGTGACAAAACGAGTAAATTTTTGCAAACAATAAAAAATTTATTTTTGAACAATTTTATTTTTTAATACTTCACAAAATAATGCATGTAAACAATAAAAAACAAAAGTACCTATAGATGATTGGTGTAAATTAGAGGCAACTCTGGAGCTGTATTCTTCTTACACGGAACAATAAAAGGAACAGGTATAAAATTATCTTCCTTACGTATCTGCTTCGTTTCTTCACATATCGATTAAGAATTTTTCTTGAAGTTTAGTGCACTTATTAAGTGAAAATCTTCCAAAAATGAAGCTGCCTCGTTCTTGAAGCAGCAAAATCTTCAATTCAGTTTTAATTTAAAAATCTTTTTACAATATTTTTATAATGAGTAAGTATGAAATTTATGGCGAAAGTCTTAAATGCAAAATTATACCTATATATGTGAAATAAAATACACTTTTTTTTAGAATTACACATGTACGTATACGTATAATATAGTGTTCTTCCACACAAAAGTATATAAAATAGGTCCTTTGTATAACATAAAATCTATATCTTTAATGAAAACGTTGTATCACCTTGTATGTTTAATTTGATTCTTGAACATAATTTTTTTTTCTACATAATCCACACTTTTGTCTCTTTAAGAAACTTGTAATAACAAAAGAGCAATTTTTAGATTTTTTTTAAGGGTTGTTTGTTATTTATTTATCTAATATTCACTCTTAAACATAGAAATTTAAAAATTTAATTTATGTGTCTTGTTAAAATATAACAAAAAATATTTCGAATTCGTGATATAGCACGTATTCAATGTTTAGTTAACCACCATTTTACATGTTTTTCAATGTTTCACCTTATTTTTATTTTATTTCTTTCTTTATGAATTGAAAAATATTTCCACTTCTTGTTTCCTTTTTATTGTAGAACATATAAAATTTTTATAATAATGAAAAAAGAAAAGTGTCTAATGTTTATGTATTTGTGTGTGTATAAACAAATGTTTCAATAAAAAGAAAGTGTATTTACAAAAAAGTAAATGGAAAATTTTAAATTTATTATTTGTTTATTTATATGGATGTACATCATGGGGATATAAACAAACGTTTAACCCTTTTCTTTTCGGGAAAATTTATTTTAATTTTTGTTTTGTATAGTTTATTTGTTTATGTTTATTTTTTTCAAATTGTGTGTTATTGTAGCGAATAGAAATTTGTAACCGTATTTTAAAAATTGTACAGAAAATATAATTAATTTTAGGAAATTGTTAGTTTTATTATTTTAAATTTACATACATTATGTATGTATGTACATATACTATATAAGTATTGGTAGATGTGTAAATATGTTTAATTCCGCATTTAATATTTTTTAATTACTGTTGTGTTTAAACATAGTTGTAAGTAATTCAAAGTGACATCTACTTTAGTTAAAATAGTGTTAGTAATTTTTTTGATAAACATTTTTTTATTAAGTTCTCTTTCATTACCATATTGTTGACCAGAAATCGTTATTTTTCGACCCAAACATTTTCTAGAGTTCTCTTCATATTTTTTTAATTAAAACAAATTAAAATTTTGGTAATTAAAATTTTTGCATTCTATGCTGTAGATTGTACATTACTGCCAGTAGTGATCAAATCTACATACATAAATAGTGAAAGTGTATCGGATGAAAAATATTTCGTCTATAATTTTAATATAGGTAATAAAAAACTTTCATTATTCAAATGATGGACGTTGTCTAAAAAATCAATAAATGAACCGTTTATTTTGAAAGTGGGGCAAATCTACATAATATTCTTAAAGAATAAGTCGAATTAAGTAACAGGGAGAGATCGATGTTTTTTGACGATAAAATAATAATATGACAATATTCTTATCAGAGTGTCGACAAAACTAGTTGTATATATTATGAAATATAAATCTCTAAATATTCTAACTTTCGAAATAATTACCTCAAATATTAATATCTGAAACATACTTATAATAAGGTAATCAACTATTGCTTCATATGTTCGAAAACAGCAGTTGATCATTATTGTACTGATACTGCTACAAAATTTTTTTTATAAAACTGCTTTTAGTTCAATTTTAGATTTTTATGTCAAAAACTATTGTAAGTTATTTGAATAATTTTTCCTACATGCATTTTGATAATCTGAAATTTACATTTTCAAATGCAGCATATTCAATAATAAATCGAAGCCTATAATGCCAACGGATTCATGAAAATGAAATAAAAGAATTAGATTTACAAAACACAAACTCAAAATGATCATAAATTTTTTCAATGAAATAGAACGAGATAACAAAATATGTATAAAAATTCTTTATTATCAGTTTGTTAAAAAAAATTTACAATTTTAAAAATTAAAAATGAAAAAGACAAAACAGTTATAAAATATTATTTTTTATTAAATTTAACAATTCAAAATTCATGTACAAAGTAATTTTGAATAAATATACATATATACGTATTTTTTTCAAAATGCTTTTAATGTTTCCATTATTGTTTTATATTATTCAAATAAAATATACATCAACACTTACATAATTTAATTTCTTATTGTGGAAAACATTTTCACTATTATGATATTGTTTTAATTTATAATTTTCTATTGATTTTATTTACACTTTTTCTATTATTCAGTACAAATAAATGCAAAAAAAAAACAAAAACAAAAAAAAAGTAGTTAAAAATAGACTATACATAATTTGATTTTAATGACTACTTTCTTTAATAAATTCTGTATATTTTTCTTCATTCATAAGTTGTTCAATCTCTTTATTATCACTTAATTTTAATTTAAAAAGCCAACCTTTGTCATAGTGATTGGTATTTATTAATGCAGGTGATTCTTCAACTTGTACATTTTTTCCCGTTACAGTTCCAGAAACTGGTGAATATAATTCACTTGCTGCTTTAACACTTTCCAAAGCACCACATTCATCTTTACGTTTAAGTTTTGTACCAACTTCTGGTAGTTGAACATATACAATATCACCAAGAGCCTCTTGTGCATAATTTGATATACCAACAGTACCAATATCACCATTAACAGTTATCCATTCATGTTTTTCTGTATAATATCTTTCTGATGCTCTTTTATTAGATAAACTAAAATATCTTAAACTAGTAATATTTGATGAATAAAATAATTTAGATTTTGGAACTATTTTTAATGAACCATAAGCTAATTGAAAAATTTTATATGAAAACACCATATTTACAGAATAAATATAATATTAATTTCACGTTTTCAATAAACTATTATCAAATAAATATTTAAATTACTTCTCGACCACAAGGAGAGCTTCAAATTGAAATAATCAAATATTTCTTATCACGAGTAAAATATAATTTAAAAAAAGCAAAAGCCATAATGTCACATAACATCTCGAAAATTATCAGTTACCATGAAAATACAATGTGCTACCATCCGACTAAATACATGTACATACATTTATATTTTTATTTTTTTTTTTTAATTTGTAACTACTAGCTATATCATTTTCAATCAGTTATCTGTGTTGCTACTATGAGAGCACTCTAAAGTAAGGTTTTTTTCCATGTTTTGTATTTGTTTATTTTCGATTCATATACATATTAATTGTAAAGCTAACGTCATGATTATAATATATTTTGAATACGTCATACATAATTATATGTAAATATAATGCTCAACTGACACCTATGATAATTATATTATCAGCGATATTTCATTCATTAACAGTAACTTTGCCGAGGTTTAATTACTAGTAATTTGGCAAAATTTTAGATACATACATATGTATCTACTTATGTCTTATAATAAAGTTCTTTTAAATTTTTACTTTATCTTCCGAAATAAGTAGTTTTATTGCGCTGTCTGAATAAATTCCGTACATTATTTTGACTCCAATAGAAACGATAAAACTATTTTGTTGTTAATACGAGTATGTCAAATTTGGACAAATTACCTGACTCATGAAAACTTTGAACTTCCAAAGATTTAACATTGAAAAAAAGTATAGTAGTTCCAACCGAGAAGGACAAAAAACATTTGCCGAGATATACAGTATTTCTATAAGAATGCTGGCTTTCAACTTTCCATTCCACCAAAAAAGCTTGCCTGTAAGGGCTGTATGTTTGGATATGTTTTATCTCTAAAAAAAAACATGATTATGCAGAGGAGGTCTTACTTTTTATCTTCAGTCGTGAATAAATTGTCAATCGTTTACGTGTGAATTTTTTGCTTATTAATTATTGAACCTTTTTTACAATATTACACACGATCAAATTACTTTTACTTTTATTTACAAAAATTTTATTACAAGATTTTTAATTCCACTTTTATGTATTTACTTATTATAGGTACTAATATTATACTTGATTGGATTGAAAGTATGAAAATGAAAGCGTTGAGAAAGAGTTTTGTTACCAATAAACATACCGTAAATACCAGCTTGGTCGTAAACAGCAATAATACAATTGTGGTCTCTGTACTGATTTAATATTAATGTGAACATACAGGCCTAAATTTTCAATACACTAGTATTGCAACAGATTCAGCTGCTGTTTGGTGATATATCGAGTATTGGCATTTAGTGTAAGTGTAAACTAGGCATAATATTTTTGTTATTAAAAAAAAATATAACAAGAGAAAATATTTGAAATGTTTCATTACAATTAGTTATTGATGAATTTTGAATAATATTTATGTAGTTTTATTTTGATTACGAAAAAAATACATTTTTTGATCTCATAAAGGTTAAAAGATTATTATTTATTCATTTTTATTTTATCGATGTTATAAACTATGGGAGTTCGTCATTCATCCACTAAACAATATGTTTTTTTGTAACAAAATAAATAAATCTAATATTTGAAAATTATTCTAGAATGGAATTTCTGAAACAGAACATATTGTTCATGAATAGAATAATTCAAATATTGGTGTATTTTTTGTGGATCATTTAATTTTGCTGATAAGATTTTTATAGAACTACATGCGGAGTATCTTATCATTTTTGACATGTCTTTTACTTATTTGTTCCTATTATTATGTATTATTATGTTTACAATTCAACTGAAATGAAACAGTCAGTAAATAAATTAAAATTAAATTTTTGAAAACATGAATTGAATGTTTATGTACTACAATAGAGAAGTGTGAAAATTTTGGTTTCTTTGTACTTTAATTTTATTAACAATGTTTTTATTTAAACTGTTTTTTTTTTTTTGTTTTTTGTTATATTTTTAAAAATGTGTATGTAAAAAGATAAAAATATAGTATATATAGTATATGTACACATGTACATAGAAATAAAACTAAACTAAAGAAAATTTGTAAAGTTTTTTACAATAAAAAAAACCCTCTAATAGAAAAATATCTTGGTTTTTTCGATTCGATCAGTTAATTTCTTTGAACAGTTAATCAGAGCGTATTAAAAAAGTTATTTTTCCATCAAAATTACATTAGTTTTTCGTAGAATTCATTTAAACTATACTAATTCAGAGTACGTAATGTACTCGTATTTGAAAAGGTTTTTAAAATTTTAGAAAATATAAGGTGTGACGTCATAAAAGATAAAGACCTAAATAGTTAACATATTTTGCAATGCATCGAACTACTTATGATCATAAAGAAAAATCGCTGTTGTAGAAAATACATTTGATTTGAATACTTTCTTGAAATACCAGTACGTAGATACTAGATGTAAACATGTAGAAAAAGATTTTTTAAAACAGTGCTCTAGACTATATTATGTATTTGTTTTTTTTTGAAAATCAGTACCAAACAGTCAAAGTCGAACGGTAAATCAGTGAAAGATAATCCTTAGGGATGATCAAACAAAACTGGGTCATATATTTGGTTGTATAAAACCGAATAAGAACACACTCTCTGTTTTGAAAAATTAACGCCACGAGGTTTATTTTTCTGTTACAAATTATCCTAAAATCATGTGATAGATATATGTATTTTCAAACACACATTACATATATTATGTAGGTACGTTACGTGTGTTGAAATAATTATAAAATAATTATGTATTTAATTTAATGAAAATTGTTCTTGAATATTGAAACTACGACGTGATTTAAAACTTATAATGAAAGAATAATTTTTTCCACTAGGTTTTTTAAAATAAACAGGAAATCCAGATAACTTTCAATAAAATACTTGTTCTGCAATAATTATTTTTTATCTTAGAAATCCAGAAAATACTAAATGCGGATAGATTTTCATTATAAGCCACGTGAAGAATACTCGAGTTTAATAACTTAATTGTTTCTTCAATAACAAGAAAAACAATAAAATTTAAAACATCCCTTCTTAAAATGATACTTTTTAAAGCAAACAATTTGCTACAAAAACTGTAAATTTAAAAAAATATTTATGAACAAAATAAATTGATTAATAGTGCAATTTATTACTTTTTTTTTGTTATTGATTAGCACCCTTAAAAAAGGAAATCATAAATTAAATTTTACATGAAATTGATTGTCACACAAATTAAATTAATATTCTATATTGTTCGATTGATCAAATTTTTGAAATAAAACCTTATTTACATGATTGAAAATATTTTTTTTGATTGATTTTATGCTATTACACCGCCATTATGAATTTAATGAAGTATGTAATTATACAAATTACCAATAATATTTATAAGGTTTTAATTTTGTTCACAGATTTAAATAATATCTGTGAATTACATTTAATTGTTGATTTTAAAACTTATCATTTAAATAAAATGAAATATGTTTATAAATTAATTTCATAAATAAAAAATAATTAAAAGTTATTAATTAAATTAAAATTACTCATTTTAAAAATGTTTTTAGTTTACATAAAACTTTAATTTGTATTCATTAAAACAAATAAAATATAAATAAATAAAAAAATATTAATTGCAAATTAAATGCATGTATAAGAAAATTTGTTGTACCTATATATATAAATATTATGAGGTATGTATATTTCATACCAACAAACCTAGATTATATATATACATACATATGTATGTATATACAGGATGTTTCCGTTATCACCGACCAAAAGGATACCATAGATAGGGCTCATCGAAACAAACAAAAAATCGTATGGCCGCTAGAGAGCGTTGAAATTTTGTTGCACTTTTTCCACAAAACACCCCATAACTTTTTGCACGGCACTCTAGGGTCACTTTGTATCGAGAGGAAATATAAAGAACCCTTTGTCCTTTCTAACGAAGTCTTAATTGTTTCTCTATTCCTAACTTTTAAAAAGATATACGGCCTCAAAATCAAAATTTTGTGAATTTTTACCCATTTTTTGTGTTTAACCCTGCTTTGCTCAAAAAAGGCTTAAATTAACTTCAATTTTTTATTGTAGAAAAAGAATGCTCAATTGATTCTGCGTCGATTTAGAATCTTCATTTTTTTCGAAAAATGCATATCTCGAAAACTATGCTTTTTCCGCTGTTGAAAAACGAGAGATTTTTAATTTTTTGTAATAAGAATAATACCATATGTGTTGCTGCATCGATATTTATTTAAAGTTAAAAAGATCCACAACCAAAGTTAAATCTAAGATTTTCAATATTCTAAGACCTTGATTTATTTATTTTTTTTTAAAAAGAATACAGTGGGTTTGTTTGACACTAAACTAATAACTTTATTATCATATATTCTTACTCTGTAAGTCTGTAGTCGGTATAATGTAGATGAAAAGTTTGGATTTAGGGACAAATCATACCAGATATTTCACTCGATTTTTATTTGAAAGTTACATTATACGTAGGTTTTCGATTGCTTATGGTTTCAAATCTCCATTTTTCAAATATAAAACATTGATTTATTGAGTAGAATGTTTTTTTTTTATCAAAACGGCGCTTTTAATGCTAATTGGGTCTTTCGAAAGATTTCGAGGGCCGCTACGTCAACCAGAATGCTATTTCATACATTTCACTATGTAGTGAGCATCCTAATTTATTTACCTTACCTATTTTATGTAGATTAGTCTTAAATTTTGAAATTAATTCTGAAAAAGTCAATTATTTCCTTAGTTGCTTTTTCTTTTTATTTGTAGGATTTCAGTATTTCTTGTTTTAGAAAGTTCTTTCATCATTCTTCTTCTAATGAAAAGTATGTGTATTTTTTTGCCAGTCATTAACTGCTCTTTCGTATGTAGACCTTGGTTATTCTGAGTGTATTTATAGGATTTAGAGGTGTTCTTAGACAATATACTTTAGTAATACAATTTTAATTTCTACTACATTTAATTAAAAAAATTAATTGTTATATAATAACAAGTTTTTAGTATAAACAAATTAATTTTTCAAAAGAAAATATTCAAAAAAAAAGTAAACTCCACTGTCACATGTTTCAATTTAATGTAAAGGAACAATATTTTTCTCCATTATCACCTACACAACGAAGAAATCACATTGTAACATACTGGTCTGTTTTTTTTTTTTTTGTTTTTAATCTCTAAAACAAAATTGAAACAACATATGTTGGAACAGAAATGAACATTAGTACTTTGTTTACTGTTTAGTTTTAATAAACAAATAGATATACAGAACTGAGCGCCAATATGACGCCAAAAAAAAGGATGACCAACAGCTTAAACGATCAAATTTAAGATATGTATCTACATTCTACATTATGTATAGTACATAATATACATATATACGAGTACATAAATGATTACATATTGGGAATTTGATGACATTTTGATTAGAAATCGATTGATGCAGAATAAAGTAAAATATATATTCCAAAGAGAAAACAGGACAACAAGTATACAAGGAAAACCTTTAAAATTCGCATAAAATTTTTTGTGAAATAAAATAAAAAATATTTACTTATAATGATTTATACATCGAAATTTTTTAAATTAATTTGCTAGTGAATTCGAAAAATATAAAATAAAATCTATTCTACAGCTAAATTTTTAAAATTTAATTTTTGAGTTAATAATCACTGGATTTCGATTTTGAAGGCATATAGTTAAAAATAGAGGAACACCGAACAAGTAAGGTATCGTTGCGAAAGACAAAGGGTTCTCTACATTAAGATGCTCCTGTAAAAAGATTTCAAATCCAATTTCATATGATTATTTATTAACACGTTTCAAACTTTGCACAACGAAGTGTCAAGACGTGAATTACGAGAAAATAAAAAATTTGTTGAAAAAATAATTTTGAATTTAAAACATAGGGCGCTGTTCAGGTTCTCACGTCACTTCGTGAAAGTTGTCGCGGTTATTTGTGACGTCACTTTTTATTTGGTATTTTGGTATTCGGTGTCCGCATATTCAAGAAGCAGCTCTCCAACTGAATCTGCAACTTTCGAAACTATTCGATTATGATATGAAAAAAATAATATATTTACGTTTTTTATCTTTTGATGAAATGAATGACAAACCTAGTTTTGAATATGACAAATCCAATGATACTATTTTAGTACCATCCAAAAACTTTCAAGTGATTATGGCCAGACAACTAGTTGTAATTTGTAATATTTTTAAAATGCAGCTTATTTTTTCGAAGTACAATACTCATATCCACAATAAAATTTCATTCGCAAGAAGTTTTAAACATAGGGAAAATTGATTTTGATTTTTCAAAGTCCCATTAATAAAATATATTTAATTTATCGTCCCAATTTCGTGGCAGGCACGTAGCGATCCATTCCCCATTTTAGTGGAAAATACGTTCCTGCCACGTACCATAGACGTTCCCGTCTCTGGTGTTCGCCACTTTGTACGATTCTTCTTGGTGGCCACGTGGCGGGATAGCAAAAATGTTACTTGGGCTGTTTAAAAAATGAAAATTATCAGTATTTTTCGACTTTGATTTTAAAATGACGAAATTAATATTGGATAAAGTAATATCACAATTAGATAAAATTGGATTTACATTGTGGAAAGAGCTTCTAATCACAGTTGAAAAAACATGATTCACAAATCCAGCAGATGAAAATAAAAGGATCATCATCATCGTGTTCAGAGGATATATTTGAGCTACCTAAAAATCACATCAGCTCTCCATAAAATAAATTTTGAAGAATAAAAGAAATAATATCAAGAAAAGAAATATTTTATAGAAAATTAATAAGTAATTGTTCCAGCAATGCCAATTTTGGTATGATATCATACATACATATGTAGTTAATTGAAAGATCGAAAAGAGATAAAAAGGTTTCATAATTTGAGAAACAAAATATGTATGTATTGCCAAAAATCATTATATCACTGAAATATTTATAAAAATTGTATTTAAAATAATTGTATGAAATTTTTTTATTGACATGATATTTATAAGCTGGTGATTTTTTTTTCACCAAGTGACAATACAAGAATTTTCCCGAATTTATGACTTTCTTTAAAATTTAACAATTAAAAATAAACGTCGACATACGTGATAAACATTCCAATTAGTCATGTACCATTTATTAATCCCAAAGGATGTTTAGAAACTCACACGTATATATGTATATATTTACATACATATATACTTATAAGAATAATACAATTTTTCTTGAAAATAACAAAGATATTATATGTATACATATTTTAAAATCCTTTTATAAACTGGTTAAGTGATTCGAATAGACTGTGACAAGTAATATAAGAATCTTATATTTTCTTCATATATGTAACATACTCATACATAACATATTTATGTACCTTCAAAAGAATTTTATTGTATTTGTTTTATATTTTTCTTGTTATACCCTTCAAATATACATATTAAAAGTTTTAGTAAATATGTAAATAGTTAAACATTGAAAATTCATTCCCCTAAAAGTTCAAATATTCGGTATTAATTTTCAATTTTAAGGTTTATAAACATTTATTACAAGCATTTATGCTGTATTTGAGGACTATTTATAATATAATGTGTTTCTTTATTAAACGTTGGTTTTATATAAGGTGTGATGAAAATGAAATCAAATTAAATTTGGTTTATACTAAAATGTCCTCGTGTGTGCTATATACATACATACATACATATGTAAATAGATTTTAAAAGGATATGGGTATACATTCTCGTAAGTATGTAACGTAGGGTAGAATACCCAGTAACGAGCACTGTTAAGGAAGATTCTTAACTTTTTGCCATGCCACGATTGAAATTATTTTTTGAAAAGTCTTAACAGAAGGTTAAATGACTTCTAAGAAAAGACATAATATTAAATATTTTATCAGAAAATTTATAACGGTGAAGGAAATATCATTAAAATCATAAAAATGTTCAAAAACTCTTAATTTCAGTAATGAGCACTTTTTTGGCCAGTAATGAGCACCTCAAAAATTTAGTAACGAGCATCAATTTTGAAATTGGTTTACTTAGGCAGGTACCTACCTATTCTAAAATTGAAAAAATCGAATTATTTCAACGATGTAATGATAAATAATAAGATTTAAATTATTTTAAAGATTTAAGCTATTTTATTACATAAATATTTACATAAGAAACTATTTCTATATATTTCCAATTATCAAAAAATTCAAATATTCACTTTCTTAACAAAAGCACTCAAAAAACACTACTATTAGGTATGGTCTCATTAAATGTAACATTTAAAAAGAAACAAACATTTTTAGTTTGAAATTATTATTACATTGTAAGGATAACATAATAAACACCAGATGTGCAGCAGGGATTTCCCAAAATTTATAAAAATATTTTAGGAATAAGGTAAAATAAAGGTAGGTATATGCTCATTACTGATGTAATGCTCGTTACTAGGTATGTTACCCTATGCATATGAAAATGGTAAAACATTTACGGCTTTGTATATGAATTAAATTTTTATTAAAAATACATACATATATGTTTTCTTATACATTTTCGTATTTTGTGTAAGTGTACATTGTGCATGTTTTCATCCTTACAACAGGTACATACGTAATTACTTAATATACCAATTATCGCAAAAAACAAATAAGGTGAATAGTAAATTTGTAAGTTTATTCACCAACAAAATCAAAAAGGTAAAATAGATTGTTTCTTCACTTACATTAAGTTTTCAAACTTTTCTCCAATGTTTTACAGATACAAACTGGTAAATGTACGAAAAGTAAATTTAGACAAAAGAAAGAATATTTAAGAACAAAAACAGCTAGTTTACATTGAATATCTTTGATTTATTCACAAAAAAAATTCAATAAGATTGAAAAAATTCTGAAAATTTTATTATAGTTTTGGTGTTTCAATGAAAATCTGAATTTTACAATTTAATGACAATTTGTTAAAAATAAGTTATACTTTCCATTTACTTTTAATTCCAGGTTTTTGAAATCGTTTAATAATTTCATTTTTAGATTCAATAAGATATATTTTTATCGTTGAACATATAATTGAACTTTATAGCAAATTTTCTTTCAGTTGCAACTAGTCTTATATTTTCTTCTATCAATCTATCATATTTATTATAGTTTTTCAAATTATTTTCAATTTTTAAAACAGTCAAACACATTCAATTTTTCAAAATAAATTAAACTTTGAAGGAGTATTATTTTTTCTTATTTTTATTTTAAGTAGCAATATAAACTTTTTAATATCTTTTTACAAATCCTTTTTGATAAATTTTCAATTTATTTAATTTTAACACAATTTTTCCTTGTTTAATTTCACCATTATGTTCTTATCGAAAAAAAAAAATTAATAATTTAAAAAATGTGACAGGAATAAACTTTGCAATTAATTTTAGAAAACTTTTACAAATATAAAAAAAACTCCCTTATTATTACTATTGGTAATTTAGTTTTTTTGTTACTCAATAATTTTATACAAGAATATACATACAATACAGTATAAAGTATGAGGATTTAAGATAATGTCAAAAAAGTTTAAATACCGTTTAATAAACGAAAGACCAGTTCTATAAAGTTTTGCATAAAACACTTTATAGACGATCTAAATACAATATGTATATATATGTAAGTACTTCAAAAGTTTTGAAGGGATATTACATACTTATTATGCAAGATTTATTGATTTTTTTTTTAACATAGTACCTAGTGGTTTTCTAATGATATTGAAAAATGAATATGGTAATATTGTATTTTTAAAAATATTTAATTATTTTTAATTGAATTGAAAATAATCATAAGTATAATATATACTCGTAAATATTTTTGTTGTCAATTGACAAAAAAAAAAAAAATACTTTTAAAATAATTTTAAAAAAAATTCGAATTTAATTCAATTTTTCTTGGAACTTTTCTTAAAAAGTTAAATTGATACTTCTCATTTTCTTTTTTTTTTTTGTTCTTATTTTTGTATACTCGTATTTTTATTTTCATCAAAGGTAATTTTCGAGTAAATTTTCAGTATATCATTCTAAAAAAAATGTATCTAATACATAAAATTTATTGATTGATATTCATGTCATGCTTTTTATGTCAGTAATAAGTAATTTTGAAATCTATCAACAAACATTTTACTTCATTTTTTATAACAAAATTCGTATTTACTTTTTTTTCTTCTTTTTATTTTGTATGAATAATTCTATAATACATAGTATTCATATTTTTGAATTATAATGGGAGTAATTTTTTTTTTTCAAAAACAAGTCATTTTTATTTTAAACAAAAAGTATTGAATTAGCAGGTGGTGAATTTTTATTGGTTTATGAACAACGAAAATTTGTCTTTAAAAAGATTATTGACAAAAACAAAAAAAAAAACAAAAAAATGTTAAGGAAAAGAGAGAAGTTAATAAAATCCAATCAATAAATTTAAATTCATGCAAATCCTTTGCTATAAATAAAAGTATGAGGGTTGAATTTTTTGTTTTGTTTTGTTTTTGTTTTTTTATTTTTAAATTATCATTATTATTTGATAAGGAAACTTTATGAAATTGAAATGATGATGAGAGTATATGAAAGTAAAATAAAAAAGTACGTAGGATAAGTGAAAATATAAATAATAATAATAAGTTTCAGATAAAAATTTATTAAAATTGAAAAGTTTTCAAAAATAATTTAAAATTTTTATGTAAAAAGTTTGAAAAAAGAATTTTGTGTTCAGGATTAAAAATTAATTTTAATTTCGGTTTGTGTAATCTGATAATGTAAACATCGTTCAGAATTAGTTTAAACGTATTAAACCAAAATTAATTCATTTTAATTTTTGATCTACGTTAAAATTGAACTGTTGTTTGAAGAACATATAATTTCTGATGGAAATTACAACTAGAATTTCAATGTTATTGTATATAAAATAAATTGAGAATTACAAAATGAAAAACTGTATTGGAAGTTCTATTGAGAAAAAATTTAACTTCTATTACAGTTTTCTGATATGCATATTAACTGATATCCTATTGGTGTTTATAGAAATTATTTAAATCTAATTAACTTGAGAAAACAGCTCTGTGTACAAAACACAGAATTTTTCTATTGAATGTAGCCCTATTGGTTGGTTGGTTGGTTGACGTGGTGGTTTTTTGGATTATAGTACTTTCGAAGACCCAAATAGCACTAACCAACAGCTGTCGATTCAAAGAGTTGTAAACTACATGCATCCTACAGTTTAAAGTGGAATGTGAACCACTAAATTCGGTGGTAGAATGTAGCCCTATTATTTAATAAAATTTTTAACTAAGTCGTTCTTTTTAAATTTCAGTGTCAGAACTTGACTATACAAAATAAGTTTTATATGTAGGACCTTATATATATAAGTTTTTCTCTACATTGCTTGTGGAGTTAATCGATTTGGAAAATGAACGACTTAATGCTTATACATATATGTATGTGACACTGACACTGCGTTATTTTTACACGAGTCCATATACATATGTTCCAGCGTTACAAATACATATGTGAAAAATGTAGGTAGGACAGTCTATATCTGTGCTGATTGATGCCATATTACGAGGAACTAGATTTTGGGCTGTGTGTCTTGGGAACGTCTTTTCTTTGAAAGAAGTGATGACAAGCGAGATATTTGAAATAGTTTTTTTTATTTTTTATTATATAAATTAGAAAAAAATTGACGGTTCTACAAAATAAAAACATTAATTATAAGAACTTATATTTGTTATAACTGACAAACGTACATATGTTTACTATGTCCAAATTTCAAACTAGGAGCTCGTAATCTGCTTTGACTATAAGATTTCAATACCAAAAATAAAAATAAAAAAACTTGTGTAACTTGCCAACTGTTCTAAAAATTGCTCAACGATTTTTATTTTTGAAAAGAAAACGAGCATTTAATAAATCGAATTTACAAAATATTAAATTTTCGCAAAGATATAAAGTTCCATGTGACAAAGAAAAAGTATTCTAACTGGAATTTTAAAAATTATTAAATTTTACAAGTTTTTGATTGACATTTCCATTTAAAGTTTTTTTTGTTTTTGAATCTGATAAAACTATTTTACCATATGACTGTGTATTCTTCAAATATATTTTTTATTCAAAGAAAAACCGATTTTTACTGAAAATACTTTTTCTTTTTTTATTGTAGTGTAACAATGTGAAGTGGAAATTGAATAGATATAGGTACTAGACAAATACATACACACACATATGTATACAAGTATTATAGTAGTGTTCTTTGTGGTTTTTCTGGTATTTTCTTCCTAAACAAGAAAAAAAAACGAAAATGAGTTTTTTGTTTATGATACGATACAAGTTTTGTCAATTCCTTTTTCTAGGAGAAGAAAAAATAAGAAAATATTTGTTTTTGTGAGACTGTCAAGTGTTTCCATTTTTCACAGTAAAGTGGAAAGAGAAGAAAAAACTAGAAATGTAGATACATAAGCGATATTTTTCTCATTCTTATTTATTGTTCTTGGTTTAAAAACCTGTGGTGAATAAAGAAAATGATGTTCGATTGAGATTACTTGAGTAATGTAGTTAATGCGGTTGAAAATAAATTGCATATTAGATTTTATGTTTTATATTTGAATGTGAATAAATATTTTTAAAAAATATAATGTTTTTAATCCGATAAGGATATTTTTTTGTGTTGAGTACCTGATTGAAATTGATTTTAAATTTTTAGAATTTGTTGTCGGTTGTAGAATCCATTCATTTTTCGATGAGTAATAATTAATTGGTAAATTCACATTCTTAAAAGCTGTAGGATTTCTAGATTTGCCCAGACAACTGCTGGCTCGAGTTTATTTCGCCCACTTGCATTGGCGCAAAGAAGAAAAGTTATCCTTTCTCTCAGGAGCACGTTTTTCTTCCATGCGGACTATCGTTTATTCAGGAAGCATTTTCCAAAACAGTGCTGATTCATCAGCAATATATATTTAATCTTTTGATAAGTCCATTTTTTGATAATTTGTTTAAACTTATCAATAAAGGGTATTTGTTGCACATGATAAACTTTCTCCACAAATTTTCAGTGTTCGAATACTAAATCGTGATTTAAATTTCTGGTACCAGCCATTACTTGCCCCGAAAATTTTTATATTGCCTAACATATTCCAGTGAATTTGTTTTGCTTTTTCACATAAAATTTGTTTTGAAATTGGAATTTTTTTCCGTGAGAGATAGAAACTTTCTCACACAGGTCTACAAATTTCTTAGATTTTGCAGATATTCGTATGATGGCTTGACGAGTAGGCGAGTAAGAGTAGACTTCTATACTACTGCCGTACAAAGGCTAATCGCGTCAATTACATTTTCACTCATTTTGAGTTAAATATATTTATGATATAATATTATATAGTTATATATATGAACTGAAGGAAAAATTCTCTATTAAAAAATATGTCTATATATTATATATTATATATATAATTTAATTTTTCCACTAGTTCATATGTATAACTATATATTATATCAAGATAAATTGAGAACACAATAAGGTATGTTCTGACGGGCATCGCTCTCTTCTCTCATGATATGACGTCATTCAGTTGAAATATTTGAAAACGACATTTGAAAAATAAATTTGTAGATAATAACCATTTTACGTGGAAATAAAAATAAAATACAATGTTAAATTATGTACAAGTTTTTATTTTTTTTTTATTTTTTGAAAAATTATATGTTAATGATCTATTTAATTTTCTTATACGAAAATATAGCCTACATCTAAAGAACAATGTTTTAATCTTATTGTCTAATGGAACCAATATAGATTTATTTAACAACTTGTCCATATATCCACTACAAATACTTAAAGAATTTGTATTTTCTTCATTGAAAATTTTTTCAAGAGTTTTTAAATTATTTAAAAAATTTTCCTTAGGCTTTATAAGTCCACCCTCACTTATTACATCTATCCATGAAAACGCACTACGTTCCCGTTGTTTATATACATAATCATTATTCAGCTGTAATTTTTTGGCTATAAATCCGGCCAAATATTCTAATGCGTCTTCATGGAACTCGTCGTCATCTGCGTTTGGAACATTTTTCGAATTTTCCACCAATGTAATGCATTCATCTTCTTCGTCTGTTGAATTACAGAAACTTTCTTTGGTCCATTATCTTTTTGAAAAATACTGGAAAATAATCCTGTTGAAAGAATTTTTTCATTAGATTCTAAATGTTCGGTGTTTGAATCAACACTTATTTGCAAGGTACTGTCTGATCTTCCTGTGAAATTTGGAAAAGATTATATATGGTAGAAAATTTGTGATTTATAATTAGTATTATTTTCCCATTTATATTTATGCATCTACCACCAAAAAACTTACTTCAAATCTGTGATAACTATAATTAGAAAGGACAATCATGAACATTTATACTAAATTACTATATAAAGTTACCCAAAACAAACGATCGCAGACGATATTTAAATTCTATCGCTGATGGATGATCGTTTTTTTATTTGTATAATTTTTACAAGAACTTACTGCACAGTTCACCATAATTAGTATATTATATTATATAAATTAATAAACTAAATACTTAAATAAACTTCAACTTTAAAAGTACATATGTACGTTTTGCTCACACAGTTTGTTTTTACTTTTTTTAATTATTCCTTATAAAACTTCACTTTCTAATATTAAAATTCAATTTTATAGTTCACAAATTAATATTCATAAAAAATTCATATATGTTATTAACAAATTAATTTCTTATTTATTAAATTTAACACGATAACAATAAACCACCATAGAACATAATACAACTTTAATTTTCAACCACGACAAATTTCAACTGGCTGACGTTTGTGAGAGTCGAAAAGAGACAGAAATTAATTTCTATACGAATAAGAACATACCTTATTGTGTTCTCAATTTATCTTGATATTATATCATAAATATATCTAAGTCAAAATGAGTGAAAATGTAATTGACGCGATTAGCCTTTGTACGGTAGAAGTATTCTCTGCTAACATTGAGTAGAATAGGAAAAGAAGAGAAAAAGAGGAGGAAAATTTGGCAATTAGGACCAAAACTTATGAAATTTTAGGTCAATACTACGAGCAACATTAATATTTTTGTGAATTTTTTCATAAAAAAACTTATGATTTTTTAAAAAATAATAATTAATATATACGAGTAGAGAATAGTTTTTCAAATAATTTAAAGAGAAAAAAAGCAATGTTATATAAAAGAACTATTACAATTAACTATCACACTTGGAAACAATCTAACTTTTAACAATATGTTTATTTTTAAAATTTATTTAGGTAAAAGTTACGTTTTTATTTTATTTTAAAATTATCTTCACATACATATTTTTACAATTACAAACTTTTTATTATTTTCCCTTATTGGACTTAAATTCTATAAAGCAATTTCATTCCAAATATTAAATTGCTATATTGTATCTACCGTAATACTAAATTATTGTACTTTCTTGTGTGTGCACATGTGTGTAGATTTGATATTATAAGTTTTTTTTAAGAGTTCAAATTGGCAATTCAAGTATTACATACAAGTGAAAAAAAAATACAAAAATTCAAATGTTTTTTTTTGTATTCTATGACGAATTTTACATTTGAATATTTTTGAAATTAAAAAAATAAAAAAAATCTGTTATTTTCATACACAAAAAGAAATAAAAAGCCAAAATCAAAATATTGGTGATAAATAAACCTAAATTTTATTTGATATTTTCTTTGGAAAAATAAAAAAAATCTTCATTTTATCATTTTTTCAATAATATGTGTTTACTTTATTGATTGCCTTTAGGCAATTACATTTCATATCACATGACAATAGAAATTATTAAATGTGAACAGAATACGAAAATGCCATGAATTTTTCATATGAGATTGTATGAGAAATTTTGTTTTTTCTTTTATTCTTTTACTTCCATTTTATTTGTTGAAGTTCATGGTTCGAATGGAAAAAATCAAAAGCAAAGAAAATAACTAGTTTTTATTAGCCCCTTGAGAGATTAGTAAAAGTATTTCTTAAATTATTCTAACGTCAAAATGAATTTAGGCGTACTGAATTCTAGAAAAGAAAAAAAAATAATGATAACAGTTACGTATTTAGGAAAATTGATGAAAAAACTAAAGGATGTTGCTAAATAAGCTTGTTTGTGTATATAGATAAAAATAGATTTTATAAATCTTTAAAAAAAAATTTACAAACCCATTCTGGAATCGTTTTGAATAATTTTAAAAGAGTTTTCAATTAAATATTTTCCAGGTTTGTTTGATTTTTTGGAAACTGTTTTTCTTTTTTTCTTTTGTGTTTTTTAAAAGTTATAATTTATTTTAATTATTAGAAAAACAATAAATTTTTAATTAGAAATTTTTTAAAGTAAAATTTTATTTTGGTTTTGTAATCCTTTCCGCGTAAAATTGAATAAATATTCAAACTGTATTTTTTTTTCAAATTTAAAGATAATTTGAAAAATTTGGACTTTAAATTGAGATTTCTGAATCTGTGCATATTTTAAATTCAAACAAATTGTGAAAATGACATGGTACAAAATAAAAATTTTAAAAATTTTAAAAGCTTGTCATCATTCCCTCCTAATTTACTGTTTATTATCAAAATGTTTCTCTATTGTTATTAGATTTTAGAAACTTTGCTATGACACTTTTAACTTGTATGAATTTTCAAAATTGTATTTTATATGTGTCTCATCAATTTAATGGGCATATCCGCATATATATATGTATGTACATATATGTAGGTTTGTACATATGTATTTTACTAAATAGAACATAAAAAGTTCTATACAACTAATGCATAGTCATTATAGTCATATATATGACATGTGAATGCTTGCACGTATAAATTAAAAATCGGTTTTAAATAAGTGTGGGTGGATCCACTTTGTTTTTATGACAGTTACTACCCAAAAATTTCTGAAATACATACATACTTTCAATTTTTAGAAGAAATTTAATTTATTTTTAAACCGAATTTCTAAAATTGACTGAAATTGACTGGCAAGGTTTTCATAGTCCATTTTATTTGAAAAAAAAAAAAAAAATCTATATAGGTAATTTAAAAAAAAATTTTATCAGAGTGTAATTTTTGAAAATTACCTTGAATTAACCTGCACAAACATATACATAATTTAAGTGAGTTTATTTTTCGCTCGATTTTGTTGAGATTTTCTAGGTTTTCCACAATAAATCTTGGCTAGACAATTGTGCATACACTTTTAGTTTTCTGGTAAATTTTCGGCCGTTTGTGAATTATTTATACATATCCATTTTCAAAAATGGACGCTTGTCATACCTTGCGAACGCAAGATGATCTTTAAAAAATCTTACATACAAAAAAACAATGCTCACATTTAAAGCTCATTATCGAGTTTTTGACGGAATAATTTTTTTGTTTTGCTATTTATTTCTACACGGAAAATTTTTGTGTAGAGTGATGGAGAAATATTTGAAATAAATACATAAATAATGGAGAAACGAAAATTAATGTTCAAATTTATTAATTTGAATTAAATTAATTGATATTTGTTTTTTCTACCTGTTTCATGTCACATTGTTTTATTTCATTGACATTTTATTAATTGCTTTTAAATTAAAAAAAATATTTATTTGTTACTGAAATGGACAAAGTATTTGTTTGATTTGTGGTTAAATAATTATGTTAATGAAATTCTGTCAAGAACTGAGCTTAAATTTTAAAGTTGTTCCATTTTATGTTTGCTTTGTGTTATATGTAAGTCATTACTGAAATAATTATGCTTATCCTGAAAATGCCTTATTGATATTGAAATAATTCATGGTAGGTACTCCTCGAGTCGAAATTCATCTTTTACTTTGACACTCCTATCTCCTACCATCCAATAAAATATATGTACCTACTACGAGTATGTAGGAGGAAATTTTAACCATTTTTGAGCAGTAAAGTAGCAGATAAATTTCGACTCGAGGGCAGTATCCCAGTTATAATATGCATTTTATAATAAATATAGAATATATAGAAAGTATTATAAGTTTTATACTTATTATTAGACTTTAAATACAAATAAAAAATGAAATACAAGATCTGTATCCGTACTTCATAGGTATGTATGTTTTAAAACTATACTATTACAAAAAGATAAAAAATGTGATTAAAAAAAAACTTGTTAAAGACTGAAGAGTTTGCTATAAAGTTACAGCGAAAATAATAGAATAGTTTTTAAATGTATTACAATATTATAGTAATATAGAAGTAAATTATTATCCCATAAGTACACATACTGAAGAACTTCAACAAAAATATTAAATAACAAAATTTTATCATAAGTTATTGCTTGTCTGAATAATATTTTTTTTATAGTTATATTTGACATTATAACATATCATATGTTCTATTTTTTACCAAGCTTAGTGATAAAAATTCCCATTCTCAATATCAAGAAAAAATATAATATGTATACCATGAAAAAAGCTATCGAAAATCACAGCCTTTAAGCAATCTTCTAAAAGATTGTGAAAATAAATTTTCATTGGGTATGTAATAGTATAACTGTTAAAAAGAACTGAATATTGACTGTTTTATTTTATTTAACGTATTTTTTCTTGCTATTGCAATATCAACAAAAGTTATGTCATGTTTTTTTTTCTTCCTTTTTAAAAAAGATGTCAAAAAATTTTCAGGAAATTGTATACGTTATCAAAATCTCAAGGCGAAAAGAAAGCGAAAGAAATTGAGTTTTATAAGTGTTTTGGGAATGTTTCGAAATATATAAAAAAAAAAGTAATAAATTTTTGATATGTCATCAATTCAATAAACATTATTAAATACAAGATTGTATGACATGAAAGTTGTTCTTTTTATTTTTTGTTTTGCTATATTTTTAGGGTATAAATTTTCATTGGTTGGTAGAAATATTACGAAACATATACTTAGTGTATTTTTTATCAGTCTATCAAAGAAATTGCTAACAGATTCATTACAATCGTTAGTTTAATAAAAAAAAAAAACTGAAAATTGTAAATGATTTTTTTGAATTTATAAACTGCTAGATTTATGAAGTGAAAACTAACAAATAATGAAAGAGAAAAAAAAAACAAGGAAGAAAAATAAAATGTGCTTGCTAAAAAAGTTCTAAGATGTTATTTGTGTGTTAAATAAAATCATTTGCTAAAATTGACTCTAAAAGGATAATTAACTAACATAACACCTACGTTTTAATAGACATAAGAAATAAGCCTAGAAGAAGACACGAAGGGAATTTTCAGAAAACTTGTATAGCAATTATGAATTAACAGTCAATAATGATCTGCAAACGGAAACCAATAGTTTAACAAATCAAAATGAGAAAATGGAGCTGCATAGGTGATACGTTGAGTAGACCAACCAATAGATAGTATCACACGAATAGCCTTAAAGTGAAATCCACAAGGGAATAGAAATAGAGACAGACAAAATTAACATGGATAAGATAATGATCATTAAAGAAGCTGCAAAAAATAACAAGACTTGGTCACAAAATAAAGCAAATTACAATTAAAAAGACGCGATGGAAGTGTCATGTGGACAGTGCTGGATTTAGGCTTAAGCAAGTGAGGCATTTGCCTAGGGCGGCAAATTTTGCTAATATAAAAATAAATCTTTACCCTAACAAAAAAAAAACCTATTTTCGTTTTAAACTTCTATCTAACAACTACCAAGGGCGCCATATGGGACAGTGCCTAGGGCGGCATCACACTTAAATCCGCCACTGCATGTGGAGGTGCTATGTTCGCACGGGGAATAACAAGCGAAAAAATAATAATTAACCTGTATTTCTAGTATTTCTTAACCAAATTTATTTGCACAAAAGAAAAAAAAAAGAAGAAGAAAAGAGAAAATTAAGTATTAAAATATTCCGGTGTAGACAGTATGAAAATTAAGTGAAGAAAATAATCAAATACATAAAAGATTAGATGAAAATTATTTTTCCATTTTCATATCTTGTACTTGTCGGAAATTCTATTTCCTGTTGTTTTTTTTTTGTGGTATATTTTCAGAAATCATACCTACCTGTCATCTGTTCTGTACGGAAATATAAAATCATATACATAAGTATGTACTATACGTAAATATATGGGCCATTTTTATTTTATACGTCTGTGTAGTATTAAATATTCAAATAAAATCTTGTAGTTCACGAAATTAGAATTTTGAGATAGAGAAATATTAAAATATATTTTTTACTAGAAATCCATGTTATCACTAAATTTGTGTCATGTTATCAATAATGATCAAGTTCTTTTTTCTAGAGATTATGAGAATTGGAAATGTTATTTGAATTTATACTTCCTAGAAAACTATAAATATCTTGATGTAATACATATGTATGTACATATGTAGGTGTATGTATATCTGCACATATTTTACCACTTTAAGATATGCTAATACATACAATATATACATTTCAATACAGTGGTGTGCAATATTATTTGTGCAGAGCAATTTTTTTATATAAAGTCGTATTTGATTTGGTGCAAAATTATTTGTGCAGTATAAAAAAGTGTAAATATAGTTTTAAAAAAATGTTTTTATAATGCTGTTTTTTTTTAAATTTGTGTAAAAGGATGTTTAATTTTCACTTATTTTTTTTATTCAGTACTCTGTGTTGCCTACATTAGAATCAATTACCCCTTGAAGTCGTCGGGGCATGGAATCCATCAATGTCTTTAGAAGGTCAACATTAATCTGGTTCCTTGCGGTTTTGAAATGCTCCCAAGGTCCCAAAGGCTTTTAATTAAAATTAAACATCCTTTTACACAAATTTAAAAAAAACAGCATTATAAAAACATTTTTTTAAAACTATATTTACACTTTTTTATACTGCACAAATAATTTTGCACCACAAAATCATTGCACAAATAATTTTGCACATTGAACTTTTGTTTTTGTACCGTTAACTTTAAATGATATTTTTTTTTTGAATTGTAAATTTGTGGAGAACTGTTTAAGCTATTATTAGAGAAATTTTGAAGCCGATATATTTATTTTTATGGAAGATATACCAAATCAAATACGACTTTATATAAAAAAATTGCTCTGCACAAATAATATTGCACACCACTGTACATGAATAAATTTTCTATAGAACAATTATAATTTTCACAAGTTGTTTTATGAATTTAGGTCTAGCTAGCTACATATTTATGTATGTCTAAAAGCATATTTTTGTTATGAAAAACAATGTAGGTACTTTTAACTTTGTATTGGCTGAACCCTAAAGGCATTTATTTGATATTTATGTACAATTAAGTCATAAAAAAGAGCAAATGTAAGGAAAGAAAAAGTAGAGGCGAAGAAGTGTATCTGTAAATATATTGATTAGGTTTCCATTCCATAGTTCACATCATTAGATAGAAGAAAAAATGAGGACAGTGGTTGAATCAGTAGAGCTCCTATTTCTGATATTGAAGATCAATATTAATAGATGTCACAAACTTAAATTAGTAGCAACTCATTTATTTGGAAGGCTCAGTTTATCATAAACAAATTGTAGAATTCAAAGTATAACAAAATCATATAAATAAACTTGAATTATTATGACTTGTAAGAAGAATACACGGAATACGGAAATGGGACCACATAAGATGAGAACTCGTTTCAGTTCATTGCAGAAAAAAAAGAAAAAACAGGAAGACATTCTAATTACAAACTTGAGACAAAGTGAGTCTATTTTATTTGACAGTGAGATGGACTAGCAAGAAATTGTAAAATTGCTTTTGTTCCTTCTCTAATTTACAAAAATTTAATGCTTATAATGAAGAAATTGATGAAATTATTTCTTAATTTAGTTTCTCCAATAAAATTTCTTTCCACAAATTTGTTTTTACCACCATTTCATCTTAAATCTAATTTTTAAAATTCACTTGATCTATTTTTTTTTTTTTTTTTTTTTTTTTTTGTAATCACACCCACATTTCACCCACATTATTTGAAATTTAATAGTATTGACAGTCATTTGCCTTTGTACAAAATATAGACTTGCTGAAAATATATGTATGTACTATGTATATAAAAAAGAGAGGTTAATGAAATTTATAATAAATGCAAGGCTCGTAACCGTAAATATTTGAAAATTATCCATGAAACTTGAATTGAATTCGAAATTACTAATTTGTAATTGAATCCTAAAAAATAATTTTGTGTAGTAAGTAGAAATGGCTTTGTAAATTTTATTTGAAGAAAAAAAAAACATTTTTTGTCCTGCTTTCTTATGTCAAAAGATGTTTTTTTTCATTTTTTTTTTTTAGTTATGTAAATTTTGTGATAATATTTTGTTTGGTGTAAAAAAACATAAGAAAATACGTACATAAAAATTTATTTCTTGTTTTCCTTTTTAAGAAAATTTATTAGGTCATGGAATATGTATGTACGAGTATATATGTATATTTTAAGATTAAGAATAGAATGTAAATTTTATTTGAAGAAGAAGAAAAACAGAAACAGGATTTCTAAGAAGCAAGTCATTGTAAAAAAGAAAAATAATATTTTTTTTTTACTTTTTTTTTTTGTCTAAATTAATTAATACCATTAAAATTGCAAGAAAACATAAATTATATATGAAATTGAATTTTTCATTTTACGTGATTTGAATTAATTAAAAAATTGCCTTAAAGAAATAAAAATATTGAGTTTTTTGTATTATATCAGATACATTCATGAAATGCAAATGCAATTATTTATTATAATTTAACTTTGAGTAGGTAACTAATTAATTTGTATTTTTTTTAGAGCAAACACTTAATTAAAACTACTTAATTACAAATATATTCGAAAAAATTCTTATGAATAAGGTTTCAAATCATATGCATACATACAAATGTATCTATTTATATATGTATGTCCTTCAGCAACTGAAATCACAATTTGCTAGGACAGCGTAATCTCAACACTGCTCTGAAGCTTTAGACTTACGCTTTATTACACAATAAGATTGAACTTTGTTAGGTCCCGGATGATTTCGGTGTAAAAGAAAATAGAAAAAGCCGATGGATTTGCCAGGACAAACTCCGACAGGCTGTTTTACTTTGGATGATTTAAATAATATTGAATTAAAGAATGCAATGTAATAAATTTATTCTAAAATATAAATGGTTTTCAGGGTAGGACCAGTTATTCTCATCATCGTTGAATTTTACCGATTACATTATCAATCTTATTGAAATTGAAAATTGTTCCACAAAAAAAAAACCGGTAAGGGTTAAAAAATACTAATTTTAAATTATATTTACCTTTTTCCTTTCCATCTATTTTCGTGTAATCATCCTTTTTTGCCTAATTTTTTTTCTAAAATGTTCACAAATTTTACTCTTATAAAATTTTCAATTTTCTCCACACTTTTTGTTTGTTTTTGTTTTATACTTTTATGTATTTTCACAATTTCATGCAAAAAATAATTAATCATCCAACAATGTGACAATAATAAACAGGGTATGGAAATTTTTTTCAATAAAAAACTTTTAAATTACTTCGCGCTTGTTTTCATATTGAAAATATGTACTTATGTATGTATAGGAAAAAAAACAGTGTCAAAAAGTTTAGAATCAATTTGTTATATCAACAAAAATTTTAAAGATTAAAAACTTTATAAAGTTTTTCATTAAAAAGTTGTTAAAAATTATTTAAGATATTCGAAAAATTTTAAGGGATTTTTCATACCTAAGATGTTAAATTGATTGATTATTTATTATTATTTTTGAAATTATGTACATATACATTAATTTTTAAACAAACTTTTTAATTTTTTTTTAAACTAAATTTTTTGTTGGTAACAAAAATTCATACAAATTAATTTTATTGGACACATCAGAGAGTTTTAATTGAAAACAATACTTCAAAATATAAAGCTGAAGGGGAAATTATAAAAGAAATTTAGCCATTTGTTTTAATTTATGTATATTTTTTTTTCTTATGTTAAAAAAAGATTAAACTATTACAAACTATATATAAATTTTTCATGTTTTAATCTATCATATTATTCATATTACATGATTTGTTCAAATTTTATGCGTTTTTAGATATTCATTGTTTTTTCCGTTAGCTTTTATAGAGTCTCCATTCAACTACTTTCTTCATACCGAAAAATTTGTAGGTTTTATATAAAATTTGGATTTTAGTATTACAAATAATTGAAAGAATACATTAACCTTTGTCAATCATGTAATTTTTGTCAAAAAGTGATTGATGTCACTTGCAAAATAAATGGTTCGTATATACCATCATTCATAGAAAACATACTTTCATTTAAATAAATAATTTTAAAGTTAAATACAAACATATTAAAGTGCATAAATGACAAAAATTAATAAGTATTGAAAAAAAACCACATATCAAACATCAAAATTAGCAGAAAATAGAAAATAATTTTTTTGAATTACACAGTTTCATTTACTCACTCAATCACAATAGGTCATAAATTTGAACAAACATAAAAGAGAAATAAAAATCAATCCTACTACATAATAAATCAGCAGTACATGAATACAAACATATAAAAAGACAATTAATAAAATCAATTAATACGAAAAACAGTAAATTGTCAATAAAGCAGAAGTACGAATTATTTTTTCTTAAATTAAGAAATTGATTGGTTTAGAAGCCAATGTCCAATGAGTCCAGTTGTATTTTCTAATTTCTGTAGATTTTAATCGAATCTATAATATTTTTGGACTTAATCTCGTTGATTTCTGAACTACTCAATTATTAATGAAATTTAAAAGCATGAAACAAAGACATTCAAGTTTTTTTTTTAAATTATAATCGAAAGTTTTTAAAAAGTAACCTACGATGGAATCATAATATTATCGAAACAAATTTTTAATCCTTCAAAATTCCTTTATAATCTTTGTTTTTACACAATGGACTTAACTTAATGTTGATTTTCTTCACATCACTTATCTTTATATTTCAAAATAACCCGCTTATTTTGTTTAAAAAAAAAAAATTTTTTTTTTTTTGTTCAATGCTTTTATAATATTAAATTATTATTAATTCTTTTTTCTCGCATAAAAGAAAATTTAATAAAAATTCCATTGGTTTTAAGATAGAAAGGATCAAAGATATTCTGAGTAAATATGTAATATACAGTTTTTACTTTTTGCCACATAATAATTTTTTTTTTATTTTCTTGTAAAGATAAGTTTTATTTGTACAGATAATAATGATGTTTTTGTAAGTGGGTGGTGGTAGACATTTTTGTTTAAATAAAATATTGAGAAAAATAACTCATCATTATTTGCCCTTAAGAATTTCTAGTTGGTCATAAAAGGAAAAAAAACAAAGTTGAAAAAACAAGATAATCAAAAGATTAAGTTATATTAAATTTTTTTTATTTTTTATTTTTATGTGAAAAACTTCGAGTTCACTATACATCTAAAGAAAATTATCTGCTTAGTTAAATTTGATTTAATTTTTGTTTTGTTATATTTTTTTTTTTTACATATTTTCTTTTCTTTTTTCTTTTTAGTTCAAAGTTACAGAGAATTTTTTTCTCATGCTATGTACACAAAATCTGTACGAATTGTTCAATATATGAACAACTTTATGAGTATAACGTCATAATCTGTTAACAAGAAAAAAAAAAGATGTGCTTGTATGTATACATACATACGTGTATATCAGTATATATGTAAGTATACCACAGCTAGTTTACAGAAACGTTCAAAGAAGACGATAAATTAAATTATGACATTATTTAACTTTTTAGAAATGAAATATAACTGAAAACTTTGAAAAAATAATGTCATATTTTTAAATTTAATTTTTAATGTTATTTTTATTTTGGAAAAAAATTGCAAGTACCTAGATATTTTATAAAATTTGACATATTCACATTTTGTTTTTAAAATTTTTAAAGACAGAAGGATTTCGATACATGTATATTTCTACAGAATTAAAAACAAGAAACAACAAAAAAACTCAAATAAAACCTGCTGTGATTATAATGTCTCTTTGATTTTTTATATTCTCGCCTAAGAGAAATTACACCTACATAATATGTATTTACTTAGAATTAAGTAAATACATGTATTATAAATAAAGGCTATCTTGAAAACTTTTTCTTCTTAAATTAATTTAAAATTTGAAAAATATTTTTATTATTTGAAAAAAAAAACGTTAATTCATGACTGGAATGTCCAATTCTAATTTCACATTTTGGTTTATTACTACATATTAGAAAATGTACGTAAATAATGTACTGTAATATTAATATGTATTATTTCTTAACGACCCAGTAAACAATGTACACTCATAACGATATCATTTGGAATTCACTAAGTGATTAGGAGTTCACTTTTCGTTCATTTGAGTTTCATTAGAGTTTCACTTTTTGCGTGATTTTGTTCTAAAATTTTTACTTCATCGTGATCATCACAAAGTGAGTTCAAACTCACTGCTTTGTCACGGACTCATTAGGAGCTCATTATTTACATGTAATAACACTTAACATTATGAATTTGAAGTGAGTCACGACAATGATTGTAAAATGAATTCAGAAAGTGACTGTAAAATTCCTAGGATCTTGGCCCGTAATTTAAAATTTTGAATAAAACAAAAATATTAAAATCAAAATACATTAAATTATATTTCTTACCTTAATTTCCTTGCTTTTTCTTTATTTATTTATATTTTATTTTTACCACTTTTTTAAATTGTATTAAAAATCACAAAAATCACAATATTGTGACTATTCACTTTAATTTTCACACAAAAAATGACAATTATTTAACCAATTGTAACTGCGAAATTTATCCATAGTGCAAACGTAATGGGATATAATAATATAATAATTAATTATAACTAAAAATATAGCCACAAAATCACAAAAATTTTTCAAAGTTACAAACGAAAAAACTTATAAAGTAGATCAAAAATTTCAGGCAAAAACAATAATCACGAAGTGAACTTATAGTGAGTTTAAATGTTCAGGGAAAAAAATAATCACAAAATGAACTCAAAGTGAGTCCAAAAGTTGAGGGGAAAAAAGCATTCACCAAGTGAGCTTAAAGTGAATACAAAACTGTGAAAATGATAGAAAGTGAATACATTCACTTAGTGATTATTCACTAAATTGTTTATTGGGTATATGTATATCCCAGCATGCATTTTGACGAAGATTCTGTCGTCGTTATGAATTCTCGAATCACTTTTTCATCACCCTTATGAAAAATTTATCTTATTTTCGTAGTTACACCGATCTAAGATAAAAGTTTCATTTCGATGAAGAAAAACCGGAAGCTTATCGTTTATTTATCATCTAGTGTAATAAAAAGCGAACTATTTTTCTTTTTTCGACCGAGTAAGTAATGAAAAAGAAAAGAACGAAAATACAGGGTGCTTCACAAAAAAAGTCGCGAATATCTTTAACCCCCCGTACCCCGAGATACTGAGGAAGATCTCTTGAAAAAACTGAAAAGATAAGTCTGAAATTCATTGTTATTGTTGTAAGTACATGGTTTTTATAACAGTGTAAATTGAAAAAAGGTGTTAGAAATGCTATTTCTCAAACGAAAATGTCTCGAAAATTATGCATTTTTTCATTTCTATAGTTTTGTTCTTACACATGTCCTTTAAAAAAGTATTCAGCTAACATTCCAGGTAACGCAGAAGACAAAAGAAGGTAACGAAGAAGATATTATGAAGTACATAATTAAAAAAAAAATTAAAATGTAAAATGTATTTGTAATAAAATACTAAAAACCAATGCCGATATCAGGTCAGCTGCCTATAAAAACACAAATTTTTTTATATTCAGTTATTCTTTTTAACACTTTTACTGAACAATAAATATACAGGGTGTCCCGTTTGGTTTGCTTAACTTTGATACCATAGATAGGTCTCATCAAGACAAACAAAAAATCGTATCGGTGGGGGGGGGGGGGAAATCCCAACGGTTTCGCCGCTAGAGGGCGTTGCAGTTTTTTTGCTCTTATTTCACGATGTACCCTATAACTTTTTACAGGGGCACTCAAGGGTCACTTTATGTTAAGAACAAATGTAGAAGACCCTTTGCCCTTTTCAACAATACCTTACTTGTTCCTCTTCTTCCAACTGTTAAAAAGTTACACGCATTCAAATTTGAATTTTTCCCAAATTTTTGTGTTTAACCCTGTCTTTCTCAAAAAAGGCTTAAATTAACCCCAAGTTTTTATTGCAGAAAAAGAATGCTTGATTGATTCTGCATCGATTTGGTATCTCAATTTTTCACAAAAACTAATTATATTAATATACATATATAAAACAAAGAATATAACGAAGGGAAATTCGATAAATTTTTGGAAGAAAATATATCACAAAAAATTGCGTGTTTAGAAGACAAAATTAATAATATCTTCTTTTTTATTCCATTTATTTATTATTCTTCAAAGAGATCAGAAGATAGAGAATAAAAATGTCTGAAGAGGATCATACTCCATTATTGTCTGAACAGATGGGGGAAAAGTCGAAATACTATCATGAATTTCACCCAAAAAAGCCATAAGCCACCCATGGAATTAAACAATAAGGTATTCATTTACACCGTATTAAATACAGAAAATACTGAGAGTGAATATGTGTAGACCGCCGAAACAGTCCCTCCATGACCATATATTCAAACTGTAGGTACTCAAAGAATTAAAGAATCTGCAACAATTGGTATGCAACCAAACAACAGAAAATGAAAAGCAAAAAGAAGACAGCAAAACAATCTGTACACAATTGGCAGGTTTTTAAAAGACGAAATCAGAGAGCTAAAAAAAGTGATGGAGGCAATAAATATAGAAAATGAAAAACATAAACAAGCGATGACAAGAATGACGGAAGAAAGTGGTACATCTACAGAAAGTCAATACAGACTTAAAAAATAGCCGCATGGAATATATCTGCACAAATAGCAACAATACTTTGTCTCCACTATTTGTCTCCTATATTTGAGCAGAATTTAGTGGAAAATGACTTCTAAAAACTTCAGTTTGAAAATGAAGTTTTAATACTCTTCACTATAAGGAGTCAAGATGTGTTCGATTTTTTGTATAGAAAGTTCCAAAATTTCTACACGATATGTACATTCAAATAAAAAGTTAATAACATAAAAATTAAAATCATAAAATTTTCATAAGTGAGTTAATATTACGCTGTCATCCAGTTCTGAGCTATGTACATATAAAGTTTTAAGTCTCTTTATCATCATAAAGTTGGTTTAAAATCAATTTTTAAATTTATACCGAACAGACAGACAAGACAAGAAAGCAAGCTAATAAAAACTATTTAACTTTGAAATAATAAAATTGTAAAAAAAAAAATTACAAAGGTCTTATAAATTTCATTTTGGTGATGAGAATGCGATTCCCTTAATATTTATTTTAAACGAATCGCTTTTTTTTCTCCAACATGAGAAATTATGAAAAAGATTCATCCTTGGTGGACACTTTTCATAAATGAAAATTAACATTTTTGAATCTTTTCCGAACTTGGCCATGAATTAAAATTCAGAACAGCTGATTCGTATATGATTCATTGCATATGGCGCATGTATGTATGAGTTTGTTTGGTATATACATATATGTAAATGTATTTGGCTGCGTTGAAGAGGTTGTTTAAGTTAAGGATGAATAATAAGCTTATTTGATTCAATACATTTTTTTAAAATAAAGTGGCTTTACCACGTAGTTTCTTGCATAATTCATTTTTTTTAAATCTTAAAGTCTGTTGTTATAAATCATATTAATAAAATTTACATTAAACGCTTGTCAGAACTATGCAATCTGACTTGAGCATAACAAAATAGTTTTAAGTTCTGATGATAGACAAGCAGACAACAATCTTTATATTTTAATAACGATTTTAATAATGTGAAGAAATTATAACACTTCACTTCACACCTATTTACTGTTTGTACTTATAAATACATTATTATTTATCATATAAAGACATAAATGTGTTTTTCCTAAAATATACGTATACATACATAATGTATATCCTTTTTTACATTGTACATATCTACATACTTTGTATAGTTAAATATTAAGGTTATAAAGTGATGGTTTAAGTGACATAAACACATTTTCTTTTTAACATAATTGTAAGTATTATGTAATGTTATAAAACACAAATCATGTTATGAAATAAAAAAAATCATGTTTTGTTAGAAATCAGGTATGTATTTAAAAATTAGTGACTCTAAAGCTCTGCTAATGTGATTAATAGTGTTGACCAAAGATCAGCGGATCAAAGAATAAGGATAAATAAACTTTATTACCTTTGACGTGCTGATAGAACACAAACTCATTGTGAGTTTAGCTGATCCAATTAAACAAGAAATTTTAGTTAAGAATCAGTATTGCACGAGTATTGACGGACATAAAACTGATTTATCTGTCACTTTGCAATTTTTTCGTATGAAATTTTGTTTTGGGAAAAAATATTTAATTAATTTAAGAAGCCAAATAAACATTTAATATACATAGGTGGAAATTTCTGTTTAGCGAGCGTCAGCTATTGAGAACGGGACTTTTTCCGAACGGTACTTTGGAGTGTCTTTTTTAATGTGACATAATGGCGCAAATTCCATCTTACGGGCGAAAGTGCCGTTAGAAATGTTGTGACCAAATTTACATGTTTTACAAAAACCGTTACTTCTCCATTTCAGGATATTCCACGATAAGAGTTAATAGTGCATTTTAAAGAGAACTTTTTTCCTTCTAACACTTTTTTTTCATTTCGTCCATATTAATGGTTCTTGTAGTATAGAGACTCAAAGAGTCAAAGTTTCTTGTATTTTCAAAAGTTTTTTAACTTCTTTTTATGGCGATATACATATGTACATAATAGTAGTACTCACAATCGGTAGAAGTTGACCGTAGAAGTCGAAATTGTGGAACATCAAACACTTCGAAGTGAGTCAGATCATGAAGGACTCTTTTCGAATATGTAGAATTCGAAGTGGAAAAAATCGAAAAATCTGAAACTGTCAGCAATCTGTCAAGTAACATACACGAATTGACATTTGCTATAATGCAGATCAGCTGACTTTTTTCTATTTTTCGATTTTTCGATTAAAAACATGGTGTAACCAATGGAAATTGTAGAAGAATGGAAAAGTGTCAAAATCATATAAAATAATTTCGAGGTGGAAGTTTCTTTTTCGATTTTTTCCATTCTTCTACTATTTCTACAATTTCGATCAACTTCCACACATTGTGAGTACTACTAATATGTTTTTCAGACAATATAGTAATCGTAGTGATACGAATTTTATTATTTTTGCTTAATATGTGTTTCCATCATCACATTTCTCTTCTCACTTTTGTTTTGTTTCATACATCACATTTGCTCATAAAGGCTTGTTATTTATTCTGTACGTTCTTTATTTGTGGTATCACCAAGTATCACACATGGTTATATTAGTATTTTGGGTATTCAAAAAGAAAAACGTGTGAAAGAATACCAAAACTATGCTATTCGTGCTATATGCATAAAAATAAAGGATGATTATGTTAAAAAATATTGGACAAGAAATTTTTGGTCCTTACTTTTATGAAGATTGAAATACACTAGCATATATATTGAAACCACTATTTGTTTGCAAATTGCTTATTTTCGGAGAAGTGTTTTTCGGAAATTTATTAAAAAAGTCATACTGATATACGAAACTTGCATTTTTGAAATTACTCCACATGGAAGAAAAATTTACTATTGTTCTAAACAGAAAAATCAGAGTGATTTATAATAATTTAAATGATTCACTACAAAAAGTGATTTCCATTTCACTTTACAGAAACAAGACAAAAAATTTAAAAATATATATTTTTTTTAAATTATAAAAATTCACTACAAAAAATGATTTCTCTCTGAATATTCATTATTTAAAAACACTTCAATTTTCTAGAATTCGTATAAATAAGAATGATCAAATAAATCAAATTTTTTTATGTACCTACAATTAAAATCAAAATTCCGTTCTCAAAAAATAATGTAATAACATTTGGCATTTAAATTTGTCGTGATTTAACTGATTGATTTTTAAAGATAAATCACGAGGGTTTTGTAAATCATAAAAGGCTATTGCTATGGAAATAGAATTATCAAATCAGCTATCGTAGTAATTTGAAATTGCACAGAACCGCTGTTTTTTGTCTTTAAGAATATGACTGAGATGATTTGATCTATAATATGTATATGTAAGTATCGAATTGTTTTTACATTTTATATGCTATTGAAAACTTCAAATGTACAAATTCTAAAGTCTTGAAAGAATCAAAACTACCCAACTGAGCTATTAATTTGAATATTTCTCCGTCATTTTGAAAACTTTTCAAAATTTCTATCATCATTGAATTTTTATTGAATAAAATTTAAATGTGAAAAATTTTTGGAAGAAAATCGATAAATAAACAAAAAATAAAATAGAAACTTTAGTTAAAACAAATAAATAATGGAAAAAAAATCTATCAAAGCATAGTAAGTAGGTACTTATTTAAATTTCTTCTCCATGAGTTTTAAAATCATTATTTTTCGAAAAATAAAATATAAAAGTATATACTCGTATAATCCAAAATCTCTATTTTTTTTTTTTTTTTTTTTTTTTTGCAACATGTTTTTTTTTCTCAACTGTAAACTATACTTTGTCATACTGTACAAGTTGTATTACAACCCCAATAACAATTCATTTCTTCCTGATTCACTCAGTACAATCACAATCTTCCTGTTTTTCATTTGAATTTTATGGATTTTGTCATGTCATCGTTAACTTGTATAGACTTCCGAAATTGTATTCTGTTACTGATAATCCCATCTCTTTAATCGGTATTTTCTGTATATTGCTCAATATAGTTTTTTTTTTAAAAATTGTATACACACAGGATACAAGAAGTAAATATGCATGTATGTATGTATGAATCGTTCAATCGTATTTGTATACGCATATAAATATACATAATATGTATGTATATATTTTCGTATACATACATATACATATGTATGTATGTATGTAAATATATGTTTAAACTGTAGAATGTTTTTTTTTATTTGTCAAACTGGAAATTGATTCTTGATTTTGAGTGGGTTTGGTTTAACTTTGATTATTTTTATGAAGGTTTGCTATATAAAAATTTTTAAAGTGAATTGAAGATTTTTTTTTTAAAGGTGATTTTCAGTTTATGAGGAAAAGTATATATTTTTTTTTCTTTAAAAAACGGTTGTTTTTAGGTTTTAGAAAAGTCTACATATTTAATGAAGAAAAAGTCATATTAAGAAAAATATTTAAAATCACAATTTGAAATCCTTTTCTGAAATTTTTGTGATACATATTATGGCTTTTTAACTGATTTGAGAAAATTATTATTTGGAAGATAAAATTAGGGCATTATTAACTTTAGGTGTTCATATGTATTCAGAATGGCAACTGTATGATGTTTTCCTCGGTTTTATTATTACTGTGAGAATTTTTAATCATTTAATTATTTCCCTTAAAACAACGTGTGGGAGACCTGATACTACTTCAACTGCAACTGTAATAAACAACGATTATCGTGTAAAAACAATCACGTGTTTGATACGAGCTTCTCACTTTTGGCCAGAACAAGACATTATGTACGTGTCTGATACGAGGTTCTCATTTTAGACACAGAAGTAGCATCACGTCTCCTACAATTTGTTTTAAGGGAAAGGGTTAATAAATATTTTAAAAATTTCAATTGATTTTCTATTTAAGTACAAAAAGATGCGTACGTTGGATTCTGACGAAACGAGAATGAAAGACATCTGTTCTCAACTTCTAGATAGAGTCCTCTCGTTTATTAGTAGAATGAAAAACGATAAGATTCCACTAAACACTGAGTACAATGGACTTTTTGCTGTCTGAGTGCCTCAGGATCAATGTATCTTTAAGTAAAAAATAATTAAATTATTTTTTGTAGATAAATAAATTGTTCACAATTTAATCGAAATTATATAAATGTACTAAATTTCAATTGATGCTAATAATATTTTCATTGAAACTGTACTTAAGATGTTTATGAAATGCATAATTAATCAAATCGTGAGTAGGTACACATTAGCTTTTTCATTGCTTTATAAGTACTATTCTCAATTTTCTGTGGTAAGTGTGTGTACAAATTATATCATCTCTCATCTGATTTATATTCATGTCATGCATTTTATACCAGAAATAATTTTGAAATGTATCAATAATAATATATTTTCTTCTAGGCATCCTTTATATACATCCGTTTATCATATATCGTACCATAGTATTTATAAATAACGCGTCTGCACATACACCTTTTCATTATCTTGTACGTGATATTTGCTGTTTGGTTTTGATTATTTGAGTTACCATCGAAATATTAAATTGATTGTGGGTGGAATAAACTTGGAAATTTAATGATTTTTTAATGTTAAATATAGAATTTATACATACATATGTGTGGGATGTTATGTCTACATACAAACACTTCTATAACCTAAAAAATGAATAAAAAGAAAAAAAGACAAAATAAATAAATCAAATATGTACATACAATCGATAAAGTTTAATTTAGAAGACATACAATAAGTATGTCAAAAAAAAAATATACATATATGTAATGTAACTCATTGATATTTAATATGTGAACAAAATGAAAATTCATGAGTTTTTACAAGTATCAAATTTTTTTTGTTTTCTTTTCATTAGGTATATTTTACTTGATATATTTTTATGATTTTGTTAATTAATTCGGCAATTTTGAATGAATTATTTTAATAAAGTATATAGATAGATAGATAGATAGATTGTGGGCTATCATTGCACTTCGACCAATATTGATCTTTTGTGCAGCCCTTGCTTCTTATAGATTCAGGCTATTGATAAATCCTAATATTCTATTAGAAGGTGCACACCAGATTTCCTCTGGCTTGAGAAAGTACTGGTGCATGTGGCACAGTCTTTTAGAGGCCAACGCCTCGCATTCACACAGAATGTGTTTTGAGGTTTCTTTGGCCTTCTTGCAGAATCTGCACTTGTCTTCCTCCTGTAGTCCTATCCTACTTAGATGGTAATTTAGAGGACAGTGTCCAGTTAAGAGACCCGTGATGGTTTTTAGCTCTTTCCTACTGAGGTTGAGTAGTTTTCTGGAAATACTAGCGTAATACGAAGGTAAGATGAATTCCTTTGCTTGTAGATTTCCAGGAGTTTTCTTCCATCGGGAGATACATTTTTCCATTTCCCATTTTTTTATGTTATTTCTTGTGTGGCTTTTGGGCAATCCGCAGAAGGGTTCTGGTCCAAGGAAGTTGGAGTTGGCACCTGTTTTTGCTAGGGAGTCTGCCAGCTCGTTGCCCTTGAACCCTTCGTGTCCCGGAATCCACATTAGATGTACTTTGTTTGTCCTAGCTAAAGCTTTAACAGTTTTCAGACACTCCAAAACCAATCCAGACCCAACTTTGTGTGCATTGAGAGCTTTAAGTGCTGCTTGGCTGTCTGAGATTATGTAGACTGTGGCTTTATTGAAACCTTTCTTCAAGCATTCAGTAGCGCACATGTCGATAGCCATAATTTCAGCTTGAAAAACTGGTGGGTATTTTCCTAGGGATTTATATAGGCTTCTTTTTGGGCCTGCTACCCCTGCTCCAACCGACCCCCAGTTCAGTTGAACTTGTGCTCCATACGGGTAGTACTCCTAATATAATAAAGTATATGTACCTATATAAAAATGTGAAGAAAAATTATAATATAATGGCTTTTATGCCACAAACACAATAATACACTTGAATACACAATAATACATTGAATGTTAATTGAACAAACTGTAAGTAAGTATATAGCTATGTAGTGCCAATTAATACGACACTACTAAATTAAGAACATTTTTAATTATACATTTACTTTTTTAAAGATACGTTTTAAAGTTTTTTATGGTAATTTTTTAGGTTAGAAAGAAGTTAAGGAGCATATCTCATATTAAGATATCTTATTGAGGCATAATTAAGAAATCTATAGAGGCAGGCAGATGAGTTCCAATTCTAAACAGAGAATTTTTTGACAGTCACACAACAAAATAAGTATAAAAAGATCTACTAAATAAGTTCATGATTTGAGTTACTAATTGAATATTTTATTTTTAAAATAATGTTAAAATGAAAGTTTGAAAAGTCACATTTGTCATATTAATTTCTGAAATAAAATCATAAGTAAATAATAACTGCTCAAAGACGCCGAATTAAATATAATAGCAATTGACAATTCAATAAAATCTTTTATCTTTCTAATCCTAATGAATAATGATATTAAAATATTAATAGGTATTTTTTTATCATCATTTGTATCTACTGTTAAATATGTGTATATCTTTTATAGAACATCTCATGAAACTATTAAATTCTAAGTTATCCACCTATGGTTCTAATGACCTTTTCATGTGTACAATATATTATTTAGTTTTGTGATATTGCTTATTATAAGCATACGATATATACATACATATTCAATATTATAGTAGAGTATATACTTAAGCTGCAGACACTTATAATCTATGTACACAAACGTCATCTGTAGATTATATGGTTGCAGGCACACATATTTTCATTATTGATTTTCTGTTAATGATGTAGTTGTAGAGAATATATCTTATCATATGTATGTTCAAAAGCACTTGTTAAGGATATTATCGCATAAGAATATTTTAAAAATGCAATTTACAGTTATTCATTGATAAACATGAAAAGCTAATTTGAAGTATATTGAACAAATTGACAGGTGGACTATTAAAGTGCATATGATATCATTTTAAATATTTGATGATAAACGAGTACATACTCAATCAAGTACATAAGTAGGCATGAGATTAAAATTTTTTTCTCTTAATAAAGTCTGTGATTTGAAAATAAAAAAATTTAAATAATCAAAAATATACGAGAAGTGACAATTAAATAACAAAAATTCTCTTATACAACAAATTTATGGTAAATTAAGAAGAAACTAACACTAAACCCTTCCACAATAATCCCCCTGCAATGCAACTCAACGCAATTGATTGTGCTAGCGCTTTTTCTAAGTCTCAAAACAACCGCGAAAATCTTCTGAATTTTTGCTGTTCAGCATCGTTATGCTTGTAAATATAGAAAACATTTCTCCAAATACAAGAAAAAAGAACTCTTTAATGATGAAAAAGATAATTAAAAAGCAATCAAAGTTTCAAGCTTTATTACAAATAAGTTTTTATTTTATTTTTATGATTACTTGTTTCTAAAAATTATATCATTTTTTTTTGTATCTCCAATTTTTTGTTTTTTATGACAGAAACATGTTTGTATTATTATCCTATACTACACATACATATATAGTATGTATATGTCGTAAAAAAAGGGTTCACATTTATCTTTTTATTTCTACAATGCCAATGCATTAAAATTAAAGATTTAATATTAACTTTTAAGGAATCATAAAGAAAAAATATCATAGTTTCTTGAACACTTTCTGGTTTATGTGATTTTCAAAATTTTATAATTTCTAAGCAGTGAAGGTCGCTTTGAAGTTGATCAGTGGATCGTGAAATTTTCTATAGTATCTCATCTGATGGTCATTTACTATAACAATTTTGGTGTTAGAATTAAAATAAATTTAAATTGAGAATTACTGATATCATACCCAAGATAAATTGAGAACACAATAAGGTATGTTCTTATTCGTATAGAAATTAATTTCTGTCTCTTTTCGACTCTCACAAACGTCAGCCAGTTGAAATTTGTCGTGGTTGAAAATTAAAGTTGTATTATGTTCTATGGTGGTTTATTGTTATCGTGTTAAATTTAATAAATAAGAAGTTAATTTGTTAATAACATATATGAATTTTTTATGAATATTAATTTGTGAACTATAAAATTGAATTTTAATATTAGAAAGTGAAGTTTTATAAGGAATAATTAAAAAAAGTAAAAACAAACTGTGTGAGCAAAACGTATGTACTTTTAAAGTTGAAGTTTATTTAAGTATTTAGTTTATTAATTTATATAATATAATATACTAATTATGGTGAACTGTGCAGTAAGTTCTTGTAAAAATTATACAAATAAAAAAACGATCATCCATCAGCGATATAATTTAAATATCGTCTGCGATCGTTTGTTTTGGGTAACTTTATATAGTAATTTAGTATAAATGTTCGTGATTGTCCTTTCTAATTATAGTTATCACAGATTTGAAGTGAGTTTTTTGGTGGAAGATGCATAAATATAAATGGGAAAATAATACTAATTATAAATCACAAATTTTCTACCATAATCTTTTCCAAATTTCACAGGAAGATCAGACAGTACCTTGCAAATAAGTGTTGATTCAAACACCGAACATTTAGAATCTAATGAAAAAATTCTTTCAACAGGATTATTTTCCAGTATTTTTCAAAAAGATAATGGACCAAAGAAAGTTTCTGTAATTCAACAGACGAAGAAGATGAATGCATTACATTGGTGGAAAATTCGAAAAATGTTCCAAACGCAGATGACGACGAGTTCCATGAAGACGCATTAGAATATTTGGCCGGATTTATAGCCAAAAAATTACAGCTGAATAATGATTATGTACCTATATAAACAACGGGAATGTAGTGCGTTTTCATGGATAGATGTAATAAGTGAGGGTGGACTTATAAAGCCTAAGGAAAATTTTTTAAATAATTTAAAAACTCTTGAAAAATTTTTCAATGAAGAAAATACAAATTCTTTAAGTATTTGTAGTGGATATATGGACAAGTTGTTAAATAAATCTATATTGGTTCCATTAGACAATAAGATTAAAACATTGTTCTTTAGATGTAGGCTATATTTTCGTATAAGAAAATTAAATACATCATTAACATATAATTTTTCAAAAAATAAAAAAAAATAAAAACTTGTACATAATTTAACATTGTATTTTATTTTTATTTCCACGTAAAATGGTTATTATCTACAAATTTATTTTTCAAATGTCGTTTTCAAATATTTCAACTAAATGACGTCATATCATGAGAGAAGAGAGCGATGCCCGTCAGAACATACCTTATTGTGTTCTCAATTTATCTTGATCATACCTACTTATGTATATTTTATAATTAAAAACCTATTAACATTATTGATTATTGTTGTTTTAAATAAGTGTATGTATTTTCACAATTTCAAACACCATTATTGTCCGTCTATAATTTCGAAACAATTGGAGAAAGTGTTAAATCTGTCAATAATTAAGGTGGGCAGTGGAAAAAGCAATAGAGTGCTGGCTTCTCGACTCTCGAGTTAGAATCCGCCTAAGTTCACTGAGTTTTGAATGAGTATAAATTCATTTAAGTTCGGTATAAGCGCTCGGTACTTAAGAAGTTTGGTGGCTCTGCTTACTGACCATAAGCAAGTACACAAAAACAAACTACACAAATATCAGTCCAGCCATTGTATGCATGCATGTATAACAGAAAATTTGTCAAGAAAACCTTACTAGTGGAGAAGTTAAAGTCCATCAAGGACTGCGATGCTGTGGATATACAGACTGTATTTAGCAATATAAAAACTACATTAAATTGCGAGTTGCGCAGGCAAACTAATATGGAGTCCAGTCTCCTTCATTGTCTATAGCGATCTGGCATCTTTTTGAGTAACTGTTGACCAATTTTTCAGCGTACTCTGTGAGAAGACATCTTCACTCCATATTATCGTTTTTATGACTGTGACAACTGTTTTGTAGTAGTATGCATACTTTACACATTACTTTGTCTCGTATATTTTTGTGGGATAAAAATATGTGTAATTAATGCGTATAGGTATATTATTTTAAGACTATAAGAAATATTAATGAAAAAAACCTATGATACACGAAATTTTTAAATAAAAAATAGAAGAGATTGTGTGAACATTCCAGAAGACAGATTGAATGGAAACTTCACGTAATCCGGAAAGATAAAAAATGCTATGTAGGTAGCATGGTAAAAGAAACGCTAATATTAGTGTAGGTAGTATGTTCTAAGCGGAAAGGTAATTCTATAAGACGTGAAACAACCGAATCTTGTAACACTTGAAAGATTGTTTATACGAGCTGAATTCCAAAACTTAAAGTTCATATTTCGTTGCCATATTGCAATCTATTTCAATTACATTATGTAAAACTGAAGTTAAATTGTTATATTTTTCAACTCAAAAATATTTCGGAAAATAAAATAAAATATAAATAAATACAATATAATATATTATGTATGTATATAAAAAAAAAGCACACGGTACTATGCACTGAATTTCATACTCAATGTTATTTGTGTAAAAATTAAATTGTTTACTAACAATTGATTGGAACAGTACTCTTTTACTAATTTAACTAATATTTAAAACAAAATATTGTAATCAATGAAATGTTAATTTCACCGACTTACATAATTCAATTCAATTAGTAAATCATTGTTAATCCTGTTGCTTTTTGTTTGTTAGTTTCAAAATTTAAATTTATTAAAATTCAATATTTTATTGCAAAATGAACAAATAAAATATTTGTTAATATAAATTCGAGGTTTATCTTCTTTTAAAATCATGTGTGCATGAATCAAAGCCTTGCATTCGTACATGTACAGTACACATGTACGTAATAAAACGAACACATTATATGTATCAGAAATCTATTTTATGTTGACACTTTGTCAAAAATACATAAATTAAAATGTATCACTATTTAAATTTTTGTTTTCTATTCCTAATCTTTACAATATTTGATTATATAGGCATTATGCACCTATAAATAATGATAGGAAATTAATGAAAATCACTAAAAATCAATGTCACGGAAATTTCACTAGTTTATTTAGTAAATGATGATGATGAAGATTCAAAATTTCATTTCCTCTTTTGAATATTCAACTATTTTTATAGATTTTACGTACATTGATGTATATACATACATATGTATGTACGATAGTAAACGTACGTATACATACATACATATATATTGCACATACATATATGTACATACTTATATGTTTTTATATACATATTATGTATATTATATATTTTTGAAACCCTCTTTATAGAATAATGTATTCAAGCATTCCAATTATTTTATTTTTTATGATATGTATTTTAAAAATCTGGCATTGTGATAACATTTTTTGTTTTAATAAATTTTAATTTTTCGAAATTGGATATAAATGAGATTCATTTAATTGATTGTTTTTTATTCATAGACACTATAAATCAAAATAGGTACTTTTCATTTAGAAAAAAATTAATTTATAAAATTTAAAAAATTCAATTATTTGAGAATGATGAAAATTTTATTATTCAGTGATATACATACATATATGTATTAGTTAATACGTATTGCTTGAACATGAAATAATATATGGTACATATGTACATACTCGTATGTATTATTTATTGTACACGAAAGTGAAGTTCAATTTATACGTATTTATTTAATTTATAAAATTGTAAAAATTTATGACATTTTTATTTTGTTTTGTTATTTAAAATACGTTTATGATTGGATTAATTTATTTACGGCACAGAACTACTCTTTAAGAGTTCAGATTTGTAAGCAGTCCGTTTGGTCTTCTAGAAACCCAAGTTTAAAAGATATTCAGATTTAGGAAATATTCAGCACTGATTTAAAATTCACAAAAACACTGTGTCCCTATAATTACTAACATTTTTTTAGAGTCAAATTTAACAAAAGTCGACTCTAAAAACTGAGTATGCATTGAAGTTCTTTCTATACACGATTACTTGTAAAAAACTTCAATACATTTTGTAAAAGATTTAATAGCATTTAGCCTGTCAGAATAACAGATATCAAAAATCTTTTTCTTGAACTTCAACAGACTCGAAAAAAATACACGTGCAGAATTATAACAGATCTGCAGAAAGTGAAATCTGCTACATATAATAACAGATTTTATTACAGACTAACAGATGGTCCCATGTCTATGCATATGTCCATTTTAGTACCAATCACTTAAGTATATCCATCAATTAAAGTGAACTAGTGAACTTATGCGGATTTAAACCAGAGACCTCCAACTTCACTCTGCCACTTCGGCAACTGATCGCCCACTGCCAATATACTTATATATGTTCTTCTATCCTTTAATCTACAAATGTTTAAATAGGGTATATTTTGGGTCCTTCAGTAACTTTGCCACAAAATTTATGCTTCTCCGTCTGATTTTTGCAATTTTAACTATTTATCTACGCTCTTTTCTTAGATTTACAAATTACTTTAACTTCATCTAAACTTAGTTGTTTTTTTTTTTTGTATAGGTACTGTATCACAGAGTGAGTGCTACGGAGTGTAGATAACTTACTACAAAATAAATTTGATATACATAGTACAAGCGATCACACCTCATGTCTGCAAGAATTATTAATTTCTATGTATAAAAAGGAATAAGGAGTCGCAATTTACCTTCTACTTTGAAGCTCCTATCTCCTATCATTCAATGTACCTGCTACTTTACTGCTGAAAAATGGTTCAAATTTTCATTTTTTTTGCAACTGTAGCAGTATTAGTACTTTATTTCATAGTAAATATTTATTACTTGTTCAAGAATTTTATGGGTCAACCTATTACCAATTTTTTCTTTGTTTTTTAAATAATTTTAATGTCAGGTTATTTAAAGTTTAAAACTTGTAAGGGAAGGCAATATATTCTTTAAAATGAAAAGCATTAGCATTTTCTTAGAAGGATTTTTCTTGTGCCATTTTTATTATCTTAGCATATCATGCATGTTTTTTTAAATGTATTTTTTTTTCAATGCAATAAATTCTTATATTTTAAAAAATTTTACATATTTTTTACAATAAGTATAGTACTACTTTCAATAGTTTAAATTATTTAAGTTTTGCACGCGAAACTCATTTAATTTTTTCTTTGGTATAGAAAAAAAAAACGTGTAACAAAGATGGTAAAATGGTTAGTTTAAACGCATGAATTAGAACTGATGGAAAATGTGGTAAGTTTTAACTAATTTTCAAAAATTTTCAAAATTAAAGCTATAATTAATTACTCCTAAATACATAATTATGTACCTGTAGATTTATAAATATGTATAAATCATGAGAACCTAATTGAATTACTCTAAGACTTAAGTAATATATTAATTTTATTTTTGGTTCATGAACTAATTTGTGTAAACGAAAGCTATTGAAAGCGCTTTAAAATTTGAAAATACGATAATTTTAAATTCTATTTGTTCATTATAATGGTATACTACAATCTTTTAGAGAAGGTTTTTATTTCGAAAGATTCATTTGTTGCTTGTCTAAAATAAATCCTTTTACAATTGAAAAAAAAAAAAAAAGAAACAAACGTTCTGAATTAAAAAAAACAGATCATTAATCAAACTTTCAATAAAATCCTAAGAATTAAGTAAAATTTAATACAATAAAAGTACGGTAGAAGAGATTTATAAATATTTAAAGAAGTAAAAATAGGATTATATTTAATACTTTAAAATTATTTTCGAATTTAATTAATGTGTTTGGTCATTAAATTCAATGTTTGCAATCTCTTTTAGCAAAATTTTAAATTAAATTAAAATAGTTAAATTAAATTTTATAAACTAAAATTTTGTTTTGGTAAAGTACATACATACATACAGTTTTTGTGCTATTCAGATTTTTTATTCATTTCAATTTGGATGACGTATGATGTCAACTCAAAAACATTGAAAACTTAATTTTATTTGTTTTCCAAAATAGACTTCTTTAAGTAGTTTAACTTGACACACGGGGTATACATATCACATTTAATGCACTTTTAAATATGTGGCTATATAATAATTTTTGCAAACACTTACCATTTTTGCAGTTTGCCATTATTGTCATCTTCTTGTTAGTCAACAAACATGTCTAAAATTGAATAAGAAAATGTTTTCTATGATCTGAGAATATGATTTTCAAAGAAAGCAACATTATTAAAAATAATCAAAAAAAAAAAAAAAAAAAAGAAATCTAAAATCAAAATTCAAAATACATACATATGTAAAAACGAAATTCGATACTAAATTTCAGCAACGTAAAAATTCGTTGTCATCATTGAGTTGTACTCATTGTATTTCATTTTAAATGTCAAGTGATTAGATTTCAAATACAACTGAAAAAATATATTATATCATTAGGTACACAGTATATAATTAAATGTCAAAAACACTATAACCGCAGCTACCACGTGAAGTACATAAAATAAAAATTCAAAAACTTTTTCCTATGTGGTATAAGTTTGAAAATAATTTTCTTCTTCTTTTTTTCCTACACGATTATATATACACGTATAATTCTTGTAGTATATTTGCAGTTCAGTAATACAATAGTATAAAAATAGGCTATACTTTAAGTACATACATAATCCTTTTAACTGATGTGGTGAACATTTTAAATTTTTAAATTGAATTTCTTATAAAATTACGTAGATTATTTGTTGGTAAGATACTAAGTACTTACATATGTATGTGCTTAAAATTTTAAGATGAATATGATATCTTTTATAGGTCATACATATATAGAACACAATTTAGCTTTGTATGTAAGTATGGTTTGATACAAGGAAATGTAGTAAGAAGTAAGTGATATTCTAAATTGCGTACAAGTTTTTCTCTGTTAATTTCAAATTGATAAAGAAAAAAATATCACGTATAGCTTTGCTATCACATACGAGAATATGGGGTTTTACAACTAAGTTTAATTGAGTAAAAACACTGTATACACACTGTACTAAAGTAAAATTTTAAGAACTTCATATTAAGGAATTATCAGAGGATCTTCTTGATTCGAATGATGCTACGTATAATGAATGATATTTATTAATATTACCTATACAATATGAATACGCACAACAACAAACTTTCTAATTTTTTTCCTTTTTTATTAACTGTGGTTATTGACTTCTAAAATATAAGAATGTTTTTATTCTATACCTCTGCATATTATCATACGTTTACATATAAGACAGTGAGACTTACTCATAAGCATTTTTTAGTTTTAAAACTAAAATACATACTTAGTTTCAATTATATAGTAGAGTGGATAATTTGGAAAATTTTGACTTTCTATTTTTTGTTTTTCATATAATTTCTCGAAATTTAAGTATTATTATCTCCGTATCCGTACGGCATACCAAATGTAACGATTTTTATGATATTGGCATTGCATTGGCGTGAATGAGAAATATATATAATGCAGAAGTTGGTTTGAATAAGCATTAGAGTCCCTACTTCTTGTATTTTGAAAATAAGCTCTGTAAAATACTAGGATGAATCATAAATTCGTACGTTTTTCTAAAGAAACTTCAACATAAATATAAGTACATATACTTATGTATGTACATATATAAAAAAGTTATTATTCAAAGTAAAGACCATTGAATTGTACGATTGAATCCATTTTTTAGCCAGTTGTGGTATCCCATGATAACATCTTGTCCTTGGAGGGCAAAGAATAATGGCAGCCTTCTTCGACATCGTCCAATGTTTTAAAGCTGCGTCCACGCAAAAAGTGCGTAACCGCACGGAAAAGATGGAAATCTACAGGTACAAGGTCCGAGCTCTATGCATGGCATGAAACTGAAGTAAGCTGAACACAAGTATGTGACAAACTGAGGAAGGAAGAAGAAGACGAAGTGATGTCAATTGTGTTACATTTCTTAATAAACTGAGAATAATATTTCAAAACTTACTCCATTCACATTGAAAGTTCCTTTTTATATTATGTATAAATTGCGTAGTTTATTTCAACATTTCACTTTAAAAATTTTCAATTTTCATTTTCCTATTTCTTAAAAATAAAACAAAACGAAAAATAAATACTTAATATTATTAATAGTGTTTTTCTCACATTTCACTTAATAAATTTAAAATGCAAAACTGCAAAGACACTTTTTGACTTAAAAAAAGATACTATGATGATGATGATGATTATTCGTAAAACGTAATGAAAACGTGTTTTCTTTAATTTTACTAATTAAAAAAAAATATTATTGGTTGAAGGAAAAGAAAAAACTTCTTCTTTCAATGGTTTATATAATTGCTAGTATTCTATAATGAAGTATACATAAAAGTTGCTTAAAACAATAGCTACTTTTATGATATTTGACTGCATAACAAATTTTATACTTCGTTGAATTTAATAAGCCATTTCTTTAATGCATATGTACTATACATTTTTGGTTTTATTTCTTTCAACAATTTTTAAAATATTAGATATAGAATATAAAATTCATATCTTTTCATGAGATGATTTATTTCAACTGTGAAAAAAATTAACAAATGCAAAACTGCAAAAGAGAATACAAATATATACAATACAATAGAAAAGGTACTTTTCATTAAGAAAGAAATGATAAAATCAACATTTTTAACGAAATGAAAACTTTATCTTTTTTTGCAGAAAAGTTCATGTTGATGGCTATGCTCTATATCCTGATGACATAACGATGAAAATATTTATATGAAGATGACAAACGCTTTATTCTATTATACATACATAACATACATACATATGTTTATGATGATGATAGTAATAATTTTTTATTATTTCAGAAGACTGTTCTAATATTTTATTATCATACATATACATAATATGTACGTTACATACATATATAGGTACCTACATATAATTTTATTTATTTTTTCAATATATTATTTGCATAAAATGTTTTGTTTTAAAGTAATTGTAAAGTTAAATATTACATTTGTGTTGTGGAAATTTAATTTATAATGAAGAAAAATGAATTGTATTAACTTTTTATATTATTATATGGTGTGTGTAAAAATTTATAGCTATTAAAATTTGTTTTTTCTTCTATATTTTTAATGAAATACATAATAAAAGTAATTTAAATTAATAGTAAATATAATTTTGTATTATTTTATTAGGAATAATGTTTTTGTTTTGTTTTTCCAACATAACGAATGAAATTTGAGAAAATTAAGCTTAGCCAGTTAAAGAAGAGATTTTAGTTAAGAATCAGTATATTATACGAGTACACTATGTTGAAATTAAGTAATGACCAAATACTTCAATGCTGAACATTTCTATCTAATAAATTTTAAAGATAAGTGAATTCAATACAACTTTTCATTTCTTTAAGATACCAGGTGATTAAAAAACAAATTATAGAAAGAGCTAAAAATATTTATAATTTCACAACAAACAACGTACTATACTAGAAAAAAGAAAACATTTTTTTCAACAGTATATTTTAAATTAATAAAATTTGAAAATTAATTTATTGAAAAATTTGATTTTCGTCATGCAACTCTTGGAATCTTTTTATATAATACCCTACATACATATTTCTTAAGAACTTCTTACGTTTTCTACTCCTTTTGTGTGTTCAAACAAAAAATTATATCTGTTACCTTCTCAATAGATAAATACCACAAATATACCATAATTTCGCATAGAATTTACATAAAACTAACCTTTACTTTAATGAAATTCTTTATGTTGAAAAAAATTATAAAATGAAGTAGGTATGTTGGAGGTACACACATATATACATTATCCACGAATAATGTGACTTTTTATTCTGCATAGAAATTTAATTCAAATTCTCATCAATCTTAAAGCTCGCCAAACTTACTGGGCGTTAAATTGAAAAATTCCGCAAGTATACCAAGTATATATACGTAGTCACATACATTTACATACCACAAGAATATATATTATTAAAATAGGAATCTAAATGTTTTTTTTTCTACATTCTGTGTAAATGTTTGCACGATATGATAATGATAAAACGCTTTGATTTCATTAATTTTCACCATTGTCATTGATATGTTGAGATAAAATAAAATATCAGTTTTTTTTGTTGGGTTGGTGGTATAGCACATACATATGTACATATGAATAATGAGAGGTTATGTACATTTATATAAATGTGATGTTCAATCAAAAAGTACTTTCTATATGGTTAACGAAATATACAATATAAAAGGTACGAAAGTCATTGAATTATTTTTTCAAATAAAATTTAAATGACAAAATAAAGCTTAAATTTTTCAAATATATATATGTATGTTTTTTTTTTTTTTTTTTCAATATAAAACATTCTGTGTTTGCTTGCATGCTGGAACTGTGAAAAAATTGCTTTCTTTTTAATCGTAATATTTTGCCAGTTTTTTGACTAAAATTTCAGAGGATAAAATTTGATTGTGAATTAAAAACACAATTGGAAATTTTCTGGAGCTCGTGCCAATTATTTAAATACTATTATACTGATACTTCAATAATATAATTATTTCTATACAAATTCTAGGGGGACTTTTCTCTTATACAAAAATAATCTTAGATAGAGATCTTTTTTAAAATTCTCACTATCAAAAAGGGTAGTATATAGTATATCTTCTATAAGTAATATTTAAATGTAGAGGAATCTTCAAGAAATCGTAAAGAGTTTTTTGAATCATTTGCAACATTACATAATAATTTATGTTTAAGAGTTTCGAAACTCTTAAATTAAAAAAAATTCTTGAACTTTTTCTAAGTCCACATAAAAAAACAAAACAATTGTATGTATGTGGCAACGTCAAGCAACCAAACCCCTTTTTTCTACTATAAAGTGGAAAACTCAAATGATTTTTCATACATATCATAATATAATATTGCTTTCGTTGATATTTCAAAAAAAAGTTTAATAGACTTGTGTAATTATATTCAAAGATACGTATTTTTAAATTTAAGTACATATGTACATAAAATTTGGTTCTGATTTTTTTAAAAACGCACCTGTACTATCTCAAATCATTACAATTTCTATTTTCAAAAATTTATTGTTATTTTAATCAATGAGCTACATAACTTATTTAATAATTTACAAATCAATTTTCGTAATTACTAGGTTCAACTAGATATAGATGTGTAATGGGCTATAATTGCACTTCGACCAGTAAAGATCTTTTGTACAGCAAGTTCAACTATGTTGAATAAGTAATTTTATTATTTGTTTATTTGTAATGTTTAAAAAATATTGATTTAGTTTTTAAAAAATTCCAAAATCATGAAATCATATCATTGTTAGAATTTCATGAATTAATTTACATACATATATTGTTACAAGTGAAACATCAAATTACAAAAGAATTGTTTATATATATGTATTATTCCAGAACTCCCACTGAATAGGTTTTCTAACAACAAACCCATGATTTCAAAGGACTCAAAAACTCAAATATATAATTTTAAATCTTATAATTATGTAATCAGACCTTATTATAATGTGGAATTGTTTAAACCGTTCGTCTGTTAACAAAAAAAAAGAAAATAAATTATTTAATGAAATGATTAGATATTATTTGATTTTGAACGACCGATTTTTTTTCCATTTGATATTATTTGTGTTGTTTTTATTACATTCTAAATTTCGTAAGGTTAAATGCAATAAATTTCATTGATAATCCAAATAAGTTTTGTAATATGTATTAAAATTCTAATTAAATCATAACATAACTGACAAACAAACTGAAAAGTAATTTTCAAAATTTAAAATTTAGAAATTTCATGTTTTCCATTAGATCATGCGTACTATTTTTAAGAATTCTCTTCGCCTTTGGGAAATTCAGAACGATTTGAAATAATTTTTCTATTGGAAATGGAGAAAAATATTATTTATATGTATTGAAATTCCTGGAATTGGGAGGAGCTTAATAATTTAAATAACTAAATAATACAATACTTTATTCTAAAACAAATAACAATGTAAGTATGTATGTATGTAGCTATGTACATATATAAGATTGTTATTTTAGCAAGAATAATTTAAAAAAAATTAGTTCAACCAATGTAAATATTTTGATAAAAAAGTGACAAGAAAAAGTGTCACAAATTCTTCTACAGACGATAAAAAAGCAACAACAAAATAAATTTGTTTTGGAAATTTTCAAAATCAAACTATTATATACAGGAAATCTTTGTTATGTTTAGTTTCAAAAGTATTTTGATTTTTATTTTTAATTTGTAATTTTTTATTCTAGAGAAAATACAAGCTTCTTGAGCTTTTTGAAATTTAGAAGATTCATTAAAAAAATGTTGTTCTCAAAAGTGATCAAGTGCAATCTCAATTTTTAGGTGTTATCATAGTTTTTTTTTTTTTAAACTTCATCTTCTAGTCTAAGGCTTATGAAGAAATTGTTGTTTTTGTTGCAGAATGATTATTCAGATGTGTTTGTTTCTAAAAATTCATTTCTAATGCAATCAATTGTAAAAATGAAAATTTTTAAACAATGAAAGAATACAGACATGAATAATAATCATAGGAATCATTATCGGTCTGTAACATATAACCGTAACACATTTTACAAAATGGATTTTTTCACAAATTTTCACTGTATGACGCCCATAAAAGTGGTTAGTAATTACATGTATCTAGAGGACGCACAGTAATTACAAAGTACTATAACTTACATAGTTGTACTTCCTTCTCAAAAATAAGAACTACTAAAGATAGGGGGTTGAGTACAATGTACACTTCAGTCTGAGTTCTTGTGGATGCCTACATCCTATCACCCTTAACCCTAAATTAGAATTTTAGAAAATTACTCTTTTTATTCGATAAACAAATTTTTTTTAACATTGATAAATTATTTATCGTAAACAAAAATTTTGCTCATAAAATACGAGTAATTATTTTAAACATAAGCAATTAAAAATAAAAGTCAACAATCGGAACATTCAACAGACCATAATAAATAAGAGTTTTGATTTATTTTGGAGTGGAACGCTTTTCTATTACATATGTTTTCCTCCCTTTAATAAATTTCCTAGAAATTCAAATGTGGCATCCATTAACATATACTTAAAAACTTTTCTACCAATTTTTCCAAAATAATATCTCTAGCTCTACATCGTGGAACAGAATAAGGAAAATAAGCCAATGGAATAGCAACCCAATTCCAGCAAAGTGACAGTTAAATTTTAATGAAAATTAACGGACGTTGCTTTGTCAAGAGGTCAAGATTCAAGCTAGGGCTGTAGTACCATAGAACAAAAAGCTAAGGGACTATGGTTTGTTGCACTTGTTTTATGTATATTATCGTTACTAACGTTTCGTTTTTTATAGTTTCATTTTGGTTGGCCTACTAAAACTAACGATATATTTACTAATATATTTAAACCATTAGATTTTGCTAATTGAAGTCGTTTCAATATCTTCGTCACTAGGCTTTGCATGTTTTAAAAATTCAAGTAAGTATGATTTTATAAAATATACTTTATGCTAAAACTACCATATAGATGTTTTATTTTAGAAAGAATCAGATTCTTTCTATACATAGTGTAAAACATTTTCTATTTTACTGCAGTACTTCAATAATTATCTTCGGTTTTGAAATTTATTTTGATTTTTATTCTTTTTTCTGAGTTGCTTACTCACAAATTCAATTATAATATGTATGAAGGTTTATTCTACTTAACAAGTTTTTTGCAAATAAATTTTCAATTTCTACTTTTTTCAAAATTTTTCTCTTGTTTCATTTTTCTATTATATTTTCATGGAAACAAATTAATCATCCAAAAATGTGACAAGAATAAATTTTGTATTAAAAGTATGTGTATCAGAAGTTTTTGAAACAAGAAGATTTTAAAAATTTTTATTACCTTATTTAATGCTTCTTTCAAGTTTTATAGGTAATAAAAAAAAAAAAATATGACAATGAAGATTACGAAAAAATAGTCAACGGGCCAATAAATTTTAAACTCATTTTAATAAATCAATCAATTTAAAAATTATCAGATTTTAAAATTTACCATAAAACCATTGTTTATCATAAATATTTAAAATATTTTTAAAGTTTAAAAAGTTTCCATACTGATATCACGTAGAATTTATTGAAGTCTGTTTAAAGTAAATTAATCTACTTTATGTCTTAAACGTAACCACAACAAGAGTTTTTGATTGCCAACCTCATAAATATTAAAAAATTCATATTTATTTTGATTTATCTAAAATCACAGAGATATCTGTTTATTTTATCGTATATATATACTTAAAAATATCTTGTACATTTTTCTTGTTGTTGTTATTTTTTCTGTATACATCATCATGAAAGTTTGTCATCGATAAAATTTTCCTTTTGTAAATATCATCCTCATCTGATTTATATTCACGTTCTTCTTTTTATGACAAAGATAATTTTGAAATCTATCAACAAACATCTCCTACTCATGATTTTATATATTTTTCTGTTTATTATTTATCTTATGTGAGAAATTTAGTGTTAGTCATTTAGATTATAGCATTTTTCCTCATAATGCTTCTTTAAATATTGAATATTCTTTGGCAGGTGATGAATGTACTTTATATTACACACAAGACTTAATTTAAAAATTTTTGTTGTTGTTGAAAAGGTCATATTATTGGAAAGAGGATTTATGAACGAAAGGCTAATAAATTTAATCAATAAATTTAAGATTGTCCCTAAAGAAAAAAGATGAGGGTAAAGTTTTTGTTTTTATTTGTTTTTAATCATTTGTTATTTAACATAGAGGAAAGGAAAAGTATAGATAGAAAAAGTTTAGAAGAAAAATAGGGGCAAAGAAATGAAAACATTGATTTAGTTTAAAAAAATGGTGTAAAATTAATTAAAAACCGCTTTTCAGAGAATTTTATTTTTAGAAATTACATTTATTGCTTTCATCATACTTTTCTTTTATCTTCTAACATTTTCCTATTAAAATTATCTACAAATATACATAGGTACATATAGTACTTGTATATCTGTAAGAAAATTTGTCATTGTTTAGGTATTGAAAACAGGTAAGTATTGTATACTAGTAATTAAATTTAGCCCTTTGCACTTAGATTTATTTCTCCCCAAAGTATTTTTCACTTCAAACAAAATGGTGTAAAATTGAAAATAATTAGGTACTCTATTTAAATTGTATGTGAAATAAAATTTCATTGCTAGTTGTTGTTAAGAATTTGCTGTAAATATTTTTTAGTATTGTATAAGGTTAAGTTAAAGGTTAAACCAATTTACTAACTGTAAACTTACATATGTATATAATAAAAAATATGAAAAAAGTTCAGTGAACCCTCGTATGATGAGGTCATTATACAACACGGTTTTAATATAACGTGGTTTATAAACTGTGTTAACCATTTTTTCAACGTGGTTGCAGTTTCGATATAACGTGTTCTATGAAGTTATAATATGAGTATATACAGGGTGTTTTGTTTCTAAGTACCAAGAGTGGTACCACGATATTTGCTGGACTATTTCATGAAAAAAATTGTACTAGCAAAACTTTCGATCGTGTCTATTTTCGCCACTAGAGGGCGTTCAAAATGATGAGTTTTATGCAAGACCTTTGCGCGACTGTCCCATATTCACATAAAAAACAACAAAATTTTGTATATCCTCCTTGCAGTCTGGTTAACATTGCTACAACTTTTAGATTAGCACAAATGTTCCATGAGAACTGTGAATATTTAATTTTTCCAGTAACAACTTTATATTTCTATAGTTTTTTCTTCATGTTTTCTGCATGTGCGAGAGGGACTGATTGATACTTATTGCCATTGTGGAGTAAAACTGCAAAAAAATTTGAAACGACTGACAAAATTGACCACTTAAATAAAATTGTTGCTAATTAATTAGTCATAGGAAAAACAGGCTTATCTAGAAATTTTTAACTACCTGTGCGGCTGTGCCTAAGGTAATGTGATAAATATATGTATATTTACAAGGGTTTTTACAGGTAATATAATAATTATTATTTGATAAAAATTTCAAAAAACCCAGATGTACTTTATATAGCAGGACGTTTTTAATTATTTACAAAAAACTGTATGTGACAGAAAAAAACGGCCAGCAGATATAGAATCAGCACGTTAAAATCTTCATATTTATAATACTTTTATTTGAAGGAGGATTTTGTTGCATACCAGTGAATCTCTGTGAATTATATTTTTATGTAGCGCCAGTATAACATGCCAATAAATACCATTTCGATCATTTTGTCATTGATGGCTTTTGAAAAGTTATGTCAATAGGTTGCATACTTATCTACATTTGATTCATATAAGATTTTGCTGAAACTTTGCAAATCTCGTTAATATAAGTGTAGTACTTATTTACAGGACAGATGTGTTGTTACAGATCACCCCATTTAAGCCAATATTTTAAAAGAAAAGGAACGGTTTCTTAATTTATCCCTACTTTTTCTATGTAATATTACTATCGCATAACATATCGTTTTCTTTTTTTTGACCTAATACGATTATCTGTATTATACGAGAACTTAATAATAATGAATAATAATCACGCAACTTAAATCAGTAATAGCCAGTTTCACAGTAAAAGCTAAGGCGAAACTTAAGTCCTTAACTGAGTTTAATTACTTTTTTCAGTTTCATAACTAAGTTTAACTTGAAATCTAGTAGTCTTTATCTGAGGCTTAAGCTATCTACAAAAGCTTAGCTAACCTTTGGCTTAAGCTTCCACTGTGAAACTGGCTATTACTGATTTAAGTTGCGTGATTATTATTCATCCTACTTCGATTTTCCAAATTTAATTCATGAATAGTTGTTTGTTTCATAATTTTTTTCATATTTTTTGGTTATTTTCATAAAAAAAAAAAAATTAATAAAAATTCCATTGGTTTAAAAAAGATCAAAAAATATTTTTTATAAAGAAAATGAATCTGAAAAGTATGAACAAAACACATTACATATTTGAAAAAAGGTTTTATAAAAAAATTTTTTAATATTTTCCTTAAAAGATTTTGTGTAATCAAATGTGAAATAAGAAAATTAATATCGAATTTTTATTAAATTTAAAGAATTTTTATTTTCACTAAAGGAAAATATTTTGTTTTAGATCAAACAAAAAAAAAAACAAAAACATAAATTTTTTCATACATACGAGTACATACATATGTATAGTAAATCAATTTTTGTTCATCGATTATTACTTATTAGAAACAATTTTTAAAAAATCAAATTTAGATTCAATGTAAATTGATTTGAAATTTTCAATATTTCAAGAATGTTGTTAAAATTTGAATAAACTAATCGGCTTTGAAAAAAAAAATGTTATTATTGTAATAAATTCAATTTAAGATTTTATTTTTTACACAACTTACGTACAAAAAAATTATCAAATATTAAATATTTTTTTAAGCTATGTATCTACATATAATATGTTCTCTCGAGAAACTTCTATAAAAATATTTTTTTGAAGGGTTTCCATTTGAAATGAGGTTTTTTTTTGTAGAACAAACAAAAGTCAAAAAACAAAATATCCTATAACACAAATATACACATATACATGTATGTATGTATGTATGTACATATGTACGAGTATATCAATATATTGTGTTTTTCAATAAAAGTTGAAAAGAAATATTTCAAGATAAATAATTAATAAGAAAAATTTAAGAGAAACGAGTGTAAAATTACAAGATCATAAATCTTGAACTAGTTATATTATTTGATTTAAATCCGTTTTTTTGCTAAAGAATGTATTTTTTGGGTCACATTTTTAAATTTATGAGGTCATAAAATTACACACACATGCAAAACATATATTTATAATAGTCCTTAAAAAAGATTGACAATATCAACTAAAATTCATAGCTTATCCTTTTATTTTACAAATTCTTTGCTTATATAATTCAAGAGAATATAATACTCGTATAATATGAAGTAAAAAACAAATGATAATAAAACATCCGTTATAGTATAAAATGAAATTTGGTATATATTATGTATAGTGAAAAATAACCTAAGGGTTATTTTACACGACCAAAATAAATAAGATAATTCAATACATGGGATTTGGGAGCAATATATGTATATACATACATATGTATGTGTAATATTTATAGTGTGTGTTACGTATGTATGTATGTATAATAGCCCAGTTGGAAAAGTCGGAAGGCCTTCCTTAGAAAGGCATGTAGAAGTTTTGAAATAAAAAGTAAATTGTAAAAAATTCCTGGGAAGGTATAAATGATGGTATTAGAAGTCTTAAAAATTGTTTCTAACTAACTAATATTATGTGGGATACAGAAAGGAAGGCTTCCAACCGTTCTTAAACTTCCGCACATAATATCTTTTTTACATGGGCATGTCCTAGGCTTGGAAGGTATATGTTCTGTTTTTCTTCGTTTTCTTCTCATACCTTCTCCAGGAGGTAAAAAGAAACCTTCCAAATAGCTCTTAGAGAAGCAAAAACAAAAAAAATGAGTTAGAAACAATTTTTAAGACTTCTAATACCATCATTTATACCTTCCCAGGAATTTTTTACAATTTACTTTATGTTTCAAAACTTCTACATGCCTTACTAAGGAAGGCCTTCCGACTTCTGCAGCTGGGAGTCTGTAACAGAAAAATAAAAGAAAACCACACATTTTGTTCTTATAATAAATTTTAATATAATTTATGTACACATATGTAGCTATTTTTTTAAAATGTAATATTTATTTCGTTTGAGAAAAAATGTTAAATAAAAAAAAAATTTTCTTCTGATTTTGTGGGCGGGCAATGGACGAAGCGGTAGAGTGTTGGCTTCTGAATTTCTGATGCAGAAGGTCTCGTGATCGAGTCCGTTTAAGTTCACTCAGCTTTGAATGAGTACCAATTCATTTGAGTTGGGTATAACTGTATAAGTGTCGATACTAAGGTAGTTTGGTGTCTCTGATGCTTACAGACCACAAGCTAGTTCGCAAACCAATTACAAGAAATATTAGTATACATATATACCAGCCCTGTCATACGAATAAAGTTACCAATGAATTTAGTGGTACCACTTTAAACTTTAGGTGCATGTATGAGAGAAAGGGGGGCTTTACAACCCACTGACTCTATAACTAACTGCCAGGTGTGTGGTATCAAAACGGCTCTCTCAGTGCTAATTGTGTCTTTAAAAGATTTCGAAAATCGCCACGTCAACCAACCAACCAAATTTTGATGAATCAAATGAAAGTTGAATTTTTACTGACCTTATTGTTTACTTAAATTTAAATAAAATTAAAGATTTTTTTTCTTTGAGTTTTTTTCCAATTGAGTGTTTAACAATTAGAAAGAAGTCGGGCCTTACTAATAAACATTTTTTAGTTTTAAAACTAAAATAGTTTCGGCTTCAGAATCAGAGTGTGCTTTGAAACTCTATACAAAATATGTTAAGTTAATATTTTATTTCTTCACTTTATAAAGAATTTTAAAGCATACTCTGATTCTCAAGTCGAAACTATTTTAGTTTTAAAACTAAAAAATGTTTATTAATAAGGCCCAGTAAATAAGTTATAATTAAATTAAAATAAATAAACGAGATTATAGTAAATAAGGTGTGATGCCTTCCAATACCATAGTAATATACGTCGGTGTTACATTTTTCAAGTGTTCCAAATTTACATTTTTATCTAATATGCAGTAGTTTTCACATGAATTGGACGCCTGACCAGACGACATATTTGTAGACCGCCAAGGTATTCACATGAAATGTGGAACGTACATCAGCTTGTTGTTGAATCACCAAGAACAAATAATTCTTCTGAAGCATGGCCATGCGCATGGCATGGCTTAAAGGATAAGAAGAACGTAGTAATAACGAGATGCGCATTGAACAATTTTTAAGTGGAAGTGATGAGAGCTACAAAAAAAAAAGAAGTAGGTACTGCGATTGTGATGAATACATTAAAAAGCTTGTTAGTGCATACGATGAACAGGAGATGTTGATTATCTGATTCATACTACGATACATAATTGATCATATTCAAAAAATCATGGCGTTTGATGTTTGTTTGTTTACACCTATTTGTTTTTTCTTTGCGATTCGAGTTTGTATTGTCATAAAAATGGAACTTTCCACATTATTTTTAACTAATTTATTTATTATTTATGCCTAATTCATTAATTTATTTTTTTATTTAATTATTTTTATTTGAATAATTTATTTTTTTTTTAAACTCAAACCGGCAGTTTTTCCTTGTCAATCACACGAATAATGAAATTTACATAATTGAATAATAAAAATGAAAAAGCATATACTTTTGTCATAAGAACTAGGGTTTGTTTTAATTTCAGAAAAGCATATGCTTTTAGAATATGACTGACATGTGACAGATATGTATGAGTTCACACCGTATGAGTTTTTGAACATAAGAAAAAGCATATGCTTAATTATGTAGTCTGAAGTTAGCTTAAGGATGGCTCATATTAAAACGGAAATAGAAATCAATAAGCAAAAAAGCCCTTTTTAGGGCTACGGGATCCGCTATATTACAGTTTTTATGTTTTGTAGACAGAAGAATAACGGCTCGATTTTTTTTTTTTTTGGAATGTATGACACTGAAGTCATATTTTTGCGGAATCCGAAACAATTATACTCTACTGGTCTTTTTGCATTAGGCTAACAAATCTATGGAATGCACTTTTAATTTTTCCGCAATGTTTCAACACATGCTATGCTATTTGAATACAGAAATTCTGCTAAAGGCTTACTGGTGAAGAAGTTGTAAAATGTGATGTTTTTTTTTTCAAGTTTTTATTGAAAATTCCGAAAATATCTCTGATAGGAGCCAGTTTATCTCTAGCTCGTCAGATCTATTTGATTTATCATCGAATCTAATAAAGCGTTGCAAAAAATTGAAAGTTTTATTCATAGAGTCGCTCGAAATATAGAACTTCCAAAAATCCAATAAATTTACCTTGGTTTGCTTATAAGTTCTGGCTAATAGAAGAAGTCTAAAGAATGTCTGTATATCATCATTTTGAGTAGGTTTATAATTCATTCCGAGAGTTTGGGTCGCTTCCAGATTGGTGTATTTTACAATATAGTAATGTTCAAAATGTTGTCGAAAAAACAAGTTGAAGCATTCTACAGATTCATCCTATACTCTATCTGGAGATCGTTTAAGGGTTAAGCAAGAATAATTCATTTAATGTTTAATTATTATTGAACCTATATAATATCTGATTTAATTTATTTAGAGATGTTTTATATTTTTCATCTTAAATTTCTTTTGCCTCAATAAAATATGTAGATACACCTTTCGAGCATAATAAAATTAGTGAAATTGAAACGGCTAACAATTTCCTTTCATATGGTTTAATAACTATAAATTTAATCACTTTTTAGATAGTATTTATGTATTTCATAAGTAGAAAAATAAATTTAAAAACAACAAAATGTTAAAACCATACTACTTTTTCATGATCTATGGTAGATGTAGGTGAAGAAAATGAAGAAACAATAAGGTAACAGGGAAAAAACCATCTTCTAACTTCTGCTGAATATTATAAGAAAGAGCTTTTCAAAATAATGAAGTCTGTCGTTGAAATGAACAAAAGGAAGTTTTGACTACTTTTTCATATTATTAGGTGAAAAAGTTATCTCTGTAAACAAAAATTACGGCCTAAATTTGACATTTTCACTAAAAATTTTAATAATACAATAATGATTTTTTATTAAAAATTTCGTTCTAAAAACTAAGTTGTAAAAAATATATTGAATAATGATAAAAAATTAAAAAATCTATTAAATATCGTTCTTGTTTTTCCTTTTTCAATTTGAAAATATTCCATTATTTAAATTCTTCCAATATTTATAGATATTTTCCATCATAACAACCATGTAATAACAAACATATTGCTCAGAAAAAAAGGCAAAAAAAAATATATAGCTATACATATAAATATAATAAATCTTCACTTTGCCTTTGTGCTTTGATGCCGTACTAAATTGGTCATGGAACACAAAACTGAAACGAATAAAAAATAAAAAATAATTCAAAGATTAAACGATGTGAGAAAAAACTATTGTGTTTTATATTTATAATATTAAAAAATTATCTTTATGTGTTGTATATTCTTTTGGAATAAGTATTAGATTATAAAAATAACGCATATTTTCGTATTTTTTAATTAAATTTTTATGTTTTTTAAACTGTTTTTTTTTTATTGAGCTATAACTATCACAAAAAAAGAAAGAAAAAAGGATATGTAAAGGAAATATTAAAATTCTAATAACGATAAAATAACATACATGAACATAGATTATAAATAAGTTTCGTAAAAATACATGGGTAGTGAAAATCAAATGATATAAGTAATACTAGCACACAGCATACTAACATGTTTGTTTATAGTGTGAATTGTATTCTATGGGGTGCAATGTTTTTAAAAAAAATTAACCACATTTTATAGATCATAGCTTTTTTAATTTAAAAAAATTTTAAATTTTAAAAATCATTTGTTCTTAAGAAAATTATTAGATGTATGATTAGATTATGATGGATATGAAACAGCATTCATTATAAAATAACAAATCAGGAAAATTTAGGAATATGCTAATTTTTTAATATGTTTTTTCATATCTGCGGACTGAGTCTTGTATTTGAAAACTCAATTAAGTTAAAATAAAAATTTGAAAAAAAATTTAAAATTTCAATGGAAGTTATTTTTTTATTCAAATTTTTAATTAATTTGTGACAAAAACAATAAATATACGTAGATATATTTTTTGAGTTCTTGAAATATACTTAATTTACGACAGTTAAAAGATTTCTATTCGAATACAAATTTTAAATTTTCACTCAATTAAATTTGGTTGAATCGAAAATTAAGAGGGAAAAGAAGAAAAATTTTGATGGAAGCCACATTTGAACTTTCTGGGATTGTAAAAGGGTGAAACACATGAGATGAAGAACGTTCTACAATTTTAGAGTTCTATTGATAAGAAATTATAATCTAACATCTAACATGGTAGTATCTGTAAAACAGTACTAGAGAATAGAGATGCAACAATTCTGCGATGTTGTAATGATGTTAAACTAAGTATTTCAGATGCCTTTAATATATGTATATATGACATAAACAAGAGGCTGATTTTTTAAATGATAATTTGTCCAAAGTTGTAACTGAAAATTGTAAATACTATTCTAGTGTAAAATACATTATGTATGGTTGGGGTTTTTATTTCAAATATTTTTCATATTTTATTTTAAGTTTTTGCTAAAAACCCAACTTTTAAATTAAAGATTATAAATAAAAAATGTATAGTTTCTTTCACATTATAAATATACATACAAACATAATATTACAGTACTACACATACATACATACATACGAGTACCTATAACTATGTATTCTTTATTATAAATCTTTCAAATCTGTAAATTCAATTTCTGTTATTAAAATTTTCCTGTAAATGAACTTATATAAATCTCTAGACCGCTTTATTTCTGTAATTTTGTGAATATGTATAAAATCCCATTTGCATTTTATATAAAATGAAATTTATTGTGGTCGCATAATAAAATTTCAGCGTAATAATATACACAAATATGTATGTTTAACTTGAACTGATGAGACAGTGTACAAAAATATTGTTGAAATTACATAATATCTACATTCTGGGTATTGTATAATTTTCCGGCAAAAATGTATGAAAAAAAAAGTATATAGAACATAGAAGCAATATTATTTTTAGTGACGGGATGTGTTAAACATATTCTAGTATTAAAGATTCCGTAATATATACATATACATATTATATATTATCCGGATAACCCTACAAGTGTCTATGTACCTATATAATATGTATATGTATGTATACAACATTTATTTCCGTTGTTTTTAAATTGTATGATAACAGCATAATATTAACATCTTTCACAAGTTTTTAAGCTAAAACGTTATATTTTGTGCGAATAATATATACTGAATTTGTTATATTGATGTTAAGTATAGTGATATTATTGTATGAAATTTATTTAAATTATATTCTATAGTATTTTTATTTTTGGAAGTCAGTATTGTGCTTATGGAGGCAGTACCCGATGAGTTTTTTGCCTTGGTAATATTTAATTTAAAAGATTTCCCTCGATTGAAATTGAGATCTGATCACCCCACACACGAGACAGTTTTATTCAAACAATTTGTGAAAGAATATAGAAAAGTATACCTATCTTGCCTGTACTGACGTCCAAAAATAAAAATAGTATAGTGTACATATATTATGCTTATATGTACACTAACGCTAAAAAAACTGAGATCATTGTTCCTGTGGTTTCTTCTAACTCCCTCTTTAATGCAGGTGCAGCAATAAATCTATTTAAGTAATACATAGTAACGTTTTCCGTATGAACTTTCGTCTTACGAACCCGACCTCTTTCAGGTTTTCTACATACTTCACCAGCTTTTCGATATTTTTTCACAAATTTTATTATATACAGTAAAACCTGTCAAAGACGGAACCTGTCAGAAACGGAAAACTGCGAAAGCAGAAAATTTCTGGTTTTATTGGTCCCATTTTCAAATTTTGTATGTATGAATTTTCAGTACCTTGCGTGAAAAAATATTTTATTATTTATGTTTTTTTTTTTACTTTCTTTAAATTGTTATTTTATGTTTACTTTAAGAGATGAAATAAAATATTTTTGTTCAAAGATTTTTATTTTAAAGCATTTAATATTCGATAAATTCTAATTTAAACATATGTTTATTCCACTTTCTTTATAAATTGTTAAAGGCGAAACTTTCCAGCATTTGCTTATCCCGGAAAACTGTCGAAGCCGGAACAATTTGGTGGTCCCTTCACGTTCCGGCTCTGACAGGTTTCACTGTACATACATACTTAAATGACTTATTAAATCTTAATAAAGGCGAAATCTCAAAGTAGAGTCAGAACTTGTCGTTTTGGAAATGCACTTATTTGATTTCTTGACATAACTTTTACTTTACACTTTAGCATTACATAGGTTCAAGTTCTTTCAAACAATTTTCCGTTTAGGACTTTAAAAAAACCAAAAAGAATTTTCATCCAATATTTTCGAAATGGGAATTTCAGAAAAATTGAAAAAAGTGCATTGATAATATTGGTTTTAGTTTTTTTAGCGTTAGTGTAGATTAGCATCCGTAAAAATATAAAATTCATTTTTATAAATATTTCGCCAGTGAGGCCGTTTTAAAATATTTAAATACACGGATCATTAAATACAGATCATTTACGAAAAATTATTTTGCAAACTAAACTAATTGTAATTTTATTCTTATTATTTAATTGTAAAAAAATATGTTTTCGAACTTATTTAAGGATATTTAAATAGAATTGAAGGATGAAAATTAAACAGATATTTTTCGTGAAACTCAATTTTTCTTAAATACTAAGTATCTGTCCCATAATTTAGATTGTAATAAACCAATTTAAATTAATAGGACTTAAGTAATTTTCTAAGAGTTCCAATACTCTGCTCTTATACGAATACAACTTTATTTAGGGAAAAAGTGAATAAAATCGAGGACAGTGCTTGAAAAAAATTATTGCTTAGAATTTCGAAAGTCGTTTATGATACATTGTTCGCTCTAAATCTTTCGTGAATTTTAAGGTTCATTGTAAATACTAATACCAAAATATATTGGGTCGATTCTATGTCATAAACCAAAATCTTCACATTCTTTAGTAAAATTTTTAAAAAAAATAACTAAATATAAAAAAATTCTTTGTTTCTATAGGCAGCTTACCTGATATTGGCATTGATTTTTAATATATTATTACAAATACAATATACATACATTTTAATTTTTAATTTTAATTACTTCATAATGTCCTTTGCCTTACCTTGTTTTGTCTTCTGCGTTGCCTGGAATGTCCTCATAAATTTTCATTGCTTATTGTAAAATACCTGGGTTTTCTATTGAATACTTTTTTAAAGGACATGTGTTACAATAAAACTATAAGAGTAACAATTCTTAAATATTTAACAATTCACAGAATTCTTATGGAAAATATTAAGAATGTATTATAAGAATAGTAGAATAAGGTTGTGTATGAGTCTTCTGCGTTACTGCCTTTTTTTCACATAAATTTAAAACATAAGGTAAAAAAATAGAAATGCACTATATATTTAGTTTCAAAAGTGAAAGTAAATTACAATAAATTTAATGTAGAAGTATCAAATCTCTACACTTTTATCCAACAATATTTGAATGAAATTCTTCAAAAAATGTCTTCTATGTTACCAGAGAACCGACGATTGGTTTTGTTTTAAATGTTTAATAAAAAAACAATTTTCTATCATATTCTTCATGTAAGTAGTTAAAATATGACACTAAAATCGTCTCATTTATCTTTATATAATTGATTTAATTATAAATTGATTTTATACACAAAAAAAATTAAAGATATTTAGCTTAATTTTTTCTTGTATCATAAAAAATATAATTTAAAAAAATTCTGGCCAAAAACAATCTGTGGAATAATTTCAATGAGCATTCTTAAAAATTTCTCAAAAATTTTATTTGCATTTTTGATTGATTTTTTAGAGCATACAAATAATCAAACATTTTGGAAAAAAAAATTAAATTTTTGTTTGCTTACAAATTTTATTGAAGACAATTTTTTTTTTTTTAAGCCTTTTTATGTATATTTTCATCATTGTGTGTTATACCTTCGTCTGCAGAAATTTTTTTTTTTTGATTACTTTTCAAACTCTTGTCAAATATTTTCAAGAGACAAAACTTTTTTAATACATTTAAATTAGAAATTAAATTTTGGAAAAAGTAGTTTTTTTGTTTTGTTATTTTTGACATTTTTTGATTCATGATTTCTTGTTTAGCGAGTGAACAATAGTACCTATATTGTTTACCTTTTTTTTTTCTTCAATATAAGTAGTTGATAATTTGATAAAAATCTATTTTTAAACTTAAAATTTTCGAATCACTTTAAGTATGATTTAGAAATTGTGATGTAAAAAGAAAGGAGATATTTTCTGGTTTAAACGATGGAATCCATCAAGAAAGTTTTTTAAAACTTGAAAAATATGTTAGTTTTTCATGTTATAAATAAAAATTAAATTTTCTACAAGCAATCCTTTAAGAAAGTATAATACTATAATAACAAGGGTCACTCAATTGTTTTTTGGGGTTTCTGTTTTTTCTGTGTGATTTGTTTGTTTTTACTTTGTTGGCACAATGTTTACCTTTCAGAATATAAATTTTCAAGTTTAATTTATGTCCCATGTTAAAAGAAATGTCCAATATGGGGGATGGTATATAAATTTACGACATATATGTATGTATGTCAATAAGTGCTTAGCACATACATATATAGATTTATTTCATCTTTTTTTTTATTCTTTTTTTTTTTTTAAACATTTTTGGCTTTTTTTCAAGTTATTACTCTTTTAGTATCTGATTTTCATAATATAACCACGAGATAAAGAATTTAAATCTGTGGCCACAAGCACAAACCGCCTAAGTCTGAAGATGCTTATGTCGACTTAAACGGTTTGCTAATGTGACCTCAGAAATATAAGTATGTATGTGTTACGGGTATTACATGTAATTTCTCATCTATGTTGGTAAATGGTATTAGCCAGAACCAAGAAGTTTTTCTGACAACGCTTTTCATAATTGATTTGAGTTAGACATTGTAGTAGCTAAGAACAGAAAAAACGACATTAGACGCGGCTGCGATCAAACCACAGACCTTTGTCTTGCCGGGACAGTTATCTAACCAATGCATGAGCTACCGAATACCATAGTTTTAGTTGCCACGTAAAAATTGTTAATATTCAAATCTCCTTCAAAATAAAAGTAAGAATTTTCTAAAGATAACGTTTTGCAGGATGTTTCATAAGATGTGAACCATTTAAGTTTTATAAAACATTATTTTAATTGAAATGTGGACCTACATTTATGTACGTAGGTTAAATCAATGGATAATAAAAATATACATATGTGAATCGTTTTTACTTAACAAAACATTTTCATATGTAATTTTACAATATATGTACAAGCATCAATGTTTAAATTTACCTATCATATATAGAAAAAAATGTACTCATTAAATGAAAATATGTAGTTACACAATATAATATTTTCCATTTTAAGTCAATATCAGCCATAAACTACACATCTACCACTTAATATCTAACACATGTATGTGATGATATTGTATTGTATATAGGTATATAGCAATATTGTAAGCATGTTGGTATCATTGTTATATAATCATATGTTAATTTTTAGTGTATACATATGTAGATGTATAGATACGTATAAATATATGGATGTTGGTATAGTTTGAAATTAATTATTTTTTTCTTGTTAGGTAATTTGTTAATATTATTATTATTAATTTCAAATTGGTTGAATTCGATAATAATTTAATTGAATTATTGATTATAATGGATTAAATATTGAGTTGATTACTACTATACGTACTATGATACAATATAATGGTAATGAATCATCTGATTTGTAGTTATTTTTTAATTGTTTTTTTAAATTATAACCTCTTAACAAATAATTTTATTGGAAAAAAAAGTTTAATCAGCTAAATCAATTATAGTTGAAAAATACTATTTAATTTTTTTTTTGTCAACTTTCGATAAAGCATAGAGATAAATTTTGTTTATATTTGTATTATAAAATGGCTTTTGGAAATTCATTGTTGGAACGTTCTTCATACGACCATAATAAATGCAAAACAAAAGATTTTGATTTTTTTAAGGCTAACCGACATATGTAACATATAAAAATGGTTGGAATAAAAGAGGTTATATTTGTTTTTATTACATTTTTTTTAAAATGATCTGAGCACATTTGTGTACCTTAAATTTTTACAAATTTGCTTATATTTTCTGGAAATTCTAGAGGAACATACATACATGTAGATACTTCTCTGTCTAATTTTGGTTAATACATTAACCCTCTTACGACTGATTTTAAAAATTTTTTTATACATGTTTTTGTACCTGGCTTTAATTTCTTTCAAACTATTCAAGCGGAAAACTTATCAATTGAATTTTGAAAATAAACCGAAAACCATCTTTTTGTGTTTCTTCAAACTGTATATTTCTGAGCCATTTGATTGATCTAGTATGTACATACATATAATGTACATAATGTCTTCGCGTTTTGTTTAATTGTAAAATAAATTTACTTCTGATTTGTTTTTATAATTTGCATCACGATTATGCCTAAAATATTATAATCGAAAAGCTATAGTGAAGCATTGTATGGGTTCATCAATTGTACTATTTGAAGGAAGGCATTACTTTATCTGAAAGTCCTCTTACAACAGATGTGAAATATCAATTTTTGAAATCTACAAATATAAAATTTGATTTTCACTAGATTAAAACTTCAAATTTAAGACTTTGTATATATATTCAACCAAATAAAATTCACTCGCCTAAATAACAGAATAAAATATATAAAAAAATATACATGGAACATACTTTTTGGATCACTTTTTTAAATTAAAACACATTTATAAAAAAAAAGCAACAGTTTTGTTACAAAAATTCGAATTTGCTATAAGTTCAAGCTATGCATGGGTCCGATGGACCCTTTGTAGTCTTCTACATTAAAATGAATGAAAGCGAAAAATGTTAAAGATTAAAAATTTGTTTTCTGGATTTTGATGATTGCATTTTATAAACAGAAAATATATACTTTTATATAGGGTATAGGCTCTTTTATATTAAAGCGGGTTCAATAGACCCTTATGATCGTTGAAGGCTTTTTACTTCTACATTCAGAAAAAGGTCCAGCTTGGCACTTTTTTCTAGTTCTAAATTAAAAGTGGAAGTACTAAGATACTCGTAGTATCTACATAATAGATTACATAATTATCATAATTAATAATTGAACTTTTGGTCAAAAAAGAGTTAGGTTAGGTTAGATTAGATTTTAGAAAAGAATTACCATATATTTATTTTACAATATCAAAGTCATTATGTAAAATTATTCCTAAAATCTTTTCATTGGAAGTCAAGCTGGTTATGTAGAAACTATATTAGAATTCAGATAAAAAACCTTGAATATTTCGAAACAAAACTGAATGGAGTTAGACCATTTTCAAAATAAAATATGTTAGAAAATAAATATGAAATCTAATTTTTTATAAAAGTAAATAATGTGTATTTCAATTGTCTATGTTCAAAAACTTTTAATACGCGATATTTTCAAAATTTTCATGGTCTTGTGCAGTTTATCTTCTTATTTTTCATTTCCATATTATAACTTTCTACTTTCCTTAAAAAATTGGTATAAATAAAATTGATATCACAAAAAAAAACCATAAAAAAGAATGTAGAAAAAAAAAGTATCATATTATCTGATGAATTAGCATATGACTTCTTAAAGAAATTTATCATAAATCTATAAAACGAGAATGTCATCTTTGATAAAAGCATTTCATATTTTTAGTTTTTTTCTTTCACACATAAAAACTTTTAATCTCATTTTATATTATCCCTTATATAATACATATGTATAGCATACATGTCGAATACATATTTTTTCTCCCATATTCTATGTATTCATATATATAAGTAGTTTTATTCTTTTTATCGCAAGGCATTTTTTGTAACTATTTTTTGAATTGGCTTTTTTTTTCTTTTTTTTTTTGAGATTTTTATTGTGTTATTATGTTTGTGAATTATATATGCAAAATTACAGTTACTTATCAACTATATTTTCATATATATATATCGTTTACCCTTATAATAATATTATATGCCTCTTGATGTAGTTAAAATAAATTGAAATACAAACTTTTTTTTGGTTATTTTTATAAAGTGGTAATTTAATAAAAATTCTATTTCTTTTTATTATCTTCAGACATTTTAAGTGGAAAAGTAGGCAAATTGAAAGGGGTTTATTTTTTTTTCTCGTTTGAAAAATGATTTTTTTTGAATATAAATTATACCTATTATTCGTTGTTATGTTAAGGATGAGTACATTTTGAAAAATAAAAAATTTTTATATAATGGAAATTTAATTTTAAAATTTTTTTATCATTTTGAAATTTAGTCAAATTTGAAAAATAATGTCATGTGTATGGTTCATGTGTTTCATTTATAATTTAGTAAAAAAATTATTTCTGTAGAAAATGAAACATCAAGTGATCAAGAACGAACAGTCTTCAAAGAAAAACTCAAAAATGAACTGCCTGAATGAATTCTTCTTACTCCTACTCGAAAAAATGTTATTCCTTGAAGTTTTAAACACCCAGACTTAAAGCTCTTTACTTAACAATGTTTGGAAAAATACTGAAAAAAAAAACCAGAAAGAACTATAATGTTATGATAACTGCAAAATTGCGACATTTATGAAGAATAAGGAAGAAAAAATATACGTATTGTATATAAGTTCTATATAAACAATCTGTGTTTTGTGTCTACAATTTTTAAATTTAAAACTAAAAAATTGTTAAAGATCCATACAATTTTACATATTTTTTTATACATTCAGCCAATATGCCATAACCATCAAAAGGCAATTTACACTTTCTTAGAATTTTCCTGATAATATTTACATTTTATCTACATTTATATTTTTAACCATACAGGGACACTATTTTTAGATCCTTTGTAAGCTCCATTAATTTTCATTCACAGACGAAAAGTCGTATAAGTTTGCAAATATACACACTAACATTTTAAAGTTTTAGTATATCGTTTAATAGCTGTTATAAAATGAAAATATAAAAAAAAACAGAAGAATTAAAAAATGTAAAATTTTCACAGTTCACAATTTTCAAACTACATATTATGTAATAAGCCATACATATTGAAAATATTTTATGTTCAATTTTCTTCTCTTCTTAAAGTCAAGCAGTTACATACATAATATATATGTAGGTACAATATTTTTTGATTAAACTTCAAACTATACCTACTGTGACGTAGGTAAACAATTTTAAATGGCAAAAAAAATTTAACATGCTTTAATATTTTAAAATAATAAATATCAGTGAACACATTGAAAGGTATTTTAAGGGCCCATTGAAATAAGCAAATTTTAATAATCACAAGAAATTTAAAAAATTTTAAATCGAATATTTGACGTGAAAATTTTTTAAATACTATTTTTTTTACAACTTTTTAATACACAGGGTGATTCCGTTAAGGTGTCCGACCCGGAAACTAAGGAAAGGTCTCGGAAACTACGTATGGATGATGGTGGAGAGGGTAATCTTAACCGTTACGGAGTTAGAGGGGGGGAGATTTTTGGCTCATCTATCCTTTGCGAAATTGTAGAAGACTCCTGTATCTTTCCATCAACATCTTTTATGCCGCTGTACCTCTTACCGTTCAGAAGTTATAAGGCCTCAGAACCAACATTTTGTCAAATTTTGGCTTTAACGTTAATTTTCTCGAGAAATGCTCTATATTAACCCTCATTTTATATGCAGAAAAAAAATTCTCAATTTATTCTGCATCGATTTGCTAACTAATAACTCCGTAACGGTTAAGAATATCCCCCCCTCCTTACCATCTATACGATTTTTTGTTTGCCTCACCGAGACCTAACCGTATAGTTTCCGGGTCGGACACCTTAACGGAATCACCCTGTATAGTACAACAACAACTTTAGACTTCCTCAACAACGTCAACAAAATTCCATTTTATTTTTCAACACTTTTCTTCAAACTTTTCCTTAAACATGTAAAAAAAAATCTTAAATTTCTTTATGCTTTAAATTATCAAATCTTTAAGAAAAAAATTTAAATAAAATATTTCGTTTCAAATAAAATTGAAAATTGAGTAAAAACTTTTTTACTTTCAAGATGAAAAAACAACACACTTATTACTTTTTTTTTTTTTTGAAAATTTTTGCTTAAGTAGTATTATTTTTAACTTGAAATAAAAAATAGTACTTTCCATTTTTATATGTATTTTCAATTGCTTCTTGAACATGTTATCTATCAAAGTATAAAAGTAGTAATTGTAGAAAAAAAAATAAATAAAAAATCAAAATAACAAACTGCTATTTGATAAAAATAAAATAAAAAAGTCAAAAGATTCATACAGAGCAAGGGTAAAAGTAATAATTTTTTGAATAAGACTAAAAAAGCTTTTTATATTTTTTATTTTGTATGTGAACAGAATATTTTCACGAGAAAAAAAAACAACAACAAACAACTTTTTTAAACTTATTTAACATTGGAAACAATTATTTAAATAAATAAAAACACAACAACATTTGAATTTAAATAAGTTAAAAGTTTTCGTTTTGAAAATTCAAATTTTTTGAAATGATGAAGTGAAAGAGTATTTTATTTGAATGAGTTGAATGAGAAATACATACATACATACTTACATGTACCTATTTAGATACACACTGGTACCTATTTCAGAAGAAAAGTAACAAAATGAGCAATATCACCTTGAATTTTTCAAATATGTAAATTGAAAAATAGTAAAACTTTGTTCATACTTAGCAGATAAAAGTAATCTGAATAGAAAAAAGAAAGCATTCTTTTACGTTCTTTGCAATAAAAAAAACAATACATAATAAAAATTGTATTTCAATCTTTCACACAAATTCAATTTTATTTTGCTTTCCAGAATAATTTTCAATGTCATAACAGATGACTTGATTCGTAGTTTTTAATCTATTTTTGGCTTTTTTTGTATTAATTTTCATTTCAAAACCAACGTTTTAGGCTCACAATACAAACGATTAATTTGTTTATATGATTATATTGTAGAGGCAATTATATCAATTCAATTTTATTTTTCTGGTAAAAACAAAAGCCAGTCATTAATTGTTTTTAGTTGTGGGTAATCGTTTTGCAACCACACATATGTCATTCTCATTCCATATCCCAGACACACTATATAAATTTGTAGATATAAATGGAAGTATATGTATAGATAATATTGTACACTTTGATCCATGAAAATAAATCCTTTTGAATTTTAGTTCCGTCAATATAACATTGAATTTCTTTTCTATCAGCAGGAATTGCTTTCATTATTACTTTTTTTTGCAATTCTTTCTTTGTTAGTATTCATTCATTTTCAGTTCTATTTGTCTTTCAATTTTTTTTTTTATTTCAGCTTTTTATTTTCAATTCGGTCAATGTATAGAGTCAATTTAGAAAATTGATAGAGAAAGAGTAAATGATTTTCATTGCTGCTGCTGTAAATGATATTCCTATTTATGTGTACATATGTATATATATACATATGTATTGTATTATACAAATATAATATGGGATTGTATACTTTGAAATAATTGAAAATGTCAGTGTCATCTAATGAAAATCGAAACCAATAAACGAATTTGAAAACAGAAAAAAAAATTTCCTTAAAAAAATTGATAAAAACAGAAAAAATACGTTAAAATTAGTACGTATATACATGTATACATATATTTTTTTGTTATTTTTTTCAATGTAATATAAACATACGAGTACAGAAGCCAAAAAGAAAATACGTACACTCTTGGCAAAAATTAAGTTCGAGTTTGCTTTAATCTTGGTTTTTCTTCCTTTTGTGTATGTCTTTTCTATTACCTGCCCTATTGTTTTAGTAATTTATGTCTATATGAAACATGCTGTAATTCTGAATTTATTTGTTAATGAATTCATTATTACTTTGAAGTTTAAAGAGTGCAGTTTGTTTAGAAAAAAAAAAAGTTGAAAGCGAAAGTTCGAGTATGGCAAGAAACAAAAGAAATAAAATCAAAAATTCAAGTTTTTAAGGATCGTGGTTGGTCCAACTGTCGCATAGCTAGAAAAATACGCTTTTCAGAAGCCGCTGTAAGAAAGTTTTTGAAAAATTTTGAAAAATATAAGGCTTTAGGTCGAAGAAGTGGACAGGGCCGTATGCGCAAGACAACGGAACGCCAAGACAATTTAATTAAGCGCTTATGCCTGAGAGATAGATTTGCAACGTCAGAAAAAATAAGAAAGCAGTTTAATGATAACCATTCGTTATCGACTTAAAAAAGGTGACAAAAGATGTTTGGTACAACGAGATTAATTTATTTGTATAAATTTTTATTCTTCAATGCCAGCTAGAATCAAAGATGTGATTAAAAAAAATGGGGGCTGTACGAAATATTAAAAATATTTTTTGTATTATAAATGTTGGTATTTTTCATTTTTTGTAATTAATATTGTAATTATTATTATTTTTTTTTTTTTGAAATAAAAATAATAAAAGCTATCTCATGAAAGTACTTGTTTTTCATCGATAAGCTACCTAAAATTCTATCCTTTCATGATCCTTATTTTTAACAAAAAAGTGGAAGTTCCCATGTCTCTTTATACTACAAAATATTTTTCATCCATTCAATGATGCAATTGAAACTTACACTAAAACATGACATTATTTTGAAGAATGACTTTACATCCCATTAAAAACGATTTTGAAAACGTAATTTACATTTTATTTGTTTTTATGTGAAAATGTGATAACTCGAACTTAATTTTTGCCAAGAGTGTACATATAAACGTACTTTTATTTTTTTTTTTTTGTCCAATTAATTTTCAAAGTATTTAGATATACGAATATTTCTACAAAAATTTCTATTAAATATATGACACAGAATTTACATATATGTACATATTATGTTTGTACTATATGTATAAAAATTATACGTATATCTAGAAAATTTAAAATGCGTTGACTTATGCAAATTTTTTTTTTGCTATTAGTAGAACTGATTAACTAATAAATTGATTGCTTGAGAAAATAAAGCTTTTCATCTCTCTATCTGATTTCTTCCAATTTCTCTTCAATTGTAAAAGATACATATTATATTTGTAAATGTAACTCAGCAATGAAAATTTTAAAGTACTTTTTTATTATGAAAAATTAAAAATTGACCAATTTATAGCGCTTAATTTTAAGAAACAACAAAAACTTAAATTATTATTAAAGAAAACCATATGGTAAAAACAAAAAAACTATAGGCTTTAACACTGAGTCTACTAAAATGAACACATAACTTTTGTATTCAAACAAAATAATAATATTTTTTTGATCACTCACCTCACTCACCTGTAAACAATTTTTCTTGGCAATAATTTTCAAAAGTTGATGAAACTGCAAATGATTACGATAACAATTTAGTAACTACATAGTCGAAAACTGCATTAATTGTTTTGTCAGAGACTCAACAATCTTTTTTAGTGTAATATTTTTTTACAATAACTTTTACTTTTTACCAGAAACTTAATTGATCGGATTATTTATATCCATTTCATGTTTCAGATGGCTCGAGGGAACCAAAGCTTTATAGCGTAAAGTGGTATAAAATTTTCACAAAGAATTGTTTTTTTCTTTACAAATCTACCATGAAAAAGAAAACAATAAAATTTCTGTTCTTTATGCTATTTTGAAGAGTTGAATTGGGTTTGCTTAAATGTTTATTTAAAGGTGAATTGAGAAAACAAATATGGAAGATAAACAGAACACTGTAAAGCTAACGAAGTATGAACTTTGTGAGAGAGAAAAAAAACACTAAAATAAAATTGTATACGAATTTATCAGTTATTGATTATTATTTTATTTTTTTGCAAAGAAAAAAACAACCTGGGTATATGTACTTAACAAAAAAAACTAGATATGTATAAGATGATTGATTATTTTTTATTACAGTTTACTCTTTCCCATCATTATATTGATTTTTAGAAAATTTCCATTTAAAGATAGAAATTTCAGGGGAATAAATTAACAACATGAAACGAAATATCCATTTTATGTTAGGTACATGTTCTTTTTACATTTGTGGTGGCTTTTTTTTTTATATTTGTCGGATACATAATATACAATTTTATTTTGCCAAATAAATTTATTTCAAACAAATTAAAATATTCAAATGCATTTGCCTGGAATAGTGTTTATTATTTACACAGAAAACAATCCACAGATGCAAATTTTTACAACAATTTGATTAAATAGTTTATGTAGTAATATCAGAATTTCGAAAACATTCGTAAAATACACAAATAACTCGCCACTTTAGCACCAGAAATAGGATATTGAAAGCATGCTGTCACAATTTGGAAAATAAGATGAAGATGGACTTTAAGACAATTAAGGAGAAATGCGATACCCGTAGAGGCGTAGAAGTATAAAACATAAAGGAAACTGCTACCTTTGCATGTGGAAACTGTAAAAAAACATGTAAGAACCAACGAACATTTTTTAATTACAATTCATTCTTGTAATGAATCTTGGTTTTACTTAATCTTTTCTAACATTTTTGTTTTCATACCTGGTTAATAACTATATGTATAAGGATTAAACCCAAAAATAGCCGAAAAACCCATTTTTCAATAAATTTTTCTCAATTTTAAATAACTAGGAAGCTAATGTACATGTTCTTTAATTAATTAATTTTTACAAAATCAAGTGCTTTTTATTTCAGTATTCCTTTTTACAATATCATACGTATGAGAAATTCAAATCAAAGAATTAGAATACATATAAAAAATATCAGATATTATCATAGATATGCACACGTACGGGTTTGTCTACAATACTATTCCACTGTAACTCTTTTATATGCAACACAAAAAAGACAGTTGAATATGGTAAGACAAGATAAATGAAATTGTACATTAGAAAAGAACACACGTTTTCTAAAATGGAAAATAATTTTATCGTAACAAAACATCTACATAAGTATATGTATACATGCACATTTGATATGTTAATTGCACTTTACGATAAAACATTGAATAATAATCTTAAAGGGAAATTTCATTGCAATTTGTAAAACTTTTAAAGAACATAAACATTTCGTATATATGATGATAATTTGATTTTATGTGTTTGTAAATGAATCTTTTTTATGTAAATATCTGCTCTATTTTGAGAAAAAATAAATAAAAATAAATAAATAAATACATATGTATGTAGGTGGTAATTTTGTTTAGAAGCTCATATTGTAATGAATGATATCTGCAATTTGTATAAAATAACATATTTCAGATATTTTTTTTACTTTTCTGATATTATTGATTCGATTATATTTGATGGTTAAAATTAAGTGAAAATGCTTGGAATGCGTTACGCACTAGATGAAAGAAGATTCAAAAGTATTCATTTAAATTTAAAATTCCGTTGTAAAAGTCTAATGGACACGCGACAGCACCAAAGATAAGTGTTTACCACCGAATTATGTTTAACTAAAAGATATTTCAACATTTTTAAGCTTTTATATCTTTAAAAAAATTTAGTAAGCTAACAAAGTTGAAAAAAAAAAACCCAAAATGGAGTTTGGATGGTAGCAATGATTATAGATTAACACTTATTAATTATCTTTGATGGTAGTTTGTTCTATGATGCTAAATAGGTAAATTGATTTTACTTATATGAATTATGAACTAATAGAATTGAAAGAATATGTACTCGTATACCTTTAAATTTAGACAATAATATGAATTTGATTGATTTTATACGTTGTTATATTTTAGAAAATCCTTACGTACGATATGAGTATACATACATACCTACTACATACATACATATTTTTATTATATATTTATTACCTATACGAAATTAAAATTGTTTCATTATTATTTTTCTAAGTTCCTTAATATTTTTATAGTTTTTAATTCACAAAAACCACAATATCTTAATTTTGAATTCTTTAAAAACTTTAAAATTTGCACATAAGTACATACATATGTACATAATATGTATATTGTACATATATTTATTTTTGTATGTCTGTACTTATATACCATTTCAAACATTTCTTAAGTGCTGTATCACGTTAAATTTTTAGTATTATATACCTATAGGTATATATAACAGAACATAATGAGTAACAAAAATTCTTCCACATAAATGTAGAATGTAATAAAAGATACCACCAAAGTTAACAAAAAGAAAATTTTACAATCTCTTGAATTTTCAGGTACACATTGTTTTTTTTTTGTATTTTCTTTGTAATAATGCATAGATAATTTTTTTTTTTTTGAAAAATTCATGTAAGTAAAACACTGAAAAATCATTAAAACGATGCAAATTATATTCTTTATGGCTCTCATAAAATTTGCAATGTGTACAATTGTACATAGTCGTTTATCATGTGAGCTTTCTTTAATTTTATTTTTGTTGCTATTTTTTCATATTGTTATTTTATGATGGGCCTTTTTTCTTCGTAGATCAATGCATTTTAAAAAAAAAAAATTAAAATTGCTTTATTTTTTAAAATTTTTATAAATGAAGTTTTGGAATGTTCTATTTTTTAGAGAAATAAAAACAATCTTGGCTTTTATTCAATTGTTTATTCAATTTTTAAATTTTCAAGCTTGAACTTCAAACAGAATTTCTATTAAAAACAATGGACAATGGACCACCGACAATAAATTCGCTTGTCAAATTTAGAGAACAATGTATAGTATGTTATTTTTCGTGAAAAATATCCACAACTATGACTATTGGATATTATAGTATTTTTCTTTTTGGAAGTCAGTATTGTGCTTATGGAGGCAGTACCCGATGAGTTTTTTGCCTTGGTAATATTTAATTTAAAAGATTTCCCTCGATTGAAATTGAGATCTGATCACCCCACACACGAGACAGTTTTATTCAAACAATTTGTGAAAGAATATAGAAAAGTATACCTATCTTGCCTGTACTGACGTCCAAAAAGAAAAAAATAGTATAGGTTAGATTAGATGGGAGATGCAGTATATATGCCTAATGCCTGCAATCAAAACCTATATTACATATAATATAACCTCATTACCTCACCATAGGTATAGTCATACTTCAATTTTTTCTCTTACAAGAAGAAAAGAAGGCACAATATTTTTCACCCTTTTTTTTAATTTTTTGACTATTGTGCACTTTAAAAATTATAACACTGTTAATTTATTATATTTTAAAACTTTTATAAACCATATTTTATTAAAAAAACCAAAAATATTTAACTAAAACACAATTTTTTTACATCACTATTTGTACTACCAGTACTGAATGTTTTGACGTTTCAACACTTTTATCGTGTTTGATTGTGTTAGTGCAGAAAACCACAGGGAGGCTTGTATTATAGAGGGTTTTGCCTGCAATTCATGTTGGATCTTTTGTAATGCTGGATTCGACCTCAAAGTAAAGAGCTTGAACAAAACCCAATTCTTTTTCTAGGCGTATAGTACCATACTTCGTCTGATGTTAGGTATATTTTATCCATGTACCATATGTATGTATATGACGTTTCTGGTTTCTCTTGGTAGAATCTGCAGTTATAGTTTTCTTCAATCTCCATTTTGACTAGATAGTGGTATTTAAGATGACAGTATCCAGTAAGAAGTCCTACGAGTGTTCCCTTTTTGAAAATAATATAAGTTCTAGCGCCTTGCTCTTATTGAGTATAATAAACTTTTTCGCTTGTCTAGTGCGAGGAGTGAGGACTTTTGTTGTTCCTCCCCATATTGGTTGATAATATTTGTTCTGTGTGACTTGGATAGCCCACAGGAAAATTCAAGTCTGATGATGCTATATTCTATTTCTACGGTTAAATGTAAAAGTTCAAAATATTAATTGAGGTTTTTTTCTCATAATGATAAATTCACATACGTACATTACATAATATGTATCTACCATATATGAAAGATAGAAATAATTCCTAATTAAATTAGGAATTTTAAATACATACCATCGTTAAAAATGAAACAGTAAGTAACTAAGATACATTTCAACAGAAATAGCATAATAATACATATAGAATATTTAGTCGCATTTGTAGACTGAAAATGACAACCTGATTTCATGACGACAAAAATGTGGTTATGCTTTTCAATTTTACTAATTAAAAAATGTTATTCATGGTTTAAAAGAATTTTGATGTATTAAATGATGTCCACTCCTAACTTTTTTATATGGACGTACGTAGTACATACTATAATGCATGTGTATGTTGAGATATAATATTTAATTGCAAAAAAACAAAAAAACAAAACAAAAAAACTATCATATTTCGTTAAATCTAATAAGCTATGACAGAAATGTACATAAAACAGATATGGAATTCTAAAGTTATTTCATCCGTATAAAAGTATAACAAATAATAGATGACATTTTCCACCAAAAATAGTAAAAATATATGTAGTTTTTTTTTTTAAATGAAAGATAAACTGTTTTTTTATCTATAAAGTTAATAAGTTCATTTTGTATTTTGTATATGCATAATGTGTACATAGTACATACATAGTATGTTATATGTAAATGACTGGCATTTGACAATTTGTTAATCATAGCAATAATTTTTCTATTTAAAATAACTTAGAATATATTTAAATTTTTACATGATTTTGATGAGTACAAAGCTTGTCCTTCACAATCGCCGGATCTCAACCCGATTGACAACCTTTGGGAGTTAATGAAAAAAAAAACTTGGGGCAAATTTCTACCACAATAACAAAAAATTATACAGGGTCATGAGACGCGAAAGGAGAAAGGTACCAATGAAAGTTATTAATTCTAATAGACTCAATGCCAAAAAGATGCTCTGTATAGTTATAAAAAAAGGACCATCATACAAAATACTACATTTTTTATAGAACATTTTCTTTTAAAGAATTATAGGTAGTTGCAAATGTTTTGTTACAGTAAATTTTGACAATAAATTTTTATTTTTTGTTTTTCTTCGTTTTAGTTATAACTCGAAAATAATTTTTTTTTACTAGATGTTAGAGAATAAAATGAAGAATAAATTTGTTAAAAAATATAATATGAAATATTTTATTTTTGGCTCGAAAATTGCATCTGAATGTGAACTATGGGTTAGTTGCAAATGTTTTGTTCGCAACTGTATATGTACTTATAATAAATTCTTGGACTTCTTCGGCTTACGAATGTATCATCCAGTAAAGGGTTTTTCGATTCAATGTGTTGATATCTTAGGTTTTTAAATTTTATTTTTAGTCATGTTACAGCTTTATGTTTTACAAAAAAACTACTTAATTAATTATTTACAAACCCATATCGACTTTTTCAATGAAACCAAAACGATAAAATATTGATGATGGTGCTTATAGGGACGTAATGTCACGCTGGTTTTTACAGTTTTTAAGCTTTGTAACCGTGTACTAGAAAACATGTTGGCAAATTTAGGCAAACGAACACGAATTAAAATAGTTATTCTAGGACTTAAAGTTGAGAAAAATATCAGTTCATTTTTTCCTTTATTTGGTTTTATAGTATGAAATTTACATATATAGGTAAGCTTAATGTAACAACGCGATATTCTGTAAAGGAAAAGTGTGGATGAAAATTGAAAACGCTGAAAATTATTTTAATACTTTCAGCCTAGTTTGAGACAGAATAAAAAAATATATGAGTAAAAACCATATTACAATACGTATTATGTATATGTAATCTTCTCCATGTTGAACTTTTGTTAATGTTCAACAAGAACGAAAAAACAAAATAAAATTAAATCTGAAAATTGCTTAATGCTTAATGCTTGAATCAAGAAAATTTTGAATTTGTGGATGTTATTGAATGGTGTATCAAACATTTTTTTAAATTACGACAGATGACAACAAAGTTCTTCGAATTAAAAATTTTAGAAAATTACAAGAGAAAAGATAGACTTTATCTTCAATTTTTGTTATTTTAGATATTCAGAATTTCTTTAGCACGTTGTAATACACAAATAACGACTAATTTCTTTCTTTGTTTTTTGAAAAAATAGGTATGTATAAAGTACATAAAACTAAATGAAGTAAAAAAAAAATTCTATACATTTACGTAACATTTTTAAAATTACATAAGAATCAGACAATTTATCTACCAAATACTTACATATGTATGTGTGCATATGTATCTTATCAATGTGCTTAAACTGAAAATGGTTATACATATATATTATGTATTATAAAATGTTTAATGTTAAAAAGTCTAAATTTTTTTTTTCAAAAGCTCATAGAATACAAGAATAAAATTGAAAAACGAATATGCATTACATAAGAAAGTTAATATTATAAGGATTCTTGGCAATTTGTACAAGTACCGGAGAAAGCATAACAGAATGAACATGAATAAAAGGAAGATATAAATTCTAAGCAACAGGAAGGAAAACTATTAACATTCCGGTTCTGGTGCATTATTTGCTATTAACCTTTTTTTTTTCTATTTCATTTTATTTTTATTTTAGATTGATATACTAGATATCGAAATTCAGAACGAGTTATATTAAAATAGAAGTGTCTGCAGAAACTATTACTTAACGAATAAAATCGTAAGCGTAACATTTTTTTTTCATCTTTTTTATCGTATTTTTTGTAGGAATAAGATACAAGTTTTGGAATAATACTATATTTCGTTCGTTTTATCATTTTTTTTTAATTGCTTGCTCACGTATATTATTTCGTGGTTGTATATAAATATCTATAATTAAACATGTCCCTTTTTCAATTGTTAAAAAAATAACCATATTTTAGGTTTTCTGTCCAAAACGAAAACTGAAAAATAAATAAAAAACTCTCTTATTAATGATTTACAACATTGTGTTGTTTTTTTTTTTTTTTGTTAAGCTCAATACAAAAACCAAATATGGAATTTGTCATGAAATTCATTTTAATGATCCAAAAATACGTAATGAATACTGATTGTGAATTTCATATCAAAAATTATTTTATTTTCATAAAAAGGAAGAGATACAAAAAATTTTAAGGATGATAATTTATACTTGTGAAGTGATTTTCAATCAATTATGGCAATTAGTGAATTGACATTTTATTTTTATTTTAAATAATTTTTTTTTGACTTTTTTTATTTTAATTTTATTTTAAACATTTTTTTGTATAGCAATTTTGAAGCCGATTTTTCAGGTATGATAGATTTAAATAAATACAATCATACAATTTCGAAACTGCATATTCTAAAAACGAGTTCTACATACTACCTATAACATTTTTGTTATCCAAAAAATGTATCTTTTTTTTAAATATTCAAAATTAAAAGTTCTATGGATGAGTTATTGAAATATGTATATATATATATATATATCTGTTCTTCTTCAATTTTTGAGAAGTATGTACCTATTATGTTCTTTGTATTAGATTTATTTTCTTTTGTATAAAAAATTCTGCTTAGATTTAAAAGTTTATATTGAATAATCCTGGTGCATATATTTAATATTTAATTGTATTGCGTACAAATCTACTTATAAATTGTTCCTTCTTTTTTTTTTCAGGGTTATTTTGTTGTTGAAAATAAAATAATTTATTTACCATTATAAAATTTTTCCTTTGTATAAATTTATTAAATTCTTTTGCTTGTTTAATTATACATATTTTTAATTGAAAATTTTCACATTTAACAATAAACGTTTCCTGCATTTTGTAATTTATTAGGAATTCATAAAATTTAATCATTTATAGTTTTGCTTGGTGTTTCCATGGCTATTCGTATGTACATCTTATGAATGTGGAAATAAAGGACAACCGCATAAAAGTTTTTGATAATAATAATAATTAAAGAAGTCCATAGTAACAAAAGAAAACAAATTTTAGAAACCAACGAATTTGGTTAACCGCATAAATTTTGTATACTCATCTTTTTAAGTTCTACAATTTTAGAATTACAATGGAAAATACTTAGAATAAAAATTGCGATGGATTTTCAAATTTTTTGTAAAAGATTTTAGATAATTTTTTTTTTCAAAATAGGTACAAATATTAAAAACAAGTATATTGTATGAAATTTTTGAATAAAGTAAAAGAATATGAAATTTAAAAAAAAAAAAACATTCATAGCACAAATTTTCCTTGTACATTATTGCAATTACTGTCAGATTACAAAAAGTAGATGTTAAATTGAAAAAAAAAGTAATTCTTATGAATAAAAATAATGATTTATTAGATTTAAAAAACACCTCTTATTTTTAAAATTTTCTTTAATAACTTTCTGTTATAATTCTTGATTGGACTAATGACTTGTTCCAAAAAGTAAAATTTTTTTTATTAATTATAGCCATACTGAGACAGCTTAGAATAGTCCCTTCAATTCACTTAATTAGCATATACTGTTAACGTTTGTAAATAGAATGAAGAAAGATTTGATGAGGTTATGGGGTGGTGGGGGTTGAGAGTAAAATGCTTAATTTGAACTTTAAAACGAGAAGAAATATTTTAAAATCTATTATTTTTTTTTTATATAATATGATAGAAAGAAGATATGAAAATTTTGGGATCCGGAAAATTCATCGCCAGCAATTCTTCGCCAGCAATTCATCGCCTCAACAATTCATCGCCACAGCAATTCACCGCCAGCAATTCTTTGCCAGCAACTCGGCGGTGAATTGCTGTAGCGATGAATTGTTGAGGCGATGAATTGCTGGCGAAGAATTGCTGGCGATGAATTTTCCTAGACCCGAAAATTTTAATCCTCTACACCTTTATTTATGATCACATACTTGTATGTGCACACGTTGCATCATTGTATTTAATTTTTTTTTTCAGGTAGACAACAAAAGAAGAGCATGAAGCCAAAAAATTGAAGTAAAATTTTAAGGCAATTTTTTTAAAATTAAATTAAATAGAATAATATTTTCTGTTAAAACTTTTTTTATATTTGCTAATGAGTCATTTTTTTGATTCATGAGTTTGTAAAAGTACATATGTACATATTTCTGATTTTTTTTTTTTTTTTTTGTGCATAATTACGATGTAATTTTGGGTCACTTATTTAATCAAGGATTACTGAATAAACTTTAATATAATTTAAAAGATACTTTAGTTCAATTTTTTTGTGTTTTTTCTGGGAAATATTATAATGAATTTTGAATTTCGTATGAGGAGAACACAACTTTGTATATGAATAATTTTATCTATAAAAATGTTATGAATTTTATGAAAAAAATATGAAATGGTTTGGTGTTTTCGATAAAAAAAAAATTAATGTTGTTTTTTAAAATCTATCATTTTCAGATTCACATGATTATATAAAAATTTTTCTTCAAGCTACAAATTCAGATATTTTATCAAAAATTCTGGAAAAAAATGTTGTAAAATTCGAACACGAACTTTATTGCTTTTGAATTCTATAATAATGTTGATTTTTTTTATTTATATTTTAAAAAATTTAAACTACATATATTACGTTTTTGTTGAAATATTCGTAAATTAAAAAAAACACAGCAAATTCTTTCCGTCTCTTTACATCAAAAATGGATATTATTTAATATACATATACCTATAGATAATCTTATTTTGACTAACTAAGAAATTGGAAAACATAAGAAATTTTAAGAAAAATTACTTTCTCTGATAAAAATTGTACAAATTCTTGGAATTTTTCTACTTTCCAATAGGCCATGCGTCATTTAATGTATATAAATACATATGTAGAAATTTCTCTTCGCCTTTAGGAGATACATATTTCAAATATACATATTTTAAAAAAAATACGAGTACATACATATGTACATACAAACGGAGAACATTCTGTTAACATTTCGATATAAAGGTGGAGCTAAATATCTAATTAAAATTATAAAGAATTTGAAATAAATATATTTATAAATAAGTATACATATATACATACAAATGTGTAATGTATAGTATATCAACCTAAAAAACAATGTATGTACATATATGTTGTGAAATCTGTCACTTTTAGAACCAATCGAACAAATATCTTACGAAGACGCCTATATACTCGTACATATAGGAGCATTTGTTTCTAATAAGAAAAGAAAACTAGGTTGATTATTATTTTTAAATTGGAAAATTTAAAGAAAAATTGTTTTTTTTATTAAAGGACACATGTTTACTCTTTCAAGTTTTTTAACAGATATTTTCAGACAATTTTTTTTGTTCTTGAAGTGATATTTTTTAACAGTCAATATTCACCACCGAAAAGGATTTAATAATATTTAATCCACGTGAATCAACTTTTATTAAGTAATTCAATTTTCTTAAGCAAAATTTTTTCAATAAAAATTTGTTCCTTATTGAGTTTCAAATTCAATGGGATTTAGTTTATTAAACATTTTATTATTTACCATAAATTCTGCCCAGAGATTGTGTGAATAAATTATTAATTTTAAAAATATCTTAAAAAAAATTTCTTCAATTTGAAACTTTACATTAGAAAACTTGATAATTTATCTTTTGTAAAAAAGTGACTATAGTTATTCTAAAATACATATCACATATAACACGCATCGCTAATATTTCAAAGTTTCCATGGTTTTTCTCAGCAGTCATACTTTAGAAACTTTGTTATCCAAATAAAAAATCTATTTTTTTTTAAAAAATTTTAATAGTGTATTATTTGTCTTCAATTAAGTATATACATTCATACATACATATAAGCTTAACATGTGAATTCATCACTACTTGTCATTTTTCTTCCAATAATATTCCCCCTTACGCATTTCCATTTGTATGTGCCATACAGATACTACTATAGACTTTGCTTTAATTAAAAATTTCATAATACAGATTTTTTTTTTGTAAACTAAACATATGTAACTGTTTATTTTCAGATAAATCTTGTGATATTCACCTGTCAGATTTATGATTTAGTCATTTTTTAATATTTATTAACAAATTCTTCACTACACTTCCTAAATACTTCCAGCCAATTTCTACTATTTTTTAAACATTATTTTCATATGATTGGGATTCAAGTCATGATTTTTATGTGGGTAAAAAAAACTGAAATTTTTTTGTAGTCACACTTTTTTCAATGAAAATTTTTATTAGGTAATAAGTATATACTCAGTTTTTTTATATATATATTATGTAAATAGCTCTATTGAAAGGAAGGCTGTTGAAACGGAAGTTAAGAAAACGATAAACTAATAAAATTCAATCGATAAATTTAAGTTCATGTAAATCTTTCTGTAAGCAAAAGTAAAAGAATTGAATTTTTGTTTATATTTCCTTTTTTTCGCTTGCAAAATATTTATTATTATTATTTTTGATGGAAAAGTTTTGCAGTATCAAAGCGATTATGGTTTTCAAAAAAACACATATAAAATAAATAAGTGAAAACAGAATAAAAATGAGTTTATTTTGATGAAATTTAAAGTTTGTCAAAAATTCTTGAAATTCTTACGTAGAAAACGCATACAATAGATACAGACTTATATGAACAGGTTTTTGTAAAAACGCGTATTTTGACAAATACATATATGTATGTTCACTTTTTATGGTTGTATTCGATTTTTGGTAATAACTCGAACTTTATTGATTTTTAAATTAATTATTTTTTCATATTTTGTTCAAATTCTAGCAAAATAAAAAACATCTTCAGTGGAAATTATTGATAACGAAATATTTGTTTCACTAAAGTCTCAGTTCTGAAAAGAATAGCGAAAACTGCGATGTTGTAAGACAACTTAAAATGCCCGAAATATAGCTTTGAAACAAGAAGGTCTCAGACATGAATAATTTTTTTCTTCTCTTTTGTTCCTCCCTTCTCCTTTTTTTTAAGTAGTAGGCGAAAATATTGGTTATTAATTGAAGAAAGAGAAAAGCTATCATTTTTGTCACAAATAAATGTTTTGTCTTTCAAATCAAGATTCAGATATTATTTTTCATATACATTTTTCAGAATCACAAATACTATATAAGCGAGCGAAATTTTATGAAAATCGGTCAAGTGGTTCTCGAGAAAAAATATATACCTACATACATCAAGGCCCCGACGAAGGTCACGACGCTACTAGTAGGTAAAATTTCAAATATAATTTGAAATATTTTTTTCGTGTTATATTACTAAAATTTATGAGATATCATAAAATTTCCCTCATTCATATTGAAAGCTTCTAAAATGAAAAAAATAAAGAAATTCATTCAGACAAAATAAAAAATCAAATTATATAACAACTTATAATATTTTGAATTGTAGATTCTATCATTATAAATATTTAACACATATGCAAGATTTATTACACACATATGGTTTTGTGACCAAAAATATATATTGTAAATAAAAACACATATTTCTCATTTTCATAATATTTTCGTCTAATTTATATTCATTTTCTTAAATTTTTAAATAAATTACATTCAACAAAAAAAAAAAAAAAAAAAAAAAAAAAAAAAGGATGTTCATGTTTAAAGTAAATGCGTATCCTGTCAAAATTTTGTTCAATTATACTGATGAATAGCTCTAAAATTGAAATTTTTTACCCAATCCTTTTAAGATAATAACTTTACAATCTTTTTCTTCTAATAAATAATGTCTCTCTCAGAAAATATATTCTGTTTATTGCTTAAAGAATATAAATAGTTTAAAAACGAAACAATATGAAAAAAAAAAAATACAAAAATATTTAAATACAAAAGTTCGAATATTTATGCGAATAAAACAAAATATATTTTGTCATTAATCAAATGTTATATGTATACACATATATACTCATATTTTAAGAGAAATTAACAAAATGTCATTACAATGGAAAATGCTTATTTTATTGCTATGTCATTTTAAAATATAATAAAAACCCTTTTTTTGTGTGTCGTTTATTTTGAAAATTAACTGCTAAGTTGAAATATTTCATTTCGTGTAATTTAGTATAGCTTTTTTAATTGACTAACCGTTTATTTATTTATTTATTTTTTGTTTATAATATTAATATACTATATGTACATACATTTTTTTAAAATTTTTATTCTTTTTATTCAGTAAAATTTCTCAGTTACTTAAAACTTTTCATTTTTTATTTTTTAAATTTCGTACACCGCTTTGAAGATTTTTATTTTTTTGATTTATTTTTCTCTTTTTTCTGTACCTTTTAATTATTATTTTTTTTTCAAAGGTATCCAAAAACTGAAAAGTTTAAGAAAAAAGAAAATAAAAGCACAATTTCTAAGTTTTTCTTCAAGTTTATCATGACCATACATAAATAAGCTGATATTACACGGAACTGAATTTAAAAATGAAATTTATAGTTTAAGACTTAAAATTATTTTTATTATCATTCTGGATCTGAATATTTAGCGTGGAATTTCTTCAACACAAAAACTAGGAGAAAAAGAATAATGAAAAAAACTATTTGTCATTCGACTAATGTTTTATATAATTTACCTTTTGATGATAATAATTTTTATTTCTATGTAACGGTAGCCTTGGTGAATTATTTTGGGATAAAAAGCTTCCAAAAAAACAAACAAAAAAATAAATAAATAACAATCTAAAAAGTTTTCTTTCTTTTCGAAGAAATCATTGTCCCATTCAGGTGAAAGATTTCATGTAATCGTATATCTTTTAATGATATTGATTTATCCATTGTGTATAATTATATACTATACAAGTTGATAAAAACCATCAACTCACTGTGATTTGTGTAAAGAAAGTGAAAAAAAGAAAACGACTTTTTTTTATGATTCTTTCATTCAAAAAAGATAAAAAAAACCCATGTACATTGAAATTTTATCCCAGCATTATTGTTGGAAAAAGATTTATTTAATAAGAGTGAATTTCAAAAAAGAAAACTTAAAAGATTTTTGGTGACATAAAACCCAAAAAAATATACACAAGTATGTATATGTATGTATGTGTAATATTGTATATTTTTAATTAAAAGAATAAACTGATGAAATTCTTAAAATTAATTTAAGTAATGGAAAATTTGAAAAAGAAAAAAACAAATGAGTTGTAAATGTAATCTAGGTTATGTAGTCATTTAAATTGTTTATGAAGTTTTTTTTTTTAGATTAAATAATTTTCCACCTTTTAATGTTTCATCTTTCTTTCGTTTTTTTTTTTTTTTTGCTTTAATACTTTAAAATTTGATTAAGTCAGAATAATTAACTTTAATTTTTTTGTTATAAAAGAAATTTTTTGTATAATTCATGTATGTAATTGGAAAATTTTTACGTAAGTACACTTACGTTTGTGTGTATGTACATATGTACACGACATATAAACTCTGACAGTGTTTTTTATTTATTTAATTAAATCTTTTTAAAAAGTACTTAGAAAATATTAAATTATTAATGCCGATGTAGTAGTATTAAGAGAAAAATACAGATTTTTCTATACTTTGTATTATATATCTAAACACAAGCAGGCAATTACAAAGTCAATTCGATTAAAATTACGTTGAGTTTGAAGAATTTAAATAGCATTGTGTCGTTTAAATTATTCTCATTTTTACACGTTTTATTATGTTAACAAAATGAAGAACAGAAAGATAATATGTGTGTATTATGAGATTGATTAAAATTATGAAATTTTGTTATGTGCAAGAATTTGTTTTAAATTTTTATTGTGTTTAAATGAAAAACATAAAAGTAAAAATATAAAGTTGAATTTATTATTGACTGTATGGTTGTATGTTAACGGTAAAGGACAACTATAGCTATAGGTATATATGTAGGGCTCATTTCAGACTACAAAAAAACTTGATGAGCGAAGTTAGTATAATTAAATTTATCTGTACAACTCTAATAGCTTCAATAGTTCATGACGCGCTTAAGTTAAGCTTAAGTAAAAATATATTCTCATGTTTTGGCTTATATTCTTAAAATAAGCTTGAATATTAAAAAAAAACTTTTAAAACGAATACTTTTTATAAATAAAATATACTGTAAAATGCAAAAGTAAAAAATTGATTAGAAAGCCTCTGTAACTACGATGATTTTCGAGTAAAGAGTTGTTCGAGGACGTTTCGGAAGTTTCTCAGTACAGCTTGTTCTATAAATTTATATTTTCCGACTATTCCATCGTATTTAATCATTTTGACGAAAGGATCGATTCTAGACAGGAAGCCTTCTATTCACTCATCCTAAATCCGAAAACCCCATGTAAATCCGTTCACGTTTACCCGTTCCGTTTACTACCCTAAAATTGTTCCCAACAATTTCACTCTTACCCACAAAGCTATTTAGTCAAGGGTTAGTAAGTGGATAAAAAGTATATAATAATCGACGTTAATCGAGAGTTCATAGAGACACTACTTCAAAGATCATTGTATCATATATTAACATAGAACAATCGATTAAAATTTGAATAAGCTTAAAGGTTAAGAAAAACTTTTATAACATATACTTTTTAAAAATTGATTATAAAGCCTCTGTAACTACGATGATATTCAAGTAAAGAGTTGTTCGAGGACGTTTCGGAAGTTTCTCAGTAACTTTCTCCGTTCTTTAAATTCATATTTTTCGAATATTCCATCATATTTAATTATTTTCAAGAAAGGGATCGATTCTAGACAGAAAGCATTCTATTCACTCATCCCAAATCCGAAAACCCCATGTAAATCCGTTCACGTTTACTACTAAAACTCTTTCCAAAATTTCAATTACGTCATAAAAATATATAAAAAGAGATTCGTAAATTACAAAATTAAATTAAATGAAGAATAAAGTACAAGGAACCATCTGATCCGATTGATTTGAAATTATTCCACGATATATTTTTTGTTATTTTCTACAAACTCTTTTAAGTGAAAAAAAGGTTTTTAAAGCAAAATATGAGTTACAAGATACTAAAAAAACTATACGCATAAATTTTAAGATTATTATGTTATTCTTTTTAAGTATGTTGCCAACTCTAGAAAGCATTATTACAACTTCCCTTTTTTTTTCTATTCTAAGTCCTTTCATAAGCGTCTTTAATTCTGTGGTTTTTGTACTTTGGCATACATATTTCATTATTTTGTCTGGTCTTATCGTGTCTAAATGATTTCTTTTCTCACACAGGTTTTATAAATATTATATCTCTTAAGCTTTCAGATATCTTTGACTCTTTTATGCGTTCCTTTTTTACTTCATCTATTATGTAGATTTTAATCGTGAAATTTTAAAGAAAAGTAAAGACTTTTTCTTTGAATTTTGTATTTTTACGTAATCAAAACAAAATCCTCTTCATAAAAAATCTTCAAACTCACGAATATGTTAATTAAAATTTACAACAAATTAAAACATTACTATTTCATTGAGAAATAAATATTGTTTCCATAAAATATTCCATCATTATTACTTTTTTTTTCTTTACTTGTACATGAAAGATAAAAATGTAATCAATTTTGAAAAAGATTATTCCCTTGTAAGCAGTTTACATATTTTTGACATCACAACATCATTTTCATCATCATCATCATCATTATAATCATTAATACATAATTCATTAATGTAACGCTTGTCAAAATTACGCGTATTTGGTTAAAGCCTATCAAAATGAAGTTCTTAGCACATAACAGACAGGTACAAAATAATCTTTACACCTTTTGAATAATTTTAATTTAGACAAATATGAAAATCTTATTTTATTTTATATAAGAATACATATTTATACATAAAAACATTCTTGCTTATTATTATTTTTCTATGTACTCGTGTATTAATAGCAAAATGTGTTTATAAATTAATTATGTGATGTAAATGATTATACGATTAATATGAATGAGAGAATATTAATATAAAGGTACTTTTATGTTATGTAACACAATTAAATAACAACATGTAATATTTCCTTTAAGAAGAATTTTAATCACACATTTACTCTTATGGAATTTTGTTATGAAATACTTACTGACATACCAATTGGGAAATATTTAATGAGATATTAAGGTTTTTGAAAGGTTTTAGTAAAATTGTTGAAAACAGACAAATAACTGATGAAAATTAATTTTATTTTAATGAAAATGAGGTTTTTGTTTCAAAAAAAATAATATCCAAATGGTTTAGGAAAAAGCGAGTTTCTAATTTTTAGTCTAATGGTTGGTGCCGTTTTGATACCACACACCGACACACCTCTCAGTTTTCAGTCAAAGGGTTGTAAGCCCTGAACATGCACCTACAGTTTAAAGTGGAATGCGAACCACTAAATTCGTTGGTAGAGAACGAATTTTATTCGTATGACAGGGCTTGGTACTAATATTTCTTGTAGTTTTTTGTGGACTTAGCTTATGGTCTCTAAGCAGAGCCACCAAACTATTTAGTACCGAGCAGTTATACCCAACTCAAAGTGAATTGATATATTCATTCAAAGCTGAGTAAACTTAGACGGACTCGAACCTGAGATCTTCAGCATCGGAAGCAAACACTCTACCGCTTCGTCCACTACCCGTCGTTTTAGTCTAATACACTTAATAAATTTATTTTGAATAGTTTGAACTTACTTTCTGAATGTCATTTTTTGAAATGAGTACTGGTGTTATTTCTAATTGTAAGGAAAAAAACTCATTTTTTCCCGATGTGCTGATATCGCAATATAGCGAGTCAGATAAGAACTCATTAATTTTATAATATCCATAGTTTTCCTTTAGACTTTTAAAAAGTTCTTATTTATTAGAGTAGAATATAGACCTACCGTTTTTCTTCAAGTACCGTTTTACTTTTACTTCAATAAAAAACAAAGAATTGAAAATTAAAAGTGAGAAGCAGATCCAGATGGTTTCAAAAATTTCTTAAATTCTCAAAACTCTTAGAATAATTGAACTGATAAAATAGTTCTTCTACTACTTTGAAAGAACTGGCAAACAACAAGAAGCTAACAATAGGGTATGTGCCAGGGCATCTTCATCGGACCTGAACCTTTCTGTGGATTACCCAAATCGCACAGAACAAACTTGATCAACGGATGAGGAACAACAAAAGTTCTCGTTCTGATAAACAATACAAGGTGCCAAACAGGCTAAAAAATTCATAAAAACCAACAAGGGCAAGGCGCTGGAATTCAAAAAAATGAACTAAGAACACTGGCGGGACTTTTCATTGGACACCGTCCTAGAGAAAACAGCATCTGACAAAGATAGGAATGGAAGAAAATCAAAATTGCAGATTCTGTGAAGAGGAACCAGAAACCTCAAAACACATCTTACCATACCTACCAGCAGTAGGGTATTACAAAAGATCCAAACGGGTCGCAGTAATAACGGAATAGCATCTCACCTCTAGGCCGGTCTTCTAATCTAACCTAATCTAATTTAGTCTAAATATAGTTCTAAGATTTTTCTGATAGCATTTGAAAGTTATTAAATACATGAAAAAACAGACACTGCCCACTTTTACATACAATTTTCTTTGATTTTGGCTTTTTCAACATAAAATAAGAAATACTACATTAAAGTCCATTGATAGAAATAAATGATATAAGTAAATGACAAAACAAAAAATATTAGTATATTTTTGTATCGATATTTTTATAGGGCCCATGAGAGATTAACAAAAATAATTCGTGAAAGCTTTTGGATGACAATAGTATACAAAAGCAATAAATTATTCGTTAGATATTGTAGGAGTTTGAAATGAATTTAAGTAACAAAAAAAAAAAACAAAATAAATAATAAAAATAAATAAATAAGAAACCTACAAATAAAAACCAATTTTCTAGAAAATTCATGAAAATAAGTGACGAGTACTGTTGACAACGTTAAAAACCATTCATGTAAATTAATTTTTTTTTTTGAAATAAAAATGTATTTTTAGAATCTAACAAATTTTTTGCCCTAAATTTGAATTTTGTTTCTATTTTTATTTTTTACAATAAGTTAATATAATGCAAACAAAATTTTCGTATGTATAAAACGTGTCAGAAAAGATATGTGTTTAAAAAAAAGATTTACAAATGTTTCATTTAGAAAAAATATAAAAAAACCAAAAACCTGTCATTAAATTTATGAAGCTTAACAGTTACGCCTTTTACGTTATTCTCGTACATATTTTAAGATTTTTTTAGGGATAAAAAATGTTTTCTCTCATACATATATCAAAATCTTATTTTTGTATTCATAGTGTATTATATTCGAGTCTGTCATTGTTATAAAGTGGTAGAATAATAATGACAACATCCGTGAAAATTTTAAGTTATCCAGAGAAGAAGGAAATAAAGAACTGTAATAACATATCAACAATATCACGTACAATAAGCCTATTTTTTTTTTTACAAAAGTGTGTTGAATATTATTTTAAGTATTATCATGTGAAGAAGATTCGAAATTCTTTTCTTATAAGCTATAGAACCTTACAGAAGTATGAATATTAAAATTAGGCATTTTTATTCTTATACATAGCTACTACATGATATTCCAATTTCTATTTGTAATAATTGCAAAGATGAAATTACATTATTTTCGTTCAGAAACTAACAAAAAATGTATAGGGTGCCAATACGACTTTTGTGGTCATATCATCAATTTTACAGTTTAAATGGTGAGGGAAAAAATGTATACTTTGTAGAAGATTTAAGTATTCTTCATCAATGATTAAAAGTATAGTGACTAAGAACAGCGAGCGACATGGCATCTGGACGGATGGTTTAATTTGTAGAACAGTGTCCCGGCAAGGAAAAAGTCTTGGGTTCGAATCCCAGTCGAATCAAATGTCGTTTTCTCTGTTCATATAGTCTACTACAACTTATTTTCATAACATACGATTACAAGGAAAAAATAGATTTTCTAGCACTTTGATCATATTCAGGTGGCAGATTGACTTAAAAGCTCAGTTATCCTTACTACTGAATACTATCGCTACTTCTGGTACTGATGAATTTTGATGAAAATTTTATTCAATGCAGTTGATAAGTGGTTTAAGGTTTTACTGTACATACGTATGTAACATATACGTTAAAAAGAATAACTAGTTTCTGAAATTTTAGTGCTCGGGGTTTAAAACATTTTCATGAATAACTTAAAAATTGCTAAACTACTTTGCTCTATCTATTTGTATTCGAATGGATTTGTTTTAAAACTTCAAGTTTTACTACTCTTAGCAATTTTAGATTAGAATATTGAAAGCAATTTTTAAAAATGTCTACTTTTATAAACATAACATCTTACACTCACCAGAATAACATCGTTTTGATTAAGAAATTAAAGCAAAAACCATCAAATTTCAACAAGCTTTTGAAAGGCTTCTGTCAAATGACGGTAAATACGAGTATATCCATGTCCATGTGTTTTTTAAAGGAATTTAAAGGCTATGTTAGTAATCTAGGGTGTTTTAATAAGTTGGGATAGTTTTTTGTTTGTCTCAATGATACCATTTTTGGGTAGAATAACTTTACTGTTTATGTATTTATTTTATATTTTCTCCAAAATCTAATCACTCCAAGGCGTGAAAGCTTAGAATGTAAAGGGTTACTGAAGTTAACAATAAGGACGCATCAATGCTCGATTAAACAAACAATTCTTTGTACATAAGAAAGGTCACATAGTAAATAGATTTTGTTGAAAAAACTTAGAAAAGTCCTAAAACTTAGAGATTTTTCAAAAATTTAATTCTTGGAGCGAAAAATACGTATATTCATACATTATATTGGTATATTGAATACCAATTCACTTTATTTACAAAATTTTAAACTAACTAAATGCAAAATATGTTGTACCATAACTGTACAACTGCTAAATTTCACATGAGGACATCTAAAGTTTGAGAATTGAATAAGTATGAAATGAAAGTACTTAGAAAAAATTACCAAAGTATGTTGTTCGGACATATCGTTCGAGTAAAGGTCAATTAAGACCAAAAACAAGAGAAAAAATTATTCACATTTATTAGGAAAATGGAAAAAAATGAAATTTGTTAAAAATGCAACTGTGAAGTTTGACCTTTGTACGACATAATAACTCCTTTCATTCTGAAAGTTAAAAGAAAGAACAAAAATCTAAAAATTCTTATTTTGTATTACAAAAAATCAAGTACCCACAAAGTTTCTAAGGAATTTCAAAACAATTTCAAAATGAATTCCACTTTTTTCTTAGTATACGATCTTTTTAAATGAACAATTTAACTGTTTTCAGAGTAAGTCATGCAATTCAAAACATTTAAATTTGGATAAAAAATAGTACATCCCAGATTTTTTTTTTTTACCTTAATTTATGTAAGTCGTCTGTGTAAGATTCTTTTTGTCTGTGTAACTCAATAACAAAATAATGGTTCTTATATAAAATCTCTCAAACTAAATAAAAAATATATTTTTCCTCTCGATTATAATCACAAATTTAAAAAGATGGTGTTTATTATCTGAGATATAACAAAAAAACACATCTTTAATTCTCTAAATTGTACAAAAATTTTCTCAAAGATCCTTATATAACATTCTTAGTGTTCTTTCATTTGAAAAATACAAATTATGGTTGGTTGATAAAGCCATTAAGAACATTATAAAGTTGCAAATTAGATTTTTTATCGTTGTAATAAAATTTACATTAAATTTTTCTTTCCTGTTTTTATTATTTCATGTTTATTCCAATACAAATTATTCTTCTGTTACTTTTTTCTTATCACAAAATTATTCAACAGTATAATTTTTGCTTTTATATTTTCTTTAAAGTAACGACTTAAAAATTTCATAAAAATATTTAATTCAACAAAATTTTTTATTTATAAAAAAAGAGAAAATTTGAATCTGTTTTCATCAGAATATAATGCAACACGTAGAGAAATTGTTGTTAAATGCTTTTTTTTTCTTCACAAAAACGTTGATGCTTGATAAATCCTTTAGAGATTTAATATGTATGTATTGTAGATTCGTTTGCATGTATTTAAAATTTGTTTTCTTAGCTGGTACACGATACTTTAGTTTTTTTTGGCTTTTTTGAGTAACTGTAGCTTTACCAATTTTTTTTTTTTATGGAAAATTTTACTTTCATCGTAAACTTGTTCAAGTGAAAGAGAAAATATTGTAGTACGAATAATAGTGCAACAAAAGGGTGATGCGTGTGAGAAGAAAAGTTAAATGTATGTATGTACATATTTTCAAAAATTTTAATTATAATTGATATTTTTGAATACTTTGGCAACTTACATACATACATTTTTATAATAAATTCATTTAATTCAAAAGATGTTTCTGAAAGATATAAGTTATGTATGTTTCCATACACACACAATATCTTAGTAAAAAAAAACCTGTATTTAAATATTCATATAAAAAAAACAACAGAAATAACAATATGACATGTACTTACTCCTCCACTACTTTTTTCATTCTTTTCTGCTTTTTAAAAATTTAAGTATAGAAATAGAATATGCATTACTCGTACATTTGTTGGAGTAAAAATTAGAAAAACAATAGCAAAAACAAGAAAAATTAGAAAAACTCAAAACACAATAAAGATTTTTTCTTAAACCTTTAACATATAAAAGCAGTAAGACAAAGGAAAAATGTAAGTCGTATTCAGAGAATCAGACTGATTTTAAACGCATCAAAAACATTCATTTATCACATGTATTGTAACTTCGAACAAAACTAAAAATAATAATAAAAAATAAAAAATAAATTTAAACAAAGAAAATAACGATTTTATGCATGCATTGTCTGGATAAAATCACATAAGCTTTGTAAATGCAACCTGAAATTTTTTTTTTTCTGCTTACATTGTCTTTACAGATTAATGATGCACTGACCCTGATGAAAATTGTTAAGGTTTTCGTTATTTGTTGAATAGGGTGTACGTATAATAAAAATCATGTTAGTGACTTGTTCAAATTCTTTTATACATATACTATATCCAGAAATTTATAAAAACATGAAAAATATTGTTGCCTGGATTTTAAAATGTGTTCACAGTAGAAGAGAGGAAAATTTGAAATGCAGTCTATGGTAACAGGATAGATAATTTCGAAAAATAAAAAATAAGAAAAAATAAATTTTACATAAGGGAATCATTTCAAACCCTTAAATTTTCTTTTCTAATACAAAATGAAGTAAGCGTAAAATTTTCAATTTTAAAGAATTTTTTTCAAAACTATATAGTAGAATGTAGTCAAAAATCTTAAAAAAACAAAAACTTAACAGTAGTACAAGTTGCTAATTTATAAAAATTCTTTAACCAAATACCTTTAATGCTTGCGTTTTGACCAGTAAATCTTGAGGTTCAAAAGTTGCAGTTATTGAACCAGAAGCCTTATGTATTCATAATCTTGGAACTCTTACGTATAACAAAAATTTTATTCGATATGAAAAAGGATTTTAAAGAAAAATAGACAGAGAAACACATCTTTTAAACTTTAGATTTCCCATAAAAACGGTAAATTTAAATGTACGTATATAAAAATTCAGTGTACTATTTGAAAATGAAAAATACCAAATTTCAATACTTTGACCCAAAAGTTATTTTTTTAACGATTATCTACAAAAAAGAAAAAGAAAATGAGAAATCAAAAAAAATCTTCAAGCATACTTATAGCCCTCTATTAAAAAAGTCTTTTTTTATAAATTTAACTTTTAAGAAAAATGAAATTCATTTTAACGTACAACCGTCATAAAAAAAAACCCGAAAATGAAACCAAAACCTCTCAAAATCAATTGTCAATTGCTTATTCTATACCACAATAAAACATTTACATACACTATACACGCTGGTAAAATAAACATACATACATAAAAAGCAAAAAAAACAAGCAACTAAATATTTCTTGTCTTCTAAGATATTTTACAGGCTCTTTTGAGTTATATAAATGTCGATTAAATGGATAGGATTATCAGCAGCATGATAAAATTTCGGAAATTTATCCTGTGTGTGTGTATACATGTTAGGGATGACATGACAAAATCCATGAAATTTAAATGAAATACAGGAAAATTGGTATTACAATGAGTGAACTGGGAAGGAATGGATTATTATTATTGGGGTTGCTTTATAACACAATTGATAGCAATAGTACAGAAGAGTGGGCGTATGTACATGTAGATATAAGTAGATACTAAAAAAAGGGATGCTTTTGAAAAACTGTAAATGAAGGATTTTTAGATTGTACGTATCTCTTTGTTATACGATTCAAAAAAACAAAAAACAAAAAAAAAATTAAAACTATGCCTATGTGATGAATTTGGTACTTCTTTTGTTTTGTTTGGTTTTTTTTTCACATTTTGAAATAACGGTTACTTTTATTAGGTCCATTTCAATTGATGATTTTTAATTGAAATATTCATTAAAAATCCGTTAAAAAATCTTCTTTTTTTTATATACATATTTTTCTCCCCCATATATACTCAAATCTCATTTGACCATACTTCCATTATTTGACGACACCGACGACATTATGGTTGTCCATCATATGTCTAAAAATTCATTAATAACTTTGATGTGACCGTAAAATTTCTACCCAAATCATGTCAATGAAATTCTTGATAAATATATTTTTTTATTATACACCAAAATATTTGATAGTTTAAACAATTTTTTTATTAACGTTTTTAACTTCTTATTATTTGAAAAACTTTTATCGATTTTGTTATTGTAGAGTAATGTGAATTAAATTAATAAAAAATGACTAACTGAAAAGAGGATGTGATTTTTTTAAACTTTTGCAAAAGTTATTTTTCAGTTATTAATTGTGCGGAATTGATTTTGTTTAAAAACAAAAAATATGTATTAAGAAAATAAAAATTTAAAATGTTTCAAAATCGTCTTTTATAATCTATTCGAGTTGAGAATCTTTAAATAATATTCAGAACAAAAAAATATTACTTCAAAGGATTTTTAATTAAAATAAATTTGATTAAACTGAAAATTAATTTTTGTTTTTATTTACTGAATTGACTTGTTAATATTTATTTTAAAGTGTTTTTTTTTTTCAAAGGAAAATATAAAAAATTATTAAATTTTTCATTTAATTTTATTGTTGAATTTTAATTTACTCTTTTTTTTTTATTTAAACGACTCGACTAGCTTTTTAGACACACAAAAAAGAAAGAGTTTCAACAACAACAAAATACCTACATAATATGCATACATACATAATATGTATATAACACCATTTGATAATAAAGTAGCATTTTTAAACTGATCTGACTTTTAAATATATTAAAGTATATTTTTCACAAAAAAAAGTGTTAAATATTTTATGTATTCAAAAAACGTACTTATATTTTTTTTTTTTTGTTTTCTCTAAAAAATATGAAAATACATTTCAAAGTTGATTCAAAGGATTTTTGATAAGAGATGTAGCATTTGTTTTTATATTACCTGCTTAGTACAACTTTTTTGTTTTGTTTTTAAATAAGTGCAAGACAGAAGCAAATGTATATCCTCTTAAATCCTTTTATATCGGATTTAGTGAAGTGTCTTGAATTGAATTATCTTCTGCTTTTTTTTCTCACTGTTTATTTATATTCTATGTACTTCTATTATATTTATTATATTATCTCAGAATTATTAATGAAAGTTTTTCTATACGGATGATGACAAGAAAAAATTTCTTGTCTTTAAAGTATCATCTTAAGTATAGTGCGAATAACGTTTATGACTTTTTTTTTTTTGCAGAAATATTCTATTGAAGTTTTTTTTTTAATTAGTTTATTTATAAAACAACATAAATTATGAAGTTCTTTCATACTTTTTTTTTCTCAAATTTCTCAAATCTCCAATATTCTTGTTTTTTTATATTTATTCATTCCTACAAAAAAACAACATGAAAACATAATCCATAATATTGAAATTAACTATATTTGTGAATCTGTTCACGTCGTTTTTACTAAAGTACTATATAATCCTCATGAAAGTATTACATTCAAAGCATGTCATAGACTTGACCCTAATATTTCATATATGTATGAAATCGTCTGAGTTTATCCTATTTTGATACTTTCAATGATAATATACACAACAGATAAAAATATTTTTGCTGCCTACTGCTTTATGCATAATATCAAAGAATATGAAAAGAATATACATACATAAGTGAAGCTATCATCACCACCTGAAATATTTTATATGACTGAAATTTTTTATTTACTGTTTCATAAAAGTATCATATATGATGATGATTCTTATTCATAAGAATAAAATAATGATATAGTATGTAGGTATGTAGGTGTATTTTTTTATGTATAAGTATAAAGATCATGAGGGTTTACTGTAAATTGTAAGTAAGTTAGTGTATTTACTCTAAGAAAATTGTTCAATAAAATTTTTATGATTTTTATGTTGCAATATCATATAAAGAAATAAATGTATGATATTGAGCTTAAAATTTTTTTTTCTTCAAAAAAATATATACATACATACATATGTACATAACATACCTATACACAGGTAGACCAAAAATTCAAGACTTTGAAAATTATTTATTCAGTGTGATGTTTTTACTCATCGAATTGTACCATTCAACCATATAATTTTCAATCTTATTCAATTAAGCATTTTACAGGCTTCACACATTTTTAAAATAAAATGAAACTTCAAAAATATACAAAATACACAGTAAAAATGCAGACAGACACGAGTTTAAAAATCCTCCTAATCCTTGGTCTGTCATCAGTAGGCTAGCTAGTAGATGAAATTTATTTTGTGGATAAGCGTAAGCCTGAACCATACGCTCACACTGTTTTGCGCTCAAATTACTTTAGTTCTCATAACTATTTTTCTGTCATACATCCATCTACAATTAAATTCGTTGGTAGAGAATGAATTTATTCGTACAGAGCCGGCATTGGTAGTTAACCTGTGCACTTCCTTATAATGATCAGTAAGCAGAATCAGCTATTGTATATATGTACGTACAATGTACATAGTAAGTACTTTAGTACCGAGTACTTATACCCAATTCAAAGCTTCCTTGTTAGAAGCCAGAACTTCTCCACTTTCGGACTTTCCATTCAAAATCAAGCTACAGTAAAAAAAAACCCCTCTGAAGAAAAAGATCTTGGTGATGACGGATGGATTATACAAAAATCATCTATGAGTATTTGAAGAATAAAAAAAGTGCTTTGAAAAATGTCTGGGCCAAAGAGAATAATATATGTACATTGTACATGATGAAGTAACGCCTAGCTAGGGAAGTTGATAAAACAGAAAATAATCGTGAGATTTGTTAAAGCTTTAAAAAAGCAACGGCTAGTGCATCTCACAAATTACGAGGATTTTGATAGGAGAAATGCAAGAGACAAAGAGGTCGTTCGAAAACAATATGGATTATGGACTATGGAAGACTTCCGGAGAATGAGAATAGAGAATTGAAATAGGAAGACCGAAGATATAGTTTATTGACCAAATGACCAGGGCATAGCTCACCCTCAGAAAGTTCAATGTGGAAATAAGGATGAACAAAAGTAATGTTAAATGTAATTTTATGTTTACAAATATTATTCATTATGAATCCCTCAATTAATACACTTTATTTATACATATACAAATAGATTTGTATAAAATCTTCAGACCGTTTCATTTCCAAGTATAATTTTTACATAATATATACGAGTACACAATACAATACAAGTACAAATTCTTATTTACGTTTTATACAAAATAATATTTATTATAGTCGCATAATAAAAATTTCAATGTTACAGTACAAAATTCATTTTTCAACATTCATAAAAAATAAAATTACATAAATTTCATACTGCATAGTTTTCTGACAAAAACAAAAACATTTTAACAGTACTTTTAATAAATGTATATGACTATATAACATAATTTCCGTTTTATATGACAAAAATTTAATATTAACATCTATCTCAAAATTTTAAGTTTAAAATGTTGAAAAATAAAAGCTTTATAATATTTGTGATTTCAAGTTTATCCATATGACTTGTAGTACAATACATTTTCACTTTAATAAATTTTCCATGCAATTAAATATGACAACTAAGTTATTTTAATAAATATGTTATATTATCCTTTTTGTTATGTTTTCATTTTGGTTTTTTTAAGAATGATTTAAAAATAATGACAAAAAACAGAAAGAACGACATTTTTGTAGTAAATAAAGGATTTTGTTTTAAGAAAAGTTAGTGATTTTAAGGGTAGGAATGCAAAAAAAAAGGATATTTGTTTTACTCTTTTACATAATATTATTACTGATAATCCCTTATGTATGTATGTATGTAGGTTAATTAGGATCCTTAATCTGACCACAGAGTTTTTGTAGTAGATTATTAAAATTTCAATTCTCAACTTATCATTAATCGACTTTTCATTTATACCTTTATTATTCGTCTCATGCAAGGAATAAACACAACAGCCTGTAATCAACTTTATACATATATGTAGGTATATGTAAATGATTCAATTTCCAAAATCAAATTTCATCAACTTTATACTTAATTGATTTCTTAAGTTAATAAAATACCTTCAAAAGTACCACAAAGTAAAGAAAGATTCTTGATAAAACCTTTTATATGCAAATTTTATCGAAAATAAATTTTAGTGATATTACTTATACAATTTTATATAGGTAAAAAATTTTTCACATAGGTATTATGTATTTGTTTACAAATCCTTTTTGATTACCTTTCAAACTTTTGTCACATATCTTTTATTTTTATTTTTTAGTTTTAAACAAAAAACTTTTTCATACATTTAAATTAAAAATTAAATTTGAAAAAAAAAAAATTATATTTTTAAATTTTTTCTTTTTGCAAAGTTTTCTCTGTCATCTATGATTTATGGTTGGCTTTTTTTTTCTTAGTTTCAAAATGATGATATAAGGAAACTTTTCATATTCCAGAATTTCTTAACATTCTTTTTTTTTTTTTAAATATAATAAAAGAAATTTTAAAAATAAATCGTTTAAAAAAGTTCTTCAAAAGTACAAATAATATGTGTATACTCTCCGAGAGGAATTCAGAGTGAATATTATAATCTATATTGACGTATAAAAAAACAAACATTTGTCATTAATACATAAAAATTCTAATTAAAAGAACTAGTAGTTATTTTAATAGTATGTATTCCAATTATTCGAATAACAAATATTAGATATCTTATTGATAATCCAATTTATATAGAAAATTTCCCAAATGATTTGTATGAAATTTATTGAATTTCCTAATACATTAATTCTGTTTGATTACGTGTGAGATTTAGATGAATAAGTAGAGAATAGAAAAAAAAAAATCTTGAATATAATAACGGTCAAAAGGACGTATATACGTAGATACATACATATATGTATGTATTTATGTAAGTAGGTAAATCAATTTTATATGATATATGTTTCGAATCATAACTTGTCTTTATCCTTATGTGAAAGTTTACCATATACATACATACACACATACTCGTATGTATATGTATGCACCTACACAAATATATTGTACTTCTATATACTTGAATAATTTTGTATCTTTCTTTTTACAAAAGATAAACACTTTTGAGTTTGAATCTTTCTGAGAAGCTATGAGTTGTTAATATATTTTATGACATAAATTTATCAACACTACCTTTTTCTCATAATTTCTCTTCCTTTTTTCTTTCTATACGCGCCAGTGCCAGTGCTGTGTTTAAAAACAATGTGTAGAATGTAGTAAAAGAATAACTCTACGTCTACGTCATTCGCAAGAAATGAAAGAAAAAAACTGTAGAAAGAAATTAGCATAAAATTTAAGAGAAATGCGTACAATAGTTTGTTTCAATTATATTGAACTATACATATGTATATTGGAAGATTTGCAGTCGAAACTATTCAAAATGTTAAAACCTGAAAATGTATTTTTTTTCAATATATTAGAAGCTTTAAACTTTTATTTAGATTTGAACGAAAATTAAGCAAATCGTCCCTCATCTCACGTACTATACTGGCGTATCTGATTTTAGCACTTTTACAAGAAAGCAAATTGAAGATTTTGATTCAACTTTAGTAGGCTCTTGTAATTTTATTCTTAGCAAAAATATTTTTATAAATATTTTTTAATCATAGAAAATAGAGATTATTCGAGATTGTTCAAATAACAAATTAGGTAACTGTTTTTTTTTTAAATTGTAAAACAAATACGTCACTTCGTGTGAAATATTTTATTTCAGATAGCAACTTAAGCATGTACTTACGACTTACGACCCAAAAAATAAAGATCTATTCGATTTTTATCATTTTTTTAAATAAATATAATTATTATTTAACAAAATGAAAAAAATTTGAAATTTTAATAAAAAAAAAATTTTGATTTTAAAGATATACATACATATTATGTATGTATGTAGTTACGCCAGAGTAGGCGCGCTATAAATTGACGTTTTTCGCTAAGAATACGGATATCTCACTTTGTGATAATCTTTATTCAACTATTCTGAAGCCAAATTGTGACTTACATAGGTATATCATTTTCGACAATTTTTTGGTTACGTCCCTTCGTGAGATAAGGGACGATATGAATGTAAATGAAATTTTAAATAATTTTCTTACTGGAATATTTTTATATAATATTTTCGAAATTTCCTTTTTTTATTTATAGAAATTTTCAGTAGGCAAGTACGCAAACCACACACTACCATCATCAGTCCTCCAGTTCTGTCAAATCAGTAAATTTATTGTTTACCAACAATATTTACTTTAGTATATCGTGTTTTATACCTTTTTTTAAAAGGATATTGAACTTATGGTGAAATTTAGAGATTAAAAAATATAGGAAGCTGATCCTTTGAGCTTGGAACTTGGGTGATGAATTAACAATTGTCTGTAAAAACAAGAAAGTACCAACGTTTTTCAGATTACAGTATATGTACATCTTCGATTTCAGCGTTAAGATTTTAGCATTTCTAAAGTGTTACGTGATAAACTATTGTACTCTTGTTTTTCTTCAAGATAAAAAAATGCTTAATTTTCAGGTTAATAAACAAAACATTATAAAATAAATTAAATAAATTTCATGTACATTTTTACTTATTCTACTAACATATTTTTTTGTGAATTTTAATTTTAAAAAAGAAACAGAAAATCTGAATTTAAATAATTCTAAAATTTTAAATTATTTTCGCTACTTTTTTTAAAAATATATTCTGAAACAAAAAGTTCATACATACATAAATAAATGTAACATTGTATAGTAAATGTATATGAAAACTGGCTATAACTTTTAACGTAAACATGAAATTTGTAATTCAAAAATTGTATAGCTATAAAAACGATAGATTGTATTCTTGTATAAACACAAAAAAAAAACAAACCAACAAAAAAGTGTAATTTATTAAGTGTCAGTTGCTTCTTCTACCATTACGATATGAGCTGCTACTATGTGCTTGATTGTTCAATGTTTTAGATAAAATCCACTCATTTTCTGTGTACTTGACTCTTCGAAAATGTTTGTTTAATATGCAAACAACGTCTGCTGTTTCACATTTTATAATAACAATTATTTGTAAGTTAATTTTAAGTATATACGAAAAAACAAAAGGATAAATAGGAATAAGCTAGAATACTGACTGTGTCTTTAATGTTAAAATGGGATTAGGAATATACAAAAAATGAAATGAAATATATACCTATTATAAAAAAAAAAATTATATTTCAAGTAAAATTAAAAACCATTTCATGGTTTGTATATGTTTCATTGTCACTCATTATTTTTCAAATAAATTTTTTTAGCATATTTGAGAATTAGATTTGAGTAGAAAATTTTGAATCATATTCAAAGTTGAATTGAATTAAATTAAAACAAAATGGAAAAATATCTATAAAAATATGAGATTAATTTGGTGGCTTTTGAAGTTAAAGGTCTCGGGTTCGAACCTGTCCAAATTCACTTGGCTATGAATGAGTATCAATTCATTTGAATTGTGTATAAGTGCTCGGTAGTAAAGTATGTTTTGTGGCTCTGTTTACTGAGCCATAAGCATTTCGGTGACTACCATTCTTCCAAAAGTCATGGGAACAGCTATTATATACAGGTATTTCCATGATCATCAACGTCTTTATAATAAACGTTCGACTAGAATAAACTTTCGATAACTTTATAAACTTTTCGATTGTCAATAACTCGCAAACTCAAGGCAATAGATTCCAAATAACAATTTCTTACTTGGATTCCTCAAATTGAATTATATTGGCAGTGTGGGGGCTGATCTTAAAGCTGAATTTCACAAATTAAACTCATTCTTAGAATCATCAACAATCTTTTAGCGATTATACAAAATTCAATTCAGTTCTTCGCTGACGACAAGTACATTATATTGATTCCTAATATCTGTTGTTTTTTATCACGCAGTTGTTCATGGATTTGACAAAAAGAACCGAGATTATTGGGGAGAATGTCATAATAACTTTTTATTATAATTATTGAGAATTATTAATAATGTTTTCAACTAATGTGTGTCCCAATTTTGAAAGAGCACAAAAATAGAAGTTGAAGGACTAAGGCCCCTATTCTAGGTAATAGAATTTTAATAGATCTCTTAAGCTATTAATTAAGAAGATAGTAGAAATGGTATTCTACTTAATAGAGTGTGTAAAATTATACTATTATTCAAATCTTATACTTATCAATTACCTATATGATTTTCGATCCAATGAAGTTGAATGTAGGAAATCAATAGTTCCTCCAGCATTATTCATTTTTTCTTATTTATTTATTTTTATTTTTTTTTAAACACTTTTATATTCAAAAGCACTCTTTTGTACTTATTTTGACTTATTTTGGTATTCACAATAATTTTTATTTATTTTTATACTGACTCACTATCCAACTTAATAGACCAATAGCTCATCCACAGCAATAAAGAATCCAGTAAAATACTAATGCTGCAGTCGATGTATGTGGATTCTCAAATGCTCTCCACATTTTTTGCCTAATATTTGTTAATTGTTGTAAATTTTGATCACCATTTTCTGATAATTTATCATTCATTAAACTTTCATCAGCATTCTCACGTTTACGATCTCTATAATCTTCATAGCAACAATCACCAATTACATCTGGCATAATTCCAAAAAATGCTAATTCTCCATCATAACTTGTTAAACATTCATGTTTTGGATAATGTAATTTACCAGTACAATAATAATTAAGGATATGACGAAATATATCCGGATCACGATCAAAAAAATATTTTTTACAATTTTCATCATAAAAGAATTCTCTTTCATTTGATCCTAATAATGTATCTGGATATTTTTCTAATGTATTACGCCATGTTTCAAAATGTCTACGAGATACATTAATTAATAATTTTTCATCATCTGTTTTACGACGATCTTTTGGTATAGGGGCGGTGGCAAAGGATGTGTGGCAATTGGTACCCAACCGATGGCCGCCGCCCGCGAAAATGGCAGCCAAGCGGCGACCGAGGCCATATTGTGTGGTGGAATAATACGTTTAGCACGTATATAATAATTTTGTTGTTTTGTTATTTTCTTTTTTTTTATCTTCCTTTTCAAGATTTTATGATTAATTTTTATGTGTTTTCATTTTTTTCAATTTAAATGAAACGAAAAAACATCTTTGAAAATGTTTTCCTTTTACTTTTTTTCGGTTAAATAATAGATTATCGGCTTCTGATATTGAAAGTCTCATGTTCGAATCCGTGTACATCTGTAAACTTTTTTCGTAGTATCGTACCTTCAGAAATATTTTACAAGTCAAGTAATAAAATTTCCTTCTTAAAATATTTTAAACTTTCTTTTTATTTTCTTAGAAAAAGTTTTGAATCTTCTTTTTCCTATAGTACCTACTTATTTAAATTTCTATAAAATGATTTTAATATGAAAATAACTTTTATTTTATTTTATTTTTTAAATAATAAAATAAAAACTAATTTTATTAAAATGAATGTCGTTTTATTGGAATTAAATTTTATTCAACAATAATAATAAAAATATAGATATTGTATAATAAAACCCAAAAAATTGTAAAACAATAACCGTAAAATACAATATAAATGTATAACATGCTAGTAAATACATACTATAGATTTTCCTTTTATTCAATTTACACCTTAATAATCAACTTGGAATTTCTTCATATTTTTTATAATGCTTTCAAAGCTTTTACTTATAGCACTCTCTAAACTCATCAACACTTAATTAAATTTTCATTCAGGAAAAGATTCGCTTTTACTTTACTTTACTTTATTATGAATAATTATGTAATAGTTATGTTATAGATATTATGTATAGAATAATGACGGTAATGTTGAGGAATGCTATCACAAAAACATTAAATTAGGTCTTTTTTCCTTTTATTTTATTTATTTTTATTTTTTTTTTATTTTTATTTTTTTTTTTTTTTTTTTTGGTTTACTTATTCATGTTTCTTTTTTCTTTTGTTTATGAGTAAAAAATGTTATTTCATACTTAATCATAAAAACACGGCTATAATAATTTTACCTCTTTTGAAAATTGTAATAACAATTATAATTATAATCGCATGTCCAACGGAAAATGTAGTAATTAAAGATGATATTTTGAGTACGGGTTCTTTTTTGTTTTGTAATAATCAGTTTTTAGGGATTTCAAAATAAGTAATTCCAAATAAAAGATACTTAAAAATGTAAAAAAAAAAAAAAGAATTTTATAAAGACTTTTGTGTTTTTCTTTTTTATATTTAATTTTGATTAAAATTATGAATTGTTTGTTTTTTTAAAGTTTATAACTTAACTGAACTGCATGTTTTACTGTATTAAAAAATTTAATAAAAATTGCAATTTCCAAATGTGACATTTTCTTGTGTAACCGTTGTGTGTTCTAAAAGTGCAGTTTTGGTCTATTCTATTTTTAAAAAAGTGTACGAGTATTTTTGTCAATTAATACAATGTTCGATGTTTTTTTTTTTTAGGCATTCAGTGTCATCATTTTTACTAAAGTTCTACTAAATAACATGAGTATTCTTTTTTAGTTGAATTAAAGATTTATCTCGCATCTTTAGTTGCCCTTCAATTCAATAAATTACAAGAAAGATCAAAGAAGGTCGACTTACGAAAACTTTCTGCAAATAATTTGAAATTATTCACACATGTATATTTTTAATTTGACACGTATATGTTTGATATGTGGATTATTATATTATTATGTATGTAGGTTATTTGGAGTTTATAAATTTTAGACAGATAGAAATAAAATCCCAAAGGATTTGTTAGTTCATTCAGGTTACCTTAACTATTGTCTTCATTCGAGAGAAGAATTCATTTTTACAACACATCAACAAAAATATTAGGAATTTTATAGAACATTCGTAGTATACTATCTCGTTCATGTTACTTTGTTAAAAACATACGAGTATTTACGTATTTTTTGTTTTTAAAATAAGCAAACATATACATAGATATCATCTATGGGTAGATAAATTTTAAGTTCGTGGACTACAATATATAAAAATAAAGCTTTGGTTTAAAGTATTCTACATCAGATTTAGCCAAGAAAAAAAATTATAAAATATACTTTTGCTTTATTGTCTCCATGTTTATTGTAAAGATAAATCGTTTAATATAGAAAATCCAGATACAGCACGTTTTGCCAGTTAATGTAAACCTCTTCTTACGACAACATGAGTAGTACATTTTTTTTCTCTTTTTGTGTATTCTTATGTTTCAAAATAAATTTGGTATCATTTTTCACGCTTTTTAGTTTTCTTTTTCTTTGTCCTTCAAAAATTCACTTTTATTCGTTTTCTAATAAAAAATAATTTTTTAACTAAACTGCTATCTTATCTTAGTCAGTCTTAAAATAATTGTATGCTTGAGTCACTGAAAACAGTTTTTTTAGAATTAGCTTTCAATTATTATTTGAAGTGATAAAAATAATAAAAATAATTTTGAACAGTAGAACTCAAAATTTTAACTTCAACGTTCTAACTTCCGAAAGATATTGTTCTTAAAATGTAATTCAATTCGTATCTTTTGTATGATTTTCTCATAGTTGAATGAAAATCAAAATTTTTTGAATTTTTAAAGGCGGTATCGAAGTTTGAAAGACTTGTAGTAATGTATGACAGATTTTTTCTGTTTAAAGATAGTTTAGTTATTTATCCTTTAATTTTCAAAACAGAAAATTGTAATTTTAAAAATCATAAAAGTAAATTTAAATTTCCCGGTTGCTGTTTATCCTTCGAAACACAAAATAATTAAGTTTGAAGTTTGTCCACATTACGATCTGCAATTCAGCTTTGTCATGTTGGATGAAAATTCGTAAAGTGTGTATCTTACATAAGGACAAGTAATAATTCATAGAAATAGAATGAAAAAAAAAATCACAGTAATGGTAATAACACTAGTTGAAAAGAAGTAAATTTAATACTTACTATTTTTGTGGATGTTTTGAAATATAATGACTTTTTTTAAATTTACTGACTTTTTTTCTTTCCTATTTTAAAAACACACGTCTAGTCATTACTTCAAACTGAGAAATTCAAACAACTATTATTAAAAACCTAGCAACTGAAATTTTTCACTAAAAATTCACATGTACGTTTTTACTAATTTGATTACAATTGGGATTTTTCATATTTTATTTTTTTTTGTATTCTTCATATCTCTAAAATCTTCTAAAGCTTTTATCATTCATTCTTTTCGTTTTAGTACATATATGAAAAAAAATATTGCTATAGTTACCGTGATTTTATTCAAAATTTTTTATTAATTATTCATATTTTCACTTTTGATTGATTCTTCGTTATCCTTTTATACATATCAATCCTTCTTTGTATATTATATCATTATATTTTGTGCTAAATATTTTCCAGAACATATTAATCCTAACACAAACGTGTATAACAAAAAATTTATCACGATGACGATTGAAAATCTGTTCACATTCAAAATTCAATGATAAATGGGCTCGAAATATTTAATTAATTGTTGTTTTTTTCGTAATTTTTTGTTTGTTTGTTTGTTGATTCTTTGAAAAACAAAATAGTAAAATCGATAGTAGTTGAAAATGTATTTATAGCCTTCTAACAGCTAAGCAGTAGAGATTTATATTTGTACATAATATGTAAGTGTACGTTATGTACTTGAATAGATTATGTTACCAAAGCTTCTTCAAACTCTATCGGATCAGAACCGTTTTGCGGGCTTAACAAAACAAATAATTGGAACTAAAAATTTCCTTATACTAAAAAGCAGTACAAGATGCTAGAAAAGCGAAAAATTGTATTAAACACAACGAGAAAAAAGCACTCGAGTTTCTCAAATTTACAAAAATCAGCTAAGGGCAATGATAGGCATTTTAGATTTTCCAAACTTCAGATATTGTAAAGAGAAAGCGGAAACATCAGAACAAAAATTTTGTGCGAATGTAAAGGTATCATATCCGTCCTAAGTTAAAACACATGGATCAACAATACCTGACAATCGACTAAAAAAGTTTTCGGACTTGTTAAAACCTTTAATTTCTAGGCAAAATCTAGCATTCTTATTTTATATAAAAACATTAAAAGGAAAACAAAAATAAATTAAAATATTTTTTCTCATTAGCACTTAAATTCACTACTTAATTTCAATATTTCCATCTAATTTGTAATCGCAACAAAAATATTTCTTATACCTCTTGGATAACTTTTCATCCAATTTTTTTTGTTTTGTTTTTCTTTTCTGTGCAATTTCTCTTTTTCTTATTTTCTTTTTGCATTTTAGTAGAGTTTACTTTTAAAACTAATATGATTAAACTTGTTCTAACCATAGTCTTTCATAATATTAAAAAAATTTTTAATCCGTATACTGTTTTTTAACGCAAGAAAAATGTCCTAATCAAGAAAATTACATTTTTTTTTAAATACGATAATTTTTTGACGATATGCAATTTTATCTATCATTTCATTAAAACCAGAATATCTACATTTTTTATATGTATGTGGAAAAGCATGAAAATCAAATAATGAAAATTTATTTTTTGATAAAAGTTTGAATGGTAAAATTTGAGGAAAAAAAATCCAAATATCTTCAAGTTACCATAATGTTGATTACGAAGATGTTTTCTGTTACTGTGTGTGTTTCTAAAAAAAACTTGTGTATACTTACCTACATACATATGTATATGTATATGTATATGCTTGTAATTTTGACGACCTCGAAATAATTGAAAATGTCAGTGTCAACGAAAATCGAGACTATCGAAAGCCATGAAAGAAAAATAAAGAGAAAAAAAAAAGAAAATGATTATCTAATAAAGAAAAGTCAAGGAACGGGGTGCACACTGTAAATAAACTAAGTTTTTTCCTATTTCTTTTATGGTTAGCATCAATTTCACATGATATTGGATACATACACTCAGACAAATCGAATATAAACGCAACGCCAATATACTTTTTTTTATATTTTAGATGAGAGAAATGCAATTAAAAAACATTCAAATTCAGTAGTCTATGAAATTTTTCACTGCAATAAAGAGAATAAAAAACGAATTTTCCAAGAATCTTCGTTTTCAGTGCAGCTATGAGGATGACAGGAAATATATTTATAGTATTTAATTTTTTTTTTTTTTTCGGGGAATATTAAATTTTAAAAAGAGGAATTTTATAAGATAAAAATATTTAGTTTAATTTAATCGTAAAAATATTTTTTTTTCAAAGCATTCAAAAATATTTTCAAAAAGTATTCAGACTATTCGATGACCGTAAGAAGTTGCAAAATAAGTGCATAAAAATGTTATATAAACCTTAAATTAGCTAGGACAAATTCACTAATCTCGGATCAGGGTGCTAGTAGCTATACTTTATTTAACAATTAAAGTCAGTGTTGTGCTTATGGAGGCAGTACCCGATGAGTTTGTTGCCCTTGGTAATATTTAATTTAAAAGATTTCTCTCGATTGAAATTGAGATCTGATCACCCCACACACGAGACAGATTTATACAAACGAAATGTAAAAGAGTATAGAAAAGTATGCCTATCTTGCCTGTACTGACTTCGATTAATAAATCAAGTATAGTAACTTCTCTTTGAATTTCTTCTATATATTACTTATTAATTTTGCTAAATTATTTTTTAAACAGGCGATCGATAACTACTTATATAGATATTTCTTTTGGTATACGTACATATAATTTTGAAAATTTAAAAAAGTCTTAGAAGTTAAAAAAAAAAAATGTCGCGAATGAATTAAAAATTTATGATATAATATACTTGCCACAAAAGAGAAATTTTTATTATGTTTTATGTAATACAAAATAAATAACCCTTAGATGCATACTGTACCATATATGGCCCATTTCTATTTTCTTCATATAAATGATATCAATGACCATAGAAACTAATAAGACTTGGCTTTAGTACAAATCTATGAAAATAATTTTTTATTCATAAATTCGTCTCGCATCCCAGTGAGAGCTTTTATTTTTCAAATCTAAAGCTTTGTTAGCTTAGAACAAAACCATTATAAACTTCATTTGTAATGACGAATACAATAACAAAACTTTGACGTTACATATTTATTTTTTGACAGTATTTTATGACGTCATACATTATTATGATTGCTTTGATCATGTTTTTCCAAATTTCTGTTAAAAATTTTCATTTTTTACAAATGTATAACAAAAATTAATAATGATTACATTGTTGCCGTTATTTATATTTTTGAATTTTTTTTTATTTGATCAAAAATATATACATATGTATGTATTTGCTTTGAAAACATTTTTTTTGAAATATAGAATATTACAGTATGACCTCTTTAATCCGGACTTTGAAAATCCGAATTATCCAGTAATACGAATCGATTTTCTGGATACACGTAAGTATTCTGTAGTCCGAAATAATGCCCTCAAGTATTCTATAATCCGGATCATATTTGTTAGATATATTTATTGTGAAGTGAAATTACGAATGTCGAATATGGTCGTTGTGAAGTACCGTAATTCTGTCTGTTTTTTTTTTTTCGTGAATAAAATTATTTGATAATTACTTCATTGAAGTGCAAAACAATTGTTTCTATTTTAAAGAAAAAGGTTTTTGTGAATATTCTCAGTTTCGAATCACAGAATTTTTCATTTAATTAAAAAATTCTAAACATAAATTGTATATATGCATTATTAATGAATAAATAATTTTCAAAAATAATGATGTTTTATACTGTTAAATACATATCCAGTAATCCGGATAATCGATAGTCCGGATAAGGCCGTGCAATAATTTATACTGTATTTTTTTTCTATTCTTATATTATACTTATATTGACAGGTCTTTGGGTGGATCATTATTTTTTACATTTAACTGAAATACATTTGAACTATATAAAGGTAAAAAAGAAGAAAGATTCAAAAAAATGTTCTTCAATGTCCCATCCGTCATGCATGGAATGGGCGAGATATATATTTATATATGTATGTATATAGTATCTAGAGGTATAGTAAAAGAATAGAAAAAAAATATATTCTATATTTCAAAGAAAAAATTTTTCAAAGCAAATATATATTTTTGATCAAATAAAAAAAAAATTCAAAAATATAAATAACGGCAACAATGTAATCATTATTAATTTTTGTTATACATTTGTAAAAAATGAAAATTTTTAACAGAAATTTGGAAAAACGTGATCAAAGCAATCATAATAATGTATGACGTCATAAAATACTGTCAAAAAATAAATATGTAACGTCAAAGTTTTGTTATTGTATTCGTCATTACAAATGAAGTTTATAATGGTTTTGTTCTAAGCTAACAAAGCTTTAGATTTGAAAAATAAAAGCTCTCACTGGGATGCGAGACGAATTTATGAATAAAAAATTATTTTCATAGATTTGTACTAAAGCCAAGTCTTATTAGTTTCTATGGTCATTGATAATATTCATTTTGTAATTTTGATTACAAATGCATAATGTGCCACATCTGGCACTCTATTGGAGTTCAGTGATAAAGCCTATTCTATATATTTACATATATAGTAATGTGTAAAAATAACGGTTTTCGAGTATAAGCGTGCCTGTCAGTCGTGATTACGATTTTGAAAGTGGAAGTTGTATAGTGTTTTTGTGTTATAAAATATAAATTGTGATATTATTCTATTTTTTAAAATTTAATGTAATTGCTTGGAAGTAATAATAAAAAACAAGAACAACGAGGTAAGTATCCTACGCATTTATAAAAGAATAATTATGAGTGTACCATATGTGGCACGCTATGCATTGTAATGAATATAATTTTATCTCCAGATGTCCGTTATTTTTGAACATGAAAGAAGAAAACGAGTGGTGACGGATGATAAATTGTTGGAAATTTTTAGTGAAATACCGAGTGATAGTGAGTATGGTATGGAAAGTGACGAAAATGACATGGTAGATGAAAAAGAAATGGGTATGATAGCTAATAAAAAGGTTTTAGAAAATATTCTTGGCGATGAGGATTTTATGGAGCTGGAATGTTGTGAAGAGGAGGAACATATTGAACAACCTGATAATACATCCCCTGATATTGCATACGATATGGAATCCATAAATGCTCTGAAGAAGTCACTTTTATGGAAGAAAAAAAATTTAGTGATTCCCGAAAACCAATTAAATTTTCATAGTTCTACTGACTTTGCAACAAATTTGAAAGAACTGGAAATACCATATCAATTCTTCCGATACTTTTTTGATGAAGAAAATTTGGACCAGATTGTAAGAGAAACAAATATCTACGTCAAATCAGTTAATATTGAAGATTCATTTACTGCAAAAAAATACGATATCTTGAGATATTTAGGTATTTTAATTATTTCATCCGTTGCTAGATATCCAAATGTTCGATTGTATTGGGATACAGATATTGGGCTGAACGTAGTTAAAACTACTATGACACTTAATGTTTTTGAAAAACTTCGTTCAGTGCTCCATTTCAACGATAATTTGAAAATGGTCGCGGACAAGTCTTCACTCGAATTCGATAAGTTGTTCAAAATTCGTCCTACAATTGAAAGTTTTCGAAAAAAATGTTTGTCAGTTCCAATGGAGGAACATCTTTCTGTTGATGAACAAATCTGTGCAACGAAAACCAGACATCATAAATGGGGTTATAAAGTTTTCATGCTAGGTGGAGTTTCAGGATTTGCCTACAATTTTCAAATTTATTCTGGGTTAGAAAATAATGATGCACAACGTTCTAATTTTATGGAACCAGATTTGGGAGCCAGCAGCAACATTGTGGTTCGATTGTGCCGAGAAGTTCCCCAAGGCTGTAATTACAAAGTTTATTTTGATAATTACTATACTTCGGTTCAGCTCGAACATTATCTAGCACAAAAGGGAATATATTCGCTAGGAACCGTAAGGCGCAATCGAATTCCAAATTGTAAGCTTCCTAATGATACAGATATGAAAAAAACCAAGAGGAACTTCTGTGGAATATGTGGCAGATTTTAAAGGAACAGAAATTTCAAGTTTGACGTGGAAAGATAACAAATGTGTTAATATGCTGTCAACTTTTGTTGGAACGCTCCCTGAAGGTACGGTGGACAGATCTGACAGGACATCGAAGTCAAAAATTGCTATAAAATGTCCAGCGGTTATAAAAGAATATAACCGTCATATGGAAGGTGTTGACTTAATGGACAGCTTCATTGGAAGGTCAAAAATAACTATGAGCTCCCGCAAGTGGTATATGCGATTGTTTTACCATTTTATTGATTTGGCCGCAATCAATTCATGGTTACTTCTCAAAAGATCGGGAAGTGGGACATTAATGAACATGACGCGCTATAGAATTAAGCTGGGAAAAACACTGTGCAACATTGGCAGGAGCTTGTCGTTAAAGCGTGGAAGACATTCAGCTGGACCTTCTGTGTCTTCAGAATATAGTTCAAAAAAGAAAAGAAGACCTACAGCGCCAATTCCATCAAAAGACATAAGGCACGACGGAATTAACCACATGCCAATATGGGGTAAAGACCGCGTAAGATGTAAACACCTGTCGTGTAAATTAAAAACATATATTACATGCCGAAAATGTGGTGACGCACTTTGCCTAAATAAAGGCAACAATTGTTTTTTAAAATTTCACGAAAATTGAAAGTACAAATAAATAAATTTTTTTGAAATAAAGTTCCTAATCGCTATTTGGTTTTTGCTTAAAGTCAGAATTATAATTTTTGTTTTTAAATGAATTATATTATTTTTTTTATTGGTTTTTATGTATGATTTATATTATTATTTCTATTTTACGAACAAATTTATAATTTTTATATTAATGTTTGAATTGAAATAAATGCATACTATGCCATATTTGTCACATACTGTTTTTTACTAAGTATCACTAAATTTACCAAAAAAATTTTAAAAACATGAATATTTATCGTTTTGTCAATCTATCTTACCCAAAAATAATTTTTTTTTTTCAAATAAAAAAATCATGCATCTAAGGGCATGACCCATCAAGGAATCTAGTTATTCACAAAATTTTAGACACGAGCCATTCAAACCAACAAAGTAATAAAATATCTTAGTTTGTGGAGAGGAAGGGGGGGTGTTGATCAAGACTGGTGACTTTCCAGTTTCATATTTGCAACCAATCTTGACTTGAATTTACAAGTTAATGAATTTTATACGACAGCTGGCAAATCAAAGAATTTAAAATAAAACTCAACATCATCATTCATGGCTCGAAAGGCCATATAGAACCTTGGCCTCCCTTAATGCATCTCTCTTCTGCTTTATATCTCCAATCTCTGATGTTCAACTTCTTCACTCCCCTTTAACTATGTTGAAACATCTCTTTTTCGACTTTCCAGCAATCTGGCTTGCTATGAAAAACTTTGTACAAGAAGATCCTTATTAAGTGTTCACCCCATCTTATTCGTTGTAATTTTACAAAAGCTCCCACTGGTAGTGGTACATTGTCTAGTCCATGATACAATAACTATAGGTAATCTAAGATGGGAATACAATGTGTAACTGCAGTATGTAGTACATGTAGTACAAGTACTACAATCTGTCAAAAGTATACAATACCATAGTTTTCATATGACGCATCACAATGTGTAGCTGTAGTAGAAGCTGTAGCTGTAATTGAAGCTGAAAGTTGCTACTTTTCAATTTCATGTTACAGCTACAGAACTGACTTTTGACAGTTTTGACAGTTTGTATTTGAATTTTGAATAGTTAATTGTTAATTGCTTTCAATAAATTTTAAATAGTGAAAATGATAAATATATCTACATATATGTTCAAAAACACAATATTAGAATATTATATGAAATAATTATCCTTTTTTTCTATTCATTTTGCTGTCAAATGTCATATCAAATTCAAATATGTACATTGTATCACACATACTACATCATTGTGTTTGCCGATATTGATGTCGCGCTACAAATGTTACTACTACTACAACTTCACGCTACTGCTACAAACTACAGCTACACATTGTATTCCAGCCTTTTTAATTTCAACATTTTATTTTAGTCAAATTTTGAAATTTAAGTCTTACATATCTGAATTTACTATTTATCAGTGTCCCGTTTCTATAACTTTGGTAGAAAATTTTCTACTAATTGTGACGAAACATGTATTTTCTATTTCAAATTCAATTAGTCAAATTCCACTGTTTCTGTATAAGTGATTGAAAATTTTTTGGTGAGATAGAAAAGGTGAAGAGGAATTATGGAAATTGAACAATAAATTCAATTGTCAATTCAAAAAAGAAACAATTTGAATTAAAATAAATTTTGTTTTTACATTTTTATTGATAAATATTTTAAATATTTAGAAAAATTAATTATTTATACTAATAATAGAAGAGAACATAAAAAAAATCAACTTTGAAAAACAAAAACAAAAATAAAATAAAAATTAGAAATAAAATTTAATTAAAAATTTACTTATTTGTTTACTCATTTTACTTTTTTCGGTATTTTAAATATTTTTTCTTAGTATTACATTTTTTTAATCAATACAAAACAAAATTTCACCGGTTGAAATCTTTTTCACAAGCTAAATAGCTGTTGAAAAGAAATTCTATCGATAGAAAATATTCCATCGTTCAAAAACCTTACAGAAACATTTGAGAATTGAAAATTTCACATTGGTGAATTCCATTTTCTACTGTTTCTTTTCTACTACTACTTTTCTTTTCTTACAGAAACACTTCGTTAGAAAATTACGTCAATTTGACGTCAAATTGAATATTTTCTACTGTGAAATTTATTTTCTATCCTTACAGAAACGGGACACAGATATCCTTTTTTTTCGAAAACATGCGAACAACATTGCATGATTAGATACATATAATTTAAAACAAAATAATAAGATATAAGATTTCATAAAACCCTTAAATAAATGATATGAAAAAAAAATCTTGTTTTTTGTAATACAAATATATTTTTTTTGTTAAACCAAAGCTAAAACAAAGAATAGAAAAAAAAACAGTTTGATTTCTCTCACCGTTTACACAATTTGATATTGAGAAAGTTTTCAAATTTAAACATAAAAATAAATATGATTAGTGTGAGTTTGTTTTTACGCCTTGATAACCGTACGTCATCGTATGAACAAAACTTTCAAAAGTTATGCAATAGTTTTTGCTTGCAAAGAAAACAAAATTTCAAAAAGAAAGCATTAAGTTTGGAATATACTCGTAGGTATATACATACCAATTGTACCTATATACATATGTACATATTTACATACACACATGTACATATGTATGTATGAATATAAAGAAAAGTTATAGTGTAGTAGCGTTTCAATAAAACTTTTGTTATAAAATTTAATGTGTTTTTTCATACATGAAGAAACTTTGTCTAAAACGTATTATGTACCTTTACAAAATAAAAAGAAAAAAAAATAAAAACAATAGCGAAAAAATTGAAGAATATATAAAAAAAAATTAAAAACATATATAGAAAACTATTCATGTGTAAAATCTTTTGTGTAAAAAAAAAAACTAAAATCGTTTTTATCAATAAAAAACAAAATCAAAAATCATCCAAGAAAAGAAAATTTTATATTAAAAAAATTAAAAATAATCATTATGTACATATATCTTGTTTATGCTAAGCGTTACTTCGCATTAACTCACTCCGTCTTGACTTAATACGGATGCATAAACAAAATTTCAAAACGCATTAAAGCTCTACGTCGTTTTGAGTTAATACACTATTAAATCCGCATTTAAAATTTCATTTCGTTTTTAAAATGTGCATAAACACTTACTTCGTTTTAAGTAGTTGTTATTACACACGCAGGTGTTCAACGTTTTGAGTGAGAACGAAATGTTGTATTACGCATAAACACCAATCAAAATGTATTATCTCAAAACGATGTTTAAAACGTTTTATCGTTAATACGTTTTAACCTTTGTGCATAAACAAGATAATAGATACGTTTACATGAAACTTTCAAGTTTCATATACAAAACAGAGAAAAAAAGTGCAATTTTATAAATGTGATCTGTATTTAAAACAAGGAAGCTTTAATATGAAAATAGGCTTTTACAAAGCGGTAGGTATTTCCACGATTTATAGTGTGAGCTGTGAACTATTACTAGTCAGCTTGACTCCTGAACCACAGCCGAGTATTTTTATATTAATATAGTTTATCATTTTTCAATACATTATAAAATTTTCTGAAAAATCTGATAAAAAACAAATAAACATGATATTTACACAATTCATTATATGATAATTTTATCATATCGAAATCCTTTTTTTTTTTTTTTTGTAAATTTCATCAACGTTTTATTGAATATAATTATAAAATTCAAAGTATCGAAAAATAAATAGATACATATACTTATGTATCTAAATAAGTAGAAAAATAAAATATTGAAAAAATATGGAAAAACAATTTTGTGGTTATAGCTCATAATGCGATGGTTGAAAAATTATATTAATAATTCTTTGATCAATTTTTGAAATTTAAATTAAACCAATAAAAAGTGTTAATAATAATTTGTTACAAAATGTATTCAATTTTTTTTAAAATTCTAATTATAAAGATAAAAAAAAAATTAAATATAACATATGAAATTTTCATTGCGGTTGAACTTGAACAACAGAACGTGATGTTTGAATCCACTGAACATAATTAGTAGATAAACATAATATGTATATTGTATACGTAGGTGCATGTACAGTACATAATATGTATGTGCAAGAGATTAACATTTGAAAAATAATTATGAAATAAAACTTTTCTAGAGGATTATTATTTTATGTCAAATAAAAACTCAGTCCGACAGATACGATTTGTATTTTTTAACTTAAAACTAAAAAGTTTTGGATTTAAAAAGCTATAACAAAAATAAAATATTCTATACAGCAATTGCATAAATCAAAAATTTTAGATTTTTGGAAATATTGTTCAGAGTAATATTAAAATTATTGAAAAAACACTTTAGCAGAACTTAGAGGTTAATAAGAAGATATTGTGAAATAGATTTAAAGTAAAGTTACTTTTGTGCTTAGCACATAATTAAAATAAAATTTGTGAATAAAAGAAATGTGAATTTCTTATTCATATTTTTGTTTAATAAACAAATGGTAGAGAAAAATATATAGTGATTGGCACCCTTAAGAAATAAATGACTTGTATTTGCTTTTAATTAATAATGTATGTATATATACATATATGAAAAAAATTACATATTATAGTAGATTAGGATATTATTTTATGAAACTAATAGCTAATTATCCGACGTTGCTCGGGTATTTATTTATCCAAATCTTCTATTAGACAGGAAAAAAAATAAATAGCACCTAGTGTAAAATCGCACGTTCGTACAATTATTGTATGGGCTCCTCCTTAATATTTTCTAGCAGTTAGCTGTTATATAAGGATTTAACTACCTAACTCAAATCTGGAGGTGACCTTACCTTCCAGTGTAGGGCAACTTCAGTACCTTAGAAGAAAGCCAGTAGAGTTGTCACCTTTGAACTGCGTCCTTTTTCTAGTCAATAGTTTATAGCTTATCTCCATATAAAATTTAAACCCCCTCTTTCAACTCCCCTAAGGTTAATTTCCAAAAATAAAAATGAAACTTGTTCAGTTATTTATACTTTCTACCAACTTTAAATTCAATGAAACCATTTCATAATTTTTCTCCATACAAACAGGGGCAGTGGACGAAGCGATAGAGTGTTGGCTTCTGATGCTGAAGGTCTCGGGTTCGAGTCCGCCTAAGTTTACTCAGCTTTGAATGAGTACCAATTCACTTTGAGTTGAGTATAAGTATAAGAGTATAAGCTCTGCTTTGAGACCATGAGCCAAGTCCACAAAAAACTACAAGTACACCAAGCACTGTCATACGAACAAAATTCGTTCTCTGCCAAAGAATTTAATTTAGTGGTTCGCATTCCACTTTAAGCTGTAGGTGCATGTATGACAGAAGGGCTTACAACCCTTTGACTGACAACTGAGAGGTGTGTCGGTGTTTGGTATCAAAACGACACGGTTAGTGCTATTCGGGTCTTCGGAAATAATCCAAAGAACCGCCACGTCAACCAACCAACTAACATTGAACCCCCTTAAGGGTTAATTTCTAAAAATATACAGAATACGTGTTTGGTTACTTCTAGCTTAAAGAAATTCAAGCAACATTAAAGTTAAGCGAATTTTAGAAGTTAGTTATTGTCATTCTCAACAAATATTATAGCGTGTATACACTAAGAGGTGCCGCCGATCATTAGATAGGATGTCAAAGACTAGATGTTTAAACCTGCTTTGTGAAAACACAAGGTAAAACAATATTGCATTTCAATTTCTTTTTTTTATTTGGCTTTTTTAGAAGTTTACACCATAAAGTTTGTATTGAAAAAAAAATTTGTTTCGAAAAATTATTACATAAGTCTACAATTAAAATATATAAAATATTACATTCAAATTTGTATGTGGAAGGTTTTATTTTCTAATTCTAATGTAGTCTGCAGGACAGTTAGTAATCGAAAAGAATACTTTTAAAACTGTACAACCAAAGCCTAATAGAATTTTAAATTTATAGAAATTAATATACAAACGTATTAATTTATTCATATTTTTTTTTAAATAAAAACCATTATTTCCTTTAATACTTAAATATTTTAAAAACCTTTTGCTTTTACTTAATTAATCTAGACAACCGACAGGAAAACGAAAAATCATCTTAAGCATATAAGAATATAAATTCAGTTCATTTAAAAACTTGTGCCTTGCAATGTAATCAAATTAAAAGAAAGGCCATCAAAGTATAATTAAAAATGATAACAGAAAAAAAAAGTGTGTCTAAGTAAAAGAATTTTTACTTTACTTTACTATGTCAACCATGTTCTCATTCAAATTCACCTTTTTATTTAATTTATATTAAAATTGTCTTCTCAGTTATAACATTTCTTCATGGTTCTAAAAGGAGTTTCTTTAATGCTCTAAGTTCACCATTATTCAATTAAAATTTGCTTTTAAAAATGGAGAACTTATTCATTAATTAAATTTTTCTTCTTTTTTTTTTGGTTTTTATTTTATTTTAATTTTATTTTTTTCATTTTTGAAATAGTAAAACTCATTTAATTTTCTGCTTTTCTTTTTCTTAGCAAATATTATTTTCAAGAAGATAAAAAGTGTTGATCACCTTTATTAGTTTAAAATTGAAATGGAAATTTTATTAATAAAATGTCAAATAGATATTTGAAAAAAAAAAAAAAAAAAAAAAAAATGGGTGTTGATGTGAGAGATTGATGGAGGAATACTTGAAATTTAAGTACATACATATAATAAATATTATATAAGTAGGTTGATATCTTCTGATTAAATTTGCGCAGATTGAAAATTAATTAAATAATATTTGTATTGTATTTCTTTAATCATATAAGAAAGTTTAAAAAATATAGTAATAGTACTCGTATGTGTATATTCGTTTTATAAAACGGAAATTTTTGGAAACTTCCACAATTTTTTAACAGAATGTGTTCATATGTGTTTGTAAAAAAAAACCTTCAAACTAATATTCGTCCTTTAAAAACTGATTTGGGCATTTGTCTGAAAAGTTAAACCTCTTAGTGAAAATTTGAAAATGTAAAGAAGTAATAACTGATTGTAGACAAGACATCTAATTTTGATAATTCATTTAAACATAAGAGAACAAATATATCTAAATGATACAGTCAATTTATGTTACAATCAAATAATTCGCTAGAATACATAATAAATTTATTACCTGTAGTTTTGTTGTCTGTGTAATAAGGAATATTTTGTTTTTTAATAATATACAAATCTATTTAATATACTATTGAATACAAAAATATACAATATATACTCCGCGTCACTTGATTACGGCCACTGATTTTTTAAAATTATTTTGGATATTACTATAAATTTTGTTACGTGAGTATTAGTTTTTATGCTTGTATTTGAGAATACGTTCTGTTACGAATATAATCACGGAAAAAAAATTTGAAAATATAGTACCGTTATTTGTGCAGTACCTACTCATTAAGTACAATCTCTTCAAAAAACATGCATTTTTTTTTCGTCACTTGATTACGGCCAGTATTGAAATTGTCTCAAAAAAAGTAAAATTTGAATGAAAAACAACTTTTTTGTGTTATTCATATGAAATTTATTAATTTTTTATTATTTTCAATTCATTGTAATAATGATTGCTGCCTCCGTTGTGACGAATTATTTTGAAAATTCGTGATAACATCAAATTGTATAACGATGTCAAGAACTTCAGCGAGATTTTTGTCCAAGCAGATTTTATTGATTCTATTAGTGAAGCTTTATCTTTAAATTTTCTTCCTCCTTCATAGACCTCCCTTTACAGCCATCTCCGAATGTTTTCCATGATATTTAAACCCGACGAATATGGTAGCCACGGTAGCAATCACACATTTTGTTTTTCGGTAAACTGTCTAGCACGTCCTGCGGTGTGAATTGGAGCATTATCCTGTTGGTAAATCAAAGCCAGAGGACCAAACATTTAAATAAACTTTGGAAAAGCTTTTTCTAATATGGTTTTATGTGAAACTACAGTCATTCTCGTATTTTGAAAAGGTAAGTCAATCGTGCCATTAAATGAAATAGCTCCCCAAACCATAACACCTCCCTGTATAATGCGGTTTCTGCTTAAAATCGTTCTTCCTTTCTTAAGTCATGAAAATAAAACTTAAATCCATCAGGACCATCCAAATTAAATTTTTTTTCGTACTAAAACACAACTCGTTCCCACTTTCTCCTTAACGACATGTGATTTCTTGCAAATTCCAATCGCCTTTCTTCACGTGGCGTATTCAACGGGGATTTTTTTCTTCAATTTTTGTAATTGTTGATGCGTCGCACTATCAATTACGCGACGTACTGTTGATAAAATGGCAAGAACTCCGGTTTTAGCCTTGATTTTTGCTGCTGATAGGCCTGGGTTTAAGGCTGTGCGAAGAATTGCTTGTTTATCTTGAGAAATTGTCGCTTCTGCGATTCGCCCTCTTCTATTCTGTCTGTAATTTTCAATAGTTTTAAGGAAAGAATCAATTACAGTTCTTTTTCTTCCAATTTTTTCTGAAATTTGGGGATTTGAAGAGCCTTCTTGCTTCAAAACCTCGATTTTTGCCTTTTCACTTTCTGCCAATGTCTTTTCTTCACCCATTTTTCAAAAAATTCAATAATTTGATAGCTAATGAACACTAGCAATATAATAAACGAAATAATTTTGAAATAAAGTCGAAAATTGTTCATCATAGTAGTTAGAACACTAATTTTCAATACTGGCCGTAATCAAGTGACGAAAAAAAAATGCATGTTTTTTGAAGAGATTGTACTTAATGAGTACTGCACAAATAACGGTACTATATTTTCAAATTTTTTTTCCGTGATTATATTCGTAACAGAACGTATTCTCAAATACAAGCATAAAAACTAATACTCACGTAACAAAATTTATAGTAATATCCAAAATAACTTTAAAAAATCAGTGGCCGTAATCAAGTGACGCGGAGTGTATATATTATATATAAAATAAAAAATTATACCTGCTACCATAAAAAAGTACATTTTCTGTTTTCGTGCGATGTAGTATGCGTTACATAGAGATCCGCACACATATACATATGTATATTGGCGAAGTTGTAACTTTTGCATTTTTAATTGTAGTTTTTTTTTTCAGGAATTTAAAGGAAAAAAATTAGGAAGTTATTTGAGTTGTTCAGCATTATTATTGATGTCAAAAAAGGAGAAAAAAAATCTACGTATAGCTATGTATTTATTTTTTATTTTAAAAAAATTAGAAATTTTCGAAAAATTATTTTATTTGTTTATGAAAACGAAAAAATGAGCACAAATTTAATAATTATGCTTTTTAATTTTTCACAACCTACAAAAAGTAAAATACATATTACGATAAAAATTAAATGTATGTAGGTATGTATGTAGAATATTTTTAAATTAACTTTTTATTGTAAAAAAAGGGCTATTTTAATCTCCTTTTTGCCTATATGAATAATAAATTCTCTGTTATTTATAATATTTTATAAGAAATATTATCAAAAAAAGTCTTCTACAAATTTATTTCCTCATAAACCTATTATTTACTTCTATTGAAAATTATTAAAGGCTTATAAAGATTTTCATCTTTTTCTTAAATTTCAAAAGTTAAATAGATAATTATACATTCCGTTAGTAATAATTTCATTTTTTCCCTTGATAATTGTATATTACAATATTTTACATCAAACATTGCAAACAAATTTGAAATTTTGCAAAATTTTAATTTAACTAACAATTATTATTAAACTACAAAGTAAATCAATGAATGAAATTATCAAACAATAAATATTTTCTATACATACATATAATATAGGTACATATCTTTTATGCATTTATATATTCGCATCAAAGTACAAAATTTACGTAAAATTTTCTACCATATTCATATTTATTAAATATATTGTACATATGTACATGCATACTTAGGATATACACTTACCTGTCTAGTTTAACATTTCTATATCACAATGTCAAATTTCGAATAATTTTCACATATTCATAAGTTATCAATAAATGTAAATTGAGCACATCCTTCCTATTCAGAAAATATAATTGTCTTATCTTGTAAATATATACATACATATACACATAGTTATGTAGGTATATGTTCTCATTAAGTGGTTGCATGTATGTGTATATTATCTATATTCATAAAATAGTATAAAGTGTTATATTTGTTCATTTTGTGTAATATGAATATCTAAACACTAAAAATTATTTAGAAAACTTTCCTTAAGTTCCACTTATAAAATACGATATATATGCTTTTTAATATACATACACATGTACGTAATACATATGAGTAAATATATTGTAGGTACACGGTACACATATACATATATTTATATGTATACATATAACATATATAGATTAATATTAACATGTTTCATAGATAGATTTTTGTTAATTGATACAAATTTGTATTCATGATATTCACACTTATCTTTATAACAACTGAATAAACATTTTGATTGATTTTAATGCATGAAAAATTCAAATGAATATCTATTTAAATAATTTTGATAATATTAACATACTTATTATTACAGTTTAATTTTACATCAAAATAAGATGAACTTTACTATGTAACATGTTTTCTTCTTTGTTAGTATTGTGAAACAATCATTAAAAATCATTTTAACTGATTTTTCTCGATTATTAAGAATTTAATAATTATAGAGAAAAAAAATCACATTTATTTTAATTTGAAAGAAAAATTATAGAAAAATAGACCAAAAAAGTGTTCGCACTCCGTTTTAGTTTTATTTACACCGTTGCGTTGGCGTTGGTTGGTTGGTTGGTTGACGTGGCGGTTCTTTGGATTATTTCCGAAGACCCAAATAAAATAGCACTAACCGTGCCGTTTTGATACCAAACACCGACACACCTCTCAGTTGTCAGTCAAAGGGATGTAAACCCTTCTGTCATACATGCAACTACAGTTTAAAGTGGAATGCGAACTACTAAATTAAATTCTTTGGTAGAGAACGAATTTTATTCGTATGACAGGGCTTGGTACTAATATTTCTTGATTTATACCGTTACTTCTTAATAAAAATTAATATTGTTTTGTTATTTTGTTTGAGTCACTGTACTTGAAAAGTCCTTTAATATGCGGGATAAGCAGAAAAAGGTAAGTTCTGAAATAAGAAAAGTGCTAATAACTCAAGAAAAAGAGGGAAATCTTATTTATAAATTTCATAAACCGTTAATAGAACCAAGTTTGTTGTGGAAGAAATACAATAAAAAAAGTTGTGAAAAATCTCATACTTTGGAAAATTGTGAAAAATAAGGTTGAACAAAGTTCTATTTAGAACTTATATTTATATAACAGAAAAACGATGGAGTTTCGAAGAAAAAATATTAAAATTAGTATTCTGTATTTATAAAAAAAAGTCAACTTTTTTAAAAAAGTGTTCAATAAATATGTATCAGGGTGAACTATTAGAAATGTGCTTAAATAAAATGGATCATAGTAGAATTTCTCGGAAAAGGCCGTAAATTAGTGATAGAAAATTGAATAAGTATATAAATACAAGTTTGCGGTTGACAATATAATCAAATAATTTCATACTGGAGTGATGTAAATTTTACTGATGAGATTACATTTAACTTTTATGGATCTAATAACGCAGTCCATGTACGGCAGGAGAAAAATGTAACGAAACAATATAAATATCAGTGATTTGTAGTTGTATGATTGTCATTGGTGTAGGTAGATTGCATTGTACCACTTTTAGCTGTGAAATCGCGTATTTTCTGAAAAATTTGTAAAGATGAAATCCGCTCATTACATAGAATACGACTATTTTTTATTTTATATTAATTAAAATTTTTTTAATTTTTAGCTTGGGATGACATGTGAATTTCATAAGGCAAAAAATCAACTTTGCTATTAGAAACTGAAATTGAAAATTTATGAATGACTTTTAATATCATCAAACCTTAAGAACTTTTTTTTTTAAAAAACAACTTTCATTCAACTGAATTTTTAAATAAATATTTAAACATTTGAAACTACTTTCTCTTATTATCAGAAATATTATCGATTCACAAAAACATTATATTGCTTTGTATCTCTGAAAAGAAAAGAAAAACATAAATTTCATTCAAACACATAATAAATTTTTTGTTCGATACTTTGGTTAACTTGAACATAAATTCTAACGAAAAAAAAAAGAAAATTGTCAAGCCTATCATTTTAAAACATTAGTTATCTAAATATTTTAGCTCCACCCAATTGATACTTTCTAAAAGTTTTAAAGTAAACTTTGTGTATTCTCATATATTTTTATTTTATTTTATTTCTGGAAGTGTTACATTTTAAATTTATTAAATTTTTTATAAAAGAAAAAATAATTTGTTGTCTAGTTTTTTAATAAAAGTGCGCATGATATACATATGTATGTATATTCTTGGTATGATTGTACATATACAACTTCATGGAAATAACATAAGTGTATGTAATGTAGAAATAAGATATTTTACTAGTGTTTTTCGAAAGAGGCTGAAGTTGAAAATTCATCATAGATGTTTTAAATAAATAAAATATAAGTCAAGACTAAAAAAATACTCCGCTATAAAAACTAGGACAATTTCATAAATGGAAATTTAATTGAAAAAAAAATCCAGTTTTGAATCCTAAAAATTGTTACAATTAAACGATATGAGTAAACAATATTTTATTCCCAAAATTGTATCTTTATTTCTACTAAATGGAGTCGGTGCTTAATGATCTTGTTTCTATTTCTAACAATATTGGTTACAAATGGGGTTAAAACCTGGTTCACATTCAAACTAACGCTACTAAAACTACGTCGTATCGCAAGGTATATACATACTTTTTGGTAATTGAAACAGGGTCCTTCGCTGATTTTTCCTATAGAATTGTAGCGCTAACTCTATGGATGAATTTAGAAAAAAAGATTTAAAAAATATCTACAAAGTTAAAATATGGTATACTATGTATTAAAAATTCATGGCTGAACAATATGAAAAAATATTTTAAAATTATTTTGACAAGAAAAGAATAGGTCTATTTTCCTCTGCAAAATAAAATTGATTATCAAAACACATTGAATATACTTTTATGTAGGTATGTATTATACATACTACATATTTCAATATTAGTCACGAAAGTTTCATTTATAATTTTTTCTATAATACATGGTGTTCCTGTATTGATAAAGTACATTTAACGACAAAAAATTTAAAATCTTCAAAATTTCTATGAACATGTTTGCAATAAAAATGCACTCCAAATTTGGCAATTTTAAAATTTTTAATATTTAAATATTTTTTTCATCACTGTTGACCGCTATTAAGACCTACTAAAACCTAAACATAGTTACCAAATTTTCTAAGAACATGGTACTGAACAACTTTCATAATAAAAATGCTTTTCAACAATGTTGTGGGTATACAAACATAGATTTATTATTACATTACAGTTTTGTCGAGTTTCACACGCAATTTTCTTGAAAGGTGTAACATGGATTTTAAAAATCAAAGTCATATAAAATTCTTCTTCAACTTTTAAAATTTTTAAAATTATTTGAACATTATTATACATAAAATATTTTTTTTATCTCATAGTGACATGCATATCTTGTCACTATGTTGGCATTTAAATTATGATAATGCTCCCTGTATTCTCTGTTTGCACCTATAAAGCCTTTTATCGCGTAACTTTATAACTAAACAGTCTGACTTTTTTGCACTGCTAAGTATTGAAAAAAGTATTGTATTGTTATTTAAAAAAATAAAATAAACTAAAGAAAAAGTTCATGACACAAGAATAAGTAGATTGTATGAAGCAATGGTTTTGTCTGATAAAATAAATGGTAATAAATTTTTCTGGTTCATTTTCAAACACTTTATACATTATAGTATATAGGTATATATGATGTGTGTGTTCCTTTTTTCAAATTTCCTATTTATAAATTTAATGCAAAGTTTTATCTAAAATTTAAAAATATTTTCTATTAATTTTTTTAATAATTTTAATATTAAAAAAATCAATAAAAAATGATTTCCTAATTTTAAATCGTAAAACATTGTAGGTACATGTGACAATCCGTAAAAAAGTACTCTTTTACGAAAAATCTTTTGTTTGATTTACTTCTCATGGCAGTATGTACTAAGCCACAGACGATTAGGGCCAGATCTTCAATCGTATAGCAATTAAGCTAGCAAGAAATGGTATCATCGGTATTCGGTAAACAAACAAATTAACCGTTAAAATTTGCAATCGCAAAGTTTGTATCACAAACTAAGTTAACAGAGCACAAATTTCTGATATAATTTCGTGCACTTTTCACGCAATTCAACTTAAAATTGAACTTATGTTTTACTCTTTCACTACTATGTGAAATTATCTAGTGATTTTTTTCCTTTCATTCACACGATACTTAAGTATTTGGAAATTAAGCTAAATAAAAATAAGTATGTATGTACTGTTAAAAAAATTTCAAGATAAACAAAATAACTTAATTTAAGTATGTTATGATTTAAAATTTGAAAATTTCAAAAATTAAAAAAAAAAAAACGAAGATTTTTCTTTAATCCTTGTTTACGTGCACTTTTTCTTTTATTAAATTCCGTTATTATTTTTTTATTCTCCATTTTTTTTTCTCAAGTGACTTTTAAAATATAGTCCATTATCAATTTTCCAACAAACCCACATCGAAAATTTACTTAAGTACTTTCAACATTCCTTTTTTTCATATTTTAATTCTGTTTGCCAATTTTCTTAACCACAATGTGAAACCATATACATACATGAATGAAATTAAAGCTATAAACCATTATCATACTTTAAAAATTAAATTCTTTATACCCTTGTCGATTATCATACAGAATATTCAAAAGGGACACATTATTAAAGTGACTAAATAAGTGTATAAAGAAATTAAAAATTAAATGAATTAGATTACACCATTTAAACTTAATTACTGTATTCACTTATCATGAACTTTCCTAACGCAGATACTTGTAAATATTTAATTTAAAAAAAAAAACGCATACATAGATACTATAGTAACTCACAAGGACTTGTTTTTTTCATTCAAAAATATTTTATTCATAATAATTGTACACACGATAGAAAAGTGACGTACGGAACGCTTACAAGAGTTTTTATTCCTTTAAAAATTCAAATTTTCTCTCTTTTTTATGTTATGTTTTTTTATTTTTTCCCACTTTATGAGTGACGACGTGTTGCATAATTAAAATACACTTACCTATCTGAAATCTATCTTAAAGCAATCATTAAATCGTCAAATGCTTTGTGTAGACACTCATATTATAAAATGCTATGTATTTGAGTATATACTAGAAGATATTATATTATGTATTATGTATATTTTATGATGGTACTTTTATTGTTGAAATGGGCTTAAATATCAGTCGTGCATACAAAAGATTAAATTATGAGGTGTTGGTTCTAATTGACACTTTCATGCTTGGCAGGAAATAAATTTATATATTTTTCCCATAAGGATTATTGTGTTAATTAATTGTAGATTACACTGTTATGTCAAGTAGAGAGCTTTTATTTACAAGAAATTTTACGTTAAACTGTTAAATACAAAGTAAATCATTATCACAAAATAATGCTTGAAATATTTGTAAAGGATAAATGTCCTTGAGGATTCTATATATAAGATAATATTGTATTTTGAAGAAATTGTAGTAAAATTTGTTATTCATATAGAATTTTATAATGTTATTTGGGAAAAAAATAATAAGTAATAACAAAAATTCTTACACCTCATTCATTGAAATTTAAAGAAAAAAAAAACGAGTAGTATCATTTTTCAAAGTTTTTTTTTAGGAAAATGAAAAAAATAATTCAAAAAACAAATTATCATAACTGTATTCACCCTCTTGATATAGCAACAAATTCGGTTCTTAATGGTATCGTTTCGTTAAACAAGATACTGTAAAATTAGAATGTTACAGCCATCATATTTTCACATACTAAAGAGTAGTAAAAATATGTATAAAGTTGGGTGGCATTTCTAAAAATTATCTAATCTTTCACCCTCACTATGCAGAAAGCATGCAATCAAAATGATTGTTTATGCAAAATACACATATACAAAGCATATGAGATTCAAAGTAAGTTTCTCTTTTTTATTATTATTATTATTATTTTTGAGCATCATATAAATGAAAATTTCCATATACAATTTTTTATTTTATTATATTCCTGCATACATAATATTGTTTCATGATAAAGTAATATCATAAATATTTCCGTAAAATGGTAATCAACAAGAACATTTTGATTATTTATGTTATTTTTTTTTAAAGAACAAAAATTGCAATAAACTTTTTTACTATAATAAAAATATTTAATTTTTTTTTCTCTTCATCTTTATTATTGCTCCAAAAGATATTCTTGACTTACAAGTTTTCTGTACATAAATCTGTCTATGCTATGTGTATATTTGAAGTTTATAAACAGCATTTTAATTCATTATATGATATACGTATTTCTTCCCCATTGAAATTTGATGTAATCTTTAATATTGTCCTTTTTTTATATTTTAACCCTTTCGATCCTATTGGGACACATATGTCCCGGCAGAAATTGTTTTGGTTGTAATTTGCAAATTATGTGTGTTAAAGCATTGGAATATGTCCCATTTCGTAGTTTATGATCATATTAACGGTTAGAAAAAAAATCCCGTTTGAAAAAACATTTATGGTTTCGTTTGTTTTGTTCAGTATTGTTTAGAAGTTAAGTATATTTGCATCGTATGCGTCGTTTTTTAAAAAATACAAGTGTGTATTGTATAATTTTTTTGTTTTTAAAATCAAGTATAAATAAATAAGTTAATATTGGTGAGTTTCGAATAAAATTTTTTTTTTGAAATGTTTTTGTTATTGTTTCGAATAAAAGTGAAGTATTTTGTTAATTTTTTTTAGTTATGAAATCTTATTTTTCACCATCGTATACACCTAACGGGACATATATGTCCCACTTAAAAAACCGGATGGGACTCATATGTCCCAGTCCCTACCCCCACCCCCAAAGAAAAATTTTCAAAATTTCATTTTTCTTATCGTCTTAGATAAGCAAATTACAAAATCTTTGTCTTACTTCCAAAATTTGTTTTCCGGATCAAAAGGGTTAAGTAGTCTATCGTAACGTAACGTAGTCCTATAATGTTTAATGAGCGGGTGAATGATGAATCCATTTCATCTATTTCTACATCAAATTGAAAACATCTTAGAATATCTACAACAACAAAAAAAATTCTTCTTTGTATTATCTGTGTTTTCATGATTAAGTATCTTAGGTCTGATTTTGTTGTTTTGAGAAAAACGCATTTGAACATGTATTTGGATCTCTGAAAAAAACTGGTAAAGTAATTTGTCCACATTTTTGACCAGAGGCAAAAAATGTCCAGTTCTTAATTTAAAAAACGTAGAATAGAATACGTGCGAAAAGTCCTTAAATTGGAGGATAATCAACTTAAGCTGTTATGTGGAATAAAAAGCATGCATGCACAACATAAATTGAAGTAGCCTATGACTATTTAAGAAAAATGTTTATTGAAATTTTTCGTAACAAAGTAGCTTAAAAAGACATAAGCTAAATCGAAGTAAAAAAATAAATTTTTAAAAACACCAATGTGTATTTAAGCTTCTTTGTTGTGAAACAAATTTATTATAAAGTTACAAAATATTATTTGGTAAAATAACTTAAATGGTGCCTAAGTAGCATGAGTAACAATTTTGCTGTGCAACAAAAAAGCCAAACTCAACTTAAGGTGTTTTACAACTGCAATTTTTATTGAATAAAAAGTATTCAAAGTATGTTATATTTATTTAAGTTCTTTTGTCGCGAACATGTCTTGAAAAAAACAACATAAGCTAATATGTAAAACCAAAAAGCTTCACATAGAGAAGAGATAGAGAGGCGGAGATTGAAAAAAATGGAAACTTTGGATGTTATATCACGAATAATTTAAAAAAACCGAATTGGACTTAAGTCGACTTAAGATACTTAATCATGAAAACACAGATTTTATATACACTGAAAGAAAAACTTATGTTAAAATACTTAAAATCATGGTATGTTTTGCCGAATTTTTACGGCATTTTTCAGCCAGCTAATGTTTTCGATAAGTTGCCATAAAAAAATTAGGTAAAACACCATTCTTTTTAATATGTCAAGTTACCAAAATAATAGTATAGTTTACAAAATTCATAAGGCAACGTAATCTATATTTCTTTGGTAAACTAAAAAAAACCATGCCTACATAGGTATTTATTTCCGCAGTACTAAAATAATTAAAAGCAGTAAACTTTTTCAAAATTCAAAAACGAACAAACTCTTCGTGAAGATTGTATTATGATTAGGTACGTAAAGATAATAAAGGAATGGGTTTTTTTTATAGTAAAAATCACAAGCAAAAGTTAAGTATATCCGAATAAGCTTGTAAACCTTGTAAGAATCTAGTCTTCACATTTCTAATTATTGTATTTAATTGTTTACCGAGTAAAATTTTTCTGCCAATTCAATTATTATCTTTCTTTTTGTTTAAATTTAAATTAAATTAAATGTTGCTTTTGTAGTAATTATTTTATAATAGGTTGGAATCAAACAAATCCAATGTTTTTTTAATTTTCCTATTTTCACTAGTTTCTTTATTAAGCATCTAAAGGAATATCAATATATACCTAGAATAACCCAGACAGTTGACGGTTGAAGAGCTTTAATAAATAAAATAAAGAAGTTTCCTAACTATACCAGTTCAACATATTTTCAAAACGAGTACCATAATTCATATAGATTTTTGTCAAATATTGCACCTTAAAAATGATGTTGGTTCAATTCTGTGAAAATGATTATTTGTGGCTAAAATTGTGACGTCATTACACATTTTCTGGTGAAAAAGACCAACTCATGGTTTCACTTTGAAGAAACAACTATTAGAATCTAAACAATATATTTTCTTGAAAATTTAAGTAATGTCATTCATTTCAACTTTTGAGTTAGAAGAGGTAGAAGGAGAGGTAGGCACTTGTTCGAAAGGATAAGAGATTCTTTGCATTTATTTTGACTGTGGAGTAATTGTAAAGGCCTCCTAACCAAATTTGGCTTGAAGCCACTTAAGTCTAAAGTGTGACTACGTTATTTTAACGGCCTTATTCTACATGGTCATAACTTATGACAGTCATAAGTCTATTCACCAAACTAGTTTATGACCGTCATAATCAAGTCAAATATGGTTTGGTAACCACTAACTTGAGTAACTTTCGTAAATTTGGTTAGTGCTTAAGGTGGACTGTATAGTACTTAGTTACGAGATGATTTATTAAAAAAGTAGATTTAGCGGCTGAAATTTAAAAAAAAACCCATTATAGAATTTTTCACTTGTTTTGAAGAAATCTACTTGTAATATCATTCTTTTTTGTTTGGTCTCTAACACCTTGTATACATCAAATGCTTAAATTAAACATATAATTAGGTATTATTAAAAATTGCTAGCTTCTATAAAAATGAAATTTGAAAGCAGCCTTCAATGACTGAAGTTAAAAAAAATAAACGTTCTATACTATAACCCAGGTTAAAATCCAGGTTAAAATACTCACCTGGTTTTTGTTTTGTTTTATGTTTAATTTTTTTGTTTTTCGTGCAGTTAATTCTTATACACACTATATTATATACATATGTATGTGCATACTCGTATACTATATATCAAAGTATTTTAGTAAAAAACAAATATATTTATAAAATGAAACACCAAAGTTGTTCATTTCCTTGTTCGATACCACTCATTTGCTTGATTTTTTTAATCAAAATTATCTTGTCTGTATATACGTATTCTATATAACATTCTTGAACTTGACTGTAGAACAAATATCATGTAACAGATAATTTCCCTTGCGATTTATTCTATAAAACTCTTATAGGTATGTTCTAACTTCGTGCTTAATTTAAACAGACTTATACAAGTAAGAACTATATGTATATTTCATACATATGCATATAGATTCAGTTATATTTGTATATATACACATAAATATATGTATATATATGCACTTTGAATGCTTGTGTTTGCCCTGCATTTCAAGGACTTTTTATTTTATCTAATACATACATATCTAATACACATTTTTTTATACAGTTATATATTGTTTAGATTTTTTTTCGCACTTCACTGACATCCAACATATCCAACAACCTCCTTTCTAATGTCATGTGGAAAATAAATGGACAGACGTTTAGTTGTTTGTTATCAAATTTGCAGATACAGCACGTTTCCAATATAACGAATATTGGCCTTTTGGCACGTGCACGCTACTTTTTATATATTTTCTTTAACAGTTTTTGTAGTTCTTGTTGTTTTGTTTTGCTTTTATTTTTTCTAAAAGCTTTTCATATTATGTATTAGTTTTTTTTTTCATCTTTGTTTTCCAATATGTATTACATGCTTATAATATTCTTTTCTAACAGTCATGAAATCTACTAAAAAATATAAATCGAATTTGAATGTTTTCATGAATTTTCTTTCTCATTTAGTTTTCTTTCTTTCGTCATTTTTTCTTTTAAATTTTCCATTGAACTATGGTAAAGTATCTTTTTATTTTAAATATTTAGTGCATACATTCATATTATGTACATACTATAAGTACATATTCCTTAATACCTATTATTTTAATGTCACAAGAACATAAATTTCTGTCCCAAAAATGTTATGTATAAGTTTGCTTTGAAACTTCATACATATTAGTTTCTAAACAAATACAAAAATTGAATACTTTCTATTGAATTTCAAATAATTTGAAACTGGAAAAAAAAATTACGAATAAGAACAATTTATTTTATTATTTTTCAAAAATTTGAGAAGAAATTTCAATTTCAAATTATTTATAAAAAATTGAACAAATTATTTTAAAATACTCATGAGAATTACATTTTTATTAGAAGTTATGTAAGTATAAAATGTTTAAAATTTTAACTTTTTACATATTTTTGAATATTTTAAAAATTATTTGATTGATAAAAAAAATAAATATTGAGTTTACTTATGCTACATAAAAGCATCGCACTTTTGTTTTAAGTTACTTTTGTAATGCTTAAACTCTTTCTTACATTTTAATGAACATAAAATATTCATTTTTCGGAAACCACATTAAATTTAGTAGATGAAATTCGAACTACACAAATTTATAATTTCATAAAAATTTTAATTTTGTTGAATTTACCCGAAGAAAAAAAAAATAAAAATAGGAATATGTATGTTCTTTTTGAAGTTGCATGGTGAAAACTAATCTGGAAAAAAAGTCAAAATACTTGAAATTAGGATTCTTTTCTAAAAAGGCGAATTTACCTAATAATTTTAATTTTAAATAAAAGATACACAATGCGCATCATTGAAAATCATTTTAGTGAAATGTGAAATTTGAATTTGCTTTAAAGAGGAGAACCTACATACATAGCTAATATTAATTTCATTTTATGCATTTTATTACAGTGAATATTTTCAACAAAAGAAGAGAATTAAAATGCATTGGAATAAAGAAAAAGCTTTAAACAATGAATAAAATTATATAACAAGTGTGAACATACTATGTATGTACGATATGTATAGCATTTAACACGATTTCTTATTAAATAATTAAAAACATTTGAAAATTATCAGAATATACCAATTAATGATATTTAATAATAATGATTGGTATACAATTTATCGTCTATTAAATTGCATTTTTAGTGTTGCGTTCCAAAAAAAGTTATTTTTATATGAAACTCATTCATGAAAAAGTCGTGAAAATGTTAAAATGTATTTAACCTCTTAACATAAATCATGTGTAAAAGAATCTCCATTAAAATGCATGTAAAATGTATTTAAAATTTTTATACTAAAACCGTTTAGATTTATGTATTATGTACAAGGATATAAATATGTATGTATGTGCATGGACTATAAACGGATCGTAATAATCAACGTTTAAGTAAACATCATGACTATATGTATGTATGCCACCACCTTATTTTTCTGTTCACCTTAAACTAAAATATTCTTTTCTTCAATAAATATTTTAGCTTTTTACATTAAATTTTTGTTCTCTTACTGATATCCTTGAAATTTAAAAAAATATTCCTTCTTCTTCTAAATTGCACATGAAAAAGGAATTATGTTAACGTCTTTTGTCAAGGTAAAGCACTTTATATGCAATTAGATTTTATAGTTTTTTTTTTTTACAACAATTTTTTTTTTAATAAAACATTATTTATGAGAAAAAAAGTTTTTGTTTTCCTTCAAGCCTTTTAAACGTTTTGTGTTACATAAGATTTTACACAAACATGAGAAGAAAACATTTTAAATTTGAAGTTTTTATTCTTTAGAAACCTAAACTTCTATTTAATTTTAAAAATGTAATTCTAAATAATTGTAAATTTTGTTAACATTAGATTAAATACATATGTTTCGATATTAACATAAGTATATCCTGCAAATTTTTGAATTAAATGCCTAAGTAAACCAACAAATACCGTACCGTAATATATCGGTTTTTTCTAATCCCTTCAGAATCCAAGTAGATAAGGCTAATGCTTGGTCCAAATAAAACCAGCATATAATATTTGTTACTGTTGGAAAGCCTATTTTTAGAAGGTTGTAGGTAAAGTGTTAAACAAATAATTTTTATAATTTATTTGTCAAAATACTGTTTCATTTTATTCTATTAAATATATCCAGCACAGTCAACTATGGAGTACTGGATTCAAAAACAATTTCACTTTTATTTTAATCTAATGTTAAAAGTTTTTCAAAATTTTAAGGTGGTACATCAGAAACAAAACTTAAAAACAAAAACTAAAAAACAATGCTTCATTCAGTCACTTCATCTTAAAAGGAAATATTTTTTCTTCACTTAGAAAGAAGAAATTAAAATTATCATATCCTTTTTTCCCACCGAAAACTAGAAGATAAGCAGTAACAAAATATAAAAAAAAAGTGTCATTTCAAAAAAAGAAAAAAGAAAAGAAAAAGAAGTAAAAAAAAATAGATAAAATGACTCTTTTTCATGACACATCAGACACGTAATTTAAATTCCTCTATCAATCTTAGAGAGCTCGGTAGAGCTATTGAGCGTTAAATTAAAAAATTCCACAAGCTTTAAAGTTTTATTTTTATATTGTCTTCTCTATCGTTTAAATACTGATATAACATATAAAATAAACATAAAACACATTTTATATGCATATGCATGGATTATATCCTGTGTAATAGAATAACATTTTTTTTCTCTACATTCTCTTAAACATATAACATGATGACGATAAAAATATTTTTGAAAAAATTACTATTCATCAATGTGAAATTTGTTTATTTTAGAATTTATTTATTTATTGCGTGATAACTGTCCATGAATATTTTCTATGATTAGGAAATATATAAAAAAATATAGACCGAATTATAAAAATAAAAATAAAAAAATATTTATACATACTCGTACATATGAAAATCGTGCGTAGAAGGTTCTTATGTAAAAAAAAAACAACATAAGGACGAAAAGAATTTTAATAAAACCTCTTTGTTTTCACACCATACATACCCACACATTATATGAAGGCGAAAACAATTTCAGTTCAGCTTTCACACCGTTTACGCTTGTCGCTTTACGTTTTAAAATAAATATTGCACATTTTTCATATCTGTAAAAAATAAAGAAGAAATAAAAAACATATTAAACTGTAGTTTACTTTTTCAAAATAAAATGTATACATTTTTTTCTCATTCCTCTTATAAAAAATGCATTGTTTACATTATACTCGTATGATTCTTTTTTCTAGTGTTTTTTATTTTAAAATTCATTCCATTCAGTAAAATCGATGTGTATACTTAAAAAAAAAATTTCAAACGTTAGAAAAAATTAAATTAAAAAAAAAAACTAGAATAATTTCACTATTACACGTTTTTAAAATTTCATGATATATTTTTTGACTTTTAACTAAAGATTAAAATCGTAACAAGAATTAAATAGACAATTTTTGAAAAATCATTCCAATCGAAAGTATTTAATTTCAATCCAAGGATTCTCTTAATATTAAAGTAATAAACTAAGGGCGATATTTACGAAAGCACTTGCAATCGCAAGTCGCCACTTACCAACGTAAGTATGTGATTTCGTATTTACAAAAATTTTGCAATCGCAAATTTGACATACTGTTCTGGTAAAAATGTCAAATTTGCGATCACTGTAGCGTGTTTGTCAACATGAATTTGCGATCGCAAGTTTGCGATTAGTAAATTCCACTGTAAATGTATTCTTCGGAACAAAAATCAATTTCGGAACTTAAGTTTTTAGGAGATTTTAGTATTCTCATCAATGGACAATGATTACGTAGTAACTAAGAACAACGAGCGACATGGAATCCAATAGTTTAATTGGTAAAACAGTGCCATGACAAGGCAAAGGTCTTGTTGAATGTTGTATTCTTATTTTTAGTCTACTACAAATTGAAAATTTTTTTCAGCTCTTATCATAGCAAAAATAACTTACATAATCTCTCCATGGTGCTTCAATTTATTTAGAACTTTGGCATACTCAAATTGTCCTTGGTCCTTGAACACTTATACTATAAACAAAATGAATTTGTCATTATTCGAAGCTGAGTAAATGAAGGCGGATTTGAAAGCAAGACCTCCAGTTTCAAAAGGCAACACTTTACCATTTCAGCCACTGACCGCACCATAGCAACAAAAAATTAAATTAGGCAATTAATTCTGTCTTTTAGTAAGTTTCCTTAAAAATAGCGCGGCCAAAAATTTGTAATCATTCTTTTGATAGTCAAAATTGAACGTTCAACTAGAAGGTTTTTGCTTCAGATAAGCTCTATTTGAGTACATATAAGTTTTGAAAAATTAAAATTTTCGTTCTCCATTTGAACAGTTTGGAGTAAGTTATATGTTTTAATTTACTTTAAATTTTTTAAGATTTTTTTTTAGTTTTCGCAGAACAGAAAGTGTTTCTGTAATTGTCTTGTCGATCTTTTAATTTTAAACATTATTGAGTTAGCAAAACACGATTAATGGTAAAAAAATTTTTTATGAAATATGGCTCTGCTTTTACAAATCATTAAAACAAAAACTGTACTGTTCTTGTATACTTTCTCGACTAAAAGTACCTACATACATACATACGTCATAGCTCGCAATTTAAAAAATGTTTCTTTTAAAATTTAAAATACAAAAATATGAAAAGTTATTCTATAAAAAAATTTTTTTTTGTAGAGAATACTGAATATACTTGTATTTGTATAGCAAAATTATTTTTGAACTTTCTAATTTTTTTTCTCGTTCGTTGATAAAATGTTTTTTTTTTGTATGTACAATATTTTAATTTTCAAGGATCATTGTATTATATTTCATTTCCACCACGAAACCCACACAAATGAAATGTTATTGACAAATGTCAAAGATCGTACCTTTTGACGTACAGAGAATGTAAGTAATTTAAACTATAAAATGTACATAACGTATACCAAACAAACATTATATGTATGTATTATTACATACACATAACAGATATGTACATATATGAATTTATAAATTGTAGAGCTATATCATAATAACATTTATTGTTTAATTTATTATTCAAGATAAAATTACACAACCCTACTTCACCTGCTAAAAGAAACCAGTAACAATAACATTGTCTTTTTTGTAAGAACCTTTTTAAAGTCATTTGTCAGAGTAATTGAAAAACAAAATATTGATAAAAGAGTAACGGTGAAGAAAAAAAAAACAAAACTTGAAAGAAACAAAATGAAGAAGAAGAAAAAAAAACGTAAAGAGTGTCGAAATATTTATTTGTTGTTATAGCAAATAATCCTTGACAAGTACAGATAAATTTTTCTGCTTGTTTTAATTTCATTACATCTTTACCTTCATGGATTCAAGTAACAAAATTTAAAAAGAGACTATGTTATAAAATTCACCCTTATGTCCTATATTTTGTCATTTCAAGTGTTTTATTCTTTTAAGAAAATATTTTTATACCTTCTTCTTATATTACAACAAAAATAAAGATGAAAAAATAAAAAATAAAAAAGATACAGAAAAAACCACCATCTGTATATTATCCTTTCGATGTTGGTTAAAAGAATTTGTTTAACTGTTCTACCATTATTTCCCCCATCTTTGATGTTCATTTTTTTTTATATACAGTATGTTTTAAATTCATAGCATTTTATGGATGTCAAGTCAAGAAAAAAAGACATACATACTACCAATATTATTGTTAGAGAACATTATACTACATACACAAAAGTCGTACCTTAAAAAATTGAAGTATGAAAAGTGTAAAATATAAGTTTTAAGCTATGCTATATACTACTATACGTATACTTACCTATGTTGAATTGTTTTGGTGGTTTAAAGTGATTTTTGAAACACCACCTCATCTGACTAGTAAATTTTCTGTTTTTATTTTTTTTATTTTTTGAACCTTTTACTTTGTGCAAAAAAAATTAAATCTAAAAAGAGAAATTTCTTCTAAAAATACTCGTTAAAAAATAAAAAGAAAGAAATGAGATGAGATGGTGATGAAAAAAGTTTACTTTTATATTGATTTTTTTTTCCTTTATTATTATTATTATTATTTTTTTTTTTTGCATCTCATGAAAATACTTGTATAAGAGTATTATGTTCTTGTAACATACATATATAATTCACTAATTTATTGTAACTATACATGTATGTAGAATGTAGATAGATATATGTACTCGTAAAATAGAAAACAAGTACAGCAAAAAAGAAAGTACATACAAACTTAAGTAATATAAAAATAAAAAAGAAATTAAGGAAACAACCAACATTCACATGAATTTTATGATCATCTCATAAATTTGTAAGGTGTGAAAATTTATTTGAAAATTACATGAGTTAAGAATAATCTAAAACAAAATGTTTTTAATTTTGTAAAATTTAATATGTTAGGTATAAATGTTCATTTTGTAGGTACACTATATTTTATCTATAAATAAAATTTAAAAAATAAGAATATTACAAAAAACAATGTGAATAAACTTTTACTTTTGTGCATTTTGTTATTCTTACAAAATAAACGTATTAGGTCGTTTAAACTTGCCTATGAAATAAGTATATAAGTTAACTGATAAAGATTAAAGATGTATATATGTATGTACATACATATGTACATATGTATATGCAATTTTATTTTAATGAAAAAAAATAAGGTTGAAAAGTTGTCAAATATATGTAGGTACTTTCAGGTCAATAGATAAATGGAATTCCACTTTTTCATCATTTTTTTTACTACATGAGTTCTAGCGTATGTTGTTACGGAAAAGTAAAGGGGGGTTATGGTGTAAAAAAGATAAAAGTCTTAATGGATGCTTTGTTTAATTTTCGTTAATTATAAAAGAAAGAGAGAAAAAGGTGGTATTGAACATATAAAAAGTAAAAACATTACACTGTCAAAATTTTGCCAAATGACTTTTCTGCACTACCATATTCACTACAAAGTTCTTTTCTTTTGTGACATTTTTTAGAGTAATCGAAAATTATGACAATAATATTTGAAGTATAAAAACTGGCTTTGCAATACATATAGAAAAAACTTAGTACAGCCAGTGAAAAATTTCTATCACGGAAAATTTTCTTTGTCTCATAATTTTGGAGTTAATTTTAATATACATAAAAATTGATCTATTTATTCTAAAACCAATTTAACGTGAAACCGGAATTTTATATTGGATAAGTCTCATTTTTGAGTAAAATTATCCTGTGTAAGCTAAAAATTCAATTTCTACTTATGTAATTTCAAGACGTAAGATACCACGAGTTTCATCGTATCAACATGTTAGATAATTGATTACAAAAGCACATAATTTTCCAGGTAAAGAAAGCAGAAGTAGATGAATTACAGTACGCAATCTTAGTAATTCAGAGGTACATGTACTAAAATTAGAAGCAAAAAAAATTTTTTTGAGAGAGTTTTATTCCAAAAAAAAAAACTAATGCAGAAATATTGGGCAATACAAACACATTTATTCATATCAAGAATTTTAGATATTATAATCCTCAAAATTTTATGAAAACTGATTTTATCACCATTTCGGATTAGCATTTCCACATCATAAAGCCACTTATTTTCGGATTGATTTTAAAAACCTCATTCATGTTTATTACTTATTAGTTATTTTGTTTATCGATATTTATTTCATGTTAAGAAGTTTCTAACGATAATGAATAACTGTAAAATATTGCAATTTTTCGTGAAATAGAAAAAAAAAACTATGAAATTTCTAAAAATGTAAATTTTTTTTTATTTTTGCGTGTCAAGCTTAAATAAATCACTTGGCATAAATTGCATGCTTTTAAATCTATTTTCTATGGATTTATAAATCACATTCTTAAAGAAAAAGATTTGTAGTAAAAGGCAATAATCATTACAATCTGCACACAAAAATGCTATTCTTTAATTTTTTTATTTTTTTATTTTACATTTTTTTTATTTCTCTCTAAATAAGACAAAAATTTAAAATACTTTTAGTTTAAACATAGAAAAAATTAAAACCATTCATTACTTTTAAGAATTTCGAAACATTTCCGATTTTTAATGTATAACATGATAGTTTTTGGTTTTTTTATAAACACATTAAAATAATGGTTTCAAGATATAAAAAACTGCAATAAGGTTAAAGAAGGAGGTTTTCATTTTTAAATTGATCATTGTTTTCTTTTAAAATCCAAGAAAAAACTAATTTTCCGTTTAAGAGTAGAAACCTATTTAAATTTTAAGCTTAAGACTTAACACATTCGCTACCAGCCAGCGTCACATCTATGTACAAATTACATATGTATGTGACGACCCGATTTTCTTTCGGAACAAATAAATGACATGTGTTCTTATTTATCAGTTTATAATTAAAATTATATAAATTAAGTTTGCCTCTGTGTATTAGTTGAAGCAAGTTTCAAGTTTATTTATAAATAAAAAATAAGTAGTATATAATGATAAAAAAAATTTTTAAGGTAAGAAAATATCCAGCGTGTACATCATACATATTAACCAAATCCAACGTGTACCGTATATATAAATAGAAGAGTTAAACAATAAAGCGTCTGGGGCCTGGCCTGGGCTATGGTAGAGAGAGAGTTTTCCTCTCAGATCCTGGTAGCGAATGTGTTAAAAAATGCCGACAGCTCTTTAGAACGCCATTTGTTAACTCATACGTATATGTATGAAAACACTCTATGGGTGAGTTTAAAAACGCTAAAAAATAACGACGAATGAATTTTTACTAAAATTTCACGATTGTACATCAAAAAATTCACAATGTGTAAGCTTTTACATTTTACAACTTTACGTTTTAGAATTTTAGACATTGTCACCGTTTCAAATTTTGACGTTTTAAAACTTTTCATCGAGATGGTATTTGATGTTTTGAAAATCACTTTATATTTTGAAAATTTTAGTAAGTATCTAAATTAAAGCTTTTTTTACCATGAAATTATGCAGAAGAATCAAATATTTTGAAATAAAACATTGAAATAAAAAATCAACTTTTAATTAAAAGAATATAAAATACTACATTTATTTTCTATTTATTAAAACGTATAAAATAAGACAAAAAATAAATAAAATATGTTACTTGTTCGTATATGTTAAAATTTATTTACAAATTTAATTGATTAAATTTTGTTTCATACGAACATGTTTCTTATACATGCAATTCAGATTTGTTACAATGCAATGTGATGCAAATTTGCAAACTACTGTTTGCATAATTAAATAAATTTTACAAGAATAATATAACATATATAGAATATTTTCTTTTATTGCGTAAGTTTAATTTAAATTTAAATTTAAAATTCAATTCAAATTCACCATCAATAAAATTTTCATACTGACAAAAATTTTACTACATTGTGTGTCTTTTAGAAGCAAAAACAAACTTTAAAAAAAAGTTTTGACATATTGCAACTCTTTCTTAATTATTTTTGATGAATAAAACACAGATTGGGGTTATAAGAATTTTGATTTTTTATTTTATTTCTTCGTTTTTGTTGTTTTATTTTTTGTTATTATTATTATTTCCTCTTATTTTATGTGTCGAAATTTATAATCTTTTATTGAGGCATATTTTGTTTCAAATAATCATAATAATAATAATTAAAGTGCTTCAAGCGAAAGTAAAAAAAAAACAAATGGCATAAAACATAATATAGATTTTCATAATGTTGCATAGATAAGTCAAAATAATTTTCATTTTTCATTCATCACTCATCATTTCTTTCTTTTTTTCTCTTATTTCTATTTTTAAGATTCTTATTCGTATATCCTTAGACTTCTACAAATTACAAATATGTCATTTTTGTTGAAAAGTTTTCATTCATTTTCAAAATTTTTCATACTATACATATATTTTTTTTTCCTAATTCATATCCCCTGCGTTCTTTATTTCTTTTCTTTTTTTTTTGCATAGAATAAGAATTAAAAGTAGGAAAAAAAACAAAAGAATAAAACAATAACGATAAAAAACAATACGAAAAATTACATATAACAATAAAAATAATTATTTTTTTCATATATAAGGTGTTTAGAAAAAAAAAAACAACAATATACAAAAGCTTAAGGAAACAAAGGAAATTTAAAACTGCTTTGCATTATGTTCGCATTTTTACCATTTTTCTTATGTTTTTTTTTTTTTAAATTTTAAAACAAAAACTAGGAAAAAACAAAAGAAACTGCAGTTCCTGATCATAGAATGATGATATGACTTCTTGTGCTACAATACATTATTTATATGTATATATATTATATTGTTCCAGTAATTATAAAATCAGAAAATGGAAATAAATTTTTTTAGGTTAGTTTCTAAATTCTATATTTTTTTAATTCATTATTATACATTCTTCTACTTTAAAAATTAAATTAAATTAGAGCAGTAAATACATATTTTGTTATACTTTTCCTTCCTTTTTAAAATTACTTTTTTTTTTTATTTTAAACACATACATACAAATTTTAACATTTTTTCGACTTCACTTTTTATGATTTTATTTTCAGGTGAAAATTTCCTGACCATAAAAAATGTAGAAATTTTTATTATGTCAAATCTTCATTTTTTTTTTATCAAAATCATCCTGTAACTTCTTTCTGGTAGCTTAATCTATTTCGTACTTTTTTTTTCAATGTTCTTGTATCTTGATTTCTAGCTTTTAACATTTCAAGAATTTAGCATCCCAAAATCAACATTTTGGAAAATTGTTTGAAAATTTTTGGAAAACTCACTATAATGTGCTGATTTATTTTTTCAAATTTGTTGATAACAATTAGATCTATACATGATGATTCCATCTTGTATATTTTACTTTCAAATGGTTTTCTTCTACCAAAGATGCTTTGGTGTTTAATTAAAAAAATTAAACTATATAATATGCATGTTAAAATAGGTTTGCCGAAATTAACAAAGTCTCACATAAATGGTAAAAGAAAATAAAAAAATATTTTCTCCTGAACATTTAATAAAAGTTTAGATCTGGCTTGACTTTAACATCCCTGAAATAAAACACTTTATAAAAATTTTGCATAAAATATAAAAGGAAAAATGAATTCCCTAAGAGTGAAATTGATAAAATTTAGTATTTTTCTTAAGTTTATTATAAAGTTAAACTATTCAAGGTTAGTTCATACATATATGAGAATCGCGTGTTAAAATCTGTAAAATATGCAAATCATTTCTTAACAATATATCCATGTCGAAAAAATAAAAGGACTATATGCATGGAATTTTCCAATTTCACACATATTGAATTTATATGTATAATTTTATGAAAATTTTATTCATTTCTACTTCTTGTATTTATTTTGAAAAGAACAGAAAAAAAAACATACAAAATTATTTTATCCTTTTGCCTTTCTTTTTCTTTTATTATTTCTTTATCGCATGTATTCTGACGGGATTCGTCACTTTTTAATAGGTCTTACCACATTATACATGGTAAACTATACATGCATGTACAATATACATACTGTATACATATATTGTATTTGTTCAAGCTTTCATATGACTTACATATGTACTACATAACATGAAAAATTTTGATACATACATAAATATAAAAAAGTTTTCTTCTCTTACATATATTTTATATTTTTTAATATCATCATCACTGAACATAGTTCAACAACATAGGGCAAGAAGTAAATTTAAAATCATTCAACACGAAAATGAAAATGAGCAAGCATTACATAAAATGTAGAAAATTGAAATTGAATCTCTTAAAATTATATTGCATGTTTTCACATTGTATACAGTAAGTTTTCTACGAATACATTATGCTCCAATATTGTATATAATATAATATAGTTATGTATATATGCATGTATAAATATATTTAGTTTATTCGTCTGTACTTTGTTCTGTGATGTGCAATGTTGTGTTTACATATTTTAACAAATTAACACTGTGAGTTAAAAAGGATTAAAAAGGATCATATAGTCACGAAGTGGACTGTGAATAATATTTTGTGTATATCTTTCATTTTTAATTAAAAGTGATTTCAATAATTTTCCTCTACTTTTTTTGTTTATTTAGTTTTTCTTTTTGCACAAGAAAAAATAAGGAGTAGAAAATAAAAAAAACAGTTAAAATATAAAAATAAAATATTATTATAATATATATATGTATATATATTTTTTTTTCATTTTAAAGTAAAAATTATATCAATCAACACAAAAGCTTCTGAACGATTTTAGAAATAAATAATTTTCAGCAAAGCAAATATATTGTGAAACTTTTTTGTAATTTTGTGAAATTATTGTATGCTTCCTTTTGTACAGTATCTAACAGTTTACTAACTATAGTAAAAATGTTAGAGTTTTAGCTGGTAGAATAAAGTTTAAGGTTATAGAAGGGTCGAATCCATTGCTTTTTACATAGAAATTCACTCATCGTTATCAATTCATATAACTTGCCATAAAACATCGATATTTTTCCAGTGAATTTCAATTAACTAGAGTTCAACTGTACCATACTGATGAACTTGTGGTTTTCAATCCACTATAAAATTATACGATAATTAAATTAAATTCTTTTTATAGAAACTAGGTACATATTATCAAGTTATTTTTAAAAATCTAAAAAAACATAAATTTTCAAACTTTTTTAATGTCTTAATGGACTTTTTTAATAATTATAAGAAATTGATTTTTAAAAAAGTATTTATTAAAATTTTATCGCTGTCTTTAGAATGACAATCGTAATTCAAAATAACATGCCACTTAATAATTATTATAATTATGCAAAAGTATATATAAGTATATGTATATCTTTGAAATATGCCAATGCTCCCTTTTAAAAAGTTATGTTACTTTTAAATTCCTTAATTTTTATTTAAGAACAAATCAGTTTTAACTTTAAAAGTTATGTTTCAAAATTAAATTCTGTCAAATCTAAAATTTAACATTTCATAGACAATATTTGTCAAGATGATGGCTTCACAATTTTGACTTAATTAATTTAAAAATAAAATAAAAAAAATAATCTTTTTCCAGAATGCAGAATAAAAAATTGAAATATTTTTGACTTTTAACATACATACATTATATACACATATATACATATATACTACATAATCGTAGCAATTTTTATATAATGTACATATTTTTTAACTTTCTTTATTAATAAATCAGTCCTGTTCATATATATTATCAAAAAGTTTAATGGACAGTACAACACTAAGTTCATTGACATATTTTACATGAAAAGAACGATAACGACATATAAAAATGTTTACCAACAATAAAAAAGACATTTTTATGTAACAACCAAAAATAAATAAAAATGTGTAATTAATTACATGCAGAATTTAAATGGTAATGATAAAAGAAAATAATTAAAAATAATTTATTAAAGTTAATAATAAAATACTTCTTCTTTTTTTTGTTTTTTTTTTTTTGTTGATATATTATTTAAAAAAGCTATAAAGCAAACTTTCAATACTTCAAGCAATTTCTTGAAAAATTCAACAAGAAAATTTACCACCAACGACAAATCAAGAAATAATTTCTACGAAATATATGTACATATTTATTTAAGAAAATAATAATTTCTAAAACAAAAGGATAAATAAACGACCAATATAATGTATAAAAAAGACATTTTCGAACTAATATAAAAGTTAAAAAGATTTTGTATTTATAGGTAAACCATAGATAAATTCACATTAATATGGAACTGCGCAAGACTATATATATATATGCACAATAAAACGAAAGAAGCGAAATTTTTGCACAAAAAATTCTCCTTCAGCGACGAAATTCATATATATTATTCAGTATTAATATGTGTTTGTTCGCATATACTTCACATAAAATGAGTCCTTTTTTACATATAATTTTATTTTATCATGAAAAGATATAAGAAATATTTATTCAATGCCTTAATTTTTGCTACATTAGAAAATATAACCGATTTTTTATATATGTATACATATATATAAAATGTATCTTTTGTTCATATACTGTATTTTTTTTTATACATATAATTTTGTTATAATATACGAATCATATCTAAGTACATCCACACATTTTTGAATATCCTTTTTACTATACTGAATATTCATTGAATGTATGTACACTCAAAATATTCCATTCGGTGGAATTCGCCTTATTTTAGACTATTTGAATTGTTTTTTCTCTGTTTTATAATAATTCCTTTTTGTTGTTTTATTATTATTTTTAAAATATATGTATATGTAGATATTTTTGAAAGAGCAAACAAAACTGTGTACGCAATAGGTCCTTCTTGTACATTTTTTAAAGTTAATGTAGTATGATATTCGTTGTCGTTGCAAGTAGTAGAGTCGCATCACATTTTATATTGTATAATAGTATCTCTTTACATTATTTTACACTACACTGTTTTTAAGTTTACTCTAACCAAAAATTTATAATGAAAATTTGATACAGTTCTAATAAAACCTTTTTATGGATAACACTTTTCAAAAAATTTCTGTTTTTTTTTTTTTCAGTTGAATGAGATACAAAGTAAAAAAAAAAAAGTTTAACATAAAAATATTTAAAATTTTTAAAAAATTTTTCTGAATGAGAAAAAAAAATCATAATAACTAAAAATTAAATTTGTGCACTTCAAAAATTTCAAATTAAAAGTGTCTTTACATAATAATACAAAAAAACAAAAAAAATGTGAATAATTGATAACTTTGTGTGAACTTTTTCTGCAAAATTACACAATACTTATTAGAGCAAAGTTGTATGCAATAAAAATAAAAAATATTAAAAAAAACAAAAAGTTAAAAAATATGCAATAAAAAACGTGAAATGAAAAGTGAACAAACAAGTTTGCAGCAACTGGTTAATTAGTAAATCGTTGAAAAGTGTGTAAAATATAAAACATAAAGGAATATAATTATTCTGTTGCAGATATATATATATGTATTGTTTTTTTTCTTTTCGTTAAATGTTATTTCCTTCAAGTAAAAATAGTAAATTAAAAAAAAATTAAATAAAAAAAAGTAAAAGAAATAAAAAAAAAAAGGAAAAAGGAAGTATAAAATATGAGACAAGAATAAATTCAGTGAAGTTTAAAATTAAAAATTAAAATTTTTGTTTAACAAAACGATGAAGTTTTTAATAAATTCAAAATAATTTTCATGTTTTCTTATTTGAAGAAGAAGAAAAAAATTGTTAAAAAAAAAGTGTAGTAATATAAAGTGTATATTTTATTATCTGCATAATATGTATGTACTAAGTATATAATGTTAAATGCACTTCATAAAAAATTTTATATATACTATACAGTATACATACATAATTTAAAAAATATATAAATCTTCATTTAGAATTCATTTTATGTAAAACAGGATAATTAATTGCAAGAACGTTAATTTCAATTTTTTTGAAATATATATTATTTTAATATATAGAACACACAACAGAATATACATATATACATACCTACATATTATTATCATTGTGGATGTGCTGTCATCATCATATCTTCATCTTTAATATTTATATTCTTCTTTCATTTATTTTATTATTATAAAATTTTTATTAATGACACTAAATATGATTGTAAATGTACGTTTTAATAAGTATAAATTTTATTTAAGTTTAATTTAATTTTATTATTTATTTATTTATTTATTTTCATTTTTTTTTTTTTTGTGTAATCATTGTTATTTACACATTTATTTATTCTTGATTTTATTATAATGCTTATCATTATCATCATATTCGTTCAGTATTTAAACTAAAATTACTAACTTTAAAGCACTTTTTTTCAATTATCTATCGAACATATACCTACATATGTACATACATATGTACTTGTATATAAATAAATAAACAAATAAATAAACAAATCATCTAACAAAATAATAATAATTACTGTTGTTGTTCAAAGCTTTTCAAACTTTTGTCATTAATTTTACCTTAAAAAAGAGTTATGTACACATATACAAAAATATATGAATATTTATATGTATATATGTATGTAATTTACATATATACGTATTCATATACATAAAATTCAAAGAGAAAAATTCACATAACTGATATATAAAATGAAAATTTTTAAGTTAACTGCAACCTAACACGCACAACCTTTTGACTTTACATATTTTACTTATAATTTTTTTTTCCGAAAAAATTTTATATATTCATTTGATGAAGTTTTAATGTTGTTTATCTGGTTACTATGACACTTTAACCCATTAACCCATTAAATATGGTATAGGTAAAAATAAATACATATACAGATATATGTATATATAATATGTACATATGTAATATTAACTTTTCCACACAAAAATATCTAACTATAATGTTTATCGTCAAAAAATGTTTGTTGGTTTATTTTATTTTAGAATGCGATTTATTGACAAAGTTGATATTTGTGATAGATATCGTGTAATAATATTTTATTTAAGAATTATAAATCTTTTTTTTTTTTCGTTTTTTTTTTTCCTATTTTTTCCAGTAATAGTAATTGTCGGATTGTAAATTATAAAAGGATTTATGTTACATGACACCAACAAATCACACATTTTTATGATGAGGGTGATTAAATGAATTAGTGACATATGATAATACCTAATAAATGTGGTGGTAAATTTGAAAATTAATTATGACAAATTAAAAAGCTATTTTGGAAAAAAAAAAAATGAAGAAAAATTTGTAAATGTAAATTTTTAATGAACGTTTTCTTTATCCTTAAAAGTTGCAAGTTAAAATAATTTATTCAGAAATTAGATAAAAATAAATTTCAATTCAATAATAAATTTGAATTGAAAGCTATTTCAATTTGTAATTCTAAATAACGAAAAACACCTAATAACTGCATGAGTTTGCGTTTTGTCTATTTTAAATTTTTCTGCTTTTAAATAAATTAAATCTGAAATTATTTAAAATTTTCTCATTACTATAACCTTAATTTTCACATGAGATTTCAGCAACAAAATTTCGATTATATACGCAGAAACTTTCAAATATTTTTTTGTAAAATCAAAAAACATAAAGAAAATTCAAAGTGGAAATAAACAAAACTTTGACAGAAAATTATACATACACACATACATAAATATTTAGTCGTTTCATTATAATAACAAATTATTCAAAAGAAAACTCATTTTTTCTTCAATATTCAATTCCAAAGAACTTATATACTTTTTACTTACATACATATATAGGTACCTTAGAACTTTTACTATAAAAACTATTTTTTTTCTTTACTTGTTTTTTTTTTCTTAAATTTAATAACAAAATTTGTACATGCATAAAAATTTGTACGAAAAAGAAATAAAATTCTTAATGACGAATAACTGAACAAAAGTAAATCAGATGTCTTTTTAACAGTTAATTCAAATAAGAAAAAAAAAATTTACAAATAAAATAAAAAAACGAAGAAAAAAAAAGAAAAGATAAAGATTTCCAAACATTTACACTCCTCGTCCCATATTATTCGAATCTCTTAAAAAACATTTTTGCATATACATACATACCTACTTTGAAATGAATATGCATTATATCATAGAATCTTTTCTAAAAGTTTTCCGTTTTAGTAAAATGTTTTTCAAAAAATATACATTTTTTTCTTTTGATGTATTATATAAATGAAAACTTATAAAATTTCATTTCCGAAAGTTTTAAAAAAAACAAACACACACACAAAATGAAAAAAAATATATATATTCTTATCAAATTTAAAATAAATAAATGAAATTTTAAAAGTGAAATAAATAACATTGTGATATACATTTGTATGTAAATATTACTACGAAAGAGGTAAAATCTTTTAAATTCGAATCGAATGGTTTTAAATTTTATTCAAAAAGTAACAAAAAGTAACAAAAAGAGGCGAACGAAAAACGTAAAAAGATAGTGACATCTAAGAAAATTTAATTAATATATAACTTTTCAAATATTTTTTTAACAATATACACACACTTTTTTTTTCCTGTATATTTTTCCTCCTACACATATATACGAATGTGAACTTTCATTTGAAAGTGCAAAAAAAAATAAAAAATTACCACAATTTCATTTAAAAAGTCGATTTGTTTTTTTCTTATCTGCTTTTTTCTTTCTTATACTATAACTTGTGTTTTCAATTCAGGAAATAAGTTCATTTTGTTTTACTTGTCTACGCCACACAGGCCCAAGTAATGTTAAATTATTACTTTTTTTATTTATTCATTTCATTTATTTATTTTTTTTCCTCTTTCAAGAACTAAAAATTAATACTCCTTTCTAATTAATATTATGATCTTCCTGTAAAAGAGCATAGGTACTGAATTTGCATTTTATTTCATTTGGTTTTCATGAATAGTAATTTGCATACATTTATTGTTAATACCTATACAACCCTACAAGTATTTATGAATGCAATTTTTTACGTAATTAAAAATAATTAGGATCTATGAAGAAAAAAAAATTAAAATATGTAGGTATACTACGAGTATGTGTACATTAAAGTTGATTGTTATTTTTATAACAGTCAAACTTCATGAAGATTAATTTTCTACTTTACAAAAAAAATAATAATAATAAGAAGAAGAAGAAAAAAAGGGAAGCAAAGATAAATTGTTGAAAATTTCCAAGTTATACTGAATTATAATCTCTATAAGAAATTTTAATTTCAAGTAAAGAGTTTATTGTTTCTTTTCGCATGATCTTCTTCCATTAATTCGTTTTTCTTTTCTTCCATTAGAATTTTGAAATTTTTAATTGTTTCTTAATAAGATATTTGCAAAACTTTATCTATATTCCACATAACTTCAAGGTTTGAACATATTTTTTTTTAAAGAAAGAAAGTTACAAAAAATTCAACACATTTCTAAAAGGTTATTTAAAAATTTCATCCACTCATGAAAATTAGGCCATGAAAATTAATTCTTAAAAAAATTCATATAATTTTCAGGAACCGAATTTGTTGAAATTTTGCGCATTAACTATGCACATACAATATTAATTACTGGTTTTATAAGTATTCTAATATAAGAGATACTTTTTTATATCTTGATAAGAATTTAGAACTAAAAACATCATTCACACACTTAAATTATTTTATAATTCCAATAAATTTTAATTTAAAGTTAATTGTCTATTAAATATTCGAATAAAGATTACAAACAAAATTCAAACTCAATAATCTTCTTTTTAACGCTTCAACAAGTTAAAATTTGAACTCAACAGTTTTTACATTTGTTAATATGTAGTTTTCAACAACTTATAATCGTCACCAAAACTTATATAAAAATCTCGATAATCCAATAGTACGATACTATAACATTAACGAGTTTTTTAACTTATTTATTATCAAAAGATAATCTTATTAATTAGACTGCGATGATGGTCATGTCCTACTTTACAAAAGTTTCTGCTATACTCTTCTATACACAATATACATACTTATACATGTATGTATGTATGTACTTAGAGTGTGTAATCGCATGAAAATCCAAATCTGTGTATGGATATCCTGTATCTAAACAGACGGATGTTTTTGTTAATCCTATTACTTTCTAAAGTTGCGGTAATAACAAACTTCTGACCACTTTTGAAACGTATTACGTGGAGGGGATATAACTATAGCAACTGGAACTATATTATACGAGTATATTGCATTTGTATCTGATATTTGAATTTTTTGTACATGTTCTGTGTATTTATAAAGTGCAAACGATGAATTATTTTATTATTATATTTCTTTTTATATTACGAATTTTTTTCACTATTTTGATTTTTATTTGTAGTTATTATCCTCTCGAATTCACTTGTGTAATATAACGGACACTAATTCTGTTGTATCGTACCATCGTACGTACACTATTTAATACCAACTCAGCATATAAAGTAGATTTTCGTTATTATCAGTGGTATCTACCTTATATAAGTCAGAAAAAAAAGAAATTTCAATATGTGTTTCTGAATAATTTTTTTTTTTTCAAGTTTCATATTTTTTTCTAAAATGTGTATGTAGTTTTTTAATTATAAATTTTTGTATCTTTTGTAATTTACATTATTTTATAAAATCTATATTTCATACATATGACCACTTTTTTGCATAATTATTTATTTTAATTTTGATCACTTTTTCATAATTTAATTTTTTTTTTTTTTTTTTTTTTTAAACAAAAAATACAAAAACTAACATGTGATTCTTTTATATTTTTTTCTTTTTAATTCAAATTTAATGAAATATCCTCAGTTGTAGATAATGATAGAAATTTTGAAATTTTTTGCAAACTGAATGTTTCTTTTATTTTTAAGTAAAAATATCTCTTTAAATTTTGTATCTTTTGAACTGTACCTATGTAAGTATCTCATTTGTATTTTATCAAAAAGTTTAAAACTTTCTATAAAAAAATTTTAAAAAGCAAACAAAGTCATAGTTGTACATACAAGGATGATTTTGTAAAAGTACCAAAAGGTTTATAAGATTTTTAGCTGCTAAAACTTTAAGATTTATGATCCGATTTTGTGTTTGTGTTCATTGACCATATTAAAAAGTAGTGTTATCTGGACTTATACTGCTTTTACTTACATCTAAATATTTTTGTTTCTTTTTTCATACAAAATTTTTAATGCTGTTATATTTACTTAATTCCATGGGGTTTATTTTAAAGAATTGAAATTTAATTTTCAAAAAGATTTTTGATAAATTCTGTGGTTTGCAAATATGAAATATTGTTGTATACAATTTAATATAATGAAAATACAAGATCAGAATTTTCTAATGTTAATTTTGAAATGTGAATAGAAAAACGGACATGTTTCTTTTCTTTATAAAATCAAAAACAAAAGAAAGTATAGTATAAGAAAAACAGAATGATAGAAGTAAATTAAATTAAAATGAAAACAGAACGTGCCAAAAGATTAACAAACACTATTCTTTATTAGAAAACACATTTTATCTGAGAATTTATTATTGTTAATCAGATATTGTATTTGTTCTCACGTTTCTTTACACATGAGACAAAAACAAACAAAAACAATAAAGTGAAGAAATTTAAAAAATATATACATATACTCATTCGTTGATGTAAATGTATGTATGTATCTGTTTTATTGTACATACACACAAATTTTGATTCCTTCTTCTTGTATCTTACAAAATTCCATATAAAATATACACGAGTATATGAACATAGGTATGTACTTTTTTGTTTTACAAAAAAATAAATATATTTACTGCAGCAAAATCTTGCTTTACAAAACATTGAAATAACTCACTTGAGAAATCTTCTTCAAATGAAAAAAAAAAAAATAAATAAAATACAAAAAGGAAACCTGATTTTTATACGTAATACCCGTAATTTGTTTACACATAAGGACATAAGTTTATTTAGATAAACTAAATTAATTCTTTTGCTGTACTTACAAAAAGTGATTTATTTTTGTTTAAATTATATTTTCATAACAAATTCAAACACGTTGCATAGATTTTTAAATATTTACATGAATAGTTATTATTTCTGAGAATTTATTGCTAACATAGTGTAAGCTGATGCGTTTTGAATTCTTATAAGGTCAAGAAAATTTTTTTTTGCAATTTAAATGAAAGAATTTTGAACAAGTAGAAAAGTAAAACATCATAATAAATTTAAGAAAAAAACTTCATGCCTTTAAAGTATGTATTGCGAAAAATATAAGGTATAACTCATAAAATCCTTGATTTTTATCTGAAACCATCCCCCGTGTAACTAATCGATAAAGGTAACTTTGAATATCTATAAAGATCTTTTAGAAGATTGCACTGGCGATCGACATCGCGCTACAACGATTTTCACCATTTTATTTATAGGTAACTAAAGAGCCTTCATCGAATTTTATCTCTATGGCTTTGAAGAATATTCTAATTCCATTTGAATGCATTTTTCGTTATGAAATCAAAGTAATTTACTTGTTTGTTGCGTACGCCATTCAATAATTCATGTTTATAAGTATACCTGGAACAGAAAATGGAGTTGATAATTTAAAAACTAATTGAAATTTTACTTACCTTACTTTTAATTCTCTGGGTATTCGAAAAAAGGTCCTATGGTTTCTAAGTCAGCCACCTAATACACTGCACCATTGTACGTTTTAGTATTGTTTAAACTTAGTGTTAAGTCGACAGTTATCGACAAATAACGAATTATCTTTATTGATCTTGAGTAAGACCAGATAAAGAACAATTGCTATTCGATAATATGTAACTTTATACTTACAACGTTAACGATCGTTATACACTCAGCCGAAGTAAATCGTTAACTTTATAGTTCGTTATTTGTCGATATATAACTTTAAAAAACGTGGAACTTCGATATTTGTGGATAAAGATACTGTACTGCTTTGAAAATCGTTGAAAAATAATAATTTGAAGCTATCTATATAGAACTAAGAGCGTCTTTATTTGTCTTAATAAAGCGTTATCTGACTAGGCTCATCTTTAGAGGAGAAGCAAGTTGCTTAACGACTGGTTGCTTGGGCCTTCGAACGTACAGTGAAATATGGTCAGTCTTTTATCAATGGACCTCTCAAATTTTTGAACACTATTTCATCTCACGTAATTACCCTTGTTTTATAATTTTCAGAAGTTAAAATGTGGCATCCATCAGCACTTTCTTTTTTCTTCCTTTTGTATAACATTTGCCATAGAGAACGAGTTTCTACATTTTAGTAGATAATTTTATAATTTAAGACACTATTTTCGATTTTCTTGTTAATTTCTAAATTTTACAAATAATAACAAGAAATGGCTTTATATTGAGTTCGCATTTTTATACCAGCTTTCAAATATTTTCCTGGAATTGTCTTCACAAAATCAAAACATTTTCTAATTTTCTTTTTGTTTTTAAATTTAACTGTAATAAACATTTTAAATTTAAGAAATAAAAATCTCTTCCTATTATCCCCTTTTTCTGTCGAGCTAAAACCCATTGGCTTTGTATTTATTCTGATCACTGTATCTTGAGTTCCTACCAACAAAATCTACCATTTTGTTGAGAAAAATCAAATAATTTCCTTCAATTTTTTCACAAAACTACCTACAAAATGTACTACATAATATGTACATATTCCTTTGAATACTTAAGCATTAAATATGTATATAAACACTTACTATTTCAATAATTATACTATAATGAAATAATTTTAATAAAATAATACGTTAAGTAAAATATAATAATGGTAATGACTTCTCATACAGAAATAAATATGCACAATTTTTCTTCCTTTTTTTTCAATTTAAAAATTAAAAACAAAATCCTTAAAACAAAAAACAAAAAACGTTTACATAAAAACAAAAAAAGAGTTTTCAGTTCGAAGATCTGTACAAAGATATATTTTATGTACTACATATACACATGCATATTTCATATTTTGCATATTCAAGTTTGCTTTTCAGTGAAAAATGGATGGATGGATAAAATTGCAATACATACTAACCATCATACAACAATTTTTAATGAATTTGAATCATTCAGTACATCCTCTATGTAGTAAAGAATCAACTATAAAATACCAGAAAAACAGAATCCTTTTGTTTACAGTTTCAAGTAGCTTCGTATATATTTTTCATCATGATTTTTGTGTCTAAAATATTAAAAATGCTTTGGTAAATGAAAAACCTCATGAAAATGTATAATACATATAGTAAAACTGCTTAATGGATTAGATTTACGTACGTTGTTTTTTTTTTTAATATATCTCTTTGAAAGTCAAATAGTAAAAGGCAAAATAAAACATTACACTTTGTTGATTTCAGTAAACATCAGGTATTATATGAAAGAAAATATGATAAACTGTTGAAGATACAGTTGAAACAGATTGCTTGTTTTGTATATGATAATTGAAATAATCTGAAACTGGAGTTAGGAATTCATCAGAAAAAAAGGGTTAAAAAACAATATTAAAGTCATTAATATAATTAAAAAAAGAGTTGTTCATTTTGTTTTTTTTTTTATCTCTTTTATTTGTTTTAAATAATACTTGTACATGAAAGTCGCATTTAATTAATAAGTTGTTGTCAAACTTCATCGTAACCATCTATCTTATTTTCAAAATAAATATAAAATAATAAATCCTACTCTAAGTTTGAAAAGTTTTTTTTTTTTTTTTTGCATTAATAAGAGTGAAATTCTCATTTTTTATAATAAATTTTTATTAACACATTGTTCACCGTGAAATTCATACAAGTTAAGTGTGGGTGAATATGAACAATTTTTTTTTGTTGAGATAAACAGTATTTTTTGAAACTTTGTATGTATTATATATTTTAATCCAAGCGCACGGTAGTGCGCGGCCAAGTTCAATACATAGGCCGTATGCACACCGTACACTATTAACACGAACTGTTTCGAGCCATTTTTGATTTGACCTCTCCCAGCTCAGTGTCTATTAAAGCTAAACAGACAAAATTTAAACCACCTAATAGTGTGATTCGTCCCGCTCGCTGTATCAAATTTCATGTATATAGAGGTTCAATGCGTCTTGAGATATTGACCACAGAAAAAGCTAATTTTGGCACTCACTCACTGACCGGTAATCAAAACTTCTAGGGTACTTCTGATAAGCCTAGAACCATGAAACTTTACACGTAGATAGTGCTTAACGCGTAGGTCAAGGAAAAATTACGAAATCTGTCGAATGTGTGCTGGACAAATAAATATTTCTATAATTGTCACAGTAATTGAGCATTTTATATTATTTTTCTATAATTTATAACTCTAAATTTAGCTTCCATAGCTTGTTTTAATAAAATAAAAAAATGTCATATTTTATAATTCATTTTATATAGACATATAAAATATAAAATATATAGGTAGTGTTCGATACTAATGTTATAAAAAATAGCAGTGCAGTGTGAAAAATATTTACCACCTGAAAATTTTATATAATTTAAGGCTGTAATGTATGAAAATTCACATGATTTGTAAACTTTCTTCCTTATTGCAGTATATTGTTTGTGTGCAAAAATATCGGAGAAAATAAGTCTTTAGATGTACCATGTACCAACCAAATCAATGTAAATCTAATACCTATATTTCAATCAATTAGTTTAACAAAAATAGTTGAAATACAACAAAAAACATAAATGTTGAAAGGAGGCCAAGTTCTTATTTGTTAACTGTTGTGCCAGCAAAAGTAATGAAATCTGCATTAATGCCAAGTTCGAAGAACTTTTTCACATACAAAATTTCAATACTTTTTGAAAACTTTACGCTAATAATATATGTATGTAAAAAAGATTTAAAAAAAGAATCTAACAGAATAAAATATGACTGATAAGCATAGTCAAAAATTGTATCATGCTCACTGTAACAATTTTACTTAATTACAATAAATTTTCAGACCAAACGGCACTTCTAATGCTTTTTGAGTCTTCGGAAGCAGTGTTGTGACTTCTACTTCGAAAGTAGTAGATCTACTTCGATTCGACAAAAAAAGTGCCTACTTCGCTGGTATTGAGATCTACTACTATTTCCATTTCGAATCTTAAATCTCGATTTTATTTCTAGACGGTTTACAGCTGGCTGGCTGGCTCTTAATTTTCGATTTTCTGAGTGACTTACTTTACCAAGCCGAATGAATTTAACAACCAATGACAATGTAATATAAATAATAATGTAATGAGATTAATAAATGTAATAACATGAAGTCATTTGTGCTGTTTTCCACATAGTCGTGCTACTGCAGAAATAAAAATTTCTGACATGAAAATTATAAAAGACTGTAAAAGATACCAATTGAAAATTGATACTATTAAAAACATTCTATTAAGTAAGGAATTAATAAAAATGATGAAGATGTTTTCGAGCCGTCCACAGAGCTTCTAAAATATATTAATCGCTACACTTTAAGTGAGGTTCACATTATTATTTAAACTGACAGTTTTTTGCATAAGTGTCAGTTTAAATAATAATGTGTATACATATACTATATAGCTGATGGTAAAACTGATGCTGACAAAATGATTTTGTGGTTTTTCAGTTTTTTTCATCAGTCGCCGACTGTCAGTTTAAATGATAATGTGTACCTCACTTTAGTAATGGAAGTCACATATTGAAGGGCTTAGCTTTTTTTTTTTTTTTCGTTTTTGTTCTAATTTTTAAGTTACAATTCTTTAAATATATTGAAAAAAGTTTTATTTTGTTTTAAAGACATTTTTGTTATTGTTATTTTCAACTTTTATAGCAAATTATTACATTTATATGTACGTACATGTGAATAATAAACGTTTTTCATTTCTACTACTTTTTGCCAAAATCTACTACTATTAATTTCTTAGATATACTACTATTTGAACCTGATGTGGTCACAACACTGTTCAGAAGCACCCGGTAACCGCCACGTCAACCAAAAATTCAAAAAAATTATCCTCAATATTCTCTATGATTCCTTTTACATTAGAAAAAATATCTGAAACAGGACACTAATTATTAAAAGATGACATTGTTCCGGAAAAAAATATTTTTAATGAATATTTCGAAAAAAAAAACCTATTGAGAACGATTTGTTTATTTTTTCTCCGTGGTACGCTCATGCTATAATATATCAGTTTTACATTTAATTCATTTTCGTTTTCAATTTAATAATACATTTTACACTTGAATCAACTTAAGCTACTATGGCTTTTTGCCACAGAAATAATAATGTTCCGATTGTAGTAGTTATAATTTTATAATTTTTCATTTTGTTACGGTTACAACACTTACAACCTACGTATACATAAAATTTCCAATACAACAATATTATAAACATAAATGCATACTTTTTTTTCAACTTGTTTTATTTTATTTCATTTACGAGTAGCTATTTTTGTTTTACATAATTTCAACAAAACGAAATTCAATTTAAATAATATTTTATATGTTTCCTACTTGGCTTTTATTTAACTTTCTTTTTCCGTTTAATTCTAGATGTTTCATTCAAGAAATTTAATATATTAAAAAAAAAAAACAAGAAAAAGAAAACAATGAAGTATCGTATAAACAGATAGGAAAGCAATGTTAAGAATTTGTATATGCTCAGGATGACGAGCCATATTTCAATAGTAATAAGAAATTTAAAATGTCAACAATTTGCGAAAATATATTTTATTTGGTCTCCTTTAGCTATATTAATGGTGTTTAATTATATTGGTAAGTTACATTATTTATTTATTATTTGTGTGTGTATGTAATTTGTTTTTTTTAAAACATTTTAACAAACGTTAATTTTTTTTAAATGTTTTTTTTTTTTGCCTTTGTTTATTATTTAGTGACTGCATATGAACCAGATTTTGTATTTCCATTGGAAAATGTGACAGTGGCACAAGGACGTGATGCAACTTTCACCTGTGTTGTTAATAATCTGGGAGGTTATAGGGTGAGTGGAGAATCAGCACAAGCAAGGGTATGTATCGGTTATTCAGAGACTATGTCTCTCCTCTCTTCTCCTTAATCGAAAATTTAAAAAAAAAATAAATAAATAAATTATATAAACATATCATAAAAAGTAATTAAAAAAAAACAAGAAAATTAAATAAAATTTTATTAAAATCATCAAAAACAGTGCACAGTTTTTTCATGTAATGTATTTACTTATAATTTAAAAAAAAAAAAAAACAGATAAGAATGTATTGATTAAAATGTACTCATCATGTTACTATGGTGTAAATTTGTGTATGTATACGAGTATCTTAATTACTACAATTTCATGCACTAATGGAATGTAATGTTAATTTTTGAATAATAGTAAATAATATGCATTGTTATTTTATTACGTATAGGAATTAGACTATTTGAAATATAAAAAAAATATGTATAAAATTTATTTATCTATCATAAAGCACAATACGTTAATACAAAGTGAATAAGTTCTGTGATCCGTTGCATATTGCATCAAAAAAAAGTTTTTTTTTTCAATTGAAAATGCATTGATTATTATGCATAAAGTACTCCACTTCATCATATGCATATATAGTTTTGCAGAAATCACATTTATAATTACACAAATATGAATAGAATATTTTATATACATACATATATGTGTATGTATATAAGTTATGCCATTTATAGGTATATGTACATAATTATATACATAAATATGATAAATGATATCATATACATATGTATGTACCATCGAATTGAATTACATATATAAATATACATTAATACTATACGAGTATAATATATGTATGTATATAATTATATGTATATGTATACGTATTTATTTTATTATATATACGTAGAATTATGTTATTTAAAAGGAGCCATTGAACTGGTAAATAATATGATTTTCATGTATTAATACAATAAATAAGCAAAATTAAAAATGTATGTTGGTATAATTTTTTCATTGTTTTTATAATTTGCTGTAAAATTAATTGATACATTTAAAATAATTTATACAAACAAAAGCTTATTCGAGATAGTGAAAAATATTTAACGAAAAAAAAAATGTATTTTAAAGAAAACTTCAATTTATTAAATTGATTTTTTTTATGAAAAATACTTCTTGTTTTTTTTTTCCAATTTTTAAGATAAGCATATGAAAAAATGTATAAAATTTCTTTCGAAAATCCATGATATGTTATATTTTCACGTGAATAAATTATACACAAAATACAAGGAGTTAATAATATCATCACACTTTAGATCTCCGACCCTTAGCATGTTTAAGCTTAATTTTAACATGATCAAAATATAAATTTAAATCTATTAATTAAGTTCATTAATTATTAGTTTAAATTCCTTGTTTTTATTTATGAGAAAAAAATAAAACAAACAAATTAATGAGATACGTAAACTTGGGTATTGACAAGAACAATTAAAAGTAATTTAAGAATAAATGAAAGAAAAATACTAATAAGCATATGTATGATATATGGACCAAAAAATAAATAGTCGAAGTATAGAAATAAAAGTATCTAAAAGCTGAATCAATTACTCAAAAGAAAGACTAAAAAAACAGACCATAAAAGATAATATAATCTGGGAAAATTAAAGATAGAAAAGCAATAGGAAGACCTTAATTTGCCAAAAATGTGAGTAGCAAACTGAAAAGGAAAGACTAAAAATAGGACAGACCCTTGTATAAGAAGCCAAAGTTCATGCGAGACTATGGCTGAAAAAAGAAGAAGAATACATTCGGATATAGCAAAACTTTACTTTTACAATGACAGAAGGGCAACCCTTTGACTGACAACTGAGAGGTGTGTCGGTATGTGGTATCAAAACGGCACAATTAGTGCTATTTGGGTCTTCGGAAAAAATCCAAAGAACCGCCACGTCGACCAACCAATCATATAGCAAAATTTTACTTTCGTAATGAAGGAGACAAATTTTCAAACTATTTTGAAATATATAACCTTCTAAAAACTAATGAATTTTAGGACAGAATACAAAAGATAGGTTATGGGGGAAAAAAGAAAGTAAGTGTCGATGAATGACCCATTTGAACTTCTGTAGATTATGTATGTAACCTGTATAGTGTTTTACAATTTAAGAGTTTTGTTTATTAAAGATTGAGCATATTTCAATGTACAGTAATGAGTAAGAGATACATAAATTCAAATAGAATTCATGGGTTTCACTGGAAAAAATCTTTACTTGCAGTTGGCATTATATTAAGAAAGAATTCGAAGTAACAACTATAAATTCCCTTTAAAATTTTTAAAAAATAAATAAATTACTTATCATAATATGTTGAATTGTATCTTTTTAGTAATGTTAAATAACAACAACAATAACAATAACAACAACAAAAATTAAAAGTAAAACTTTTTACATAATTCAAAGTTAAAAATAAATATGACATATCACAATAATTTGTTTTGAAAGAAAATTTAAATAATTTATATTCATATGTACATACCTATACGTATATATGTACATATGCTTGTCAAAAGTAGTACATACATATTTTGCATACATTGCCAAATCTGCATAAGAATTACAAAATATATAAAAATATAATATTGTTCATAAAATTAATTACATGCATTGCACTGTAAAATATTTAGGAATTGAAAAAAAAAAATTATACAAATAAAGAAAATGTAATGAAAACCGAACAAAAACTTGCACCCTGCATGTGTTGACCACCGCACATTTATTATATAAATAAAGTTCGTTTGTTCAGTATTTTTTTTTTATTTCTCGTTATTACTTACTTTTTTTTATTCAATTTTCATTTTATTATTTTTATATTTTTTTTTTGTTGCACTTAAAAACAAAACAAAAAAAAGTTTAAAATAATTTTCTTTAAAAAAAATCGGTTTTAAAATTGTTATTAAATTTTCATGACAAAAAAATATATTTTATTACTTAAAACTTATTGCTTTTCCAAATTTTCTTCTTTTCTTCTTCTACTTCTCGATTACTGCTTTCATCGTTTTCTACTTGTCATCATCATCTACCATCCGTTTAATAATAATGCAAAAAAAAAATGTGAAATAAAAAAATTTAAAAAAAAAAAACAATTTATTGAAAAATCGTCATTTTACATATTATGGGACATTTTCTTGTTGATAAATATCACGTTTTTACGGTTCAATAATTAATACATGTCATATTTGAAATTTTCATCATACATATAATCAACCCGTCCGGCTGATGAATCAACAAAAATATGAAATTGTTTTTTTGTCAATTTGTACTTGAATATTTAACATAAAAAAAACCAAAAAAAAAAACCGAAAAAAAAACTACATACATATGTACATAAAAACTAACGTAACAATTTAGGTAGCATGGATTAAGGCTGATGCTAAAGCAATTCTTGCTATTCATGAACATGTAATAACTAACAATGATCGATTAACTGTCACACATAACGATTATAATACATGGACATTGGTTATACGTAATGTTAAAATGGAGGATAGTGGCCAATACATGTGTCAAGTCAATACGGATCCAATGAAAATGCAAGTAATTATCCTAACAACGTTATATTTTTCCTTTCCTTATTTTATATATGTAATTATTTTAAAAATATCTATTTAAATAAAAAAAAAATAATAATATTATGCTAGCCAAAAAAAAAATTACAATTCTTTTATTTAATCTCTTTTTTTATTTTCCATTTTATTTTACTTAATTTTTTGAAAATTAATGAACATGCTATGGCTTTTCATTAATTCTCTTTTCATTTTACTTTTTTTTAGCATAAAATATTTAATAAAAAAGAAAAGAAAAGAAATAAGCATTTTTCAGTTTTTAGTGTATTATCCTTATCATTCCTTTTTTTTTATTTTTTCAATTTAATATTAAATTAATTATAATTTTTTTTTTCCATGTACATATATTTAAAAATAGAATTCTCATGCATTTAAAAAATATACACGTATGTATATATTTATGATATGAATTTAAAAATTACATTTTTTTTCCCCATATTGCATTTAAATTTAAAATAAAATAAAAAACAACACTTTCACAATGAAAGACAGCATTCCTAGAGGTTGTGATACCACCAGATATTGTAAATGAAGAGACTTCTGGGGATATGATGGTACCTGAAGGTGGTTCAGCTAAATTGATATGTAAATCTAGAGGACATCCAAAACCAAAAATTACATGGCGTCGTGAAGATGGAAGAGAGATAATTGCACGAAATGGTCCACATGGTAAAACAAAAGGTAAAAGCTTTTATGATAAACAAAAACAAAAAATTTAAATAATTAAGGGTATTCATATTATTTTTCAAATTTAAGAATATGTAATTGCATATTGATTTAATTATTTATTTTAAAAATTAAATCAAATTACAACAAATTATCGAAAAGATCGTTGTGGTTACTTTTAATTCTAAAAATAAATGAAATAATACAGATTTGGCATTCCAAAATCAACTTTTTGCAAATCATATTCAACTTTTCACACATCTCTCTGTCCTTCCGTTCGAATTTTTTAATCTGCCTAACATTTATCCGCTATTCGATCGTGTTGTTGCCAACAGTATCTACCGATATTTTGATATTTTGATTTTCAAGTATAAATTTAAAAGATTTTAAAATCAGGATGTGAGTGAACGAAAAAAGTAATGATAAAAAATGCAGTTTTTTTAACAAAGTATCATACTAAGATTATATTTAAGAAGATGCAAGATTTATTTTTATTTTCAATTATACAAAAAAAAAATGTAACATCACGTTTCCATTTTTAGAATAAAAAGGGTAAATTTTAGTTTACGTAAAGTTTAGTATTTCATGAACATCCTGAATAATTTTTTTTACAAAAAAAAAACTAAAAAAAAAATGTTGCATCTAGTAAAAACAATATAATACATTCATTTTTATTACAAAATACTGTTTTACAAACGGTAATTAAAGTGCACATGTAGAATTTGTAAAAATAGTATGTATTAAACTTTTTTTTCTTGTTCTCCTTTTTTTCTGGAAATTTTATTTTACTTAAGTATATATTTTTTAAATATTTTTATTATTCATCCTTTTACATTTCTCTTTTTTCTAAAGCACTTGCTGTTGAAGGTGAAATGCTGTGGTTATCAAAAATCACGCGATCAGAAATGGGTGCATATTTGTGTATAGCTTCGAATGGAGTTCCACCATCAGTTAGTAAACGTATGAAACTTCAAGTTCATTGTAAGTAAACATCTATAATTCATATATCATATTTGATTCTATTATTAAATTAATGTATGATATCGATAAAATATTGAATACATATTTTTTTCGTTCTTTTAAATCAAAAAAATACAATACATTTTCATTTGATTCGCTACATAGAAAACACGAATTTTTTTGTGAATGAAAACAACCTTAAAATTTCTTCCTTTATTTAACCGAAAAAAAAAATAATATAACAGACCATAAGATTTTTTTGTATATAACGAAATAAAAAATAAATATCATAGTATTCTTTTCATGTTACCTTTTGTTCATTTTTCATTTCCCATAGCATTTATGTAAACAATGATATAGAAGAAATCTTTTTTTATTCTTTTTATTTTTTTGTATATATCATACATGTATATATTTTATGTGTGAAATTATTGTCACAAGTGTTAGAATGTTAACTAAATTGATTCTTATACAATTGTAGAATCAAAAAAAAAAAAGCACATAATATACTTAAAAATTGTATTAAAGAAATTCAATATCCGGTTCGATGAAATAGCAAACATTTTAAATCCTGGCCATTATTGTTAATAATTTATTTTTCTTATCAGTTATTTTTTTATTTTATTTTTTTTTTTTATTTTAAAATTTTTTATTGAAATAAATGAAGTCACTTTTTAAGTATTGAACTTTTCATTAAGCGATTTCATAATTTTATTGTTGTTGTTGTTGAAATAATTCTGTTTAAATGTCCTGAAATAAATATATGAGTATAGGGATTGACTAAATTTCCTGTTTTAAATTAATTTTAGTACAACATAATGACTCGTAATATTTTTGCTGTTCAAAATTTAAAAAAAAAAATTTATTTCAATTCTCATTACTTTTTTTTTGAAAAAAGGTATAAAATAACAAAAGATAATTATGCTTGTTCGAGACAAAGGTTTCTGTGTAAATTTTACATCTTTCACTTATAACGTAAATTTTATATCTTAACATTTCAAAGTATGCGAATGACCATTCATTCATCCATTCATTCATCATCCATATGATGAAAATATCTATAAACAAAGTTAACTATTTTGAAAAGACCATCAAAATTTATCAATAATATTTTGTGTAGGAAAAAATACTGTCGTTGATAGGTGATTTTTGAAAAAATTTTTGTAGGTTGTTGTTTTGTATGTTAAACCTTTAAAACTGACAACATGACTAAAGAAAAAGTTCACTTAATATTGTATGAATTCCATAAGTTCCAAAGCTTGTATAGAGTGTTTGGAGGGGCTTGAACATGCCAGAATTTCGTTCGGGTGACTTTTCTTTGAAAGATGAAACCACATCAGATCGTACATTAGATGTCAATTATCTTGTTTATGCTAAGCGTTACTTCGCATTAACTCACTCCGTCTTGACTTAATACGGATGCATAAACAAAATTTCAAAACGCATTAAAGCTCTACTTCGTTTTGAGTTAATACACTATTAAATCCGCATTTAAAATTTCATTTCGTTTTTAAAATGTGCATAAACACTTACTTCGTTTTAAGTAGTTGTTATTACACACGCAGGTGTTCAACGTTTTGAGTGAGAACGAAATGTTGTATTACGCATAAACACCAATCAAAATGTATTATCTCAAAACGATGTTTAAAACGTTTTATCGTTAATACGTTTTAACCTTTGTGCATAAACAAGATAAATGATAAAGTTGAAAGTATAATCAGAACAAATTCCACACTGATTTCCGTAGATGTTATGTTGAATACAACCTTGAAATTCACATTGACAAATTGGTTCTGTATTGGAAATAAAAACTAAAAATAACTAATTTTATTTCTTAAGAAAAAAAAAAAAAAAAACAGAATTTTCCTACACCTAACAATCAGGAACACGACAATTATACAACACATCTGTAACATAAAAGTAAAATTTTAAAAAGGTTTTCATAAAATTTCGAATTGAAAAGCTGTACCATAGGTATAGATATTTTAGCAAATGAAATTAGGAAAGTTATACATATGATCTTCAACATTGATTATCTTTACTTAGAAATAAAAAAAAAGGTATAATAAAACATTTTGAGTCAAAATTAAAAATTTTATTATATCTAAAATGCATTACTTCACGCTAACCAATTTGCTAGTTTCACGGTTAAAGTTTATATCCAACTTAATTTTTCCACCATCTAATTCCATCTTTAACTTTTTTTAATACTCGTATGTATCTAAAAATAATTTTCTTTCAACTTTAATATTTTTCCCATACAGTACAACTGTAATCAATTTTCAATTAGAAAACTTAACTGAAATAAAAGCATTATAATCCCGTTTGAATATCCTAAAACTTTTACAATAACTATATACTAACAAAAAAACTTTATTTGTATTTTGTTTTTGTGATATTTTGATTTTAATCCTCGAATTTTGTTTTTCTTTTGTTGTTTATTTACAGTTCATCCACTTGTACAAGTACCAAACCAACTGGTGGGAGCTCCAGTTGGAACAGATGTCACCCTAATTTGTAACGTAGAAGCATCTCCGAAGGCAATAAATTATTGGCAAAGAGAAAATGGTCAGTATATAGGTACATACATGAAAAACATTGTAAAATAAAATAAATGTTATATCTAGATATACAATATAATAGTCATAATATTATGGTATTAAAGTACTTTGTTAAGAAGCTATTTGTGCTTAAAAGATACAATAGCAAAATCCATATACATATGTATGTATGTATTGTTTACGAAGTAAGTACATATACATATTTGTGTGGTTGAAACTTAGGTGGATTAGGTCGTCTTTTGTCACAATAATAGCAGTCAGAAGAATTAGCACATTAGAAAAGCCTTGTAGTGCAAATTACCATTCAAACAACACATTGTGTACATACATGTGTATGTATATAACATATGTTGTTTATGTAGTAGAAAGAAAAAATTCGATAAAAGGAAAATTTTATATAAATAAAAAAAATAAACATTTTGCACATATTACAAAATTACATACATATGTATGTCTATATAATAATGAAAGTCGCTGCCATCAGCTGCGGTGTCCGAGTGGTTAAGGAGATGGACTTGAAATCCATTGGGTTTTACCCGCACAGGTTCGAATCCTGTCTGCAGCGCTTTTTTCTGGCATTTTTGATTTATTTTTTTTGTACAGTATTTTTAAAGTTAAATCATCCTTGTTACTAAATGTTCTATGTGTTATGTTGTTTCGGGCTCCAAAATAAAAATTTTGGTTTGTTTGTATTAAATTGCTAAATTAAAAAAATCAAAAATGCCAAAAAAGAAGCGCTGCAGACAGGATTCGAACCTATGCGGGTAAAACCCAATGGATTTCAAGTCCATCTCCTTAACCACTCGGACACTGCAGCTGATAATAGTGGTTAATAAAATTTCACTGATATAGTTGTTGATAAATTTCATTAATTATTCAGATTTTGATAATACAATTTACATAATTTATAAAAATAACGTTTGAAATATGGTAGAATCGATGATTATATCTTTCAAATTTTTTTTTATGCTTTATCATAAAATATTAAAGGATTTTTTTATACAAAAGAAAGTCGGAATTCCGTTTAAATTCTGTACAATATTTGTTGTACTGAAAAAATAATCGACTTTCTTATAATTATGTATTTTGAAATTCGGACACGGTCTCATATGGCTGAAAAACAAAATTTCTTGGTTATGGAAATCGAAACGTTAGGTTGTAGAAAATCCTTTGACGTGATTACTTCTACATTGTATATTTTTACTTGAATTTTTAACTGACTTATTTTTTCATAAAAAATATTGTCTTTTATTATGCATTTTAGGTTAGGTATACCTTTTTTATTGATAATTTTGTTACACTTGATAAGGAATACGTGGTCCAATTTAGTTTGTGTAAGATTGCTGTTCCACTGGCTTTTTCACTTCAACCAAAAAACATAAAAGTACTTTAAAATTCTTCACTTTACTTCACCTTTAAATAGCTTTCAGTTCAAAATGACCTTATAACGAAAAATAAACGACGTTACATGTGTCACAAAAAATTATCACATCCGAAACTAAATTAATTGAATTAAATCAATTATAACACTTTATTTTACTTCGAATGTTCTTGATGTTATTTTTAAAAAGTAACCATCAAATGTCCATGACAAGACTTATCTATAGTATAGCTTCTTAACCCTAATTTTATTTAATCTTAACAATTCATCTACAAAACCAAGTAACAAAACTAACAGTTATTTATGTATTTGAATAATTTTATAATTGAGCAGCAGCTATAAACATCTCTCTGAAGCTCTGAATTTTTCATTAATCGAATACGTACTATATAAATAAGAAAGAAATTTGGTGACAAATATTTTTCTTTCCACCTGTTCCCAAAAATTCTAAAAATTTGAAAGGAATAATATTTACTTAGAAGTTAAAATTTGTAAAAAAATACTTTCTTTTTCTTCATAACTTTCAATGAACAAATATATAAGAAATAAATTTCAGGTGAAATGATAATTCCTGGTGAACGATATGTTATAACTGAAAAAGAGAATTCAATGTATGCTGTAGAAATGGTTTTACATATTAAAAAATTACAAAAAAGTGATTTTGGTGGTTATAAATGTATTTCAAAAAATAGTATTGGAGATACAGAAGGAACAATCAGATTGTATGGTAAGATAAATAATTTCTATGAAACTAAAATATGCAATTTTAATTTTTTTTAAATATGTATATAATATACTTGAAATTTTTATATTTTTAATATGTACCTATATTTTTTTTCCATTTGAATTAATTCAAAAAATTCTTTTATTTTCATTAAGAAATGGAAATTCCTGGAAAAAAGAAACATAGAGATGAAGAAGAAATAATTGAGGTGAGTAAAACAAAGCATATATGTATGTATACATACTATACAATTTTATTAAAAATACAACGTAAAGCCAAAAATACATTTTTTTTAAAAAAATCTCGTAAAGGAAAATATTCTTTTATTTCTTTTAAATTGAAATTTTCGATCTTTTCAAACAATAAAGAAGTGCATTAAAAAATATTTTCTATTGTTTTTCTCGTTTCACATTTTTTTTTATATTTTGTATTTTGCTCTTAAAAGGAAAATAATTTAGAATCGAATGATAATATCCTAGAAGAAGGATTACTTAATAAAAATGGCAGATTATATAAGGGCCCACAACGTGGTGATTTTCATGGTAGTTCCAATAATGCTCATATAGTTTTTAATAAAAACAATTATTTATTATGCTTTTATTTAAAAATTTTATTTTTTATACATTTATAGCTGAATTAGTTTAAATTAATATTATATTAAAAAATATAAAACTTCAATATTCAATTTTTATCATTTTTTTGTTGAATCAAAAAATTTTAGTTAAATTTTAAAAAAAGCAAAAATTGAATTAAAAAAAGAGTTAGTGATAAATTTATTATTTTATTTAAAAGAAAGAAAAATTTAAATAACTTCCAAATCTAAAAAAAAAAAAAAAATAAATTGAAAATCAAAAACAAAAAAGAAGTAAAAAATCATTTTTTTATGAATATCATACAAATAATTATTATAACGTTAAAAAGAAAATTTTTATTTTGAAAATTTCATAAATTTTTTTTTCTACATTAAAATAAAAAGTAAATTTCAAAAAAAAAAGTAGTTCTAATATTAAAAAAAAACTATCATAATAATTTGAAAAAAATATAAATAAATAAATAAAAACTATGCTTTAAAAGCCTGTCGTAGAAATAATTATACAAATTAAACAAATAGTTTTGCGTGAAATGTTGAAGATTGAAAAGATAAAATGATAAAATAATATCAAAGAATTATATATGTAATACAATATTTGCAAAAGCATTAATTTATACATTTGTATTAATAAAAAAAATATACATATATTTAAAATAAACTATTCATACAAAATCATAGAAGAAAAAATGAATCAAAATTTAAGAATACACAAAACAAGACAATTTATGTAAATATGTTTAGTGAAAAATAAACAATAAAAAAATGTAAATAAATTTATATATACATACGAATAATATGTACATGAAGAAGTAAAACTGAAAAATAATCATGAACAAATTTTTTATATTTCTCATACAAATTTTGTGATTATTTTCAATAACAAAAAAAGAAAAAGAATATAAATTTATTTTAGGTTCTTCATTTAGGAAATCTTTCTTAACTTTTAAACTTAGTTTTTTTTTCTTAAAAATCTGGTGAAAAGTAATTATATTTGAAAATGGTATCAATTGTAACTTTTCGATAAGTCGTTTTGATGAAAATGTACTAGAACAAAATTTTAAATGAAAAATCGATCTTCATAAAATTTTCAATATTTCTTCTCCATAGCTTTCTTTTCCGATGAAAACTGCATTTTTAAGGAACATTCAATTGAAAATTTTTAAAATACATATGAAATGTTATAAATCGAAAAGATTATAAATATGTAATATCTATGTATTTTTTCCAATGCTATTTATTTTCATTTAAAAAGGTTCAAAATGTATTCGTATTTTTGCAATTTACAAATTTTGAGCAGTTTTTATTTCACTCAAATTTGTAGAATAACTATAACTTTTTTATTCTCATTTTAAGAATGAATATAACCTTAAAAAATTTATGCACTTTACTTACCAACTGTGACGCTTGATTTGATAGCAAATTATGGCAAAGCATCAGAAAAGGCTAAGAAGATCTGATCAATGATAATGATGATGAATAACCTAAGAAAACAGTGACGCGTTATCTTATGTTCAAAAAGGGACAATTGTTCCCACATGAATATTCCATACTCATATAGTAATTATCTGCATGCTAGTTATTACACGCTAACCAAATGCATTCTGCTTATGTATGTCTGCTATCTAGAAATATATAAAAAATAGGAGAATAGTGGAAAAATGAAGAAAACATGTCAAAAACAAATTAAAAATGCTATTTTTATTTTCCGAATTCTTAATCTAACTGTAGAAACTATCAACTTTCTATGATTTTTAAAATCAAAACGTCTACTACACTATTCTTCACAGAAAAACTCAACAATATATGTACATGGGTGCCTAAATTCAAATTTGCCCAAGGCTCCCGCCCCATATAGTCATAACGCGCCGCTGTAAAAAAGCATAAACAGTAAAATAAAAATATATATTTAAAATTTTCAAAAAACATAACGTTTAGTATTTTTTTTCTCTCAAAATGTTAATTTCAAAAAAAAATCGAGTTTTTATTTTACAAATAATTTGAAGATATAAAGAATTACTTTTTTTGTATGAGAAAAATTTCAAAAGAAATAGAACCTAGCAAAGTTAATATAAATTAATAATTGGAATATATGTACATACACACACATATATTAATGTATGTATGTATAAACAAAAGTTTAAAGTGAGAATGTGAATAAAATTAAAGAGTAGTGTTAAAAAACTAAATAATTGAATAAAAGAATAATGCTTAAAGTGTTGAAAGTGCCAAATTTAAATAAAATTTATTGGTTATCTTTTGAAAATAGAATAAATAAATAAATAAATAAGTAAATAAGTACATAAATGAATAAATATATATTTAATCAAATTAATAAAATATAGATTGTACTGTAAAATTGAAAATTGTTAAAATCAAATTAATTTTCAAAAAATTAAGATTTAATTTAATATTGATTTTATTTATTTGTAATCTTGTTTTTATTTCAATTCTATCAATTAATATACGTACTAATTGTGTTCAGCAAGGCCTATTTACTGAACAGCTTTTAAATAAAGCTGAATGAATATAATAATAAAATTAATCAAAAGTATGTTTTTTTGTGGTTTGTGTAATTTAAAAAAAAAGCATTGATTTACTATAGTAAACTTCATATGTACGTACTAATATTTATAAATTTATAAAAACGATTAATAAAAAATACAAAATTATAAATCTAAAATTTATATATTACACACCTTCGGGTCTCATAAAGTAAAGAGATATTATTTTAAAAGAATAAAAAAATTATTAGATAAAATTTAAAAAAAAATCATACTGTTTATCAAAGAAAAACAAAATTTAAAATAAAAGATTGTAATAATAATTGTTGTTACTATAAAAATTTAGATTAATTTTCTACAAAAATTTTCAAATTTTATGTTATTAAATTTATTTTATTAAAAAAAAAAAAAATCTACCGTACTCTATAAAAACGCAAAAGATAATACTAATTTAAATAATAACAGTAATAATAAAAATAAAAAAATAAAGTAAATACAAAAAAAAAAAAATACAATATAATAAAATATAATATAAATATGGAAAAAAAATATAAATGTAAATATATTATGAATGAAAAATAAAAACAAGAAATGTTTGAAAAATAAAAAAGATATGTATTGAAATAATATCTTTTTATTGTTTTTGTGTTCATTACAAATGTCCATATTTGACAATAAATATGTTTCATCATGACAATCCTCAACCTTCGCATATGGCAAGGAAAACTTACAAAAACTTGTACAGTTGGAAAATCTTACCAAACACCCGTATTCTTCTTCCCGCATAACAATTTGCCGATACTGAGTGAGCATAGTATCCAAAATCGATAGTCTACAGCAACTCAAATTCGCTATCTTAGTTTTAAGTGTCGATAGAATATTGAATAAGTTACGAAAACCGTATCTCACTTTTTTAGAACCAGTATTTTATTCCGATATTAAAAGTATATCCGATAAACATCGATTTGCGATATTAGTTTTGTAAAAACAATTACGTTTTTGGATACTATTTGTATATTGGGTGAATACTGGAACAAAGCACTATTTAGTTCTGTATGCTAAATATCGAATAAGTCAGTGCTGGATTTAGGCTTAGGCAAGTAAGGCAATTGCCTAGGGCGGCAAAATTTTAGGGGCGGCAAATTTTAGTCTAACAAGCAAAAAAAAAAAAAAAAAAAAAACTTCATTACTGTGAATAGAGTAAATAAACTTCTATATCTAACAAGCAAAAAAAAAAACAAAAAAAAACCTCGTTTCGTTTTAAACTTCTATCTAACAAGCAAAAAAAAAGGGCGCCATATGAGACAGTGCCTAGGGCGGCATCACACTTAAATCCGCCACTGGAATAAGTACCTATAATCGAAACTCATTACTAGCTGTAACCATAAAATATCTATTGAATTCCGATTTTCGAAACTGTGTAGCTTATAATCAAAATTAAATCTTATTCGACAACACAGTGATGTGGCTGAAGCGGCTAGGGAGAAGATATTGTATGTGAAACCCTCAAATCGTGAGTTCGAAGTTCGAACCCTGGTGCAAGTAATTTAATTGGTTAATAATAATAAAAAATTCTTGTGTTTTTAGTATGTCTTGAACCTATGCTAATATTTAAAAAACAGCTGCACTTCAGAAAAATGAACAGAAAAACTTTTAAAATTCATTTTTACTTTTTTTAAATATCTGAAACTTGGTATTGTATAGATAATGAAATCCGATACCCATCCGATACTTAGAAACAATATCTAAATGATATTTGAAATCGCTTTTCTAGAGTTTCTAAAGAATCTAGGCTAACGATACTAAACGAGTGTCGAAAATGTTCCGATAGAGTCTAGCATGTTTCAATATTGGGAGGGGAAATGAATTTCGATAGAGTTTCTATACAATTACTTTTTGTTATGCGGGTTATATTGCACTATCAAACTATCACCTGCTTAATGACAATGTAAGACTATTTCTAAATGAAAAGGCGGGAAAAATATTTTAAGAGAAAAAAAAACGACAAAATTTTTCCTTACACATAATAATTTCACGTTATATCCCAACGCAAATTTTAATTATGAATTTTTCCGACAGTAGACTGGCAGCTTATATTTTATATGTTTTAGTTCTTCAAGCTCTTTTTCAAAATTTTCTTACCGTTTTTTGCTAAAAAAAAAACATTATTGAAAATGCTTACCTTGTGATTAATTAAATAATTATCTTTCAAAATCCTTGTGTCAATAAACCAGATGTGCACATCATTGTGGACTTAAAAATAAATTGAATTTATCCTTTTTCTTTAAATTGAAATTTTTAATGTTCTATTTTAACACTCAAAAATTAATTAATTAAATCTGTTCTAGTGACGATTTTTTCTGATTTAATTGTTTTTTTTTTTTAATTTATTATTTTTTATTCTTGCATTTTTGTTTCAATGAACTCGTACATTTCGTTAGATGTCAATTTTCCTACAAGGTATGTATGTCTTGCAATTGCTGTTATGATGACATTGAATTTCGATTTGTTTTTATTATTAATGGAACACAAAAATTGAGAAAAAAATATACTTTCTCTTTATGTGTTTCCCATCATTTTCTATTGGGTGAACTTGCAAGTAAAATTTATTTTCATCAGCACTTTCATTTTCCACCCTCAAACATATATTTTCTAAAATTCAAATTTTTTTTTTTTGTGCTCTATATGCGAATTATGTGTTTACATCAAAGGGAAATCTCCAAGCTATTGCACAATTATTGGAGGAAAAAAAAAATAAAAAACAAAAATTCATTCAAACTTAAATTTACAGCTAAAAATCTTTCACAAAAAAAAAAATATATTTTTAATGTACTAAACACACCACTCATTCTTAAGAAATAAAAAAATGAAATTTAAAAAAAACTATTGATAAAAAAGCTAAAGACTGTGGTATATAAAATAACAACCTTTACCCGCCTAACCTTTTAACATTAGAAAGCTTAAATCATTTACCCATTCAATGATGCAAAAAACTGCTCTATCATTCTCCTTTGTTGAAAAATGAATACCTACATAAACATATATTTACTGAACGAAAAAAATACATAAGTACATATATATACAGTACAGTATATATAGTACCTATAAGAATTTTCATAAAATTTGAAAAAGGATTACATTTTAGGAAAATAATACGGATTTTAAGTGAATAGATTTAATATAAAAAAAATGAATAAAAAAATAAAATAAAATGAAAAAAAAAAAACAAATAAAGGTGCTTTTGAGGTAACACATAAAAATACCTATTCAAGAATCGCTTAATATTATTTGTTGCTATACATAAAGATATTAAATGAATCACGTTAGATATAAATGACTTATACAATATTATGATGACTGTGTATAAAGTCACAAGAGAGAAAAAAAATATACGTACATCATACATACATAAATATTTTTAGTTTTTATATCGTTTTGTGTTAAATTATTCACTATCCATTCTGCATATTCACAAAATAAATGTTTTCTTTATATCCTTGCACTAAAGCAAAGAACAAAAAATAATAATAATATAATAAAGAAAAGATATGTATGTATGTATATGGGTTCTTCAAATTCAATGTGTGAGTGATATAAAGCTGTGTCATTTTGATCTTTTCTTTACTTTCAAGTGCTCTTAGTAAGCTTCTTTGAATTTAATTTTTTCTTCTTTTTACCTTTTTTTTATTATCATTCATAGGATCTCTTATGTGAAACTTATATGATACACATACATATTTATATATGTATTATGTACAGTGTGACATTCAATTCTTATGTGTGAGAAGATAAAACAAAATGATAAAAAGGATGAATTTTTAAGGAAGTTTTGTGTATAAAAAAGATGATGATGATGATGATGATAAAAATATGATAGTCTGAGGTTTAATTTTATACTTTCATGTGGGAATAAACAAGATTTTTATAACAAACAAACAAAAAAATGAGAAAAGAAATAAATAGAAGAGTCAAAAAAAACGTGAAGTGATTTACGAATGTGATTTTATATTTTCCAACAACGGCGGTACTCGGTAGGTATTGTAAAATTGTTTTTATTTTATTTTTTTATAAGGATTGTTTCTACGTGGATAAAGTAGATACTTAGTATTGGTGACACAGTATCAAAATTATAATATCATAACAGTATCAAAAGTAACAAACAATTCTTGACTTGACTTTAAATTTATTTGAAAACTGCCATATGAATAAAAATTCGATTTTTCCATTTATGACGTGTGTCAAACAAAACTTATCAAAAATTCATTGTGATGAAAATGTACATACCAAAACAATATTAACGGACTGAGTAAGAAACCTCCCTCACTGTTTCAAAGGTTTTTATGTCATATTCAAATGATGCAATTTGTCAAATCAAATAACTTTTGAGAATGATGATTAGCGTAAGAGAATACATTTGAACAACAACAAAAAAAGTTGTGAAAATTGTGCCAAAAGTTGTGAAAGCCAGCAAAATAATAAAATTTGTTATGCTTCAACCAGTATACGAATAACAGTTCTTATTTTATTTTTGGTTTAATTTAACACACAGCATTAAAAACTGTTACTACTACTATGTTCACTAAAGCATTAGCGGAACAGTGATATAATAATTTATAGGACTGTAATAGGAACTCCAATCAGTAGCCTCTGCACTGTCATCTAGACACTATAGGACGTCAAATTGCAGTTCTGTTCTAGCTTCTTTTCACGAAATCTATCATCTCAATCTGAAGTTTTTTTTTCACTTGCCCTTTCCTTATAATTGCTTTCGCTGCCTCGTTACCCTTCATATCCTTGTGGACTAATACGAAACAGAATTTTACACTATGTATTACTTAGCTGAAGCTATCTTTTGGAGGACCTTCAAACAACATCTAAGGTAGATTTGAAACTGAAACTGTTGCGTCCTCAGGGGCCAGGACTGCTGACTGTTATTATATATGGCTGTTATACGTTGTATATGTTTTAAATTTATAAACTTAAGACAATTAAAATGTATTAAAATTATCAACAAAACGTTCATCATTCAACTATTTTTCATTCTCAAATTGGCTGATAACACAACACAATAATGAAAAAAATTTGATTTGATTCGATTCGATAGTAATCTATAATACAATAAAGAATTATTTTCCTTTCTATAACTCTGAACACATAAATGTTAAAAGTATTCCCAAGGCATTTGAAATATTTTTGATAAAAATTTTATTTTAGAAGTATTTTTCATTTTTATTATAAAAGTAATTTCCTGAAACTTTTTTCCCTTCAATTTACTAAAAAACAATCTAATAAAAATAAAGAAAATAAGAGTAAATACAAAAAAAATGTAAAAGTTATTTAACAAGAACATAACTTTGGTGTGTAAAATTTAATATATGTAAGTTAGTGTGATATGTACATAAAGGATGAATCATAAGTTGAACTGAAGAAATGCATTTTATGATCTTTTTCTTCAATACATACATACATATACATATGTAAATCTAAACTTCACGAATGTAAAATCTTGAAATTTAAAAGTCAAACTATATTATAAAATAAAACATTGAATAAATAAAAAAATAACATAAAAATTTATTTTTACAATAGAATTTATGATACATCCTATCTTTCACATTAACTTTAGTTTTATAATTTAATTTTTGATGAGAAATTATTTCAGAAACTGAGAAAAAAAATTTAATTAAAAAAATTAAAACTATACTGAGAATGGCTATCAATCATAAATAAAATAATAATTGTCACTATTTGATATTGTCATTGAGGTCGAAATATTAGAAATTGTTTAGTAATAAAAAAATAAAAAAACTTACATTTATAGTGTACAGTGTACACTGTACACATATACTTTTTTTTCGATTACCTGTTTTCTTTAAATTTTTTCAAAACATAAAATTAGAAAAATAATATTTGAAAGACTTTTCGCATGCAAGACATTATTATTACTTCTCCTTATGCCAAGAAAAATAAAATAATAACAATTTTATAATGCTGGACACGGAAACATATCATTTTATCTTTTTTAGAGAGTTTATTCTTATAGTTGATTTCATTCACATCATCATCTGCAGAAAATAACATTAAAAAACAGTAATATACAAACATATAACAATAGAATTGTTATGTATATGTATATGTGTAAGTATTTTTCTCTTTATCTGAAAATAAGAAAATGATTCACGAAATGCATGCTATCTAAGGATTATGAATAAGATTCAATTGAAGAAAAATATATCTATGTCCTTATTATACCAATTTTTTTTTCTTTCTTTTTCTTCTCTTTTTCTATGTGCTCTTTCGTATAACATTCTAGAAATACAATAAAAAAAAAATGAAAAATTCAAATATTATAAAATATCTTAAATTTTTCGTTTATTCATTTATATCAATGTACGAGTATATATGTCCTTTTTTTTCATTTAAAATTCAATATTCGTGCTTGGTCAGTCCATAAATTTTTTTTCCAATTTTCCTTTAAAATTTTTCGATTATTTTTCTATATAAAAAATATACAATATCAATTCTTTACATTTGGAGTATATATATATATTTTTCTTTCTTTCTTTCACTTCTTCCTTTTTGAAAAAAAAAAGAAGATAATCATTTTATTAGATCATAAGAAATCACTTAAGCTTTAAATAAAAAGAAAATTTTTCGAAAAATACTTTTATTTGAAGATTTAAGTTCAAAACACTATTTTTGGGGGTTTTTTTTTTTTTGTATCGAACGTTCAGGTGAAAATTACAAAAGAAAAATATTGAGCAAGTCATGCTGCTACACAGGTAATTTTTTGATAATCATTTCAATTATTCAGGATTCAATTTTCAATTTGATTTTTAATACAACATACTTCTTAAAGAGAAAAAAAATTAACTATTCGTGCGTTAACATATCTAATGTGATAGATTCATAAATTTTGAATAAAATTGTTTAACTTAAATTGTGCTTAAAAAGTATCTTATAATAATAGATTTAAAAAAAATCAAAAATACAAAATAAGTACATGCACCTACAACGGTTTTATTGAAAAACTTCGATAGTATTAAAATTTATCTTGTTCTTTCTGTTATTGTACATAGTTTCATTTGTCTGTTTTATAGAAAAGCACAAAAATTTTATATATTTTAAATGTTAAATATTTTATGTCAAGTCTTTTGCATTTAACATCTTGACACATAAACGAAATTTTTTCAAATATTTTCACTTTTTTTTTTTTTTTTTTGCTTTTCTTTCTGTTCACAATTCTGCAATATTTTTCATTCTTGGTGTTTTTTTTTTCATTTGCTTTTGTTTCAATGCATTTATTTTTCTATGTCAGGATATTTTTCTTCTCGTATTTATATTTTCAGGAAATTACAATTTCATTTTTTTTTAAATATTTTCTTTCTGTTCTGTTATTCTTTTTTGAAACTTTGAATCTATTCTGATTAGTTTAATACTTGATATGAATTCAATCTAATCTGTATAATACAGTTAGAAAAAATGTTATTTTTTAAATTTTATTTGCATAAAATTATTTTTTTAAACTGAATTGAATGAGTTATTTTTTTCAAATAATTTTTTTTTTTAAAGCGAGTTCACTCGTTATTTTTTAATTAATGCGTACTTTAATTCCACATAAGTACGTAGTAAGTTCCAGGTATTTGCGACCTAACCTATAAGGGAAAAGGAGAATTGAAAAATTTCTTCTTTAGTTTTTAATATATTCTCCTTCTATTAAAATACATTTTTCAGAACGTTTAATTAATGTTTCTCTACCATTGGAAAAATAGGAAGAATCTTTGTCCTCAAAATGAGCCAAAACTGCTTGTTAAACTTCTTCATCGGTTGCAAATTTTTTTTCCCTTATCTTAGGCTTGAGCTTTGAAAATAAAAAATAGTCGGAGGACGAGCGTTATCGTGCAATAACAAAATTCCTCGCGCCATCTTTCCTCTTCTCTTTTTAACAGTTGATTGCTCCAACTGTTGTAATAAATTAGCATAATAAGTATCATTGACAGTCGAACCAGTCGTAACAGAATTCCCTCGCAGGTCCAAAAAATCGTTGCCACAATTTGTTTCATGCTCTGAGTAACCTTCGCCTTTATTGATGCTGATTCTCCCTTTTCCTTCACTACATTGAATCTCTTTTGAACAAAGGATCATGATAAAGAACCATTGTTTCGTCTCCAGTAAGTAAAGCCGCTTAACTTGATTATTATGGTTTTATCGTCTTTTCCAAGTATAATTTTCTTTCGTGGCTTCATATGAGTGGCTCAGAAGCCAATGTGATAAAATCAATGTTTTGATGCTTTTTACGTCAAACGGTTCTATTTTAAAATCTTAAAAGATGTAAGTTACATTAATCTTCTTAATTTTTTATGGACTTAATTACATTGGCTTCTGAGCTCATATGTCATTTTGAGTACTTTCTTCTAAAGCATCCTAGTTGGTTACTATCATTTGTGCCCAGTATCCAGATTTCGAAGCCATACATCAAACCGGCTGGTCTAGTAAGTCTTTAATAAATTTTCTTCTTCGTTGATGTTCTACTCAATTAAAGGAGTACACAACTCTTCTGTAATCCAAAATATTCTTTATTTGCCAACAGCATGATTCTTATTGCCACCTCTGATGCATTCTCATTCTCGCTTTTTGTGAATCTATCTATATTTACGAACTCATCAACGATTTCAAAATTGTTTTTGTCCATCGTGATGTCTTTTCTGATTCTTCTAGTCCTTTTGTATATCCATGTATTTGGTCTTATCTGTCATTTTTTCAATTATTTGCCTAATATGCTATCGGTTATTGTCGTTGTATTTGGAATTCATACTGTTAGTTATCGATTAACTTGTCAGCATTTTAAATGTTATTAGATTTTAGTTGGTTGGTCGGTTTACGTGGTGGTTCTGGATATTTCCGAAGACCCAAATAGACCACACACCTCGCATTTGTCGAGACTACTAGATTTTAGAAAGTTTAGTTGTTTTTTTGTCCTTCTGTGATATCTGGAAAAAAATTACTCACTCTATTATGTGTTTTTTAATTAATTTATTCACAAAAATGTATTTATTATTTAAAAGTACATAAATGAAGTAATTTTTGAACAAAAATTTAATAGATATACATATTTAATCGAAAATAAAAATTTAAATTCAATTAAATTGAACGTAAAACTTCAAAATACAATAATATTTGCCTTACACTTCTTTACTATAAAAAACATTTTTATTACATGAAAAGTACTTACAAAAAAAGGATATTTTTTATAAAACTTTTAACATTCTCATTCAATGTTTTCAATACGGTAATCACTATTATATGATACAAACTTCATACTTAAATTCAAAAGCCATTCATCTTTTGTGAAATATTTTTTATCTTGTTTCAATTCATTTGCTTTGTTAGTTCAAAAAAGATTTCTCTACTTTTTTCACCTCATAACTTTTACCTATTTCTAGTTTGATCAATTTTTCTTTTTAAAGTATCTTTTTAAAATATTTTAAACAAATATTGTATAAAATTTAATTTTTTTTTTCAAACAAGAGTTAGTAAAAAAATATACATAATATGGAATATTTAATACTAAAATAATCTATAAAAGTTTGCTTTTGTAAAAAAGTTTACAGAAATTATTAACTGTTAATTAAATATCGTCTTACGTATATATGTACATACATATAAAGTAATTTCTGAATCATTTTTAATTATAAATCTATTGAAAAAAAAGTTCATAATAAATAAGATTTTGATTGAATTAAATATGTACATTTCATAAACAAAATATTGTTATAATTTAAACACTAATACAGAATTTTTCTATTCTCCGTAAATTTCAATAAGTTTTAAATTTAAAATAAGTACGTTAGTGCTGCACTTAAACTCAGTTCCTTAAAAATATGACTAACATTCGGGAGCACTTTGTCTTTCACGACCAAAATTATTATATAAAACTTTTTTGTCTACTTTATCTGTTGGTAGTACTCTTTAAATAAAACTACACAACAAAGACAAAAATTGACATGTGTCGAGACAAAGTGTACTTTTGTCAAATTTCAAATAAAATTTGTTTATAACACGTAAAAAAATTGCTAAAAGTGTCGAAGATATATTTTCACACAAAAATCTATAATCCTTTACTATTCAATTTTGCACAAGCTTCAAACTTAAATTTCCAATAATATTAAATATTTACAATTCAACCACATTTATTAATTAATAACTTATTTTCTTAATCAAAAAAAAAAAAAAAAAAAATTCGGAGTAAACTTTAACTTCAGTATTTTTCTCTTGATTCAAAAGTTTTAAATTTTTCATAACTTATTGAAAACCCCATGACAAAATTTAATTAAATTAATTTAATACAAAATTGTTTTTTTTTTTTCTAAAAAGATTTAAAAGTTTAAAAGTTGACATGAGTATACATCTCATAAATTTATTTTAAAACTAAAAAGAAAAAAAAATTAAAAATAAAAAACTTTTTCTCAAATAAACATGAACATACGCGAAGTTTATTAAGCATAACACAATAACCTGTAAGTCCAACTAAACTTTGTGTATAACACAAACTATCAATAAACTAAACACCTTCAAGCATTATTTTAATTTTTAATCACAATATTTTTTTTTTCATTTTTGCTTTGTTTTTTCTTTGTCTATGACCTAAATACAGTTCTGTTCTCTGTATTGTTTTTTTTTTTTAATAAACATTGCATACGTTTTAGTTTTCTAAATTTATTTTCGATTGCAAACAATTAACATTTTCAAAGAGAACTACTGCTATTATACATGCAATAATCTTTATATTGCCACTATAATAGAAAATGGAAATTGAGGCTAATAAAAAGGATTATACCAATTCAAACTTTTGTAATACAATTTATGGAAGGTGAAATTAGTTTTTTAATAGAATTAAATTTATATTTGAGTATATATTTCGAAAAAGTTGAAATTAGTTTTTTAAATTAAATTTTTTGTGTGTATGTATGTGTTTTGTTTTTCTTGTGATATTTACTTTATATAGTTTTTTATTAAGTGACTTTTATCATTCTTCGAGTATATTTTCTCTATACTTTTTTTCACAAACTTTTAGGTTAACTTATTCTGGTTAATTTAATCAATTTATTATACATGTATATTTGTGTTCGTAAAATTAGATTTGCAGGCGATTTTTAAGAAACTTAGTGGTTCACTATGCATTTCAACAATTTATTATGTGTATTTAAAATTAGACATTGATCGGAATGTTAAACTAACTGAAAATGATCACAAATTTTGTACTACAGAATAGGGAATAAGTAGGAGTAGCAAAATGATCCCAAAAATTTGAAGTAACGTTTTATTTTTATTATTTATACCTTGTCCCAATACTTTTTCGAGGTTTTTTAATAAATAATTTTTTTTCTAGAAAACGGTAAATAATGGAATATTGAAAATTTGTAGAAATTAAGTAAATAATGTGATTATTAAAAGGAATTTAAAAAATCATAAATCACGTGCACTCACAAATTTTTATTAGCTTCCATTTCTAAAAATATAGTTTGTCCCAATACTTTTTTGAGCCAGCAGTGTATGTATGATATATCAATTCCAGGCCTGTCTATAACCAAATTTAGTAGTTCGCATCCCACTTAAAACTGTATTTGCATATATGCAAAGATAATAGAATAGCTAATTAGTGAAAGAAACAATTGAAGAAAGTAAAGAACATGTTATTATTCGATTTATGTTTTGCATTTTATAATGTAGCTCCTTTATGTACCAGACGATTGCGAAGTATGACTTAATTAGGAAAAGAGTTTTTTTCCCCTTGATATCATATTTAAGAAAAAAATTTACTTTTCTCTTTCTATTGAAATTTTTAATTTTTCAATTATTTTTAACTAAAAATGGAAAACAAAAAATTTAACGTTGAAATGAACATTCGAAAAAATTCGAAATATGTACTTTAACAAAATAGTAGAGATTTAAATATTACTACAAATCAAATAATTCTGTTGTTTTCTTTTCACTTTACGCTTCCTAAATTCTGTAAAACTCCTTGCTATTATAAAATATTCATGTCTACTTGAAATGCTATATTTGATAACTGGCGCAGGAAAATTTGGTCAATGATAAAGTGTTAACACTGTAACATATGTATGTAATGTACGAATTACTAAGGTCATTGAATTCTTTGTATTAAATGTGAGATAACCTACATAATATATACTATATAATACTATCTAATTTTAAAATTCTGTAATTTTCTGTATCAGTATGATAGCATTTTACATGTTTCTGCTGCAAATATATGTATGTACTTAAGTATGTATAGGTATTATATCTACATAATCACAAAGCTAAGTATATAATTCGTAATCGTATGTATATATATACATATATATATACATATTTGATTATGAATATGTTTGTAGACAGACGCCAGATAATATGATTCCTGTAAAAAAAAATAAATAAAAATAAAAGCAAATCAAGTTTCCGGCATGTAGACAATATGAATATGCAAAATGTGGAAAGATAATGCTCTTTTTCATCTGATGTTTTATGTACGTTATTCATTTCTTCATTTAATTTTCACAAAATCCAGGTACACCGAAACGATTTAATATTAAATTATTTTTCTTTTCTATGCAGATACATGAACATACATGCATATGTACGAATATATGTATGTGTTTAAATACGTACATGAATATTTTAGTACGTATACAAAATACATTGCATTGGTGAAAACATTTTTCCAGGAAATATGAAATATTTCATAATGAAGTTTTATTTTACCTAATTCAATTGTACTTCCAAAAAACTAATTCTTATAATTTTTGGATAAAAATTAAAGTATAAACAACATGTATTGTATTACAGTACAAATGAACAGTTTCAAATTGAATTTTAATTTTCCCTTAAAGTACAAACAAAAGATGTCAACTTTATTCGTTTTAAAATCAAAATTTTATTTTTTCATCATTATCATTATCATCCATGGCGCTACAATCCACCTTGGCGCACTCAAATAAACTTGGGTTCTCTAAACGTATGTATATTGCTAAATACATGCACTGCAACTGCAGTTTTAAGTAAAATGCGAACCACTAAGTTCGTTCGTGAAGGTATTTGTTTGGCTTGTGTACTTGCTTATGATCAGTAAGCAGAGCCACCAACTACTTCAGTATCGAGCACTCATATTAAATTCAACTGAATTGATATTCATTTAAATCTACATAAGTATGAGCTTGGGCGGATTCTCATTCAAAATTTTCTGTTCCAGAAACAAGTACTCTACAACTTCTGCGATTTACCACCCGCTCTAGGTTTTTGGAATGATATAAATTTATTAACGGAATATATCATCATTATCACTAGCTATATTAACAACTAAATTAAAAAATTGCTTTCTGTAACAAACAGTGTTCTAATTAAGCAGTTTTCAAGTAACAAAATGTTTTTTTTAACTGATTTCTCCGACTTTGTTGTATAACACTTTCAGAGAAACCTTATCTCAATCTTCTTCTTTTCTAGATATTCAATGTTTTTATTCTTTATACATATTTTATGTTATACTTTTGTCAAAATACATATAATAAGTCCATTTTTTACTAACAATAATCGATTTTGAAGGGTTATTTTATTATGTTTTAAAATATTGAATGATTTAGTTGGGAAAGCAAATAAAGCACATCTAATTTAATTAAACTCATTTTTTTTTATTTAACAAAAAAAATTATCTGAATAATTTGAAGCGAATATAATCATAACCATTTAAAACAAAATAGTACATATATAAATTGTTACAGGGTGTTTCTGTTAGTTATAAAGTCAGATATGAGTTGCTTGTTTGTTAAAGTGAAAATCGGTGAATTTTCATCAAGAAAATTTACTCTATAAATGGAACGTTAGACAGAAGAGTTTTTACACTACTTACCATGTTCAATACAAAAACAGGGGAATTTGACTAGTTGAATTTGAAATAGAAAATAAATGTGTCGTCATAATTAGTAGAAAATTTTCTACCTGATTCATAGAAACGGGGTAAAATGACGCTTATATGGAAACTGGCACACAGTGTAAAAGTTTTGCGAACAGAATTTCTTTATTGCACTAGCATAGTGATAACACAGATTGCTTCCTTGTAACTTGCCAATCAATGATATAAACATTGCGTGGCATAGAAAGTATTATAGTTTTAAAATGTAACCAACGATTCTCAACGTGTTAGAACACCACGTTTTATTAAAATAAAAACCAAAAAAGAAAAATAAATTCTTAAATAAACATTACATACGTACATACATATGTATGTCCTGTACGACTATTAAATTCTTTTAATTTTTTTTCCTGCTCTTTTTTCTAAAAAGAAACATCCTGTATCAGCAACAAACAAATTGCATATTTTAAACTTCACATAAGAGTAAAATTCAAAATAAAAATTAAAATGAATATGTATATCTTTCTACAAAAATATAACGAAAAAATTTAATTTCATTACACAATGCGGGTTTTGAATGAATGAATAAATGCAAAAGCTGCTGCATACATGCAATTGCATTACCACATATTCGTTTAAAAAAAAGGTACAATATGTACATCATATATACGCCAAATGAAAAATAAAAATTTAAAAAATAAATGTGTACTATTTAAAAGAGAGAAAAAAATATATGTCCAAAAATTGTTTCAATATTTTATGAGGTCTTTGATTCTTCGGCTGTTGAAATAGTGAATGTGCTTTGTTTATTTAATAAAATTATTTTCATATTAGTTAAATGATTTTTTTCCCCATCAGATACCCTTATTTTGCTGTTTAATAATATAAAAAAAAATAATGTATAAAAACCTGAATTCCTTTTTCATTCGTAAATTTTTGTAAATATTTAAAATAAAATAAATAACGAAAAGAAAAAAAAAATGTTTTTCATATCACAAAGCAAAAGTGTTTACAAAGCACTGCACTTTTTAATTTATAATTCCACTTTAATTGAAAAATTAAAAAAGGAGTGGACACAAAAAAAAAGGCTTTGTTGAAAATCATTTTTATTCATTTCGTTAGGTGTTGAATTGAATTAAAGTTAATTTATTTTTTTCCTTTTTTTTTTTTGTCGAACAAAATTCAAAAAAAAAATGATTTTTTTTTTTCATTATTTAAGAATGTAAAATTAATTCTAAAGGTATTTTAAACATTATAAATTTTATAGTTGAATAATTGGAAATTTTTAATTACTCATATGCATATTTTTTCAATAAATATTAAGAATAAAAACGATAGTAAATAAAACCCATTTTATTTTAAAAAGAACCGATTCATTACTCGATTTTGAAGCGATAACCTTTAAACTGAGCAATCGGGAGTATATAGAAGGACAACTAAACACTAATTGTAAGGTTCTCTGTATTTGTTTTGAGCATGGAGTAAGTTTAAAGTTAATCATGTAGAAGTTGCAAGATGATTTACAAAAAAAAATAATATAGTAATCCAAAACTTCGGCGTTCTCTGGCGGTCAAATATAATGGATCTTCGAAAACGTCAGATGATCGTCAATTGACGAAATTCAGCAATACAACGTTTTAAGCTGAATATCGTCAATTGACGATCATTCGACGTTCTCGAACATGCACATACTGTTTAAACACGTTGGCTACCAATGTACCGGTGATACATTGGCGTGTGAAGAAGCACTTTTGTCGTGTTAATTCATAAAAAATTTTAATTCATAAAAAAATTATGCAAATTTAATGTTTTCCTTTTATATTAATAAAATAAGTTTTACTATACGAATGAAGTATTTACACTTTCTCTCGTTAATATTTAGAAGTTTCCGTTAGTGGATCATTTAGATATTTTTTTTTAAATAAATTTTTAACCTTTAAAGGTACATACATAATTTTAGTTTCCCACGAAACATGAATTTTCAATTTTTTAGAACGAAATTCTAAGAGCACTTCAATAATAAGAATTAACGTACTATTTTTTCTATAGAACGTCTTCGTACAGACAGTGCATACTTTTTAACTTTAAATCACAAAAACTTCTCTATGTAAAAGTTAAAGGAGAAAATCATTTAAATACTTACTTTCAGTACAAAAGTTTATATTAACACATTTTTATTTTTCTTCTTATCCCACTTATATTTTCTTTTTTAAACTTTTAAAATTGGCTAAAGAATTATGTACAAAAAAAATAATTTTCCAAAAGAAAAAAGTATGGATTCAAAAATTAATTATGACGCTGTAGTGTTTCGGAAATATTATTGCAGTATTAATTACTGCAACATTTGAATTTTTTTCTTGCGTTGCTAAACATAATTAAAACGATTCGCGATGACGATAGCGGACTCAGTCGCATATTGAACAAATTTTCTGTGGCAAGCGAATCGCGATAAAATTTAGTTTATTTAATTTAATGTAATTATGTAAATGTAATTTATTGATTTTGTTTATATTTTCATTACAAAAATTAAATGAATTGTTGAACAGTTAAAAAAAAACAAAGTTCATTTTAAATACCAAGAAATACCAACTATCAAAGCATAGCGATGGCGTTATATAAAAACTAAATTTATCTTGGCGGTAGATAGAAAATAGGTTTTTGCAAATCGCCATTGGTGTGTACAAATAGATTAAATTATCCGAGAGGTGAGAGCGATAAATTTTGACATTCGCCATCGCCATTGCAAATCACTTTTGTTGTGTTTGCGGTGTTACACTAATGTATTAAAATATGACATTGAATTATTTAATTAATGAAAAAAATAAAAATTCAAGAATAATCTAAGCTCACATACCATATAGATTGCAAAAAATTTTGAAGCTATTCCGTGAACTTTTTAAAACACCTACATATATGTACTTATAATATGTATATTATCATGAAATCCAAACTCATAATTCTTTTCATAACTATCAAAATTAATTTGAAAAACAAATCAAAATCTTGCACAATATTTATCATAATTTTAAATCTTTTGTTTAAGCTTTTCACACAAAAAAATAAATAAACTGTTTTTATGAACCTTCTGTATCTATTTTTTCCAATAAATTCGAAAGATTCAACCCAAAAATAATATAAATAATTTAATGTCAATTTAATTAAAGTTAATTAAACAAATAAAGCATATTCTCGAACAATGTTGTAAATATTACTTTTTATTTTTTGAATACCGTTTATAAAATTTCATCCAAAATATTTATACTTAACGCATAATCATTCGGGTCAATGCTTTAATTAGAAATTGAAAATTTGCATATCATTTACGTTTTTAATTAAATTTATTCTTTTATTTTCAAAGGACATCAGAACATTGTTTACTTTTTTTTTACTTTCTTTAAAATTCGTACATTCGTACTGGAATTTTATTTCAATAGCATTTCATTATGGCTTTAAATTTTGCAAATAAAAAAGATATATGTATGTACAAGTACATACATTTAAAAACTTTCTACATATTAATTTCACTTATACCACTATAGTAACCAACAATTAATAAATAAATTAAAAGTCAATAAAGCTTATTATGATATTTTAATTAATCAGATTTTTTCAACAACAAAATGTATTTAATTGAATTTATTTTTAAATAATGTGGTCAAAAGAACAATGTGAAAATATCATACATACATACATAAATAATGAAAATATTGAGAATTTTTTAAAGAAAATTATAATTTAATTTTAAAAAATTAAAATCATAATTTATGGAATTTTTTTTTATTGATTAACTAGTTTACAAAATTTCACTTTTTGTCTGTTGCCTTGAGTTCCATAGCTGATTAAAAACATTTTTAACACGGTATTTTTAAATCTACCCTCAAATTTTTCCAATTTTAATTATTCATGTACATTTAGTATGTTACATATTATTACTGTATTGAGACTACATATTACTGGAAGTTTATTCGCTTTATATGTTTCTGGGACAGCAGAGCTAGACAAGAACGTTGGGAAAGAAAAAATTGGCCCTTAGGCTCAAATCACTTAACAAAAATGGAGGTTATTTTTCTTTTTTGTGCAATAAATTTCCTCATTTGAGTATAGAGAAGATTAAGGAAGGTGTTGATGATCCGCAAATAAGATAGCTTACCTAAGCTTATTTATGGCTTCGATGACTAAAATTCTGTCTGGACCGCTTTTGTTTTAGTGATGGAAAATTTTCATGGAAATCAAAAATCAGAAAATTATATTGAACTATAGTAGAAGAATTACTTCTTTATATGAAAAATATGGGTTGTAAAATGAGTATTTAACTCCACTTTCTTCACAGTCATCTAGTCAGGTTTTCCAAAAATCTATACTTCATTTAACAATTAAAGTCAGTATTGTGCTTATGGAGGCAGTACCCGATGAGTTTTTTGCCTTGGTAATATTTAATTTAAAAGATTTCTCTCGATTGAAATTGAGATCTGATCACCCTACACACGAGACAGATTTATACAAACGAAATGTAAAAGAGTATAGAAAAGTATGCCTATCTTGCCTGTACTGACTTTAATTGTTAAATAAAGTATAGGAGATGTAAGTAAGGAGCAGGATGAACGTATGAATCAAGATTTACGCGTTATGGATAAGCGATATAAATACTACTGGGATATGATGTCTGACTATTGCTGGTCTCTGATACGACATTTTTCTAAGTCTGCACATAAGAGGAAAGCCATAAAGCGACGTTTTCTAGAACTAAATGATTAACTTTTTTAAAAATAAATTTGTTTTACCACTAAATACTTGCATTTTATTTTCTAAACATAGATTATCTGTAACTCAAAAACAAGGTCTGATTGAAAAAAATATAATAATATTTTCGAAATGAGTGTGTTATCATTAGTCGAAAAATTAGTTGAAATATTTGAGGCAACAGATATTGTGTAAACTAATGGATCGAATAATAATCAAAAATTGAATTAGTTGAAAGGCATTTCAAATTTTTAGATCGTTCGAGACTCTAAGTTTTGAAAAAAATACAGAAAACAAACAGATATAGTTTCATCTTTAATAAAATCGAGAAAAAAATTCTATCGCTCAAAGTTAAACTCTTGTCTGATCAACAGTTTATTAAGATTATTAAGAAAAATCAATCGTCTAATATTTATATAAACGAGTATGTACCACACATGTATGTATGTATAATGTATATACTTAAAAAAATTAAGTGGAAACTTTAATAATTTGAATCTATAAATACATAGCTACATATGTATGTATATGTAGGAATATTTAGGTTTATAAAATCATTGATATTTTAGTTTTGAATAGACAGACAGGATAGAAAACTAATAGAATAAAATAGTAGGCGATAAACTAGATCGTTTGTTAGAAATAAACACACGTTAATGAAATGCAAAATATCATCCTAGTGAATGAATGTACGTACTTATGTATTTTCAATTTCCTTTTTTATTGTAATAAAAAAAAAATTAATTTAACTTTAATGAAATTTTCAATAAATTAAATAAAACATACGAGAAATAGAAAAGCAGGGGACAATTTATATGATGCACATTATACATATTATAATTTTATATATATATGCGTACATATACTCGTACTATATACATGTATGTATATATGTATATATGTATGTGCATTTAAGAATCTTTGGAATATTCATCTGCAATCACCTACTATACTTTGAATTAAAATAGGAAAAATTTGGGTGGTTATTTTCATATTTACATATGAATATGTACTTATGTATGAATATTACATAAAAGTAACAAAACAATGCAAATACATACACATATACATACACAAATACGTATAAATATGAACTGTATACATACATACATGTGTGTACTAAGAAGTATATAATTTCTGATGCTTATTAACTTCTCCGGTGATAATGCATGAAACACACAATTTAGTTGACTGATAAGTTGAAAATGTACCTAATTCTAATAATATAGATATAGTATGTACATACATACATATATATGTACGTACGTACATACAAACTGTATTATTGTTGGTTACACGAATATGCAAACTAAGTTTTCCGGTAAACATAAATATGCTAATTTGGTGCAATAATGTGTATAGAATAATTTTGATTTTGAATAGAAACAATCTATAGTATGTATGTACAGATATAGAATAAAATAAAAATCAACAATTTAAGAGGGTAAAAGTAATGGTTATGTTGTTTTGTTTTTAAAATTTCAAGTAGGTATATAATATTAAATGTGCTAAATATTATGTAATTCATCATAAAATACAATGAAGTCAAAATAAAATGCAACTAATTGTTGAAAACATATCTCATTTTAAATTCTTAATAATTTAATGCCAATATGTACTAAATAGTAAAAATAACTATTTTAAACTTTGACATGCTTTTAAAAATATTACAACAAGCAACATATAAGGATTGATTTTATCGATATGAAATTTTTAAAATATTAAAAATTATACTCTTTATAAAACTGACTGAAATGTACATAGGTAATATTTAATTAAAATGCTATTTTGACGTTCTTCCATGTAGCTACTCACTCAAAAATCGAAAAAGTGTTAATGACATTATTGTAGAAAATAGTAAATACTACATATATTTTATATAAACATAAAACACGGGCGAGGAGGATAATGGGTGTATTGTGAGTAATTGTAAATAATTGATAAGATTTCAAAATCATGTACAAATTTAAGGAAGTTTTTTGTTTTCAATTTAAAGTACTTACGTATTGCATTTTCTTCACTATACATTTTTTGAAATTTTGAATTTTTTTTTCTGTGCAAAAATCGTATACATTTATGTATGTGTATATGATTTATTTTATTGATTGATAGAATCTTGAATTTTGAAATAATACCTCCTGGAAGAGTCTAAAAATAACATTAAGTTGATTGGAAATTGGAATTTATTTTCAAGAATTTAATGTAAATCATCATAGAGTCAACTATGGTAATGTGTTTTTTTGTTGTAATTATAAGTATTTCTGGGCTTTTTGTGCACTTCGACATAACAAGATTTTTTGTGCCGCCCTTGCTTCTCATACTTATTCTTTTAATATCCTATTAGAAGGTGCACACCAGATTTCTTCCAGTTTGAGAAAAAATTGATTCATGTGTCGCACTCTTTTAGAGGCCAACGCCTCGCATTCGCGCAGAATGTGTTTTGAGGTCTCTTTGGCCTCTTTGCAGAACCTGCATTTGTCATCGTCTTGTAGCCCTATCCTACTTAAGTGCTAGTTAAGTGAAGACTGCCCGATGAGAAGACCCTTGATGGTTCGAATTAATCGTTTCTTAGAGATGTTAGCTGTAGGTTTAGTGAACAACTTTCGCTTGTTTGTTTCCGGCAGTTTTTTCCCAGTGGGAGATACATTTCTTTTTTTTCCATTCTTTGATATTGCGTTTTGTGTGGCTTCAGAACAGAACAGAACAGTTTTATTCCTTTTGTTCCTTTTAGGGAAGGTTTCCTCAATTGAGTTTCCTTTCTTCTAGTGAAGTGTAAAATAGTACTTTTGTGAAGATTTATGGATAAATTTTCCTCATGACACAATTTGTAAATGAGGTTTAGAGCCTGTTGTATTTGCATTGATATTATATCATCATCAATGCCTCTAACTGTTACTATTAGATCATCTGCATAACCTTGTACTTCAAATCCTAGAAAATTAAGCTTGTATAGTAGGTCATCAATAGACTGTAGACCATAGTAAAAGTGATAGAATCCTCCATTGAAGGCCACCTTTGACTGCTTTGATCGTCATTGAATTATCTCCTAACGTAGCTTGGATTTCTCTTCGACTCAGCATTGCTTTAATTCAGTTAATTGTTGGTTGTTCGCATCTTTTGTTAAGGGCAGCTTTTGCAATTGATTTAAATTGATAAAATGTTATCAGAATGAGTTTTAACGTTTAAGGCCATTATTCTTAATTGTCGTACTCAAAATACATCAATATTTTTATAATAAGCTGTATTTCATTTTTTTACACATAATTTCTACATATCGTCGGCCTAATTCGCAAACCTCGTAAGTCTGATTTTTTCAAAAATAACGTTTTTGGTTTTATTCGGTGAATTAGAAGTTTACGCAGCTTTTTGAAATATCAGGCCTTCACATTACTTTCTATTTATTGAGTAATTTTAAAAAAAAAAAGTGCTATGTATACTGTCTAAAATGAACAGTTTTTTCTGTCTACTGTAAAATTTATAAAAATTCACTTACGAGGTTTGCGAGTTAGACCGACGATATACATACATATGGTATACATTCAATTTAATCTTTCTAATTTTTCATTTTTATTTTATTTTTTTATTATTTTTCTTAATTAAATTTTCTTCTTTTGACTTTCAAATTAGTGAATCAATTTTCTACTTCTTTTATTTTTTATTTTCTACTTTTATTATATTATGCATAACACATAATAGATGGTATATGATATATTTCTTCTAAAACAATTTTCTACTTTATCGAACATAAATTTCCAGTATCTAACTTACGAAACACCACAACGATTAACTAAAATAAAAAGAATTCATATCGGAAGATACCGTCGAACGAAACGGAAAAGTAAATTATATGATCTTTTAAATTTTCAACTTATACATTTCTGTTTAAATTTTCAAATATACGAGTATATACCTACCTAGTACATTTATTTCTTCATTTTTCTCACTTTAGTTTTTTCTAACTACATATTTATTTCATAATATTCTTCTGTTCACTTGAAATAATTTCAGGTAATAAAATACTGAAAAAAATATCTGAACAATGCAAATTGTATTCTTTACGATTCCCATAAAATTTGCATTATGCTGTCGTATATCATATGGTGTTTTTTTTTTATTATAATTTTTTTTATTTCACAATAAATATAGAATGGTGGTTTTATATACTTGTAATTTATTTTACATTCAAATGGTTTTTATTTTAGAAGGAAACGTTGAATAGCTATTCTTAATTCTTCTGTTGCTGGTACATATATATTATTATCTCAATTTGGATATAAAAAAAATAAAAAAAAATAGCATGAAAATAAAATTATTAGTGAAAATAATAAATATCTTATCTTCTGCAAAATTTACAAGTTTTGAAAAATTCTAACAAATTTTAAAAATGCTATTTTTCAAGTTTATTATAGAATGTAACCTGTTTAAGATTCTTACCACCCAAATGGAATAAACTGTTATTCACAATTTATACAGAATTATGTAGGTTGCAATTTACACATCACAAAAATAATAAATCATCTTATTTTCTGAAAATATTTGAAGAAAAAAATGAATATTTATGATAGATATAGTGATTGTTTGAAACACTAGCCATAGGGTTCCAAAATCAAAAAAAAACGTATTCTGGTCATTCTGGTTTGAAATTTTAGAAAAAAAAGTCGATCTTATTTTTAATTTGAAAGTAATATGCTGTCGAAATTTCTCATAGAGAATTCCCAAATTTTGCCAGTTTTGGATGAGTAAAATCACAATGATCGCTAAATTGATAACAATTTTCACCTTGTTTACTTATTGTCTTATTGGAAAGAATATTTAGTTCAACAGATGCTTTTTGTCATTCGCAGTTTTCAATTCAACGTACTATCAGTTTACAGTTTTTAAATGTCTATATATACTTAAATGAAAAAATTATTTCCACGGATCTTTTTTGTATTTTTCTCATCTCAAAAGTTTAAAAATTCAAACCTACAAAAAATAAGAGAACATTATAAAACTTCTAGTAAGCATTTTGTTTTTTAATTTAAGATAAAAGTTATTTGAAAAAAGAAAAAAGACTAAATCAAAAACTTATCATAATTACTTACTTCCGCCACATTTGTAAATGTTATTAAAATAATTTTATAAAATATAAAATTCGATCAACAATCAGGTCAAAAGTTTTACTTTTTTTTTCTAATATTATCTTTGTTTACTGATTCCCATTATCAAGAATAAGCCTTTTTTTCCTGTTATATTTTAATCTTTTATTATTTTTTGTTTTTCTTTAAAAAGTCATGAAAAGATATCTTTCTATGGTGTCCTGATTATGAACAATATGAAGCCCTTTAAAAAAAAATTGAAACAACAAATGTAGATAAAACATGCTCATCATAATAATCTACAATAATATTAAGTAAATGTATACTACCTGTATGTACATACATAAAGATAAATTTAAAAAATCATCAACCGGATGTATTTTACGAAATAAATAAAGTTGAAAAAAAGAAAAACAAAAAAACAACATTAATTTTTTTCTTCAGTTTTGTTAGCAAAAATAAATGAGTATTATTACTGAAATTAAAATCTAGGACATATAATAACTGATACTATAAAGGAAAAAAGGATTAACGTATGGATAAATACACGTGTACATAATGTATATGTATATACATAATAATAATAATATTCATGTCAATGATTAAAAGATATCTTTTCAAATTCATATGTATGTAGAACACAACATTCAAATGTCCTTTCAATGTTAAATAATTTGTTCCTTAATTTATTGTTATTATACATTTTACGATGCAAAAAAAAGTGGAAAATAATGTATCTGACATACTTTGTTTTTCTTGCAACAAGTTTCAAAAAATATTCTGTCCTCAGTTTTTCTTCATTAAAAAAAATTTTTATAACAATAATTCAAAACATGCATGCTATATTTTCTGATAGGTAAACATTGAAATGATACTGTACAATATTTCAAATTATACCCCAAAACAACTTTTATTAAAATATCTCCAAACACTATACAGCTTATGTACACATACATACATGTACATATTCTTTTTCCTGGTATTTATTGAGTTTACAATAGTTTCTAACTATTTATATGTATGTATTTCACTCATTTTTAAATCTTCTCCTAAGCTTATGCGGGTTGGTTTTAGTCCAAATTAAAGATAGATTAATACAAACGTACCTATTTTATTTCATTGCCAAACTACGATATTTATACTATAATAGACGACTTTGTATTGAAAGCCTAGTTTTAATCTATGATAATAAAACTAGTAAAACTATAAAGGCGGTACAAAGACGGAAAAATATTTAAAAAATATCGATATTGAGTTTATCACAAAATCTGGAGGAATATTTGAAAATGTTTGAACTTTTAAAAGAAAAGAGTAGTAAAATCAAAATTTACAGTTGAAATTTAAAACGCCTACTTGCTTACACTTATTTTAACCTTTCTTATATTTAAGCCTGATTCTCATCATTAAATCGCAACTAACATAAACTGAAACAATTTTTTTAATTTTTAGGACCAAATTAATTAAAAAACTGAGATAGTTAATAATTTTTATAAACTAATAACTATTTTATTTAATTTACTACTTCATACTTTAAAAATCTTCAAAATAAAGTCATTAAACCTTTTTAAAGTCAATATATTTACATACATAAAAACTAAAGTTCAAAATAATGTAATTAAAAGTTACTTTAATTTTGACATTATAATAAAAACAAATATTAATAACTCATTTTGATCATGATTATTATGCTTGTCAAGATATATTTAACTTATAATCTGATCACATCTAAAATCTCCGTAAACAAAATGACAGACAACACATTATACAATACATAATTATACTATAATAATGCGTCCTGTGGCACATTTAATTACATATATATTAGCTAGTAGCAAGAATGACAACATATTTAATAACTAACATTCATTATAATTCGTGTACTTTACATCACACAAACAAAACCGTAGATGGGGATGATGTATTTGTGGGATTTTAATGATTAAATACTCATTTTTATGTTAATTATTTTTACGAAAATTTGTCAAAATAAGAAATATACTGTAACTTTTATGGTAAATTTTTAAGATCAGTCACGTTTTCGGCATCTACCATTAAACATTAAACTAAAATGAGAAGTACTCTGGTTTAGTATTCTTCACAGTACCGTTGTATTTAACATACAGGTATGTAACATAAGGCTTTAATAATTTGAAAATAATGGAAATATTGATTTTAGTACCACGAAAAAAAAATACAAATAGTAAATCTATTACACCAAGGAAATAAAAACAAAATTTTTATAAAAGATAATACTCGTAAAAAAAACATTCTCCCTGCACATAGGCGAAAATTACCAATTCCGAGCCGGAGTGAAGTCAACTAGCTTTAAATTTTAGCGAAAGTTATAATTAAGAGGTGTGGAGGGAAATTAGCCTACATTTTCTCTAAAGGTACCATTTTAGTTTATAAGCTCCTTTTTTGTACAGATATATATTCTCTTTGCTACTGCTACATTTAAAAATATCGTGGGTAGAAAATTTATTTGAAAAAGTTAAAATTAAAATAACATGTCGCGAAAATGAAATGAAAAATTCATTATGGTAGTCAATGAAGTGATTTTTTTTTTATTTAAGTGTTCTATGCGAAAAAAGGTGAATCGAATAAAAAAACAATTAATTTTTGGGTTCCTAGAAACAATTAATTTTTTTAATTATTGTATCATTTTATTAATTAATTATATTACAAAAGCACAAAAGTAAAAAAAAATAAGTTTCAAGGAACAAAGTTCAGTACTAATAACTTTATCCTTCGTTATTTCATGGAATACTTAAAATAAAAATACTAAAACATAGCATTTTTGGTTACATTTCTACAATAAATAAACAGAACACAAAAATATAATTGATCAATGAATCCTCTTAATCAAAAAGAGCGAAATTATTCAAAAACCGATTTGAAATTTTACTCATAAAAAGTTAATAAGTCTCGTCACTATAGGTTTCAAGGATACCAAGTATAGATATAAATACATAGATACGTAAATCCTAAAAATACAATTTTAAATTTATAAATCGATATATCTAACAAACAATAAATTTTATTATAAAATTTTCGAATTTTAGTACCATTTTTTTTTTCTTTTGAAACAAACATTTCAATAAACTTATTTTCTTTTAACACTTTTATCTATATTCTCATAATTTTAAATCTTAGTAAGTATATTAAAAAAAATATTTTATCTTTGAAATTGAATTTGAAAAATTCAACCCCTATTTTTAAATTTACAATAAAAATCATTATCCTTGACTGACCAAAAAATTTACTTAGTACTTTATCACCTCAAACAAGATTACTTTTAAATTGGACCAAATAATAAAAAGGTGAATAAAAAAGGATAAGTGAAACCCTTTTATTTTTTTCTTCTTTTAAATATTATGACAATGTGTGTACATGTGTACATAACCTTTGTTGTATATCTTTTACAAATGTTAACATATAATAATTTACCTAATAAAAATAAAAGGGTTTTTTTTTTATCTGAGTAATAACAAGAAACCTCTTTAAACTCAAAATGATTTCCAAAAAAAAAAAAGGTTTTGGTTTGACCTGTTTGTGTAATAAAATTAAATATTTGTGTTATCGTTCATGTATGTTACAATAGAATTAAGAATGTCATCACGATAAAAGTTTGTTGATTCGATTACAAATTTCATTTTCTTTTTCTTCCTTTTTTGTATTTAAAAAAAGTGAAAGTCTTATTATTTGAATTATAACATTTTCTGATTTATTTTTTATTTTGATTGATTGATAGTTTCGACTTTTATTGAAAATTTTTCTATAAAATTAAAAAAAAAAAAAAAAGATCCTAAAGCTTTAGTTACATGATAGAATTTTATGATAAATTTTTTCTTATTTTGTCTTGTGATTACCAGAAACATCACTTCTTGAATTTAAATTTTTGTATTGTATGATTTGGGTCGTTAAACATTAGTAGCAACCAAAAAGGTCTATGTAAGTTTATGAAGAAATCCGATTTTATTCGTTTATCCTTAGATTTACTAAAATGTTACGGATTCTTTTAAAAACTATGGATTTGTGATCAGCAGGGAAAATAAAACCTGTGCCAAGTTGTTGCTCTATAGTATTGTAATAATATATGATATGTTTAGCCATTTTTTTTCTCTGTGAACCAGAAAAGACAAAGTTCAGATCCTAGTGGCGTATGAGTAGACCTATGTATACTGTTGACCTCAGTTCTGGCTTGCTAAGTTTGAGTAGTTTTTCCATGAATTTATTCGATGGAGGCATAAACTTCTTTGCATGTTTTTCAGGTCTTGCGTTTCGACCCAACGTTTAGAATGCATTTCTTTTCTCGCAACTCTATCTTGCGCTTCAAGTGGCTAAATTGAAAATCATTGTTGGTTGGCCCAATTATAACACCAACAATATCGTTTTGATACTTTTGAGAAATAAGGGTTGACATAATGCGTGGAAAATTAGTGTTGAAAATCAATGTTACAACAAAACTATATCTCTCTAATCTGACTGTAACTAAATATAAATTTAATTAAAATTTTCTAATTTATAAATGGTCTTACTTCAATAAAACCATCATTTAAAAACTAAAATTCTATTTTAAAATTGAAATACACATTTTCAAATAAACAAAAATTAACTCTCACTTTTTGTAATGAGATCAGAGGAAATTCAATTGCAATATGATATTAGAAAACGAGAAAAAAAAATGAAAAAAACGAAACATGTAAATTTAATTGTATACATATGCGTGAATGCTTTTCAATGTATATGCTATACATCCATACAAACAAAATAAACATATTTTCCGCATAGAAAATGTATTTTATGTTGACATCATATCTATATAGTAAATAAGATAATGCATGAGATGCACCAGTATATTTGATTGTGTACACATTCAAAACAATGACAGAAAATTTTAATGAAAATCACAGTTAAAATCAATATCCGGACATTCTATTATGTATTTGATGATTTCACACAAAATGACGATGGTGTTAGGTATTCAAAATGCAATTTTATATTATTTTGAAACATTATTTTGTATTTGTGTTGCCATTTAATATGTAAATTTTGATAATTTGAAAAATATTGTTTACATTTTTTGGGTGAAATTACACGAGCGCGGCGCAATGAAACGATTGTTAAATCGCGTTAAAACTTCTATTTTCCTCTTTTAATGCAAATTACTTAGTTTTTATTATAACAGAGTGACACAGGTCGGTTTCTACTTTTTTCCAGGCTGCTTAAAATATACTTAGCAAGAAGTAACAAGGGTAAAATATGTGTAAGAATGGGTGTGTGTGGAAATAGTCAAATTTATCTCCATTCTTAACAATAAAGTTTATAATTGTGGAGTGTATAACAACTGTGAAGTTAAAATTGAGTGTAAAGCCACCATTATTTTTCTATTATGCTCTGAGATTACGTGGAAAAAAATTTCCAATTTGCTGAAAACAAGTTAATACAGACTTTTTTATCAAAAAAATTATGTACATACATAGTATAATTTTTGATTTAATATTTATTCAAAAAATATAGAAAATAAGCTCTCATATTAGACCCGAAATCCATTTAATTCCATTCCATTCCACTTTTTGAAATTGAATATCAATAATTTTTACGAGTTTCTTCATCTTCGACACAAAAACCCATGGTCAATGTTGACCTTCCTAAATTAACTTGAATTTTCGTGACCACATTTCTGCAATACATGCAAATGCCTGATGTACTTATAGTTTTAACCCTCCTACGTCATTCGGGTTCGTTTCGACCCAGAGATGAAAACTATACTTGTTTCATTTGTATGCAATAGACGATCGTATTAAAGTCAGATAACTTTTATCAATTTATATTCCTAATACCCTAGATGGGAGGCAAGTTATAGTTCCACTTTCCAAACAACAACAATAAAAAAATTACACTCTAAATTTTTCGGGTTTAAGGAAACAGCGTAGGAAGGATAAATGGAATGTGAATCACTAATTTCGTTGATATGAAACGAATTTATTTGTATGACATAACCTTAGTACCAAGCATCCAGCTTAAAAAGCTAAGCCCTTCAACTTAGGCCACTGATCACCCCTTCTTTTCTTAAGGAATTAACTTATGTACCTGCTCTGAATTATTTGATGGAAAATTTAAAAATCATTGTAATATATACGTCGCTTCTTTTTTACTGATTCTCATGATACTTTTGTTTTAATGGTTTTATTTTCCAAAAAATTTTAATATTTTAATATTTTTAGAAAAAAAAATCTCAAATTACAAAGACAAAAAATACATAAAAATAAAAAAATATTTAATAAAAATGATTTTATCAGAATAAAATACTTTTCTGTCATTCAAAAAACAAAAAATTTATATGATTTTATTAAAATTTACATACAGTATATTAATAGTGACAAAAAAGTGACATAGTTGGTATATTAAATGTAATAACCAAGTTGATATTATACGATTGTAAAGAGTCTTTTTACTAGTTCATTTCCTCATTTTATTCTTAAAACCACAAAAGCCAGTGAAGAGTAAAAAATTTACAATTGCATTTTGCAATTTATTTTTCCGTTTAAAACACGTAAAATTTACTACTAATGAAAATGAATAAAATACATCGTAAATTTAAGAGCATGCATTATTATCTTTTCATATAAATACCATATATTATATTATATGTATGTATGTATGTGTATCTGCAGATATATTTATATAATGTATGATATGTATATACATACATACATAGTTCTATGCAGTACATACAAGTACTTTTGTGTCTCTCATCATTGTGTTAATTTATTGAATTGTGGTTTAATTTGCCTGAAACTATATTTATTCTCATATTAAATGTAAAAATACTTTTAATAAAATTTGAGTGCATTTTTTGTTTTTCAATGATGTCTGTGCAATTTTTGAAAAAAATTATAATTAAAATTTCACCAATAAGAGCAGTTCAAATATTGTAAAAATTTTTTGTACAAATAAACAAAAAACAGATAATGAAACCATCGACCAAGTAACAAAACTAACTATAATTACTCTTCGATGAAACTTTGCTTTGATATCCAACTGATACTCGTACTCGTATATTTATTTTTTTAAAGTGAAATTCTTAGAATTTGAAAATACATAATTATTAAAAGTACCTATGTATATCTGCCGTACAAAGGACAATCGCGTCAATTACATTTTCACTCATTTTGACTTAGATATATTTATGATATAATATATAGTTATATATATGAACTGAAGGAAAAATTCTCTATTAAAAAATATGTCTATATATTATATATTATATATATAATTTAATTTTTCCACTAGTTCATATGTATAACTATATATTATATCATAAATATATCTAAGTCAAAATGAGTGAAAATGTAATTGACGCGATTGTCCTTTGTACGGTAGATATATAATCGTAAGTGTAAAGAATTTTATACACGATTATGAAACGATCTTAAGGACATCATAAGAATATGTTCTAAAATATAATTGGAAAGAAGAGAAAGTAATTCTAAAATTGAATGTGTGCTACAAATATTGTTGTAGACACCAATTTTTCAAAAATGATTTTAAAAAATATATTATAAATTTCAAGTTTATGACCTCTTTTCTTGAAAGTGAAATTATTACATAGAATAAATAATACACAAATGAAAGGTAATTTTAATAACCATTTATAATAAAAAGAAAATTTCGATGCATGAGGTGCAAAAAAAGTTACAGGCGATTTTGTGTTCAGAGGTCCTCCATAAAACTCATAATTTTGAACGCCCTCTAGCGGCGAAAATAGACACGATAGAAATTTTTACTAGTACAATATTTTTCATGAAAAAGTCCAGAAAATATCGTGGTACCACTTTTGGTACGTAGAAAAAACAGCCTGTAGATGCAATGCAAAGAAAAATTGATATGTTAATAAGGAACAAAGGTGGACATTACTAATTATTAGTTATATTCAAGTAAAACTGTATATAAAACAATGCAAATCATGTAACTGAAATAAACTTTTTCACTTAAAATGTAGTCAATCGTTTTATTTTCTGAAATCAATTATTACTTTCCTTTTTATTGGACTAAATTTTGTACAGTACTTCGTAAAATCTGGGTTTTTAAGAAAAATTGTGTTGTCCACTTTTCTATGGACAGTAGTGTATGTCGAACTCAAAATCACCAAAAATGCAGTTACGTCGATTGCCCATTGCATTGTAGAAATATTGGTGGCTATTCTAGAGAAATTCTTTAGTTAGTGAATTTTTCTACTAAAAAAGTTAGCAGATTATGATGTTAGCAGATTCTTAAAAATTCGTATTCTGGTCACTAATATTTTTCGAAATCTTTATGAAGCTGTCAACAGAGATTCGAAATCTGCTAACAAATGTCACTTTAAAGAAATTTTTTTGCCATTCTACACTAGTAGTTAAACCAGTTTTTTTGCGTTTATTTTTAGAATGTTGGTATAATTTTTTCCCAGCTCTAAGAATTACTAAAATAATTTTATCACGAAGATAATACACTCCATTCTAGTTCAAATTGTTCGTGTTATCTATAGATTTAATTTGATTCCTTGTAAAAGCATGTAGGTAAACCTGTTTACAGAAGTTGTTTACATTTTGTAAATGCATAAATACATTTTTAAATGAAAATGAAAAATAATGAAAATCATAAGGTAGTTATTTCGTATTTATTCTATTTAATTTATATATTTATGTAATTACATTTAAAAAAAACCATACATTTTAATAAATTCTCTATTTCTGTACTAAAACTTAAAAATGACAGAAGTTAGCAGAAAACTTAAACGATAACGAAATCGAAAATAGGACCTGCTAAGTTAACGAAAAATTAGCAGATTTTTCTGTTAATTTTTGGTACCAGAATACCAATTTTTGTTTTAGCAGGTTTTTTTACGAGCTGTCAAAATTTTGTTTGAAAGTTAGCAGAATGTCAAATTAGCAGAAACCTACAGAATAGCTCCCATCACCTCTATTTTACCCACGCCAATATAGTTAATAGTCGCTGATATTCATAAAAAAAACATACATATTATGTAGCTCATAGAGCTAACTCGTCGTGGTTCTTTCTAACTATGTCTCTACGGTAATCTGAGTTTTTTATAAAATAGCAAAACTTTTTCTTTAACTGATCAGTTCAGTTTTAAAGAAAGCTTGAAATTTTTGAACAGCTTAAAAAAAATTTAGCAAGGTAGGTGTACTTGTTTTTTTTTTTTCGTTTTTTAAAAACTTACAACTTTCTATAAAATTTAACAATGAATTAATGTATACTTTTTCAAATGGTATTGTCAGATAATTAAAACCTTAGTCTTTCTTAATTACGTTAAACACGTTGAATATGTATATTTTACACTTAAAAATAAAATTCACTTTTTTATATTCTTTAAAAAAACAACACACAAACACATTTTCACTGCATCAAAATTACTTTAATATTTAATGTTAAAGTCAACAACATTTTTTCACATTTAATCTAATGCTTATTTAGAATTTTATCACATGAATATGATTCATACATATGTGTATGTAATTTTCCTCAATTTTGTTTTTTTTTTTTTTTTTTTTTTTTTTTTTGAAAGAAAGAAAAAAGAATGTTATCAATCCATTTAAATTTTATGCAAATACTATGTTTGTTTATGATTATACTATGTACCCTACATTGAAACCAGTTCAAATGTTAATGGAAAATTTCATTTTATTTTTACAATTTTTTTTTTTTTATTCATTCGTTATTTTTAGGGTTGTGCTACAATATTATGAATATAAGAATAAAATAATATTAAAGTGTATAAAAAAAGAGTTTTTTATGCTAATTTCATAGTCACATTCATAAAAGAAAAAGAATTATAACAAAATTGGAAAATTGGTTTATATTTCATACTAAACATATTTTTTTTAACTTGAATATTGCATTTTTTAAATGTGGTTAGAATAAGGGTAGAAATCATACTGTTAATAATATTTTTTTCTATTATAAGGAATCTTTATCAATTAAACAATAAAAAAACTTATTTTTTATTAGCCAGAAATGTGTTGATTGTAGTGGTTCGTACATTTGTTTGTTGGTTTTAGATTATATTCATGTATATTATAACTCTCTTTTCCTGAGTCCTTGAAACTTAACCGTAAAAACCTTTGAAGGCTTTTAATGAACAATTTTTTTCCACAGAAGTTATACTCTTAGAAAATAAGAAGATATAACATTCTTTTTAAACTAATATATATGTATGTACAAATAAATGCAATTTACCATGGTAAAATAAAACTGTAAATTTAATGTGTTTTTTACCAACACTTTTTAAATAAAAATTCGAATTATTGCTATAATATCTTGTATAACCTTATTTTTACTATAAATAATATTATAGATAGAAAAAAAATCTAAAATAAGAAAAAAATTTCCATATAAGTAATAAAACTCTAGTGTTTTCACTCATATGAGTTTTGTTGCTATAATACATTGCTTCATATAATTTGTAATGAAGGATGCAACAAGCATATTCTTTATAAAATTTAATCCCCTACATTATAAAGATGGAAACTGATGCTGACTGATGTCAAATTACGAATGAATCCTTGTGCTTAAAATGAATTAACAAAAAATCAAATATACCAGACTTATATAAGAATAAACTATGTACATATGATAACTTGCTATTCCGAACTCTTGATGTAGGAGATTTTGGTTTTGGAGCAATTAAGTGAAGAAATTCACATTCTAGGATCGCGGATAACCAAAAGGAAAGTTATTAGAAAAGTCGCAACATATGCATCGTAGTTTGGAGTCTAATTCGAACGAAGTGACTTGCTAACAGACACTATACGTTTCGAAAGCAAGATTTTTCGTAGAATTTTTGATGTAGAACAATGAATTGATATTTTTCCAAGTTCTAAAATTTGACTTCTACAAATTATTAAAATAAGGTGGCGTGTTGCAGTCCTAAAACTTATTGATTTTAATCTTCACATTTTTTTCTAGTTTCCAATCATTAGAGAAAACAATAAAAAAAAACATTGTAATGTCCTTTCTATTTAAAAAAAAAATGCAATTAAATATTTTTATTTCTATTCAATTTAATCTCAAGTTTTAAAGTTTCGAAAATCCACTTTAGATTATTTACAGTTTTTTTTTACTTTAATCTAACTTTTTTTTTGCTTGCTTCAAGTACAAACTTTAAAAAATTGAATGTTACTTGTTTTTATTATTTCTGTTTCTTTTTTTTTTTTTACTTTAACAATAAACTTGATTTTCTTATTGTGAATAGCTGATAAATTTTTATTACACTAATAAGACTACCGTGAAAATAAAGAGGAAAAAAAATAAACTTAACTAAGGAAACTTTTCACTTTCAAGAGTCATGAAAAACGATAAAAAAGCAATACAATTTAACAATATAACAACAACGACAAAAACAAAAAACAACAAAAACCATATTCCTGTTCTGTTAGTATATATAGTTTACGTTAGCGTTGTTCATATTACATTATTTTAAAATATAATCTTTTTAAAGACTTAATAAACTGGAAATGTCTTTTACAATAATACAAACATTGAAGATTAAGGTAATGAAAAAAAAATGTTTTTTTTTTTGTTTATTTTATTTTTATGTGAAATTGAATTTAAGTTTATACCTACAATCTTCATTTTAACATGATATCAACTAATACATAAAATCATATAATATGGAGAAAGAAAAATGAAACAATAAAAATAAATAAAAATTATATTAAAGAATTTAAAAATGAAAAAGTTTAAAAATTTATGTTAAGTAGGTATCTTTATTATGTCGGTAAAAGTTTATTAGGTTTAAAAACTTTTGGACTTTTTCATTGAATCAAAAATTTTTTATTAAAGTCATTGCACAAATATTGAAACTCAATAGAAATGTTAGAAATGTAAACAAAAGCACATAATGTGTACACAAATAATATTAAACTTGTACATAATGTACGTATTGAACTCTAGCAATAGATAGATACTAAACGTATATAACTTTTAAATTAATCTACCCTTTCATCTTTTACTTCAAATTCCAGTCACAATTTTCAAATTATTTTACAATATCCCAGTGGGCAATAAGTATTAAGTATGTGACAAACAGAAACCTAAAGTTTAAATGTTAGTTTGGTTCTTTTAAACATCTTATTTTTCACAAGTTTATATAAAACTTAATTCTATATCCTATTCTTACGAAGCTCTACAGTTTTTTTTTTTTTTTAAATCATAAAATTCATAATGAAAATAGCAAATTGTTTTCTATTCAAATCGTGTGTTGTACTAAAATCAATATTTATAATCTGTGATATTATGTTTCATCATACCCCATCAAGGACCAAAAAACACAAGTAATTATTTTAAAAACAATATGGTTTTGGTATAAAATAATAAAACTGTAAATTCCCAAAAAATAATAAAATAAAATAAAAATAAAATTATTTAGACAAATGCATACACTTTTTTTTTCAATACTTTAAAAACAATAAAAAGAAAAAATGGAAATAAAATTGGCTGATTCATGACACATAATAAAACAAAGTGCAAAAGTTTTTCACAATAAAATTTTTCCAATCGAATTCTTTCCGCAATTATTTAACATACAAATTACTTTCCGCAGTATATTCTCATACATCAACAAAAATATAAAAGTGAACAAAATAAGCATTCATGTACCTACAACAATATTCAGTACAATTGTAGTCAAGTCCATTGAAAAACAATACACTTTGGAATTTTAAAAATGTCATGAGTCAAATGAAATTCAATACAAAAAAGCACCATGGGTATTCTTCTCTATTATGTATATAAATATACATACAATATGTGAAACTATCTATATATGTACTATATTATACATTGTACAATTTCAGTTTTATGTGTTGTTGCAATGAACCACTTTACAATTGTTTGAATACCAACATTAAAAAACTAAAGGATAACAACAAAGTATTGTGAAGTCTATTAAAGTAGATCTGAGAAAATTAAATACATAGTTTAGTTTAGTGTAGATACGGTGTGATACAAAAGCAAAAATGACTTTATTTTACTCTACTGGTTTTTTAAAAGTTTCCTTTAAATTTTCTTTTATATCTTTTATTGTTCGATGAGAGTACAGCTGAAACCGAATTCAAATCAGATTGGTGTACTCGAACTAACATGAGCTTTCATGACTTTTTCACTTTCATAAAACGTGCATGCATATGTACTTTCACATGGAATTTGAACCACAGTTCATTGGCAAAAGACAAACTTATACATACATAGGTATATACATACATATGTGTGTATGTACATATGTATGTACGAGTATAAATTTATAATACAAACAACACTGTTTCTCAAATAAATTTCTTAAAAATAAAAGACATACCGAATCAAAAAATACCCAGTTACGATTAAATGATAATTCCCATAATATGTACTATGTACGTACGTATGTACGTACCAACGGCGGAGGGTGGTATGGTTCAGGGCGTTCAGTGAACACCCTAAAATTTTTATGAACGTGATCATAAAATTTTCTAACCAAATTCAAAAACAAATTTTTTTTGATAAAAAAAAAAAGAAGAGTAAATGAAAACAATACAATTTAAACTCTTTTTTAATTTTGCATACATAAATCATTAGGTTCATATTTAAAAATGGACCCACAGAAAATTACAAGAGAATAATATTTGGTTACTTCGTTTAGTTTCTCTTTTTTTCTTCATATACATAATTTTATATACAAGGTGTTCACATTTAAAAATGAACATTAGGAAAATCATAGTACACCATATAAAGCAATAATATTTTTCTCTTTTCAAACTCGTTTTTTCATACATCAGTCAGGTTCATATTTAAAAATAAACCCAGTACAAAATGTACAATACAATCAATACAGTACTCACAGAAAATTACAAGAGAATAATATTTGGTTACTTCGTTTCGTTTTAGAAAAATCCTAGTACACACTACACCAGCTTATGAATTGTTTTATATTTTTCTCTTTTCAAATTCGTTTTCTTATACATCATTCAGGTTCATACTTAAAAGTGAACCGTATAGTAGAAAATTATAAAAAAATATTTTTTTTACTTTTCGTTTTCTTTCTCTTTTATCCTTCAAATGATAATGCATTGTGTTCATATTTTGAAATGAACGTTGTTGTTTTCCTTGCTAGATGTTAACTGTTTTATTTGAAGAAAATTAAATTTAATAAATTAAATTTCAATTAATTGAAGTTGTTTATTAGAGAATATTTCTTATTGTGTGTGTGTTGTGATAAAAAATTTGCTTGAGAAAAATAAAAAAAATTTTCGAATTTTAAACGGATTTTTTAATTTTTCTTTCTATTGTTTACATAATTTTCTGCTTAGGGAAACCGACCACTTTATATCGGTTAACGCTCTGACAGCGATACCTCTTAGCTCTTACGTGGAGTGGAAACTCGTATTTTAAATTATTTTGAATAAAAACAAAATACAATTTCTTTTAAAAATTTGAACATCCGGAAAAAAACTACTAGCTCCGCCACTGGTACGTACATATATGCCCAGTAAGGGTTAAGGGTTACTTTGTACAAAAAATGTCACATGGAAAAATTTATTGTTAAAATTTCTTATCACCCATAGAAAGAACTACAAACAATTTGTGGTAGACACAAATACCTTTAGAATTTTGAGGTAAAAGTTATTTATATTTTTTCCAAACATCATTACCATACCATTCACTCTGTATAAACTCTTAAAATCTGTTACATAGTTACATTCATGTTTCTAGTTGTAAATATTATGTGAACATATTATTTTATCATATGTGTATTAGAGTTTAGATTTGTTTTGTTAATTAATTTTTATTGTTACTACAGTCACTAATATGAAAAACTATAACGAATTTTTGAGATAAATTTTAAAATAATTTATGAAAATTTAAAACAAATTTGAAAAGTACTTCAATTGCTCACATAATTTATGTAATAAAGAAAATTTGAAAGCAAATAGTAATTAGGAAAACGAAAATTTAAATCAATTGATTTTTAGAATAAAAATATTTCCAAAAATTATTCATGTGATTTTTTTACACTTTTTTACACTTACTTCGACTTTGATGTTCAATATTTTTAATCTACATATTTGGCTTAAACAGTTTGGCATAAACAGTTTGGCATAAACAGTTTGGCATAAACAGTTTTACAAACTCTGACTGATTATAATTTTGAAGTTATTGTTTTTAATACTGTGCATTTAATAATTATTACTGAAAACCACCTATAATGGTTCGCACACATTAAAAAAAGGCCAGAAGATCACATCGTCAACAAGGCTCTGACAACTGTCAGTCAACTGAGAACTGGATAAGACCTTAGATCTAGAAATTAATGCTAGGCGAAGAAGAAGAAATGTAAGTTATAATTGGTTAAATTTAAAAAATAAAATTAACTCCTTTATTTATTCAGATTTTAAAACAAACGAAATGAAGAAAGCTAGTTTCGAAGACATAAGCTCTTTGTGCTTCCGAAATGAATTTACAAATTAGAAAAGCTTTTAGATTGAATAAAAAACCTTATATTTTAACTGTTTTGAAGCACAAAATGTAAAAGTATTTAGAATGTATTCCACATTTCTACAATATTATCGTTGAAGAAATAAGATAAAATGGAAGGAAAGGATGAATTTTGCAAAATTTTTATTAGATGGTTGAATGTTGTAAACGTTAAAAATAAAATAAAAGGGAACGTAAAAATAGATAATTGGTTTTATCGTAGAAAAACGGATGATTTAAAAAGTTGGTTTGATCTTTATCGTTCTTTATCTGGTTGTTCTTTCAAAGTTTCTTATTGCGAAATAATTGAGTTTGAAAAAAAGTAAAAAAACTCCAATTTACATATATGTTTCCGGTTACAATTCTTATTTTGTTGGCAAAAAAAATCCTCTGTATGAACTGTAAGATCCTTAAAATAAAACCAAAAAGTAAAAAATCGGATTCTGAGTATTTCGATCTTTTGCAAAGAGACGTAATTTTCTAACAAAGTGTTTCTGCAAGCAAAGAAAAGTAGAAAAGAACCAGTAGAAAATAAAGTTCACCACTGTGAAATTTTCAATTCTCAAATGTTTCTGTAGGGTTTTCGAACGATGGAATATTTGCTATCGATATAGGATTTCTTTGCAACAGCTATTAAGCTTGTGAGAAAGATTAATTTAACCGGTGAAATTTTGTGTTTTGTATTGAGTGAGAAAAAGTAATATGTAACAAGAAAAAATATTTAAAATACAGAAAAAATTCAAATAAGTGAAGAAGAAAGTAAATTTTTAATTAAATTTTATTTCTAATTTTTATTTTATTTTTGTTTTTACTTTTTAAAGTAAATTTTTTTTATGTTGTCTTTTATTATTAATACATATAAACAGTTACATATTTTTTTAAATATTTATAATATTTATCAATAAAAATGTAAAAACAAAATTCAATTTAATTCAAATTGTCCCTTTTTTTATTAAGTTTATTGTGCAATTTACAAAATTCCCCTTCACCTTTACTATCTCACCACAAAATTTTCAATCACTCATGCAAAAACAGGGGAATTTGACTAGTTGAATTTGAAATATAAAATACATGTGTCGTCACAATTAGTAGAAAATTTTCTACTCGATTTATAGAAACGGGACACTGATTACTTAAAGTACCTTTTACACTACTATTACTTGATTTTTCATATGACTTTAAATACTAAAAGTAGCTTTACACTACTTGATTTCTCATATCACTTTACATACTACATGTCACTGGTAAAAGTTTGACAGCGTTTACACTGTCTGATTTTGTTGAGAAACTTTGTCTTACGACTTTACACTCGACATATCACGAAAATAGATTTTTTCTAATTTCGTATGACATTTGACTCGACTTCGTGATACTTGAATTTTTTTATTTCAGTGGATTATCAGCATTATGAGAAGTCGTATGACAATACATATGTAAAATAACATACATAAAGTGATATGACAAATCAAGTAGTGTAAAGCTACTTTAAGTATGTATATGTGTCATGGAAAAGTTTGACTGCCTTTACACTGCCATTTGACTTTGTTTAAAGACCCTGTCGCTATATACAGGGTGATTCCGTTACGGTGTCCGACCGGGAAACTACGGATAGGTCTCGGCGAGGGGAACAAAAAATCGTATTGGTGGGGGGGGGCAATCCCAACGGTTTAGGAGTTAGAGGGGGTTAAAGATTTTTGGTACTTTTTTCATATTTTACCCTATAACTTTTTACAAGGGCACGCTAGGCTCACCAACTCTTTTACATAATTGTGGAGGACTCCTGTGTCTTTCCATCAACATCTTACCTGCTGCTGTGTATCTGACTATTCAGAAGTTATAAGGCCTCAAAACCATAATTTTGTCATTTTTTCACAGATTTTTGGACTTTAACCCTGCTTTACTCAAAAAAGGCTTAAATTAACCCTCATTTTTTATTGCAGAAAATGAAGGCTCAATTAATTCTACATCGATTTGCTATCTTCATTTTTTTCGAAAAAAGTGCAAATACCTTGAAAACTATGCATTTTTTGGAAAAACAAGATTCAAAGCTGGTGTGAAAAACACGGACTTTCTGTTAATCCTAGGAAAACAACTATTGTGTTGTTTACGAGGAAACGAAAAACGGACGGTCTGAAACTACCCAGCCTTAAGGGTGTGGTAATCGAACTCTCCACGGAGGTAAAGTATCTGGGAGTAACACTAGATACCAAGCTTTCGTGGAAAAGTCATGTCAACAACAAGGTCTCTCGGGCACGGTGTGCCTTTTGGCAATGTCGGAGGGTCTTTGGTAAGACATGGGGGCTAAGGCCGTATATGACTCACTGGTTGTATGTGGCAGTTATTAGACCCATTATAACATATGCGTCGGTGGTCTTTTGGAGACGGACTAAGGTTAACACCTGTGTTCGAATACTTAATGGGCTACAGAGAGAAATCTGCATTGGGATCACTGGTGCCTTAAGCTCAGCTCCTGGTGCAGCCCTCGACGCGTTGCTAAATCTGCTGCCACTGGATCTCAAAATTCAGGAGGTAGCGATGAAGTCAGTCTGCCGGCTGAAACGTAGCGGATGCTGGAGGGAAGAGACAAGCGTGGGACATGCAGTCATGTCGGACAGACTTGTTGAAAAGTGCAACCTTTTCAACATGCCTTGGGATGACATGACTCCAAGTGTCATGTTTGGTAGAAAATATCATGTAATGTATCCCACAAGGGAAGAGTGGTCAAATACTACTGCTGTTCTAAGTGGGGCAACAGATATTATCTATACGGATGGATCCAAATCCGGAAACGGTGTTGGTTCGGGTTGGTATTTGAACAGTGATATCAAATACTCATATACGCTAAGTGGTATGACTTCTGTCTTCCAAGCGGAGATTTACGCCATACTAAAAGCGGCATGTTGGATAATTGATAACAGATGGAGTGGAAGGGCTCTCTGCATCTGCAGTGATAGCAGAGCTGCGCTGCAGGCTCTGGAGAGTCCAATCACGACATCCAAAATTGTCCATGAATGCAAAAAGAAACTTAAATCCATTAGCAAACACAATGAACTTAAGCTTCTGTGGGTTCCAAGTCACCATGGTGTAGAGGGCAATGAACTCTCCGACGCCCTCGCGAAGGAGGGCACGTTTAACTCTGTATGGGGACCGGAACCAACAATAGGTATCAACTGCGCCTTGATCAGTGGATGGATCACCAAACACATGGAGAAAATCCATGCGGAAAGATGGTCTGCCCTACTTGGTTGCAGTGGTACGAAATGCTTTGTGAAAAAGCCTGAGGAAAGAACGGCTAGATTTCTTCTAAACCTTAGTAGAAAAGACTGTCGGGCTCTCGTTGGGCTCATTACAGGGCACAACACGTGTAACCACCATCTGGCGGTCATGAAAGTGGTCAGGGACCCAACGTGTGGGGCCTGCCAGGAGGAGGCCGAAACAACAGAGCACTATCTCTGCTGTTGCCCGGCCTTCTCTAGGATAAGGCTTCATACATGGAACTCTGATGTAATGAGAATGGAAGACATCTGTTCTCAACCCCTAGACAAAGTCCTCTCGTTTGTTAAGAAAACGAGGAGATTTTACTAGAGACGGGGCGCTGAGTACAATGGACTCTCCTGTCTGAGTGCTCGTGGATGCCTTATCCGCATCCCCCCCACCCACACAACAACAACAACAACAACAACAACAACAACTCCTAAACCGTTGAGATTGCCCCCCCCCCCCCACCAATACGATTTTTTGTTCCCCTCGCCGAGACCTATCCGTAGTTTCCCGGTCGGACACCGTAACGGAATCACCCTGTATATGACTTTACACTTGACATATCACAAATATAAATTATTTCTATTTTCGTGTGATATTTGATTTGAATTCGGAAGATTTGGGTTTTTTTTATTTGAGGGGATTGAATATAAAGTAATTTTTAAAAAATAAAGTGATAATTTTAAAATAATAATAAATTATTTATTTTTACACTTTTTTCAAATGATGTGTCAAACAATGTAAATATTCACAATATTCTGGACGGCCATATGAACAAGTCATATATGACAATGCATTTGCAAAATACCATACATAAGTCATATGACAAATCAAGTAGTATAAATGTTCCTTAACAAACGGGAAACAAAACGAAAATACCCTGGCAACCGTCACTCGGATGACTTTTTAAATTTCTGATAAAACTACGGGATGAGCGATAATATAGTATACAATTGTACATATACATATATAGGTATTCTTACACATACAATATACAATACAATGTTCTGTAATATGATAATTAAAAAAGTTGGACAATTTTCGAAATAAGAACTTTTTAAAAATTTTAATAAAAATAAAAAAAAGTAATTTCGTTGAGGACATTATTCAATACACCATGGAAAGAATTCAAAGAATTTTTTTTTATTTCTCTGCTAACCATGTTTAGTCGACTTTTTTCTCTGAAATTTCTCAAATAGCTTTATCAAATCCCCCAAGAAATCAATCCTCATTGTCTAAACATATCGGAAAATTTTTGGAAAAAATTGACAATTTGTCATACAAAAAAAGGTTTTTCTGAATTAATACTTAATTGCTAAATATGATTTTTTTCTTTTTCTTTGAAATATTTTTTTTTATAATACCCTCATACATATGTTTTTTTTTCTCAATATTTTACCTACAATTTTTTATATATTTCATTATAGTTTTATGTTCTTTTGATTTAAATTTGATTATCTCTACTATAAAAAAAAAATTGATAAAATTTGTCTGTATGATTTAACACTCAATACACAATAAAGTATCTCTGTTATCGTTTTAATAATTTTCATAGCAACATCACAGGATAGTCTTTAGCAGCAGTACCAATTAAATTAACATACAAATTGTTGTTTCAAAATTGAAAAATAAAATTTATTTGTAAATAATTTATGGATTGCTATAAAATGGCAAATTTAATGTGCTCAAACAATTTTCACATTCTGTTTAATTTTTTTATTTTTATTTTCATCATTTTCTCTTCGTCTCTTCTGCTTTTACTGTTACATTTAACAAGTTTTTCACAATTCCCTTACAATTATTATGTATAATATATGTAGATATGTATCTATATATTATGCGTATACATATACATATGTATGTTCATACATAAAATGTCCATATTGTATTTATGTAAATAACAATCCAAAGATTGTTGAAAATAGCCTATTATTATTTAAGCTTTTATAAAGCACATATATGAATATATACAATAAATATTATTGTTTTTTTTCTCCCTTTTTTATTCGTTTTATTTTCATTATAAAATGAAAATCGAAATAACTTTCTCAGTTATTTATGTGAATATTTATTAATTTTCATTGACATTACCCTAAAGGGTAGTTTTATATGACAGCAAAACAAAAACAAATATTTAAAATAAAATTACAATAAACATTTTTTTTTTCACCATTATTGTACTGTTTTTATAATAAAAGTTATTGCAAATTTCATCTTATAAATTTGTGCTCCAATACGAGTAGTATAATCAAGCTGACAGGAAAAATTGAAATTTCGAAAAACTGAAAAGCCGATTTTGATTCTTCGTCTTTTTCTTATTTCTTACTAATGTACATATTTTGGAAAATTTGTAAAAGTATTGAAAAATTGAAATAACTGTTTGACATAATTTTATGAAGATTCTACACTTAATCTCTATTCAAGTACTCCACATTACAAATTGTAAGTGAGTGTTAATCAAAAATATGCTAACATCACCAAATAGCAGTATATCTTTCGAAAATCTTACATACACATACATATATATAAGCTTATTTCATTGTTTGAAGCAATAATTTCTCTATATACAATCTTTCTTTATAACTTTATTTTGTGACTCTTACAACTACGTGATTTTTAAACGTACCCACTCCTACTTACTTTAGAGAAAAGAACCTAATATAAATTCTAATTTTATGTAAACGGCAGATTTTCAGAAAAAAAAAACTAGAACATTTGAAGGAAAAACCTTTAAAAAACCCTTCTGTTATAATTTACATTCTTCATCTATCGAAAACAAAGCCAAGAACGATTAAAATTATATGGAATTTAATTTTTTTTTTTTTTAATTAGAGAAACATTAATTTTCCATATTTGTAATTCTATTAAATAAGTTTAGATAATTTTAAAACTACTTCAATAATAATTAATCAAATATTTAAAAGAAAATTTGCAAAAAAAAAATTATTAAAAATCTCTCTTTTCATACAATGATCTATTTTGAAATTTAATTTAATAGTTAAATTCTTTTGTCCTGTTTCACATTATACGTTTTATGCACATATCCATCCACCTACCTACATACATATATTTAAAATAGTATAAGGATATTATTATACACATAAGTATGTATATCGTACATACAAATATGAATGTATATATTTATTCTTGTATTTAAGAATTCGTGTCATTTGGTTGAGTACATTTAATGTTTGTTGCATGTATCTGAATATGAAAATGGAAATGTTACAATTTTCATATGATGTTTGGGTCATGTACATACATATTATGTACATATATGGAATGCAATATGTATATTGGAATGAAAATTATGTTGAAGAATTCATCTGTGTCGTCAGTTTGTTGTATTTAAATAATAAAGAGTAAGGGAAATTTTTTTAAATATTTCTATTCACCTACTATATACATATGTAACTATATTTACCCACACCCACACATGTGTTTAAGAAATAAGAATATGTATACAATATAAGTATAATACATTATACAGAAAATATCATAGGATATGGAAATGAGATTAACAGATCAGTAATTTTGCAATGTTGGGAAAATACCATAAAAACAATTGAAAGGAAATTTTGTGACAATGTTGCTCATTTGTTTGTTGATTGTTTCTGTTTTTCAATAAAACGCTTCATTTGCATGAACATACTATATTGTATTGAACATAGAAATACATTTTACTTTGACAATAAATAAATATTCATTGTTTATATGTATTATATATTGTAATTGTGCATGCCAGTATGCACATACATAAATATATACATATTTAAAATTATCTAACTACATATATATGTATACAATTATTTAAATTTCAAATAACTCTTGTTCAGATATTTATTAGATTTAATTGAACAAAAATTAAAATTTAAAAAAATAAATTAACTCTTACATTATAAGGACTTTTCTCTCTTGTAGTTTAAATCCTATTAATGAAGGTATAACTTCTCAATAACGTACTTTTTTTTTTTTAATATTTTGAAACAAAAAAATTTAAGAAAAACTTAGTAAATTTATTTTTAACAATTACTTAAAATGATTTTATGATCTTAGCAGACTTTGTGCATATAAAGAATTACAATTTAACATAAAAGGTTTTAGTATAAAAAGAAAAAAACTTCTATTCAAGTCCAAATTTATTTGAATAGTTGAAAATAAAATATCTGCAGCCATATTCTGACTCCCGCGTATATTGAAATATGATGAGTACTTTATCTACTCTCAAATTGTGGAACCCTTTTTGTGGAATTGTGGAATTGTGGAATTATAATAATAATATTATAATCTTTAGGATTTCAAATGTGGCATTCATCAACACTTTCTTTCTTTTCCCCCTTAATCTTCCTTATTCTTTTTCCAGTAAGTGTGCAGTAAGAAAATATTTCTACATCGTGCATCGTGGTGCATAGTTAAAAAAAATACCAAGTACATGTATATACGCGTCCATAAAAAAACTTCTTATAAATTATACTTCCACAGAGAACACCTAAAACAAAAAGCTTAATAATATTAAAATTTAAAGGTGTTATTACACGAAAAAAAAAAAAAAAGAAACATTAAAATGAAGAAAAAAAATGTTACATTTTAAGAAAAAATACATATTTCCAATTTCATTACAAAATTCATTGAACCTTAAAATTTCATGAATAAAAATTTTGTTATCCTAGTCTGATTGTAATTAAACAAGATATCATCATAATAGAAGAAAAAAATTAACTGAAAAATATAAAAATTTTAATATAACTACTACAACAACTATACAACAACAAAAATGGTTATAAAGATAATGTAATATTGTAACAAACCACAAATTTTTTTTAACAAAAATAAAAATATAAAGAAGTTAAAATAAAAATGTGTATTTAGTGTGGAAATTTTTCAAGAAAATTTTATGTGGTCGTAAACTTTATAAGACACTTAACACTTTCTATCTTGTACATACTTTTTCATAAAACTTAAAAAATACTAGCCAATATACCAGTAGCTAATCAGAACCAAGTACATAGAACTAGAATCAGTAGTGCCATATCAAAAAAAAATTTTTTTCTTTTGAAATTTTCTTTTATAAAAATACTTTATTATAATATATATACATACATATATGTATGTAAATACATATATGTAATAAGTTTTCCATAGTAACGTGCAAATATAGATTTCTTTAAAATATACAATTTTCATACACAGTGTCACAATCAAAGCTGAAGCTAAATTTGAAATTGAAATTGAAATTAATATCAAGACAAACAAAACTAAATATGTACACGACGTTAATAAGGCTAGCGTTTATGTACGGTTGTTAAATATGAAACCTAAAAATCACTGACTGCAAATACCTGATGTTAATTTTTGAAAAAATATTCTAAGAAAAGTGTATGGACCAGTAATGAACGAAGATCGTACATAATATTCATATTGGGCAAAATACAACACTGAACTAGAAGAACTGCTAGAACGAAAAACCATAATCCATTTACATTAAAGCACAGAGAATAAGATGGATAGGATAGGCCTCATAATATGGATGAATAAATAAAGGGCCGTAAGAATAACGATATTCAAGTAAGTACTAGGTGAGAGGAATTAGATTAAAGCCGTAAAGGAAGAGCTATTTATTTATTTATTTAGCCAACATGATTTAATCAATCTGACTCTTTATAATTTATATAATATTATTCTTAAAAAAAAATATTCTTAAAAATATATACTTAGCATAATTACAATTTTAAAATTTTTAAACTTTTAAATATTTTACTCATATGGACACAACATAAAATAAAATACAAATAAATAAATAACAATAAAAATACAATAAATAGAAAGAAAGAAAATAAAATAAAATAAAAAATATAAAATAAAATAAATAAATAAATAAACAAGCAAAATAAATAATAATAAAAAAAATAAAAAAGATTAAGACAAAGAATAGAATTAATTAAAGTTCATATGCGAATAGTTAGAATTGAAGGATCTGGAAGCAGCCGTTAGTGGTTCATTATTACCATAATTGGTCCGATGATAACCAATATTTACAAATTCAGCGTTTGAATTTATTCTTAACGCTCGTGGAAATACATTTATACTAATTGAGTTGAGAAGATCCGGAGAGTCTATCTGCCCCGTCAATAATTTAAAAATAAAAGAGGACTGGAAGGTCCTTCTCCTTTCATTTAAAGTAGGTAATAATATAAGCCGTAACCGGTCTTCATAGGGTGGTAGGTTTAATGAGTCAGACCACGGTAACCTTCTCAATGCCATTTTTATAAATTTTCGTTGTATTGATTCCAAGCGATTTTTAAAATTATCATAGCGAGGATTACCATACAACGGCACAGTACTCTAAGATAGGACGAACCAGAGATACATATAGAGATTTAAATACATACGGATCATTAAAATCCTTAGTCCATCTTATAATAAAACCTAACATACAATTAGCTCTGGAAACTGTTACATCCATATGTCTATGGAAGTTCAGTTTCGAGTCAAAATGTACCCCTAAGTCCTTAATATTATCCAATTTTTCTAATGTGATACCATTAATATGGTAATTATTAGAAAAGTTTACATTTTTCAACGTTTAGAGATAGACGATTGACACCACATCAATAATAAAATTTTTCGAGGTCTTGCTGAAGTAGCTCAGAATCATTTAAATCATTAATTATTTTAAATATTTTTATATCATCGGAAAAAATTAGAATTTCTGAATAATTTAACACGTTCACGACATCATTAATAAATAATAAAAACAGAAAAGGATCCAGATGGCTACTTCGCGGAACACTTGAAGTCACTTCAATGTTACATTACAAGGTTAAGAAATTTTACTCTTTGAACACGATTGTTAAGATAAGACTTGAGCCATAATAGAAAGTTCATGGGGAAACCAAGACAATCTAATTTAAAAAGAAGCAATTTATGATTGTCTCTGTTAAACGCTTTACTAAAATCAGTGTAGATACAATCTACCTGCTTTTTATTTTCAATCGCATTCAGACACTTAGAAGTAAAAGATACTAAGTTGGTGGTAGTAGATCTACCAGGTGTGAAACCATGTTGAAAATTGCTAATGAGTGGTTTACATTTAAATGAAATTTTATTTAGTACAAGTTTTTCCAATAGCTTTGGAATTACCGATAATTTGGAAATATTCCTGTAATTATTTATTAATTTTTTACAACCACTCTTATGGATGGGGATTGAAAATTAAATTTTCCAAACAGAAGGAAATACTGAAGATTTTAAAGATAAATTAAACAAATGTGTTAGAACATTGGCCAGACTCGATCCACAGTGTTTCAGAATGACAGCTGGCACTCCACCTGGACCATATGAACAACTATTTTCAAGTTGAAGAAGATTTAACATTACTTCATCCACAGAAACTAACAGATCCTGTCCTGAGAACAGATTTGAATTAGAACAATTAATAGAAAATGCTACTTCCTCAGTAGAGATATTTTCAATGTGAGGAGAGTAGGTGGTCTGAAAAAATTCGGCAAAGAGATTAGAGATAACTTCTGGATCATCACTATTTTTATCATTAAAGGACATAGCTGAAGGATAGGTACAGGACTTTCTGCTTAGGTTCAGAAAGTTCCAAAAAGATTTAGGGTTTATTTTAATCTGTCGCTGGACTTTATCAATGTAATTATTTGCTACTTTGTTAAGAAAAAAGAATAGTTTGCGATATTCAGTGTAAGCTAGATAGTCCCCTTCGTCCTTAGTACGAACGTATTGCCTCCAAGCTTTGTTTCTTTTGTTTTTAATTTTTCTGGTGTTATCATCGTACCAAGGAGGGCTCAAATTTGAACTTTTAGATCGTAACTTGGGTACATTTGTTTCAAAACCTTCACAAACTTTAGAATAGAACAAACTAACAGCAGCATCCACATCCCTGCAATTGAGTACATCGGTTAGTTCCAATCTAATTCACAAAAATATTCATTTAAATTCTGAAATTTAGTCTTGCAAAAATAAAATAATAAGAGTCAGACATAATATCATATTTACAAAGTCAATTTCATAATCAAGAAAAATACACAGCGCAGGATGATAAAGGTCCTTGGGAATTACCACAGGATCAGATCTGATTACACCACATTTAGAAAAGTCAGAGATGTAAACCATTCGAGTATTTTACCGAACGAATTTCTAACAAAATTCATTTGGTATAAGTTAGCACCATCAGTAATTATCGCATCATTAATAGAAGTAACTTCAACAGGAATCGCAAAGCTTTCTAAACCGTCGTAAATCCAGTTTAATTTAGGAAGGTTGAAATTACCAACACAAATAAGTTCATCTTGAACCTGGAGAAGAGATGCTACTTCATCAATTGCTTTCATATATGCCATCAAAGTATCGGCCGATGAATTCGATGGAATGTACAGTGTAACAAAATAAATTTTATTTCGTTGGAACTGTACAGAGCAGCAAATTATTTCTAAATTTGTAAAAGACTGCAATTCAATTTTATTACAGCTAAATTTTGATTTTACAGCACAAATAACACCACCTCCTACTGCAGTACAATCAGAATCAGCGTGACGGTCACGTCGAAAAACTTGAAAATTTTAACCAAAAAGTTCTTCGTCCAAGTCTCCACCAAACAAAAGATTTCAAAATCTGCATCAAAGCACGTGAAAACGGTTGTTTAGTCTTTCTTCTTATTCCTCTTAGGTTTTGGTACAGGATTCTAATGACTGTTTCTGCCAGTTTTTTGGTTTTGAACTTAGAACTTTCTTTGGTCGTGATAGGAACTCGTGTATGACCAAACCTTCTGGCCATACAGTTGAGCAATTTAATTTATTAAAGATATCGTCAGATGATGATATTTTAAATGATGAAACTGCACTCTTAGGATTATTGATTTTGAAAATTCCAATTTAATTTATCGATTCTTTTGTAAAGTTCAGATAATTCGATATGTACTTGAGAATATCATCAGGTGTTGTTGATGGATGTAACCTCGACACAAACAATGATTTTGGTTTACGTATCACTTTAAGTATCGGAGCGCTGCTGGTTCCTATAATTACATCCTCTGTACTTACATTTTCAGAAACGTAGTTGCAATCTTTCGTAACTGGCCTAAGACAAACAAGGATTAAAAATTGAAGTATTATACATATATCAGCTCAATAGCTTGAATAACGATAGTAGAGAAAGCTATGACAAAGTTCAAAAAAGCTAAGCAAGAAGAAGAAGTTAAGAAAATACTTACACTATGTATATACTAATGTATAGATTTCAAAAGCCAATGCATTCATTTTCAGAACACGGAACACAGACATCATATCTCAAAAAAATAAAAATAAACTTCATTTTCATTAAAAAAAAATTTTTTAAATATGACATGACTGAATTTTAGTCTACTTATTTTTTTCTTCATCATCGTGTACCGGAGTTTATAAAAAGGTAGACCTGAAACTTTTTAAATTGCAGTAATAATAAAAATTGTATTATATATAAATATAAAATATATGTATATATGTATATATTTTAACGATATCTACTAAGAACAAAATCACAGTAAAAGTATATAAAAACTACAAGAGAAAAATTGAATTTTCACTTATGACAAGCATTACAAAATTTCGAAAATAAGAAGCTTAAATTATTCTTTTTCACAACTTTTTACATATAAAATTGATTTTTCAACTTGTACAATCTCTGACATTAAACATTTTTAAATTAAATTATTCTAAATTATTTTTTTTAAGTTTTTAAAAAAGAAAATATTACCAACAAAAAACTTCGGAAAATTCCTTCAGCTTAATTTTAATCACTACAAAAGAAATTATGTAACAACAAGAATAAATAAAATTAATATTTATTTTGTTTTTCATTTTTTTTTTCATTCGAATAACAAGAAAATAAATAATTAAATTAAGTTGAAAATCAATGTTGATAAAAATAAGTTACAAATAAGAGAATATAAATTCTACATATATTTTGCATATAATGTAAGTTTATCTGTCTAGTCTTTTCAAAACCATTATATACAAAATCCAATAATGTTATCGTAACCATGTAACATGTCATGGTTTCAATAAAATATTATTCTTCAAGAAGAATTGTTCCTCTTTTTCTCCTTCTTCTCTTTTTCTTGTTCCTTATCGTTTCATTTTAATTATAGTTTTCACATCATGCAGAAAATTACATATAAAGGATTAAATATAACACACATCTAAATGAATGATTTTCAATACACGTGAGTTGAGTAGATAAGAAAGGACAAATTTAAAGTATAATATGTACATATATGTATGTATATGTATTGTAGGTATATAAATATACTTACGTATATATGTATTTGTGTGTGCTTATTAAAGGTCATTTACCGATAAAAGATGTGATATTTAAATATGTACATTTCATAGCTTTTCTCTATAGTTTGTAATGTATAATGTATTATTTTAAAAATTTCACAAGTTATACAAAACTTAATAAATTTTATAAATTTTGACTTTTACTTTAAATGTAGCAACTTGTTATGTACATACATATGATACATAGTGTATATTTTTCCACTAGGAAAGTAAAAAAGATGAAAAAAATTACAGAAATGGTCAAAAGTTAATGTAAATAAGTATTATAAAAGCCCAATAATAAAAAATTGTATTGAAATTATGTATTTATAATTTCCATGTATGTATAGTACATACATATGTACTTACTTACACAGAAATTTTGGTTTTTATTAAAATAAAAAAAAAATTAAAATAAATCTCATTTCATTATTCATTTCTGCCTAAAACTTAGTACCTATGTACGGAATTTCGCCACAAAGCGGAAAATTATCGGAAATTATTTTAGAAGTTGTTTTCGTTTCGCATCCCAAGCAGCACAAGTTGTATAATAAGTATAAAAGACTACTTGGAGACGTATTTTAAAAGTCTATGTAGTCATTAATTTTTAAAAGTTTTATAAGCGTTGTACATGAGTTACAAATTCACGTTATAATATTGTCATAAAATCAGTTATTAAGCACGCTATACAACTGATAACAAACGATATTTTATGACTAGTTTTTTAAATAGTTTTTGTGACTACTTTAGGACTACTTTACAACTACCCTTTATGTGGTCATAATTGAGTTTTTTACTTCTATTATATGACTTTTTTAAAACTCTGTAACTTGGGTTATATTATGTAGTCATAATTCCTTTTATAAATCTTATTTTAGAAGCATTTATGAGAATAAAGTTTTTATAGTTTTTAAAATTTTTACAAAATGGACGAAAAAAATTGAAAAACTATTTTCTAAACGAAAATGCAAAAATAAAAATATATACATACATATGTTGAATATGTAAAAAATACTGTATTTTTGCATAAATAATGTACATATTAATAATAAATAATGTAACTGGAAGTATTTTTTTTCTGAAAAAAAATCGGTTATTATTGAAAAATTTTAAAAATTTTAAAAATATATGAATAAATATTAAATATTTCAATGGGGCATTTGTTTTTCAAGAGGTAAAATTACTTATTTCACGGTAAATATTAAACCGCATACGAAAAGTGACCTATATTATTATAATATTCGTAAAATATGTTCTTTAAAAAATATTTATTTAAAGAATAGAATATATATTAATTGGAGATAATCATAATTTATGTGTAGTGTGTACCCATATTCTCAAACACAAAAAATTTTTGTTGACAAAGTTTATGTATAAGCAAAGACTATATAAATTACCACCAGACATTTTATCGCAGTACATTGAAATAACAAATTTTAAAACAGCAAAAATACCTCCAATGTTGAAAGCTTACCTCCAATCTTATCACTGTTTAAGCTCTTTCTTATTCTCAGGGTTTTTTCTTAATTTCTCTGATTTTAAAGTATATTCTCTTTTCTATATATTTTCCATGCAATACATACAAAATTTTTAAAAAAAATTTGAGAAATTTTAACATTTTTAACTCAATCATTCTCATGTATCAAGCATTACAATATACAGAATCATATGGAAACAGCTTTTCCTTTTCTCCATATATTCAGTATACATACCATTTGGTTCAGTATAAAAATTTGTATGAGAAATTGAAAATATAGGATTTGAGGGTATATTTCAAGTATTTCAAGAAGAAGAAGTATACAAGTAGCTAATTTGCCTATGATCTGCACACTTATAAATTCTGTTGATAATTTAGGATTGCTTGAAATTTTATAATGACGACATATACATATAAAAAACAATTGGAAGTATGTATTATAAATGCTCCCAAGTGCAGCCTTCACGAGGCGGGAGTGTTGAGCGTTATTGGCAGGTTGGAAGGGAGGCCAATAACGGGACCAATGCACAAAATTCCACGTAACTTCTCAACCCTTCCAAGAGGCTGCGTGGGACCTGAGCATACAGGTAAACAAAGCAAACATGATGAAAACGAAAGGATTAATGTCTGCAGGAGGTAAGGAGAAAACTCCAAATCCTCCCGTCGCTTCGGCGGCGGCTGCCACATCGGATCTGCAGGTGGCAACATCATGTTTAGTGCAGGAGGCATCATTGACGCGGTCAATGGAGAACCTCCTTTTGACAGATCAGGAAAGGGTCGGAAATCCTTTGGAAAGTACGACTAATTCTGATCTGAAAGTAAGGGAGCTGGTAGAAGACATGGTGAAAAAGGCCAAGAAAACCTTGGAAACCTCGTCCGAAACTGGCAAACTTACCAAAAACCAATTGCGGCGTCGAAGGAGGGCTAGGGCTAGGGCTAAAACACAGGAGGTGAGTAACACCGAATGTGTTGCAGCATCTGGCTCTGATCCTTCTACTTCTGGAGCCACGGGCATCAAAAGAGGTAGGTCTGCAGAAGATCTCTCTCTTGAGGCTAGTGGCTCCCGGGAGATTGACAAAGCAGTTGTGCCGTCTGGGAAGAAGAAGAGGAGGAAAGCTAAGGCTGAATCCGCGGACTCTTCTGTGACGAGAAACATCGAAGGGCCTAAAAACCCTGAGATGCAACAATCTCGGGATGTTCCTGGTCCATCTGCTGGATTGGCAGTCACAGAGGAGCAGGAAAAGACCTCAGTGAGCAGCTTTGCTGAAGCTGCCTCGAGGGCTTTAACTGTGGTAGTTGTGGCTGAAAATCCAGCAATGAAATTGGAACAGAAGCATCTCGATTTTGTTGAAAACCAACTGTGGAAGCGACTTGGAGATACGAAAGTTTCTCCTAGATTTGAGGGTATGTCCGTTCGGGAAGGCGCCCTTTGGGTTAAATGCTCGAACGAACAATCTCTCAATTGGTTGACTGACACTGTTGGTTCACTGCCAGTTTGTGGAGGCGTAAAGTTTTTGGTAAAAAAAACTAGCGACCTCCCCAAACTGATACGGGTGACAGTCTGGATTCCAGGGAAACCAAGGAATCCCAAAGAGATTCTCACCCGGCTCAGTGCACAGAATCCGGGACTCAACACCAAGGCTTGGCGCGTCTATGCACTCAATACCGGTAAGGCTGACGACAAAGTCGAAGGCTATAACCTGGTGTTGGGCATTGACCCTGAGTCGAGGAGTGTCCTGGAGAACGTGTACGGGCTAAGACCTCATCTGCTTCTTAGTAGAGTCAAGTTTAGACTTTGCAAAAAAGCAGCTGAGAGAAAAGGTTCCTAACGTGTCTGTTTATGGAGCAATCCCTGAATGGACTGTTAGTTACCCAGATTAACCTGCAACATTGTAAGTCTGCCACTGCTTTACTATGTGACAGACTTTCAAGACTGCAGACATTACCTCAGTTAACCTTAATCCAAGAACCATGGATATGTAGAAAACGTATCTGCGGTTTAGGTGGGGTCTCCTGGGGTCGGCTCTTTCATTTTGAAAGATCTGAACGTCCGCGTGCCTGTATGATTGTCTCAAAAACAATCGAGGCAACAATGTTGAGACAGTTTTGCAGTCAAGACATTGTAGCGGTTACTTTCGCACACCAAATGGCGGGTGGAAAATACAATATCATTGTTGTATCTGCCTACTTGCCATACGATTCTATTGGCCCACTTCCCTCGGGCGAGCTGGTAGAAATTGTAAGGTATGCAGAATCCAACAACATGGGGCTGATCATTGGTTGTGACGCTAATGCTCAGAACACCCTTTGGGGAAGCAGTAAATGCAATTCCAGGGGGGAAAAGTTGTTGGAATATCTATTATCCTCAAATCTGATGATCAACAATGTTGGCATTAAACCAACCTTTGTGACCAACAGAAGGCAGGAGGTGATTGATCTTACCTTCTCTAACGAGATAGCTAAAGATCTAATCACAAATTGGAAGGTCTTAGACGAGGAAACTCTCTCTGACCATAGATACATTGAATTTCGAGTCGCGGTGGCTACTAATAGCATCCCTGCGGGTCGTAATCCAAGAAAAACTGATTGGACAAAGTACCGTCAGCTACTTTATAATGAAGTAACTACAGTACCTAAAGTGCGATCGGCGGCTATGGTTGAAGTAGCTGTTCACAAGTTGAATACTTCTTTGACACATGCATTCGAGAGCGCCTGTCCTAACAGAAAGAGTAGAAGTGGTAAAAGTGTTCCTTGGTGGAACCCTGAACTACAGAAACTCAGAAAATCGTCCAGGAAGTTTCTAAATAGAGCTCTTAAATCTAAAGCGGAAGTGGACTGGGATGCATACAGATCTTTGCAGAGGGAATACAAGAAGAGGGTGAGGATTGCAAAACTCTCATCTTTCAGAGCCTACTGTGAAGAGCTGACAAGCTTGAACGAAACAGCCAGGCTATACAGAGTGCTTCAGTGCGACAGTGTAGCCAAGCTGGATTGTTTACAGAAAACTGACGGATCGTTTACTTGCTCCAAGCAGGAAGCGCTCCAGCTTCTCTTGGACGCTCATTTTTCGGGCTGCCAGGTTGAAGGCTTAACGGGTGGTTTCACAGCTCATGCTTCGAAACCTTCTAGACTTGACTGGTTTGTCGCGTCGAAGGTGGTAACTACAGAAAGAATAAAGTTCGCTTTATCATCTTTCAAAAGTTACAAGACACCGGGGATGGACGGCATTTATCCAGCAATGCTGAAAGAAGGAAGTGACATCCTAGCCCCAACTTTGAATGTAATATTCAGAGCTTGCCTAGCGATGGGTTACGTTCCTTCTGAATGGCGGAAAGTCAAGGTAATCTTCATTCCCAAACCTGGGAAAGATGACTATACCTTGGCAAAAAACTTCAGACCTATCAGTTTAATGTCATTTCTACTGAAAAGTCTGGAGCGACTTGTGGAGAAGCACATTAGGGGCTTTGCACTGTTCAGATTTCCTCTCAACAGCAAACAACACGCTTATCAGAGCGGAAGGTCCTGTGAGTCTGCGCTGCACGATCTAGTCTCCAGGATCGAAGAGGCGCACGATAAAGGACAGTACGCATTAGGTGTGTTCGTGGATATTGAGGGGGCTTTCGACAATGCAAACTACAAGTCTCTGTGCGATGCTGCTGGTGGACATGGAGTGGAGCCAACGCTTGTTCGATGGATCCACTACATGCTATCCAACAGACTGTTGTTCACTGACGGTATGATCGATGGGGAATGCGACTTAGTTAGGGCGGTGAAAGGATGTCCTCAGGGGGCTGTTCTTTCGCCACTGCTTTGGAGCATGCTTATTGACTCACTACTGGATGAGATGCAATCTTTAACAGGTGTACATACTCAAGCTTATGCTGATGATGTATGCTCACTGATCGCTGGTGAATCGTTGGCGCTCATCTGTAATAAATTACAGATAGCACTTGACAAGATTCAAAGCTGGTGTGAAAAACACGGACTTTCTGTTAATCCTAGGAAAACAACTATTGTGTTGTTTACGAGGAAACGAAAAACGGACGGTCTGAAACTACCCAGCCTTAAGGGTGTGGTAATCGAACTCTCCACGGAGGTAAAGTATCTGGGAGTAACACTAGATACCAAGCTTTCGTGGAAAAGTCATGTCAACAACAAGGTCTCTCGGGCACGGTGTGCCTTTTGGCAATGTCGGAGGGTCTTTGGTAAGACATGGGGGCTAAGGCCGTATATGACTCACTGGTTGTATGTGGCAGTTATTAGACCCATTATAACATATGCGTCGGTGGTCTTTTGGAGACGGACTAAGGTTAACACCTGTGTTCGAATACTTAATGGGCTACAGAGAGAAATCTGCATTGGGATCACTGGTGCCTTAAGCTCAGCTCCTGGTGCAGCCCTCGACGCGCTGCTAAATCTGCTGCCACTGGATCTCAAAATTCAGGAGGTAGCGATGAAGTCAGTCTACCGGCTGAAACGTAGCGGATGCTGGAGGGAAGAGACAAGCGTGGGACATGCAGTCATGTCGGACAGACTTGTTGAAAAGTGCAACCTTTTCAACATGCCTTGGGATGACATGACTCCAAGTGTCATGTTTGGTAGAAAATATCATGTAATGTATCCCACAAGGGAAGAGTGGTCAAATACTACTGCTGTTCTAAGTGGGGCAACAGATATTATCTATACGGATGGATCCAAATCCGGAAACGGTGTTGGTTCGGGTTGGTATTTGAACAGTGATATCAAATACTCATATACGCTAAGTGGTATGACTTCTGTCTTCCAAGCGGAGATTTACGCCATACTAAAAGCGGCATGTTGGATAATTGATAACAGATGGAGTGGAAGGGCTCTCTGCATCTGCAGTGATAGCAGAGCTGCGCTGCAGGCTCTGGACAGTCCAATCACGACATCCAAAATTGTCCATGAATGCAAAAAGAAACTTAAATCCATTAGCAAACACAATGAACTTAAGCTTCTGTGGGTTCCAAGTCACCATGGTGTAGAGGGCAATGAACTCTCCGACGCCCTCGCGAAGGAGGGCACGTTTAACTCTGTATGGGGACCGGAACCAACAATAGGTATCAACTGCGCCTTGATCAGTGGATGGATCACCAAACACATGGAGAAAATCCATGCGGAAAGATGGTCTGCCCTACTTGGTTGCAGTGGTACGAAATGCTTTGTGAAAAAGCCTGAGGAAAGAACGGCTAGATTTCTTCTAAACCTTAGTAGAAAAGACTGTCGGGCTCTCGTTGGGCTCATTACAGGGCACAACACGTGTAACCACCATCTGGCGGTCATGAAAGTGGTCAGGGACCCAACGTGTGGGGCCTGCCAGGAGGAGGCCGAAACAACAGAGCACTATCTCTGCTGTTGCCCGGCCTTCTCTAGGATAAGGCTTCATACATGGAACTCTGATGTAATGAGAATGGAAGACATCTGTTCTCAACCCCTAGACAAAGTCCTCTCGTTTGTTAAGAAAACGAGGAGATTTTACTAGAGACGGGGCGCTGAGTACAATGGACTCTCCTGTCTGAGTGCTCGTGGATGCCTTATCCGCATCCCCCCCACCCACACAACAACAAACAACAACAACATGTATTATAAATAATAATAATAAAAATAATAAAAAAAACATTCTTTTTCCTTATTACCCTTCTTCCTTTACCTCTATACATTTTTCAATGCAAAAGACCAAAAATATATATGTAGGTATAGCTCGATTTAAAAAAGATGCCTAATCGTATTATATTGTACTAGAAAACTATGCGCAGAAGAAAAGATACTTACAAACATGCATTTTTGTTGTAGTAAATTCTAAGAGCGGGTTTATACGGTCACTTTTTTCAATGGCATTGTCGCCCATTCCGCTTTGTTAAATTACGAAAAAGTCGTACGTACGTTTACACAGTCACTTTTTTACCATAGCTCAAATTCTCTTCATTCTCTTCTATACCGATTTCTTGTTAGGTAAGATGAAACGACAATATATGTTGTGTATGTTTCATCTCCATATATAAAGATAGATATGAGCTGTGTCATTACAAATATAAAATGAAAAGGAGATGCGATAATATAAAAAAAATTCAAAATTACGAATATAGCACAAAAGGGAACCGGCGTGCTCGAAGAAAAAGTTCGATTATCCCGTGAGTGACTTCCCACCACATACTTGTTACTTCTTTCCTATTTAACAAAGCGGAATGGGCGTCAATGCCATTGAAAAAAGTGAAAAACCACGTCACAACTACTTCACGACCCAATTGTGCTGCTTGATACTAACTGGCATATTTGCCATCAGACACACAAAACAATGTTCACATTGATTATATCAATATTATCATTTTTCAGTCTTACAAATCCCGACCTACTTCGAAAAAAAAAACTATCAGAAACTGAAAGAAGTTACATACCTGTATTTACAATTTTAAATGTTTAGTAGAGTTTGGTAAAAATTAAAAGCGAATGGTATATTTGCGCAGAGAGATAATGGTATAATTTTTAGAGAATTTTTACACTATAGTATTTTTATTTTTGGAAGTCAGTATTGTGCTTATGGAGGCAGTACCCGATGAGTTTTTTGCTTGGTAATATTTAATTTAAAAGATTCACCTCGATTGAAATTGAGATCTGATCACCCCACACACGAGACAGATTTATTAAAACGCAATGTAAAAGAATATAGAAAAATATGCCTATCTTGTCTGTACTGACATCCAAAAATAAAAATAGTATAGTAGTGGTTTTTTTCTTCTACTGAAGAGAGAAAAACACTAATACACATACACATATAAACATTTTGTGTAAAGTATATATAGCATGCGCAGATCATTCGCTTTTAATTTTTAACAAAACTCTACAACAAATACAACGAATAATCAAAATTTCTTCTTTAGAGCGGGTTTACACGGTCACTTTTTTCAATGGCATTGACGCCCATTCCGCTTTATTAAATAGGAAAGAAGTAACAAGTATGTGGTGGGAAGTCACTCACGGGATAATCGAACTTTTTCTTCGAGCACGCCGGTTCCCTCTTGTGCTTTATTCGTAATTTTGAATTTTTTTTTATATTATCGCATCTCCTTTTCATTTTATATTTGTAGTGACACAGCTCATATCTATCTTTATATATGGAGATGAAACATACACAACATATATTGTCGTTTCATCTTACCTAACAAGAAATCGGTATAGAAGAGAATGAAGAGAATTTGAGCTATGGTAAAAAAGTGACTGTGTAAACGTACGTACGACTTTTTCGTAATTTAACAAAGCGGAATGGGCGACAATGCCATTGAAAAAAGTGACCGTATAAACCCGCTCTTAGAGAAAAAATTATTAGACACATACACATTGTATTGTACTTGTACAATCTCTAAAGAATTACCAACTAATCTATATGAATTGAAAAAAATACAAAGCTTTTCCCTTTTGTCCTACTATTTACAAGAAAAATAAAACATTGATAACATTTAAAACTATAAAATTTAATTTTTTTCTACAAAACAATACGTTTAAAGAAATAAAGAAACAAATTAAATGTTAATTCATTTTTCAGTACAGCAATTTGTTTAAAATTTAAAAAAAAAAAAAGATTATAAAAAGTTTATTTTTTTATAAAATGAAAACAAAATCTATGTAAATTACAAAAAAAAATACTCTCTACTTTATAAAAGAAAAAGAACAAAAATAAATAAAAAAATAAAAAGTAGTGAGTACTTTATTTTAAAAAAAATTTCTTCTCATTTTATTTTTTTTTTTTATATTTTTTAGGACCACCATAATATAGGACACACCATACGAAGTAAAATTGCATTTTTTATCTTTAATTTTTATTTCAAAGAATCACAAAAAAAAAAAAGTGGAATAAAATAAAATAATTAAATAAATTTAAAATGAAAGAAAAAACACACATAAAAATACTGCAGTACAGAGTATATTGTATATGCAATAATTTCACAGTGTCTACTTCCGCAAAAATTTTAATTCATTTTTATAGAAACCGCATATAAAAATGAATTTTCAACGTATATATAAAGTCTGTTTCGTACATTCGTACATAGTATTATATATGTATGTTATGTATGTATGTACATAAAATAAAACGTATGTGTACAGTAAAAGCGTATATCTTATATTTTTCTGGTTTAATAATATTCAAATGAATTTACCTTTCTTTTTTTATTTTCTTTTCATTTTAAATTTTAAAAAAAATTAATAAATCCCACACATATTTCTTACATATAGATAAATATATAGTATGTAGATGAAACATTATATGTGTATACATAGTACATATACTTATTTACTATGTATATTTGCATAACTGATAAACGAGCGCAAAGGAAATAAGTATCTAGACAAACAAAAAATAAGGCAAACATACTTACTATAAATGAATTAAAACACTGAAATATGAAATTGAAGCTTTTTTTCGGTACAATATTACTTTTTACCTGGAAAAATATGAAAAATTTTTTAATTCCCTCCTATTTATGGATTTCCTGTTTCTTTTAATGATTTCTACTTTTTTTTTTTTAAATACAAATGATAAATTTGTATCTCAGCTGAAACTTTATGAAGCTATATGAAGGTACATACATATTACATACATATACATATTATATGTAATACCTACCTACATGCTATAGAGACATGGTCATGATTCATGAATAAAATCTACACTTTTCTTCTCATTTGAAAATGTGCAGATTTTAAATTTCTATGTCAAATATCGTTTTAAATTTTTTAATATTTTAAATACATTTTTCCATGATTCCAAAGTGTACTTTCATGTATGTACGTATACATATGCGTATATTGTATTTTGTATGTACAGAAATACAAAAACAAAACATAACGTACACATATACGAGTATGTTTCCATAAACACATATTTTTCATTAATAAATAACATTCAGCTAGTCAGTTTATTTTTAATGTAATTGAAATATAAACATAAATGTTACGAAAAGAAAATATAGGGTCATTCAGTTGAGGACTTTAGAAGGAAATACACAATTTATTACATTTGCATAATTAAATTTAGCGATAGTGTTTAAATAGAAGATAAAGGAATATGTAACATTATTAATACATAAAATAATTTTATACTTATTTTGAGTTTTTTAATTTTTATTTTAAAATTAGGCCGAGAAAGCTAACACTGTTTTGAAAAATTCTACTACATAAAAGACAAAAAATTAGAAATTTATAGTATGGATTCCTGTATGCCCTATGCACTATAGACATGCATGTAAACAAACTAACCCAGTAAACCATATTTTCTAAATCCTATTAGTCGTTCGTATTTCGTAAAAATAATCGGAAAAATCTTCCGATTTCCATATCGAAATCGTAACTATTTCGGTAAGAAAATTATATGAATTGGTTGACACGATTTCGGAAACATTCAACATTAGAATTCTTTACGTAATCGAAATCTCCCCTCGTAATATTTTCGGCAAACGTAAATATCATGATTTGGAGAAATCATCTATAAATGTTTTATAAATCGTATAAAAATGAAGTACAAAAATAGAAAATACTATGCTTAACATATCAAAAACTCTAATTTTTAATTTCATCAGTACCTACAGGAAAATAATTAGAAAAGTCACCCTTTAAAAAGCCAGGAAAATTATCGATTAATGAATGTTTCGTTGTGAAAATGCACCCAAATTTAAGTCCATAATTATAGATTATAGACAATTCTACATGACAATAAGAAACGACCCAGAAAGCAAGTGCAGAAAATGCAATGCAAATTAAATAGGAATTTCCTCTGAGCAGTACACAAAGAACAAAAGTATGGAATAACTTTGAGTGTTTTAAAAGTAAACCTGCATAGACGTACCACAACGAAATAATATAATGTACATCAAGGATGATAATAATAATAATAATAATAATAATTTTATTTTTTTAAACGTAAATTTAAAAAAATGAAAGATTTGTTGGTCAAATTGTAAATAAAAAAATAAGGATTAAAAACATGCTATATGTGAATACTATTTTTAACACTTGAATAACCTCTCGCACCAAACGTTTTGATTAAAAAGGAATAAGAAAAATATTTTAAATTCTAACAAAATGCTTTGGACTCAAGATATTTAGGTTGAGAATTCTTTAATGCAAAATCCAGCATTTTTTTGAATAAATTCAATATCCATTGGATGAATGCTTCATTTTTTTAAATATAATATGATAATTATTATCATTTATTACCTTCTTAAATTCTGTAAATGTATGCAAATATGTATATAATATGTATGTACATACGAGTAAGTATATACGCTTCTGTTCAAATAATGAAATTTCAAAAATTCCATTTACATGAAAAAAAAAATTATCTAATTTACTTCAATGAAAAATTACTAACAATTTTCGAGAAATTAAAAAAAAAAATAGGGAGAAAAAAAAACAGAATAAAATATTTCCAATTTATTTGATTTATAAATGTAATTTAAACTGAATATCGTATATTACATAAAATTAAAATAAAAAATGAAAAAAACAACTGACCCCAATAAATTCATCAAACTGGATTCTAATTTGTAGAACAATATTTAAAAACATACTGAAACTTGTAAAGCGACGATGTGTTTTAATTATGTTTTTTTTCAGTACTAAGTTCGTTTTCACACACTTTGGTATTTTAGTATACAATATATAATCAATCAATTTTCAAATTAACAGTGATTTTCGCAAAAAAAAAAAGGTGATAGATTTCAAGGGTGGTCAAAAATCCTTGATGTGAAAAATATTTTTAAAAAAATCAAAATTAATCTTGAATAAAAAATATTTTTGACAAAAAAATTACACAAAATCTTTTATATAATTTTTATTGAGTACGGTACATTATCATTTCAGTGAAACTGTAAACTGTATGATTATGCCACTGTGATTTTTTTTTTTTTTTTTTTTTCAAAGAAAATCTTTTGAAATTTTTTGATACATTAAAATTGTTTCAATTTTTTCTACAACGTGTTGTTAGGTTGTGAAGAAAACTGTGTCATAATGAACGACGAATTAGTACACACCTAAAAAACTACGAAGCAATTGTTTTTGTTTTTTTTTTTTTTTTGATAAAATTTGAATTCAAATTCTTGCACATTCTGTAAATTCTTATTTAGAAATTTAAATAATTTAAAGAATTTTTCTTGACATAAAATTTAAACAAAAAACGACAATTATATTAACAAAAGAAAAGCGTAACACAAAATATAATACATAATTCTTGAAAACAACAAAAAAAAAAAAAAAAAACATTCATTTGAAAATAATTCACACCACATTTTTTTTTTAAGCTAAATAAAATTTACATAATGTAATTGCTTCTCATAAAATAAAATAAAAAAAAAAAACATAAACCTTTAGAAATGTAATTGAGCATTGTAATTATTGTTACTCTACTTACTGTATGACTTTGTTTTTTCGTGTCAGAAAAAAAAAAGCAAATGACACTACAAAACATAATAGTGGAGGAAACAACTTGTTTACATTCTCAACTTTTTTTAAAATACATATTAAATTTTAGTAAAAATACTGTACTTTAAAAATTAAAATAACAGTATGTATTTCTTCTATACATACATATTATGTTGAGGAGTTTCAAAGAAATGTTAATGGCTAACAAAATTGTCCTTTGTACTAATGTAATTTAAAAATAAAAATAAAAATAATAAAATTATCTAAACTACCAATTGATGGAAAACATTGAAATATTAAGTAAAAGTTCAATACGTCTCGCCAAATGTTTTCAAATTTCATGAAGTCAACCATATTCAAATATTTTAATCAAATGATTTTAGCACTACCTTTAAATTGGAATCTTAGACTTGAAGTTATATGAGTCTTGAAGCATTCAAGATGTTGCTGTATGCTATAATTTATTGAATTTGACATTTGAATTTTAGTTCTTTAGTCTTTCATTTCGATTTCGGCCCTAATTATTTTGTTTAATTATTATTGACCCACAATATTTCTAAGCGACAATTTAAAATTTTTCTTAAAACATTAGAAATTTTATGGTCATTTGCTTTCAGTAAAATTAGTCTACAATATTTTTCAGCTATACATTATTTGTCAAAATTGTTCAGATGGAGTTCATTTGTAAATTTAAACATATAGTACAAATAAATATTCTCCCATTCAATATTTCATATTTACTTATGTATTTTTAACTCCTATGTTATTACTTAAAAATCGGCTTACCACAAATAGGCTACAATAAGGCTAGTAATATATGCCAACAGAGCATAATAAATGTTTGATTAAAATTATTGATGAAATAATATAATTAATAATTAGTGGATTGACAAAAATAATTTCATCTGATAAACATTATTAATAATGATCTAATATCATTGTCTTCATTTTATGCAGTTCTATGCAAAATTTAAACTGACAATGTGTCAAATATGTAATCCTTATCACAATAATAAGGTAGAAATTTACAAGAATTTAAATGCATAATCATCAGAATTATCAAGAGTAAAATTGTCTTTAATTAAAAATCTTAAAATTTTACACTAATACAACTTGAATATATACAATACAACACAATATAATGAAAATTCATATCTCTATAACAGTAAATATAAGTACAAACTATAAACTATATGTGGGTGTTCAAGTGTAAAACACATAATATGTTTGTATAGCCAAGAAAGGATATTTGGTTTATATGATATACATATACTATATAGTTATTACAATTATATACATAATTGCTGTATTATCGATTTCTGGTTAATGAAGCTGTCATTTAGAATTGAATGTTAATATTTGAAAATATTTATGTGTAACTATAGCTCTGCCGTACAAAGGACAATCGCGTCAATTACATTTTCACTCATTTTGACTTAGATATATTTATGATATAATATATAGTTATACATATGAACTAGTGAAAAAATTAAATTATATATATAATATATAATATATAGACATATTTTTTAATAGAGAATTTTTCCTTCAGTTCATATATTATATAACTATATATTATATCATAAATATATTTAACTCAAAATGAGTGAAAATGTAATTGACGCGATTGTCCTTTGTACGGCAGAGCTATAGCAATATAATTATATGAGGAAACAATCACATAACTAGCTTATTCAACAATATTTATGTGGCAGTAAGCTATTAAATTTTAACAAAATGTTATTATTAGATGACATTTAATATAGTTTGATTTTTTTTTTAAATATTAAAAAAAGAGTTTTTCTAATTTTTAACAGTTATATTTTTTTTAATTTTTTATGGTGAACCCAGTAATAACGATTATATAGTTAGCTCTCCCAGAGATACATACACATATGTATTTCTGTTAAGGACACCGAGAAGCTTGTACAGAAAGTGTAAAGGAAATATGATTGATTACCTTACCTTACCTCTAACAGCCAAATTGTTCAGATTGCCTTTCTTTCTCTTGATTTCCTATTTCTGTTGCTGTGGTTAGCGGTTGTCCATGTTATTTCTTTAATCCAATCGATTTCAATATTTCTATAATAACATAACTGTAACATTTTTAATGCATGTAAGCCTTTGAATGTTGATAATGTTTAAAGGTTAATGAATCAATGTACTACACTGTATTACAATAATGCAGCATAAACTCTTTTTGACCTTATAAATCAGTCATGAATAATAAAATTACAATCTATTTATCTACTCGTATATGCGACAAAACAGCTCAGGATAAAGCCAGGCAGGTCTCAGTCAAGTTTCTACTATTAGACTATTTTTAAACAGATTTTAACCCGAGTCCTTCAATTTCAGAAGCCATACTTTACCATTTATCAATTATGAAGTCAAATTGAAAAAAATAAAATAAAGTAAAGACTTTATGAAAAAATGGTCTTAATTTTCTATTGTATTTCTTATGCAAACGTTACCAAAACTGAATTTTTAATTTCAAAATTCATCAAAATCAGACTCAGAGATGAGACAACTGCATAACTGGTTTCAAACAAAGCTGGCATTTTTACTAGAACCCATCTTTTAAATTGCATCATGCAATAGAAATCTTTAAAATATAAGCCAAAATCAAACTATAAAATTGTACAATAAGATATTTATTCTATTCACATCATAAATAATACATATATACAAAGAATTATGGAGAATTTTAAATTTTCTTTATTCAATAAAATTTTTTGTCTTCATTTTTTCTCTTAAAAAAATTTATATTTTTATTTGTCTTATTATTATTTTTTTTTTTTACTTTGTCAAAAACATCATCAGGTACCAGAATAATATATAACACGACACGTGTATATTTTTTTTTTTACTTAATCCTCCACATTATATTTTTCATCCCCAAAAATAACATTACATATTTTTTTTTATAAAGCTTCTTTATTTTTTTACATGTTTTTTCTTACACGCAATCAATAGAAAAATATCGTTGATTTTTTTTTTCTACAAAATATATAAAGTTGTTGGAATTTTCCAAATCATTGCACATCAATGGATAATTCATAAAATCGGTAGATCAAACTGTAAAAAGACGATAAACAAGACAGGATACATACAATATGTGAAAGAGGATATACAATTGATTGTGAAAGTTTTTCTTTTTTCAATATTTTAGGAAAATTTATAAACATTAAAATGAAAGAAAAAAAAAATACAAAACAGGATAACTTGTTAAGATACAAACAATGATTTTACAGATTATAACAATAAAAAAACAAAAAAAAAATATGAAAATTGAAAATATTTTAAAGACTTTAATGTTTAAAGTAGTATTTAAATTTCTCAATTTGTTTAAGTTTCGATTGTACATATAAATGTCAAAGGTATAAAAGTATTCTTAAGAGAGTTGCCTTTCCATTTGATATGTGTCATACAGAATGTCGTATTATCTTGCTTTGTCATTAATTAAATATGAGTTTTTATTAATTTTTTGTTTTTCAATAATAAAGGTAACAAATGATAAGCATACTAATGAGATCAAGTTAATCAAAATAATTTTAGTTATTTGTATAATCAGCGGTAAGTAGCGGAAGTGGTAGAGTACTGCAATGGTGCTGGCTTCTAAAGGTCTCAGCTTCAAATCCACCCAAGGTTACTCTGCTTTGATCAATTACCAATTCATTTGAATGTGCTCGGTAGTCAGTACTGAAGTATAAGTACACAAGCTAAATACACGATATCAGTGCTAGCCCAAACATACGAATTAATTTAGTTGTTCGCATTTCACTTCAAACTACTGTAATATGCGCACCTACATATCAGAGAAATAGTCATAAAAATTCCAAGTTAATTGAGGAATTCCACACAAATCGACCACTTTTGACCTTAAAATTAATATAAATGAAAGCTAGTTTGGATACGTATGTATGTATATATATGTATATGATTTTTTGGGAATCCGGAAAATTCATCGCCAGCAATTCTTCGCCAGCAATTCACCGCCAGCAATTCATCGCCTCAACAATTCATCGCCACAGCAATTCACCGCCAGCAATTCTTTGCCAGCAATTCGGCTGGCGGTGAATTGCTGGCGAAGAATTGCTGGCGATGAATTTTCCTAGACCCGATTTTTTGGTGTATCTAGTGTTAAATTATTTACGAAATCACTATGGAAAACAGTATTAAAAAAATTTTTTTGCTACTTATCAGTTGAAACTCGTTTTGCTGTCACGCCCGTTACACTTCTTTTTTTTTTAATTATTCAAAAAGTATTGCATTGTTCCTCGTCAAATTTTTCCAAAAGATTCTTTCAAGTGTCTATACATATACAGTATAATTAAAAGTAATTTTTGGAATCGTTTATATGAAAATTTTAGGATATTCAGTAAAATATACGGAAATCCGTGAAATTCGAAATCGTCAGCGTCACACCCGTTACGCTACTAAAGTGTACTTCACACTTAACGACTTATCTTATGATTTATCATTTGTCTAGTGTAATTTGTTTTTGTAACAACAACAAATTACATTAGTCAAATGATAAATCAAATCATAAATCGTTAAGTGAAGTTTTCTGTTTTATCGTAACCGCCGTTTGCTTTCACTAGAAGGCATATTAAGAATATAAAACTAAAAGTATAATCAGAATGCAATTGCTGTACAAGTTTTTCAATATTTAAAAGTCAGGATGTCACACTCTACTCTAGTGACATAAAGTTGAAAATAATTGTGGAGAGTCCTGATACATCGATTTTTTATATTTTTACAATAAAATTGTAAATATATAATGAGTTCCATTAAAAATTTATTACCTGTAGCTAAAATTAAATATTTCAAATTTTACTTTAAATGTAACGCTATATAGCCAACGGTTTGCTTCCACAAATAACTTTATTTTTTTTAAAACACAGCAAAAATTTTCAAAACTCCATATTGTCTAAGAAATAAATCTTTGAATAACACAATTCATGATGATTTCGAAATAAAAAATAATTTTTATCGCACAAGTAAAAAACTATAAATTAACTTTAAATTATTTTTTGCTAAAATTTCTCAAACACTTGTAAATTATTGAATTTCTTTTGTTTATGATTTTGTTTTGCCAATTTTTTTCTTTTGTGATATGAATAAATTTGTTTATATTTACCACATTTTATATTCAATTGAATTTAAAAAAAAAAATAAGGAATATAAAATGTGCATTTTTTTAGTATCACACGTAAAAAATGTTTTATCTTTTAAACAAAATAAATTTGCATACAAATATTTTATATTCAGCACGCGATTTATATGTTACATTAACCTTGAATAGTTTTTCAACATGATTTTTGTTCACTTGTTATTTTTCCTTCATTTTTGTGATTTTATAATTTTTCTTTTTATTTTCATTCCTAATAAAAAATTTCTTGCAAGGTTGCAATCATTTTTTTTTTCGCAATAAAACTTTCCTGTACACGTAATGTTTACTACGATAAATGAAGTAAAAGTTTGAAAAAAAAAAAATAAAGTAAAAAATAAATAAATAAGAAGAGAAAATATTTAATCAGAATAAAAAATCGTAAAGTTACAAAAAATGAAGATAATATCTAAAAGAGAAACACAATAATGTTCATTTTAAAAAATAAAAAGTAAAAAAAAAAACAAAACGAAACCAAATATCAAATTTTTAGTATGCTAAGGATAAAGTTGTCATCATTGTCTCATACTACTATACTTAAATGTAACTACATATGTATGTACGATATATGTTTCAATATCAAATGAAATGTGATTTGTAAGAAGTTTTTCTTTCCTTTTTAGTTTTTTCCAATATCAAATAACTAGAAATAAAAAATAAATATATAAGTATATACGAGTATATACTCATAGGATATACAACATACATACATACATATGTACATTGGGCTTTGGGCATAATTTGATGTCAAAAACAGTTTATCTGTTACACAAAATATAAAAAGATAAAATGAATTTAAAAAATAAAAACAAAAATAACTTTTTAAAGTTGAAAAAAAAAAAAACAGAAATTGGAAACGATTTAACAAAATGCAATAAAAAAAGATATTAATCTCAAATTATCTTGTTTACTGATATAGCGCGCTCTTCAAAAAAAAATTCCAAATTAAAGTTATAACAAGTTATTTGCTAGTAAAGTGTACTCGTGTACCTACACATTTATATAAGTTGAGATATTGATTATACTAGCTTGTACATCATGTATTACAGAAAAAGGTATCAAATGTATCGTATACACTTTAAATTATTATAGACAAGGGAGAAGACGTTATAAAAGTTTAAAAATTACTCTTCAAAATCTAGTTCGAAAGTTTTGAAATTGATAAAGGACAAAATGTCACGTAATAAAAAATAAAAAAAAAAATGTTATCTTAGAATTTGATTGAATGCGAATTTATGGAATTTAATTTTTCATAAAAGTAACCACATTGATCATATATATAGGTACATATGTACTAAATAATTTATTTTTTATTATTTTTTCATTTAAAAATCAAACGAAATATTTTTTTAGTAAGAAACAGGTTTTGTAAGTTTGATACTTTTTTTTTTAATTGCCAATTTTTTTGTAAAATGAAACCGAAATTTTCATTTTCTTCATTAAAAGTGTTGAAAAGAATAGCTAAATATAAAAAAATTCTTTGTTTTTATAGGCAGCTGACCTGATATCTGCATTGATTTTATACAACATACATTTTAATTTTTTTCAAATTACTCTACAATGTCTTCTGCGTACATTCTTTCGTCTTCTGCGTTACCTGGAATATCCTCAATAAATTTTTATTGCTTATTGTAAAAGATCAACTCTATGGGTTTTCTATTGAATACTTTTTTAAAAAGGAAATGTGTTGAAACAAAAGTATAAAAGTGACAATTTTAATACTTAACAATTCACAGAATTCTTAAAGGAAATTTTAAGAATGTATTAATAAGGTTGTGTACGAGTCTCCTGCGTTACCGCCTTTATTTCAGATAAATTTAAAACATAGGGTCAAAAAATAGGAATGCACTATATATGTATGTAGGTTTAAAAGTGAAAGTAAATTGTAATAAATGTCAAGTCTCTACACTTCTATTATTCAACAATTTTTTAATAAAATTCCTCACAAAATATCTTCTGCGTTATCAGAGAATTGACCAAATATATAATTAATTAGTAAGTACTCTTAATTATCTTTTTATCTAAAACTTATTGAGCTTTAATTTATTTCTCCTTAATTTAAATATCAAAATTTTAAAAACCTTTGGATGTACATAATATATGTATGTATGCCATTTATTGAATTATATGGATGTCATTTTATTCCACAATCTTTCTCCATCTTTTAAGTAAATTCAAGATTCCATCTCTCCAGAACTTCTCTTCTCGGGTTTTTCGACGAGAAACTTTTAAATAGAATTTTTTATGTTGACAATAATTAAAGTTTTTGAAATCCCTTTGAAAATCGAAAAAATATTGAAAGAAAAATAAGTCTCGTTTTGTAAAAAAAAAAAAAAGTATTGCACATTCATGCAGAAACCACACTTATTTCTAATTAGTTACGCGAAGTGTGTAAATTTTTTAATTACTTATCTAGATTTAAATTAAAAAATTTTTTTTATTTCTAAAATCTCAATTTACGGTAAAAATCTTTCCTGTTTTCTTTTCCTATTTCAATTTAAAATCTCTTTACAAATGAAAAAAAAATTCGTATGATTTTAAATTACCTTTAACTAAATCTAAAAGAAATTGAATCCCAATTTGAAAAAAAAAATTATATACATACCTACATACATATATGTATATTATATACATATATATATATAGAAGAGGTGAATAACATAAGCAAATATTTCAATTTCTTACTTGACTGTTTTTTCTCTGTTATTTTTTTTAAACTTTTTCCTTGGTTGTTTTTTTTTTATTTAGTCTAAAAATAAATTTCGAATATTTCAAATAAAAAAAATCTGTACATATATATTATATACATACATATATTTGTTTATAGCTATATTTCTTTTTTAATAAAACAAATTGTCGAAAACAGATTTTCAATTGAATGCTGATGGTTTACCAGAGGATTTTATTTTGCATGTACAACAGAATCGAATGGATAAATGATTATGTATAGATACCAAACTCTATTGTATCTATGTATATGAACATGTTCATGTACATATGTATATATACCTATACATAAAAATAATATTCAAACGGAATAACAGTTGTAGTCTATCATGTTTTAGCTAGGTATACAATGAAAAAAAGTGCAAAAATTAAAAAAATAAATTAATATCTTTGAATAAAAAAATTTTTATTGTATTGTCATTTTAACTTTTATGTCAAAAACACGTTTTTTTATTCCTTTTCCGATGATATAGATTGCATTATTATACCACGTTTTATTTAAATTTTACAGTATTATTTATCCGCCATTTCAAATAAGAAAGCATCTGGTAATCTCCAAATGAAGCTTTTATTATGTTTTACTTTTTTTTTTCCAAACATATCTTGAAGAATTTCACAAGATTTCATGCAATAATTATAAAAAAGTTTATTATTAAAAATAAATTAGTAATATTGTAACTTTTTTATTAATCGCAAAAATAAGTATTTCTTAATTTTGAAATAAGTTCTTCCTTTTTTCAATTAAACACTTTTTATTATTTTTCAATGGAACTGAATTGACTTTTAATTTTGATTGAAAATGTAATATTAAATTAAATTAAATTAAACATGAAAAAAAAAATCATGTGCTGCATTCATTTCTGTATATGAATTAGAATTAGAAAGTGTTCAATATCAAATAATCACCGTCAAGTACTTTCATTAATTTGCAAAAATTCCTTATTAATTTGATAATTTTTGCTTTTTTCATATTTTTCTATTTCTACTAATTTGAAAATACCAATATGTATTTGTACACATCAGCCTTTTACAGAAGTTTTCATTTGTTTTTTATAAGATTCGTTATAGATGTTCAAATTTAATTTATATGAACATATATTTATTGTCATATTACACATATCATAATAGCTATATGTATGCATATTTATTTTATCGATTGATTTAAGTTTTCTGTACATAAAAGTTACTTATTTGGTAATTTAAAAGTCCCATAGTTTTAAAATCTCAAAAAAGATTAAAAAAAATTTATAATAAAAATTTTTGCCACTGAATACAAAAAATATCTTATTCTTATCGTATGATATGAAATTTTAAATCTTGATTTATTTGAAACTATATATATATACATATGTTTAATTTTAACTGTAAAACCATTGCGGTTTAAACTTTTGGATTAAACTTGCTTGTCTGTTTTTAAGGTTGAACCTACTACACCCTTAAATCTATAAAAATTATATAGTAAAATACACTGTATAATTTTGAGATATTAAAACGAAAATCAAACATTCTCAAATATCTTCATAATCCGTGAAAGTACGTTTTCCAATGTAAATGGCTTCCAATATCGGACACACCATCCGGAAATACTTCAAACAAAATACTATAAAACAAAAATATATATTCAAATCATTCAAATTTACCACGAATTTGCTACATATTATTTAAAAGTATAGGATAATTACAAATACATTAAAATATTTTCTAAAAAATACATATTTATTCTTACTAGAACACTTTCATATCATCATGTTAATTCTTATTCTATACATAATTTTTATACTTCACTTTATAATTTCATACTTTTCCAATTTCTTCACATTCTTTCAACAAAATTTCAAAGTACTTTTTTTCTTTTCAGGACAAAAAAAAAACAAATAATAAACTTTATTTTTAATAATTTTTTTTTTTCATGAAAAAAATTTGAATGATCTCATTTTATGTTATTTTAAAATCCATGTATTATATATATAACTCTATATTCATGGTTGATAAATTAAAAGTAAAAGTTATTTTGACACACAAATCACAAATTTCAAATGAAAATCCTACTTTTTTTGTGTTGTTTTTTCGAATATTTTATTAATACATAAGTTTTAATTCAATGTACTATATTATAATAATATGAAAAGAGAAGAGCTGACACCTCGACAGTTTCTTAACTGGTGCTAAATACATACTTATAACATATCATTTTAAAATAAAAAAAAGCATAAACAAAAAACGAAAATTAATTCTCATATTAGAACTTTAAAATACTAAATAATGAATAATACTTAAAAATTTCATATTTATTATGTTCTTATTCTTCCATTTTGTATTTATCTTCCTTTTTTATTTTTTTTATTTTTCATATAACCATAAAGGATTTTTTTATTCAGTCGGAAAATTTATTTGAAATGAAATGATTGAATTTTGTTAATGTTTAAGTAATTAAAAGTTAAAAGGCTTTTCAGTTTATTATTAATAAAAGTTTTTCATATTTGAAAAAAAAAATTTTTTTTTAATTTTCTAAAACTTTCCTTTATTATTATTTTTTTTTTTTTAATAAATACGTTTAAAGTTTTAAAAAATAAAAGTGAAAATAAATTTCAAAAAAAAAAAAAATTTACAAAAAAAAATTGTTGTAGGTATACGAAAAAATATTGTGGAAAAAAACTGTAGAGATATCTTTCACTATTCAAAAAGTTTTACTTTAAACATAGAGAGAATCGAATATTGAAATGAAAATGAAAAATAAAAAAAATAAAAAGATGTTAGAATAAAAGTATTATTCAAAGTTTAAATGTAATTCAAAACTAGCTTTTTTTTTAATAAAAAATACATTTTGAATTGAAAGCACAAGGAAAATAGAATGATGTTTGTATACATATGTATGTATATTGAAAAGTATAGCTACATCTACTACATTACATTCATACATATTTTGAAATCTATATATTTATTTTATACATATAATGAATGTATAAAGTCAGTAAGTAATCTGTGTACATTATTCAATACAATAATACTTCAATGTAAACAAGCTTATAATAGTTTTATTTCATAGATCTTATATACACTTTTTTTTTTATTTGATGAAAAAAAACTGGATAAAGATAGTTGAGATACGATTGAATTGAAATGAAAAGGTTTTTTGTGATAAAAAGCAATAATTATTAGCATATGTTCACTTTTATTCAATAAAATCTTTGAGTTTTACTGGCTAAATACGAATTTATAAAAACAAAAAACTGAAGAAATAAAAATAAAAATTTTAAAAAAACTTGAAAGGATTAAATTTTTGACTCTTTCATTTTATTAATAAAATTGAATGAATCGTCATCATCATTAGATACTCATTTAAATATTGTGGAATTCATTTGAATCGCTTTTTCACTTCTTTTTTTTAAATTTACGTTTTGCTTTTGAAAACGCTATCACTTATAGAAAATAAAAATTGGTAGACTTAATATTAAAAAAGTGGTGGTGTTTTGAAATAAAAATATGGTCTAAATTTTTTCTTACTTATTTTAAATAAAAATTTAAAGTTTTCAAAACGGTATTTTTTTAAAAAAAAAAATATTCTTTTCATCAAGTCCATCAATTTTCCAAATTTGAAGAAGGTCAAGTTCAAAATATGTTGTTTTAATACTTCTTCAGAATGATACAACATGTGATTGCTCAAGTACATCCATATAAATTATGTATGTATGTATGTATATACATATATGTATGTAAATGAAACATATCTTATTAGTGTATGTATTAAATTTTGATTAGAAGATTGCACTTACGTATGTGTATATGAGTAGTCTAAAAAGGATAAATTGATTATGCACAATTTTTTAATTTCTTATAATTAAAAATCTTAGGTAATTTTACGCAAAATATTCAATTTCAAACGTTGCTTTTGAAAAAGTGAGAAATGTGTATAAGAGAACATTCTAAGATATCTGATGTGAAATTTAATAATTGTTGAAAAAATTCTAGTGTAAATTTTCTATGAGATTATTAAAAAGCGTATTTTCACATTAAAATAAATCCGTTTTATTGTGTTTAAAAACATCAAGTTTTGCATCGAAGTTGTGAAATTATTAATCTTTGTAAAAATTTCGAATACTACGCAATAAATCTTATTCATTTTTAACAATTTTACAGGCCATATTAGTTATAAAAAATATACACTTAATTCTTTTAAAGCATAAAAAAAATATCAAAATAAAATTTTTTTTTTAATGAAAATATTACACAGGTGTGATGAAAAACTTTATAACCTGGATGAATGTTCATAATCGTAATAATAATAACATAGAGAATATGCAGTACAATTTGTTGCAAGCCACCCAATATATTATTATCAAAAATAAAATACTTTAGTATGGAATTCGATGATGATTTTGTACAAACTTTCACAACTTTTTTCAGTAATGAAAGAGAAATTCCACTTCCATTTAAAATCTTAAAACAAAATTATAATAGGTAAAAATAAGACAATAAACCGGAAATTATCCTTTTCCTATAATAAAAAGAAAATTTATTTATTTCTTTAGTTTTAAAAATTCAGACGATAATGCAAGCATTTAAGTTTTTGAATAATGTAATTTTGATATTTTTACAAAAATAAAAATAAAAAACCGTTTTATATTAGTTTCAGTATATTTTTTGCATATTTTATGATTGCAAATTACATACATTTTTATTATAATTTATGCATATTAACATAATTTATATTAAAAAATGAAGGAAAATAATACAAAGTTAAAAACATACTATACGTATGTATGTATATAATAATCAACTGAATTATAATTTTATCTAAATTTAATTTCTTTAAAATAAAATAATTAAAATAAAAATATAAAATTCGTTCAAATTATTTATCTTTATCTAAGCCACAAAATTTTAATTTTAAGACAATATAACAAAGACTAGAAACTAATTGAATTTTCCTTAATACTAAATTTTATATGTACCAATGCACGTGTATTAAACATATGCATATGTATGTACATTTATGTACATTAAATATTCATTCATTAAGCCTAAAAGCATTTTACTATGTATTCATTTTCTAAAATTATATTTTTTTAAATATTTTAATAAAATTAAAAATAAAATTTTGCTGCATCAAAAATTATGTAGAATTAAAAAGATAGAGTAAAATATTCAAAATAAAATTAAGACTGAAAAATGTTATTTCATTGAAATATTAGGTATAATAATGCGGTGAGAACAGACATACATACGAGTACATTGTACTTATATTCAGATACTGTACATACATATTTAGTATATTATATTTTATCATTGACTTAATTAAAATTAATGCATTTCTAACATAAAATTTATAATCCTTCTTTGATAAAATAATGAAAATTCTAATCAAAAATCAATTTGTATACGTATAACCATATTTGCTTCATATGAATAAATTTGTTTGCTTGCAATACTTTTATCCTTTATTATGAAGAAATACCGTGAAAAATGTATATATTATTATGTAATATACATACGTATGAAATATAAATTTACTTTACGCATGCATACATATGTAAGTATTATAGATAATATAATGTAAAATATTTTGTTTGTTAAAACATAATATAATTTGTAAGAAGTTACTTTCATCATATGTGTATTAGATAATTCTATTTTATATCAAATCAAAATAATATATCCTGAAAATTCTATGGAATTGGCTATATGTATTTTCTTTTAATAATAACTCCTATATTATAATTATAAAATTTTCACAAATAAGTTTAACGAAAAATTTATTGGGTTTTAAGTTTTAAGTGAAATTGATAAAACCACATAAAAGACATATGCTTTCAAACTAACAACATAAATTTATTATGTACCAAATATACTTTAATAAATACCTTTATAATTTTAACTTTGTGAATCATTATTCCCTGAAATCTAATATGTAGGTTTACAAAAGACAGTTCTGTGCACAGGGGCGGATGGGCCATATGACGAACCGGGAAATTTCCCGGTGGGCCGGCTGTTCAGAGGCCCGCAGGGCCGGTGGCTGAAAGTACGGATGGATTTTTACGAAAGTTTTCGTCTCTTCGTACCACAAGATGTTGTACCAATTGGACTTGTGTCACTTGCAAATTCTAATTGATTTTCAATATGTCTTTAGTTCAGCAATGGAACTTTGGCAGGTCTTCTGGCTGGCAAATTTGGTTTTATTAAAACGTTTTCTTACACTTTAAGGTAAAATAGGCAAGTCTAAAATGATTATTATTTCTTTAGATGTTGCAAATGGGCTTTGCATCACCATGTTTATTATGTAGTGCTCTTGTTTATTTGTTGTTTTTATCTTCCTACTTCTTGTTTCTGCTGCTTTTTTCCACTTTAATGCATTTGAAGTTTATTTTGGCAAAGCATCCAATGATTTCCTGATTTTCTTAATAATTTTTTTTTCTCACGCATTTTTATTTTATTAAAATGTCTTGTTTCTTCAGAATAATGGGGACATCTTCCCATTTTTCGAGCACTACAAATCAAAAAAACTTTTAAAATGATTTTTCATGATTCAGAAATAAAACACATACAAAAGATTATTTCAAGAATATTTCTTATATAATTATTCTAATACTGCTATTTTTTCGAACACCTAAAAGCACTTTCCTTACATTAACTCAAAATAGAATGGGAGGTAATTAAAAAGGACATCTATGCATACATAAAATATTGCAGTAAGGTAGTAATTTTTCAAATTATGTGAATTTCAATACAGTGCGGCTTTGAATTATATGAAATTTTCACGAGGTAAATATTTTTCACTATACTATTTTTATTTTTGGAAGTCAGTACAGGCAAGATAGGCATACTTTTCTATACTCTTTTACATGTCGTTTGTATAAATCTGTCTCGTGTGTGGGGTGATCAGATCTCAATTTCAATCGACGGAAATCTTTTAAATTAAATATTACCAAGGCAAAAAACTCATCGGGTACTGCCTCCATAAGCACAATACTGACTTCCAAAAATAAAAATAGTATAGGCACTGCTATTTTTTCGAACGTAACTGTATATATTTGGAAAAGCACATCCTTAGAGGTAAAAAAAAAAACAAATTACAAGTAATTGGAGAAACTCGTTTGTGGGCAAAAGAAGCAGCTTTGAAAAAAATATTTGGAAATTACAAAAATCACGCCATTACATCGATGTATTATTAGCATTACACAATATAAAATTGTCTGAAAACATGCCACGTGTGAAGGCCTCTACCTATATTTTAGCCATGTCCGGAAATTAAAAAAGGGCCGACAAATATTATTTCCCGGGCCGCTAAGATGTTGCCCATCCGCCCCTGTCTGTGCAACATTGTACCAAACAAATTGATATAAGTACATATCTAAGAGCACGAAAATGCACGGCCAAGTTCTATACACAGCCCGTATGCACTTCGTATACACTATTTACACGAACTGTTTCGAACCATTTTTGACCTCTTACAGCTCAGTGACTATTAAATTTAAAGAGACAAAATTTTATCCACGTAATAGTGTACTTCGTCCCGCGTGCTGTACCAAATTTCATGTATATCTGACAACACAATTATTTTGAACAGACTGTATGAATATATTATCATATCATATAAAAAATTATACTCATGCAATATAAATGGAAATTCAATTAGATGAAAAGGTAAATTAAAAAACAGATTGTATTTTGGGGATCTATAGTTTCCGGTAGCAAACATTTGAAATAAAAACACCTACAACACCTCTACAAAACTCCCTTCGACAAACAACTTTTTTTTCACCTCAATGGGGCCCTCCTTGGTTCATACCTTGGTTGATCCTTGAAAAAAGCAAACATTTTAATTATTGAACTATTTTCTGACTTAGTGCATTTTATTTGACTCAAATCGATGCAATACAGCCTGATATATAATAATTCAAAGTTAGAAAGTCACATATCGTTCCATGCCCATATAAAAATTTAAAAAAATAAAATAACTCAAAATTTTTCAATTTTACATAAAAATTTTTTCGTATATTTATATCAATGATCTATAAATAGACTGGATGGAACAACTGTAGGAAACACCATACTGTAAAAATGGGACAACATTTATATTGTTGTCTCACTCTTAGGGAATTCGACATGTTTCAATGAACGAAGAATGATTTAAACATTTGATATTTTTAAAAGATAGATGGAGGCACAATTTTCATTTAAATTAAAATGAAATTAACTGGATTTAAATTAAAATTAAATTTTAACTCGATAAAGATCAAACTGTCCTTAAATAAATCAGTAGCTTACTTGTAATTACGTTATTTTAATGGGAGATTTTTCAACGTTTTTAAATTTGAATATATTCAAATTTGACAGCTTTGACAATCAATGAGTGAAAGTGAGATGGGTGATTGAATGAACGAAAATAATGCATATACATGTCTTACTCTTAGGGAATTAACGAAATTTGTCTTGAGCCCACATGAAACAACAAGTTGTACAGTCCATATTATTTATAAAGTCATTGGGTACAATACAATGTGCAGCCTAAGTAATAAACAACATATAAGTTTTACATGCTGCTTATGTTACTTATTTTATCATCACACATACTACCCTACAATCACATTATTTATTGCATCGCGTTCATAGGGTTTATACTATATGTGTAATTCTTATTCAATCCTAAAGGTATGCAAAAAAAATCCTGTGATGAGAAAAATTAGTAATAAAATTTTATGAAAAATTAACAATTTGTTTTATTTATAATAATTAAACTACGTAACCAAATTCCTTGAAATTTATTTTAAACTTTTTGGAAAAGGTTAAATTTAAATCTTATAAAAAGAAATCACAATATCTAAACGTTTTAATACATGAAAAATGTGTGAAAAGTTTAGTGAATTTTTGTTTTGTCTGTACCTTCGAAAATCGAATATAAAAAAATTTAAGGATCAAAATTAAAAAATCTGTTTCGCTTAAGCACCACAATTCCCTTCCACCTATCTATATTCGAAATTTCATGAAAATCGGTTGAGAAATGTAGGCGTCACTTTGAAGGCCCAAAATCGCAAAACAGCCTCACTTTGAATTCTTGTATTTTTGAAATAAAGGACTTTTTCAAAAATCTGTTTCGCTTAAGCACCACAATTCCCTTAAACCTATCTATATTCGAAATTTCATGAAAATCGGTTGAGAAATGTAGGCTGTAGGCGGTCACTTTGCAGGCCATTTCACTAAATTTGGCTCTTAAGTGACAAAAAAAATTCAAAACCACAAATTTCGAAGAAAAAAAATTTGTAGATGTACCGACCAAATCAGTGTAAATCTAATATACATAGCTCGATTTAAAAAAGATGCCTAATCGTATTATACTAGAAAACTATGCGCAGAAGAAAAGATACTTATACATATTCATTTTTGTTGTTGTAAATTGTAAGAAAGAGGTTTCTTCCTTCGTATATGTATGTAAGACATGCGCGAGATTCGCCAACTCATATTATTTGATTCAATTAGTTCAACAAAAATAGTTGAAATCCAACCAAAAACATAAATGTGAAAAAGGGGCCAAGTTCTTATTCGTTAACTGTTAGCAAAAGTAATCAAACCTGCATTACTGCCAAGTTCAAAGAACTTTTTCATATACAAATTTCAATACAGAACGTTTAATAATATTATGAACTTGATATAAAAAAACCGGTTATTGAAACATGAAAGAAGACAGGTCTGGTACTGGCCATTTGGATTAAATACGAGTAGTCTTTAGCTTAAGTCTATTTGTATCTTTATTTGTATCTAAAAACATTGTATAACTTTTTCTTTTTCATTTCAAAATATGTAATGTGTTTATTTATTTTATTTTAAAGAAAAATTTCAAAATAATTGCACTTTTTTTTTCATTTTCAAAAATTCTTCTCAAAATAAAAATTCCTGTCTAGACAGATTTACCTATTTGTAAATATGCATTACTTTCTTTACAAAAATAATACAATTATACGAAAATCTTTACAAAAGCTTTTTATACATATAAGGATATAAATAGAACATAGTTACCTACTTTTTTATTTGAATAAAATAAAACACACAAAAAAGAAAATTACTGTTCATTTTTTATCCTTTGAAGAAAAAAAGATATAAATTTTCAATATAATATTTTTTGTTTTCAATCGGAAGCATCTTTATATTAGACAGGTGTATTTTTTAATATCAATCATCACTATATTTTCTCTTTGTAACTTTTCATATATAGGTATGTACGTATACAATACATATATGTATAAACGGTCATTTGTAAATTACTTCTTGTTTTGATCCTTTTAGATAAAAAATGATATACAAAAAAATTTTTGATGAAAGAATATCTTTTTTCGTCTTCACTTCTTTTAAGAGAAAAATAAAAGAAAGATTTTTTTCCCAGTGCTCTAATAGGTTCTAATGGGAACCCTTTTTCCCTTTTAGTGAATACATATACATATATGTATGTATGCTAAATAATATACGATAAATGAATTAACTGAAAAATGTTCATGCCTTTTTTATTTAATAAATTGAAAATGTTATATAAATAAAACAGTTAGTTGATCATTTTATTGAAATTTAGAAAATGGAAGTGATTAATTAAATTGGAATATATGTATGTACATATGTATTTTATGTCGCGTAAGTATCGTAGTATACATACTATAGGTTATGTACATAATATGTACATACATACATATGTATATCTACTCGTGTATGACGATTGACGTATACATATTATGTAGTGTAGTCGACAGAAGACGAGAATTTAGAAAATCTGAAAATTAATCTGAAAAAACTTTATTTTTTTTAGACAAATAATCCTTACGATTTAGCTCTGATTTTGTAAGAACTTTACATGAAAATCATAATAACTTGAGAGTAAATTTGAAATCTAATTACATACATAAAAAACAATTTTCTTCTTGAGATAATAAAAAAAACAAAATCATTAAGCAAAAAATATAAACAAATAAAAAAACATGTTAACGGTTTTATTTTGTTCGATTTTATATATACATAGTACATACATAATATGTACGTATGTAAATTACATAAGAATTAGTCTATTATTATTTTTTGAAGGAAAATATCCTTTGCATTTTCTGAAACCATTAAAAACACTAATTTTCAGAGTTAAGATATTAAATTTAATTTTATCTTTAAAAGAATCTATTCTATTCTATTCTAAAACAAGCAAAAAATTCATTTTTAAAAAACGTCGAAATTAATCTGTCTATCATTTGGCATTACAATCTAATATGGGTTCCAAGCCCAGATAAAGGTTGGTGGATGTAGTGTCTTGACTCTTGAGATAAAACCTGGCTAGCAACCTTACCATAGTCTTTAAAAATTGCTACAAATCTGCAATCAACCAAAGCAACTAAAGAAAGTTTGAAAAGTACCGAAATAAATTTAATACAATATCATGTATAGGTACATAAATAATGCAAAAAAAAATTAAGAACTTACAACTTCAAGTTTATTCTTGTCACAATTTTGAATGATTAATTTTTATCGATAAATAAATTTGAAACAAAAAAAAATTACAAGACGATCCAATAGAAACAGATAGAGAAAGTGTATGATAAGAAAAGAAGCTTAAAAAAATGAAAATTTGTCTAACAAAAATTTAAAAAAATTAAAAAACACGATACAATTTCTCGTTAGAAAATAAATGTACCAACCATCACCACACCATATCGTATGTACATACTACATATACATATTACTGTATTACATTATGGTATTATAAAGTTAAACTAATTTAATTTTAGTACACAAAAAAAAGTTTTAGAAAGTAATTCTATAGCACATTAGATAGCTTAAGCTACTTATACATATTACATAGTTTCGGGTAAGGGTGCATTTTAATGACGGCTTTTTCAATTTAAAAAAAAAGTGAATGAAAAAAAAAGTAACAAGTCGTTGATATTATAAATTTATGTTTTTGTATGAATTTATTCGATAATGAATTATAGGAAAATTTGCGCTAAAAAATCACAAAAATGTTATAAAAAAAGTAAAGAAATTTGAAAATGATATAGCTATGAAATGATTATTTTATTTTTCAAATGTTAGTTTTTTAAGAAAAATAAGAAAAATCAATTTTTTCATGGTACATAATATGAGAAAATTCAAATTAGCTATAAATAGTCATATATATCTCTTAATAGAAAATTAAACGAAATAAGTAGGTACATACTTTTAATCTAATTGTCTACAAGCACTAAGCATATACCTTTACTTATGAGATTTAAAAATACGTACCCTAAAATAATTTATAACTCTTGCTTTAACATGAAATAGAATTATTATAAATAGAATAGAATGCCAACTTCTGACAATCAATTCAAAATTTTATAACTGTGCATGTGCTGTATACCTAAGAATCACAAGTTATATAACAGAGAAACATTAAGAATTTGTGGAGGTAATCAAACGGCGAATGGATGATGCAGACGAACTAATGAGGAAATGATGAGCAGTTATGATGATATTGAGCTACTAGTATTCATTAAATTGAGTAGATTTGTTAGATTGGACATATCAACAGAATGCAGGACGACAGAGCAGTTAAAAAGGTACTGTTCAGCAGAGCAGATAGTATTATAGTGTTCAGCAGGACGAAAAGAAATGCGGGTTGGTGAACTGAATCCAATATGGAGGCAGAGACTTGAGAAGGCTAAGAAGGTTCGACTTGGACTGTCATTAAATTATAATCCGTATTATGAGCTATTTGGGCAATAATAATTCCAAATTTTCTCCCTTCAAAAATTTATCACTTTTCTCCTTAGAAGGTACATGCTGTAATATACTGTTACAATTGCAAAAATAAAATGTAATGACACTACTATCATTTTCAGTTAAAGGATTTATTTTCAATTTTAAAAAAGAACATTTGGAAACAATTTTGAGAAAAAAATTTAATTTTCAAAATAGTTTATTAAAATAGAAATTATTAAATTACAATTCAAAATTATCTTCATAATTATCTTTAAATTGTAATAAGATTTCTAACATTTCAGAATATTCATCTGTTTCTAAGCCAGTCTCTTTAAAACGATGAAGTTTTGAAATATTTACACGACTAGCTTCACGATGTAATGTTTCAATAGTATCAGCTAAATCACCGGAACATTGAACTGAAGCAACAGCTGGTATTGATTTGATTTTTTCATCTTCTTTTGTATCTTTAAGAAAACCATCTAATGTTAATCTGGTATCAAATATTTCTAATGGATATGGAGGTTGAATTTTTAATGAACTTTGTATAGATGAAACATGTGCTAAACTAGCATGATTTTGGCATTGAAAATATAATTGAAACATTTCTGATATAGATTCACATTTATAAGCTGACATTTTCATTTGTGTTTGTGCTAATTTTAATGGTTTTTTTAAACGATTTTTTGGTATACCACGAACACTTACTGATTGTACAATATAATCAGTACCAATTTGACAATTTGGAGATAATTGTACAAACATTTTTTCATCAAATTCATCTAAACATTCTATTAAATCTTCATCATAACGCATTGGAAATGGAAATGAAAATGCTGCTGCAGTCATTTTTCTACCATAATTTGTTAAATCTACACATAATCCTGGTAATGAACTTGCATTAATATAATCTTTTGAACGATAACGTAATGTTATAGTATCAAGATAAGATGCTAGAATTGCTGAGGTATGATATAAATTTGTTTCGTCATAGTTGATCAAAGGAAATTTACGTGATTCTCCAAGATTACGACCATAATTTTTATCAATTGTTGAAAGTGGTAAAAACATTGAACTTTGTTCAATTAATTTACTGTATGTCAAAGCAATATTTGCAATCCTAATTGATGATGTCATTGCTTCATCTGAAATTTTAACAATTAAAAATTTTAAAGAAATAAAAAGATAATATAAATTTTTCTTACCAGCATTTTCGTATAAAATACTTTTTGGTGAAAATACAGGAATTGCAAAATTAGTTTTTGAATATTCATCATTTAAATGTTGTAAGCATGATAAAGATAAACCAGAAAATCCATTTGTACAATCGAATATTGTTTGAAAACCCTTTTACATATATATAAATAATGATGTATGAAATAAAACATAGTTTACATATTTCTTTTTTTTAAATTCTCACCTGACAATTGTTACATTCCTCAACATATTGACGAATTTTATCAATAAATTCCGATTCAAACATTTCTGTTTCCCACATTCTTTGTCCATTTGAAAATGAATCAAAACTTTCTTTTTCGGATGATAATTTATAATTTTTAATAACATTTAAACTTCTTGGATGATAACGAGTATATAAAAAATCCGGCCATGTTTTAACATTCTCTTTTAAATCGTATTCTTTTGCTAAAAGAAAAGAAAAAATCAAAGATCAAATTATACACTTTATATCACACATTTATAATAGGTATATTAAATTTTCTCACAATATACATCAACTTCTGGATTATCAATATCTTTTTGAAATTCTGACTTTTTTACTGGTTCTTTTTGTATAACTTCAATGTTTGATTTATCCCATGGTATTTTTTCTTTAACTTTTTCAACCGAATTTTTTTCTGAGTAATTTAATGAACTATCAACATAACCTTCTAACACACCTTCTTCAGGAAGATGATTTAATGCGCCTTGGAGATCAACTGAAAGTAATCGGGGTGTATAAGTTGTTTGACCCTTTTGCAAAAAAAAATAAAACAATTGAAAATGTTAATTCTTATTATTTCTATTAACTCTATGAATACCTTAAAATCAACTCCTTCTCTATATAAGATATCATGATCAATTTCAGATGGTGTTGCTGCTGGATCATAATTGAAGCTAAATTCCTAAAATTTAATACACATATGGATTAATACTTGTATGAATTTTTTAATAAAATCTTACCTGAATATTCCACCAATGTGAACCAATATAATTTGCATAATTTCCAAATTGAAATGTAAGAATTTCTCGTGTTGATGCCATTAAAAGTCATAAATTGATTAAATAATAGTATATGTAAATAATATTTATGCAAAAGTTCCTATTAAAAATCATCAACCGAACTCAGAGTCAGATGTCAGAACACAACCAGAAGTCCAGAAAAACATAAACAAATCTTGACACTTGTTTTGCACGTGCAAGCAAGCGGCAAACACCAAGCAACACACACGGTGTTGCCAATGTCATTATAATTATTACCACTTACCTTACCAGCCCATAAAAATAAAGATAGATACAATAATATTAGATTTATTAGAAGATAAGGCAGTTTCAAATGTTATCTAGCACTTCCATCAAAATTAATGTAATAATTGCTATGTTTGATAGGAACATTAGGAACTGAGGAAGAGAGAATTCTGAACACACCAAGTAGCATTACAACCGTCGCAAACTGGTTTAAAACCGGTTTTTACAACTGCTCAAAATACACCTTATAATAGTAAAAAAAGATATCGGGTATATGGTGGGTATGAATATCGGGGTATTCACTATACCCGCATTAAACCCGATATGTGTCAGCGGGTAGTCATTGGATATTCAGGTATACATCGAAAGCAATGGAGTATGAAGCGAGTATCCTATACCCACATAAAACAGCCGAATATTACAGTGTTGTGAACTTGAAATGGGAAATTTTAGAATAAAAAGGCAAATTGGAGCTAACTTCATACGAAAAAAAACGTCAAATGTGTAGGAATGTGAATGTAATGAAAAGAAGAAGAAGAAGACTAAAATTTAAAAAAATCGTTATAATAAACATTAATATAATTAAATATCAATTATAATAATAATAATTATTAATATAATGATAATAAATTAAAAAACTAATAAAATTATTATAAGTTCGTTTAAAATTTCAATTTCACACAAATTCCAACCATATAATATACGTACTATACCCGGGTTATGTGTGTCACCTATACGAGTATTGTCAATACCCGGGTATTCATACCCACCATTTACCCGCTATCTGTCAGTACTATAAGGTACGGTCCCACATCGCTACTTTTGGTGCTGCGCAGCACAAAAAACTGCGTTGGCAGCAAGTAGCGATGTGTGATCAATGTAGAAAGAAACCTTGAAAACTGCGCCTGCAGCCAGGCTGCGGTTGCAACTTGCTGTTTCCAAAGTAGCGATGTGTGAAGAGCTAAACAATGAGCTGCAAACGAAGCAAAAAAATATTGATTTGGTTGAAACTTTGCTGCGGCTGCGTCTGCAACTTTTCGTTTGTTATTGCCGATTTGATTAGAGTATTGAGAAATTTTGATAAGTGTAGTGTAAGTCTAGTGATTCAAATTTTATTATTTTTTACGGTAAGTATTTCAAAATATGTAAATTATTATTTAACAAAAATAAATTTTGTTAAAACTAATTTATTATAAATTTAGGAAATGGCTAAGTACAATTGGCCGAAAGAATTAGTGTACAAATTATTATCTTTAATTGAAGAAAAAATACATATTATCTGAACTGGTTGAAAATTCATAACAAACTAAACAATAATGAATAAGCTAAACAGTAAAATACTGCAACAAAGGTTGCGCGCAGCAAAAACTGCGAGTTATGTGTGAACACCTTCGCAGTTTTCTTTGCAAGAAGTTGCAGCTACCATGTTGCGCGCAGTAAAAGTAGTGGGTTGCACAAAAAACAGCTGGTAAACTGAAACTGATGAACTGATTAAATAATATTTTTCATCGGCTTTTCACTGAAGAACCGATATTTTTTGTAGCGACCTATACACTATACAGTCGAATAGAGAAACTGAGGGTCAAAAAAATGTGCTTCCTCAGTGAAGAAATGAGAAATATCAGAATTATCACTTCCACAGTTCGTATAGAACACATCTTATATCTACGGAGCATAGTTACCAATTTAGCATTTAAAATGCTAAATTTGGCATTATGACGAATGAAAAAGAATTCAAAATTTTGAAAAAGAATTTAGCATTATTTTTAGCACGTGATTCGTGAAAGATAAAATTAAATTACTAGCCAGCCATTGCCTTGCCAGTTTTTAATTAGAAAGAAAATATAGGTATGTATTATAAATACAAAAAATTTGTTTATTTATTTATGTAGGCATGTCTATTTTTTGAAAAAAAATTAATGCATAAACATATTTCTAATATTTTGGCCTTTGGCATGGAATTTGGCATTTATCTGCGAATATTTAGCATTATTTAGCATTTGTTTTTCCAGATTTTAGCATTCAAACTTGAAAGTTAGTTGGCAACAGTGCAGTACGGAGTAAAGAAAGAATAAAGATTTTTATAAATTTAATTTACCTGAAGAAAACTTCCGAAATAATTTTCGAATACATTTATACATATCAGCTGTTTTTAGAGAATATACATTCGAATATAATCTAATCAAATGTTAAAAATTAAAAAGTTAAAACGTCAACAGAATCAACAACTTGGTTTAATTGTTTTCTGTTTTTTGTAGAAATTTCGGAGATAAATAATAAAGTTATTTTGCCTAATAAAAAAGAGAAAGTTGAAATGGAATATGATATGGAAAGTCAAGAGGATTATAGATGCCGATTGTGCTTAAGGAATTCTGGTAATATCGACAACTTATTCATACTTGATTCAAAGTACAAAGCAATTATTGAGAATTTCACTGGACTACAGGTACGTTGGAATACCACTTTCAACATTCACCAACAAAACATACTTTTTTTTTCTCTTTTTCTTTTTATTCGAGCTGTTTAATTAGAGTATAAATAATTTTTAAGTATGAATACTTTAAAAATATTACTGAAATGAATTGATATTTACAACAACAAAAAGAAATAAATACATATCATAAATAAAAAAGAAAAACTTATTTCAGATTAAAATTACTACAGACTTACCTTCAATGATTTGTAATGCTTGTGTAAATGTTATTAATATTCTACTTGAATTTAAAGAGACGTGTATAAAATCACAAGAGATTCTTGAGGCACAACAAAATATTGTAAAATTTCAAGAAATACCAACTAGAACGGAATATTTTGAAAATAATGTGGGATCTATGTTAGATATTAAAATTGAAGAAAACTCCGAAGATGAAGAAATTCCATTGGATAATAATACAAATAATAGTTCAGATTATTCTCCATCAGAAAATGAATATAAAAAATCGAAGAAGAAGACAAATAAACGAACAAGAACATCAAAAACACTAAATAAATCGAAATCACCACAGAAGATAAATCAAAATGTTATTCCAACGACATCTACACCAAAATTGGAAGATGAAAATGAAATGGCGGAAGAAATAGTTTCATTCGATGAGAAAACAGATAGTTCCGATTATTGGCCATCAGATGATGAACCTGAAAAGTCTAAAAAGAAAACATCCAAAACGAAAACGACATCCAAAATGATAACAATAAAAAATGAAGAAACATGTAAAATATCATCACAAAATAACACAACAACAAACACAAGTGGTGGTAACGAAGCACCGAAAAAAGAATCAAAACAAACTCCATGTTATATTTGTGGGAAAATGATTCATAGACTTCGTATGCAACTTCATCTTAATATTCACTTTGGTAAAATTTCTTTACTATTTTAAAAATCATAACATAATTTCAATATTTTTGGCTTTTTTTTTTCAATTTTATTTTTTTAGACATACGACCTTATAAATGTAAAGTTGAAGGTTGTAATAAAGCGTACCCATCCCCAAGAGAACTTAGACAACATAATACGTATAATCATAATAAAGAAGAACCATTTGAATGTGATATTTGTAAACGACGTTATAAAACAAATGCAGCATTGAGAATGCATAAAACTTATCATTCTGAACCGAAAATTCCATGTGACTCATGCGGAAAATTATTTAGAAATAATTCAACATTAAAACAACATATGTTCAATCATTTTCATTGAAACATCGTCACTAAAATAAAAATTAAATTAAAAAAGAAAAGAAAAACGTTATTTTCCTATTTATAGCAATTATGAATCAAATAATCAAAAATATAAACTAACAAGCAACGTATTTGAAGCTGATTATTTTGTAAATGGCTGTTTTCTAAAAGTTAGAAAATAGAAATTAAGGTACAGAGTAAGATTTTGCTCATTTCATTATTCAACATTGGTGAGTAACACCAAATGGTGATTGATAAATCCACAACGCATGTGTTGTCCATTTATTGGACAAAGGTGAAAGGAATAACTTAAAACATTTTGTGGTGATTTTAGTGGTGAAATAGATCAACTATCCTACACCTGAGTATAAACAGAAGTAGTTGAGCGTAGATGGGTGGGAGTAGATTAATCTACGCCTGAAATACCAATGGAACGCACCTTAAATAAATTAAATGACACTTTCGGTGAATTTAAACTCCCTTAAACAGAACATATTCGATGGTTCACAAATCACAATTAAACCAAGGTATGTAATTGGAACACTTATAGGTAGTATAAAGAATTAATGAGAAATGAAACATGACGTCATTGAGACTCAAATATAAATTTTTGATGCATTTTAATATTAGAAATTGTTAGAAAAAATACTGATTTTTACTTTATTGTTTTGATTATTTTTCTTTTTTTATTTTTCACATTCCTGTTTACAATTTCGTTATTTAAATATCCAATTTTAATATATAATCTGCATTTGAAATAAAGGTTTTTAACATTAATTGGTAAATTTATTTCTTTTAAATTTAATACATGTTTTTCTAAAAATTTTCTTTCAGAATACAAATTATTTCCATTAAGTTTTAAAAATATTTCTTCTAATTTTTTTGATATTATTTACAAACTCCATATTTGGTTTTTTTAAACCACCTTCAGATTTAAAATCAATCCACGTATAAGTAATTGTATTGGTTTCTGAAAACTCTTTCAATTTTAGAGGCAATCTCGAATGCGCTCAAGCATTAGAGATTATTGAACTTAAAAAAAAGTTAAAAGAGGTAGAATCAGAAAATAGGAAAAATTCTTTTGCTCAATAATGCTGCTCTGCCGAGTTTATTGCAATATGTACAAGAAAATTATAACGTGAAATATATTTTAACCAGGCGTCTTAATCAAGGCGTTTTAGAAAATTTTTTCGGAATAGTGCGGTTTAAAGGTGGTTTACATGATCGTCCTTCATCTTTAGAATTCATGTATAGATTAAGACTGATTTTAGGTACAAAAGTATTTAAATGCTTTTTTTTTTTTTTTTAAAGCTTTGCTATTGTATGTGAAATTAATTTTTTTATTCATAAGATTAAAAATCGTCTAATCTTTTATGTACAGGTCGCTCAGATAATACTCAACAAGTGAGTGACTATAGCAATGTTGAAAAATCAGCAGAAATGTCGTTAATTTTCGTTAGTCAAATATCAACTTAACAAATAAAGTTGAAAAAATTGAAGAAAATGAACAAATTATAGAATATCTTTCCGGATTTATTATAAAAAAACTAAATTTGAGTCTTTATGACGTCATGTTTCATTTCTCATTAATTCTTTATACTACCCACATAAGTGTTCCAAATACCTTGGATACTACTATACTACCTATGCTAGGCTATGCTCATGGTAAATAGAATCCAGTTAATTTAATTTTAATTTAAATGAAAATTGTGCCTCCATCTATCTATTAAAAATATCAAATGTTTCAATTAATCTTCGTCCATTGAGACATGGCGGATTCCCTAAGAGTGAGACAACAATATAAATGTAGTCCCATTTTTACAGTATGGTGTTTCCTACAGTTGTTCCATCCATCCAGTCTATTTATATCAGTGGATACTGTCCTGTCAGGTCAAATCAAAACAAAAACTCGAAAATATAAATACATTTATAAAGTGTCATAATTATGTCAACAATGATTCTGCTCACTGCTGCTTATTTGTTTACTTCACAATACATGGAATTTTTAAAGTTATAAAATTTATTTTTTTAATTAGAAATGGATATGGAGAATGAAGTAGACACTCAAGAATATAGATGCCGATTATGTTTAAAAGATTTTGATAATACGGACAATTTAGTCACGTTTGACCAGAAATACAAATCTATTATTGAGAGTTTTATTGGACTACAGGTAAACTGTATTCTTTATATTCATCACATTAGGATTAGATGCGAAATAAACCTGGGTCAATTCCTCTTTCTTCATTTATTTCAGGTTAAAATTACTACAGACTTACCTTCAATGATTTGTAATGCTTGTGTAAATGTTATTAATATTCTACTTGAATTTAAAGAGACGTGTATAAAATCACAAGAGATTCTTGAGGCACAACAAAATATTGTAAAATTTCAAGAAATACCAACTAAAACAGAATATTTTGAGAACAATTTAGGATCTATGTTAGATATTAAAATTGAAGAAAATTCAGAAGATGAAAATGAAGATACAATTTCATTCGATAGAAATACAGACAGTGATTCTACTTATTGGCCTTCAGATGAAGGATGTAGAAAGTTAAAAAAGAAAATAACTACAAATAAAACGAAATCATCACAGAAAACAGTTAGAAATACGAATCTGTCAACGGTACAAACACCAGAAACTCAAAATGTGAATAAATCTATGAAGCATATCAAAACAGAAAATGGTACAAACACAACTAACGATAAAGAAAGACCAAAAAAGGAATCAAAACAAGCTCCATGTTATATTTGTGGTAAAATGATTCATAGATTTCGTATGCAACTTCATCTTAACATTCACTTAGGTAACATCAACATCTTAATGTTTATTTTACTGCTACCCAATTTGAAGAATTTTATTTTTATTTTTTCAGACTTACGACCTTATCAGTGCAAAATTGAAGGTTGTAATAAAGCATTCCCATCACCAAGGCAGTTAAGACAACATAATACGTATAATCATAATAAAGAAGAACCATTTGAATGTGATATTTGTAAACGACGTTATAAAACAAATGCAGCATTGAGAATGCATAAAACATATCATTTTGAACCGGATATTCCATGTCAATTATGCGGAAAATTATTTAGAAATAGTAAAGCATTAAAAAAGCATATGTTTAATCATACTGGTGAAAGACCATTTAAATGTGATTTTTGTTCAAGAGGTTTTAAAGATCCATGGGCATTAAAAGTACATTTAAAAAAAATTCATGGTAAAACACAACCATTCATTTGTACAATATGTGAAGCACCATTCGGTCATAATACAGCTTTAAAAACTCATATAGAAAGTCATCATTTGGGGAATGCTACAAATATTGTACAAGATCCAAATCTCATAAATTATGATATAATTTAATAAAAAAAATATTAATGATAAATTAAGGTATATTGTGGTGTTGGTAATTAAAGTTGCAATTAAAATTAATTTATAAGAGAAGTTTATTTCTATAAAATTAATTATGAAACGAAAATTTTTATTTACTACATTGATATAAATTTATAGGTACATATATGTTTTTATGTATGAGATTATAAAATAAATATGTTAATAAAGTTAATTTGATAATTTCTAGTTGCTATTGTTCACAGACCTAACATCTGAGAATCATCTTGCAAAGAATTTAGAATACTTATATAAGATGTCTCAAGTTGTAAATTTTGAATAAAAGAGCTTCGAACACTAGATCCCATTTCCCAAGATCAACGGGGAAACTTTTTATCGAATAAAATGAGATACCAACTTCAACGTGCATAATAAAGGGTAATTTCATTAATGCGCCGTCAACCTACGTCGACGACTCGAATGCACTGGAATAGTAATCAGAGTCGTCAACTGTGCATGCAAGCAGTTATTAGAATAAATGAACATGATTCGCCATCTTCAAATATGACGTCAAAATGTTTATAAAATTTAATAATTTTTAATTAATTTAAATCTTATTTTAAATTTAAAATCGAACTAAATAAATATCAGAAAAAAATGTACAACACTATTCGTTTAAATTGAAAATAAACATCGCAGTCGCCTGAAAACGATTGAGTAATTTCAGCCGACTGCGCTGCATGCTTGAATTAATGAACATGATACCATTCCACGACTGCACTGGAAAGTCATTTATGAACATGATTTTTACGCCGTCAGCGCCGTCGACGCATTCATGAAAGTACTGAAAATTTCTCTAAACTTCGACGTTGATTTTCGTTCTTTCCAAATGCATAACAAATATTTGTTGCTACGGCAACATTAAAAATTACGATTTATATTTTAGAATTTTTTTTTCTTTTTGAACAAAACCATCTATATAGAAAGCCCTGAACTAGGTTTCTGCACTAACCCAATCAAACACGACAGAAGTGTCAATTTTTCAAAACAACACTGGGGTCTGGGGGTCGATTATGTTTCGGTGAAGTGAAAACATGAAAAAAAAAGTTTGCACTTGACGTTTCACACACTGTTTTCACTTTTTCACTGCACAGCACCCAAATAAGCGATTCTTGTTGCGTTCGTGCAAACTTAACATAGTGCTGGGGGTCGATTCTGTTTCGGTGAAGTGAAAACATGAAAAAAAAAGTTTGCACTTGACGTTTCACACACTGTTTTCACTTTTTCACTGCACAGTACCCAAATAAGCGATTCTTGTTGCGTTCGTGCAAACATACTGCTGAATGAGGCGCTGATTTAAATTTTTTCACCGACGTGATATGAGAACTGTCAAATCAAGTAAAAAAAAAGTTGTGTTTTTGTATTGTTTATTGTAAAAACTTATATTTATAATGAAATCACAATTTTGCGACGTGTAATAAGTACATAATAAGTAATAACATAATAATAAGAACAAGAATTAAATACTAATAGGTGAAGGTCGAAGAATACGATCTTCTATTGTTACCACAAATTTTGCTTGAATCGCTGCTTTCAGTAATCAACGAATAAATAAAAGATTATTTTATGTAATTTCTTTCAAATACATATATATATAACTCTAAGCTTCTGAATTTAATTCAAACATGGATTTTAAAAAATCAATGTTTAATTTAGTAAATACTAGTAAGCAAATTTTGGAATAGTTATAGTTTTGCTACCAACATTATGTTGGAATAGTTTAAGTTTTGCTTGCAATGCCAAATTTTACAAACATTTTTCAGGGGCATCAATGCAGTTTTCAAAATTGAAATTTTTCAGATTAAAAGCCTTCAACACAACGAACATTTTGCCATCATTAACTCAATTTTTTCAGAAAGTGGAATAGATCAACTTTTGCTTTTAATAGTCTCATTTATACTATTAAATCTAATTTTATTAATTCTAACTCTTTTTTTAATGTAAACTTAATTTCTACTTTTCCATTTCTTTTCTTTTTATTATTAATAAATAAAAATTTTAATGACGAATTTTTTTTACACTGATACTTTTCACAGTGCAAAAAATATTTTCATATGAAAACTTTTTGACATATTTTTGCACGTTTACACTGTATTAGAATCGGAATTAGCAGTGTAAGCGTGTAAACTGTTTACACGTTTTCACTTCACCGAAACAGAATCGACCCCCTGAATGAGGCGCTGATTTAAATTTTTTCACCGACGTGAAAAAGTTCTCATATGAGAACTGTCAAATCAAGTAAAAAAAAGTTGTGTTTTTGTATTGTTTATTGTAAAAACTTATATTTATAATGAAATCACAATTTTGCTACATGTAATAAGTACATAATAAGTAATAACATAGTAATAAGAACAAGAATACTGATAGGTGAAGGTCGAAGGATACGATCTTCTATTGTTACCACAAATTTTGCTTAAATCGCTGCTTTCAGTAATCAACGAATAAATAAAAGATTATTTTATGTAATTTCTTTCAAATACATATTTTATTTTCGTCATTTAAACTTATTTAAACTAAATTGTAATCCTTAAAATATTGAAACCTCATTTGAGACTATTAAAAGCAAAAGTATACCTATTCCATGTTAGATGGTTTTGAGAAAAACAGGAAAAACGTATAACTTTTAAATTAAATGCAATTTTAATAATTTTTTTATTTTATATGAGAACTCTAAGCTTCTGAATTTAATTCAAACATGTATTTTAAAAAATCAATGTTTAATTTAGTAAATACTAGTAAGCAAATTTTGGAATAGTTATAGTTTTGCTACCAACATTATGTTGGAATAGTTTAGGTTTTGCTTCCAATGCCAAATTTTACAACCATTTTTCAGGGGCATCAATGCAGTTTTCAAAATTGAAATTTTTCAGATTAAAAGCCTTCAACACAACGAACATTTTGCCATCATTAACTCAATTTTTTCAAAAAGTGGAATAGATCAACTTTTGCTTTTAATAGTCTCATTTATACTATTAAATCTAATTTTATTAATTCTAACTCTTTTTTTAATGTAAACTTAATTTCTACTTTTCCATTTCTTTTCTTTTTTTTTTCTTTTTATTATTAATAAATAAAAATTTTAATGACGAATTTTTTTTACACTGATACTTTTCACAGTGCAAAAAATATTTTCATATGAAAACTTTTTGACATATTTTTGCACGTTTACACTGTATTAGAATCGGAATTAGCAGTGTAAGCGTGTAAACTGTTTACACGTTTTCACTTCACCGAAACAGAATCGACCCCCTGCTGATAGTACAAATAATGGTGTAAATAAAATGTGTTTTAGTTAAATATTTTTGGTTTTTTAAATAAAATATGGTTTATAAAAGTTTTAAAATATAATAAATTAACAGTGTTATAATTTTTAAAGTGCACAATAGTCAAAAAATAAGATAAAAAGGTGGAAAATATTGTGCCTTTTTACCTACTTGTAAGAGAAAAAATTGACGTGTTGACCATAGCTATGGTGAGGTTATATTATAAAAGGTCAATTCCACGCGTGACTTACACTACATTTGACAATAGTTTACTTATAAAACTACATATTTCGAATAGAAAAAGACAAACGAAAACCACATGTTTTTACATAATTAATGCAAAAGAGTGCTAGAATTTGAAAAAATATATATTTTAAATCAAATTGAAGGAATTTGGAAATTTCACTTATTTTGTTACGAACGTGACTTACACTACACGAAAGGAAGTCATTTCATAGTCTCTTTTTCAAATCTCGTTTTCTTCTTCGTTTTTGAGCTTTGTGTTGAAACATAAGTAAAAATATGTAGGGAAAGGATTAATTTTTCAAAAATATTAAACATAAAATAATTTTTCCATTTCTTGAGTATTTTATTACATATTTCCTTCGTGACTTACACTACACAACATTTGTGACTTACACTACATCTCACTTTTTTCATATATTTTTTCACGACACTCAAAATACAAATCAGCTATTTGGTCCTTATTTAGGGTACCTGAATAATTTGAAGATTGAAATCTACATTTTGGAAACATTTAGAGACTCCCAAATGACGCAAGAAATAAAAATTTTGGATTTTTCACTTTTGAAAATTTTTATCAGGTATACATTTCCATGGAATTAGCCAAAAGTGAATAAATTGATTTCATTGAGCGGGTTTACACGAAAGGTTTTTTGTACGGCCTTGTCGCCCTTTACGCTTTGTTAAATTACGAAAAAGACGTACGTACGTTTACACAGTCACTTTTTTACCCTGACTTAAATTCTCTTCATTCTCTTTAATACCGATTTCTTGCTTGGTATGATGAAACGACAATATATGTAGGTTGTGTATGTTTCATCTCCATATATGAAGATAGATATGAGCTGTGTCACTACAATATAAAATGAAAAGGAGTTGCAATAATATAAAAAAAATTTCAAAATTACGAATATACATAGCATAAAAAGGAACAGGCGTGATCGAAGAAAAAGATTGATTATCCTGTGAGTGACTACCCACCATATACTTGTTACTTCTTTCCTATGTATAACCGGTTATTTAAAACCATCAATATGTAGAAGGAAAAAGTTTATGTTAAGAGTTAGGTTTAAAAAACAGAATATTAATGTTAGTTTTTTAAGTAAACCATGTATCTCTTAATATAACAGGAAACATTTAAATTTATGTGTCCTGTATTTGGTATCGGTACAAAATCACGAAATCCATAATCCAGAGTGGACAAAATCCAGACTTTTTTAAAAAATCCAGAAAGACAAAATTCAGACAAGATAGATTCCAGACAAGACATAATCCAGACAAGATAGAATCTAGACAAGACAAAATCCAGACAAGACAGAATATAGACAAGACAAAATCCAGAGAAGACACAATGCAGAATTTTCAAGAGAAAAACAAAAAAAAAAATAAATAAATAAACATAAATTTTCATGACAAAAACAACATAAAATTTTATTTCATTTTCAGTAATACAAATTTAACGTGTAATAAAAAAATAATACTGTAAATTAAATAATTGATTCATTCTAAAAAAAAAATAAATAAATAAAATGAATTCAAAAACAATAACGTAAAAGAAACAATACAATTAACTTAAATTAAAGAAAAATTTGTGGCCAAATTCTAATTCTGTCTTCTTTCTTTTGGGTGGATTTTTTGATTGACTTATTCTCACCTGCATTTATTTTTGGATGGTTGTTTCCACCATAATCTGTTCATTTTGGAGATTTTTTATTAAATGGTGGATATTTGTGTGGTTTGTTCCAATTAAAGAAGACAATCTCCTATGCCAAGATTCTACTTTATTTTGTGTTCGGGGAAAACCATTTACTACATTATCATATACTGATCAAAACGCTGGTGGAAAAGTAGGTAGTTTTTGTTTTCCAGATTTATTACGTTTTCCATATATGTAATTAGGGTTCGTAACGAAATCCGGAAAGACAAAATCCAGAAAGACAAAATCTAGAAAGACAAAATCCAGAAAAGACAAAATCCAGAAACGACAAAATCCAGAAACGACAAAATCCAGAAACGACAAAATCTAGAAACGACAAAATCTAGAAACGACAAAATCTAGAAACGACATAATCCAGAACGACAAAATCCAGAAAAAATCCAGAAAAAATCCAGAAGAAATCCAGAAGAAATTAGTTGGCGCCGCCAACTAATTTCTTCTGGATTTTTTCTGGATTTTTTTATAAACTCATAAAGGTACATATTTTGTGTTATATTTTAATAAAATCAGTTATCACTCATTTAGTTTAGCTCAGCAACATCAAAGTAACACACAAAATCACTGTAGTAACAAAACAATATCAAAGTAACACACAAAATCACTGTAGTAACAAAGCAACATCAAAGTAACACACAAAATCACTGTAGTAACAAAGCAACATCAAAGTAACACACAAAATTACTGTATCAAAAAAAGGTATATAAACCTTACACTTAAGCCTTGATATCCTCATTCTAAGGTTTTTATTTTTGGTGATTAGTGAATTATTATAAAAAAAAAAGTGATAGACTGCATATTTTAAATTTGAAGAAAATTGAATTTGAACTAGTTTGGTGTTAATTTATTAAGAAATTAAGTTACTTAATTAATTGAATTTTTTTAATAATATTCTGTGTATTAATTGAAAAGATGAACGATAACGAACCAGTTTTAGAAATAATAGCTTCTAATAAAGGTGGTATAAAATTATCCCTTAATGGGTTTATATACCACGTAGACAAAAAAACGGAGAAAAGCATTAATTGGATATGTGAAAAAAGAAAATCTTTTCACTGTAAAGGAAGAGTTACAACAAATTATACAAGTGAAGGTCTACATACAATTGCATGATCTCCAACAATACATAACCACGATCCCATGGCGTCTGATAAAAGTGTTTATACAACAAATAGTTTAGTAAAAGATAAAGCACCAAGAAGCGGATTGAAGTCATGCCAAATATTATCTTCTGCTACAACTAACTGTGAACCATTATGTAGGAAATATCTACCTTCGAAAAAAGCGCAAAATAGAAAGATTCAAAGAGTGCGACGTAAATTACTTTTCAAAGAGCCGAAAACCATTAGTGAAATAGATATTCCCGAAACATTACAAGTAGTTGAAGGAGAAAGATTCCTTCTGTCTTATAAAACTTTTGATGACGACTGCATAATTCTTATGGGAACAAAAGAAAATATTCATTGGTTGGCACAATCAGATATATGGATTATTGGTGGAACATTTAAAGTAGTTCCGTCTTTGTTGCGACAACTTTTTACAATACATGGACGCGTTGGGAATCAGTCAAATAATGAAACAGTACCTCTTATTTACTGTTTAATGTCTCGTAAAAACATAAACTGTTATAATGAGATGTTATACGAATTATTAAGATCGGCAGCTGAATTCAATATATCTTTAAATCCAAACATAGTATTGTCAGACTTTGAAACAGCTAGTGTAAAATCTTTTAAAAGCTTTTTTCCGGATGCTATATATAAGGGCTGTTTCTTTCACTTTGGAAAAATTATTTGGCGCAAAGTACAAAAAGAAAAGCTTGAGCGAAAATATGGAACAAACGAACAGTTCTCACTACAAATTAGGCAACTAAAAGCACTTGCTTTCGTACCTTCGGAAGAAGTTCCACAATACTATGAGGCAATAAAAACTTCTAATGTAGATTTCAAAAAAATTGCTAGTTTCCTTGAAACAAATTATATATATGGAAAAAAAAAAAAACGAGGAGTGCAAAATCCACCAGTATATCCTCCGTCATTTTGGTCAGTTTATGAGAACATTATAAACAGTTTTCCACGAACGCAAAACAAAGTTGAAGCGTGGCATAGAAGATTGGGTTCATTAATAGAAACACACGCAAATTTATATAATTTGATACAAAATCTTCAAAAGGAGCAGATAATGATAAAAACATTAATAGAAAAAATTAATTCCGGAGAAAAACAACCAATAAAAAAGGCATATCAAGAAAAAGAAGAAAGAATTAATCTGATTTTATCTGAAAGAACAAATTACTCCAAAGAAGAATATTTAAGAAATATTGCCAAAAACTTTTCTTTGGCTTAATTTTTATTTTACTATATTAGAATATATTTAAATTTAGCTTATGTTTTTTTATTATATATTTTAACTATTTTATATTTAAATTCCTTTTATATTTTATCTATATTACACCTGAATTTAAAGTGTGATGATTTGAAACAATGTATCTTAGTATTTAAAAAATAGGTTTTATCTTCGTATGAAGTGCAATGTTTAAAAATAAAATTTAAAATCAAATAAATAAATAAATTAATATGTATTTTATTCAACATTTTCTCAATATTTTAGAAAATAAAAAAAAATTTTCATTTTTTGTTTGTCGCTCTGGATTTTGTCGTTTCTGGATTTTGTCGTTTCTAGATTTTGTCGTTTCTGGATTTTGTCTTTCTAGATTTTGTCTTTCTGAATTTTGTCGTTTCTGGATTTTGTCTTTCTGGATTTTTTAAAAAGTTCTGAATTTTGTCGTTTCTGGATTTTGAAAATCTGGATTTTGTATGGATCCCATGTAATTATTTTCTAAGAAAAGTATAATATATGAAAGAAATCCAGATCTGGATTTTCGGTCAGGATTTTGTCTCATCTGGATTCTGTCTTGTCTGGGTTTTGTTTTGTCTAGATTATGTCTTGTCTGGATTTTGTCTTGTCTGGATTATGTCTCGTCTGGATTTTGTCTTGTCTGGATTTTGGAATTCTGGATTTTGTCTTTCTGGATTATGGATTTCGGGATTTCGTACCCAATTCCTGTATTTTTTATAATTTAAATAGAATAGCGAAAGTGTTAAGAATATGAAAACAATATTGTACACAAAAATCATTTTAATCCTTTTAAATAAATTCAATATGCATAACATTAGTTTAATAAAATAAATGTCCCTAATAATATAACACTAATGTAAAACAAATGTATCTATCGCTAGAAAGTCAATAAAAATTGATCCTTATCTTAAGATAGATACTTGAAAATATTTATAAAAAGGGTAGAAAAAAGGATGCACCTGTATCCTATGCAGGATGAATAAATTAAATGATTTTTAGTTTTTTATATTACTTAATATGTACATATGTATTTGTTTGTATTAGTAAAACTTAAGATTTTTATGATATATAAATAAGAATATTTCATTAAATAAATTGAGTTAATTTCGAACATTGAAAATAGAAGTATCTTTTAGTTTCATTTTGAAAAACTGGTATAGAATATTTACTAAGTAAATTGTACATAGATTTTGGATACAAGAATTTAAAGACTATTCATCGAACTGAAAGGGTGATTTACTTTTTCAGTATATTTATACAATTGTTAGTACATACAATATTCACCGCGGTTAATAAAAGAATTAATCGCGTTATAAACATTTTGGTGACCCCGACGTGATTTTATTCGCGAGTGCATTTTATTAAATTAAATTAAATAACCTACAGAGAGCCATATCTCAAAAATGAGCGTGTTTGAGGACCTGATCAGAAATCAAGATCTGCTAGGGCAGCAAATAACTACTATAATCAACAATTATAAAGATTTACGAACTACAATTCGTAAAGATTCAACATATTTCAAGAGTCAACTTGAATTGTTGAATAATATATGGAGCCAATTCCAAGAAAATCATGATAAACTATTGCCATTTGAAATTAGCAATGTCGATCATCTTTATTTTAAAAACAAATATTATGATGTGATTAAAGCATCAACAGAAAGGATGAAAATTAAATTAGAACAAATCATTCAAGAGAGTGGTGTATCGTCATCCGATAAATTGAAAAACAAAACTGAACTAAATGTTCCTGATTTAAAATTTGGTAATTTGATAATAAATTCAGAAACCAAATTAAAGAATCTTATTGAAAGACAGAGAATTGAAATGCAAGCTCTAGTTCAGCATATTTTAATTATTAATTCTGAAATAAATAAGCCACATATAAGAGTATTTTATGAGCTCAAGTTCAAATTGATCTCAAATTACTGGGACAGAATTTTGAAATATTGAATAGTCTCAATGAAGCAACACAATTGGGTTATAAAAGCGAGTATTTTTTGGAATTAGAAATGAAGGCTCAAGATATTTTAACAATTCTTTTAGAGAAAATTGAAGAGTCATCAACAAATAATGACATTAAGCAACAAATGATGCATCAAACTCAAATTAAACTTCCAAAAATTACGCTGCCAATTTTTAGTGGAGATTATTTAAACTGGAATCAGTTTAAAGAATTATATATTCAGTTAATTCATAACCAACCTATAAGTAAAGCTGATAAAATGTTTTATTTAATAAGCAATTTAAGAGGTGAAGCAAAGACTTTGATACAGCATCTTCCCTTGTCTGAAGATAATTATTTATCTGCTTGGGAAACTTTGCAAAATCGATATGAAAACCAACGATTATTAGTAAACGCATTGCTTGAAAAATTATTAAATCAACCTAATACTCAAAGTGATTCGACGTCATCAATAAAAGTGTTGCATGATATCACGAAAGAATGCTTATTGGGAATTACAAATTTAGGATTGGATACATCAACTTGGGATCCAATAGTATCTTACTTGATTATTAAGAAATTGGATAAAACTACGCATACTTTCTTTGAACAGAGTTTGAAAGCTCCACGTGAAATTATAAGCATGAGTGAACTTTTGCAATTTTTAGAACTACGTTCTCAATCACTAGAGGCATTAGGCAAAAGAAATCGTGTTGTATTGCTACCAGCAACACAATTTAGTAAGTTTTCAAAACAAAATTCATTTATAGCAGCAGCTATTCCACAAAATTGTAAAATGTGTGATAAATATCATCCATTGTATTTTTGCAACAAATTTATTAAACTTTCACCAAGAAATCGATTGCAGTTTCTTCAGAAACACAAAATTTGTGTTAACTGCTTGAAAGGAGGGCACAGTTCTTCCACTTGTACTTTACGCAGTTGTTTTAAGTGCAATAAAAAGCATAACACATTGGTTCATTTGCCAGAAAGAGAAAACTTTGATTTAAATAATCAAAAAAGTTCAACAATAAATATTAAAAATGCGAAGTTGTCATCTGAAACTACTTCTAATACCACGCTAACCACTTATATTGAAGAAAATAATGTGCCAAAACAAATTCTTCTTGGAACAATTTTGCTACAAGTAATCAGCTCCACTGGAGAAGCAATTGATTGTCGTGCTATCCTAGATTCAGGATCACAGATTAATATAATTTCTAAAAGATTACAAGAAAAGTTATACTTAAAATCAACACCAAATTCCTTATCCATATCAGGAATAGGTAAAGTTAAACAAAAGGTACAAAAGAGTGTAAATTTGCTGATTAAATCCAAAATAAATGGATTCAGTACAAGAATAACTGCTTTTGTATTACCAAATATAACGTCATTACAACCAGCAGACGTTATTAAGGTTTCCAATTGGAAAATACCTCAGAATATCTGATCCAGACTTTCATGTTCCACGTAAAGTAGATTTATTACTAGGAGCAGAAGTTTTTTATGAATTTTTGTCAATAGGACAAATTAAACTTGGCAACCAAATGCCTACATTGCAAAATACTATCTTTGGTTGGATAGTAAGTGGTATTGTTCCTGGTTCACAAAATAATAAAACAGCAGTATGTGGTGTTTTAACAAATCAATCAGAAAATAATTTGGAAGAACAAATTGAAAAGTTTTGGATGTTAGAAGAAGTTGACAATCTAAGAAAATCCAAAATTTTGAGTAATGAGGAGTCAAAATGTGAAACTAATTTCAAGCAAAATGTCAAGAGAGACAGTAATGGGCGGTTTATAGTAAAACTTCCTTTTATAGGTGATCCTGATCAATTAGGGGAATCGGCAGACATAGCTGTTCGTCGTCTTTTAACCATTGAAAGACGACTTGCAAAAAATTCAGAGCTCAAAACTCAATATGTTGAATTTATGAACGAATATCAACGTTTGGGACATATGAGAAAAATAGATGCAAAGCAAATCATCAAACCAAATTATTTTTTGCCTCATCATTGTGTTATCAAACCAGAAAGCACTTCAACAAAATTAAGAGTGGTTTTTGATGCATCTTCAAAAACATCAAAATGACAAAATACAAGATGACCTTTTTACAATTTTATTACGCTTTCGTTCACCAAGGTGGGTATTTACAGCAGATATAGAAAAAATGTATCGTCAAATTTTAGTTTCTGAGGAAGATCGTCGTTTTCAAATGATTTTATGGAGAGATAGTGCAGATCAAGCTATACAACTTTATGAATTATCTACAGTTACATATGGAACTTAGAACTACATCAGCTCCTTACTTAGCTACCAAATGTCTTCAATATCTGGCTTATACTCAAAAACAACAATATTCACAAGGTGCTGGAATTCTTGAAAGAGATTTTTATATGGATGATCTTATGAGTGGAAGAGATAATTTACAAGATGCTTAAGAAGCACAAGATCAAGTTAACAAGCTTTTAAAATCGGCAGGTTTCAAGCTTCGAAAATAGTGTGCAAATAATAAAAAATTATTAGAAAATATTTCACCTGATGATCAAGCAATACGACTTGATCTGTTCGAAAACAATGACAATTCTATAAAAACATTAGGTTTAACATGGTTACCACAAATGGATGAATTTCATATCAAGGTTCCATTACCAGAATTAACAAAAATCACCAAGCGAACTGTATTATCGGAAATTGCACATTTGTTTGATCCACTTGGTTTTATAAGTCCAGCAGGAGTTACAGCCAAAATATTCCTACAAAAGTTGTGGTAATTGAAATTAGATTGGGATGCAGCAATTCCTATGGAATTACAAACTTATTGGTTAAAATTCAGATAAAACTTAAACAAACTCAACAATATAAAAATACCAAGACATATGTTCAATGGAAATGTTTCAAATGAAATTTGTATATTTACGTTCAATTAACGCCAAAGGAACAGTGAATATTAATTTACTTTGTTCAAAATCAAAAGTCGCGTCACTAAAAACTACTACACTTCCAAGACTAGAACTATGTGCTGCTAAATTAATGGCTGAATTAGTACACAGGATTAAACGAGATTTGAATATTCCAGATTTATCTTGTTACTACTGGACAGATTCAGAATTAGTTCTAGCATGGATAAATTCAGAGCCTTCTTCGTATCACACAATTATTGCAAAGCGTATTGCATCTATTCAAGAATTGACTGTACAAAAACATTGGCGACATGTCAGTTCAAAACAAAATCCAGCTGATATTGTATCAAGAGGACTATCACCTGAAAAATTAGCTTCAGCAACTATGTGGTGTTACGGTCCAATGTTTTTGTATGGTCTAGAAACATTATGGTCTCCAATATATTCTAAAAGAAATATAGAATTAGAAAAACGACAAGTCAAAGTACTTTCTGCAGAAATTACAAAAATACAACATTTCATGTATGATATCAACCACAAAAATTCATTCGAGCATTGGAAGCGAACATTAACATATATTTTAAGATTTATAAAAAATTGTGCGAACAAAAAACAAAAAACAAACGTACTAAATACATCAACTCAAGCAGCGCCATAAGCAGCTTAGCACCTTTCTTAGACTGTGATCAGTGATGGTCTTATTAGAGTTGGAGGAAGATTAGAAGCGTCTTCTTTATCCTACGATGCGAAACATCCAATATTATTGCCATATAATCACCCATTTACAAAACTACTGATGACAGATATTCATGTAAAAAATTTACATGCGGCGCCACAAGCCTTGTTATCTATTACACGTCAACGATTCTGGCCAATTAAAGGAAAAATCATAGCTCGATCTATAGTTCAAAATTGTATACAGTGTTCCAGATGGAAACCAAAGTTTCTGACCCAATTTATGGGTAATTTACCAGAAAAAATAATTCAACCAAATCGACCATTTATTAATACAGGAGTAGATTTTCTTGGTCCAATCGCCATATACTATAAATTAAGAGGAAAACGTCCAACTAAAGCTTATGTAGCAGTATTTTGTTGTTTTGCTACTACAGCAGTACATTTTGAGGTAGTATCAGATTTAACTACCGAAGCCTTCATAGCAGCTTTGAGAAGATTCACAGGAAGAAGAGGAAATTGTCGTCACCTTTATTGTGACAACGCCACTAATTTTGTGGGAGCAAAAAATCGTCTCGAAGAATTAAGTAATATTCTGTTTGAAACTAAAGCTTAAGAACAAATAACAAGATTTTGCAGTGTTAAAGGTATAGATTTTCATTTTATACCACCGCGTGCTCCACATTTTGGAGGACTTTGGGAAGCAGCAGTGAAATCAGCCAAACACTTGTGTTAAGAAATCGAATCAATGTAAATTTTGTATATTTGTTAATATTAGATACTATTTAAAAAAAGGACATGTATTTTTTCTTATCAATAAGAAATTCTTTGATGTAACATATTTTTCAGGCTTCCTTTTCTCTTAACATAATTATTTTGAAATATGTACCTCATAGAACAATTGTTCTAAATTCTTTAATTAAATAACTGGCGACAAATAGGCACTACTTTGTTGTGTGTAACAATTGAATTGGAAAACGGATACGACAACATCTGGCTAAAATAAATGTTGGAAATTTTGTCTTGTTTTCAAATATCATACATATGGTCACAAATATGAATATTATCGAACAATTGAAGCAACGATCAAAGAATTGTTCCGACTGATATTCATATATTGTGTATGTATGCTTATTTGATAAACAGGTATCTTGTACCTATTGAATAACGATACATACATATGTATCAGCACCTTGTGCATTAAATATTGTTGAAAAAAGGAGTATCTTGTACTCATTGTTGAACCAATTGAATGAATGTATTAGTACCTTGTGCGTAAGTACATTCATATAGAAATAGGAGTACCTTGTACTCATGGTGAATCAATTGGATGAATGTATTAGCACCTTGTGCGTAGATATATTCATGTAAAAAGGCAGTACCTTGTACTCAATTAAAAAATGATTGGTTGTCGATCATCCGTTTTGTCCAAATTCTTTTGACTAATTACTTATACCGCGATATAATTGGTTATATGTTAATCCTTTATCTAACACTTAAGGAATTTTGAGAAAGGGAAGCTTGAAATAGATTATAAGTTCTTTTCAAATTTGTTAACAAAAATAGAAAAACATAAAAATTCAGTATAGTTTATCAAAATTAGCTAAGTTGTGAAGTACAATAATTTTTTTGTGTAGAAAATAACTAATTAATATATATTAAATTATTATAAAGTTTTTAAAACAACTTGTGTTTTTATTTTAACATCATCAAAAACCATTGATGATTCATCATTTGGTCCTTCGAGCCGGATAGTGAATTCAATTAATTTATAAATTAGTGAATTAAACAAAGTGTTAAATAAAATTGCAAACTATTAGTGAAATTGTGTAGTGCAAATTATAAAACAAAATTTAAACTTGTGTTGGGAAAGAATATTTTTAAGAATAAAAGTTCTTGTGAAAAGAAAATAATAGAAATCAGAATTTAAAAAAAAAAAAAATCAAAAAATATATATAAATAGAATCTTACATTAAATTGAAAAAAAAAAAAAAATTAAATTTATATTAGCAATTTAAATCAGTGTTTCATTTAAATAATTGTGTGCAGAAATATTTTGCGTGTTTTTCTTTAAAATAAAAAAAAAATTAAAAGGATAAATATTTAAAAATAATAAAATAAGTGTCAAAGGTGTTAATATTGTGCCATAAATTATAAAGTGAAAAAAGACACTAAAATAATGGCATCCAAAAGGAAGTTAGCATCTAACGTGGAATCAGCAGAGAAAATCAGAAAGGTATGCTTCACACAAGCGACACGATTGGCAGAAAACATAGAGAGCAATGGAAGCAACTGGAACAAAATACAGATAAGTATTCAATTAGATTATTTGGAAAAATATTATAGTAAATTTGATGAACACCAGTCGTTGATTGAAGAATGTCTAGATACCACTGGCTCAAATGAAAGACAACAATTTGAAAACATTTATGCAAATTTAAAAGAAAAGTTATTAAGATTAGATGCTGGACTTTCAAGCACTAATTCAATTGTCCCTTCATGTTCCTCAACGAGTAATTGTGTTTCTCATCCATCACGAATTAGGTCAATGTTACCGAACGTTGAACTACCAAAATTCGATGGGTCTTATTTCAAATGGATTGATTTTATCAATACATTTAATGTCTTAATTCATGAAGACAAAGAACTTTCGAATATTGAGAAATTCCAACTACTGAGAAATTGTCTAACAGACTCAGCACTCAAAGTAGTTGACTCCTTAGAATGCAGCCATGATAATTATGAAAAGGCATTGGAACTGCTCAAGAAAAGATTCGAAAATAAACGCTTAATTTTCAACGCTCACATTAATCAAATGTTAAGCATACCACAAACTTCTAAAGGTTCAGCTTATCAGTTGCGACAAATAATTGATCAAGTCAATGTGCAAATGAAAGCACTCAAAAGCATGTGCACTAATGAGTAAATTAGTGATGCCATTTTAATTCATTTAATATCTTCAAAATTAGATACATTAACAAAAATAAAATGGGAAGAGAATATATCTTCAAATAAAATTCCATCCTTTTCAGAATTTTTAGACTTTCTGCAAAATAGATATCAAAAATTGGAATGCATACAACATTTGACTAATTCCCAGCATAATTCATTTCCTAAAAAAGAGTCAGTTTCTAGACGTCTTGTTCACTTATCAACGACACAAAGCTTTTGTTCACTTTGTAATCAAAAGAATGACCATTTTATTTATAAATGCCCAAAGTTTTTAAAATTGTCCACTAAGGAACGATTTGAGGTCGTCAAAAAACAAAGGCTTTGCATAAATTGTTTAAAACCAGGCCACTTTTCAAATTTCTGTAAATCATCATCTTGTTTTAAATGTTCAAAAAGACATCACACTAGTCTTCATTATGAAACCCCAACAGACACTACCATTCATAAACCATCAACTTCCAATAATGTTGATAATTCGAAAAAACTTGACTGCCTTACATCTCTGATATCAGGCCACAGTGAAGTGATAATAGCTACAGCGATGGTTGAAGTGGTTTCAAACTCTGGACTACGTACAAAATGCAGAATTCTCTTAGATTCAGCATCACAAACAAATCTTATTACTGAACGATTAACTCAACAATTATGTCTCAAAAAGGATAGGACAAATACTACTCTTTTAGGCGTTGGCTCCAAAAATACTACATCTAAATTTCGTAGCAACATTTTAATAAGCTCATTACATGGCAGTCACGAAATACATGTCGATGCCCTTATAATTCCAAAAATAACTTCTGACCATCCTCAAAACTTCATTGACATCTCTAAATGGAATATACCAAAAAATATACAATTAGCAGACCCTAAGTTTAATCAACCGTCTCGTATAGATATTCTTGTAGGTACTGAGTTTTTCATGAAACTATTGTGTATTGGCCAAATTGAGATCGGTGCAAACTTACCCATTCTGCAGAAAACTTTATACGGTTGGGTAGTTTCTGGAAAAGCAGAAAGTTCCGAATTGTCCCAACCTACATCAAAAGTAGCACTCACCTCCACAGTTCAGCCCTTTGATTATTTAGAATCTTTGATTAAACGTTTTTGGGAAATTGAAAATATTCCATGTCATCTTCCTCCACAAAGTACTGAGGAAAAACTTTGTGAAGAACATTTTGTCAAAACAACGAAAAGGGGTCCTGATGGCAGATTTATTGTTCGACTTCCTTTCAAAGAGCCTATATCAAAATTGGGTTCTTCCTTAGAATCTGCTGAATGTCGCTTCAAACATATCGAGAAAAAATTATTAAAAGATAGCGGATTTTATCAACAATATTCAACGTTTATGAAAGAATATGAATCTCTTCAACATATGGAGTGCATTAAACCCATAGCAGATAGTCATTGTTATCTGCCCCATCACGGCGTTATTCAGCAAAGTAATGCCGAAATGAAGTTGAGAGTTGTTTTTGATGCATCTTGTAAAACACGTAGTGGAGTTTCCCTTAACGACATATTAATGATTGGACCCAAATTACAAGATGACTTGTTTTCGGTTTTATGTCGATTTCGTTGCTATCGTTTTGTTTTATCAGCTGATATTATAAAAATGTATAGACAAATTCTCGTGCATCATGACGATGCAAACTTTCAATTAATTTTATGGAGAAATAATCCAACCTCTGACTTAAAAACCTTTCGTTTGAATACAGTGACATATGGAACAGCATGTGCTCCATATATTGCCATACGTTGTTTAAAACAACTTTCAGTAGAATATAAAAAAGAATTTCCACTCGGCTCATCTGCTCTTGAGAAGAATTTGTACGTCGATGACATATTAACTGGTGCTGATGACATAGACGAATTAAAAGAGATATTGTCACAGCTAGTATCACTTTTAAAAAAAGGGTGTTTTCAGTTACCCAAATGGTGTAGTAATTCTCTCGATGTTCTACAATCTATAAATCCAGATGATTGTCAAAAAAGTGTGATAATAGGTGAGCACGAAACTGTTAAAACATTGGGCATGAATTGGCAACGTTTAGAAGACAAATTTATATTTAATTTTAAAGTGAATGCCACTAAAATCACAAAAAGGACTGTTTTATCTGTAATTGCATCTTTCTTCGATCCTTTAGGCCTTATAAACCCAATAATTGTCCTTGCCAAAATATTCATGCAAGCATTGTGGAAACATAAACTAGAATGGGATGAATCACTTCCAATGAATCTTCACAATAAGTGGCAAACTTTTCTCAATCAAATTCCTCACATACAAAAAATCAGCATTCCAAGGTTGATTTGTGTCACCAATTCTACTCCTTTTAAAATTCAAGTTCATGGATTTTCAGACGCAAGTCAAGTAGCGTATGGTGCTTGCGTCTACATAAGAGCTTTTAATGATCTTGGTCAAACACACGTCAATTTGTTTTGTGCTAAATCACGTGTAGCTCCGTTAAAAACGTTGTCAATAGCACGATTAGAATTATGTGCTGCTCTGTTATTAGCAGAATTAACAGAAAAGCTTCTATTATCTCTTGACAAAAAGGTAGATAACATATATTGTTGGACAGATTCTACCATAACAATCTCATGGATTAAAGCTTGTCCTTCTTTGTACAGTGTTTTTGTCTCTCACAGGATAACAAAAATTCAAGTTATATCTGAAACATATTCTATAACATGGAAACATGTTCCATCAGAATATAACCCTGCAGATATTATTTCACGAGGTTCCTTACCCGAAGACTTGGTGAACAACCATTTATGGTTTAACGGTCCTCAATTCTTAAAATCTGATGAACAATTTTGGCCAACGTTGAACATTCTTGAAAACACTTCAGAAGAAATGAAACATGAAACTTCAGTTTTACTGTCAATTAATATGACTGACATCATTTCAACCAACAAATTCGTTAATTCATACTCTAAAATCACAAGAATATTCTCTTACGCAAACCGATTTATCAAAAACTGCAAAATTAAACGTCCAAAACTAAATTTATCTACCAATAGCACCACATCTTTTAGCCTAGACCCTCAAGATTTGATAAATGGTGAAAAAATGATAATTAAACTCATTCAAAATTTTCATTTTAACAATGAAATAACGCTCCTTAAATCAGGACGCACATTGAACAAAGATAGTCACCTTCTTTCCCTTTCTTTATTTCTAGATAATGAAGGTTTAATTCGAGTTGGTGGTCGTCTTCAAAATTCTTCGTTGGATTTTGACAGCAAACATCAAATATTATTGCCCAAGAATCATTTATTTACTAGGGCATTGATATACCACACACATGTGAAGAATATGCACGTAGGGATGTTGACCCTAAATTCAATATTACGCCAAAGGTTTTGGATACCAGGAAGTAGAAACACCATACGATCTGTTGTACACAAGTGCGTTCCTTGTTTTCGACAACGTCCTAAGCCATCACAACAGATAATGGGAAATCTTCCTGCAAATAGAGTTACTCCATCTTATCCATTTTTACACAGTGGAGTTGATTATTGCGGTCCTTTTTTAATAAAACAAATTGGTAGAGGAAAAAGTCCAATTAAAGTTTACATTTCATTATTCATATGCTTGGCAACCAAGGCGGTTCATTTGGAAATAGTGAACAGTTTATCCACAGAAGGATTTATAGCTGCTCTCAAGAGGTTCACAGGCAGACGTGGAAAGTGTTACTCCATAACATCTGACAATGCAACAAATTTTCTTGGTGCAAAACGAAATTTAAAGGAACTAAGAGAGCTTCTTCTGTCACAAAACCATAATAATATCGTGGAAGCGTTTTGTGCCGAAGAAGGAATTCAGTGGAAGTTTATACCTCCTCGATCACCGCACTTTGGCGGTTTATGGGAAGCTGCTGTAAAAAAGGCAAAATATCATCTCACCAAAATTTTACAAAATAATCAGCTCCACTTGGAAGAATTTACCACTTCAATAGTTCAAATAGAAGCCATTTTGAATTCGAGACCCCTCACTCCAATATCATCTGATCCATCAGACCTGAATGTTTTAACACCAGCACATTTTTTAATTGGACGAACTATGCAAGCAATTCCAGAACCTGGAATTTTAGATGTAACCATCAATCGTTTATCACGATGGCAAGTAATAAGCAGAATCCAACAAATGTTTTGGAAACGATGGAGTACAGAATATCTCCATACATTACAACAGAGACACAAATGGAAAATTCAAACAGAGAATATTCAGGAAGGAGCATTAGTATTATTAATAGATGATAATCTTCCTCCAATGTCCTGGGCTATAGGCCGAGTTACAAATGTAATTCATGGAAATGATAACAAAATTCGCATAGTCGATGTAAAAACAGCACATGGAACATACAGGCGAGCTGTACAAAAATTATGTATTCTACCAATAGACATTGAAACATCAACTGTTGAAGTCCCTTCAAGGCGGGGGGTATGTTAAGAAATCGAATCAATGTAAATTTTGTATATTTGTTAATATTAGATACTATTTAAAAAAAGGACATGTATTTTTTCTTATCAATAAGAAATTCTTTGATGTAACATATTTTTCAGGCTTCCTTTTCTCTTAACATAATTATTTTGAAATATGTACCTCATAGAACAATTGTTCTAAATTCTTTAATTAAATAACTGGCGACAAATAGGCACTACTTTGTTGTGTGTAACAATTGAATTGGAAAACGGATACGACAACATCTGGCTAAAATAAATGTTGGAAATTTTGTCTTGTTTTCAAATATCATACATATGGTCACAAATATGAATATTATCGAACAATTGAAGCAACGATCAAAGAATTGTTCCGACTGATATTCATATATTGTGTATGTATGCTTATTTGATAAACAGGTATCTTGTACCTATTGAATAACGATACATACATATGTATCAGCACCTTGTGCATTAAATATTGTTGAAAAAAGGAGTATCTTGTACTCATTGTTGAACCAATTGAATGAATGTATTAGTACCTTGTGCGTAAGTACATTCATATAGAAATAGGAGTACCTTGTACTCATGGTGAATCAATTGGATGAATGTATTAGCACCTTGTGCGTAGATATATTCATGTAAAAAGGCAGTACCTTGTACTCAATTAAAAAATGATTGGTTGTCGATCATCCGTTTTGTCCAAATTCTTTTGACTAATTACTTATACCGCGATATAATTGGTTATATGTTAATCCTTTATCTAACACTTAAGGAATTTTGAGAAAGGGAAGCTTGAAATAGATTATAAGTTCTTTTCTAAGTTGTTAACAAAAATAGAAAAACATAAAAATTCAGTATAGTTTATCAAAATTAGCTAAGTTGTGAAGTACAATAATTTTTTTGTGTAGAAAATAACTAATTAATATATATTAAATTATTATAAAGTTTTTAAAACAACTTGTGTTTTTATTTTAACATCATCAAAAACCATTGATGATTCATCAACTTGTTACGACCGAACATAAGTAATGTATCACTCACTTATGAAGAACTAGAAACACTAATGGTTGAAATTGAGGCTATTCTGAATTCACGTCCGCTAACTGCTATATCTTCAGACCCAAATGACCTTACAGCTTTTAACTCCTGGTCATTTTCTGATAGGCGAACCACCTACTTCCACCTTTAGAGGTTAAAATGTTAGAACGATGGAAATTAGTGACACAGATAAAAGAACAATTTTGGAATCGATGGTCCAAGGAATACCTTAATGAATTGCAACATCGCTACAAATGGAAAAAACAATGTCATGACTCATGACATCAAACCAGGAGTGATGGTAGTACTAAAAGATGATCAGCTACCACCAATTTCTTGGAAATTAGGTCGTATTGTAGAAACATTCAAGGGAAGTGATGATTTAATAAGAGTAGCTGATTTGAAGACAAGTAATGGAATTGTCAGAAGAGCAATTCATAAATTGGCTCCTCTTCCAGTCGATATAATGGAGAAAATTTTGAAATTAATTCAAATTTGCTATCAAATGAGAAAAATGAGAATCAAAAACAACAAAAAGTTGATCAAACTTCAAGTCAAAAACGAAGTAGACCAGAGAATATACAAAATGAAAACAGGAAAACTGCTAAACAACCAAAAAGAAACCATAATACATTCACTTTATTTTTAATCATTTGTTTAGTTCTCCCAATTTCTTCACAAATACAAATATCGTCATTCAAATCACCACCAGGAATATATTTTGAAAATATGGGAAATGTTCAACTAGTAAAAGATGAATGGAATTTAGTTATCTATTATAATACCAGTTTTCTTTGGGAAGAAATTATTTACATAAAACAAGGAATTAAAAACTTAACAAAACTAACAGAATATGCTCAAGACAATGTAACACAACAAGCAACAATTAGCCAGTTTTATAATGTTGTTAAACAAATAGAAAGTAATAATGAATTACTTCTTAATGGAGAGAACAACAAAACCAGAAGGAAAAGACGAGGAGCAATAAATCTTATTGGAAATGTCAGAAATTATAAATAATTTACATAATAATGACAAACATTTATTATCGTTGATAAAAAATCAAACATTTATCATAGATTCTACTGTAAATGTTATTAAAAAAACTGAAGAAAACACTGCACTGAAAATAAGAGATATGAATAATTATATAAATAAAACAATAGAATCTTTTAAGCGTATTGATAAACAGCTACGACAACAAAGAATAGCACAAGCTTTTAACACTCTGGCTTTGCAATTATTGCTGATTTTAAATAATTACCAAAAAACTCAAACAATTCTTCTTGACGTATTAATCGATACTCATCATGGAAAGATAAATCCACAACTTATTACACCATCACAATTGTCTGAACAACTGTTAAGAATACAAGCTAATTTGCCAGCTACAATTAAAATTCCAAGTAATGCGAAAAACATTCTAAAAATATATAATTTGATCTTGATGACAATTGAAGGAAGGGTGATACTTAACAAAATAATTTTTCGATTGAAGCTGCCTTTATTCACACAAGAATATTTTGAATTATTAAAAGTTATTCCTGTTCCTTTTCAGTCAATGGTACATTTATGATACTGGAATCACTTACGGATTTTCTCATCATTAATCTCCATATAGAAACCAGTATTATCCATTATCAAACATGGAGTTAAAGAGTTGTATAACTAGTGAAAACGAATTTATTTGCGTACAACAGCATCCACTATTCTCCAAGGGATCGAAATTTAATTCATGTGAAATCAGCGCTGTCAGTCATTGGTCACGAAATTTCACCTGTAAATCAAAAATTATCTCTGATCCTCCTCAATGGATACAATTAATTCAGACTAAGTATTGGATTTACATAATGCCAAGGAAAACTATTATAAATATAGTTTGTGACAATCAATTGAAACAACAAATTTTAGAAGGTTCTGGAATAATCAAAATAGATCCAAGTTGTACTATAAAAGACGACATGACAACTTATTGTAGGTCAAAACATTTATTCCAGTAAACTACAAAGTGGATTTACACCAACGAAATTATTACTTGAATTTACTAATGTAACTTTATTGATACCACCAATTAATCCAACTGATGTAGTAAATGACATAACTCAAGATATCAAAAATATTCAACAATCCATTAAAATACTAAAATTGAATGAAAATCTTGTAGCAGACATCAAACAACATTCAACACATCACTACGTGGTATCATATTTTGGGTTATGTTTGGTTTTAATTATTATAACATATTTAATATCCAGATATATTTATATTAAATTTTGGACAAAACGCAGAGTCGCTGAAAAATCAACCACTAACAAGGAAGACGAAATGCATAACTTTGAATTCCAGGCAGATTTACAATCATTGAGCAATAGCTCAAGGCGGGGAGAATGTTAAGAGTTAGGTTTAAAAAACAGAATATTAATGTTAGTTTTTTAAGTAAACCATGTATCTCTTAATATAATAGGAAACATTTAAATTTATGTGTCCTGTATTTTTTATAATTTAAATAGAATAGCGAAAGTGTTAAGAATATGAAAACAATATTGTACACAAAAATCATTTTAATCCTTTTAAATAAATTCAATATGCATAACATTAGTTTAATAAAATAAATGTCCCTAATAATATAACACTAATGTAAAACAAATGTATCTATCGCTAGAAAGTCAATAAAAATTGATCCTTATCTTAAGATAGATACTTGAAAATATTTATAAAAAGGGTAGAAAAAAGGATGCACCTGTATCCTATGCAGGATGAATAAATTAAATGATTTTTAGTTTTTTATATTACTTAATATGTATTTGTTTGTATTAGTAAAACTTAAGATTTTTATAATATATAAATAAGAATATTTCATTAAATAAAATGAGTTATTTTCGAACATTGAAAATAGAAGTATCTTTTAGTTTCATTTTGAAAAACTCGAAAAGAATATTTACTAAGTAGATAGATTTTGGATACAAGAATTTAAAGTCTATTCATGGAACTGAAAGGGTGATTTACTTTTTCAGTATATTTATACAATTCTTAGTACATACAATATTCACCGCGGTTAATAAAAGAATTAATCGCGTTATATACCTGTAAAACCTGTATAAGCCGGAACCTCTAGGGACCGGTAAAAAATTCCGTATTGTACAGGTTTCCGGCTTGTGGAGGGTGTCATGTACATATTTTCCAATGAAAATGTACCGTCTATATCTCTATGATTTTATTATAACAACACATAAAACAATTTTAAATTCAAAATTTATTTAATTAAATAAAGTTCACATATTCTATAAAATAGAAAATACATATGTAGATACATACTGCATATGTATGTTTCAAAAATCTGAAAAAAAAAAACAAAACAAAACAAAACATAACAAGTAATGAAACTAAAGTATTCTTCATAAATTAACATAATTATAGCATAAAGCTAGAAAAAATTATATGTTTATATATTTTACTTTATATTTTAATTATAAAAAATGCACTTTACTCCTGAAAAAAGTCCAAAATGGTAGCTTGTTTTTTACTTTGTTTTAAGATATGATTTTGAACTTCTCTATTTACTGCATATGTCATATTTAAAATGTTTGTGTCTCCTACACTAAGAGCATAGTTTCTAACGACCTCCAATGCTTCTAAAACCTGTCTGCCAGAAACTTTTGCAATCTGATTTTCTGGCTGTTCTATTTCCTCATCTGATGAATTTATTATATTTTCATCAGTTTCAAATTCAGTCTGTTTACATTTGCACCTTTTTGTTTTATGTCACGAAAAAACTTTATATAAAAAACGGTAATACATTTTATGTCCCTTTTTTATATGAAGTTTTTTCATGACAAAACAATAATGTGCAAATGTTAACAGGCTGATTTATGTACAGTCACTTGTTTCTTTCTTTTTTTCTTATGTTCACGAATAAAACAAAAGCGAATTGACGATTACAACAAGCTTTTGATGTGTAATGTCAAATAAGGCATTTTTGTTCGTTTTTTGTTCCTCTTTGCCGCTTTTTTAAATTTTTTTTTCCGGCTTAAAGAGGTTCTTACAAACACAAATAAAGCATGTTTTACTATTCCGGGTTCGCGTTAGACAGGTTCCGGCTTATAGAGGGTTAATTTATATGAAAATGAACTTCAAAATCTCGGGACCGTAAAAATTTTCCGGCTTAGCCAGTATTCCGTCTTATAAAGGGTCCGGCTTATACAGGTTTTATTATTCTTCAAACTGTAAGTATTTATATAAAGACATATATACATATGTATCAGAATCATTATAAATTAAATTTAACTATACATACTTTATTTAACAATTAAAGTCAGTACAGGCAAGATAGGCATCCTTTTCTATACTCTTTAACATTTCGTTTGTATAAATCTGTCTCGTGTGTGGGGTGATCAGATCTCAATTTCAATCGAGGGAAATCTTTTAAATTAAATATTACCAAGGGCAATCAACTCATCGGGTACTGCCTCCATAAGCACAATACTGACTTTAATTGTTAAATAAAGTAGGTATAAATGAAAGACTATTTCTTTACACTACTATTTTAGCACTCTTATTAAGAAACTATAAGAAACTAAAATGTCAAAACAAAACATATGACACACTTCTAACTAATACATACAAAACACCAGTTCATTGCTTGTATTATAGATAGTTTTGGTTTATTGAATAAAAAGGCATACATATTATGTATTTGTTTTGAAAAAAAAAAATGGCAACTCAAAGTGAAAACTTTGAAAAACTTCGGAAAAACAGTAAATATTTTTCAGAACTTCCACTATCTTTGTAATGAGACATTTTTACTCTGTTATGCAGGCCAAAATTGGATTTTCACATGATGAATTATTTATCGTGTATGTATTTTGGATTTTTGGAAATGAATCGTTTACATTTTTAAATAAAATCTACTATAATTCTTGTATTTTGAAGCAATTTTTACTCTGGAAAACAATATGGTCGGGATTTTATTTAAATGAATTTTAAATAATTGAAAAATATCATAGTACAAAATTAATACATAATCACAAAACTAACAGTGGTCCATCATGAACATGGAAAGAAAAATGGACTATGAATGAATATTCATTATTCGCACTGTAAATGTTGGCAAGATGGGGTTAATGTACAATAAAATGTACAGGTTTATGCGTGATCGCTTTTAATACGGATTTTGGTTTACTCCCAATTTTATGTGGTATGAACTCGATAATTCGGAATTTGGCTTAAGCCCAATTTATTTGGGTTTAATCCCAATTTTTTTTATATGTATGTGTGAGGTTAAATGCAATATGGCGGATTCTAATTTTTATGGTGAAAGGGCCAAAATAGACTAGGTACTAGGTACCAATGCGCTAGTTGTAACAATTTTTTTCCTACTTGGTATAATAAGAATAGTCTAAAATAATTTTAGCTGACGGTTGTAATACACTCATACTCGTTACAACTTGGTCGTGCCACCATAAAGTGTATTTTCAGCAGTTGTTAAAACCGGTTATAAACTCGTTTGCGACGGTGGCACTGCTACCTAGTCTATTTTCAGCCAAAGTGAGGCTGTCACGTTCTTCTTCTTCTAATAATAATATGTATAATCCCAATTTACAGTTTATATCGTACTCCCAATTTACCCCCCAATTCTACATAAGAAAGAGTCTCTTATTTCTCTTACTTCTCTAAACTTTTTATCATAAGAGATTTATTAGCAGAAATTGTTATTCTACATAGCAGACGTGTGGTGATAATCATGCGTAAGAGGCTAAGAGATTTTAAACTCACCAAAATCAGCTGATTGTCATTTGACATTCATATAATTTTAATTTTGTTGTTTTAAATAAGTTGTTTTTTATTGTTAAAAGTTTTAAAAAAAAGTAAATTATGGAAAATTCTGGTAAGTTTATTTTATATATGGTATGTATTTATATAAAATCATACAAACATTTCATACGAATGAAGTATGAAGTACATATTCCTTAATGGGATTCGCTGCGAATTTCTATATTGAAAAATATGTATTTAGCTTTTATTTTGTAAATTAGAAAAGTAATTTTATTTACCTCCTTTCTAACCTTTTTACTACTTCATTTAAAATTACCAACATCAACTCTTCCATAATCTTTTTCTTTTATTAATTTTTTTTTTAAATTTTTAATTTCTTCACTTTTTAAAACTCCACTTTTACACACAATAACAATAAGAGGACCTCACCAATGACCTGCTGTGCTAAGTTAATAGACTTTTGACGTTAGAAAAGTCTCTTATCCTCTTATCCAGAATATCAAATTCTCTTAACTAAACTAAAAACTAAACACCACACCACAAACTTTAAGAGTGATGCTTATTGGTAACATCTCTTATCTCTTACCTAGAATAGCAATTTCTGCTAAGTGTCTGCTAATGGTAGCCTTCACACGACGTAGCAAAGTTTCAATACGCTGTAGCAATGAAATCATTTCACCAAGTGTTTACAAATCAATTCCTCACGTACACACGTTGTAACATTGAGTCAGTTCAAAAAGTAAACACTGCATTAACACTGCAGCTAAGATAACAATCAATCGTTTAAAAAGTAATCATGACTAAAATCATGTGTTCATTTTTGCATCATATTAGCAACACTAGCTTAACATTAACATAATTTTTGCAACACCAAATTCGATGTTGCGATGACTGTTTAACGTGAAAATTTTTGACGTTTGTGCATCATTTAATCGAGCAAGTTTTTTTCAAATATTATTTTACGAGTTATTTTGTAAATTTTCACTATGAGTAACAATACTAATAATGATATTGATGATATTGGTGATAATGAGAAGTAAGTATTATTAAAAATAATTTTTCTATTTTGTTTTCTTCTTCGTAGCGCAAATAAACGTGTTCTTCGTAATTGGATTTTTTTAAATAAATATGTGGTCAAATAACTTTGATTTGATTCTACACTTTCATCAATTAAATTCCTTAAAATTATATTTTTTAATTGATTAGATGACATTGTATGTAATTTAGTTTAGGTATCAATATCCAATTTTTAGAAAAAGCAACACTAACGTCAAAGTGTCATAAAATGCATCAGCTGTGTCAGCGCATCATCAGAGCATCGCAACATAAAAAGTTAATGTTGCGGTAACATTTAAGTAACATTACCGCAGTGTTGCAGCGTCATGATTACTTTTTGAACTGACTCATTGTTGCAGTAGCAACTCCATCAACATACAAAATAAGAATGGCAGCCATCTTAGTTTAATAATATTTTCAACCCCAGATAAATTTTAATTTCATAGTATGTATTTGTGATTCAAACATGTGTTGGTGGTTTCACTGGTGAAATAGGCTGAACCTTGGCAACTCGAAACTGAACAAATTTCTTTTACTCACCAAACCCCTTTCATCGACAAACTGATTTGCTACACCGAGGTTCGTGAAACTTTGCTACATCGTGTAAAAGCTACCAATTGCATTTAAGAGGCTAAGAGTCTCTTATGTAGAATTGGGGGGTTAATCCAAAATTCGGATAATTTTACCGTATAAATGTCAAAACTGTAAAAAAAAAGGCAAAATATTAAATAACAATACTTTTATATACATAAATTGTTTTAGTTTATTTACCTTTTCTAATTTTTTTTTTTCATCGAATTTCAAACAGAATAATCAATCTATAATCTATATGTAGCTAATTTTAAATGTATTTAGTTACTTACCTAATTACGGTTTCTTAAAAAGAATTATTTATTAATTATTTTATTATGGAGACTTTTGAAAATGTTAAATGTCGATTGTGTTTAAAAATTTCAGATAAAATGGAAAATTTATTCGCGACAGATTCTAAATACAAATTCATTATTGAGGATTTTATTGGACTGAAGGTATAAGATAATAAGAACCATACATAATTGATTGTAAATATTACTGTTTTTTTTTTCCTCAAATTTAGATTGAATACAGCTTAAGATTACCATCAATGATTTGTGATATTTGCATAAATATGATCAAAAAAATACTTGAATTCAAAGAAACTTGTATTAAATCACAACATATTCTTCAAAATCAAGAAGAATCTGTAATAAATAACATAAAAGTAGATACAGATATGTTAAATATTAAAATTGAAAATCCTACCATTGATGAGAGCATAACAGAAGTGAAAATTACATGTGATGATGAATTCAATGAATATAAATTAGAGGAAAATACGATGAACAAAAATGATCAACCAGTAACCACAAAGGTAAGAAGTGATGAAAACAAACAGAAGTCAAAGAAAAGAAAAACAAAAACGTTATTAAAAAATTCCGGAAAAGATAATTCAAAAATCAAGAAAGAAGGAAATACAATCGAAAAGGTACCAACGCGTCCAACATGGAAACAAACTGAGGAAAAATATAAAGTTTCATGTTATATCTGTGGTAGAATGTTGAATAAATTTATAATGGAACATCATTTGAATAGGCATTTAGGTAAATTCTTTAAATAAATTTTTTTTTTTGATAAAAAAAAGAAGATATATATCTTGTCTCAGGTCGAACACCATTTGAATGTAAAGTTGAAGATTGTAAAAAAGCATTTCCATCTCCAAGAGAATTAAGACAGCATATACAATATCATCACAGTAATGAAAAACCACATAAATGTGATATTTGTGGACAATGTTATAGAAATACATCACAAATGAAATTACATAGAACAACACATTTTGAGCCAACAGTACCATGTAATTTATGTGGAAAACTTTTTAAAAATCGTAATTTATTGCATAAACATAATGTTAAACATTATGGACAACGAAAACATAAATGTGATGATTGTTCATTCAGTTCATCACGTAAATGGTCATTAAAAGTACATTTTAAGAAAATTCATAAAAAAGAAGCAATCAATTGTTATTCATGTGGTATGTTATTTGCAAATAATACAAATTTAGAAATACATGTAACGAATAGTCATCCAGGAAATAAACAAGATGTTATTCAAAAAGAGCAAAATAATTTAAAAATTATAAATCAGAACAATATTGAGCGTAGCGAAAATAAATAAATTGTACGTGCATATGCATAAAAATTGTATTTTTATTTTTTGACATTTTCCTATATTATGTATTGTAATATTCAATTACGTTTTCTCTACATCATACGAGTTTGAATTTTAGTAGATTGAAAGAGGGATTGACAAATTTAAAAGTTCGCACTGTTAAAACTATGTGACAGTGTCCGGGTTGCTTGTATAATCCAAGATTCCGATATAGGAAGTGAAATAGTCTTCCACTGCCATTGGGATACCCTTATAGTATAGACATACATAACTTAGTTAACCAACTCATCCATTTAACCAACTCATTAACCAAAATAAGTGACAGACATAATGTCAGCTGGTTTATTTTGATATTTGTTTATTTAGATTTTTTTCTGTTAATAGCTGTATGATACGGTATTAATTTCATGATTAATTTCGTTATTAAAAAGAGATAACAAGTATGTTTTACGGAAAAAGCAACTAGAAAGAAACAGAGATATGACTAACACTTATTTCAGTATTAATACCAGGGCTGCCAAATGGATACAATCCATTTTCCATTTTATCTGAAATTTTTAAACACAATCGACATTTAACATTTTCAAAAGTCTCCATAATAAAATAATTAATAAATAATTCTTTTTAAGAAACCGTAATTAGGTAAGTAACTAAATACATTTAAAATTAGCTACATATAGATTATAGATTGATTATTCTGTTTGAAATTCGATGAAAAAAAAAAATTAGAAAAGGTAAATAAACTAAAACAATTTATGTATATAAAAGTATTGTTATTTAATATTTTGCCTTTTTTTTTACAGTTTTGACATTTGTATTGTACCAATTTGCCAACATTTACGGTGCTGTAACATTCATTGGGTACGTTTACACGCTGTAGCAATGAAATCATTTCATCAAGTGTTTATAATTCAATTACGCACGTACATACGCTGTAGCATTGGTGCAGTTTCCAAGGTTCAGCCTATTTCACTAGTGAAACCACCAACACATGTATGAATCACAAATACTATGAAATTAAAATTTATCTGGGGTAGGGAATATTCTTGAAGTAAGATGGCTGCCATTATTATTTTGTATGCTGATAGAGTTGCTACTGCAACAATGCTACAGCGTGTGTACGTGAGGAATTCATTTGTAAACACTTGGTGAAATGATTTCATTGCTACAGCGTGTGAACGTACCCAAAGTGAACATTTTACAATACAAAATAAAGTAGAAGAAAAATTAATAAACGAGGTTCAAATCTATCTACTTTCATATCATGAAAAATTAGCTGAATACAAAAATATTATAAAAAAAGGAGAAGTTAAACAAAATATTCAAATATTCGTAAAAATTTATTAATGCTGTCCCTGTTGCGTTTGCTGCGAGGTTCTAGTTCTCGCTATAGGGTTGTTTTATTATTAGCTGCGTTCCTTTGGGCTACTCAGGAGTAGATAAGCGTAGTTAGGCGTAGATATGTTTCAAAAAAAATTGATCGAAACAGAGACATAGCTATTGTGGTTTCTGCGAGAGCAAACTGTGTGTTGCAAAAACTTAGTGGATGAAGTATACGCCCAACTACGCTTGCTTTCTACACCTGAATATAAATAGGAGTAGTTGAGCGTAGATCATGGTAAATAGAATAAGAAGGTATGCTGAAAAGGGGGTTTTAACCTAAAATAAATATATCGGTTACAGATGACGTAGCTGCGACGAATTTTTGAATTTTTAGAAATATAAACTGTTGTACGTTCACAATAATTATATGGTTATTTATTTATTTCATTCATACAGAATGATTTTTATAATAAAAATATTGCAATTCTTACTTATAATAACACAAATACTTATACTACTGTACTTTAATAATAATTTATTATTAATAATACTTGTATAATTAATTAATATTAACAAATTATTAAAGTGAAGTAGGTATTAATTATTTACCTGAAAGGTTTATAATTTTAAAATGCTAACATTTCTTTTTGGTGCTTCTGTAACTAATGTATATACACAACTTTGACTATGACAATCTTTTATCACATGTTTTTAAGCATGAACAATACAAGCAATTTTAACTTTTTGGAAAATGTGGAGAAAGCATATTTAAATCTGTTAAATTTATGTATAACTATAATGTATATGATTCTTGATGATTCTTCATCATTATAATCAGAATCTTTAAATGTACTTGAACCACCATCATCACCAATTATATTATTATTATTATTTATTTTTGACTTTATAGGTTTTATACAATCATTTTTATCATTTATTAATTCACTATTTTGTGGTATGTAATACATATTTTTACAAATTTTATTTTTTCAAGATCAATTTAGATACTTTGAAATTTATATGAAAAAAAAATAAACATTTAAATATTTATTTGACAACATTTACATTAACAATAATAATAAAAACAATTATTTCTCATGTATTTAATACATTTTATTTTACTGGTTTCACATTTTTTTCAAATGGAAATCTGAAAAATTTAACTTTTTCCTGTATAATTTTTACAGGACATCACCATTCACCACAATTATAGTTTTTTAATTTATTTATAAGTCACTTTATTTATAAAATAATTAGTTAACCATTAGGCACTATGAAAACAACATATAAACAAAATGTAAACAAAAACTTTTTCGTCGCAGCTACGTCATCAACTTATTGTAATGTCACTAAAAAACAAAAAAAATCTCCGCCATATTGCTTTTCAGCATACCTTCCTATTCTATTTACCATGGCGTAGATGGAAGTAGATTCATCTAGTGATGTCGAAAACAGCTAATTTCAATTAGCAGCTAAAATTAGCAGTAACTGCTAATTTTGAATCAGAATATAACAAATATATATTTATTATGTAACATGCTGCTAACTGCTAAATGCATTTTTTTTTTGAATTGTTTCTTGTTTCGTTGCTTTTACACTTGAAACACATGAAACCAAATTTTTCTTATACTTATCTAAAGTAAAAAAATAAGGTATAAAATATTTTTATGAATTTGAAAAGTCTTATTCATAAAATTATTTCAAATCAAAAGGATAATCTGGGCTTTTTGTTTTTAAACACCCATAAAAACAACATACAGGCCAGGCCATATAGTCAAATTTCATTCAATTTTAAATAATTGATATCATTCTAATTTCAAAATATGTAACGTTGCAGATTTGTAGGTACAAATTTACTTATCAAAAAAAATTATTAGCATTTACCAATTAGCATACCCAAATTTTTGTACTATACCTAGACCTACCTGTCCTACATATTACTTATGCAGGTACAAATTTACAATTACAGGAGTTGATGCATCAGCATCACCCAATTCCCATGAATAAAAAAAAAAGATATTAGTATTAGAAATAGCAGTTTCTGCAAGCAAGCAAATCAAGTTAGTAGTTAGCAACTAGCAGCATGTTACATTTGTTTCATTCTGATTCAAAATTAGCAGTAGCAGCTATTTTTTAAAATGAATAGCAGTTAGCAGTTGCTAAAGCTGTTATGATACGGTATTAATTTCATGATTAATTTCGTTATTAAAAAGAGATAAAGCTGTTATGATACGGTATTAATTTCATGATTAATTTCGTTATTAAAAAGAGATAATAAGTATGCTTTACGGAAAAAGCAACTAGAAAGAAAGAGAGATATGACTAACACTTATTTCAGTATTAATACTGAAAATGTCAAAAAATAACTCTCCCAATTCTCCAAATTCCAATATCCTTCCATTAATCATGAAATTAATCATGAAATTTGAACATTAATATTATTTTTGTGTTGCCATCGTGTTTAGACATTTTTGTCAGTTTGATATTATATTTAAACGAGTGTGATGTGTCCAATTTTTTATTTCTAATTTTGTTCAGTGAGTACAAACAAAATGAATAGAAAAGAAATAATAATCACGAACATTCATTTACTAAATTATATAATTGCCATTTACTTTTAACAAAGATAATGGCAACACAACTTTAAGAAAATGTCAGCTGATTTTGATAGTGTGTCTCTGTTTCTCAAATCTGTTGTCTTTTTCTTTAAGTACTTAAAATTTCCAATAGTATTAATACCGTATCATAACAGCATAAATACCAATAGCAGCTAATTTTTAGCTGCTATTGCTATTAGCAGCCATCACTAGATTCATCTACGCCTGAAATCCCAATGGAACGGAGCTCTAAAATAGTGTTCCCCAATGACCATCAGTATAAACAAAGTTAACGACGACAACTGACAAGCCATCATCTTCAAACGTCAATTATCACTACAAGTGAACAACGGTTGTACAAGAAACAAAGTAGTTTGATCCTTTCTTTTGCTTTTTGTAAGGAGTATATGTAGAGATTCAAAAAAAAATTTTATTTTAAATGGAAGAGAGAGCTGAAATTCGAGATTTAAGATGTCGATTATGTTTAAAAATTTATGATGATAGAATGGAGAGCTTTACAAATAATTCCAAATATAAACCAATCGTTGAGGAATTCACAGGATTAACAGTAATAAAAATAAAATAATTTAAGAGGAACCAAAAACTGTTTTCAAATATTGTTAAATTATTTCAGATTCAACTTAGTGATAAACTACCATGTATGATTTGTAGTGGATGTACTTCAGTGGTAAACATTTTACTTGAATTTATAGAAACATGTAAAAAATCAGAGAAGATCCTTAAAGAAGAAGGAAAGTTAATTAAGTGTGAAGAAATACCAATTAAAACAGAGAAAATTTATGACTATGAAGAACTTACAAAATGTGTTAGAAACAATATACCAGTGAAAGTAAAAGAGGAAATTTGCACAGAAAATTTGGATTGCACTGCATCATCAACTAGTAGAATTAACGTTGGAAAGAGAGTAATTATAAAACGAAAAAGAATTAGAAAACGTAAAAGTTCCACGAGTAAAAATAATGTTGGCTTAAGACAGTTTAATGTACCAAGAAGATTCTATGATGGTTTAGAATCAAGGCCAAGTGAAAGCGTTCCAAGTCGTTTTGATGAACAAGACATTTATAACAACTGTTTAAGACGAAGACCAATTGAAAGCGTTCCAAAACGTTTTGATGAACCTAACATCTCTTTCGGCAATTCAGGTCGAAGACCAGTTGAAGGCGTTTCAAGTCGTTTTGATGAACAGGACATTATTGACAAATATTTAAGAAGATTACCAATTGAAGGCGTTCCAAAACGTTTTGATGAACCTAACATCTCTTCCGGCAATTTAGGTCGAAGACCAGTTGAAGGTGTTTCAAATCGTTTTGATGAACCTAACATCTCTTCCAGCAATTTAGGTCGAAGACCAGTTGAAGGCGTTCCGAGTCGTTTTGATGAACAGGACATTATTGACAACTATTTAAGACGAAGACCAGTTGAAAGTGCCTCAAATCAGTTTCGTGAATCGGATGTTCTCGACAGCTATTTAAGACGAAGACCATTGGAAAGCGCTTCAAGTCAGTTTCGTGAATCGGATGTTCTCGACAACTATTTGATAAGAAGACCAATTGAAAGCGTCCCAAGTCAAATTCGTGAATCGGATGTCCTCGACAACTATTTGATAAGAAGACCAATCGAAAGCGCCTCCAGTCGTTTTGATGAACAAAGCATTTCTTCTAGCAATTTAGGTCGAAGACAAATTGAAAACTTAGGTTCAGTTAATATTGAAAATGGCCAAACACACATTGATCCTGGTAATATAATTGGAAAACTAAATAGTAGAGCTCGAAGAACTCTAAACAGAATGTTGAGAAGAGAACAAAGCGGTCAACTGAATATTCCTCGTAATATTAAATTTTTAAATTCAGTTTATCATGTTAATTAACAAAAGAATTAATTACAGGTGAATCAGCATTTAAATGCAGAGTTAAAAGTTGCGAAAAATCATTCACATCTTTAAAAGATTTGAAGCAACATATATGGAGTAACCATAAAGGAGGACGGAGAGAAGAATTTTGAGGACTCATAAAAATCTTACCAATTAAAAACATTAATGCAAGATAGAATAAATATCAGTGAAAAAAATAAAATGTAATAAATTCTTTACTTAGAGTTAAGTTTTGTCTATAAAGTATGCAAAAGTCAAAAACCAATTTCTTCTTTTCACGCAGTGGATGCGTACCATCTCAGACGGTAATATCTATACCGATAGCACAAATGCAAGCATATTTTAATTAAAAAATTAAGTTTTCTGATTTCTTTCTTAAGAGCTTTCTTCTCTTTGTTTGAGTACAGCCAAAAAACATTGCAATAGAGAAAAACTTTTAACACCGTATAACGTATAACGTATAATCAATCACAAATTTATTTTTTTTCTTTCGCAGTCATTTTTCATTTTACAAGTAAATAAACAAATGATATTGTCAATTTTTCTTTGTTTTTTTTAAAAATAATTGTTAGTAAAAAAAATTATTTTTTTTCTTCTATAATTTGTAATTAATTTTTTTGCAAAAAAAAAAATGTCCTATATGATATGAATTACAAATAAAAACAAAAATTATGAAAACTTTTACAAAAATTATTTCGAAAATAAAAAATATTCAAAAAAGAATTTTTTTGTGGTAGGAATGTACAACATACATATGCATATTGTATTTCTGTATGACAAAATTAATTAAAAATAAAATTAGATATTCAACACTTCATTATATTTTAAACCGTTTTCGTCAGAAATCCGTTTTCAAAGTTGAATATCTCGACATAATAAAATTTAATAAAAAAAATATTCGGCAATTTTGAACTAATATTTTTCTCCCAAACTACAAAAACTAAGATACATATATGATAAACATTATGTTGTATATGGTATTAAGAGGTATAATGAAAATAATAGAAAAAAAAAATATTTCATTTTCAAAAAAACAAATTTTTTTCAAAAAAATATGTATCTTATGTACATATTTTTATTTAAAACAAAAAAAATTCACCGCTCCCTTGTGGTGCGGTGTACAAATATGTACATATTTTTATTTAAAACGAAAAAATTCAAAAGTATAAATAGTAATTTGTAATGTAATGTAATGCTGGAATCAAACAAGTAGAGAAAAGCTCAGGAAAGCTTTCGAAAGCTCTTAAGAAAGAAACCAAAAAACTTAATTTTTTTAATTGAAATATGCTTGAATTTGTGCTATCTATATAGATATTACGTCTGTGATTCTATTCAAGAGCTTCAGAATAGAGCTTTCTCAGATAAATTTTTATAAAAATGTAAAAACTATGAATTCTTTCGTTCCTCATGAAGGAATCTTTCAATACTTAATACTTTTTGCGAACGTAAGCTAAGCAACTTTCGATCGTAATCTACAATTGGGAAAAGACAAGAATATAAATAGTTCTCAAATAATGGATCGTCCTTTTATCTCATGTGTTTTCCTCATTCCTCTTACGATTTTAATAAATTCAGATGTATTGTGTTGTGATAGTGATAGTATCTCCGAAACCGTCGAATAATCGTCATTCGTCATATTGAAATTCAGCTTAAATATTCGAGTTCCTGAATCCTGAAATTCATCAATCGAAATTCGAAGATCATTTGACTTTTTCCAAGATTCGATGACATCCATTAACACTCTCTTTTCCACTTATATAGCTTGCAGCTTTTCTTTTTCAATATTGATGTACCACGCAGCGCTGTGCACAAAAAGCGCTGTGTCGTTCGTCACCCATAATTTAAAAAATAAAAATGGACTAAGGAGCTTTATTTAATTCGCAGTTTTCCACTCTTCTCACCTATCTGGCATCTATAAGGTACGGTTATTTATAAAAATCATTCTCTGTCTCTCTCGCTCTCTCGTTTCACCACTATCTCTTTCTGCTAAAATTACATTACAGCTTCAAATCAGGTTCAAACTGATAAATAATTTTAGATCCGTTCAAAATACAAAACTCTTCTGACTCACGCATAAACGTAGTTAATGTTTGAATTATTATTAATTGATTTTAGTCTTGATTGAATTTTGTACATACTGCATTGTGCTTGGAGAAATCAACAAATTTAAAACACAAAGATGGAAGAAGAAGTCAAAATTACTCAAGATCAAAGATGCCGATTATGTTTGGAAAATTCTAATAATAGACAAAATTTATTTTCACCTGATTTCGCATTTAAAGAGGCTATCGAAGATCTTACTGGAATAAAGGTATGTAAGTAATCAAAAATAAGAAAAAAGTCATTTACATAAAACTTAATTCATTTGTTATCCTTATTATTACATATTTTAGATTGAGTTTGATGAGAATCTACCATCCTCGATATGTATTTCCTGCAAAGAGATAATAAAAACTTTACTTGAATTCAGAGAAACTTGCATTGAATCACAAAATATTCTTTCGAGGGAACAAAATCTTCTAAAATTAGAAGAAATAAATGATACAGAAAAATCTGAAAATGATAATGATAACTATCCTTTGAACATAAAAACTGAAAATGACACTTTGCGTGAAACAAATACCCTACATCAAGACGATATTGAGAACTTACAAGAAGATGTAGAAGTTTCGAAAAATATTTCAATCAAACGAACTAAAAGAGTTAAAAAAATTATTGATAATTCATCAAATGATGTACGACATAGTAAACAAACAAAAAAAACAAAATCTAAATCCAGAAGACTGAATAATAGAAAGCAAGTAGAAAAATCACAAGATATTCAAGATCATACAAAATCTAAATCAACAATGATTTCAAAAAATGAACCTAAAATGAAATTATGGAAAAAATATGCTCAATCATATGATACACCATGTTACATATGTGGAAAATTATACAGTAAATTTGTTCTTCAATATCACATTAATAGTCATTTAGGTAATTAAGTTCATTATGTATTGAAGACAATGAAAAAAACGGTAAATATAAGAAAAAAATATTAATAATAAACTTATCTTATTCCAGATCGACGACCATATGTATGTAAAGTAGAAAATTGTGATAAAGCATTTTCATCACCGACACATTTAAGACAACATCATATACATTGTCATATTGATGATACACCACATAAATGTGAAATTTGTGGACGTGGTTGTAAAACAGCTGCTGCTTTAAAAGTTCATAAAACGTATCATTTTGATCCACAATTACCATGTGAATTATGTGGAAAATTATTAAGGAATCGTAAAGCATTAAAAAAACATTTATTCAATCATACTGGAGAACGTCCATATAAGTGTGATGAATGTGATAAATCCTTTAAAAGTCATTGGTCATTAAAAGTACATTTAAGAATACATACAAAAGAGAAACCATTTTTATGTACAGTATGTGGTGAATATTTTACATACAGTCAAATGTTAAAACAACATGTAGAAAAAAATCATCCAGGAAGTGTTGTAAGCTATGCTCAACACAGGCCAGATACAGAAGAAAATTTACAGTAAAAAAAATTACCATTATGTACCTAAAGGTATATTATGAATGTATATACTCAAAGAGGACACTTCAACAAATATCAATGTCGAAAAATTACGATTTTTTGTCCATGGGATGCTGAGATACAGCTCTTTGAAAAAAATTTTCAAAATTTCCATTAAAAATGTATGGTATAAATTTGTATACGCACGGCTAAAATTTTAACATTGTCGATCAGGCGATCATAGGTTTAAAAAAAAAAAAACTTTGTAAATTAGTTTAGTTTTTAAAATGCAATAAATAAAATCTTAAAGATAATATTATACTCAACTAGTTTTTTATTACCGTTTAGGTATATACATATCATGTAATTTATACTGGGCTGTTACCGACAAATTGGTGAAAAAAACGGATAAAAACGGTCTATTTATTTCTCACCGTCCAGCTTCAACTCAAGCTAAATTTTTATTACAACACACACACACACACACACAATATGAAATATTCTCTAATAAACAAATTAATTAATTGAAATTTTATTTAAATTGAATTTAAAATTTGAAGAAAATTTCAAATAAAAAAGTGAACAAATAGAAAGGAAAACAACAACCTTCATTTCAAAATATGGGCACAATGCACGGCATACACATTACAAGGCAATGTAAAGAAATTTTTTCATTTGTTTTGTGACGTCACTCAGATCGTCTTTGCATATAAATTTTTTTTTTTTAAATTTTTTTTTTTTTTTAAATTTTATTCATTTGTTTCATATAAAACGACCAGGATGACGTCACAATTCTAACGGTCACTACGATACTTACATTGCCTTGTTATGTGTATGCCGTGGGCACAATGCATGGTAAAAGGAACACTATTAAGGTATTATAAAGAATGAATGAGAAAAGAAACGTGACGTCAAAAAGACTCATGAATATGAGTATGTGTGTAATAATTATTTCTATCATATGGAGAATAATTAAATAATTTAGTAATTTAAAGTATTTCAGCATCCCGTGGACCAAAAACTGTAATTATTTGACCTAATTGTTTGTTGAAGTGTTCCCTTTGATTATGCCGTACGATTTTTTTCTAGTATTTGTACTTTTTGAGATAAAGTGCAAAACAAGGTAAAGAGTCGAAAATTTTCATACATTTCCTAGTCCAAACACAAATTTGACTTAATTTTCAACTTCAAAGATCTGTATCGCAGCATCCCGTAGACATAACACTAATATTTTTATACTTAAAGATTTATCAAAGTGTTTTCTTTAGTATTATCTTTTGCAGTTCTCTTGTTTAATTTTTATTTTTCGAGATAAAGTGCGAAAGAGACTAAAAAACGTTGAATTTTCATACATTTACAAATTCAAACATAATTAAGACCTAAAGTTAACTTTGAAGGTCTGTATCTCAGCATCCCGTGAACCAAAAACTATTATTTTTATATTGAAATCTTTGTTAAAGTGTTCTCTTTAATATTGTTGCTATTGCAGTCTTTTATTTTTTCTAGTTTTTGAGAAATGGAAAACAAGGTTAAAAATGTTGAACTTCTTCAAGGTTTTTCGCGTATTTTGTCCTTGTGATTGAAAACTATGGCACTTACAGAATTATCGAATAAGATAGATTTTAAGCAACACTTCAACAAATATTTTAATCCAAAAATATTAGTTTTTGGTTCATAGGATGCTGAGATATCTTATTTTGAAAAATAAATTGTAAAATTTCCATATACTTTTGTATTTCATTTCTCAGATCGTCCATATACTTTTGTATTGCCATACGATCTTTCTTACGTTTTAATGGCGCCTGAGAGTTCCGATTGATATTACCTTAATAGTGTTCCTTTTACCATGGGCACAATGCATTATTATTTGAAGGATAAAAGAGAAAGGAAACGAAAAGTAAAAAAATATTTGTTCATAATTTTCTAATATGGTTCACTTTTAAATATGAACCTGACTGATGTATGAAAAAACGAATTTGAAAAGAGAAAAATATAAACGAATATATTGTGTCTATTGGGATCAAAACCTGTTCTTTTCCTCCGATGATGTTTTTGAGTAATTCATTTTTTAATGCGAACATATTCATAGAAATGCTTGTATTTTGGTATACACCCTCAATTTTGGAATTAAATTTATTAAGGAAATAATGATATTTTACTATGTATAGATAATAGCCTATATTACAAATTCAATGCGTTTTTAGAAAAAGTCAAAAAATGGAAAAGAACAGGGTTTGATCCCAATAGACACAATGGTGTACTAGGATTTTTCTAATGTTCACTTTAAAATGTGAAATAGTGATGGCAGCTAAAAATTAGCTGCTAATGGTATTTAGCAACTGCTAGTGCTAACTGCTATTCATTTTAAAAAATAGCTGCTACTGCTAATTTTGAATCAGAATGAAACAAATATATGTATGTAAATGTAACATGCTGCTAGCTGCTAACTTGCTTTGCTTGCTTGCAGAAACTGCTATTTCTAATACTAATATCTTTTTTTTTATTGATGGGAATTGGCATTTGGTGACGCACCAAATCCTGTAAATTTGTACCTGCATAAGTAATATGTAGGACAGGTAGGTATAGTACAAAAATTTTAGTATGCTAATTGGTAAATGCTAATATTTTTTTTTGATAAGTAAATTTGTACCTACAAATCTGCAACGTTACATATTTTGAAATTAGAATGATATCAATTATTTAAAATTGAATTAAATTTGTCTATATGACCTGTATGTTGTTTTTATGGGTGTTTAAAATTGTGAGTGAAAAAATAGCTGCGTGTACTATATGTAAAGGACACGTATCATATAAAACATCAGTAACGAATTTAAAATCACACATTATAAGAAAACATCCTTCAATTCAAATTGAACCCATTAAGAACAATAAAGTGCAAAATAATGCAACAGAATTGAATCATGGTGCGGAAAATTTAACTCAAAATGAATTATCACAAGCATCATCATCATCTTTTAACCAACCTGAAACAAATTTGGTTTCATGTGATTCAAGTGTAAAAGCAACGAAACAAGAAACAATTCAAAAAAAATATGCATTTAGCAGTTAGCAGCATGTTACATAATAAATATATATTTGTTATATTCTGATTCAAAATTAGCAGTTACTGCTAATTGAAATTAGCTGTTTTCGACATCACTAATTGAAATATAATATTAATACTTGATACTTTTTGCTTGCATATATATAAAATTATATGAAGAAAAAAAGAGAAACGAAACGAAGTAACCAGTATTGCATTTTGGAAAAAAAAATTTGTAGTACTTCGGAAATCTCTAGAGTAGTATACATGGTAGTACCACAACGGGCACAAACTGTAATATCTATACAGATAGTGCAAGCAGCGTATTATGATGTTTCAATGATTATTATAGATTAACACAATAGATATTTCGTGTAGTACATTTGTATTTTCTCTCTATTTCATTAAAGGCTCCTAAACGAAACATTCTTGTCTGTCCTATCTGCCGAGCAAAAATAGAACTAACGTTTTGAAATTCAAACTTAAAAAAAATGATCGAGTGATTTTTTTTTATTATCCATTCGCTCATGCCAAATTATAATTAATAAGAAGTAGATATTCCACAACAGAAAAGCTGTTGAAAAATAAATTTTTAGTTCTAAATCTGTTCATAGAGCGGACAGACAAGAAGGAATCGCTTAGAACATTAGATTTAAAAATACGTTATGACAGTTTTTGCAACAAAAAAAATTTAACATACACAAAAATTCCTTAAAACTGTAATTAGACAATTTTATATGGAAAATGAGGACAGAGTAAATGTGCATGACATCATCATACAATTTTTTTGTTGATGTTGTACTATATGAAAATTTATAATTAATATAAACAAAAACAACACACATATAAAAAAATAATTGTTGTTTTTATTTTTCATTTTTCAAGTACCCAACCAAATTTACAATTTTTTTATAATACCGTATTTGAATTTTGTTGTTGCTTCGTACCTAAATACAAAATTTATTGTAAACTTGAAGTCACTGTTTTTTTCTCAATTTTGTATTTTTCCCATTTAGCATATACAAGTATGTATTTTTGTATATGCAGATTGTAGTTTATACAGTAGCGGAAAAAACGCATGACTCAAATAATTTTCATTTTTCTAAAAATAATTTATTTATTAAGCTGTATTACAGAATCATGTATGGTTTTTCTTTTCTTATAGAAAATACCTTAAAAAAACACACATACTTATACTTTATTTAACAATTAAAGTCAGTGCAGGCAAGATAGGCATACTTTTCTATACTCTTTTACATTTCGTTTGTATAAATCTGTCTCGTGTGTGGGGTGATCAGATCTCAATTTCAATCGAGGGAAATTTTTTAATAAAATTTTATCAAAGGCTGCCAGATTAAATTTTTAATTTTTTTTCAATTTTACAAAAAAGCAGGTACTTGTGGGAAATTTGAAATAAAAATAAATTTAATAATATATACAATACAACAAAATTATCCACTTGAATACATTATTAGCTTTAAAATCACTTTAATTCTCCCACTTTTACTTACTGAATTTACTTGTAACACTTGGATTTTTACAATAAAAATACTTTAGTAAAACGAAAATAAATTTAGAGTAACAATAAAAAACCAATAACAAAGTATTTAAATCGAAAATTCATACAAAATTAATGGAAATTTCTCTATAAGAGATCAAAAATATCTACGGTGTTGATGAAACTAGTTTTAATCAAGGAATTTTATGTTTTCATTTTGCCTTGTAATTACTGAGTTATTGAATTTTTACTTTTTGCTATTTTTTTGGTATTTCGATAACACAATCTTTAGTGTACTTCACACTTAACGATTGATCATTATATTTATCAAATGACTAAACTATTTTTACTTTTGGAAGTCAGTACAGGCAAGATAGGCATACTTTTCTATATTCTTTTACATTTCGTTTGTATAAATCTGTCTCGTGTATGGGGTGATCAGATCTCAATTTCAATCGAAAGAAATCTTTTAAATTAAATATTACCAAGGGCAATCAACTCATCGGGTACTGCCTCCATAAGCACAATACTGACTTCCAAAAATAAAAATAGTATAGTGTAATTTGTTTTTGGAACAATAACAAATTACATTAGTCAAATGATAAATCGTTAAGTGTGAAGTACATAGGTAATACATTAATAAAATACATATATCTTTTGTTTTTTGATATTCAATATTCTAACTGTAGGTATTATCAAAAGAAATAAAATTTATTTCTAACTGTTATTGTTTTTTTTTCACAATTTACACAATTTATATAATCCAAAAGCATTACGTTTTTTTTAAATAATAATAAAAATATTGTTTGTTTAGGAAATTTGGAAAAAATTCAAATTAAAATAATAATGAGAAGTATTCAGGCTTTTAAAAACGTAACGAAATTACAAACATAAAAAAAATATCATAGATGAAAAAGGATAATTTAACAAATACGAGTATTTTATTATTATACTTATGTATGCATACATTTAATTTAAAATCAAATTTATATTGAAAACATAATTTTATAAATCAAACATAAAAATTTTTTTTATTAAAAATAAAATATAAAATAATGATTACGTTGGAATATTAAAAATAATAAATTTAAATTTTACAATAAAATTAAAAATACTGAATATCATTATTATCATAAATTAATTTTTTATTAATTAAGGCAATACTTTCAATAGCTACGGCAATCCTGAAATTTTATCATTTTCTTTTATACATACTCATCTTCCCGCTGACACGAATCAAACAAAACAACATTTGTCATTTACTTTACTACCTACTTTGATTTGAGTCATAGAATATAGAAATATGCTATTCTATCTATATGCTATGTCTATGTTTGAGTGGAGATCGGCTGCGCAACGAATTTATATTTTTTACTTCGGTTTTTTATTTTTCATAAAAACAAATGGCGTGGCGTGGCGACAGCCGACAAGTGAAGACAACTGAATAAAATAAATCAGTTGGTTGATGGTTCAGTTCAGTTCAGTTGTCTTCACTAGTGATGGGAAATATCGAATATTTTTGACTATCGAATAAATGAATAATGAATAGTTTTAACTATCGAATAACCGAATAATGAATAGTTCAAACTATCGAATATATCGAATATATTCATTCTTTATTTTTACACACGTTATTGTAATTTTATATAGAATCTTAAGACATTTTTAAAAACTCAACATAACAGAACAAAACGAAAACAAAAAGAAAAATACTGATTTGCAGAAATTTTTCAACTTATTCTAAATTATTGCTCAAAAACAAAAGTTCATAATTTGTGTTCCCTGAAAGGAGGTTTCGTCTACTAGAAACCAGTTGCCCGGCTTTGGAGAACAATCTTTCTGATGATACAGATATTGCTGTAACAAATGCTTCTTTTAAATGCAATTTATACAATGTAGGAAAAATATTTTTATTATGCTGCGAAAAATGTAAGGGATTTTCTCTTCTTTGAATATATTTGAGACTTAAATAGCGTTTTAATTCCACATTGGCCGAAACGAAATTAGTGTTTTTTCTGAATTTTTTTTTCAATTTATTGTCAAAAAAATTCCAAATACTATTAGAATTAACCTTTTCAGTTTCTAATTCTTTTCGGTGATTTTTTTCGACAATATTTATCGTTACCTCGCATGTTTGAATTAAAATTAACGATTTCATTTCTTCAAGAAGCCATTCTGGTGCTTTTTTTGCATTAGCTTAAATTCCAAATGAATGCTTTTTTAAAGCGAGATTCGAGTGAGCCGTTTGTTAATTAAGTTAAAGACGGAAACGCAATGTGTAGCTGTAGACTGTAGTATGTAGTTCATGTAGTACTACAAGCTGTCAAAAGTACAACAGTAGTGTGTAGCCAGGGCCGGCCCAACCTAATTTTTCGCCCTGTTCGAAGAACAAAATTTCGCCCTTATTCTGTTTTAATTTTTAATGAATATTAAAATGTTCAAGCCGTTTCCACACCACCCTTGGGTAGACTTTCAACTCACATTTCACATTTCATATTTTGAAAATAAATCAATTTATATACATAATAATACATACTTTCATATAATTCGAATTATATACGGAACTATTTATATACATACATACAGCCTTGAAAATAAAAAAAGTTATTGCAAACTGTTCAAAATAAAATCTTGCTCCTATAGTATTATTCGATCTTCATTAGAGGTGAAAAAACCCATGAAAAAAACAATTTCGTTGGATTTTTTCATATTTTTTCGGATTTTTTCATAAAAATCCTGTAGTCCTGGAAAGGAATTTTTGTAGTTTGTAATTTGGCACAAGATGTGTGAAACACCCTGTACACCCAAATTTCATTAAATATCATAAATTTACCTACTTACTTCAAAAAATTGAAAAAAACCGTTCAAATGAATGTATGTATATCTTTTTCCTATGATTATGAAAAAAACAAATGTTTTTTTCCTGTTTTTTTCCGCTTTTTTGGAAAAAAACCGATAAAAAGCAACGGGTGAATGTATTTTTCATTTGTGAAAAAAGCATTTAAAAAGCAGCTTTTTATGAAAAAAACGGAAAAAAACAATTTTGAAAAAATCGGATTTTTGCTTTTTTCATCTCTAATCTTCATAAAAACAAACAACAACAAAAATGCTATACACACAGTATTAGGTTCAATTTCAAATCTTGCACAGTCTCTGCTTTATCATTCTATATGTTTCGTATGGGCGCTACAAAAACAACAATATATAGCAAACTGTTCAAAATAAAATCTTGCTCCTATAGTATTATTCGATCTTCATAAAAACAAACAACAACAAAAATGCTATACACACAGTATTAGGTTCAATTTCAAATCTTGCACAGTCTCTGCTTTATCATTCTATATGTTTCGTATGGGCGCTACAAAAACAACAATATATAGCAAACTGTTCAAAATAAAATCTTGCTCCTATAGTATTATTCGATCTTCATAAAAACAAACAACAACAAAAATGCTATACACACAGTATTAGGTTCAATTTCAAATCTTGCACAGTCTTGAACAGTTTGCTATATATTGTTGTTTTTGTAGCGCCCATACGAAACATATAGAATGATAAAGCAGAGACTGTGCAAGATTTGAAATTGAACCTAATACTGTGTGTATAGCATTTTTGTGTTGTTTGTTTTTATGAAGATCGAATAATACTATAGGAGCAAGATTTTATTTTGAACAGTTTGCTATATATTGTTGTTTTTGTAGCGCCCATACGAAACATATAGAATGATAAAGCAGAGACTGTGCAAGATTTGAAATTGAACCTAATACTGTGTGTATAGCATTTTTGTTGTTGTTTGTTTTTATGAAGATCGAATAATACTATAGGAGCAAGATTTTATTTTGAACAGTTTGCTATATATTGTTGTTTTTGTAGCGCCCATACGAAACATATAGAATGATAAAGCAGAGACTGTGCAAGATTTGAAATTGAACCTAATACTGTGTGTATAGCATTTTTGTTGTTGTTTGTTTTTATGAAGATCGAATAATACTATAGGAGCAAGATTTTATTTTGAACAGTTTGCTATATATTGTTGTTTTTGTGGCATTCATACGAGACTTATGTTCATAGTAGATGATTCTGTGGTCACAAGCACTAACCGCTTAAGTCTGAAGATGCTTATGTCGACTTAAGTGGTTTGCAAATGTGACCACAGAATTGGTTCACACAAAAATAAAAATCTATATAAAATTTTAATATTATGTAAATATTTATATTGTTCTAATGGCGCCCCTCTAATTTTGTCGCCCTGTTCAGCTGCTCTGTCTGCTCATATGAAAAGGCCGGCCCTGTGTGTAGCTGTAGTTAGCTGAAGCGGAAAGTAGAAATTTTTCTACTTTATACTACAACCTCACGTCACAGCTACACATTGTGTTTCCGTCTTTACTAAAGTTAACTTTGTTACGAAAGTTAAAGAAAGAAAAATATGAAAGAAAATGTAACTTTATGTCAATTATTTGTTGGGTTTAATTCCAGTACATAAATATTCGAATATTTATCAATCATTCGAATACATCGAATAGTACCAATATAGATATTCGAATGAATATTTTTGAGCTGACTATTCGAACTATTCGATAGTCCTATTCGATAGTTCCCATCACTAGTCTTCACGCGGTGTGACAGACAACATCAACCGGGAGGATGTACTTCTTTTTTTTATAATAAAAAAAAAATAAAAACTTAAAAAGTACAGGATGATTCGTTCTTAGAAATTAAAAAATTAGCGAACAAAAATTGGAATATCTCATTGAAAATCGAAAATTTTTATGATATTTCCACTTAGAATTACTTCTTTATCAAATATAAAGATACAGGAATGCGAAATTCGAACAGAAACTGCTTTTTTAAAAAATTTTTTCTGAACAAAAAAAGTTGAAATGATTTCTGTACAACTTGAAACACCCCGTTAGCATATTTTAAATTTAAAAAGTACCTTTGTTAGGGTGACAGAAATATGATTTTTAGATTTCCTACAAACAATTATAATATGTAAAATTATCACAAACTCATCGGGTACTGCCTCCATAAGCACAACACTGACTTTAATTGTTAAATAAAGTATAGTTAAAAAACAAACCATCATCCATCCCCACCAAAATTTAAAGATAGTATTAGTATCGAGAAAAGTTTTTAGAAATTATTATACTTTATTTAACAATTAAAGTCAGTACAGGCAAGATAGGCATACTTTTCTATACTCTTTTACATTTCGTTTGTAAAAGTTCATGCAATATAAGATCGTTCAAGGAATATCCTAGCCAAATCTCAATTTCCTAGTTCCACAGGAACATTCTTTTCTAAAGAATCAAAAAATGTTACATTTTGTTACTTAAAATTGATTCGAGGGTATAAAATTTGAATTAGAACGAAGTGTTAACTTGCACTTGGTACTGTTAAAAATTATAGAACAAGAAAAAAATGCTAAAGAAAAACCAAAGGTCGATTTTCTGTAAAATTAAACCAAAATTTTCACTTGCTTCAGTAAAAATGTTGAAAAGAATAGCTAAATATAAAAAAATTCTTTGTTTTTATAGGCAGCTGACCTGATATCGGCATTGATTTTTAGTATATTACATACAATATACATTTTTATTTTGTTTTAATTACTTCAAAATGTCTTCTGCGTTGCCTGAAATGTCCTCATAGATTTTAATTGCTTATTGTAAAAGATCAATTATATGAGTTTTCTATAAAATACTTTTTTAAAGGACATGTGTTACAATAAAACTATAAATGAGACAATTATTAAATACTTAACAATTCACAGAATTCTTAAAGAAAATATTAAGAATGTATTAACAAGGTTGTGTACGAGTCTTCTGCGTTGCGGCCTTCATTTCAGATAAATTTAAAACATAAGGTCAGAAAAATAAGAATGCGCTATATAGTTTTAAAAGTGAGGTATAGAAAAATGTAGAAGTATTAAGTCTCTACACTTTTATTATCCAACAATTTTTTAATAAAATTCCTCACAAAGTGTCTTCGACGTAGGCAGAGAATCGACCTAAAACAAAAATACACACATTCTCAAGAAAATAATATCACACGTACACAAAACCCTCTACAATAAAAGCCTCCTACTGGGGTTGTGTATGTATTAGTAAGAAGTGCCATGTTTTGTTTCGACATTTTAGTTTCTTATGGTTTCTTAATAAGAGTGGTGGAATATTAGTGTAAAGAAATAGTGTTTTAGCTGAATATTTTTGGTTTTTTAAATTAAATATTGTTTATAAAAGTTTTAAAATATAATAAATTAACAGTGTTTAATTTTTAAAGTGCACAATAGTCAAAAAAATTAAATAAAAAGGTGGAAAATGTTGTGCGTTATTACCTACTTGTAACTTGTAAGAGAAAAAATTAAAGTATGACTACATAGTACATATGTACCTATCTATGGTGAGGTTATATTATTTATATGTAATAAAGTGAATAAATTGATTTGATTTAATTTATTAGTTATCACAAATTAAGTGTCTATTTGCCTTTGTTGACGCAATCACAACATAATTTAAATATCATTTAAAAATTATTTCATTAAAATAAAAACTAGAACAAAACAAAGCATATTCCCTGGTCATTGCATCTTTCTTAATAATAAACAACAGATCACATTTCATTCATTTCATAATAACATTATTACTTATTCATAAAACGAAATATGATAACTTAACTCATATAAGTACATATTTAGCACAGTAAATTTATAAAACAATTAAAATTAGAAATTATTAAGTCATACATAAGAAAAATGCAATTTCAGCAAAATATGCTTTGTTTGTAAAAGTAGAGCATAATGTAAGTATATTATGTTAATAATATTGTTATTGCAATTAATATGAATATATGAATTATAATGTAGTTATAGGTAATTAAATTTGTATATAAATCAAACGATAATTAATTAATAAAGTTCAGTTTTTGTTTAACCATTAAACTGTGCATTTTTGTTATCAACCCGTTCATCAGTTACTTGAATCAGAGATTCCTCATTCAAGTAATAAATCATTAAACAAGTTGGAACCTGAGTTACCTCGTTTCAACTAACGTTTAATTTCCATATAACCTGAATTAGTGCTTCCTAATTCAAAACATATACAGAAAACCTAATCAACGCAAGAACTTGAATTAGCGTTTTCTAATTCAAGATAAACATCAATTAAATTTTCAGTGTGATTCAACGCACTATAAACATTTTTTTGGTGACCCCGACGTGATATCAACAGAAGAAATGGATGAATTAGTATCAAAACAGACAAGTCTTGGCAAGGAGATTGAAAAAATCTGTAACAAATATCGTAATGATGCACCTGAAAGGAAAACAATTGTATATTTGCAGGAAAATTTAAAGCATTTGCAAAAATTATGGGATGAATTTGACAAGAATGATGATAAAATTCGTCAAATTCAGCCACAAGCAACAACTCATTTATATTTTGAAAAGGACTATTATAATATAGTCTCAAATGGGTATCAATCCATTGTAGCTGAGATGAAGGAGCTACTTAATCATCAAACGGCTCAAAATCCAAAGGTTACTGAAGCTGGGCTTACAATTAGTAACCCACCAGAACCACAATGTTCGACATCCAAAATTGGAAGTGATAATACATTATCTGGATGTAACACAACAGAAACAGCAGCAATTATTTCATTAGCTGTTACAAACAATTCAATTACTGTAATAAGAAAGCAATTTTCATTAATTTCAGCGTTAAATAATATCTTAAATGGTGTAATTGTCACTCCTGGCAATTTAAAATCATATTACGAGTTGAAAATTAATACAATTAATAAATATTGGAATCAAATTGAAAATAATCATCAGGTAATTTGGACACAAATACCAAATCCTGAAATTTATGAATACAATGACCAAATCTATTTTAAAATTGAAAATAGAGTACAAGAAGTAATGGCAGAATTACTGAAATGCCTGGAATTAATTCAAATTAGTTCAAATCAAAATCAAGCAGTGTCAACAGCTAATGACACAGCTCATATAAATAATACATCAACTACACAATCACTCATGAAATTGCCAAAAATCGTTTTACCAAAATTCAATGGAAATTATCTTAACTGGCAACAATTTCATGATTTATATACACAAATGGTCCATAATCAACCGTTAAGCAACCCACAAAAGATGTGGTACCTAAAATCAAATTTAATTGGTGAAGCTGAAAAGCTAATTAAACATTTGAGTGTCTCTGAAGAAAATTACAATACTGCTTGGGAAATTCTCAATCAGAGATATAACAATAAACGATTAATTGTAACATCATTAATTGATAAATTGTTGTCACAACCATCTATAACGACTGAATCTGCCGCAGCATTAAAAAATATCCATGATAACACTAAAGAGTGCCTATTAAGCTTAGAAAATTTAGGTCTGAAAGTGATGAATTATTGGGATCCTTTAATCATTCACATTGTGACTAAAAAGCTTGACAGGAATACTCATGCCTTATATGAGCAAACATTAAAAGCACCAAGAGAGTTACAAAATATTGAGAATTTTTTGAAATTTTTAGAAACACGATTCCAGTCTTTAGAAGCACTGGGAAATAAACCCAACAACAAAATTGTGGAAAAACCTAAAATTTCAGCATTGATGACAAACTCAATCAAAACTGGTAATTGTTTGATTTGCAAGGAAAAACATGCAATTTACCAATGTAATGAATTTTTAAAACTGACAGCATCAGAACGACAAAGAAAGGCGTTACAACTAGACATTTGTCTAAATTGTCTAAAAAAAGGACATACAGCATCAAAATGCACTTCAAGGTCATGCTTAAAATGTAATAAAAGACATAACACTTTATTACATTTCAACTCAACTGCAAAATCAGGCAACCCATCGCAAACCAACACTGCAAATGTAGTAAATATGTCATCATCATCTGCAAATCATCAAATCAACAATTCAACAAATGTTCAAACATCTTTAGCAGCAAATAGCGAAGAAAACATGAAAAGCTATGTTTTTCTGGGCACAGCAATAGCCACTGTTAAAAACAAAAATGGAGATGACATAAAATGCCGCATTTTATTAGATTCAGGATCGCAGCTTAATTTTATCACTGAGAAATTGAAGAAAAAACTTAGAATGTCTAACGTTGAAATACCAATTAATATATCTGGTATTGGTAAATCTCAAATCAAGGTCAACAATCGAGTAAATATTACAATAAATTCACTAATCAATAATTACAGTTCACAATTGGAAGCATATGTTATCAAGGAGATAGCAGCTTACCAACCACAAAGATATGTGCAAATAGATAAATGGAATATACCCAGTAACATTAAGCTTGCTGATCCAGAATTTAACAAACCACAAGAAATAGACATTCTGTTGGGTGCTGAATTATATGGAGAACTAATGAGATCAGGTCAAATTAAACTGGACAAACATCTGCCTATCTTGCAAAATACAGTTTTAGGATGGACAGTACTAGGAAAGGCCTCAATAGAAGAAAATGATACCATGTTTTGTGGCATAACTAATTTAGAGTTGGAAAAAAACCTCCAAAAATTTTGGGACTTGGAAGAATACGTTGAAAAGCCACAATTATCAATAACAGATCAAAAATGTGAAGAATACTTTGATGCTACAGCTACACGTGATGGCAGTGGTCGATTTATTGTCAGTTTACCAATTTTGGGTAACACTGAATTATTAAGAAATTCAGAAGCTATAGCATTTAAAAGGTTGTTAAGCATTGAGAAAAAATTATCCAAAGATGCAACATTAAAACAACAATATAGTGACTTCTTGGATGAATACCTAAAATTGGGTCACATGGAAGAGATAAAGAGAGAAAAAATTGGACCTACGCATTATTTTTTACCACACCATTACGTGTTAAAACCAGGTAGCAGTACTACTAAACTACGTGTGGTTTTCGACGCTTCTGCCAAAACAAATTCAAATTTGTCATTAAATGACTTAATGTTGGCTGGTCCTAAAATTCAAGATGACCTCATCTCAATCATATTGAGATTTAGAATGAAAAAATATGTTTTCACTGCTGATGTAAAACAAATGTACAGGCAAATTCAAGTAACTGAAGAAGATAGAAATCTTCAATTAATTATGTGGCGTACTAATCCATCTGAAGCAGTGAAATATTATCGGCTTTGCACTGTAACTTATGGCACTAAGTCAGCACCGTATTTAGCCGTAAAATGCTTGCAACGATTAGCAGAGGAAGAGGAATCAAGATATCCATTAGGAAGCAAAGCAGTAAGAAATTTTTATGTTGACGATGTAATGACGGGCAGTAATGACATAATAGAAGCTATTAAAATACAAACAGAATTGCAAGAATTATTAAAATCAGGCGGTTTAGAGTTACACAAATGGTGTGCGAACCATCCAGAATTAATAAAAAACATACCCAGGGATAAATTAGAACTACAACTACAATTTCACGAGAAAGATGACAGCCATATTAAAACCTTAGGACTTTTATGGCATCCTATCACTGATCATTTTGGAATTACAACTGAACCAAAACCACATCAACGTATTACAAAACGAAATATTTTATCTGATACAGCACAAATATATGACCCACTGGGATTAATTAATCCAGTTGTAGTTACAAGTAAAATTTTCTTACAAGACCTATGGAAACTTAAGCTTGATTGGGATGATGAGTTACCAGAAGAATTGCAAGCAAAATGGGCTAAATTTATACAAGAGGTACCTAAACTAACATCAGTGCAAGTGCCAAGATACATGTTTGGAAATAAAAGGACAGTGTCAACACAACTTCATGTTTTTTGTGATGCTAGTGAAAAGGCATATGGAGCAGTCACATACATACGGTCCAAGGATGAAAATGGAATTATAACTATTCGATTGTTATGTTCTAAGTCACGAGTGGCACCGGTGAAACCTACAACTTTACCGAGATTAGAACTTTGTGGAGCAAAGTTAGCTGCAAATTTAGTTGATAGGATAACAAAAACAATTGAAGAAAAATTGGATGAAATAATTTATTGGACTGACTCACAAATTGTTCTTTCATGGATCAGAGGAGACCCAGCAAGACTTAAAACATTTGTCGCCAATCGAATTTCAAACATCCTTGAATCATCATCACCTAAACAATGGAGATATGTGCCAAGTAAAAGCAACCCTGCAGATTTAATTTCTCGTGGCACATTACCTAATCAGTTGATAGAATCAAAATTATGGTTTTCAGGACCAGAATTCTTACAAAATTCAAGAACAATGTGGCCACAAAATAAAATGGAAAATGTGACTTTAAAGGAAGAAGAAAAAACTCTAAAATTCGCACTTAACGCTTCAACTGCTGAACCACTAGAACATCCATTATACAAAATAAATCATGGTAATTCATTTACAAAATTAGTTCGAGTAATGGCCTATATTCGCCGAGCAATAAACTATATGAAAAATAAAACACATACAAGTGACAAATTTCTAACAACAAAAGAATTAGAAGAAGCCACAAGAGACATTATAAAGGAGATTCAACAAAAAAGCTTTGAAGATGATATCAAGGTGTTGAAAAAACAAAATCAAGTAAAAACAAGTAGCAAATTACTGAATTTATCACCGTTCTTAGATGAACATGGACTACTTCGTGTGGGCGGAAGGATAGAAGAAGCTAATATATCGTATGATGCAAAACACCCCTTATTGTTACCAGGCGATCATTTCATTTCAAAACTGATCTACAGTCACCTACATAATATTAATCTACATGCAGGACCTCAAGCACTAAATTCAATAGTACGTCAAAAATACTGGATATTACAAGGTAGAAACTTATCAAGATCAACAGTAGCGAACTGCACACGTTGCACAAGATTGAGACCACGTTTGATGAACCAAGTAATGGGAAATTTGCCACCTAACAGAGTTCAACAAGCTCGACCATTTTACAATTGTGGTGTTGATTTTTGTGGGCCAGTGTACACCCATTTTAAAATCAGAGGAAAAAGGCCGTTAAAATCATATATAGCGGTATTCTGCTGTTTCGCTACGAAAGCGACTCATCTAGAAGTTGTATCAGACCTAACGACGGAAGGATTTATTGCAGCGCTAAAAAGATTTATTGCACGACGAGGAAAATGTCAAAAAATATTTTGTGATAATGCAAAAAATTTTGTGGGTGCAAAAAATCAATTAGGGGAATTACAACATATATTGAACAATCACAAATCGATTGAAAAAATTAAAAACACTGTTAATACACATAATATTGAGTTTAAATTTATCCCTCCTCGTGCGCCACATTTTGGTGGCTTATGGGAGGCAGCAGTTAAATCAACAAAAATGTTGCTATATCGAAGCGTAGCATCTGCATCACTCACCTATGAAGAATTGTGCACTGTCACTGCAGAAATAGAAGCCATTCTAAATTCCAGACCACTCACGGCAATTTCATCAGATCCAAATGATCTTTCACCTTTAACACCAGCTCACTTCATTATAGGGGAGCCCATGACAGCAAATCCTGATCCGTTCGCAATGCAATCAAGAATGTCCTTAGCATCCAGATGGGCATTAGTGAGCCAAATTCGTGCAGAATTTTGGAAACGTTGGTCAACTGAGTATTTACATTTGTTGCAACAAAGAGCAAAATGGGCTAAAGAATACCCAAATATATTACCAGGTGCTTTGGTGTTAGTAAAGGAAGATAATCTGCCTCCTCTTAAATGGCAAATGGGACGAGTTATTGAAACCATAGAAGGGCCTGATGGAAAAGTGCGTGTTGCAGATGTAAAAACAGCAACAGGAACATATCGAAGAGCAATCCATTACTTAGCACCATTAATAGCAGAACTAAATTATGAAACTGATATGATAGCTGAAGACTGTGAGCCCACTAATCCAAAAATTGATACAAAAAATCAGGAAAAACAAGATAAGGAAGAAGGCAGAAGACAATCAAGAAAACGACGAAACAGTAGACAAGGTGCAATGAATTGTTTGAAAGTACTATTATTAACATCTATTATCATGCCTGTTTTAACTACTAATATACAACCTGTTGAAGTTACTTCATTTGACAATCAATCCGGTGTATATTTCGAAAAAATAGGAAACGCAATGATAACTGGCAGTGAATGGAAGATTATAGTTTATTATAACTTAACAAATTATTGGACTGCACTAAAAACTTTAGAACAAGGAATAAATGGAATGAAACGGCTAGCGAGTACAATAAAAAACAATGACTATCAACGAGAAATTGTAGAAGAATATCAACATCAGTTAATAGAACTTAAAGCGTACAATCAACTCTTCATGAATGAAACCCAGCAAACAAGGGAAGTACGATTCAAAAGATCAAAATCACCGCTAAATTTCATTGGCAGTACATTTCGTGCCTTAATTGGAGTATTAGATGAAGATTATGCTGAAGAAATGAGTCAGACAATTGATAAGGCCAAACAAAATGAAGATCATTTACTAAAACTCATTCAGAATCAAACTTCAGTAATTGAAACAACCATCAACATTATGAAAAAATCTGAAGGAGAAAAAATTCAACAAATGAAATTCATAGAAGAAAACACAGAAAAATTATATGACAAAATAAGAAACATAAATATAGACATGAAGCAGTCAAAGGCAGTTGAAGGATTCAATGTGTTATCACTTTTATGTTCAGCTCTTTTACAAGATTACAAAACCAAACAAAGTTCAATTTTAGATATCATAACTGCAACCCAACATGGAAAATTAAATCCATTAATACTAACGCCTGAGCAGCTAATAAGTCAATTGAGATTCATCAGAAATCACATTCAATCACCTCTTCAACTTCCATTTACTATAGATGGACATACATTACTTAATGCTTATCGATTAATTAATGTTCAATATCGTTTAAGAGAAGACTATGCCATTTTTTTGGCCACAGTACCATTAGTTCGAGAAACAAAATTTGAATTATACAAGATATATCCTTTACCTGCTCACATTAACAACAACTTTATATCACTCGAAACGAGAACTGATTATATATTGATAAGTGCACATCGAGATCGATTTTACCGTTTAACAGAATTCGATTTGCTTAAAGGAACACAAATTAATGATGAAATGTATTTAATTCATCAGAAGGGGCCTATCTACAACAAAAACGCCCAGCAAAACTGTGAACTACAACTTTTCACTCAGTTCACATTACCATCATCATGCAAATTAAAAATAACTCAACCAGCTAGAATATGGATTCAATTAGAAACCTTGAATCACTGGTTATTCAGTCTAGACAAAAAATATATAATAACCTTTGTATGCCAAAGTGGAATTTGGCAAAAATCACTACAAGGAACCGGTATTTTGAGTTTAAACGACGATTGTATACTTCAAGATGACGAATTAAGCATTAGCAGTTCTCACATTAAAGAAACAAAAATAATTAAATATTTTCAACCGCCAATTAATATAACATCATTACATGTATTCAACGACAATATAACTGATGATCCATTAAAAATTCTATGGAGATTAAATTACACTGACAACTCAAAGCTGATCAACGAATTAAGCAAGCACTTAGCTGAAATCAAGGTTAAACAACACCAACCATTGCAAGAATTACAAACACATTATATTCACCTATATACTGTCGGATATACAACCTTAGCAATAGTTGCGATAATCATCATATATCTTATTATGACCTACATACGACACCGACCTAGGACAATTAAAATAGTAAATAAAGCAGAATCATCAAAGACGAAACACATGACAGCTGATGATTACAACTTTGAAGTCAAGGACTTCAAGAGGGGGCAAAATGTTGACGCAATCACAACATAATTTAAATATCATTTAAAAATTATTTCATTAAAATAAAAACTAGAACAAAACAAAGCATATTCCCTGGTCATTGCATCTTTCTTAATAATAAACAACAGATCACATTTCATTCATTTCATAATAACATTATTACTTATTCATAAAACGAAATATGATAACTTAACTCATATAAGTACATATTTAGCACAGTAAATTTATAAAACAATTAAAATTAGAAATTATTAAGTCATACATAAGAAAAATGCAATTTCAGCAAAATATGCTTTGTTTGTAAAAGTAGAGCATAATGTAAGTATATTATGTTAATAATATTGTTATTGCAATTAATATGAATATATGAATTATAATGTAGTTATAGGTAATTAAATTTGTATATAAATCAAACGATAATTAATTAATAAAGTTCAGTTTTTGTTTAACCATTAAACTGTGCATTTTTGTTATCAACCCGTTCATCAGTTACTTGAATCAGAGATTCCTCATTCAAGTAATAAATCATTAAACAAGTTGGAACCTGAGTTACCTCGTTTCAACTAACGTTTAATTTCCATATAACCTGAATTAGTGCTTCCTAATTCAAAACATATACAGAAAACCTAATCAACGCAAGAACTTGAATTAGCGTTTTCTAATTCAAGATAAACATCAATTAAATTTTCAGTGTGATTCAACGCACTATAAACAGCCTTCATTACATAATAAAGATTATGTACCCAATTATTTACTTTTTCATAGTCTTTTTTTTATATAAATTTTTGTGATTATGTTATGATGTGAGAAATTGATTTGATTCAATAATTTAACAATTAATACAAACTTATAATTAAAATGTTATTAAATTAAATGAATTTGTTCTGTATTTCGTTCACTTTATTTATTTTTTTCATATATTTGTGTTTACATTTCATTTCAATTTATTCACTTTTATAATATAACCTCACCATAGGTAATGTAGTCATTAGTCACATGTCAATATATAGGTATAGAAGAAAAAAGTTTATATTATTTATTATTCTTTAAACTTTAATTATTCATATAAATACATAAATGTATCAGAATTATTATAAATTAAATTTTATTAAATCAAATCAATTTATTCACTTTATTACATATAAATAATACATATAACCTCACCATACTTTAATTTTTTCTCTTAAAAGTAGGTAAGAAGGCACAATATTTTTCACCTTTTTATTTAACTTTTTGACTATTGTGCACTTTAAAAATTATAACACTGTTAATTTATTATATTTCAAAACTTTTATAAACCATATTTTATTTAAAAAGCCAAAAATATTTAACTAAAACACATTTTCTTTACATCACTATTTGTACTACCAGCCAGGGATGCCAGATCTTAATGTTAGTTGGTCGCCCAAAATCAGGAAAGTAGTCGCCCAAATTCGCAGCTTTTTCTTTTAAACATTTTAAGTTCAATATAAAGTACTTAAAATATGTATTTTTAACTCTAGAGATAGGGACTATAGGGAGATCAAAATCGAGGCTAAAAATTATATGCATTTGTAATTTTAAAAAGCATTTATTCTTATTAAAAAAAATAAAAAAAACCATTAACATTTCAATCACATAACAAAAAATATTGCAAAAAAAAATGATCACTTCAAATCATCAAATAAAATTAACAATAAACAAAATAAAATTTAATTCCGTATAAATTTTTGTATTATGTAATATAAAATACCTATTTCTATTCTATTATTCCATATTGAATTCGACAAAATCAATAAACATGAAAGTAGCCCAAAATCGCAAAAAAAATTAATTTAATCGCCCAATAAGTCGCAATTCGCAAAATCAAAATTATTGTCGCAAATTTAAACAGAAAATCGCCCAATTTGCGAAAAGTCGCCCAATCTGGCATCCCTGCTACCAGCATTGAATGTTTTGACGTTTCAACACTTTAAACGTGTTTGATTGTGTTAGTGCAGACATCCATATAGCGCGGCTTCTATATGTAGATGGTTTTGCACGTACAGTATATGCCCCAGTAGAACACAGAATTGATTCGAAATTAATTTTGAATAAATTCTATTGATTCCGGACCGATTCTACTTTGGATTACCACACACATAAAGAATTCATTACTTTAACATTGGCATGTCATAGGCAGTAATCAATTGATTACCCATCTGCATTACCTGTAATGCATTCTGAATCGAATACCTGTAATGCATTCTGAATCGATTACATAGAATGCATTCTGAATCGAATACATGGAATGTATTCTGAATCAATTAGATGGAATGCATTCTGAATCGAATACATGGAATGTATTCTGAATCAATTGAATGGAATACATTCTAAATCGAATACATGTAATGTATTTGGGGTTAAATAAAATCCAGTCAAATTAAATTTTAAAATTCATTTATTTAAAAATTTGAAACTTCTTAATTTAACATTTTTTCAACTTAAAAGTATGTACAAATATTCATTTAAAATTATGCAAAAAAAAGTTATTTTAAAACTAAAAAATAAAGGAAAAAATTAATTAATTATAATTATTAATTCTCGATTTTGTTATATGATAAGAGCTGCGGAATGCTTTTATATAGTTCTCCCCATCGTATATGTCTTTGAAAAAGTATGAAAATTAATATTAAGAAAAATCGAAAATTTAACACTATTTTTATCTAAAACTTACCTTTTATTATATCGGTACTCGTAAATACAAATTTTTTTTAAAAATTTGTATTTATACTTTCACTAGCTATTATATTATTTATTATTTTTTAAATTTCTATTTTTCTATTCTAAATTTTTCACTTTTTTTTTCTTTAAACCATCACACGACACACACAACAGCTTTTAATGAACTAAAAATGCAATGTTGTTAATTGTTACTATTAAGTTAATAATACGCACACAAAACACAAACACAAAAATTTTAGTTCTATGTCTAACCACTTGGGGACAAGGAGAAATCGCTAAAATGACAAAAGTTATGCTGATTTGAAATGTAACTGTCAGTAACGGACAAGTAGGATGTCTTATGATGTAATTATATAGTCATTGGCATGAGCGAATGGATAATAAAAAAAATCACTCGACTCGATCATTTTTTTTAAGTTTGAATTTCAAAACGTTAGTTCTATTTTTGCTCGCCAGATAGGACAGACAAGAAGGTTTCGTTTAGGAACCTTTAATGAAATAGAGTGAAAATACAAATGTACTACGCGAAATATCTATTGTGTTAATCTATAATCATTGCTCATGCTCTTGTTTTTTTTTTTTTTTTTTTTTGTGTATAACCAAATCAAACCAGTTTCCAGTATAACTTTGCGTATACCTATATTTATATAATATATATAACAATGTATATACATTATACATATATATATGTACATATATCCAAATGCGTGTTTAACCGTCTGTGCACATTTCATTTAATATTTGTTGTTTTTTTCTCCTTTTTTTAAAATTTGTTTCATCGGTTAGTATAATATTTTTTATTTTTTCATCCATAGAATATCAATATGTATGTACATACATTATATTGTATGTAAATATATTGTATTGTATAGGAATATGAATTAGAATTTGTTTTCTGATTATTATTGAATCCATGATAATATGAAAAATTAACCCAATTATTTTTATTTTTTTTATAGTTTTTGAAGCTATGAGAAATTTTACTGAAATCTAGAATCCAGATCCCGTTTTTTTTTGTTTTTATTTTATGTAACTACATATCGCCCATTCCATGCATGACGGACGGGACATTGAAGAAGATTTTTTTGAATCTTTCTTCTTTTTTACCTTTATATAGTTTAAATGTATTTCAGTTAAATGTAAAAAATAATGATCCACCCAAAGCCCTATCAAACCGAAGAAAAAGATGTTTTCCAAGAATTCTGGTTTTAATTTTATAGGCCCATAAGTGACTATGACGGACGGGACATGAAATGACACTCGTTTTTACAGTCATAAATTCAACACTATTTTTCTTCGAAGTATATAACTTCACATCTCCTGATTCATAGTAAATTTTTAGGTGGTAGTCTTAGAAAACTACAACAGAAATTTGTTATCTCTCCAACACTCACCCAAGTCAAGATGTAACAAATTATGTTTGCCAGGTCATATGACGGACGGGACCATTGAAAAATTTCAAACAAATTTTATAAAAAAAGATGAAAATAATAAAATTAAACACTGAAATTATTTTTTTGATACATAGTTTTTTTTTATTTCTTTTTATTATTATTTAAAGCATGCTTATTAAGAAACATTTCGTTATATGTATATTGCAATTATTGTAGATTCTATATATAAGCATAGAAACGTTTAAAGTTATGTAAAATGTACTATAAATCTTCAACATTATTTTTTCGTTATAACTAAAATCATAGGATAAGAGATGAAAGAAAGCATGAAAAAAACCTTTTTTTTTTTTTTCATAATGACGGACGGGACAATTTTCAATTTGTTACAACTAGGATGATATTCATGAATCATGATATCGAGCCAAGTTTTTCTGTAAATATTTGCCTCCATAAACTTTTAATTTTTAACATAACTAATTATGTGTATCTTTCAAACTTACCTGCATATTCACAAAAACACTACTTTTTTATGACGGACGGGACAAAAATTTGATAATAAATTTACACTACTGTATCTTTATGTTCAAAAAATAATGTTAAAAATTTTTTTATACTTTTTTATAATGCACTTATTGAGGATTAAAAAACGCTGTACTAATTCTCATCAAACGCATTTGGTAACGAATTATTGCAATTCATAAACAGTATACCTAAACCTACTTAAAGTAGGTGTTATGTGTATGTACCTGATTTTTTTTTAAAAACGAGTTTTTTTTTTTAAATTTTACAGTAGCGAAGTATACTAATTGGTCAACCTATTTACCCTATTTATTCTAAATTTATCGAAAGAATTTTTTTAGGTCTGATGTAGCACCTCGCTTGGAATGGGCGATATACATATTTTTGAAAGCTGCAAAAATTATGAAATTAGAATACCGCTGGTCCTCTTTCTAATTAAAAATAATTTTCAATTGAATAAAGAGAAAAATATATTACTTACCCAGATAGACAAATGTAATGGATTTCATTGAAATCGAGAATGTATTGATTCTAAAATGATTCTTGTAATTAAAATGTAATCAGCAATTTCTTTTAAAAGTTGGCATAGTAGTGCAAATGTTAGTGTCATAGAATGCTTTCATAAATGCATCGACGACGCTGACGGCAAAAACATCATGTTCATAAATTGGCAATGAATGGGCAAAAGAACGATCGGGCAATAATATTTCTATTGCAGACTATACGACTGAGCGATAAATGGGCAATAATATTTGTAATTTCGATTCGCTTTCTTATCGTAATGGAGATAAGAATGCAATAGCTCACAGCAATACGAATGTCTGACAACCTTTTCTCAAGCAAACCTTATTGCCCTCGATAATAAAATGCTATTGCCGCAATAGGCAGCACTTGCCACTATAATACAAAAACACTATTGCATTCTTAATGCCATGCTTACTGGGATAGTATTTTCTTATTTTTCAAACATGCAAGTGATAGAAATATTTTGCTTTAGCACGCAAATTTTTAATCGTGAACACTATTTTCTCGTACAGATATTAACCAATGCTCTTTTGAAATTTGTTCGAAAGATTTTGATTCGAACGCAAGGAGGATTTAAATATAATAGAGATGCGAAAAGGAAATGAAATAAAATTGTAATCAGCCCCTGTGCGGGCAGAGAAGGAAGTATCACATTTGTCTTTTTTATTAAAAAGAAAAGCTTTCAATATTATTTTGTGTTCTATATATGACTTAAATTTTTGTTTTACATTATATGTTTTAAACTTTCCAACTTTAAACTCCTATATTTCGAGCTGTGACGCACCAATTTAAGTCAAATAAAATGCATTAGGTCAGTAACAGTTCAAGAATTGATCAAGAATCAATGTATGATGAACTAAGGAGAACCCCAAGTAAGGTAAAAAATGTGTTTTGTAAAAAAGAACTTGTTTTGTATTTTACGCTATGACTTTTGCCCTAGTGAACGGATTTACACCGTTTACAGTTTATGCAATGTTAGACCCTTCAAGAAATATCTTGGCCAAATTCCAGCTCCCTAGTCTTTTGGAAACATACTTCTCTAAGGAGTCAAAAATGTTAAATTTTATTTCTAAAAATTGATGCGAGGAAGTTTTATTTTTGGCGTTGTATAACTTGCGCCCTGTTGCAGGGATCTTTTTGGTGTCATAGTGAGTTTTATAGAGAATGAAAAGCAAAATATTGTGCAGAAATTTTAAGTCAATGCCTTTACAAGGTCCCGAGATATTTACCTTTCAAGTCGGATTTTTTGTCGAAAACGATCAAAAATAGAATGAAGTGTTAATTTAAATGTTTTTATATTTCTTGTCTTGTTCTGAAATTAATCTTGAAAACAAACAAAAAACACAAAAAAACGTAAAGGATAATTTTAAAAAGGTCCATTCAACAAAATGCTAAATTAGAGATCTTTATAACAAAACTTTTAAAATTTTCATACAAAATGATCTTGTTAAATTATCAAATTTTACCGACATATGTACGTAAAATATTAGAATTAAATTAATTTAATAATTCCATAATATTTAATTTCCTTTTAGATGGACAACATAAATTAATAATGGTAAATAGAGGTAGGTCAAGATCGAAAAAAGTAGACAAAAAAAAATGCTTGAAAAATCAAGCCAAAAAACACCAACAACAAATATCATTTACATAATATTTTAGTTGTAAAATGACACAAAACTAAAGAAAAGGAAAAAACAACAACTATACTTTATCCATTAGACCATTAATCAATAGGCAAATTTTTTAAAAACTCGACCTTGAACATAAAAATGCAGAATTTTTGAAATTTCTCATCAAATCCGACAACCATATTTATGTAATTACTTAAAGAAGAAATAAGACAAAATATGGCCATTAGTGGGACATTTGGCGCAAAAAAATGCACTTTATTCATTTATGGTTCGATTTTGATGAAACTCCGTAGATTTTGGTATTGTATGAAGAGAAACTTCTGTGCCAAATTTTTTTGTACTGAACTGTACAAAAGTCTTTCGTGTTTAGTGTTTTTACTGATTTTGTCTAAGTAATTCAAAATACCTACAATAAACAATATTTGTTTTTTCACATCTTCTTTTTTTCTTTCACTTGTCATTATTGTTGTCTAAAGTTTGTGTTATGAAATCTACACAAATTTCACAGGCTTCTGAATTATTGTTTCTAAAAAACTTCTCGATTTCTCATTTAACTATGAGGCTTATTTAAAGAGTTTATACGGCACAAAAATAATCCGAATTTTGCATTAAATTGGGAGTAGCGTAGAAACGGTAAAATTGGGATTAAAAAAGTACATGCAAATGTTGATATTTTTATACACTTATAGTATACATATTATTCTTCTTCCACATAAAAAATAGAAGAAGAACGTGACAGCTTCACTTTCACCATAAAAATTAGAATCCGCCATATTGCATTTTACCTCACACATACATATAAAAAAATTGGGATTAAACCCGAATAAATTGGGCTTAAGCCAAAATCCGAATTATCGAGTTTATACCACAAAAAATTGGGAGTAAACCAAAATCCGTATTAGAAGCGAGCAGGCATAAACTCGTACATTATGGTTTTCGATTCGTAGGTTGATCGAAGAATCTTCTTCGATTCGATTGAATTTAATTTCGGTATTGTGTAACTCAATCGAACGAACCAAAAAGCGTTGCATCATACACATTGGTTACAAGCGTCATTATCGTGAATTATTGTGAATATTTTCTTCGTTAAACGATTTTTCAGCTGTTAAAATTTGAAGATATTTGAATAAGAGGTCTATACGAGACATATTCAATGTCAAGACATAAGTCTTGACATAAAAAAGTCTCGTCTGGACCCTGTATAAGGGCCTATATTTTTTTAACTTTTTACAAATTTGTTACAATAATTTTAAAATATATTTACTTTAAAGTCGCGTTGATTCACTTTGATCTTGCAACTTCAAAATTTTAAAATGCGTTATTCTTATTTAGAATTAAAGCTTTATACTCGTATAGGGAAAATATTAGACTAAAAAGTATAAAAATCGTTGGAGGAGGGAAAACTAAATAAAATTGTGTAATATTTACTTCACATATGCTTATAATGTACTTAAATAAGGACGAATTATGTCCAGGGGCAGAAAGATGCGGATGAGATTCTTTTTTTTATTATATAATATAGATGTCTTTTGTATTGAATCTGAAGAGATCTTGGATGAACTAAAATTATTGCTTTTTAAAAGCCTTTTAAAATATTAACATATTATGTTAAAATTTGAGCTACATGTATAAATATGAAAATTTTTTCCGACTAAATTTTTTTTATGATTTAACTATTACAGGATTAGAAAGGTAAAAGAGTGTGTCTAATTATTTTCTATTCATTATTTTTCGAAAACATAATATTTTTAGAAGGTACTGATTATGACATATTTTCTAACGACTTTTTTAAATAACGAACTAACTGCACAGTTTGAGGGCTCATATATCCTTTCTGAGTACACAGGGGCAATTTATAAATTTGAATTTACATACTCGAAGATACTCTAAATAATAAATACAAACTGAAAAACCCCTACTCATACTTTCGTATTATGACAATTAAGTGCATTTTGGGTCAAACTTCCCACTGTGCTGTGGTGCAAAAACTTAATGAATAAAGTATAAAATCATTTTTTCTAAGCATAATATGATATATACATATAATATGTATAACCAGGGCCGTATCAGTGCCGGATGGATTAAGCCATGCGCGGGGCCTGTGGCAAAGGTTATGCGCGGGGCCCCCAGAATTGTCTGACAAAGCAAAAAAAAAAAAAAAACCTCTTCCCATTTCATATATGTATGTACATGTACATATGTATAAAAATCTCCACTTAACAAGAAAAAAAAAGGTCAATTTGTTTTACAAGCGCGGGGCCCCCAGAAGCGCGGGGCCGGTGGCATTTGCCACTTCTGCCATATGGCTAATCCAGCCCTAGGCCGTATTTAGGATCTGTAGACCCGTAGGCTAGAACTGTGGTGTGGGCCCTACCAGGGTTGTTTCTAACAAGCCAAAAAAAAAAGGCTCTTATTCAGTCTGGTACAAACGTATCTAGCAAGCAAAAAAAAAAAAAAACCTTTTATCACTCTGGTGAAAATGTATATAACAAGCACAAAAAAAAAAGGTCAACTTGTTGTGGTGCGGGCCCCCTCCCAGAGTTTTATTTCTAACAAGCAAACAAAAAAAAAAAGCCTCCACTCACTCTTTACTTTGTCGAAATTTTGTATAAATGTTGAAATATGTACATATCTAAAACCAAAAACAAACATAAAAAACACGGCAGTCTTCTTGTGGTGCGGGCTCCCTTGTGGTGCGGTGTACAAATATGTACATATTTTTATTTAAAACGAAAAAATTCAAAAGTATAAATAGTAATTTGTAATGTAATGTAATGCTGGAATCAAACAAGTAGAGAAAAGCTCAGGAAAGCTTTCGAAAGCTCTTAAGAAAGAAACCAAAAAACTTAATTTTTTAATTGAAATATGCTTGAATTTGTGCTATCTATATAGATATTACGTCTGTGATTCTATTCAAGAGCTTCAGAATAGAGCTTTCTCAGATAAATTTTTATAAAAATGTAAAAACTATGAATTCTTTCGTTCCTCATGAAGGAATCTTTCAATACTTAATACTTTTTGCGAACGTAAGCTAAGCAACTTTCGATCGTAATCTACAATTGGGAAAAGACAAGAATATAAATAGTTCTCAAATAATGGATCGTCCTTTTATCTCATGTGTTTTCCTCATTCCTCTTACGATTTTAATAAATTCAGATGTATTGTGTTGTGATAGTGATAGTATCTCCGAAACCGTCGAATAATCGTCATTCGTCATATTGAAATTCAGCTTAAATATTCGAGTTCCTGAATCCTGAAATTCATCAATCGAAATTCGACAGTCTCGATACGATTGCGATAGTGGGAGGTCGTGTTTAGACTAAGTGTGCCTTGCGTCATATTAAATAATTAATTAATTAATAATTAATTAACTAGTATATCAGTGAAAAAAAAAAAACCAAGTGAATAGTACGTTAAGTGACTAAATTAGAGAATTCGATAATTGAATTCTACCATTTGAATAAAACAATAAACAATAAATAATTAAACTAATTTCTAAAACGTACCATAACCAAAAAATTAATTATAATTAATTATAATTACATATGGTGTAGTGTAAAACAAATAACAATTTAGAACAGTGCTTCTAAACATTAGTTACATATAAAATTAAAAATATTCTGTTTTACAGTGCTATTCTTTTTTCAAAGACACAAACCTAATTAAAAACAGTGATTCTAAACATTAATATATCCGCAGACCATCAAACTAGGGAAAACATAAAATAAAATAAAGTGCATTTTCTTAGGAAAAATTCAAATTAATTTTATTAAATTTTAGTGTGGGTAAAATGAGCGATTACCCAGTAGTAGTTGGCAAACAGTGAAATGCCGCCCTTAGGGGCAGGGGGAGGAGAGAACTACTACCAAATACTTGGTGATAGTTCAATGAAATCTCCGGTGAGTAAAAGGAAAAATGTGGGGAAAAAAAGGTTCACAGGCATCGACGTAATTGACTTCCCAGCGCTTCAAAAAACAACTTCCAATGAACCTGAAGCCAAATATATAGTTGTGACGTGCAAAGAAGTAGTAGGTGTTAACACCTCTGGCGAAATAAATTACAAGAGACTAGACCAATATAGTCCTTTCTTAATAACAACAGCAATTAAAGACATCGCGTCAGACATAATCAGAGGATCCTTCTTGAGAGACGGGAGCTTCTTGATTCTAGTTAAATCAAAGACCTCTGCTGAAAAATTCGAAAAAGCAAAATTATTAAAATTGGACCCTAATAACCATATCAAAGTCGAATGTACTTACCACAAAACGCTTAACAACTGTAAGGTTGTAATATACTCAAACATGTTACGAAATGTAAACGAACATGAAATCGTTCAAGGACTGAAAGGTGAAGAAGTTACAGAAGCCAGGCACATAACTAGGAAAGACGGATACAACTATGTCAGAACGGGGTCTATCATCCTTACTTTCAACAGGTACAGATTGCCAAGTTATATTGACATCTGTTTCCAAAGAATAGATGTTAGGGAGTACATACAAAATCCAATGAGGTGTGTGCTGTGCCAAAAACTTGGCCACACCAAAAACAGATGCCAGAGCGAAACTAAGTACTGTCAAACGTGCAATCGAACGGCAGGACATCAGGAGGTCTGCAATGGTTTGTATTGTTTCAATTGTTCCACTGTTTCTCACTCCTCCTCAGACAAGAGATGCCCGAAGTTTCTAATAGAAAAAGAGGTACTTAAAATCATGAACAGGACGAAATGCAGTAGGTACCAGGCCAGGAAACAGTATTATGAAAGCAACTTTATTATTGATGGGGACACATACTTTGTGTGCGCGCACAAGTTTCCTTGTTTCCCACATTGTGTGCGGAAACATAGCGTGCATATCATTTAAATATTTAATTTAGTTCAGTGGAAATTTATCAGTGTTTGAATAAAAAGTGAATTTTAAAATTTCTGGAAAAATTGCATAGGTAATGCTGCCTTTCTTTTAATGCATTATTTATAACTACGAGGAATAGACAATCTCCACTTTGCTGAGCACGACCTTATTTAAAAGAAAGAGAAACTCAGACTAAACGACTTATGGATAGTTTGAAATAGATTCCCTTAGTGGATTTAGGAATTTCACACGGATGTCCTTAAAAGATTTCATATTATCGGTCTATTTTGAAATTCACAAATTAGCAAAATAATTTTCTCATTTGACCATAGTTAGAAATGCACTAAAAATGTAAATTTCTGCAAACCAATTAACTAAAATCAATAATGTTTCTACAATGTTTTCCAGATTGAACGGGAAACACAAAAACTGTGACCGAACACAAGGAAAACATCAAAAATCCCGTATCCACTAAAATAAGAGTGACCGCACTGTGACCGCACATGTTTCCCTGTTGTTTCTTAATTTCTTTCTTTGTTTTCAAAATCGTCTCCACTGAATCAATGATGTTTCTCTAATGTGCGCGCACCAGTGACCTCACAGTGCTCGCAACATTGATTTAGGTGTAGACGATTATTTCATTTTTGTGCGGTCACTGTGCGCGCACATGATTTCGGTGGAAACGCACCTTAACACAAACACAAATAATTCAAATAGCAAACAAATAGAAATACTTATTCAAAAAACATACACCAATACTAACACAAAAAGCTCTACAAATAACCAAAATAACACATTAACAAACTCAAATGGAAAAACTAATGAACTAACAAAACCAAAAAATAACACTAATAATATTGACCCTTCCACTAACAATGAAATAACAATAACAAAAAAGCAACTAACACGACTAACTGATAAATCAAAACAAGAGGTTGAAAATTTCATAAAAAAACAAAACGATAATTTTATGAATAGCAATCTGAGCTACAAACAATATTTGAAAAAACACAACAAATTTACAATCCCATTTGCAGTAAATTACAGAGAATCGTCTGGAGATGAAGACGGCATTGCCATCGACTCATACTCGGACGAATCTAGTTAAGTCTTTTGTTCTTCTAACAAAGGACGTTCCAGCCTTGTCTTCTGATTCGTCTTATTCTATTAAGTAGAAAAAGTTTGCAGTCAACTTTCATGTCAAATAAAAAATTCTGTTTTCGGGACTTAACAGTGATTCAGTTGAACATTAGAATTGCTGATCAACAGGTATAAACCGCATATCATCTTATTGCAGGAGACCTTATTTTTTAGAAATGAAGGTCCTGCTATGTTCAAAGGGTTTCGCTGTTATTTCTCGGACAGTAACGCTCCTAATGCCTCTCAAGGTGTAGGGATTTTAATAAGATCAAGTTTAAGTCACACCCTTATCAACTTAAACTCAGATATTCTAAATGTAACAGTTTCAGTGCACACGTCACCTTCTGTGGCTGTGTCATCCATCTATATACCGTGCACTTCAAATCTTTCACTTTCTCATTTACAAAACTTCTGCAGTAACCTTCCTACAACAGCTATTTTGTGCGGTGATTTCAATGCACACCACCAAATGTGGGGAGATAGTAGGGTCAACCCACGTGGCCGTTTGATTGCAGATTGGCTTGCTGATTCGAACCTGGCATTGTTAAACGACGGATCTTACACGTATTTATCAGCACAATAACTATCATATTCCGTTTTAGATTTATCCTTCGCTTCCAGCTCAATTGCCAACAACTTATCCTGGAGTCCATGACAATCCTGAAGGAAGCGACCATTTCCCAATAGTTATTACGAACCGTATTCCCATATCCATCCACAAGACCTCACCATATCTAATTGAAGATAATGCTGATTGGGAGAAATTCTCACAAACAGCATTAAGACTAGCGCATGTATTCAATACGAGTGAGATGATAAACCGCGAAGCAGCGAACATGAAAAGAATAATAAGGTCAGCTGCTTTTAGCTCCATGCCGGTCATAACAACTAGACAAAGTACTCAACCTGTCTGGTTAGATAACAACACCAGAGAGATTATAAAATGTAAAAATAGAGCCTGGAAAAAGTACCAAAGAAGCCCCTCTGTTAAGAACCTTTTGAATTTCAGAAAACTCACCGCTCAAGTCAGAAGATCGGTCAAAGCTGCAAAGAGAAGGTCTTGGCAGGAATTTACAAGATCCATATCGCCGTCTGATTCACTGAGAGATGCATGGCGTAAGGTCAAACGCCTGTACGGCAAACCTACATCAAACATCTGCTCAGTGGTATCAAATGGTGATAACATCACGGACCCTCTAGAAATTGCAAATGAATTTGCTTTGTCCTGTTCTTCTGTGTCCAGTGACTTCAATCTTTCTGACTCAGTTTTGAATCAAAAGCGCAACTTCTCGCTAAATTGTGAATACACTTACAACCACTTACTATCATACAAAGTCTCAATATGTGAACTAGAAAACACGTTGAGCACCTTTAAAGGCTCTACCCCCGGTAGAGACCAGATCACATATCGTATGATTAGTAGACTGCCTCCTATAATAAAAAACCGATTAGCAAACCTATACACAAATATTCTGAACACTGGTATAATTCCACATGAGTGGAAATTAGTTGTTATAGTACCAATACCCAAAACCAATAGTACAATAAAAACACCATTAGATTACCGTCCAATTTCATTGATATCTTGTCTCTCAAAAACCCTAGAGAAGATAATGTGCAAAAGACTACAAAAAGTTACTGAGTCAATCCTCCACCCTGGACAGCATGGTTTTCGCCCTCACAGAGGAACACTCACGCTTCTACATGACATGGAGGAGGGGATGGCCTCAGCCATGTCATCCCGAGATCATTCAAGCGTTGTTTCACTAGACCTTGAAAAAGCATACGACAAGATCCCATCCATTTTCGTATGCCAAAAATTGATCTTGTGGGGTATTGATCCTAGTTTTGTTAAAACAGTTTATAATTTTTTATTTAACAGACAAATAAGGGTCAGAGTAAATGGTTATCTGTCCAATCCCGTTTTCCTAGATAATGGAATTCCTCAAGGATCTCCATTATTCACAACACTATTAACAGTATACATAGATTCGCTAATAATAATAATTTCCCAGGTATTAAAGCATATGCTTATGCTGATAATATTTTGATATGTGCTTTCAGATCCAACTTTGAATCAATGAAAAGTTTGAAGGAGGCAGCAGAATACGCAATCGAATGGGCTAAAGAGAACGGTGGTAAGATACCATTACAAAAAGCCGAGTTCCTACACACCTGTCGCAAAATAAACTGCAAAATACATAAAATAAAAATATATAACACAATAGTTAAATCCGAAAAAATACTAAAAATTCTAGGTATCAGATTCACAAAAAATCTTAAATTCTCAGAACATTCCAAACAGGTCGTGACTAAACTAAATAAAGTCCTTAATTTGATTAAACTATTAGCAGCAGGTAAAATGGGTGCACCACCATCAGCACTCATTCCCATTGCAAAAAGTCTGATCAATGGTATTACAGGTTATGGACTAACCCTAACTGGGGACTGTCCAAATCAGACAAAAAGAAAATTCAAACATGCTGCAATAGGATACTCCGGGTGGCATCTGGTGCTTACTGTTCTACCCCCATACCCATTCTGCTTGCAGAATGTGGTGTGTGGAGCGTAGAGGACAGAATCATGAAACTAAGATTGAGGTCGGCAACTAGACAGGTGGGTGATTCTCGCTCACCTCTCTTTGATATTGCGAATGAGTTTGTTAAATTCGACTACAGAAATAGGTACTCGACATTGCGTAGGTCAATCGTTTTGATTTCGGAGTTAGGAGGTGTATACCCATCTTATACCCCGTATATCCAAACGATAGGTAATACTGATTCCAATAGTAACCCTGTTGATGATGAACTTGCTAGGCACAACAAAGACAACACCAGCAATAACTCGTTCAAGGCTCTACATAGTGCGATGTGTGAAAAGTATAAAGACAGAATCCACGTTTATACCGATGCCAGTAAGTCGGACATTGGTACGGGTCTTGCTGTGGTATACAAAAATAAAGCAGGAAGGTGGACAACACTGTACGAAAAAAGACTCACCAAAAACACTGCAATATTTGACGCCGAGTTGGTGGCGGTGTGGTTGGCTGCCGGGTTGAGGGCAAAAACAAAAGGCAAAAAATTCGTGATATTTTCTGACTCACTGTCGGTCGTCCAGGCAGTGAAGAACCGTAACAACTCAGAATTCCTAGTGGAGGTGGTCAGAAATCTGTTGATTAATAATGACATTCTGTTGTGTTGGATACCGGATCATGTTGGAATCTCAGGGAACGAACACGCGGATCAGATAGCTAAATCTTCTATACATCGTATAGAAGAAGCTGATGTGTTCGCCCTGCCAAGTCCTCAAGCCATTTACAGAACGTGTCTCAAAACAATCCAGAATAAAAGAATCAATAGATTTCTTGAGAGTGAGTCCGAGACCATCTCTGCTTATCATGAATTGAACAGGCGGCTGATTACACCAACTTTTAACTCGTCGTTGAATAGAGCGGAACAATTGACTTTGATCAGACTACGTACAGGACATACAAGACTTACTCACACATTCCCTATGTCAAGCAGAGCAAACGCGACGTGTCCTTGTTGTGGCGACTGTCTGCACAAGGACGCAAAGGAACTGTTGGAAAATTGTAGGTCGGTGCGAGCAAGGTTGGCTGCTTTTAACCTGATAGGAAGTAATAGAAGAAAATTGTTAAATGCAAGTCAGAGTAGTGACTCAGTATTATTTAAGACACTTAAAGAATTAGGCCTAATAAGTCGAATTTAAAAAATAAAAATTTAAAAAATAAGAATGATAAAATGTAATAAAACAAAAAACAATAATAGATAAGCAATAAATAAGTTCCTTAAGTTTAATCAAAGTTGTATAAGTAGAAGATGCCCAACGTTCATATATCCTCATGGCACTCAAAATTTTTGATCTGGGGCGTGATATCACACCCCACAACATGTTGCTTATACATTTGTTTCTAATAGTCATGTTTATATCGTATCAACATTTTAATCATGAACAAAAGGCAGTAGAATCGAGAAAGTTTAGAACAGACGCACAAGTAGAGTGCGGTAAAGTAGGAATAAATTCTTTACACAAATGTTGCTTAGTTTGAATTTTTTTACTATACCTATATTAAAATTAAAAACAACAAGTAACATTAAATATGAATTGTTGGTATTCTCGCTATATATATAGCTATATAGCTATATAATTTTTACTTATAATTTGAAAACAACGCAAAGTATGGCTCGAATGTGTGTATGTTAGAATTATGTATGTATATAGCTCTAGCTATATATATAGCGAGAATACCAACAATTCATATTTAATGTTACTTGTTGCTTTTAATTTTAATATAGGTAATATAATCGGTATAGTAAAAAAATTCAAACTAAGCAACATTTGTGTAAAGAATTTATTCCTACTTTACCGCACTCTACTTGTGCGTCTGTTCTAAACTTTCTCGATTCTACTGCCTTTTGTTCATGATTAAAATGTTGATACGATGAGTAAAATTGTTGATAATTGCTACTGAATATCATTATAAACATGACTATTAGAAACAAATGTATAAGCAACATGTTGTGGGGTGTGATATCACGCCCCAGATCAAAAATTTTGAGTGCCATGAGGATATATGGACGTTGGGCATCTTCTACTTATACAACTTTGGTTTAATATTAGAATAAGATAATAGACAATAAGAAAAATGTAAAGTAGAATACTTAGTTTAGGTTATCTAGAAAAATGTAATTTAGGATATTAGGAGCAAAATGTAAATAATTTATAAGCCAAATTTATAACAAATGTATGTCGAGTCGCCAAAAGGCCCTGGCGGGTCGTGGTGCGAGCGAGGAGGCATCAGGTTAACCTGGTGTCCTCCTGTAATAAAAATTAAAAAAATTAAAAAAAAAATCGAAATTCGAAGATCATTTGACTTTTTCCAAGATTCGATGACATCCATTAACACTCACTTTTCCACTTAGCTTGCAGCTTTTCTTTTTCAATATTGATGTACCACGCAGCGCTGTGCACAAAAAGCGCTGTGTCGTTCGTCACCCATAAATTAAAAAATAAAAATGGACTAAGGAGCTTTATTTAATTCGCAGTTTTCCACTCTTCTCACCTATCTGGCATCTGTACCAGAGTATAAAGAAGAACTTACATAGTAGGATTACTGAGAGCCGAAGATTTTTTTTTATATTTATTTCTCTCACATTTTTTGAGAAAATGCTAAAAGGTGATAGAAATATTTTTTCATTGACTGAAAAGAAATGAAACGTAAATATTTACAAATAAAAAATAAAACACGAACACATTCACAATTTTAAGTAAGAACGAAAAATTCCCATTATAAATAAATGTAAACAAACCTGTGTCTATATGCTATGCTTGTATGCGTTTCAAATATATTTTTATATGGTTTTAGCTTATATACAAAAAAAAACACGAACACTAATGCAAATTTAGGTGACTATTTTGAAAAATGCGTTTATAAAAAACTATGTTGGAGAGGTATTAGTATGAATAATCATATTGTGCTTTCGCTCATATATACGGAAATTTTCCATTAAAGAAATACGCATTATTTTTACCTCCTTCAGTCATATGGGATTTTGTTTTTGTTTTCAGAGAAAAATTTATAAATAAAAAAAAAATAAAAAATCGGCTCTCAGTAGGAACACTATATACCAGGGATGTTACGAAGCTTACAATTGTACCATTTTTGGTACAATTAGGGACCAACGAGTACAAAGGTACAACGGACGATATTTTGGTACATAATGATAAATGATAATAAATTATTAAGTGTTAAAGGACTATTGACTATTGTTTTTGTTTTGCTGTTCTAGAGATGAAATAGAGTTTTACATGCAAAACTTAAATTCTTTATATTTATATGATTTATTGTTCTTGTTTTTATTCTTTTTATTTATATTGTTTACTTTCACGTTTTTATTTAGGTTTATAATTTTATATTCTTTTTTGTAATGGAAATAATGTTTTTTTTTGTTAATTTTATTTTGTTGAGTTATTAAACAAATGAATTAGACTGAATTTGTTAAATGAATTTATTTCTTTGTATTGAGATTTGGTTCAAGGTAAGCTACGTGTAGTATAGATAGGGTTGTAGATATGTATGTTTTTATTAAATTATTTGTGGTACAAATGGAAGCTAAAAGGTACATTTTTAATAAATGAAAAGGTACAATTTCATATAAGCTCATATCATCCCTGCATATATACACTATGATCTGTACGGTACGGTTATTTATAAAAATCATTCTCTGTCTCTCTCGCTCTCTCGTTTCACCACTATCTCTTTCTGCTAAAATTACATTACAGCTTCAAATCAGGTTCAAACTGATAAATAATTTTAGATCCGTTCAAAATACAAAACTCTACTGACTCACGCATAAACGTAGTTAATGTTTGAATTATTATTATTTGATTTTAGTCTTGATTGAATTTTGTACATACTGCATTGTGTTTGGAGAAATCAACAAATTTAAAACACAAAGATGGAAGAAGAAGTCAAAATTACTCAAGATCAAAGATGTCGATTATGTTTGGAAAATTCTAATAATAGACAAAATTTATTTTCACCTGATTTCGCATTTAAAGAGGCTATCGAAGATCTTACTGGAATAAAGGTATGTAAGTAATCAAAAATAAGAAAAAAGTCATTTACATAAAATTTAATTCATTTGTTATCCTTATTATTACATATTTTAGATGGAGTTTGATGAGAATCTACCATCCTCGATATGTATTTCCTGCAAAGAGATAATAAAAACTTTACTTGAATTCAGAGAAACTTGCATTGAATCACAAAATATTCTTTCGAGGGAACAAAATCTTCTAAAATTAGAAGAAATAAATGATACAGAAAAATCTGAAAATGATAATGATAACTATGCTTTGAACATAAAAACTGAAAATGACACTTTGAGTGAAACAAATACCCTACATCAAGACGATATTGAGAACTTACAAGAAGATGTAGAAGTTTCGAAAAATATTTCAATCAAACGAACTAAAAGAGTTAAAAAAATTATTGATAATTCATCAAATGATGTACGACATAGTAAACAAACAAAAAAAACAAAATCTAAATCCAGAAGACTGAATAATAGAAAGCAAGTAGAAAAATCACAAGATATTCAAGATCATACAAAATCTAAATCAACAATGATTTCAAAAAATGAACCTAAAATGAAATTATGGAAAAAATATGCTCAATCATATGAAACACCATGTTACATATGTGGAAAATTATACCGTAAATTTGTTCTTCAATATCACATTAATAGTCATTTAGGTAATTAAGTTCATTATGTATTAAAGACAATGAAAAAAACGGTAAATATAAGAAAAAAATATTAATAATAAACTTATCTTATTCCAGATCGACGACCATATGTATGTAAAGTAGAAAATTGTGATAAAGAATTTTCATCACCGATATATTTAAGACAACATCATATACATTGTCATAGTGATGATACACCACATAAATGTGAAATTTGTGGACGTGGTTGTAAAACAACTGCTGCTTTAAAAATTCATAAATCATATCATTTTGATCCACAATTACCATGTGAAATATGTGGAAAATTACTAAGAAATCCTAGCACGTTGAGAAAACATTTATTCAATCATACTGGAGAGCGTCCATATAAGTGTAATGAATGTGATAAATCCTTTAAAAGTCATTGGTCATTAAAAGTACATTTAAGAATACATACAAAAGAGAAACCATTTTTATGTACAGTATGTGGTGAATATTTCACATACAGTCAAATGTTAAAACAACATGTAGAAAAGAATCATCCAGGAAGTGTTGTAAACTATGCTCAACACAGGCCAGATACAGAAGAAAATTTACAGTAAAAAAATTACCTTAATGTACCTAAAGGTATATTATGTATGTATATACTCAAAGAGTATAAATTTGTATACACACGGCTAAAATTTTAACATTGTCGATCAGGCGATCATAGGTTTAAATAAAAAAAAACTTTGTAAATTAGTTTAGTTTTTAAAATGCAATAAATAAAATCTTAAAGAAACTATTATACTCAACTAGTTTTTCATTACCGTTTAGGTATATATCATGTATTTTATACTGGGCTGTTACCGACAAATTGGAGAATAAGGAACAATTTGCCGAGAAGAGAAAAGGGGTATTAAATTTTTCTCAGTTATTTTAACGTCTCCTGTAGCATATACTAATAAAATAATAATATAACCAACGTAGAACAAAATAGTGTGCCTAGTTTTTAGAATACTGACAGAATAGATTAACCGACAACTTTTTTTTTCATCAAAGCTTCGACGTCGTTTTGCAAAGTTTTTATAAAATTTCTCTAAACTTTGACGTCGTTGATTTTGATAGGATTTTTTGACGTCATACATTATGAATATGATTGCTTTGATCATGTTTTGGCATATTATTTCTGTTAAAAATTTTCATTTTTTACAAAACTATAACAAATATTAATAATGATTGCATTGTTGCCGTATTGCATTGTTGCTACGGCAAAAATACAAATTACGATTTATAATTTTGAATTTCTTTTCGTTTTGAATTTTTCAATGAATATGAAATATTTTTTTTTCTATTATTTTTAATATACCTCTAAATACTACACTGTAAAAAAAATTTTCCTACATTAAAACTAGGAAATCAGGTTTCCTACTATCATTGTATTTAAATTACATTACGTTGAGTAATTTATAAAATTTTACTCTTTGTCAAAGTAATTTCTTTACTTTCTTTCTCTCTTTTTTACTTCTTCAATGGAGTAAAACTACTCGTTGTGGATTTAATAGGTATACATCATTCAATAGGAAAATTACAATTTTAACGAAGTAAATTTACTATAATAAGAAGAATTTACATTAAATAATAGTAAATTTACTGAAACAAAGTAAATATACTCAAAATTTTATAATTTACTTAGAAAAAATGTAATTACAAGAATAGTTGTAAAGTTTACTATTAAAAAAATAGTAATTTTCAATGCATTTTTTATATACGAGTATATATCATATATCTTAGTTTTTGTAATTTGGGAGTAAAATATGAGTTCAAAATAGCCAAATGTTTTTTCTGTAAATTTTATTATGTCGTTTTTTAAAATCGACAATTTTACCTCATATTTTTCGACAAAAATATGTTTATAAAATTGTTCCTCTATTTTCATTTTGTTTTATTTTTTTTTCACCATATGGAGAACTTTTTTGAAACCGATTTTGGGTTGCCAATTTGAATACTATGCTATAAATAATCATAAAATTATTATTAATTATTATTATTATTATTTAAACTTAAATAACGATTAAATTTCCCTTCACACTTCATCACAAATTTTAATTTTTCTATTGAATGATGTATACCTATTAAATCCACAACGAGTAGTTTTACTCCATTGAAGAAGTAAAAAAGAGAGAAAGAAAGTAAAGAAATTACTTTGACAAAGAGTAAAATTTTATAAATTACTCAACGTAATGTAATTTAAATACAATGATAGTAGGAAACCTGATTTCCTAGTTTTAATGTAGGAAAATTTTTTTTACAGTGTAGTATTTAGAGGTATATTAAAAATAATAGAAAAAAAAATATTTCATATTCATTGAAAAATTCAAAACGAAAAGAAATTCAAAATTATAAATCGTAATTTGTATTTTTGCCGTAGCAACAATGCAATACGGCAACAATGCAATCATTATTAATATTTGTTATAGTTTTGTAAAAAATGAAAATTTTTAACAGAAATAATATGCCAAAACATGATCAAAGCAATCATATTCATAATGTATGACGTCAAAAAATCCTATCAAAATCAACGACGTCAAAGTTTAGAGAAATTTTATAAAAACTTTGCAAAACGACGTCGAAGCTTTGATGAAAAAAAAAGTTGTCGGTTAATCTATTCTGTCAGTATTCTAAAAACTAGGCACACTATTTTGTTCTACGTTGGTTATATTATTATTTTATTAGTATATGCCTGTAGCCTGTAGTGATGTCCAAATATGTAGTTACTTGAGTAACGGTTAGTTACTAGTTACTTTCACTTAAGTAACTATAGTATTTTTATTTTTGGATGTCAGTACAGGCAAGATAGGCATACTTTTCTATATTCTTTCACAAATTGTTCGAATAAATCTATCTCGTGTGTGGGGTGATCAGATCTCAATTTCAATCGAGGTGAATATTTTAAATTAAGTAGACATTACCAAAAAATATGTAATAAGAAGAACTCTTATAGCTTTGTAATTTCAAAATTCAAAAATTTTTGAACGAATTATGAGCAGAGGGGAAAAACAAAAGGGATATGTATTATTTTACTCTCAGAGCTTTCAATTCAAAAATGATTTGAAGCTTTTTTCAATTTATACATATATATATATATGTATATATATATATATATATGTAGTTTTCTCTAAACTTTGACGTCATATCATAATTGCATTGTTGCTATGGCAACTTAACAAATTAAGATTTTTACTTTTTATTTTTTTTTCGTTTTGAATAAAAATACATATTTGCTTTAAAAAAAATTTTTTTTTTGAATATGATCTTGTAAACGAAAAAAAAAATAAAAAGTATAAATCGTAGGTAATTTGTTATGGAATGAAAATTTTTAACATAAATATGCCAAAACATGATCAAAGCAATCATAATGTATGACGTCACAAAATCCTCTCAAAAAAAATGACGTCAAAGTTTAGAGAAAATTTTGAGAGAGCATAACTAAGCTTTTAAAATAAAAGCTTGGGGTACTCGCGAGTTAGGATATTCAGAAAGGTGTTTGATTAAAATAAAAAAAAATAAAAATTTTAAATGATTAAACTTTTATTAAAATACAATTTATTTAGCACAAGATTTTTTAGAGTGAGTTTACTATTCGACAATTCTTCTTAAACTGAATTACTTATTAAGATTTTATGTTGCAAGAAGTTATAATTACAATTTATGATAAGGCTGGAATTTGCTGATTTGGCTATTTAATGAGAAGGAAAAAAGGTGTACATTACAATTTTGTGGGAAGAGAATTTTAGCTATTTAAAATGCTGTTATGCTTATTTGACAATTTTAAAGTTACAAATTAAATATAAATGGACAAAATTATTTATAATAAAATAATGTTTATAATATAACAATGTTGCATTTACTGAACAAAATTATTGATAATAAAATAATGTTTATAATACAACAATGTTGCATTATATATTGTTATAAATTTATACATTTGTATGAAGTGTTGACTGTGCACATAACTCCTCCTCCCTTAGAGGAAACGATGGCCAAAGGAACTGAAGTTTCGGTGGGTCATCAGGAATTGCTTCTGTTTTTACACTTTGTTGTTTCAGATGAATAATGTGTTGTTGATTTGTTGTAGCCAAGTTTCGAAAATATTTAATGGAGAATAATATGAACAGGATGCTGAGAGTTATCAAAAATCCAATTATTACGTAGTTTGTTTGGTTTGTTTGTACTTTCAGTAATTCTATGGCATTTTGATTTTTGAAGTGAAATGATTTTAGTTTTTCTAAGTTTAAGCTTTCTATTGTCTGTGTTGATTTGATTTCTCTGAGTAGTGTTGGATGTATGACTATACTCTCCCAATAAATATTTTCCTTGCTTTCATAACTTATTCCATTTATTTCAATGTTGCAATTTTGAAAGTGAATTAAAGTTGTTCCTTTTATTTGATTTTGTGAAATATTGCATGTTGATTGTAGAGTAGTCGTTGGTACATTAATTAGAAGGATGTAGTTTGGTTCAGGTTGAAAAATAGTGCTGACTTCAGTTCCATTCAATAGTTTACATTTTGCTGGAATGTCCTTGATGATGTTGGGTATACATTCTGGCTCGTTTATCTTAAATGCTTTTCTAGGTTGTTTGCAATAGTAGGTTTGCTCTATCAGCTGACATATATCATCGAAAAATTGTGTGTCGAATTCATTGTGGATAATGTAAGGTGTTGTGATTATTGATAAGGTTTTATTTATAGGTAAAGGTATCAAATGGAAAAATGAATATGTTTGGTTTGATAATATAGGTATTTGTATATTAAATATGATATTTGTGTCATTGTAATATGCTTGTAAACCAAGAAGTTCATAAATTTGTTCATCAGAATGTAAATTTAAGCTTTGACGTCGAAAAATTTCATATATTTCATCTAGCTCTGTTGGATTGGGGATTTGTTTCGAAATTATGTTTAGTTTGGCTAACACGACTGATTCTGCTATATTAGACAAGTGATTATTGAGTAAATCTATGTTGAAACTGATCTGATTCATATATTGTGAGTACTTGAGGTCTTCGTTTTCTGATTTTATTCTATTATTTATTCCTTTATTATAGTTGTCAAAAAATATTTGTATTGATTTTTGCTGTTGGTTTATATGGTCAGTTATGTTACGAAATCTTTCGATCATTTGGTTGTTAATTTGTATTTGGTTGTTGATACCGTCTTGTAAGTTGTGTTGATTTAATGTAAGTGTTTGTATTTCATTATTCAGTTGTATAGCATCGTCGTTGTCCATGTTTCCAGAAATTGCTTTTATTACTGAACCTATAGGAGGTTGATGGCTCCTCTCTTATTTCTTCGTACAGGTAGGAGTGTTTGAAGTTTTCTTTCAAGTTCTTTAAATTTTAGTTCAATTATTTGGGCTGTATCTTTAAGATTGTTATTATTTTGAATTAAATTTATGGAATGTCTTATTTTGTCGATATTGTCTTTGTAGTCTGAAAGTTTTACCACATGTATCAATTTCCTATGGGTTTGAATGAGTCTCGCTGGGCCTAATCTCATTGGTAATATTCCGTGGTGATTGTTCAGATCCAGGATCTCAATTTTGTGGCTCAGGACTATCGTCAACCTGTAATTTACGTTGTTTTTTAAATTTAGATTTGTGCATTTTTTGGTTTTTGGAAGTGATTGAAATTTCATTATTTTCTTTTACTTTTTGTTTACTAAACCGAGGTGTTAATTTATTTCGTCTATTTTCTTTCCTGAACACTATCTTATTTTCTTCGTAATTCGATGGAGGTTCTCTAGTTTGGTTTAATTTGTCTATATTCTTGTTCACGGCTTCTTGGGTTTTTGCTTTTATTAAAGGGTATAAGGTTTTCTGGAATTCATTTAGTTTTTGGAGAAATTCATGTTCACTGTTGAATTTTACAGTTTTTAAAAATGTATGTGTTTTTCCAAAGAAAAGTTCGTACGGAGTTAAGTTATTTGCTGAATGGATAGCATTATTGTATGTGATTATAGCTTCATTAAGAATATCTTCGTGTTCTTTGTCTTTTTGTTTTAAATAGATAATACGATAAATTTCAGTTAAAGTGGAATGGAGACGTTCTACTGGAGCATTACTACTACTTTGTTGGAATGAGGTTATGTGTAGATGAATGTCATATTGGTTACAGAAGTCTCTGAATATATTGGATGTAAATTCTACGCCTTGATCTACAATTATTGTTTTTGGGATGCCATGAATACTCATAAAGTGTTTGAGTGACTTGACTATTGTTAAACTATTTCTAGCAGTTAGAGTATATGCTGCAGCAAATTTTGAAAATTTATCTATTATTGTAAGCATTTGTTTTTTATTTATTGAATAGATATCTATGTGAAGGACATCCAATGGTTTTGAAGGGATTTCTGGTTTTTGAAATACTAATTTAGGTGGGTTCCTATCATATTTTAGTGTTTGACATTTTTCGCAATTGTTTATAGTTTGTGTAATTTTATTTTTCATGAAAGGAAAGTAGTACGTTCTCTTTAAGTGTGACAAGGTTTCATTGATTCCTCTATGGTTAGTTTTTTCATGATACTCTCGAATTATTCTATCTTGTTCGTCGCTTTCTTTTACATCTATCAATAATTCTGTGCATCGTACTAATTTGAAAAGTTTGTTCTTTGAAAAATATTTGGAATAAACTAATTGAATGATTTTAAATATTCGGTCATTTGTGAAAATAGCTGTAGTTTTATTTGGGGCTAAATAATTTTTTAGGGTTTCGGTTACGTTTTCTTCAGAAAAATTTTGCATTCGAATTGTACGACGTTGTTTATTTTTGAATGGAATCTCAATTGTTGAAGATACAGGTGTATTTGAATCTTCGAATATAATTTGTAAGTTGAATTCATTCAAAGTACGTTCTGATATATGAATATGATCGTCAAAATTTTCTGCGGTAGTGTGAATTGTGGCACAAGTGGAGATTTCATCCATGTTATTAGTATTATTAGTATGTTCATTTGTGTTCAGCTCTACATTTGAATGTTCATTTTAATTTGTTAATTTAATGCGACTTAAAGCATCTGCATTGGCATTTAATTTTCCTTTTTTGTAGATAACTTCATATTCAAATTCTTCGAGTTTAAGTCGCCAACGTATTAATCTGGAGTTGGGATCTTTAAGACTCATTAACCAAAGAAGGGGTTTGTGATCAGTTATAATTTGAAACTTGCGGCCAAATAAATAGGGACGAAAGTATTTTGTGGCCCATACTATAGCCAACAATTCTTTTTCAATGGTAGAGTAATTAATTTCGGAATCAGTCAGTGTTCGGCTAGCATAGCAAATGGGTTTGTCTCTACCGATAGGTCCTTGTGATAGTATGGCTCCTAGAGCGAAATTACTTGCGTCGGTGGTTAATATGAATGGTTTGGTGAAGTCTGGGTACTGAAGGATAGGTTCGTTAATTAGTATATCTTTACACATTTTAAAGGCATTAATATAACTACTGCTAAAATCAATTTTCTTGTTCTTTTTTAGACATTCTGTCATGGGTTTTGTAATATGTGCAAAGTCCTTAATGAATTTACGGTAATAACCGAGGAGCCCTAAAAATGCTTTTATTTCTTTTGGATTTTTTGGAATCGGGTATTGTTTGATTGCTTTAATTTTTTCGGGGTTTGGTTTCACACCTTGGTTTGTAACTATGTGTCCTAAAAAGGCTACTTCTTTACAGAGGAATTCAGATTTATCCAATTGTACTTTCAAATTGGCTTCTCGTAATCTGTCGAACACTTTTTTAAGATTTTCAATGTGTTATAGTAGAGAACACTATAATATCGTCGAGATATACTAAGCAAATTTTGCCTTGAATGTCCTTTAGTACATAGTCCATGACCCTTTGGAATGTTGATGGGGCGTTCTTCAACCCGAATGGCATACGGATGTATTCGTAATGACCACTTTCGACCGTGAAGGCGGTTTTTTCAACATCTTGGGGGTTCATTTCAATTTGATGAAACCCACTAGCTAGATCAATGGTGGAAAAGTACAAACACTTACCAAGTTTATCCAAAATGTCGTTTATGTTGGGTATTGGGTACTTGTCACTGATAGTTTTCTCGTTCAATTTTCGGTAGTCGATCACCAATCTCCATTTCTGTTTTCCACTGGCATCTTTTTTCTTTGGAACTATCCAGACGGGGGAGCTCCATGGTGAATAACTCGGTCTAATTATGCCTTGGTCTAACATTTGTTGTATTTGTGACTGCACTTCTGTTTTGTGGATGTGTGGGTATCTGTATGATTTGGTGAAAATTGGTATATCGTCGGTGGTTTTTATACAGTGTTTTATTGCATTAGTGAAGCTTAAATTTTGTCCTTCTTTAAAGAATATATCTTCGTATTCTTTACAGATTTTAAAGATATGTTGTTTCTCTTCTTCGTTAAGATGTGAAACTCGAATAAGGTTTTCAATTTCATATGAATTTACTGGATGAGGGTCGTTATAATTAATGTTGAAATTATTTAATTCGCAAAAATTTTGTTTAATATATGGTTGTACTTTTAATGGTTGATCAAGGAATAGGATTTTATCATCATATGATTCGTTGATTATTTCGACTGTACTATACCAGTTATTGGCTTCATATATTCCTTCAGATACGAACAGATTATTATCTATTTGTGTTTTTTGTAAATAGATATTACCGTTTTGAACATCTACTGGTAATCTTGCTATAAATTTCGAGTTGCTAGGTACAGTGTATTTAGCTGATGAAAAGTTTGGTTTAAATTGAAGGGGTATTGAAGAATTTTTTGTGACTAATACTTTATTTGCTAAATCAACTTTAGCTTCGAGTAGGGAGAGGGTATCTAAACCTAGTAAACCATCAAAATATCCATGAAATTTAAAAACTAGGAACCTTAATTCTCTCGGGTCGTTGAACTCGATAAAATTTGGTAAGATTACTTCTTTATCCAATTTATGAGTGTGTAAAATTGTTGTGATAAGAATGGGGTTTATTTTTTTAATGTAATTTCTATGAACAAATTCTGGATTGATAAATGATGAGGAAGCTCCAGTGTCTATCAGGAATTTTAAGGGTCTACCAAAAGGTGATGAAATGTGTATATAAGGGAGTATGAAACCATGTTTGTTAATGTCTATGTATCCGATTTGTTCTCCGAGGCAGCTTCTGGAAAATTTGAATCATCAATTTCGTAATTTGAGTTGATTTTTGGATCGCTATTTGAATGTAGACTTTCGTGTTCGTAATTATAATATTGATCGAGTTGTTGGTATGAATGGTCAAATAGGTAGTGTTCGGGTTGTTCATTATAAATTTCATGATCGTAATTTTCAGAAGGTGATTGTTCCGAAATATTATGAAATTCTCCTTTTTTATAATTCTGGAAATTATTTGCTTTAGGGAAATTTCCTGATGAAGACCTATAACGGGAAAGTCCAGAATCTACATCCATAGGTTGTGGTGGTGGTGGCTTGTTTTGTTGATTACGGAAAAAGGGTTGTTGTACAGCGGTTGGTGGTTTATTTGGTTGAGGAGAAAAGAAATTTGTTCTTTGGGTTGGTGGTTGAAACATGTTTGGTGTCCTAAAGGTATTGGTTGCTTGAGGGGTAAAGTATTGAATTGGGGTTTGTGATTTATGTTGTTGATTTTTATTTAAGGGGCGTGGACTTATGAATGGTTGAGTTTTGGGTCCTGAATTTGCGTTATTGTGAGTGAAATTTAATCTCTGTACAGTATTATTATTTGAAGATTGATTATTTGGTTTTATATAGAAAACGTTTTGTTCTTTAATACAAAAAGAAAATGCCTCAGCTAATGAAGAAGGTTTCATTGCTCTTATAGTACTACCAAGAGGTTCTTTTAAACCAATAAGAAATACATTCAAACACATTTCTGTATAAAGATTTCTTTTTGCTTTTATAACATTTGAATCTTTTTCGTGTATTTGTAAATGATTACTTATAGTTGAAAGAATTTCTATTATTTCACTGTAGAATTTCTCGATAGTTTTAGAATTTTGACGTAAAGTGTGTAGATCTCTTATTAACGAAGTTTTATTACGTTTGTCAGAATAATGCAGGATTAAGTTGTTTTTAATGTCTTCCCAGTTAAGTGGGGTCCCGTACATATCGAGTACTTCGTTTGCTGGTCCTTCAATTTTATTTCTTATAGCCCTTAGTATAATTTTATAGTAAGGATTTCCCTCAATTACAGTAAAGTTAAGTAAAGTTAAAATTTCCTCTACATTATTTATAAAATCAAAGAGGAGTCTTGGGTTACCGTTAAATTTGGGTAGATCTTTAATTACATCAGGTATTCTGCAGTTGTTGAATACATCAATTGGGGTAATTATGATGGAATTTCCATTACCAGTCGTTGTATTGGTAAGGGGTATGGTATTGTTTAAAACAGTTTCTGTCATTGTGTTAAGTTTGTTGTTTAATTTATTAAAGTTGATTTTAATTATGTTTTTGTTTGAATCAGAATCACTTTCGTCACTACTAGATTCACTCAATAAATTATTCTTTGAACTTTCTTTTTCTACACTGTTATAAGGATTATTTTTATTTTGATGTTTTTTATTTAATACCTTGAACTTAAAAGGCATATAAGAGTAGATAGAATATACGAAACTAAGTATTTTAAACAAATCTTTATTTTTATAAATTTCGAATTTGAATTTCTTGGTTTATCGATTAAGGTATTATATAATTAAAATATTGAGATATGTACACGTATTTATTAAACACAATGCAAGAATTACTTTAAATTAAATAAAATGATAGAGTAAAATTTTTTTTTTAAATCATTATTATTATTTTTTATTAAATTTATTATTTATAATTTAGAAATTGTTTTTAATTTCTTCAGATTTTATTTTTATTTGTGCATTAATCAAAAACAAATTTATTAATTTTTGTTATTTTTATTATTTTTATTTTCAAATACAAATACATATATTTTATTTATTTATTTTTCTTTATATACAATTTTTAGTTTAAATAAGATTTATTAAGAGTTTATTTAAATTTCAGAAGAAGAAAAAAAATTATTAATATTACTAGGATATTGGGATTTTGGAAAAATATAGGAAATTTGAATTCGACTTACATTGAAAGTAGAAATACTTTTTCCATTTTTCCTCCAGAGTTTAAGATGTATAAACGATGAACCTTCGTTGAATTGTCTTGTTGTCCTTTTTTCCACTTTCTCTTGTGTTAAAGTATTTTTGGAACCACTGTATATGATTTTATTGTTTTTTTTTTTATTATTTTTTTTCACTTTTATTATTATTCTATTTAACTACCGATATCCTCTCGAAAGTTAAATATTTTGTTGACAATAAGCCGTTGTCAGATAAAAAGAAAAAAAAAATCTTTCTGTTTTCGATTGTTTTTACTGATGTTATATTAATGTTTTTTCAAAATTTCCGTTATTGGTAATAAGTTATTGACAATAAACCGTTGTCACTATATGCAATAACAGAATTATTTTGAGAAAAAATTTATACAATCCGGTCCGACTGCGCCAGTTAGGATATTCAGAAAGGTGTTTGATTAAAATAAAAAAAATAAAAATTTTAAATGATTAAACTTTTATTAAAATACAATTTATTTAGCACAAGATTTTTTAGAGTGAGTTTACTATTCGACAATTCTTCTTAAACTGAATTACTTATTAAGATTTTATGTTGCAAGAAGTTATAATTACAATTTATGATAAGGCTGGAATTTGCTGATTTGGCTATTTAATGAGAAGGAAAAAAGGTGTACATTACAATTTTGTGGGAAGAGAATTTTAGCTATTTAAAATGCTGTTATGCTTATTTGACAATTTTAAAGTTACAAATTAAATATAAATGGACAAAATTATTTATAATAAAATAATGTTTATAATATAACAATGTTGCATTTACTGAACAAAATTATTGATAATAAAATAATGTTTATAATACAACAATGTTGCATTATATATTGTTATAAATTTATACATTTGTATGAAGTGTTGACTATGCACATAACTCGCGCCAGAACCCCAGAATAAAAATTTTTATATGAAGAAATTTTATATGAATAAGAGTTCTTCTTATTACATATTTTTTGATATTACCAAGGCAAAAAACTCATCGGGTACTGCCTCCATAAGCACAATACTGACTTCCAAAAATAAAAATACTATAGTTATTTTAGTTATAGTATACATATTATTCTTCTTCCACATAAAAAATAGAAGAAGAACGTGATAGCTTCACTTTCACCATAAAAATTAGAATCCGCCATATTGCACTTTACCTCACACATACATATAAAAAAATTGGGATTAAACCCAAATAAATTGGGCTTAAGCCAAAATCCGAATTATCGAGTTTATACGACAAAAAATTGGGAGTAAACCAATATCCGTATCCGCTGCGTAAAGTTTAAGCAAACTGTGCAGTGGAAATTTTCTCGATACAACACTACGATATCACTAGCAAATGTCAAATGATTTAAACGTAACCTAACAGTTGGTTTATATTTCCGGATTTTTTTTTAGAAAAATGGAAAATAACTTGTAAGTTCACTAACATTTGACATTGAAAATATATGAGTCATGAAATCCAAAATTTTACATTCACCATGGTAGACCTATACGTCTTAAAAATATGTACATATTTCTATGAATTAAAAAGTAGAATATGTATTTTCCAATTTTTTTATTAACTTCATTTTCAAAAACAAAACGAAATAGTGGCCCTTATCGGCGAAGTCGCGTCACTTGTAGACAATTGTCACCTCTCTTGTCACATAGTCTAAAATTTCGTATCGCAGTAGTCGTCTGTAGAGAGTAAAAGTACCAGTGACAGGGATATTTAGTAATGACAGGGAAATTTGTATTATGACAGCTGTTTTTGATTTTTTATATATTTTTTGTTCGGTAATCAATGTATATTATTAAAAAAATAATAATATAATTTATTTCTACAAGACAAACAAAAACAATTCAAACAAAGAATATTTTCAGTAAATTATCTACCAAAATTTTATATTGTCGATGAATTATTAGGTAAAAATTTAAGAAATATTTTAATAAATTCTTTTAATAATTCTGTCGAAGAGAGAATCAAAAAAATTACCGTACCAAAAATTAATAATAATAGGACAATATTCAATGAAAATGAAATTACTAAAAAAATTATAATTAAACAAATTAAACAGAATGATCCAAGAAGTATATGTATATCAAAATCTGCAATAAATTTTCTATTTTATTTGAAAAATTTATGTTTTGTGAATGTTTAATTTTTCTTTTTTGTTTTTAATAAAAATTGTCCAAATACAAAAACATAATTAGTGAAGAGTTTTTATGTTAATTCAATATACAATTTTTAATGATCAATCCAAAAAACAAAAACAAAAAAAAATTATGTTTATGAATGAATTTAAAAAAAAATTAACAATTGATAAATTCAATGAAAATTAATCGATAAGGCAATAAGTGTGTTAATTTGAACAATTTGAAGACTTTTATTGCCTTTCCATTCTTACTTTTCAGAACGCTTTACTTTTTAATTTGTTCGTGTCACCTTCAGTATTGATGTGACTGTCTGTTGCTTGTATAAGTGACGGCTGTCACATCTTCTTCATTATTTAATACCGATTTCTGTCACATGTGTGACGTATGTCGCTACATTCGAGTTCAAAAATACAAATTCACTAATGTGACATCTCACTTTCAGTGACGTGACTTCGCCGATAAGGGCCAGTATTTCATATTATGTACTATTAGTATTAGTATTAATTATATCGTAAAGTTATAAAAAGGCATAATATTTATTATAATAAATCGTTGTTCAGGAACATAATTTTTTTCATAACATAATTAATATTGTCCAGGGAGGGTTGGCAAACTAAAGAGTAAAGGCCACAAACTTCAGCATCCAAAACTTGCTTTTGGAATCCAAAATTCCGATCTAAGCATCTAGCATCCATTTAGCATCCAAATGATCCACCCATGCGAAGTTTCAAAAAATATATCTGTAGAACGTAAAATTTCGAGACTCAAGATTTGTGATTGTGACATTTTTTAATTCAAATAAATTAAATTTTATTAAATCAAATCAATTTATTCACTTTTTATTACATATAATATAACCTCACCAAAGGCATGGGTATGTAGTTCGATTTTTTCTCTTACAAGTAGGTAAGAAGGCACAATATTTTCCACCTTTTTATTTTATTTTTTGACTATTGTGCACTTTAAAAATTATAACACTGTTAATTTTGTATATTTTAAAACTTTTATAAACCATATTTTATTAAAAAAACCAAAAATATTTAACTAAAACACATTTTCTTTACATCACTATTTGTACTACCAGCAATCAGCATTGAATGTTTTGACGTTTCAACACTTTTATCGTGTTTGATTGTGTTAGTGCAGAAAACCACCCTACTAACCATCGTCCATCGCTCATCAGTTTTTCAATTTTTTGAGGGGTCGGGTACGGACGAAGCAAACGGTAAAGTTGTATTTGTTAAATTATGGATGTATTAGTGTTATGCACAAAAAATGAGTATATAATACTTTTTTATTCATGATCTTCTCGATTACTTTCTTGATTTTTTCATCAGAACAGTCATCAGTAATAAAAACTTCAATGTTTTCAATGATCTTCTCGATCACTTTCTTGATTTTTTCATCAGAACAGTCATCAGTAATAAAAACTTCAATGTTTTCAATGATCTTCTCGATTACTTTCTTGATTTTTTCATCGGAACAGTCATCAGTAATAAAAACTTCAATGTTTTCAATGATGTTCTCGATTACTTTCTTGGTTTTTTCATCAGAACAGTCACCAGTAACAAAAATCTAAATGTTTTTAATACATACTTTGTAGAATTTCATAGCATACTTAGTCGACATTTGTTAAAATTCTATTAATAAGACAAAAATTGAAAATAAAATAAAATCATTCGAAGTGAATAGTGATTGTGTGAAGAACATAAAGTGAAATTGTAAAAAAATTTAAAATGATACTCATCAGTGAAAACATCGATAAGTTTCCTAATGATAATCATCATGATACTCATCAGTGAAAACATCGATGAGTTTCCTAATGATAATCATCATGATACTCATCAGTGAAAACATCGATGAGTTTCCTAATGATAATCATCATGATACTCATCAGTGAAAACATCGATGAGTTTCCTAATGATAATCATCATGATACTCATCAGTGAAAACATCGATGAGTTTACTAATGATAATCATCATGATACTCATGGAAATGCTCATAGAGCTCATCACTATCTACATTTGAAGTATATAAATGAGTTTTTTCCCGACCGTAGAATAAAAATCATCATGATTTTCATCGAGACATTCATGATGAGCTCATCGATGCAGTCATCATGATGTGGTTACTAGGGGCACAGCTAGGCTTCTATGTAGATGGTTTTGAATGATGGGATACATAAATGTATAATAATATATAAACTATTCGAAGTAAAAGAGCATCCCAGCGGCGATATTTAATATTGATGACATTTTCCTTAATGTTGTCATCAATGAACGTAAGGCAAATAGACGAAATAGAACAAATTTAATATATCATGAGTAAAATATAAAAACGTAGTTTAAACATGTTTCATTTACTGATTTTTTAAAGTCATCGAAAGAATCAGCTATGGTCAGTTATAGCCTAGACACACCGCAATATAAAGTACGAATAAAGTACATACGTACTTTGTCTTTGTACTTTATTTTGGTGACACACCGGTTTTTGTACTTTATTTTGACGTTTAAATTTATTTTGTACTTAATTTTGACGTTTAAATTTATTTTGAATAAAATTTGTTCAACTGTTGATAAATATTTAAATATTTATTAAATATTTAGCAAAAATATAAAATTATATATCACAATAATTATAAATATATTACAATATATAAAAATCTTCAAAAAAGGTTTGTATTAAATTTGGCTCAAAAATTAAAAATGGCAGCCACCATAACTAAAAGTATATCTGTCTCAATATTTCTATATATACAGAAAAGAGATAGATATTCTTCTGGTTTTTATGGCAGATACCATGTTTATTTTTAATTTTTAAATAGGTACATTACTTCACACATTTTTTTTTACTGGTGCAAGGCTCAACACAAATTTTACTTCTACTATTGACAACAAGTGGCACTGAAGATCGTACTTTACACCTAAAGTACATAAATTTTTGTGCTTAGCTAAAGTACACAAATGTATGGGGAAAGTCGATGAATTCGTACTTCGTGCTTTATTTTTGTACTCAAGTACGTACTTTAGTTTGGTCTGCCTAGGCTATTATAGTCATTGATGAAAGCATCTATGTTGTCATCGATAAGGGCGCTGCTGGGATGTGATGTAAGAACAATACAATAGAAATCATAGTTGATAGCACGGCATACACATAACAAGGCAATGTAAGTATCGTAGTGACCGTTAGCATTGTGACGTCATCCTGGTCGTTTTATATGAAACAAATGAATAAAATTTAAAAAAAAAAAAATTATATGCAAAGACGACCTGAGTGACGTCACAAAACAAATGAAAAAATTTCTTTACATTGCCTTGTAATGTGTATGCCGTGGTTGATAGTTTCTGTTTGCTACTATGTACTAAGTAAGTCTGCTATGGTAAGTAATTCTATGTTGTCAAGGCATAAACGCATAAACCTAAAATTGCATTTTTAGACATAAATGGATATGCCATGCCGTGGTTGTCTGCTATGACGATTGCTATGAAGAAAAAAGCTTTTTGTCTGCTAGTGAGTTGTCTGCTACTAGAAACAACTTGTCCAACTTTTTTGTACAGCATTTACTCATCTGGGTTTATGCCTGAACATTGTAGCAAATCAAGTTATGAGCATCACCGTCAAAAGTAAAAAGTTCAGCTACTCAGCCGTCACCGTCAACATAAAAAAAATTTATGTATTATCGTCTTTTTTTTCCCCCTAGTTCAACATCCTGCTTATAAAGAAATTTTATCCTGAAATGACTTTTCGTTTTTAACAAATACAATTCAATTGAATTCAACATTTCATATTTCTTTATAAATATAAATTACAATATGTATTTCCTATTTAATATTTTCTTCTGTATCTGGTCTGTGTTTACCATAGTTTACAACACTTCCTGGATGATTTTTTTCTACATGTTGTTTTAACATTTGACCATATGTAAATGATTTACCACAAACTGTACATAAAAACGGCTTTTCTTTTGTATGTATTCTTAAATGTACTTTTAAAACAGAATGACTTTTAAAGGATTTATCACATGCATCACATTTATATGGACGTTCTCCGGTATGACTGAATAAATGTTTTCTCAACGTGCTAGGGTTTCTTAGTAATTTCCCACATATTTCACATGGTAATTGTGGATCAAAATGATATGATTTATGAATTTTTAAAGCAGCAGTTGTTTTACAACCACGTCCACAAATTTCACATTTATGTGGTGTATCATCACTATGACAAAGTAAATGATGTTGTCTTAAATGTCCCGGTGATGAAAATGCTTTATCACAATTTCCTACTTTACATACAAATGGTCGTTGATCTAAATTAAAGAAATTTTATTTTCTGAATATAATTTTAAAAATTTTATAGATTATACCTAAATGACTATTTATATGGTATTCAAGTTTAGATTTTCTATATAATTTTCCACATATGTAACATGGTGTATCGTATGATCTTGCATATTTTCTCCATACTGGCTCAGTTTTTATGTTTGTCATGGATTGATTCTTATCTTTTTCTGATTTTTTACTTGGTTCTTTTTTCAAACATTTTTTAAATTTGGATTTTTTATTAAATTTTTTTAAGGATTTGTCAAGATCTTTACAATCTGATTTAAGAACCTTCTTACCATTTTTATTTTTTTTAGATTGATTGCTTGAATTAATAATTGAAACTTTTGTATTTTTTTCTGGGTATTCAGAAATATTTTTTTCAATTAAAGCTTCATTTTCAATCTTTATGTTTACAATATATTCATTATGATTATCATTGTCAGATATTCTAGTATCATTGATTCTTTCTACTTTTATAAGATTTTGCTCTTTTGAAAGAATCTCTTGTGATTTAATGCAAATTTCTTTGAACTCAAGAAAAGTTTTGATTATCTCTATACAGGAAATACATATTGAAGATGGTAGATTCCTATCTAATTCAAACTTAAATAATAAAAATAAAAATGAAAGAGACTTAATGTAGAAATTTATAATAAATTTTTTTCTCGTTACCTATGTATGTACATACCTTTATTCCAATTAGATTTTTAAGAGTATCTTTATATGTAGAATCCGATGAGAATAAATCTTCTTTTATATCAGAATTTTTCAAACATAATCGACATCTTAAATCTTGAATAAAAATAACTCCATCTTCCATTTTTCCTAGTTGAATATAGATTCTAGTATTTTTCCGTTAAACTTGCTATACATATACATATGTAATTTAATTGAAATACTTTATGCTTCACTTTATTCGTTTAAAGAAAAAAAAAGTAAAAAAAACCCAATCAATATAAATTATAATAATTAATAATAAAGAATTGGGCAATGATGTCGATAAACATATCTTACTTATACCTCAAACACAATACAGCGGTTATTCGCGAATCGCGACGGCAAGCTTTGCATTTATTTTGTTATTGTTACAATGGTGTGATTTACACTATCAGTCAAATGATGTATACATCACTACTCAAGGTCATGAATATTTTGTCAAGAGCGGTGAGGCGAATTGAGGGGTGGCACATCAGCGATGTACCGAGAAATTTCATCAGTCAATTTGACATTTTCTCTATTCATTTTCGTCATTTTTTTTACTTCTCTTTCATTTACATTCGATCGTGGAAGTGGTTAAGAGCGTTTTTTTTAAGATTTAAAAAACTGAATTTGAAAAGCCTGTTAAAGCTTTGAATTTAAAGTAAGTAAAATTAATTAATTCAATTAAATTAAGTAAAAAATACTCAGCTTTTTAACAATAAAAGCTGATTTAAAACATATACAGAAACGGAAATGAAATGGAAATGCCAATGACGAGGTATTAATAACGATGCAAGGTTATTATAATATAGGTTACATCTTCCCATAAGCATTACCTACTTACAATAAAAAAGTGATCAATGTGACGTCACAAGTATCAAATAATTGACATAAAAAACAAACAAAAATTTCTTTCATATATGGGAAGATGTAATCCAAGGTTAATATAATATAAAGGTTACATCTTCCCATATATGAAAGAAATTTTTGTTTGTTTTTATGTCAATTGTTTGATACTTGTGGCGTCACATTGACATAGGTAATGCCTATGGGAAGATGTAACCTATATTATATTAACCTTGATAACGATGTATCAAAAATATGATTTATTGTATAACAGACGTCATCCAGATTACTCAAACAAAATTAAAAGGAATGATGCGTTTTATGAAATTATAAATGAATTAAAGCTTATTTACAATTTAAAAATGTTTTTTTCTGTAAAAATGTCCAATAAAAGTGCGATGGAATAATAACGAATGAGGAATAAAAGAAAATGTATAACAACAGTCATTTTGATGTATACATCATTTGACTGACTGTGTAAATACGAGAGTCAGTCAGAAAGCAAATTCAAAGCAAAACGTCAAAAGGACGTAAGTCATTTGATTGATAATGTAAATCCCACCAATAACAAAATGCATGCAAAGCTTGCCGTCGCCGCTTGCCGTCGCAAATAAACGCTGTATTGTGTTTGAGGTATTAACTATCAAATCTCAATGCCGATTCTGATTTCTGATTCAAATTGAGTTTGGTGGTTTACACTTGGGGAAGATTTTTCATTACAGCCTGATTTGTTATCCTCTTGTAGCCTCATCTTACTTAGGGAATAGTTGAATGGACAGCGCCCAGCAATGTTGCCAAAACTAATGCTAAATATTCGCAGAGAAATGCCAAAATATGAGGAATATGTTTATGCATGCACAAATTCCAAACACAATAAAATTAAAAAACTGAAAATGGAAAAAAAAGTGTAAAACATTACTACACTCTATCCAACAAATTTCTTCACTGCAGGTCTTATGGACAAGTTCATTTTTATCCAGTGTCATTACACTTAATACTTTTAATAGTAGTATATATACTAAGCTACTCATACCATACCCCAATCTATTATATGTGCAATGAGACGCTGGATAAAAGTGTCGGTGATGAAAATCAGAAACACATTTATGTAATTACTCAAAGAAGAAACAAGACAAAATATGTCCATAAGACCTGCAGTGAAGAAATTTGTTGGATAGAGTATAGTATTAAAACAGCAGAAACATCAAACAAACTCTGTAGAAGTAGAAGAGATAGGAATTTAAGCTGCTTGCACAGCATAGCACAGACAGACAGATGGCAAGTGCAAGAGTGAGACATAATTTTCATTTTAACAGTTCATACGGCAAAAAAATAATCCGATTTTGGATTAAATTGGGAGTAGCGTAGAAACGGTAAAATTTGGATTAAAAAAGTACATGCAAACGTTGATATTTTTATACACTTATAGTATACATATTATTCTTCTTCCACATAAAAAAAAGAAGAAGAACGTGACAGCTTCACTCTCACCATAAAAATTAGAATCCGCCATGTTGCATTTTAGCTCACACAGACATCTAAAAAAATTGGGATTAAACACCCAAATAAATTGGGCTTAAGCCAAAATCCGAATTATCGAGTTTATACCACAAAAAATTGGGAGTAAACGAAAATCCGTATTAAAAGCGAAGCAGGCATAAACTCGTACATTGCATAAAAATAAAAATCTCTATATACATGTTGAAAAAGAAAATTCTAAAGATAATGCTAAATGCTAAAAATTATTTTTCAATGCTAATTAACAAGCAAAAAAATTATGCTAAAAATAATGCTAAATGCTTTTTCGAAATTTTGAATTCTTTTTCATTTGTCATAATGCCAAATTTTTAACTTTTTATGCATACACAGCGAAGAAATGTCATTTGTTTATTGTTTAAAATTAAAACATTCAGGGTAGCCCAAATAAGACTGAACGAAGAAAAACACGAATAACTTTTGCAATAATTATTATTTTTTAACTTTTTCTACTTTTTATGAAAGTATAAGAGTACTTTCATGAATGCGTCGACGGCGCTGACGGCGTAAAAATCATGTTCATAAATGCCTTTCCAGTGCAATTGTGGAACGGTATCATATTCATTAATTCAAGCTTGCATCGCAGTCCACAGTGGTCCAACGTAGTACAAAAGCCTGGCAAAAATTAAATTTTTGATGTCAAAGAATGGCATAAATGGTGTTTGGGTTTTAAAGATAATACTCCAAGAATCATAAAACTGCAGCAGAATATAGAAACCGGGCACACAATTTAATATAATCACTCCTTGTTTGAAGCGTAAAGTGTTAAGTGCTAATTAGCAAACGTTTAAAACAAAAATTTGTATATTTTTCATTTTTGTGTAGTAAAAAAAAAAAGTGTTTATAAAAAAGTGATAATCATGTCTTCGAAAGATACAAGTAAGTAGAAAAAAAATTTATTTTAGTTGTTTAAATTCTATGAAGGATAGGTATATATATTTGAAAAAAAAACTTGAAATAGTCAAATTTTCCTTAAAAAATTCTACATACTTATTTTCCCTTTGAGTTTTGAAAAAGAATTCCGCTACATTCCGCCTTCATATTTACATATAATTAAAAGGTAGATGTGCATAGGTACTAAAAAATTAAAAAAAATGGCTGCCCGTTTTCGGCCCTTTTTTTTAACGGAAAATATTCGTTTTTTGTACCTGGGTTTGGGTAATTCCATTACATTGTATTTTTAATATGGTAATTATTTTTTTTTAATGTTTAAAAATTTTTTTGGGCTGTATTCGGGTTTTTTAAGAAACTAAGATAAAATATAAATTAAATACAATACAAAAAATTAATTTTATTTAAACAATTTATTGTTTATCTATTTTTTTTCTAATTTACAGGTTTTGAAGATGAAATATTTAATAGAGCACCATAGGCTCACTACCATCATCATCAAATGCCGGCAGACCAAATGTATATGTATATGTAGAGATTTTTTTCACTTTATTGAAACAACGGAAATATCTAAATAATATTATCATTAAAACTTCAAAAATAATTTGAAAAATAAACGCCTTTTTATAGAATTTTATTTGGTCTAAGCTTTTTTTAAAGGTTTTATTTTTGCATTTCTGCGGTTTATGCTCGTTTAAAAGGACATATCTCGAAGGAGAGGAAAGCTAGACCTTTGGCTTATAGGGCAAAATTTTAGAACGTAATGTGGGTATTAAAATTGTAAAACATACAGTGACCGTAATTCCTATAAACGCACATAAAATTTTTGACAAAATGTTCTGTAACTGCTTGCACAGCATAGCACAGACAGACAGATGGCAGGTGCAAGAGTGAGACATAATTTTCATTGAATAAAAATAAAAATCTCTATATGTGGAAAAAGAAAATTCTAGATAATGCTAAAAATTATTTTTCAATGCTAATTAACAAGCAAAAAAATTATGCTAAAAATAATGCTAAATGCTTTTTCGAAATTTTGAATTCTTTTTCATTCGTCATAATGCCAAATTTAGCATTTTAAATCCTAAATTGGTAACTCTGGCGCCCAGTGAGACCACCCGTCTATGGTATGAATTTCAGCTTGAAAGACCGATGGGTACTTGCCTAGGGATTTCAAGAGGCTTCTTTTTAGGCCTGCCACCCATGTTCCCACTCCAAACTCGGGTTTTGAGCCATCTGTGTACCATATTGAGGCTCCTTTTTCAAAGGTTATTTTGTTTTCGCGCCAAGATTGACGACCAAGAAGCAGTACTTTCAACGGCTTTTCAAAGTTCAATATAGCCTCCATTTTGTCAGTCACTTGACTGATTCGGACTGACAGATTACCCGGTTTGAGTTTTCTAGTTCTCTGAAATTCTAAGGCACAGTTTAGTTCTTCTTTCTTAATTTGTAAAGAGTTCTGTTTTGAACCGTTATTTGATTTGTTTTTGGCCACCATAAGGCTGAAGCATATGTTATTATGCGTCTTATGATGGCTGTATATAACCAATAAACCATTTTCGGTTTCAGTCCCTATGTCTTGCCAAAGAGTCTGTTACAATTCCATAAAGCAAGGGTAACTTTATTAATGGAGTTGTTTATTTGTTTATTCCAAGTGAGTTTGCTATCAAGTATAACTCCTAAATATTTGACCTCACTTGAAAAATTTATTCGCGTGTCTTTCAAAGAAGGTTCTCTTAGGTTAGTTTTCCTTCTTTTTGTGAAAGGTATAATGGTCGTCTTATGAGAATTTATAGAAAGTCCTCCAGCAAGACACCATTTGTTAATAAAGGTTGAAGCGCGTTGTAGTTGCATGGCGATTGTTGCATCCATACCCCTACCTATTATTACCAGGTCATCTGCATATCCCTGTGCCTCAAATCCTAGAGAATCAAGCTTGTATAGGAGGTCATCAATGACCATAGACCATAATAAAGGTGATAAAACCCCTCCTTGAGGGCATCCTTTTATGGCTTTAATTGTCATTGATTTGCCTCCCATCGTAGCTTCGATTTCTCTTTGATTAAGCATTGCTTTAATCCAGTTAATTGTTGGGAGTTCTCACACATTTTTGATAGGGCAGCCCTCTTAACAGAATCAAATGAGGTGTTGTCAAATGTTCCCTGAAGCTCAATGAAAGCATTAATGCTGTTTCTTTTGTATCCATAGTTCTGTTTAGCTTGTAAACTAAACTATGTAAAGCAGTTAGGGTTGATTTACCTGCTTGGTCTTGGTAGGTATGTTGTTTGGCATTTAGAGGCTTTGTCTTGTCTCTAATATGCTGATCAATTATTTTCTCCATTTTTTTGAGTAGAAAAGCGGTGAGACTTGTCGCTCTATAAGATTTTGGCTGATCATCAGGTCAAAAGCCTGCCTTAGGTATGCAGACTACTTTTGTCTTCCTCCATGATTTGGGAAAGTATTCCAATCTGAAAATTGCTTACAATAGGTTTGTAAGGTTTGAAGAGATCGAAAGAATCCTTTCTGTAATAGTATTGGGTAGATACCATATCATCTCTCCCTGGTGTTTTGTATGGTTTGAAATTGTTAATCGCCCATAAAATTTTTTCTGTAGTAAATATTTTGCTGGCTAGACTGCATGTTCTACTAGAGACTCGTGTGTGAGTTCCTGAGAGCTCTGTGACACTCTCACAGAAATTACTCTAAGTTTTCCTTTTGGATTTTCTTAACTCTTTATTGTATTCAGTCAGAGCTTTTTTGTACTCAGACAACTCTCTAGTACGTTTTGCTTTATGAATAGTTTCCCAACTTGTGACCTTAATTTGCTTAGCTCCCGATTCAACTATGTTGTTGCAGTACTGGAAAAGTTTGTGTGTTGATCTTGGTGGAGGTTCTGCTTCTCTAATGTCAAAGTAAGCGGAGGCTATTATAGCCTTTTGCTTACCTGACTGCGTAGGCACCTCCGTCAGTACTGCAACTAGGTCTTGTGTGAATTCTGGAATTGGTTAGAAGTTCAATGTCTTATGTATTAACAAGGCTGCCCTGGGCCTATCGTACTTGTTATCAAATATTAACTTACTGTTTAGTCCCTTGATTTGTCCTCTTAATGTCCATGGTTCCTGTATTAGCCCTATGTCACATTATACTTTAATAAACCGGCTAAGCACATGTGATCAGCAGCAGATGTGACGCATCTGATTGTGAGCACAAGCCATTCTGGGTTAAACGTAGCCCCTAAGAATTTTGGTTTTATACCACTGTCCTTAAGTTCTATAATCCTTTTCAGAATCTGATCTTGACCCGTGCAACCTGTCGTGAAGTAGCTCTATCCAACTATATAGATGTTTATAGATATTGCACGTTTTTCAAAGACATACAAAGAAGCTTCACGTTCTTTATAGATCTTTATAGATATCTAAATCCTGCTCTCAAGAGAATTATATTGCAGAGAGAGAAGAGAATTATTAAAATATTATGATATAGATCTATATCGATCCTTAACGAAGATTAAAGGCGAATATAGTACAATAAATGGGAATAAAGATATCGACGATAACGAGATTCAAAGACAAAATCTATATTGATCGTTATCGATTTTCAAAGTATTTCAAAGACGGACAACGATCTATAAAGAATCGTCAAGAATCGTTATCGGTCTTTAAACGAACAATTTATATTTACAATAAGCTCTATAGTCGGTACAGTGATGAATGGTGCAATGCAAAGAGGATGGCTTTACACACGAAGGTCCGTGGTTCGAATCTCAAGAGTAAATTTTTCAAATTGAATTGTTTTTATATAATATAAATAAATATAAAAAAAAAGCAAGAAAAAAAATGAAAAAAAAAAAAAAAAAATTTTATGGTCTATAAATTCCGATAAAGATCTTCATCGAAATCTTTTATAGCTGACGTCGAATTTCGTGATTAAAATCGATGTCGATCTTAATCAAAACCTTGGTTTTTTCTATAAAGACTTTCACGCAAATCTTTGTAGTTCTTTATAGCTAGCTATATATATAGCTTGGTTGCACAGGGAATGGCACCCATTTGTTCCGTAGACAGGAGAGCTGCTGTAAAGAATTTTGCCAGGATACCTACTTGTATGCTTTTAACAGCTTGTTTAAAACTTGCTGTTAAGGGCACATTTACTGTAGAAGGAACAACTTCATCTTCCTGAGGTTGTATGGCTTTTTTGGAGCCGGAAGCCTCAGTTGCCGAGTCGTTGGAACGTCCTCTTTTGAGATTGTCTCTCCTACTACTACTACTCAGCCGTTCCTCATCTATGCCGAGCCCTTAATTCAAAGGTTTCTTCAACCTCTTCCTTCTACATAGCTCCGCTGAGTTTTATCCTTTTTTCGGAGTCTTTGAGTTTCAACTTCTGTAAGGAAGTTTCAACTTCAGCCTCTTCACTTTGGTAGACTCAACTTCACTTTAAAGCACGCATGACACATTAGTAATCGCTTGAACTATTTAAGCCCGCTTTAGCTTACCTAAGGAAATATTGTCAGCCTGAGGAACATTTCCTTTAGTTGAGGTTGATACTTTTGGAGGTGCATCGCTCTTTTTTTAATTTAATTTATTCGATGTGTTTGTAAAAGAGATAATATAATTATTTAAAATTTAATTGAGTTTCTTATTAATGAAAAAACCATGTGGTTCACTAATTAAGTTTTTATTTTAAGAAAAATGCACGTTATAAAACTTACAATTTAATCAACTTATAATGTTACGACTGCAGAAACAAGAATGAATAATAACAATTTGTTTGCTATAATACAATGTAATGCTATAACTAATCTATACAAAAATGACCTAACTGTTATCCAAAATTAATGTAAGTACAAGTAGGTATAAAGTATAATAATTATGAACTAAGTATAAATACATGTGATGTAAATAAACTAAAATATTACATGAATATGAAAATTTTGAATGGTTTTAAATCTGCTAATTAATATTTAATTGTTGATAATTGGGAAAGTGATGATACTACTCTAACATGACGACCGCCTTGGCCTAACGCCAAAATCAGGAATTGCCAACACTATACTCTATTCACTAAATTTCTTCACTACAGGTCTTATGGAAAAGTTCATTTTTATCCAGTGTTATTGCACTTAATACTTTTAATAGTAGTATACTAAGCTACTCATACTCCAATCTATTTATTATACAGTGCAATGAGACGCAGAAAAATAGAAAAAAACAATAGCAGCCATCCCTTTGTTCTCGCCAGTAACACAGTTGTACGGCGACTGATAATTTTTCTGAATTAAAAATATTTTTTTTAAAACTTTAAGATATTTTTTATTGCTTTTATACATATACTGTTATAAATATTAAATATAAAAAATTGATGTATTTTTCACTACCTTTTGCTACGTAACGCTTTTAAATTGAAAATATTCTGTTTAGTAGGTACGTTTAATTTTATAGAATTGAAATATCCAAATGGGTTCAAAATACAATAAAAACTTAAATTATTTTCTTTTAAAAATGTTACATTTATATTAAAGTATTGGTAGGTGAGTACTTTAATACAGAAGAAATTGAAATATTATTCCAATGTTTATTTTTTTCTTCAAGTTGTCGTTTCTGGGTATTTTCTCCTATATTCTGGATGAAGAAAATTTAACAAAATGAATAATCAAGAAGAAGATAAAAATAATGAAAAATTTTATGCGCACACACTCTGATGAGCTAAAAGTTGGTTGATTAAATAATCGAGATGTGTGTATAAAAAGTAGAATGAATAATAAATAATCACAAATTGGTGTTACTGTGTTCTTAAAAATCAAAAATTAAATTTTATATAATATATGTATGTACATATCTATCTATAATATAAAAATGAATCGCTGAATGTGTTGCTAAGCGCAAATCTCGAGAGCAGCTGAACCGATTTCGCTAATTCTTTTTTTATAATATTCCTTGAAGTACGAGGATGGTTCTTACGGAGAGAAAAATTTAAAAAGATTCGTAATAATACTTAAAAGTCAATTTGATATTTACATATTTTGTTAAGTCACACTGCGATGTTCTCATTACAAAGCATTGAATGATTAAATATGTGCCGGCATTTCAATCTAAGTAACCTTAATCGAAAACAATTTAATTAAATGAAAACGTAGAACTGTAAAGAGTAATTGTGATATGCCCGTTCTGGATCACGGCTTCGGCTCAGTGACGTCATCACGTTATCAGTGCGGGGTCACGTGGTTCAAGTTTACGTGTTATTAGTGAGGGTTTACAGGGGTTAAGGTTACATGTTATCATTGAGGAGTGACAGAAGGCCAAGGTTACGTGTTATCAGTGGGGGGTTACAGGGATCATGCAGGGGTTAATATTTTTTTTTTTAATCAGTGAGAGATCATGCGGGTTGAAATTATGCGGGTTATTATTAAAAAAGCATTATTGAAAATTGTTGATACATATTAATGAAATATTAAAAATTAAAGTTAAAAATGTTTCTAATTTATGTCAAGACACTACAAGAAAGGACAAGGACGCCACATAAACGAAAGGGCAGAACAATGTTTGCCGGGCCAGCTAGTTATGAATAAAAAAACAAAGAATTTTTGTAGAAGAATATTTGTATATTATATTGTAAAAATAATAATTTATAAATTAACAAATATGTAGGTACAATATTATACAGGGTGCTTAGTTGTAGAGAATCCAAAAAAAAACTTTTTTACAAATAAAACATAATTTACTGCATTTATACATTTACAAGTACACATGTGATTTGATGGAACATTTAATTACAATAATGTTTTACTTGAAAAAAAGTTTTTTAAATATTTTTTTTTACATATATGTAATTATAAATTTTCAAATTTTTTCAATTAATTTTATTTATAATTTTTAATTATAATTAAATTTAAAAAAAATATGTATATGTATTATATTGAAATTTTTCTTTATTAGGAAACAATTTTTACAAAGTATGAAATTTTATAAAATTTTAGTACAAAGATAAAGCCGGTAACACTTATCAAAAAGTTCATCCAATTTTACATAGTGAAGAAATTTAGTGAATATAGTATAGATTCTACTGGTAGTCTACACAGTTTCGATATAGAAACGACGTACCACGACAATGTACGATGACGACTCTTACTTTACCATCTGATCTAGGATGGAGCTGTTCAATTCGTGCTAAAATCCAATCGTTCAGTGCAGAGATATCATTCATGATTCAGTAGTACGACCTCTCCATTTGAGGATTTTCATTTTCCTTCCTCCACTTCACCCTTTGCTGTAGTGTATATAAATAATCTCTTGACCAACATCGCCAAAAATGCTGCTTTATCTGCAAGAGCAATCGCCATTTAGAGAGAATATGCGGTTTTTGGTCTAAAAAATTTGGTTCTGGAATTGACAGCAAGGAATCGCCAATTAAAAGATGAACTGGAGTTATTGCTACCGGATCATCCGGGTGACTCGATAAGATACCCAATGGACGTGAATGCAGCAAGCCTCAACTGCAGCCAAAATCATAGAAAGCTCTTCGAAAGTCAGCAACCTGTCCTTGATAACACGACAGAAATGGTGTTTAAACGACTTCACGGCGGCTTCTCAGATTCCACATTTTCTTATATTGGAAGGGCTTGTGCCCAGAGTAGGAAGAATGAAAAAAATTCTTTTCACTCACGAATGATAAAAAAAAAAAAGAATTTTATTTTTTACTCACTCATGAATTTTATAATTTTGTTCTCAATATCGTTTCTTTTCATTCGTGAGTGAGCATAAAAAAATATTTATCATTCGTGATATTTATCACAAGTGATAAATTCGTGATAAGAATTGGTATAGCTCGATTTAAAAAAGATACCAAATCGTATTATATACTAGAAAAATATGCGCAGAAAAAAAGATACTTACACACATGCATTTTTGTTGTTGTAAATTCTAAGAAAGAGGATAGAAAGAATACATAAAGAATTTTTCATTTCTATTCGTTTCTATTCTTTTTCATTCGTGAGAAGGAACGATATGGAAAGAAATTTTTCTTTACATTCGTGAATGAAAAAAATTAGTATACAGAAATATTTTTCATTCTTTATGAGTGATAAGAATTTGTAATTTAAATATCATTCGTGAATGATAAAAATAGTAAAAAATATTTATCATTCGTGAATGATAAAATTGGTGAAAAATTGAATTTTTTTCATTCGTGAATGATTTTTTCCGCACTCTGCTTGTGCCATTAGTAGCCATATGATTATGTACAGCAGACAATTTTGAATAACCAGATTTGGACGGAGTCAAAGCTTCTAACACGCGAATACGATTAAGTAAAAATGTATGAAATGACTTGAACAACGGCAAATCATCACTAGTTGTTTCACTAGTAAATTCAGTAATTTTTTCAGTTCTAACGCAGATTCGTTACGAACAACCGGTATATTCATTAAAGAATCAATATGAGTTTGCACTAACACTCGAATATGTTCATATCTCTCAACCAAAGTGTCCCATGGCGCCGTATAATTCGCTTTAGTTATAGTAAAATTGCGTAAAAGTTGTTCAGCTTCACCACTTAGATTAGTTTTCAAATAATGCAATTTTCGTACATCACTTAAATTGGGATTGTGGTCAATTAAAGTTAAGAACATGTCTTTAAATGCGGTCCATTCAAGGTAATTTTCCGAAAAACTAGGCAACGAAATACGAGGTAACTTTGCATCAACATTGTGTATTGATGTTGTTTTATTACGTACACTAGTGTCTTGATTTGGAACCGAATTATTAACACCGGGTACATTGAACTTTTCTAGACATTCGTTAATGTACGTTAAAGCGTCTATATATGTGGTTTCCGTCTCGCCATAAATATCACGTTTTATTTTATGTATTCACATTTCACATTCTGAATCGAATTCAGACCTTATTATAATATTGTCATGTGTAACACTGAATTTATCCCAATATTTATTTAACAAATCACGCCTAGCAATAAGGAGAACTCGCGATTTTTTGTCCTTTGCAGTTTTGTTCATATTCGAAATAAACTTGCAAATTAGGTTTGAGCACGAGATTTGTTGTAAGAAAATGTCCTTCATTTTGATTAGTATCCACAAACAACAATAAAATAATGTGAAAGTTACCTTGAATTTAATTCCAGAAATCCAGTAGAACAGAACTGCTCCTAATATCCTTGAACGCCACAAAAAGGTCAAATGACTAAAAAACCTTATCAGTTGATATGATTTATATGCAATTTATATCGTTCACTACTACTTTAATATGCGAAAAAAACACAATCCACTTCAAACACTATGCCACGTGTTACTGAACTCAATACAAATTTTAAATTTTTTATTTTAAATATTAGGGTTTTATTAGCAAAAATCGAATTACTTCGATATCCGACTCGAAGGACCAAAAATATGTAAAAGAGATAATATAATTATTCAAAATTTAATTGAGTTTCTTATTAATGAAAAAACCATTAAGTTTTATTTTAAGAAAAATGCACGTTTTAAAATTTACAATTTAATCAACTTATAATGTTACGACTGCAGAAACAAGAATGAATAATAACAATTTGTTTGCTACAATACAATACAATACAATGCTATAACTAAACTAATCTATGCAAAAATTACCTAACTGTTATGCAAAATTAATGTACAAGTAGTTAGTAGATATAAAGGTGAAAACCCATAGGACGCTGCAAGCTTCAACGCTGCAGGCCTCAAAAGCTAAATGTGAGGCGCTTCAAAAGCTTGAGGCTCTGCAAATCCAAATCAATACTTCATCTATACCTTACCGCAAGCTCTTTGTTTGTTTTGCCCCAAACACATAGACAAAGTTAAGCTGCAAAAAAATCGTCGTTATAAAACTAAAATCACTAACAAAATTTTGAATTAGCTATTTGCAAAGGATTTTAAAGCAAGAAATTTTTAAACAGGTAAGTAGCTAAAAATTGTACCTGTACTGTGTGTATTTCTCTTGTCCACATTATATTTTCATTATCAAATATTTCAAGAATATTTCTATACATGAATACATTACCAATACAAAAAAGTTTAATTCGTCTTCTACTGTATCATACATTTTTACTTTATTTTCACTTTACTTCACATTAATTTTGCACTATATTTTTATTAAAAATAAGTCAATTACAATATAAGTAAATATAAATAATAAACCAATATAATTAATTCACTGTTTAAAACGACAGCAAAAACCACAACACTTATATTCATATGACAATTGACAACCCAACAACACTAATGAAATGACAGATAAATGACATGAACTTGCGCTGCATACCGCAAAATTTAAAATTTAATAAATCTGAGCCTCAGCTTCAAATGAGGTATGCGGCATGCTTCACATAAAGTATGTATTTGGTCAGCTTCTTCGCATTCTCGTATGTTTAAATTGACAGCGAGATGCAAAAGCTTGCGGCGTGAAGCTTGCAACGTCCTATGGGTTTTCAGCTTAAAGTATAATAATTATGAGCTAAGTATAAATTACATGTGATGTAAATAAACTAACATATTACATGAATATGAAAATGTTGAATGGTGCCAATCTTCTTTCAGCTTTAACAACCGGTTTTTTCTCCCAACTTTTGGATAGAATGTACTACACTTCGCCTTCGCTCTGCTAAAAAACCGGCTGTTGAAGCTGAAAGAAGACTAGCCTGGTTTGGGCCATTGATTGTCGAAGCTGTCAAATTCGAATTTATTCAAATTTAAAAACTTTGAAAAACCCCGAATTAAAATAACGTATAGTAAGTTACTGATTTATTTAAGGACAATTTGATTTTTATCGAATCTAAAATAAATTGTAATTCAAATCAGTTAATTTAGTTTAAATAATCCATTTAAAATATCAAATGTTTAAATTAATCTTCGTTCAATGAAACATGGGAAATTCCCTAAGTAAGACACGAATTTGCATGTAGTCAAAGAGAATATATATACTAATATAGAGATTTAATCTCAAGCTCTCTCAAAAATCAAGAACATAAAAATATACATAAATATTTGGCTTCAAATAAGCACTCAATATAGCTTTTAAGTCTCTCGAACTAAATTTAAATTTTTTTTCGTTTCTATTTGAATTTTTTAATATAAATCAGCTGTTCATTTGAACATAATTTAATATAGATTTAATTTTAATTTTGAATAACAAATAATTACATTTAAATATTAGAGATCTTAAGCATTCATAATTTGTAGCATAACAACAAAATTCTCAACTTGTCAGCACATTCCTAACTTCACATTTCAGACGTAATCTGATACTTTTGTTTTTCTAAACAATTATTTTCTGTCTGCACACACAAAAATTTGTTGAGACATGCAAAATTTCTTTAACGTTAAGAATTTATGGTAACAATTTTAATGTACATATTCTATAATTTCATTACTCTGCATTAGTTTTAGAATTTATAATAATAATTTTAATGTATACAATTTCTACAACCATTACTATGTATTAGCTTTAGAATTAGTATATAAGGAGACACTTTGATTAATAAATTTTAGAATTCAATTGACAGTGAACAAAGACTTTTATTGGATCTTCAGGTGAGTCTGCCTGAAGCACTGTTAGAATTCATTCAAAAACATTGTGTAGTGGTATCAAGAGCCATTTACACCTTCATCATTGATCTAGGTTTATGTGCCTTAGATCTCTTCCACACTTAAATTTTATCTTCAAATTTACACCTTCATCATTGATCTAGGTTTATGTGCCTTAGATCTCTCCAACAACTAAGTTTTTATCTTCAAATTAAAAGCAATTTGAACATTTTGGTGACCCCGACGTGATTCTGAAGAAATTCAGTCAGATTCACTGCTCCAATATTTTCGTATTTTTTTTGGAGGCTTCATCATATAATCTCACAGCATCAAAATGAGTCTTGACCAACTAGCATCTGCTCAGCAAGCAACAGGTGATGAAATTAAACGCGCTATCACCAACTATAAGAAAGATTCTACTTCTCGTAAAACAGAGGAATATTTGAATCAACGCATACAGAAACTTGACGAGCTTTGGGAAAAATTTGAAAACACTAATACTAAAATACTCACCCAGTATCCATCAGAGCAGCACCATGCCTACTTTACAAAGAACTATTACAGGGGGATACAACAACTCTATGAAACTACAAGACAAAATATGGTAGAATCAATACAAGGGCTGAAGGACCAAATGACTACAGGAACTGTACCAAAACCAGTTACAGGTACTGGACATGTCACTCAGACTACAGCAAATCAATTTGAGTCCAGTACAGCAGCTGGTCCAGATGATATCAAGGGCAATCATAATCAGGATTATGATGATAACATAATACAATTACACAACCTATTGATTAAAAGAATTCACAAGATTATTTGTAGTATCGATTCGAATGTGCAACAGCCTCCTCAATATTACCAACTGAAAATAAAAACAATCGAGCAGCATTGGAATACCCTCAATGTGTATCATAATATACTAGCAACTCAAGCAGATTCTGGTAATTCACCATATGATATGGAAAAATATTTCGATTTAGAAGAACAAACGCAAGAAGCTCTTCTGCAATTATACAAACTGTCCAACCAACATGATATGCAAAAACTACAACAAAGGGATCAAGAAATACAACCAGTACATCTAAATCTGTCATCGACTCTCAATACAGCTCGTAACGTTAAACTTCCTAAAATAGAATTGCCCAAATTTAATGGCGATTATCTGAAGTGGCGTCATTTTCGAGATTTATTTACAGAGTTAGTGCATAATCAATCAATCGGTGGGTGTGAAAAATTAATGTATTTGAAGACCAGCTTAACAGGTGAAGCCGAAAAATTAATCAAGCACCTTGCAACTTCAGATATCAATTACACTACAGCATGGAAAATAATAAACGACAGATACGAAAACAAAAGACTTTTAGTTACTGCTTTACTGTCTAAACTACTCTCTCAGCCATCAACGTCAAGTGAACGTTCAATTACAATAAGAACACTACACGACACCACTCAGGAATGTATTTTTGCTCTACAAAATCTCGGCATCGACACTAAAAATTGGGATTGCATGTATTACTGAAATGTGTGGACAGAGAAACACATACTCTTTGGGAACAAAGCTTGACTGAGCCGAGAGCACTTCAATCACTAGATAAATTTCTGAATTTTCTTGAAACAAGGTTTCAGGCTCTAGAAGCTTTAGGAAACAAGTCAAAAACGGAAGCAAAAACTTCAAATACATACAAGGCTTTATCTACAACTGTCAAGACTACATGTCATTCTTGCAACAATAATCATCAACTGTATGCATGCCCGAAATTCCTGCAGCTAGCTCCTTCCAAACGCATAGAGGTAGTAAAAAAAGGAAAACTATGCTTGAATTGTCTTAAATGGGGCCATAATTTCAACAAGTGTCCTTCAAGAGGGTGCACCAAGTGTGGCAAAAGGCACAACACCCTACTTCATCTAGAGTCTTTACAACAAAATACGGCCATTTCGAGCAACAATCCGCAACCGAGCACACAACAAAAAGGAATACAATCAACCACTCCTACAAGCAAACCAATAAATGAGCAGTCCGCCTCACTTACTACTAAACTCAAGGGAGAAATAAACGCTTACGTACTACTAGGCACTGTCAATGTAAAAATAGCCGACAATCACGGTTCATTTATCAAGTGTCGAGCTATTCTCGACTCAGGTTCTCAAATCAATCTAATAACGGAAAAGATGATTCGAAAATTAGGTATTACTACTACAGAGCTCTCAATGAACATTGAAGGAATTGGATCTCGTAAACAACTCACACGAAAACGAGCTACCATTTTAATACAATCTTGCATCAACGGTTTTAGCACTCACTTGGAAGCTTTTGTCATGCCTCAAATCATCTCACCACATCCAACACAAGCAATCAACATTTCAGATTGGCCTATCCCAGCAAACCTACCATTAGCAGATCCATTCTTTTATGAACCAAAAACAATAGATCTTCTTATAGGTGCAGAGCTCTACTTCTCAATTTTGTCAATAGGACAACTCAAATTAGGTGATTCATTACCAACCTTACAAAACACCGTCTTTGGTTGGACTGTGGCAGGTAAAATCGATGGGACACAACAACAAAATGCTACGTGTGGCATACTATCAGAAGATGCAGCCTTTGAAAGGCAAATAGAGCACTGCTGGCTGTTGGACGACAACAATTTACAATCAAAAACAATGACAACAGCAGAAAAACGCTGTGAAATGTTTTTTATCCAAAACACAACAAGGAATCAAGATGGTCGATTTGTGGTTAAACTGCCATTTACAAACGACACAACAACACTTGGAGAATCTAAAAATATAGCATATCAACGATTCATGGCTCTGGAAAGAAAATTAAGTCAAAATACTGAACTAAAGACCCAATTTGTTAAATTCATGGAAGAATACATTTCACTCGGCCATATGGAAGAAGTAAATTTCAACATTATAAAAAAACCTTATTATTTCCTCCCTCATCACTGCGTTCTAAAACCCGACAGCAGTACCACAAAGTTAAGGGTTGTCTACGATGCTTCAGCGAAAACCGATACTAACGTATCGCTAAATGATATTTTGGCCACAGGACCTACAGTACAAGACGATGTCTTCACTATCCTGCTACGTTTTCGCATGCACAAATACGCTATGACTGCCGACATCGAGAAAATGTATCGTCAGATACAAGTACACGAATCTGATCGCAACTTTCAACTGATATGGTGGCGTAACAATCCCGATGACAGATTGAAGTGTTACAGGTTGTGTACAGTAACTTACGGCACAACATCTGCCCCTTATTTGGCAACAAGGTGTCTTAAAAGCCTTGCTCAAGAAAAATCGAATAACCAACCATTGGGATCTGAAGTATTGGAACGTGATTTTTATGTTGATGACGTTCTCACAGGTGCAAACGATTTGAGCACAGCATTGGAAACACAAAAACAACTGCAAGAAATATTGATGTCAGCGGGATTCACTCTTAGGAAGTGGTGTGCCAATCATCCTGCTTTATTGGAAAATATAAAGCCACAGGATCAAGAGATTCAATTAGATTTTGAAAAATCGCATGAAGAACAAGTCAAAACCGTAGGGCTGAGTTGGCTTCCAAAAACTGACGAATTATCAATAAAAACGATATGGAAAGAATGTAAAGGAATTACAAAAAGAACAGCATATTCAGACATATCTCGTTTATTTGATCCATTAGGTTTACTAGCTCCTGTAGTAGTACTAGCAAAGGTGTTTTTACAAAAATTGTGGCAATTAAAGTGCAACTGGGATGCTGCACTTCCACAGGAATTGCACAGCTATTGGTTAGCTTATCGCGAAAACCTGAAGGAACTTCAAAAAATCAAAATACCACGCCACATATTTGCGAACAAGGCATCAAAAGATGTACAATTACACATCTTCGCCGATGCATCAGAAAAGGCATATGGTGCAGCTGCATATGTGCGATCCATCAACTCAGATAAAACCATAACAATAAGACTACTTTGTGCCAAATCGAGAGTTGCGCCAATAAAGCAAATAACACTACCACGTTTAGAGCTGTGTGCTGCAAAACTGGCAGCTGAACTAGCCAATCGACTACAGACTGATTTGAAGCTAAAAAGGGTGCCTATATTCTTATGGTCAGATTCAGAAATAGTACTGTCCTGGATAAATTCATCATGCTCTACATACCACACATTCGTAGCCAATAGAATTTCCGTCATACAACAACTAACAATTACTGAACAATGGCGGCACGTCCGCTCCAAAGACAACCCAGCAGATATACTGTCTAGAGGAACATCACCAGAAAAACTATCACAATGCACGACTTGGTTCTATGGTCCAGCATTCTTACACGGAGCAGAAACAATATGGCCACAACCGTTTGTCAGAAAACCCACAGAACCTGAATTAGAAAAAAGACGACCAGCAAAGGTCATAGCCGTCACTTCAACACAAAATGAAGACATTCTACAAAGAATAACTCCCACAAATTCTTTCAGAAAGGTACAACGTATCATGGCTTATGTACTTCGATTCATTAATTTCAAAAAAATCAAAAACGATAAATTAGTGCTCACAGCAAATGAACTCGAGGAAAGTAAAAAACTACTAATCAGGTTGATGCAAAAACAAGAAATGAAGGAAGACTACAATCATCTCGAGCATTTTAAGGAAGTCGCAAAGAACAGCACCATTAGTAACCTTACGCCATTCTTAGATGACAACCAGATCATTAGGGTAGGAGGACGTCTAGAGGCATCAAGCTTAACATATCAAGCCAAACACCCAATGTTGCTTCCATATTCTCATCATCTAACTAAGTGTCTACTAAACGACATTCATAAGGAGCACCTGCATGTAGGTCCTCAAGGTCTATTGGCTATAGCAAGACAAACAATATGGCCAATCAAAGGAAAAATATTAGCTCGTTCGGTAGTACAGCATTGCGTGCAATGTTCCAAAAGTAACCCAAAATTATTAAATCAGATAATGGGAAACCTACCCAAGGACCGAGTGGAGCCTGCTAGGCCTTTCATTAAAACAGGAGTCGACTTTTGCGGCCCAATACAAACGCATTTCAAAATTCGTGGAAAGAGACCACAAAAGTCCTATATAGCGGTGTTCTGTTGCTTCGCAACTAAAGCAACACACTTTGAAGTTGTCAGCGACCTGTCTACACAAAGCTTTCTAGCAGCTCTACGCCGTTTTATGGCTCGACGAGGACATTGCAAGACTATCTATTGCGACAACGCCACAAATTTCGTGGGCGCGAAAAATCTCCTAGAATTAAAGGATACAATACATTCCAGCGAAGCCCAAGACAAAATCATCTCAACTTGCAGCGCGAAGGGCATCAACTTTCAATTTATTCCTCCTCGAGCACCACACTTTGGTGGCCTGTGGGAAGCGGCTGTAAAGTCTGCCAAGCATCTCTTACAGCGTACATTAGCTTCGGCAACTTTAACATATGAAGAGCTGGAAACCGCAGTTCTGGAGATAGAGGCAATTTTAAATTCACGTCCCCTAACACCCATGTCTTCAGATCCAAACGATCTGACAGCGTTAACACCAGGTCACTTTCTCATAGGAGAACCCTTAGTGAGCACGGTAGACCCAACATCCAGTACCTTCAAGGGAAACTTGAACAATAGATGGAAGTATATATGTCACGTCAAAAATGAATTTTGGAGACGCTGGTCTACGGAATATCTATCTCAGCTGCAACAGCGATCCAAATGGAAACATCAGAACAAGAACATTGAAATAGGTACAATGGTACTTATTAAAGAAGATAATACTCCAGTTTTAAAGTGGCCAATGGGAAGGATTATAAACACAATAAAGGGACCCGATGGTCTTATTCGTATTGCAGATATTCGTACAACAAGGGGTGTAATTCGAAGGGCCATCCACCGACTTGCGCCACTGCCTGTCAACATCGAGACAGAGAACAACACTCGAACCGCTGTATCATATGAGGATCTTTCATCAGAAGAAAACGAGTTGTCAAGTCACACTAATCCAGAAAATCGACCCGATACAAATTCCGACAAGTTACCAGCCAGGAAACGACAACGAACTTCACTAGGTTCAGCAATAGTCACCTTATTGCTGGCCAGTTCGATTACATCATCCGTACAAAGCACATCGATAAAAACAAAACCATTAAACAATGACGTTGGGATATACTTCGAAAATTTAGGAACTGCTAACGTCATAGCGAATGAGTGGAATCTTATTGTATATTACAAGCTAGCACCGTACTGGAGAGAATATGACTTCCTGGCAAATTGCACTCAAACAATGCACGAAATATGTAACAAACTAGTGGAGAAAAATCTCTGCACAGGCATCATAAGCCATCTCAACTACCAACAGAATCAGCTAGCCGCAAACAATGTATTGATTCCCTTAGAGAGAGAATCAGTAAAGGCCAAAAGAGGTGCTGTGAATCTGATTGGAAACATCGCGAATTCTCTATTCGGGATACTGGATTCAGAATATGCCGAAAAAATGTCTCAAATTATAGCCAGTATCGAGAAAAATGAGTTGCATTTGCAAGAACTATTCAAAAACAACACTTCAATCTTGGACTCAACCCTAAACATACTAAGAAAGGAAGAAGATTCAATAAATCACCAGTTTGATCTCTTACAACAACATGTGAACGAAACTAACAACCGAATCAGCAGCATCTTTTCAGACTTACAACAGGAAAAATTAACACAAATATTCAACTCGGTCAGCTTACTAGCATTTTTCAGCACATCAAGTCTACTTCAGGCACAAACAGCAATCATTGACATGTTAACTGATACGCGTTATGGCAAGATCAACCCCTCCATATTGACGCCCAATCAATTCAAGCAAGAGCTTCTCAAAATTAAGGGTCAGTTACCACACGACTTACGATTACCAGCACTGCATACAAACATAATAAGTTACTTCAAGGCGATGACAATAGAGGGTACTACAACAAAACAACACATCATTGTTCGAATAAAAATACCGTTGACATCAGTAGAGAACTTCCAACTACTTAAAATGACATCAGTTCCAATATTAAAAAATCACACATTTTACGTCATCAAATTGTCATCACCATTTCTCATAGTAAATTTGTATAGAGATCAATTTTATCCTATCACTGAGTTCGAGCTACAGGCTTGCATAATTCTATCAAATGAAAGACATCTCTGTTGGCAAAAGCATCCTCTTTACAGAAAAGGTGCAAATAGCAGCACGTGTGAGATGGAGTTTCTTCAACACAATAATCATCCATCCAACTGTCAGCTAACTTCCATCGGAAGTGGCCCGCATTGGATCCAGTTATTTCAAAAAAACAATTGGATGTACGCCATACAAGGCAAGCTATCAGTTGATGTAGTGTGTGGGGAAACTGTAATCCATTCGGAACTTCAAAATGTTGGTATATTGGAAATTCACGAGGCATGTGTCATTAGACAACAATCTATCACCATACAGGCACATAATGTCTATCCATCTGAGATAAAATCGGCATTCGCAGTACAAGGTAATTTAACAAGGATAATTCCAAATGACCAATGGACAGAAAAGGTAAATCCCACCATCAATCATCAATCCAATGTAAAAGACATAGAAGCTCTACAACAAGAAATGAAAAGAATCAAATATGATTTACCTAGCAACTTAACAGCGCATGATGTCCATCACTATACTCTAGGATATTTGATACTACTTCTCATAATATCGATATGCTTCATAATAATCTTCAAGCATTACACCAAAAAGATGAAAAAACCTAAGCCACTTTCAAGGACAATTGCAAGTCAACAGGACGCTGAATCTTGCTTTAATGCAGCGCTCTGAAGTACCAACAATAATAGAATCAAACGGGCCGGCAGGATGTTCATTTGAACATAATTTAATATAGATTTAATTTTAATTTTGAATAACAAATAATTACATTTAAATATTAGAGATCTTAAGCATTCATAATTTGTAGCATAACAACAAAATTCTCAACTTGTCAGCACATTCCTAACTTCACATTTCAGACGTAATCTGATACTTTTGTTTTTCTAAACAATTATTTTCTGTCTGCACACACAAAAATTTGTTGAGACATGCAAAATTTCTTTAACGTTAAGAATTTATGGTAACAATTTTAATGTACATATTCTATAATTTCATTACTCTGCATTAGTTTTAGAATTTATAATAATAATTTTAATGTATACAATTTCTACAACCATTACTATGTATTAGCTTTAGAATTAGTATATAAGGAGACACTTTGATTAATAAATTTTAGAATTCAATTGACAGTGAACAAAGACTTTTATTGGATCTTCAGGTGAGTCTGCCTGAAGCACTGTTAGAATTCATTCAAAAACATTGTGTAGTGGTATCAAGAGCCATTTACACCTTCATCATTGATCTAGGTTTATGTGCCTTAGATCTCTTCCACACTTAAATTTTATCTTCAAATTTACACCTTCATCATTGATCTAGGTTTATGTGCCTTAGATCTCTCCAACAACTAAGTTTTTATCTTCAAATTAAAAGCAATTTGAACATCAGCTGTTATGAATATTTTTGAAGTAGACAGCAGAAGCATATGTAAAAATTAAGAAAATGTTCAAAAAGAATAATATGTACAACACAAATTCCCAATGCATATCGCTTAAATGAAGATAGACAAAGACAGAAGATAAAGAAGAAGAATTGATCAATATCAGTGTCCCGTTTCTGTAAGGACAGAAAATAGATTTCACAATAGAAAATATTCAATTTGACGTCAAATTGACGTAATTTTCTAACGAAGTGTTTCTGTAAGAAAAGAAAAGTAGTAGTAGAAAAGAAACAGTAGAAAATGGAATTCACCAATGTGAAATTTTCAATTCTCAAATGTTTCTGTATGGTTTTTGAACGATGGAATATTTTCTATCGATAGAATTTCTTTTCAACAGCTATTTAGCTTGTGAAAAAGATTTCAACCGGTGAAATTTTGTGTTTTGTATTGATTAAAAAAATTTAATATCAAGAAAAAATATTTAAAATACAGAAAAAAGTAAAATGAGTAAACAAATAAGTTAATTTTTAATTAAATTTTATTTCTAATTTTTATTTTTTTTTTGTTTTTGTTTTTCAAAGTTGATTTTTTTTTATGTTCTCTTCAATTATTAGTATAAATAATTGATTTTTCTAAATATTTAAAATATTTATAAATAAAAATGTAAAAACAAAATTGATTTTAATTTAAATTGTCTCTTTTTTGAATTGACAATTGAATTTATTGTTCAATTTCCATAATTCCTCTTCACCTTTTCTATCTCACCAAAAAATTTTCAATCACTCATACAGAAACAGTGGAATTTGACTAATTGAATTTGAAATAGAAAATACATGTTTCGTCACAATTAGTAGAAAATTTTCTACCCAAGTTATAGAAGCGGGACACAGTTTTAATTATTGTATAAATGTTTTTTATGTGATAATGAATTGAATTATTTTTATTATATACTTTTTATCCACTTACTTTTTCCTTTGTGGGTAAGAGTGTTCCTCGTGACGTAATTGAAATTGCATATCAGCTGACTATTGTTTATTTTCAAAGTAGATAAGAAAAGTAGGAAGGATTAAGAAAATGTGTAAAAAGAAAAACACAAATTATAATTAATACAGTACAGCCAAATAAGATTGGCAAACGGGAAGTATGCGCAGTAGGATCTGCGTATCCTTTCCACTGAAATTTCACTGTGATGTAAGCATCACATTTTACAAAAATCCTTCGTGAAAAGAGAAATTCGTATTTTGTTCCTTAGGTAGGAATTTATTATTTACACGATCTTACATATATTTTCATTTTCTTATTCATAAGAATTTCCTATTTTAAAAGGATACTTATCATCACTGATCACTCATATTGTTTTTGTTATACCCCGAACACAATACAGCGGTTATTCGCGACGGCAAGCTTTTCATGTACACCTAACCCTCGCTTTGCGTCGGAGATGCGTTCTTGAAAAACGCGACGCAGTGTGAAACGACGCAAATCGAAAAGCAATTTTATATGGAAATGTACTGGAAAATAGAAGTTGCGTTCTAAGAATTTCAAAGTATGATAGTGTATAATAATTAAAAACAATTAAAACCTTAAGAAAAACAGTAGTATTTATTAAAACAATCAAAATAAACGAAAAATACATTAATAAAATATATAAATATATGAACATAAAACAAAAATAGCTTAAAAAATTCATTCAAAAACTTAATGAGAATCAATTATTATTGAATTACTCAATATGATCTTTGACAATTTCAAAGTCTTCTTAGAACAACTTATTTTGTTTGAACGCTTAAGGTTTTTAACATTTAAAATATGAATGAATTTTATTAACGAAATAGTGTAATGCAAAGAACGAGAACATATTTCATCGAAAAAAACGACGCAATTTGGAATTGAAGCGACGCTACGTGAAATTTGGTATCAATTCAATCGCGACGCAACTTCGAAAAGACGCAAAGCGGAACGACGCAAAACGAGGGTTAGGTGTATTCTGTTATTGTCGCGGATAACCGCAGTATTGTGTTCGGGGTATTATTCTGTATTTTCTTCACTATCCTTTAAATTTTTTCTTCAGTAGTATGGCATTCGTCACACAAAGAACATCGGTTGGAAGGGTGTTGTTATTTTTTTCAGCTAAAAAGAGGATCGGTACTTTCATTAATGCGTCGTTAACCTACGTTGACGACTCGAATGCACTGGAATTGTAATCAGAGTCGTCAACTGTGCATTCAAGCAGTTATTAGAATAAATGAACATGATTCGCCATCTTCAAATATGACGTCACAATCTTCATAAAATTTAATAATTTTTAATTAATTTAAATCTTATTTTATATTAAAAATCGAACTAAAGAAATATCAGAAAAAAAATGTACAACACTATTCGTTTTAATTGAAAATAAACATTGCAGTCGCTTGAAAACGATTGAGTAATTTCAGCCGACTGCGCTGCATGCTTGAATTAATGAACATGATACCATTCCACGACAGCACTGGAAAGTCATTTGTGAACATGATTTTTACGCTGTCAGCGTCGTCGACGCATTCATGAAAGTACTGGATATGCCTTGTGTGTGCGATAGATGATCATTATACTTAGCTAGTCATTATACTTACTGAGTGGAAGATTTAATCTTTATTTTCTTTTGCTGTTTTCTTCAAAAAAGGGTAAATGAAAGGATATTTTTAATATTTTCAAAATTTCTCCCACCTGCGCAACTTTTTGCCAATCTTATTTAGCTGTACGGTACTGTACATATCACTTTTTTGAAGATAGACAAAAACAGAAGAAATATTTGTTCAATAACGATTGACGGGTTTTAGATTAATATTCTTGACATTTTTACTTTTACACAGGTATTCCTTCTTTCTTCTTAATTTATTGTTCATACACACATTTTTCAATGTATTTGAATTTTAAATCCTTTAAAAACTTGTTTTTGTGTATATGTGTTAGTATATCTTCACCTCTTTAAATAGAAATCATTTTAGTTGAAAAAGTGAAGAAAGATAAGGAAACCGCACTACTCCCCTGGCCGACGAATTTTCAAGAATACCGTCGGGAAGAAGAATGTGTAAAAATCATGAATGATCAATATGGAATGAAATATGAATTTTATTTTAGATACAGTATTAAATCAGAAATTTGAACCTTTTTATTTTAAAGACACATTTTTGTTATTTCAGTTTCTGTAATTTTGTTAAGAGGTTTTTTGTGATTTTACTATATGAAATAGAATGAAATAAAAACAAGTTAAATATGTTGTACCAAAAAATATGTAATAAGAAGAACTCTTATTCATATAAAATTTCTTCATATAAAAATTTTTATTCTGGGGTTCTGGCGCGAGTACCCCAAGCTTTTATTTTAAAAGCTTAGTTATAGCCTAGGCAGACCAAGCAAAAGTACGTACTTGAGTACAAAAATAAAGCACGAAGTATGAATTCATCAACTTTTCCCATACATTTATGTACTTTAGCTAAGCACAAAAATTTATGTACTTTAGGTGTAAAGTACGATCTTCAGCGCCACTTGTTGTCAATAGTAGAAGTAAAATTTGTGTTGAGCTTTGCACCAGTAAAAAAAAATGTGTGAAGTAATGTATTTAAAAATAAAAAATAAACATGGTTGCTGCCATAATAACCAGAAGAATATCTATCTCTTTTCTGTATATATAGAAATAAAGGGACAGATATACTTTTGGTTATGGTAGCTACCATTTTTAATTTTTGAGCTAAATTTCCGTATTTTTATTAATTTTAAAATAAATTTAAACGTCAAAATTAAGTACAAAACAAATTTAAACGTCAAAATAAAGTACAAAAACCGGTGTGTCACCAAAATAAAGTACAAACAACGACTCCTATACTACCAAGACTTAATGCTCATTTTGTGTATGTGTTGGAAGTACCAAATTGACATGACAACTTATTGTTTTTAATCAATCATAACTAAGTTGTGATTAAAGTTACATGAAAATTATGTTCTAATGAAATGTATTGAAGATCCTTAGATTTATTTTCACCGAATATATTAAATATCTATGAGCAACGTAAATCAAAGAAAAAACGTGATAAATATTTAGTAACATAAAACTGAGAATCAATTTTTCCTTAAATCTCCCAAATTACTAGAAATATTAAATTGTAATGTTCTACAAATTTGTGGATTTTTATTAAATTAACATTTTTCCCAAAGATTGTTATATCATAAAATTAATAGAAATTAAGTTATTAAAGAAAAATGATAATTTTTTATTAAAATCACAATGATCTCTCTCATTTCTCATTTTTAACAGTCACTTCTGAAAATGTAGTACCACTTGAAGAATTTTTTTTATTCATTTGTTTATTTCTTTTTTCAAAAATATTATTCATAAACAAAAAAAAATTTTTCAAGTCGTACTACATTTTCAGAGGTGACTGTTAAAAATGAGAAATGAGAGAGATAATTGTGATTTTAATAAAAAATTATCATTTTTCTTTAATAACTTAATTTCTATTAATTTTATGATATAACAATCTTTGGGAAAAATGTTAATTTAATAAAAATCCACAAATTTGTAGAAAATTATAATTTAATATTTTTAGTTATTTGGGAGATTTAAGGAAAGATTGATTTTCAGTTTTATGTTACTAAATATTTATCACGTTTTTTCTTTGATTTACGTTGCTCATAGATATTTAATATATTCGGTGAAAATAAAGCTAAGGATCTTCTCTACATTTCATTTGAACACAATTTTCATGTAACTTTAATCACAACTTAGTTATAATTGATTAAAAGCAATAAATTGTAATGATAATTTGGTACTTCCAACACATATAAACAATAAAATAAAATTGAGCATTATTAAGGCTTGGTACTATAGGAGTCGTTGGTACAAAGGCAAAGTACGTACTTTATTCGTACTTTATATTGCGGTGTGTATGTATAGGCTATTATGCTCTCTCAAAGTTTTCTCTAAACTTCGACGTCATTTTTTTTGAGAGGATTTTGTGACGTCATACATTATGATTGCTTTGATTTGATCATGTTTTGGCATATTTATGTTAAAAATTTTCATTTCATAACAAATTACGATTTATACTTTTTATTTTTTTTCATTTACAAGATCAAATTAAAATTCAACTGTTTTATTTTTCCCTACTTTGATTGATTTTTTAAATACATATGTATATATTTGCAAATTATTTAATATATCGTGTATAAATATACGAAAAAGAAACCTATTTATTAGAATCTGTTGAATCATGTTGGCAATGATGAGCATTTGCTCATTGACGTTTAGATTTAAGTTTTTGATTTTCATAATTGGTAATACTGTAGATTCATTATATTAAGTCTCATTAGTTCTTTTGTTCATAAAGGTTAAACTATTACTTTTGTATAATCGTTTTGTATTAATAAATATTAATTCCACTATAAAGATTAATTTATTGGATAATAAATTTCATCAGAATCTACAACAACAAAAATGCTGTAGAAAAGTATCTTCTCTTAAATAATATATATAATATCTTTTTAATATACATATTACAATATATTTTTAAAATTTGAAAAAAAAAATATTTTCCTCACAAATTACAAAAACTAAGACATACGATGATTCCGTTACGGTGTCCGATCGGGAAACTACGGCATAGCATATAGAATAATAGCAGACAAAGTATGAATATCCAACCAAAGTAAAGCAGGAGGTATATATACACTCATGAAATAAAAAACTGAATTTTTTTTATTTTTTTTAAATTCAATTAGTGGAAATGAAATGTAAATATTTCATATTTTTCTAAACGGAAATTTCAATTAGTTAAAATGAGACAGACTGACATACACAAACGACAATATTTTTTGTTTTATTTTTCAGGTCACTGAATTAAATGTACATGTTAAATTGCTGATAAACAATAGGTCACTGAATATAATTTAACCAAATTTAACATATGTTCATAACATATGTTATTTTTAGGGTAGCCATACACAAGAATTATGAATTAAAATTTTTTGAAATGTTTGTCCGTTAGATGGTGTTGTTATTATCATACTCTATATAATTATATAGTATATATTTTTACAAATATAATTATATATTTTATATATTAATATTCACATTATATGAGTAGTATAATTTACAGAACAATGTAAAACGTAAATTACAAATTTCAATGTTTGAATTTTTTAATGTACTACCCACAAATGTATTCATTTGGTAGCACTAAATTATTAATTTTAAACTGCTGAATTCATACAATCATTCAACTTCATTGTTAATAAATTCAAATTCGAATTTAAAAACGGCGGAAAAATTTTTTTATAAAAAATTATGATTATACATATGTATGTACCTACTTTCTATTAATAAATAAAAATTAAGGAGAGATTTTTATTATATAAAACTTCTAATAAATATTATTAATTTTATTTTGAGTTTTTTTTACGTTGAAAAAAGTTTTAAAGTATACTTTCAGATTATAGATATTAGAAGTTTGTAGAATTGAAGTTTGTATAAATAAAATACATAACTTCGAATTCTAATTCTAGATCAAGGTGGTGTGGAAAAAGCTTCCTTTAAAATAAAATTTTCATTATTTATCTTTAAAAAGCATCACCAGATTTGTTACAAGTTACAAGAAAAGTAACAAGAAATTTGTTATTTTCAACCTTTTCTATAAAAGGTTAAACTTGTATAAAATTTTAGTCCTTTTTCATTTCCTAAAATAATAATTGTAGAAAAAATGACGTTATTATTTGTTGACGATTATTATTATGATTTAATAAATATTCTTTAATACTTGTACGACAATCAATTGAATGTCGTTTTTCAGTTTTTTTTTCACATTATTATTAATAAGATTTAATTTTTGTAAATAAAATTTATTATCAAATTATAAGTAATTTAAATTATCATCTTTTTTTATATTATTATTATTATGATTTTGTACTGATTGTGATGATATTGATGATAAATTATTATTTTTATTCACTTTGTTTCAATATTATTTATTATTGTTATTAAAATTTACATACCTATCCTACCTATAATCATGGTCAATTTGACGTTTAACATCTGATTCATAGAACGCTGAATGCTGAATTGAAAAAAAAAATTTGAAAATTGAAGTGGGAATAATTTTATGTTTTATCTTTTTTCAGCTTTAATAATTTATAGTTCTATTTATTAAAGTGAAAGACAGACTCATCTCATATTTTTTTTTTCACTCACACCAATAAGAAAAACAACAATTTTCACAGAATCGGGAACACAATTTGTTCTACACTTAGTATTCTATATTTCTATATTCTATGACTACGGATAGGTCTCGACGAGGAGAACAAAAAATCGTATTGGGGGGGGGGGGGGGATCTCAACGGTTTAGGAGTTAGAGAGAGCTAAAGATTTTTGGTACTTTTTTCATATTTTACCCTATAACTTTTTACAAGGGCACGCTAGGCTCACCAACTCTTTTACATAATTGTGAAGGACTCCTGTGCTTTTCCATTAACATCTTACCTGCTGCTGTGAATCCGACCATTCAGAAGTTATAAGGCCTCAAAACCATAATTTTGTCATTTTTTTACAGATTTTTGGACTTTAACCCTGCTTTACTCAAAAAAGGCTTAAATTAACCCTCATTTTTTATTGCAGAAAATGAAGGCTCAATTAATTCTACATCGATTTGCTATCTTCATTTCATTTCAAAAAATGCATAATCTTTATCTTTATAAATATATAAATATATAAAAATATTATATATATATTATATACATATATTATATATAAATAAGAGCCGGAAGAAAAGATAAGAAAATTTATTAATAATTAATTTGAAAGGCGCAATGAGACAAAGAGCTCCGAAATGTATTTAAAAGCATTGTAAACTACAATTAGCTCCTTCCAGGACTAAAAAACGTCCTTTCCTGGACTACAATGAGCTCTTTTCAGGACTACAATAACTCCTTATCAGGACTACAATAAGTCCTTTTCAGGGCTAAAATAACTCCTAACTATGCCTAGAATAAGTCCTTTTCAGAAATATAAAGTAATGAACACAGAGAGTCAAATAAAACATACCAAAAGGCAATTGAATAATTCTTTAGAACAACAAATTCACCTAATTTTGAAAAAACTGTCCTTGAATTATGCTCAATAACTTTTGAACGGATAAAGATAATGTTACAAAACAAAAGCCATGTTAGAGTAAACAAATTAAGCTTTCGTTTAAGCCAAGAAAATTTAAAAAATAGTAAGGGTTTTTTTCGAGATATTCGACCTTGAACATAAAAATGTCGAATGTTTTTCAAAATTTTTTGACTTTAAGTTACAATAACTTTAAAACCAATTAACACAAAACTTTGTAAAAGACATTTTCTGAAAGGTCTGAAGGTTCCATATGGAAATAATTTTCATTTAGCTCCTTATATTGCACGAGCGCTGAAATAGGTTGCAAAAAGTGGAACTGGTTACTCGTCGAAAAAAATTTTGTTTGACCTTGAATATCTCGGTAACCATTGAGAATAGACCCCCCCCCCCCCCTCCCATATGATTTTTTTCATTTCTCACCGAGATCTATCACCCATTTTAGTTTGGCACACGAACTGTGAAACACCCTGTATAGTATTTAGAGGTATAATAAAAATAGTATTTCATATTCAAAAAAAAAAATTTTTTTTAAAGCAAATATGTATTTTTATTCAAAACGAAAAAAAAAAATAAACAGTATAAATCGTAATTTGTTAAGTTGCCATAGCAACAATGCAATTATGATAAATATTAATTTGTTATACATTTGTAAAAAATGAAAATTTTTAGGTGTCAATTATGGTTTTCTATTCCATCAATGATAGAATCGACTTTTCAAAGTCGATTGAAGAAAGTCACGGTATTACGAAAGTCGATAAATTTTCTCAGCTGTGAATATGTCAACTGCACAATAACCTCAAAATTTTGAAAGTCGACCAGAAAAAAATGAGAGACTCGTATCGAAAAAATCGAAAAATTTCTTCCAATAGATATTCATAATACCAAAAGTCGATTCTATCAACTATAGAAAACCATAATTGACACCTTAACATAAATATGCCAAAACATGATCAAAGCAATCATAATGTATGACGTCAAAGTTTAGAGAAAACTAGGGAACCTGCGTGTAAAATTGAAAACCATACCAGAGGAAAATTTATTTTTTCAAAGCATTTTGAAAAAAAATTTTTGGGCAAAAGAAAACTATTGGCAAATGCGGCTCCAATTTTATTTTTGGAAATTAGCAGTGAGGCAAATATTTCTGACTCCTTTTCTACTATTCCTGAAAAAAATCCAACAAATACTGTCTATAACTTTCCAGAAACTTCTTTTCCATTAAACAAAAGAACATATTTAAATGCTTTTAATGACAACAGTGGCGATTTGAACATAAATGATTTAGAAAATTTATCACCACCAGAAAAACGTTCGACAGGAAAAATCGAATAAAAAATGGTTATAAAAATGCAAAATAGTTATAAGAGAAGAATGTACAACTAAAGAATGGACTCAACAACAAAAGATAATTGCCAAAAGTATATTTATTATAAGTCAAGCTCAACATATTTGTTCATGCGCGAGAATTTAGGGTTTGCGTTACTATTTAAGTCCTCTTAAAATCGATGGAATCCTTTGATTTAATTTAATTGAAAATTTAAAAATAATAGTATCATCAATGAGTCCATTTGAAAAACAAAGTTCTCTGATATTAGATGAAGTGAAAAATTATGGGTCGTCATTTTGTCAGATGCAATAGGTTACTGCACCCTACATAGTTATTATACATCACGATATACAGAGTAATAGGTATTCTACATATGAATGATGGTCGGCCATTTTGCAACGTCATTCGCCACGAACTTTATTTGTTGATAGCGAGTAATTACAAAGTTTGTCGAATATTTTTGATACAATTTAAAGAATAATTTTAAAGTGTTTTTTTTTAAGTTTGGAGTTTATTTCTTTTTGTTTATTCGCAGTTTTATAGTACAGATTATATTATATAATTGTATCAACGGTAAGACATTTTTATTTTTTAACAAAATAAACTATTTGTAATAATCGAATAATTTCTAAGTGTTATTTTTAAAGTTTATTTAAATGATAATGATTATGAATTAAAGGACGTTCTCCTTGACTCCTTGATGTTCCCCCCAACAAAAGACGTTTAAAAAAGACTGCTGTTCCTACGAAAAATTTGCCAAATCAAACAGAAGAATCTTCAAGAGACAAACGACAAAGAAGACGTGAAAGAGAAAAAGTTGTTGAGGACTTAATTACTTCATATGAGAGGTATAAAAACTTACTTATTTATGTATGTTAAGTTCAAACACAAGTACATAAGTGGTATTATTCGATCCTATAGGCTATCCTATCCTATAGCGAAAATTTCCATTGCCTGCTCCATCCACCTTACAAAAGTGGGCAACAAAAATAACGATACAACCAGGAGTATTAGAATATGTTTTAAAACTTTTGTCAAATTGTAGCTATACGACGAAAAAGAGAGGCTATGCATCTTGATATTTGGCGAAATGAAAATAGAGGCATGCTACAGTTATGACAAAAGCAATGACAATATTTTAAAACCAAGTAACTATGTTTAAGTTATAATGATTAGAGGAATTTTCAAAAATTTCAAACAGATCGTTTATTATGATTTTGATTGCGCGGTTACTTCTGATATTTTAAAACATTTAATTCAAAGATTGTACAAAATAGGTTTTACCGTAGTCTCAATAGTCTCTGATTTAGGTCCTAAAAATTATTCGTTGTGGAAACGTTTAGATATAAGCGAAAATAAGCCATATTTTAGTGTTGATGATATAGAGAAAATTTGTGTTCGCTGACGTACCACATTTGATAAAGTTAATACGAAATCACTCTTGGACAGTGGGTTCATTTTAAATGGAAGAATTATAAATAGTGATCCTGTGAAAGAACTATTAAATTTACAAAGTAGTGACCTTAAAATCTTCAGCAAAATTACAGAAAAGCACATTGCTGTAAAAGATGCCGCACGCCAGAAAGTAAAATTAGCTACACAGCTTCTTTCACATTCTGTAGCTACATCAATCAAACGATGCTTTTCGCTAGGTTCAATAAAATCATCCAATTCTCTTGAATATAGTGATTTTATTAAACTTTTTAACGATTGGTTTGATGTATTCAACGCAAAATTACCAGCAAAACACTCAAGGGATCGAATAAAAGCATTTGGTTTAGCTATAAATGAACAAAAACGAAATAATAAGGTCCGCATCAGAAATAATAAGAAAACTACTTGTTGCTAAGCACCGAAAATTATTACCCTTTCAAACTGGGATTTTAATTAGTAATTCTTCTTTACTTCAATTATTTGATTATTTGAAAACAAAGTACAATATGAGATATATTTTGACAAACCGTCTGAATCAAGACGAACTAGAGCACTTCTTTGGCGTTATAAGATCGAAGGGTGGTCTTCATTATCATCCAACATCTCTAGAATTTAAATATAGATTAAGAATGTGTATTTTAGGTAGGTTTTAATATTTTTAAAGAACTAATCAATGTTCGTGTCGTCTTTAATAACACTCTGTGTTCGTGATGTCTTTTTTGTGAGTAGTCTTATGGCTGTATAAAATAAATATTAGTTTTATAAAATAATATAATCGAAGAAAATGCATTGAAATATTTGGCGGGATACATACTTAAAAAATGTAATTTACAAGAAGAAAGCAAGGAATTTGCTACGTACACCTGGGTAGATAAAATTTCAGAAGGTGGGTTAAGAAAGCCAAGCCAAACTTTTTTGACAGAGTTGAAAAAATTGGAGAGTGTTTTTATTATTATCAATAAAGATAATATTTTTACAGAAGAAAAATTTATAGAAAGCCATTTGGCAAAATCAAAAAGTATTTCTTCACCATTATCAGTTAAAAAATTATATTTTAGATGTAGGATGTATTTTAGGTTAAGAAAAGTGAATGATTCATTTCAAAATTTAAAAAATAAAAGAAAAAAAATGAATAAAATTGTCACGTGAAAAGAATTTTAAGTTCTTCAAGTGTTTTTGTTTCCTTTTCATTCTTCCTTTAAATTAAACTGTCCATTATGTAGCAGTTTTTCATATATTTATATATTATTACTTATAATTATACATACTATTTATGTATATCTAATAATAATAAATGCATACATATGTATTTAGGTACATATGACATATTTTATGTAATATAATGCTGGTCGAAATTAATAACATTAATTAAATTAAGAATTAAAATATTGATGGTTCTCAATTTCGTGGCGAGTGACGTCACGCTCTACTCTCAAATAGTTTAGGCGATACCTAGTTAGTCTGTATATCGTGATTATACATATGAAAGTTGTCACCAACACAGACTTGGGCGAATTTTTCTCTCTTTCCTTCATCTTCATTTTTTGTCATTTATGTTTCCGACTATTTTAAGCGTAACTACCAGTGTATTAGTGTAAAAAATCATGTACGAACTATGAAGATGTAAAAATTTTGAGATCTTATCAGTGTTTCTTAAGAGTTGAGTGTTGACACACTCTATAGTATATTGATTCACTTTGGCACAGTTTCGCGCATGTCTTACATGTGTTAGTGACCTTCTTGTGTATACATATACGAAGGAAGAAACCTCTTTCTTAGAATTCACAACAAAAATGCATGTGTGTATCTTTTCTTCTGCGCATAGTTTTCGAGTATAATACGAAATGCCATCTTTTTTAAATCATACTATAATATGTATAAAAACATATATGTATAGTTTCATTCACAATGGTTTTCTTTTTTCTTATTTTTCCATATTAATCATACAGCAAAGCAATTTACAAATACAGTCATCAATCCCTATTCATTCTATTCAATTCGAAAGACCTTCAGATTAGAGCTTTCTCAGACCAGTTTTTGAGCTTTCTCAAATAAATTTTTATAAAAATGTAAAAACTATGAATTCTTTCGTTCCTCATGCTCATGAAGTAATCTTTTAACACTTAACACTTTTTGTGCACACAAATAACATGTTGCGATTTCGACGTTTTCCTATGTTAACATTTGTTATTTTTTCTATGCCGTCACATGTCCATTATAATTCCACCTTTAGGGAATTAACGAAATTTGTTTTGAGCCCACATGAATTCAATTCAATTGAATTCAACATTTTTTATTTTATTATAAATGTAAATTACAATATGTATTTCCTATTTAACATTTTCTTCTGTATCTGGTCTGTGTTTACCATAGTTTACAACACTTCCTGGATGATTTTTTTCTACATGTTGTTTTAACATTTGACTGTATGTAAATGATTTACTACAAACTGTACATAAAAACGGCTTTTCTTTGGTATGTATTCTTAAATGTACTTTTAAAGCAGAATGACTTTTAAAAGATTTATTACATTCATCACATTTATATGGACGTTCTCCAGTATGATTGAATAAATGTGTTCTCAACGTTTTAGGATTTCTTAGTAATTTCCCACATATTTCACATGGTAGTTGTGGATCAAAATGATACGTTTTATGAAATCTTAAAGCAGCAGATGTTTTACAACCTCGTCCACATATTTCACATTTATGTGGTGTATCATCACTATGACAAAGTAAATGATGTTGTCTTAAATGTCCCGGTGATGAAAATGCTTTATCACAATTTCCTACTTTACATACAAATGGTCGTTGATCTAAATTAAAGAAATTTTATTTTCTGAATATAATTTTAAAAATTTTATAGATTATACATTATACCTAAATGACTATTTATATGGTATTGAAGTTTAGATTTTCTGTATAATTTTCCACATATATAACATGGTGTATCGTATGATCTTGCATATTTTCTCCATACTGGCTCAGTTTTTGTGTTTGTCATGAATTGATTCTTACCTTTTTCTGATTTTTTACTTGGTTCTTTTTTCAACCATTTTTCAAATTTGGATTTTTTATTAAATTTTTTTAAGGATTTGTCGAGATCTTTACAATCTGATTTAAGAACCTTCTTACCATTTTTATTTTTTTTAGATTGATTGCTTGAATTAATAATTGAAACTTTTGTATTTTTTTCTGGGTATTCAGAAATATTTTTTTCAATTAAAGCTTCATTTTCAATCTTTATGTTTACAATATATTCATTATGATTATCATTGTCAGATATTCTAGTATCATTTATTCTTTCTACTTTTATAAGATTTTGCTCTTTTGAAAGAATCTCTTGTGATTTAATGCAAATTTCTTTGAACTCAAGAAAAGTTTTGATTATCTCTATACAGGAAATACATATTGAGGACGGTAGATTCCCATCTAATTCAAACTAAAATAATGAAAAAAAAAAATAAAAACGAGACTTAATGTAGAAATTTATAATAAATTTTTTTCTCGTTACCTATGTATGTACATACCTTTATTCCAATTAGATTTTTAACAGTATCTTTATATGTAGAATCCGATGAGAATAAATCTTCTTTTATATCAGAATTTTTCAAACATAATCGACATCTTAAATCTTGAATAAAAATAACTCCATCTTCCATTTTTCCTAGTTGAATATGGATTCTAGTATTTTTCCGTTAATTTAATTGAAATATACTTTATGCTTCAATTTATTCGTTTGAAGAAAAAAAAAGTAAAAAAAACCCAATCAATATAAATAATAAATAAATAATTAATAATAAAGAATTGGGCAATTTACATGATGTCGATAAACATATGTCATATCTTAACTATCAAATCAAATCTAAATACTAGTGATGGGAGCTATCAAATAGTACTATCGAATAGTTCGAATAGTCAGCTCAAAAATATTCATTCGAATATCTATATTGGTACTATTCGATGTATTCGAATGATTGATAAATATTCGAATATTTATGTACTGGAATTAAACCCAACAAATAATTGACATAAAGTTACATTTTCTTTCATATTTTTCTTTCTTTAACTTTCGTAACAAAGTTAACTTTAGTAAAGACGGAAACACAATGTGTAGCTGTGACGTGAGGTTGTAGTATAAAGTAGAAAAATTTCTGCTTTCCGCTTCAGCTAACTACAGCTACACACTACTGTTGTACTTTTGACAGCTTGTAGTACTACATGAACTACATACTACAGCTCTACCGTACAAAGGACAATCGCGTCAATTACATTTTCACTCATTTTGACTTAGATATATTTATGATATAATATATAGTTATACATATGAACTAGTGAAAAAATTAAATTATATATATAATATATAATATATAGACATATTTTTTAATAGAGAATTTTTCCTTCAGTTCATATATATAACTATATATCTGCCGTACAAAGGACAATCGCGTCAATTACATTTTCACTCATTTTGAGTTAAATATATTTATGATATAATATATAGTTATATATATGAACTGAAGGAAAAATTCTCTATTAAAAAATATGTCTATATATTATATATTATATATATAATTTAATTTTTTCACTAGTTCATATGTATAACTATATATTATATCATAAATATATCTAAGTCAAAATGAGTGAAAATGTAATTGACGCGATTGTCCTTTGTACGGTAGATATTATATCATAAATATATTTAACTCAAAATGAGTGAAAATGTAATTGACGCGATTGTCCTTTGTACGGCAGAGCAGCTACACATTGCGTTTCCGTCTTTAACTTAATTAACAAACGGCTCACTCGATTCTCGCTTAAAAAAAGCATTCATTTGGAATTTAAGCTAATGCAAAAAAAGCACAAGAATGGCTTCTTGAAGAAATGATATAGTTAATTTTAATTCAAACATGCGAGGTAAAGATAAATATTGGCGAAAAAAATCACCGAAAAGAATTAGAAACTGAAAAGGTTAATTCTAATAGTATTTGGAATTTTTTTGACAATAAATTGAAAAAAAATTCAGAAAAAACACTAATTTCGTTTCGGCCAATGTGGAATTAAAACGCTATTTAAGTCTCAAATATATTCAAAGAAGAGAAAATCCCTTACATTTTTTGCAGCATAATAAAAATATTTTTCCTACATTGCATAAATTGCATTTAAAAGAAGCATTTGTTACAGCAATATCTGTATCATCAGAAAGATTGTTCTCCAAAGCCGGGCAACTGGTTTCTAGTAGACGAAACCTCCTTTCAGGGAACACAAATTATGAACTTTTGTTTTTGAGCAATAATTTAGAATAAGTTGAAAAATTTCTGCAAATCAGTATTTTTCTTTTTATTTTCGTTTTGTTCTGTTATGTTGAGTTTTTAAAAATGTCTTTTTTAATATTTTGTTACGTTTTTTTCCTTTTTTTAAAAGATTGCTTAAGATTCTATATAAAATTACAATAACGTGTGCAAAAATAAAGAATGAATATATTCGATATATTCGATAGTTTGAACTATTCATTATTCGTTTATTCGATAGTTAAAACCAGTGATGGATGTTGACGTGTCAACAATCATAATTTGACTGACACCGTCAACAATCGATATTTTTGTCAACAATTAAAAATTGTCAACAATGTGTCGACAATGTGTCAACTATCCTATCCTATCCCTAACCGTAAGTCGAAACGTAACTGACGTATGTCTAATCTGTAATCAAATCATTCTAACTAAGCCAACCTAACCTTGAAAAAAACTGAAAATTTGAAGTGATTTAATTTAATAATTTATATATATAATATACTATATTAATTATATATAATAAAATAGAATAAAAATTTATAAATATAAAGTATAAATAAACTAGGTATAAATTATAAAAGAAACTAAATCATTTAGTTGTAAAATAGTTGGACGTCCTAAAAATGTTATGTTTATAGAATTTTTTTATGTTTATAAATTTTATTTTTCCTTCCTTTGTTTTGAAATTTTTATTTATGGAATATAATTAAATAAAAATTAAATCGTTAACTTGACGTTAACAGTCAGTGTCAACAATGTCAACAATGCTAAGTAAACAATTAGTATTGTTGACACGTCAACAATACAATTGTTGACGTAGAATTGTTGACGTGCCCATCGCTGGTTAAAACTATTCATTATTCATTTATTCGATAGTCAAAAATATTCGATAGTTCCCATCACTACTAAATACCGATTCTGATTTCTGAATTCTGATTCAAAATGGTTGGGTTTTGGTGATTTAGGACTTGGGGAATATTTATTACATTAGCTGTAATTCTTTGGTCGCTTCTCTGTGATCTGATAAGTCTCACAGTTCTCAGTTGAGATGAGCATATCTTTGCTCTGTAATTTTGCCACTGCAGTAGCATCTTTTTCAGCCAAAATACACCGGATAGTAATGCGGTAGTTGTAACAATTTTTTTCCAACTTGGTATAATAAGAATAGTCTGAAATAGTTTTAGCTGACGGTTGTAATATACTCACACTCGTTACAACTTCGTCTTGCCACCATAAGGTGTATTTTTAGCAGTTGTAAAAACCGGTTTGCGACGGTTGTAATGCTACTTGGTGTGTAGTTGGTGTTTGATATTAATCAGATCCTAGTGAGGAAAAATATTTTTTTCTCAGATGATGTAAGAAACTGAGAAATAAGAAGAAGAAACGTATTTGATATTTGACAATTGATAAATAGCTTTTTTAAAAAACAGACGACATGTAGTGCCTTTCTATAACTTTGAAATTAAGAAATTCTCTACTACAATTCTCATTTTGACGCCATTCTCATTTCTCAATCGTTATGTTTCTGTTGCATTGGAAATTTTCAAACAAGTTGAGTTTTCAACGTGGAAAAGTGTTTCTAAATGCACATTTTAGTTGATAATTTTCTCAACTGATTGAAAATTTTCTCAATTGAAAACGTGCTATTGATAATAACTGATAATAATAGTTTAAAAAAATAGTGTAAAATATATTTTAAATAATATATTATAATGGAAATGTATAAATATTATAATAAAGTGCAAAAATTAAATATTTCGAATTTTTTAGCTTATTGTTACAGCCTACAAGACGTATAACCAGAGTATAGAGAAGGAGAGTATAGTCACAACTGCATAACGGTACACAAAAAAACGACATCCAATCATAATGAAGAACGCAATTAAAAATATTAAAAAAAAAAATTAAAAAAAAAATTTAAAAAAAATTGCATGCGTCAGAAAAGAACACTCATATGACTAACCAAATATTTATATGAAGAAAAAATATACCTATCCCTATTCCAACTATATAATACGTATTAGACGGCCCTATCAGGTGTCAATGTGTTAGTAATCTTCTTATTCCTATTACTTTCATAGCAACATGTCCCCACTTTGTTTTTGTAAAAAGTACTAAAAGTGGTACCGCAAAGGTGAGTATGTGTTAGTAAATAAGTTTCTTTTGTTATTTTCACAGGTAAAGAATACATATATTGGATGATTGTTTTGATTTTTTTTGTTTAAAAATAAAACATATGGACTTTTATGTCAATAAAAAATGTACAGTATATTTTTCCCTATGATATGTAAGTTTGGTATATACAACGATAGGGAATTCGTTGTTTCTCTTGCTCATTCAAGATTTATTATGTGGACTATTTTCAACCCAACTGTGAGTGTATTTTACATATACTATTATATTTTTCTAATTTTTCTAGCAACATTTTATATGAAGTGACCCTACACTCTTCTCTATACACTGGTATAACACAGAAACTTCAATAGTTTAATAATAGTACTGACAGTCCAGACCAGACATCGTGATTCGTGGTTAACCATGCTGCTTTTTGGTTAAGTACGTAACCAACTCGAATCAAGTGGTTATGATTTGGTTTACCATATAAATGAAATGGTTAAAAACCATCATTAACCAAGCAAAATTTGCAAGTTTTAGTCAAATTTAAATTTGTTAGATCCAAAAATTATACATTTTTCGAAAAAAATGAAGATATCAAATCGATGCAGAATCAATTGAGCCTTCTTTTTCTGCAATAAAAAATTAGGGTTAATTTGAGCCTTTTTTGAGAAAAACAGGGTTAAACACAAAAACTTGGAAAAAATTCACAAAATTTTGATTTTGAACGCGCCTAACTTTTTAACAGTTAGACATAGAGGAATGAGTAAGGTATCGTTGAAAAGGGAAAAGGGTTTTCTACATTTTTTCTAAACACAAAAAGACCGTTGAGTGCTCTTGTAAAATGTTATGGACAATATCATGAAATAAGAGCATAAAAACTTCAACGCCCTCTAGCGGCCAAACCGTTTGGATCTCCCCTTCCCCCACCGATACGATTTTTTGTTTGTCTCGATGAGACCTATCTCTGGTATTATTTCTAAGCAAACCAAACGGAACACACTGTATATTACTTATAATTTATTACTAATTCTCTATTTTACGCATTATTTTCGCCCAGAATATTTTGATCGCTGACTGTTTGCATGACTATATGCAATATCTGCATGACTTTGTAATTGGTTCCAATTGTCTCACATTCGTTGATGACAACATCGAGGAAAATGTCATCAATGTTAGATATCGCCGCTGGGTTCTATCGTGTTTGATTGGGTTAGTGCAGAAAGCCGCAGCACGGCTCTGTATCTAGATGGTTTTCAACAATTTCAATGCAGCTAATAATACAGAAACAATCTACAGATCTTTACATATAAAGTCAATTTAACAGTTTATACGGTGAAAAAATAATTCGGATTTTGGATTAAATTGGGAGTAGCGTAGAAACGGTAAAATTGGGATTAAAAAAGTACATGCAAACGTTGATATTTTTATACACTTAGAGCGGGTTTATACGGTCACTTTTTTCAATGGCATTGACGCCCATTCCGCTTTGTTAAATAGGAAAGAAGTAACAAGTATGTGGTGGGAAGTCACTCACGGGATAATCGAACTTTTTCTTCGAGCACGCCGGTTCCCTTTTGTGCTATATTCGTAATTTTGAATTTTTTTTTATATTATCGCATCTCCTTTTCATTTTATATTTGTAGTGTACAGCTCATATCTATCTTCATATATGGAGATGAAACATACACAACATATATTGTCGTTTCATCTTACCTAACAAGAAATCGGTATAGAAGAGAATGAAGAGAATTTGAGCTATGGTAAAAAAGTGACTGTGTAAACGTACGTACGACTTTTTCGTAATTTAACAAAGCCGAATGGGCGTCAATGCCATTGAAAAAAGTGACCGTATAAACCCGCTCTTATAGTATACATATTATTCTTCTTCCACATAAAAAAAAGAAGAAGAACGTGACAGCTTCACTTTCACCATAAAAATTAGAATCCGCCATATTGCATTTTACCTCACACATACATATAAAAAAATTGGGATTAAACCGAAATAAATTGGGCTTAAGCCAAAATCCGAATTATCGAGTTTATACGACAAAAAATTGGGAGTAAACCAAAATCCGTATTAAATTCGGAGCAGGCATAAACACGTAGAATGAGATATATGTAAAGTCCAAGGTTAATATAATATAGGTTACATCTTCCCATAGGCATTACCTACTTACAATAAAAAAGTGATCAATGTGACGTCACAAGTATCAAATAATTGACATAAAAAACAAACAAAAATTTCTTTCATATATGGGAAGATGTAATCCAAGGTTAATATAATATATAGGTTACATCTTCCCATATATGAAAGAAATTTTTGTTTGTTTTTATGTCAATTGTTTGATACTTGTGACGTCACATTGACGTCACATTGATCACTTTTTTATTGTAAGTAGGTAATGCCTATGGGAAGATGTAACCTATATTATATTAACCTTGTGTAAAGTCAATGCAAATCTGGAAGATTTTATTCGTATGGTAATTCCCCTATGCTAGAATTACGGTACTTTCATTAATGTGTCGTCAACCTACGTCGACGACTCGAATGCACTGGAATTGTAATCAGAGTCGTCAACTGTGCATACAAGCAGTTATTATTTATTAGAATAAATTAACACGATTTGCCATCTTCAAATATGACGTCACAATCTTTATAAAATTTAATAATTTTTAATTAATTTAAATCTTATTTTATATTAAAAATCGAACTAAAGAAATATCAGAAAAAAAATGTACAACACTATTCGTTTTAATTGAAAATAAACATTGCAGTCGCCTGAAAACGATTGAGTAATTTCAGCCGACTGCGCTGCATGCTTGAATTAATGAACATGATACCATTCCACGACAGCACTGGAAAGTCATTTGTGAACACGATTTTTACGCCGTCAGCGTCGTCAACGCATTTATGAAAGTACTGTTAATTTTGACATTTGCATTTTTCAATGAAAGGAAAGGGTTAATTAGACAGTTTATAAGAGAAAAAATAATCGTTGATACTTTTCTACACGTATAGTATACATATTCTTCTTCTTTCAGACAAAAAAAAGAAGAAGAACGTGACAGCTTCACTCCCCCATAAAAATTAGAATCCGCCATATTGCATTTTACCTCACACATACATATAAAAAAATTGGGATTAAACCGAAATAAATTGGGCTTAAGCCAAAATCCGAATTATCAAGTTTATACCACAAAAAATTGGGAGAAAACCAAAATCCGTATTAAAAGCGAATTACGTATAAACCAGTACAAGGAAATGTCAATAAACCAGTAAAATAAAAAGAAAACAATAGTTTGATTAGTTTAATAGTTTTGTATTATCTTTATTTTCTATTTAAAAAAAAAAAAAGAATTTGTGTTTTGTTGTAAAATATTTTTCGTATTAAATATGGAAGAAATTCAAGAAGAAATGTGTCGCCTTTGTCTTCAGACATCTTTAGATATGGAAAATATTTTCACTTCACAAAATAATTATTGTCAAATAGTAGAAGATTTAATTGGAATTAAGGTATGTAACAATTTTTCATATTTACATGTATGCATACCTCTAGCAATGTAGCTAATCGATTCGTACTAAGTAGTTGAATGATTACTTTTAGTGACTTTTGGTTTATTTTGATAAAATATTTCAAAAAAATGTATTTTATTTCGAAAATTTATTGTTAAAAATTAGTTTATCATTTTTCTCAGTTTATGTATGTTGTATGTATGTATACCTATGTATGTATGTATTTAACCTAAAATTATGCATGTTATCACAGATAATGATGAAATTACATGAAAGTCCCTAGATTGTAAGTTTAGTAGAATTGAAAAGATACCTTTTCAACAATACTAGTATTAATTAGGTGCTACAGAGTGCATTACTTTTGCATTCTGCATTGTGATTGTCGTTCTTATCACTTCGACACAATTCCATTGAAATCTTACTTATTTGTATTTGGGTAATAAAATCGAAATTTAGTACTTATTTTACGTGATTCGTGTTTGTTTGTTTTCCAAAAAATATCTTTTTTTTTTTAAAAAAAGTCAAGTAGGTAGTTACTTTAAAATTCAAAAGTTAATTTTATTGAAACTAGGAAATTTTAAAACTGAAGTTACTTTAAATTTGAAATTCGCAAAACAACTTTTTTAACGAAAACTAAACTGTATTTAAATCGTTAGTTCATTATATTTTTATGATTTAAGTTTTGAACAAATTATTTTCAACAACACGGAAAAAAGTGTTTTAAAACAATATTTTTTTTGGTAGTTTTAATATACCTACGATAGTTGAAAAAATAAATGTTGGTTAAAATTGGATGAATATCAAAACAAAAACATTTTGGAATTTAAACGGTGATTATATCCATTATAAAATCTATACTACATAATAATATTTTTTATTTTTTATTTCAGATAAAAAATTCAATAGGATTTCCATCAAATGTATGTCGTGATTGTTTAGTAACAATACAATTATTATGCAATTTTAAAGAAACATGCACAAAAAGTCAAAATTGGTTAGAAGAAATCCAAGAAAAAAATGATAAAATACAACAACAAATATTACAATTTGAATCTATAAAAATATTAAGTGTTCAAGAATTAAATGAAAAAAAGGAATTTGAAACTGAAGAAAAATATAATGCACTAAATGAAAAAGATATTTCTGAATTGGATACTCGTATGAAAAATTCACCAACAATAAATACAACAGAGTCAAAATCATCTTCAGAAAATGATGATAATGGTGATGATGATAAAAATGATAAAGATTATGTTGGTGTTAATAATAATGATAATGATGTTGATAATAATAGTGATGAAATAATTAATAATCATGAAATAGAATCAATAATAATTGTAAAAAATGAGGAAACAATTTATGAAATTTCTTCAGATGATGAAAAACCATTATCGGAAATTAAAAATGAATTGAAAAATGCTGCTAATATTAAAAATATTCAATATTCAAGAAAAATAAAACAGAATAGACAAATCATGAAAAAAAGAACAAATCAGAAAATATGTAAAAATATACAAATTGGAGAAAATCTTGTTGAAAGATCAAAATCAATAAAAAATTCTGTTTCAAAAAGAAATTATAAAAAATATGAAAAAAAAATTCCATGCCATTTATGTGGTAAATTTTATACAAATTATAGTATGAGATCTCATTTAAATATGCACAATGGTAAAATAAAATAAATTTATATTTAAAATAGATATATACATATGTATTATATTTATTAATAATAAGTATTATTTTTTTTTCAAAATTTTAATTTAAGGTTTACGACCATATCCTTGTTCCGATGAAAAGTGTGATAAGGCTTTTGCATCAATTGTTTTACAAAAACGTCATTATAGAACATGTCATACAGATTATGCACCATATGTATGTGATTTTTGTGGTAAAAAATGTAAAAATAAACCAAAATTAACATTACATCGTTCATATCATATAGAACCACAATTACCATGTAAAATTTGTGGTAAATTATCACGTAATAAAAAAGCATTAAAAAAGCATACAATGACACATACTGGCGAAAGACCATTTAAATGTAATACTTGTGATAAAGCATTTCAAACACGTTTCACATGGAGAATACATCAAAGAGTTCATACTAAAGAAAAACCATATGAATGCTCAAGATGCGATAAATGTTTTGCTTATAAATGTTTACTTAAAGCTCATTTGGAAAAATATCATACGGAAGAAATATAATAGGAAATCATTTTTATTTCTTTTATTTTTTATAACTGTATAAGTATATATGTATGTATATGTATTTTGTAAAAATATTGTGCAAAAAATAATATAATATTGAGATTAGAATGGAATTTGAAAAAAAAATTAAAAAAAATCTTTTAGGTACAAACATAATATGTATTTCATAAACGGAAAAAATATTGTTTTTTTATTATTTTGTTGACGAATATAACGATTTAAATTTAGGACTCTTTGATTTAGTTCCCTTTCACTGTTTCATTATCGGTTGTAACTTTCTGAACACTGTTCCTTTTTTCTGTTTCATTCTTACGGTAAAAATGTCATTATTGATTCTATTCAGTATGATTGATTTATATTAACAACCATGGTAAAAGGAACACTATTAAGGTATTATAAAGAATGAATGAGAAAAGAAACGTGACGTAAAAAAGACTCATGAATATGAGTATGTGTGTAATAATTATTTTAATCATATGGAGAATAATTAAATAATTTAGTAATTTAAAGTATTTCAGCATCCCGTGGACCAAAAACTGTAATTATTTGACCTAATTGTTTGTTGAAGTGTTCCCTTTGATTATACCGTACGATTTTTTTCTAGTATTTGTACTTTTTGAGATAAAGTGCAAAACAAGGTAAAGAGTCGAAAATTTTCATACATTTCCTAGACCAAACACAAATTTGACTTAATTTTAAACTTCAAAGATCTGTATCTCAGCATCCCGTAGACATAAAACTAATATTTTTATACTAAAAGATTTATCAAAGTGTTTTCTTTAGTATTATCTTTTGCAGTTTTCTTGTTTAATTTTTATTTTTCGAGATAAAGTGCAAAAGAGACTAAAAAACGTTGAATTTTCATACATTTACAAATTCAAACATAATTAAGACCTAAAGTTAACTTTGAAGGTCTGTATCTCAGCATCCCGTGAACCAAAAACTATTATTTTTATATTGAAATCTTTATTAAATTAAATTAAATTAAATTATTAAAGTGTTCTTTTTAATGTTGTTGCTATTGAAGTCTTTTATTTTTTCTAGTTTTTGAGATAAAATGGAAAGTGTTGTCTTTTTCTCTCTCTCAGAAGGAGTTATAATATTGCAAATAAATTTGTGCGTGGCGTACATAAGCATATGTACGTATATTCAATTTTGTATACTAAACATATTTTTTTCATCTTCTGAAATTAAAGTAATCTTATAAAATAAATATAATTTTGCGGAAGTAATAAAACCAAAAGCTATTAAAGAAAATCCTGGTAATTTTATTAATCGTACATTCGTAGGAACGAAGAAAAAATAGTAAGATAAAAAATTATATTATATATATGTATTGCACTTTTTCAAAAACCAATATATGTGTTTGTGGTGTACATAAGCATATGTACATATATTCAATAGTGTAAAAAAAAAATCATAAGGTAAGTTTACAAAATGGATGAATTGAAAAGAAAACGTGGTGGCATTAAAAGCTCATTTACGAGGTTAATGAAACAAACAGACAATTTGATGGAAGATAATAATACATTATCTGAAGAATATGAAAACCGGCTTATACGAATAAATGAACTTTTTGTTGATTTTAATACTACACAAGACAATATTGAAAATTTAACAACAGAAGAAGAACTTGAAGAGGAATACAATTACAGAGAAGATATTGAATTAAAATATTTTTCATTGAAAGCAAAATTGCAGTCAATAGTAAGGCAAACTCAAAACAATGATACCGGTATACAAAATGAAAATGCAAATGGGATCTCGTCAACTTTAAACGCACTAACTCAAAATCAATCTCAACTCACAACTATCATTCAAAATTTGCATACAAATCAACCACTAACGTCCACTCCATCAAATAGAAGCAACAGTGAAGGTCAACTAAAGATTCCTCTGCCTACAATACAAATACCCACATTCAGTGGAAATTTTAAAGAATGGACTCCGTTTATCGACATGTTCCAATCATTGGTGCATGATAATAGTGCTTTGTCTGCAGTACAAAAACTTCAATATTTGAAGCAGTCATTACAGGGTGAAGCAGCTTCTTTGCTAAAGCATTTAGCAATTTCAGAAGTAAATTACATCAGTGCTTATGAGCTTCTCAAAAAAAGTACGCTAGAGAAGATTACATCATTGAAGCACATCTTAAAACCTTGCTAGAATTTGCTCCAATAAAACAGCTTTCTTCAGTTAGTTTACGTAGCTTAACTAATACTTATGAAGAAACGATACGAGCATTAGCTGCTTTGAATCTTCCAGTAGATAAGTGGGACTGCTGGCTTAATTATCTTTTGGTATCTAAGTTAGATATACATACGCAACAACTTTGGAGGCGAGAATCATCTACATTAAAACGGCCCAAATTTGAAGTTCTAGTTCAAGGATGCACATCAGCGTTTACAGCCTTGTCGAGCATTACTTGATACGGGTTCACAAGTCACGCTCATGTCGGAATCATGTGCACAGCGACTACGAGCAAGAAGACAAAATTCCAGATTGTTGTTAACGGGTATCGCCTATCGGAGACGTTAAATCATATCAAGCTCGTACAAAAAGAAAGATCAACATAGAAATATTTTCGAAAGACAATTTACAGCATTACAATGTTATAGCCTACATTCTTCCTAAACTAACACATGATTTACCACATCAACAAATTGATTCAGCTACAAGTAAATGGTGTCAAAGCATTAATGACTTAGCTGATCCGAATTTTCATATACCTTCTAAAATCGATATAATACTTGGATGTGACATTATTTTCAATGTGCTTTTAAATGACAAATTATCACATGACTCTTTAATTGCATACAAAACAGTCTTTGGTTGGGTGATATCTGGTGCCTATCAAGAGTCACATCAAGTTTCATGTTTAACTTCCGTAGTTGATATTGATGCTACATTGAAACTATTCTGGGAGATTGAAGAGCCGAACAATGAAATTCCATTAACACCTGAAGATGAAGAATGCGAGAATCATTTCAAAAGCACTCATACTCGTCTTGATACAGGTCAATACATGGTACGCATACCATTTAAGGACTCTTGTGATAAATTAGGACATACATCCGAAAATGCTGTTAACAGATTAACTACAATGGAACGAAGATTTAACAAGGATTCAGAATTAGAATCTTATTACAAAAACTTCATGGATGAATATTTGTCTTTAGGACACATGTCAAAAGTGGATGTGAATTCAGATCAAGATAATGATGCACATTATCTACCTCATCACGGTATATGGAGAAAAGAGAGTTCGACCACAAAACTTCGAGTTGTTTTTGACGGATCTTGTATATCATCTACAGGGGTTTCATTCAATAAATTACAACACAAAGGTCCCAAGATTATTAATGATCTTTGTGACGTGTTATTTCGATTTCGATTAGGTAAAATAGGATACGTGGCTTATATACAGAAGATGTTTAGACAGATTTGGATTCACCCTACAGACCGAAAATATCAAAGGATATTTTGGAGGTTTTGTGGCAATCTACGCATTGATACATATGAGCTAAATACGATAACTTACGGAACTTCAAGTGCGCCTTTTCTTGCACTGAGAACACTTAGACAGTTGTCCTAAGATGAAGAACATTCTCAACAAAAGGGGGCTGAACTACTAAAAACCTCTTTTTATCTATATGATTTAATGACATCCAGTGACACCGTAGATGAAGCACTACATAGCATAAATGAATTAATCGAAATTCTACACAAAGGCAAGTTTTCTCTTCACAAGTGGGCTTCTAATTCTACAGAAGTGCTCATAGATATACCACGTGAATTACAACAAAAGGAAAAAATCTTCAATTACGATGGTGATACTGCAGTTAAAACTCTTGGGTTGAATTGGTTTGCAAGTAGTGATGAATTTTCCTTCTTTGTACAAACAACGGGTGATCAAAAATTCACAAAACGCACAGTGTTATCTATCATTTCTAGAATTTTTGATCCAATTGGACTATTATCACCTTGTATTATTCCAGCCAAAATCTTCATACAAAAATTATGGTTAGCTAAAAGTTCCTGGGATGATTTACTACCAGATGAATTGTCAAATCAGTGGGATAGTATTTACAAACAATTACCTTTACTAGAAAAAATTCGTGTGCCCAGGTGGCTACACACAACCCGGGAGTCATACATTCAACTCCACGGTTTCGCGGATGCGTCTCAGTTGGCATATGCAGCGGTAATTTATATTCGGCTTGAGTATAATGACAAGATTAAAGTACACATTCTCACTGCAAAAACGAAAACTGCTCCACTTAAACAAATTAGCATCGCACGGCTAGAACTTTGTGCAGCAGACCTTTTGGCTAAGCTCTTCAAAAAAGTTAAGAATGCATTCAAATTTAATGAAAATCGCCTAAAAATTAATGCATGGTCTGATTCAACAACAGTACTGGCTTGGTTGAAACGTCACCCTAGAACATGGACCACATTTGTAGGTAATAGTACGACCAGAGTTTTGGAGACACTACCTTATGAAACATGGGGTCATATTACTTCCGACCAAAATCCGGCAGACATAGCATAAAGAGGTGTAACCCCACAAACACTTTTGACAAGTAGCTTGTGGTGGCATGGGCCACATTTTCTAAGTCAATCGAATGAACTTGTTAAATCAGACACGGAATATTATACAGATGAGGAAGCGAAAAGAAATTGTTTTGTAACAACAACTAATAACAAAGAGCAACGTCATACATTAGATCATATTTTGCAACATTACAACAATTTCACGACAATATTAAGAATAACTGCATGGTGTTTAAAGTATGTAGTTAAATTTCGCAAAAGCATTGGAGACAAACAAGCAAACACATTGAATGTCATAACAACCAAAAAACTGCAACAGGCCTGCTTCATATTAAACGAGTTCAGGCACAAACATTTGAAAATGACATTAATCAAATTAAACATGGTGAAAACATTTCAAAAAGGAGTAAATTGCGATCACTCGATCCATTCATAGATGAACTGGGCATTTTGAGGGTAGGCGGACGTCTGCAATATGCTACAGAAATTCCATTCGACCAGCGTCTTCCTATAATTTTAGACACAACTAGTAAATTGAGTATTCTCATTATTCAACACTACCATCTAAAATTACTACATGCTAGTGGTCAGTTACTTGAATCTAATACATATTAAACTCAATTACTGGGATGTCGGCATTAAAGTATTGATCAAGAAAGTAACTCAAAAGTGTGTCATCTGTACTCGTTATCAAGCAAAACCATGCGTGCAAAAAATGGCTAGCATTCCAGCATGTCGATTCAAAATGGAGAAGGCGTTTTTCAACACAGGGATTGATTATGCTGGCCCTTTGACAATTCTTAGTTGGAAAGGAAGAGGTGCTAAAAGAATTAAAGGATATATATGCTTGTTTGTTTGTATGTCTACGAAGGCGTTACATCTTGAGTTCGTCATGGACTTGAAAGCTGAAAGTTTTATAGCGGCATTTAAAAGGTTTATCTCTAGGAGAGGTATCGTCAGTAATATTTATAGTGATAACGGGACCAATTTTCATGGTGCAGTAAGACACATCAAAGAAATTCATGAATATTTTAAAGAGAAAACCAACACAGACAAACTCGATCGTTTTTTCTTGGACAACGAAATAAACTGGAATTTCATACCGCCAGCTGCTCCTCATTTTGGTGGTCTATGGGAGGCTGGAGTTAAAAGGGTCAAGTACCATCTTAACAGAGTCATTGTGAACACTCATTTCACTTATGATGAACTGAACACTCTGTTAACTCAAATAGAAAGCTGTCTTAACTCCAGGAGTGGCAGCACGTAACTTGTAACAGAAGGTTTGAAACGGGTTTTTTTTAAGTTGACAGCACGTAAGTTGTTTCGACCAAATTAAAATTTTGTTTCGATAAAGTTGGTAGCACATAAATGTTGTTTCGAGTGTTTTTAGCATCTGTCACAAAATAATTTAGTCGACAGTAGAGGTGTTATCGACAGTAATTTTAAATCGAGAATTAATTAATTTCAAGTGATTTTATTTTGGAAAAAAACATTTTTTTAAAGTAAATGATTTCATAAAATGTAAGTATATAAAAAAAAATAGCATATTACACGTTTTGAAGTTGTTTTAATTTTTTTTAAGGGAGGAAGAAAAGCAAGGTTTAAGCATTAATAAGAACCAAATGAAATGCATGATTGAATTCATGCAAAATAATAATGATTTGGCGAAAGGAAGACTAAAAAATTTGCTTATTTAGTACTTTATTTTCTTCTTCAGAATCGCTGGAGTCCTCAAAAAATATCATTTTAATTAATAAATTCAATATATTATAAAAATCTGTGGTTTTTTTTTAAAAACAGCTTAACTGCAAATTTCTAATTTTTCAGGAGAGCCATTATTTGATGACACTTTTTCAAAAAAATTTTGGTTAATAATAGTACATTTTTGAATTACAACTTTTTGCATTTTATAGAGTTTGAAAAAACGAGTTCAATTCAACCATATTCATAACTAAGTTGGAAATTTTCAGTTATGTTGTTTTTAAAAAAAACCACAGAAATATTTCACACTATCTCTACAACTATTCAAACTCGTTTTGACGTTAATGACAGCAAAAAAAAAAATTTTCTATGTGGCAACGTCAATTCAAACTCGTTTCAACTTACGTGCTATGAAACCAAAGTTGGAACGACTTCGACTAAGTCGAAGAAAAAATAGTCGAAACAAGTTACGTGCTGCCACTCCAGACCTCTCATTCCAGTATCAAATGATATCAATGATCTAAACGTAATAACACCCAATCATATCTTAATTGGTAGTCAAGCGATGCAGGTTCCAGAAATACCAATAGAAAACGATGTAAAATATTTGAGATCACACGCTAGCAACATGTGCAAAAGCTTAAAGATGACTTCTGGCAAAGATGGCAAAAAGAATATTTGTCTACTTTATTCAAGAAAAATAAATGGCTCGTCCGCCAGCGCAACCTTAAGATTGGCAATTTGGAATTGGTAATGGACTCAAATCTTCCACCTGGAGATTGGCTGTTGGGGAGAATTGATGAAATACATCCAGGCCACGACAAAATAGTCCGAGTCGTGACTATACGTACAAAGAATGGAACCATCAAGAGACCGATTGTGAAGCTGATACTTTTGTTGGCTGGTGAAGACAACAACGACGAAATTAAGTGACGCTATACTCTTTTATAACATGTTAAGTATAACCGTGTAATTTTGTTTTGAAAAGTCTTACTTTTCAAGGTAGGCGGACAATGTTGACGAATATAACGATTTAAATTTAGGACTCTTTGATTTAGTTCCCTTTCACTGTTTCATTATCGGTTGTAACTTGATTGATTTATATTAACAACGTTGCTGACTACCTTCTTAAGAAGACAATAAGGAATAATAAACTTAATTCAGCCTGTGTAAATAAGGAAATAAAATCAGTTTGTGTAATAAATATCAATAAAATAGAATAAGATTGTGAAATAAATAACTACAAGGAGTTTTTTTTATTAAATAGAAAACATTTCGAACATATTTATTAAATCTTTAGCGATAATATACATAAGCGCATATATTTGGTCCACCTTTCTTTGTTCATTTTTAATTAATTTTGCACAAAATAAAACAAATTATTGATAATTTACACTGTACACAAATACAAATTATGAAATCAATTAACAATGAATGAAATATTTGAGTTTGATAAGAATTTTTACTTTATGTTTTCATTATTGGTACTTGTGGTATACACAGGCAATACTAAAATGGTATAGTCTACCAAAATAGCACTAGAACCAGTTTAGTACTGCGAAGTTTACTCATTACGTGCTAAATGATTTGCATTAATGAATTTACATTCATTTGAAAGTGAGGTGGTGCGATCGACAGAAAATGTGTTGTTATTATTTAGAAAAATATAATGGAATTCAATGTAATTCTCATTGCAGAAATCGTTAAAGTTTTAACTAACTCGCATTAAAGAAGTGAAAGTAAAATATGTTTTCAACGTTTCAATAGAACTCGCTTGATATAGTGAATTTGAAAATGTTTTCATAGTCTACACCAAGTCAGTTAAGCAAGTGCTTGTTTATCTGATGAATAAGTAATTCAATGTGGCTTTATTAAAGTGAATTTTTTTCCTTTGTTTTTTTACCCTTTTGGGCAACACATTTAAAAACGAAAATTATCGTATGGGTATGGGTATGAAATTTAAAGTATATTGTTTGCAAAAATACAAAAAATTCTCTTTTTTTAAGTTTCACTTCTTCTGTTTTATTTGTATGTATTCTCCAAATCTAATTTTTCACTTAACATATCACATTCACATAGCCTTTCTACAGCAATAACTGCAGCGATTTTTGTATGTTTTTTTTTAATACTTACATTTTTTCCAACAAAAACTTCCAAAAAAGTTCAGCAAACACCAATAACACCAAATACTTTTGTCTTTTTGTTGCTTTCGATGACATTTCTATAATCGATTGACAGATCGTTCAAAATGAACGATAAAAAATGAAAAATCGATATGCTTAATTAAAAAACGATCGAATAAACGATTTTTTTAATTTGATCGTTAAGCGTAATTACTACCCTGGAACGCAGCCTATCTAACAATACTGTTATTTAAAGTGAGGAATTTAACAATTTGTGTTTATTATCAAATGTTCAGATTAAAAAGTTAATCTTTTTTATCTTTTTTCTTTCAAATACATATTCCTCATGTTTTTTGAATTTCTTTCGTAGACCAGTGTAGATTTTAAAATTCACAATATTTTTCTTCTTTCTACTTTATAATTTTGATTTTTTTTTTAATTTTTACAAAATAATTATTGTTTGATTTCTAACATTAAATATTAAAAATATATATACTGTATTCGTTTGCCAACATTTTTCATAATTTCAATCGTAATCAAAACGGATATTATTTAGTGTGAATATAGATAGATAGATATATTAAAATTGGGCTACTGTTGCACTTCGTACTTTACTGGTTTTTTGTACAGCCCGTGCTTCTCATAGATTTAGGCTTTTGATAAATCCTAAGATTGTATTTAAAGTTGCACACCAGATTTCCTCAGGCTTTAGGAAAAATTAGTGCAAGTATCTCACTCTTTTTGAGACCAACGCCTCGCATTCACACAGAATGTGTTTTAAGGTCTTTTTGGCCTCATTGCAGAACCTGCGTTTGTCATCCTCTTTGAGCCCTATGTATCTTGCTCAGGAGGTAGTTGAGTGGACAGTGCCCAGTGATAAGTCCCGTGATTGTCCTTAACTCGTTCCTATTGAGGTTGATTAGTTTCCTAGCAATATTTTTCGAAGGTTTAATAAACTCCTTCGCTTGCTTGTTACCGGGAGTCTTTTCTCAGTAGGAGGTGCACTTTTCCATCTCACATTTTCTTATAGAACCCTTGGTGTAGCTTTTAGGCAGTCCACAGAAGGGTTCTGGACCATATATCTTAAAGCTGGCGCCTTTTTTGGCTAGGGAGTCCGCCAGCTCGTTGCCTTTGATTCTCTCGTATCCCGGAACCCACATAAGGTAAACTTTGTTACATTGATCAAATGATTATTGTCAAAAGCTCCCTCAATGTCAAAATAAAAATTTTGTATCCATAATTCTATTTAGCTTGTGAAGTAAACTATATAAAGCAGTTAGGGTTGATTAACCTGTTTGATAGGCATATTGATTGGCATTTATAGGCTTATTTGCAAGTATGCTATCTCTAATATGCCGATAAACTATTTTCTCCATTGTCTTAAGTAGAAAAGAAGTGAGACTTATCGGTCTATAAGATTTTGGCTGGGCATCAGATCTTTTGCCTGCCTTAGGTATGAAGATTACATTTGTCTTCCTCCATGGTTTGCGAATGTATTCCAATCTGAAGCTTGCTTAAAATAGGTTTGTAAGGTTTGAAGAGATTCTTTCGAATCCTTTCTGTAATAGTATTGGGTAGATACCATCTCCCCCTGGTGTTTTGTATGGTTTGAAATTGTTAATCGCCCATAAAATTTTTTCTTTGGTAAATATTTTGCTGGCTAGACTGTGTGTTCTTCTAGAGACTCGTGTGTGAGTTTCTTGTAGAACAATCTCGCTCTCTGGGTTTATTGAACCTGGAAAGTGTGTTCCTAGTAGCAATTCTAGGGTTTCTTCTTGGTTCAAAGTGTATTCTCCATTAGGTTTTTCTAGTAAGCCTATTCTGTTGGAGTGAACTTTTGAAAGGACCTTGTGGAGTCTTCCTTTTAGAGGTAGCTCTGTGACACTTTCATAGAAATTTCTCCAAGTTTTCCTTTTGGATTTCCTAAATTCTTTAAATTCAGTTAAGGCTTTTTTGTACTCAGACCACTCTCTAGTACTTAAGCTTTATTGAATAGTTTCCTAACTTGTAATCTTAATTTGCGTAGTTCCCGATTCCACCATGGAACGTCTCTAGCGATCCGTTTAGGCTTTACCGGTCAGCTATCGTTAAATGAATTTATTAGAGATTGCTGTAGCCTAGTCGCTGCTAGATCCAGCTCATCTCTGGTGTCTATTAAGCCCTCTTGATCTACACAGTTTCTCAAGAGTTCATCATAAAGATTCCAGTTTGTGCTTTTTGGATTTTGGTTGTATTGAATGCGAGAGACGTTAGCTTCTATATCAAACCTTATATGCATATGATCCGACATAGAGGTTTCATCTGACATATGCCAATTAATAATTTTGTCACAGATATTGGGTGTGGATAGGGTTAAGTCAATTACTTTCTGCCTTATGGTGTTTCTAAATGTGGGTCTATTGCCTGAGTTATTAACTATAATATTGTTACTGTTAATAAATTCTAAAAAGCACTCACCTCTTTTGTTTGTGTCTGAGCTTCCCCATACCAGATGGTGCGCGTTTGCATCATAGCTCAGTACAAGTTGTGTGTTGGTCTCCTTGCAGTACTGGAGAAGTTTGTGGGTTGAGCTTTGTGGAGGTTCTGCTTCTGTAATGTCAAAGTAAGCGGAGGCTATTATGGCCTTTTGCTTAGGCACCTCCGTCAGTACTGCAACTTGGTCTTGTGTGAATTCTGGAGTTGGTTAGAAGTTCAATGTCTTATGTATTAACAAGGCTGCCCTGGGCCTATTGTACTTGTTATCAAATATTAACTTACTGTTTAGTGTTTTAAGTCCTTTGATTTGTCCTCTTCGACAAAGCACATGTGAGGCTGCCTTGCAGTGGTGAAGGTTTATTTGTAGACACTTAATGTTGTTGGACATCTAGGTAGACTTGTAAATGGTACTAGCACTTTTGTCCTTTGTCCCTTCCTTGGGTTTGCCCAGATGACTTTTCTTTGTTAGAGTTTTTGTCTTCCTCGTAGAAGCTTTTGAGGTTAAGGCCATCGGGTTTAGCGGGTACTTTGTTGTCCCCACCTTCCTCTGGTACCTTCTTGCTTACCTTGCCTCTACGTCGAAGTTTGACTTCACCAAATTTATAACTTATCTTATAGTCTTTCTATTTTAAATCGGCTATGGACTTGTGATCGACTGACAAAGTGAGCAGGGTGGACGTTTTGTTATTGAATCTTCTTTCGATTCTCCAATCATCCACCTTGTACTCATTTTGTCCTTTAATGAGTCCCATAATGTCCTCATTTTTGTCCTTAGCGCTATTTGAAAGTTCCCGAATAAAATTTGTGATCGAGGAATGTCCTTTTCCTCGACTAGAGTCAGCTCCGCTCCATCTCATGGTTTCAAGTCCTTTGTAGATTCTTGAAGCCAATTCTTCGTGTTTTCATTGGCGCATCTGAGCCATCCTGGTTTGTAGGTATCACCTAAGAATTTTAGCTTTATAGCATTATCCTTACAGTCAGCGAAATTGTTATTAGAGCCAGGTATAATTTTTAGGTATATGACATTTTTTTCATCTAATTTTGGGTTTTTACGTACCTCTAGTAACTGTTATATTGAATTTTAGGAAATAATTAGCATGGAAATTTCCAATATAATGAACATTTACATATGCTACCAGATTTTTTTCTATATAAGCACGAAATTGTTATAGAGTCATGTAGTTTTAAACTACATTTTTAAAAGTGTTTATCTGTGCTGTAGTTTTTAGTTAATTTATTAAATAACGAACCATAATCCTTCATTTTTGATAGAATTAATGTTAAAAAAAAAAATTATATATTTTTTTTTGAAAAAATTCCACGCGGTGAACTATTAAATACTAAAAAAGAGGTGAAAATAAGAGCATACAAAGATGCGGGACTTTCCAATAGAGAAATATCCAAGAAGTTAAGCAGATCACATAAATTAATCGATAACTTTCTAAACTATGGTGATTTCTATGGAAAAAAATATATAAAGAGGGAAATCTCAAAATATTAAAAAAAGGAAATTATATGTCATGGCAAAATTAATGGAAAGACGTCATTTTTTCAGATGAAAAAAAATTTAACTTAGATGGCCCAGATAGTTTTCAGTCCTACTGGTATGATTTGAGGAAGGAAAAAGAAATTTTTATGGGTCGGAACTTTGGAGGTGGAACCGTAAATGTATGGGCAGCTTTTAGTTATTACGTCAAGTCTCTAATATGCTGGATTTCCACAAAAATGATTGCGGAGAAGTACACAGTAATTGTTGGATGACGTTTTACTAAATTTTGAAGGACGAATGCCCACGGAAAACTGGATTTTTAAACATGACAACGCTGCTATTCATCGTGCCCAAACGACAAAACATTGGATTCAGAGCCAAAATGTGAACGTTCTCGATTGGCCAGCGTGTTCACCTGATCTTAATCCGATTGAACGTTTATGGGAAATATTGGCAAGAGAAGTGTTCATAAATGGAAAGCAATATGACGATGTTATAGATCTGAAGAAGGCTAATATGATAAACCAGGACCAGACCAGTCTTCTTTCAGCTTCAATAACCGGCTTTTTGAAGAGAGAAGGCGAGTTGAAGTACATTTTATCCAAAAGTGGGGATAAAAAACCGGTTATTGAAGCTAAAAGAAGACTGGTCTGGTCTTGGCCATAAAGTGGAACAATGTACCAATTGAAATACTTCAAAATTTGATATTAAGTTTGAAAAAACAAGTGTTTGATTTGAGGTACTGAAAATAAATTTTAATTATTATGTATGTACTTGAATAATTTTATAATAATTAAAAGTTGCATAATTTTTTTTGCAAATAAAGTTGCCTAGTTTCATATGCTGCTCTATAGCAATTTCGCGAATATTTTTACAAAATATTCAATTTTTTTTAAATTACGTCAAAAATAAAATTGTTTTTAGAAAAATTAATTTGTATTTTTTTTTCATTTGATAAGATATAAAATATTAAAATAATTTTCAAACAATTAATCTTTTCATTTTCTAAAAAAAATATCCTGGCTCTATAGCAATTTCGCTGACTGTGTGTTCTATGATCTTTTTCAAAATCTGATTCTGAATGGCACTCATTTGTTCTGTAGACAAGATAGTTTCTGGAAAGGATTTTTCCAAGATACCTACTTGTGTGCTTTCAACAACTTGTTTAAAACTTGCTGTTGTAGGCACATTTTCGGGTACTGTAAGAGGAACAGCTGAAGCTGTTTGGCTTTCTCAGGGCCAGAAGCCTAAAGCTTGGCGAGTCGCTGGAACTTCATTTTTTGAGATTGTCTCTCCTACTTTGTTTTTTTCATTGAAGAGCCTTCAGCCGTGCCTCATCTATGCCCAGCCCTTGTTTCAAGAGTTTCTTCAACCTCTTCCTTCCATCTCCTCTGAGCGTTATCTTTTTTTCGTAGTCTGAGTTTCAACTTCTGTAAGAAAGTTTCAACTTCAGCCTCTTCACTTTGGATAGACTCAACTCAACTTCACTGTAAAGCATGGATGACACATTATTAATTGTGTCATCATCACTATCATAAGAGTCTCTTTCTCTTGAACTATTATAGCCCTTAGCTAGCTTCCCTAATGATTTTGTCAGCCTGAGGAACATTTCCCTTGGTTGAGGTTGTTGCTTTTGGAGGTGCATTGTCCTCTTTTTTATTTGAATTATATTGTGTGTCCTCGTGTGAATATAACTTCTGATGTTTGTTTATTATTTTTTATTTTTAAATTTTACAAATATGAAATTTTTGTTTTTATTTTGAAAACGCGAACACACATTGTATTCGTAATATTTATTTATTTTTTTTATTTCATTAAGTTGTTATTTTTCTTTTTCAAATTTAAAAGTTTTCAAAATAATGTTTTGAAAAGTTTAATGTGCGATTAAATTTTCAAAGTGTTGGTACTTATTTATTTTCCAGATAATAGATGTAATTGAACTACCATCAAAAATTTGTCATGATTGTTTATCGATAATACGTGTTATCATCAGTTTTAAAGAAAAATGTTTAAAAAGTTATGAATGGCTTGAAAAAAATCAAATAAAAAAGGAAAACGTGTCAAATGAAATAAATATTGAAGAAAATACATTATCTGAATTAAAAGAAAAATTTGAACTAAAGAACAGTAAAATTGATATTGAAGTTGATAATGTAGAAAATCAGTCTATGGGTTTTAACAATGAGGACAATAATAATATAAATTCATTACAAAATAGTGCTCAATCTAGTAGTAATGTTGTATCAAAAATTTTAAAAATTGAATGCACTTCAACAAGTGGAAGCACTGAGAAAAGAAAACTGAAAAATGATAGAAAGAAGCAAAAAGCTACCTATAAAACTGAAGATGTGCAACCAAGCTCTTCAGAAGATAAAAACACAGAGAAAAAGCAAAAGAAACCATACAAGAGTTGTAGACTCCCATGTCATATATGTGGAAAATTTTATACAAAGTTCCAGTTAATAGGTCATTTAAATGCACATAACGGTAAATAAGGATACACATTATTTATTTATTTGATGTTAAAAGTTAAATTTCAGGATTGAAACCATTTCCTTGTCCATTTGAAGGATGTACTAAAGCATTTACATCAGTTGTTTTACAAAGAAGACATCATCGTATGGTTCATACAGATTGGGCACCATATGTGTGCGATTTATGCGGTGCAAAACGTAAAAGTAAAGGAAAATTAGACTTACATCGATCATATCATTTTGATCCTCAAATACCGTGTAATATATGTGGTAAACTTTTAAGAAATAGAAGAGCACTAACAAAACATAAAAGAACCCATACTGGAGAAAAACCATATAAATGTGAAATATGTGAGAAGGGTTTTACATTCGGGTATAATTTAAAAAAACATATGAACGTTCATAAAAATAAGGAAAATACATGTTAAAAATAAAATAAAAAATAAATTTAATCATAGAAATTAAATTAAATTAATTAAAAAACTTTAAAATGTTTGTTACTCAATGGGTAGCCAAAATCTTGATCGACAAGGAAAATGAGGTTCGGTGATATTTCGCTCAATTTAGCTTTAACAAATTTGATAAGGCTAACTCAGAAAACTACAAAAAACTTATCATAGATGATAAAATGTGAATCTATATACATATAATACTGAACCAGGAATTAAACAACAGTCACCATTATTTACTATGGAGTGCTAAAGGACAAACGTCGCCACTCAAAGCATGTCGACAAAAGTTCTTAAGAAAAGTACCATATTCACATGACCTTGTGACTTTTCCGTTTGTTTCCAAAAATTAGAGAACTGAGGTTATCGAGACGGTAAATCATTAACTAAAACAATTGCTAAAAGAGGATTTTAAAGCCTGTTTCGATAGGTGGATTTATAGGTTTAATAAATGTATTAAAATAGGTGGTCGTTATGTAGGAAAATGCTGATATAATAAAATATTATTTTTTTAAAGCCAAAATTCCTTAGCCTTTGTTTTTCCAATAATTTTCAGAGAATTTTTCTTAGTCCCCTCTCAACGTACCTTTTGTTCATGTGTACCTACACCTAGCACTAGCACGTTTTTTTAGTTTTATATAGTGAAAAAGTTAAAAGATAGAAGTATATTGTTAAATTATTTTTTAAGTGTTACCATTTATTTTGAATTACAGATTATAAATTTAATTGAACTACCATCAAAAATTTGCAATGATTGTTTGTCAATATTACGTATAATAACCAATTTTAAAGAAAACTGTTTTAAAAATCAAAAATGGCTTAATCAAAATTACATTGAAAAAGATATTTCATTAGTTGAAGCGATTGACGAACACGAACCTGAATTTGATAAAAAGAGTATTGAAATTTGTATTACAATTGATAACGCAAAATACCAGGCTTTTGATTATAACGATGAGGATAACGATGTTAAAAATGATTGTAATGGATCTAAAAGTGACAATGATGGTTATAAAAGTGGTGTCAGCAATAAAAAACGTTGTGATGATGATTGCTTAAAAATTACAACGGAAAATAGAAGTGCATCTGATGATACCAATCTTTCAGAATCTCCAGAAATTAAATGCACTTCAACAAGTGGAAGCACTGAGAAAAGAAAATTGAAAAATGATAGAAGGAAGCAAAAAGCTACCTATAAAACTGAAGATGTGCAACCAAGCTCTTCAGAAGATAAAAACACAGAGAAAAAGCAAAAGAAACCATACAAGAGTTGTAGACTCCCATGTCATATATGTGGAAAATTTTATACAAAGTTCCAGTTAATAGGTCATTTAAATGCACATAACGGTAAATAAGGATACACATTATTTATTTATTTGATGTTAAAAGTTAAATTTCAGGATTGAAACCATTTCCTTGTCCATTTGAAGGATGTACTAAAGCATTTACATCAGTTGTTTTACAAAGAAGACATCATCGTATGGTTCATACAGATTGGGCACCATATGTGTGCGATTTATGCGGTGCAAAACGTAAAAGTAAAGGAAAATTAGACTTACATCGATCATATCATTTTGATCCTCAAATACCGTGTAATATATGTGGTAAACTTTTAAGAAATAGAAGAGCACTAACAAAACATAAAAGAACCCATACTGGAGAAAAACCATATAAATGTGAAATATGTGAGAAGGGTTTTGCTTTTGGAAATAATTTAAAAAAGCATATGAAAGTTCATAGAGATAAGGAAAATACGTGTTAAGAAATAAATTTAAGTTACTTAATTGTATTTGAACAAATTATAAAAAATTATTCACGTTCAAGTTTATTTTTATTATTTTTTTTTTGCTTAATTTTGATCCTTATGCTAGTAATGTACGTGAGATGTTGGGCCTTACTAATAAACATTTTTTAGTTTTAAAAATAAAATAGTTTCGGCTTGAGAATCAGAGTATGCTTTCGAATTCTTTATAAAATGGAGAAATAAAATATTAACTTAACATATTTTGTATAGAGTTTCAAAGCACACTCTGATTCTCAAGCCGAAACTATTTTAGTTTTAAAACTAAAAAATGTTTATTAGTAAGGCCCATTGTATACATACCTGTTTTAACGTTATTGAACGATTCTCTATGTAACGCAGATTAAATCACACGAAAACAGAAAATGTACCTTTTTACTTTCCATTTAAAATTTCTGCGAACTGGTTTTATGGTGGAAGGTATATTTTTTGATTGGTATTATGAATAGATTTGTATATTAATAAAAAACAAAAACAATCCTTGTAACGCAGGCTACAAAATTAGATGTAACGCAGACTAAAGGTAAAAATTTATCATGTATTCTAGCGCATTATTTGATTGTAATTGATTGTATCATTTGGATATATGTACATATTTGTTTTCTTGTGTTTAAAATAATTATCAAAATTAGATGTCTTGTCAGTTGTCTACAATCACTTATAACTTTTTTAAATTTTTAAATTTTCACTTCCCAGAGAATTGCCCTATTAAAAAAATAGTAGAATTTCAAGTGTTTTTCTAGTTTTTAAGTCTTGCATCTTTTTTATAGATTCCGATTCCGATTCCGAACGGATTCTACAATACCCTTTCGAAATTTGTTCAAAAGGAATAATTTGAACGAAATCATCTTTTGATCGATATCTACAATATATACATAGGTGATTGCTATTGTTTCTAGTATTGATTGTTTTGAACCTTTTGACTTTACACACCCACATTTCAAGTCGAGGAAAGTTTATTGAAAAATTCAGAAACGTCTTTGGTTTTTTACGAAGTTTAACTCAAAAATTATGATACGAAAATATTTTATTTTCGAATTTTTTATTAGTTTCTAGATCATAAAAGTCGAATACACAAGAAAGTTTTTTAAATTTTGATTTTTTTAATAAAAATTTTGATTTGTGTGATTTTATTTAAAAAAAAAAAAAATTCAAGTATTTGTTATCTTAATTAAATTCCAGGTTATGAATAAAATAGGATTTCCATCAAATATATGCCGTGAATGTTTAGCAATATTACAAGATTTATTTAATTTCAAAGAAAAATGTATAAAAAATGATAAACGAATACAAGAATATTTTATTAAAAAAGAAAATTCATTATGTGAATTGATAATAAAAACTGAAATAAAAACTGAATTTGAAGAGAGTACTATAATTTGTTCAGAAAATAATAAAACTAATAATATAATTGATGATACAATACCACAATGTACAAATAATTTAGATAACGATGAAATTTTATGTAAAAATGAAAAATCTTCACCAATTATTGTATCTGAATCTGATAATGATGATAGTGATGATGAAAGTGTAGAATCATCTAAAAATACAATTGAATTTTGTTCAGTAGATAATATTGAAGAAATAAAAGTTAATGATGATAAAAATATTAAAAAGGATAATAATATAAAAAATAAAACTGAAATTTCTATGAATAAAGTGAAAAAGAAGAGGCAAAAATTTACATGCCATTTATGTGGAAAATTTTATACTAAATCTGAATTAATAGGTCATATGAATATGCATAATGGTAATTATTAGATATTTTTAATTTCTAAAAATAACATAAATCAATTTAATTTGTTTTCGTTTTTTTTTTTTTTAATTTCTTTTTTTTTTAATTTCTTTTGTAATTCTAAATTCAGGCTTAAAACCATATCAGTGTCCAGCTAAAGATTGTGATCAATCATTCACATCAAAACTTTTACAACAAAGGCATTATAAATTTTGTCATACAGATTATGCATTATATGTATGTGATATATGTGGTAAAAAATGTAAACTTAAATCAAAATTAATAATACATCGAACAATACATTTTGATCCAAAATTACCATGTAAAATTTGTGGTAAATTATTTAAGAATAATAAATCAATATCACAACATATGAGAGTACATACTGGAGAAAAATCATTTAAATGTGATGTTTGTAATAAATTTTTTGCAACAAAATCTAGTTTAAAAATTCATCATCAAAATCATGTAAAAACTTGTATGTGAAATTGATAAAATATTTAAAAAAAAAAAAAAAATCTTATACCCATAATGAATATTTACTTATTTCGTATCTAATGTATTTAAATACACTTATTTTAATGAATATAAAATAATGTTAATTTAAATATTATTTTGTTTTACTGTGATTTTAGTACATATTTATAAACAGTGGCTTACGCCAGTATTGGAACCGAGCAATGTATAAGAATCAACTTTAGCAAAATTTTGTTAAAATATGTAATTTTTTAAAATATTTTTTTAAACTTTTATGCATGTACATATGTATGTATGACTGTTCTCAATTATTTATACAAAGTTTTATAATTCTATGATATACCGTATTCAATTAAAATTTGGGAAAACCCAGTGATTTCTCGAAAAAACCACACTTTATTGACAATGATAAAAAGCACAATTTTTGCTCTATAAATTAGCTTTCTACAGTATGACTCTATCTGCCTTGGTTCAGAAGCTACAGTCTTCACTTTTTGTCATTGAAAACTACGTTTTCGCTTTGACTTTTTGACTAATAACTTCTGTAGTAAGGGAGCTGAAGAGATGGTGCTTATGTAATATATTATTTGAAAGGGTTCTCTTTTGTAAGATATGCGTATCATTGCTATACAATAAGCAAGAAGGAAAATACAGGTTGTTTTACAAAAGAAGTAGCAAAAATCTTTACCCAGGTACAAAAATGTTACTGTTAAAAAAGGGGGCAAAAACGGGCAGCTAATTTTTTTTAAATTTGTTTAGTATACACAACTACTGATGGCTTTGTTTAGAGGCCATAAGCTTAGTCCACAAAAAACTACAAGAAAATTCGTTCTCTACCAACAAATTTAGTGGTTTGCATTCCACTTTAAACTGTAGGTGCATGTATGACAGAAAGGGTTTACCATTTGACTCGACAACTGCAAAGTGTGTTGGTGTGTGGTATCAAAACGGCACGGTTTAGTGCTAATTGGGTCTTCGGAAATAATCCAAAGAACCGCCACGTCAACCAACCATACATAACTACCTTTAAATTGTGTAAATATGAAGACGTGATGTGGCGGAATCCTTTTTCATAACTCAAAGTGAAAATGGGCAAGTACAATTTTTTAAAGAAATATTTGGTTATTACACTCTTTTTCTTTGATTATCACTTATCTTTTGAACATTATCAATTTCTTATAGACACTACTATTCTTAGAAAATAAAACTGAAAAATACTGAATTTTTTACTTCACACGTACATATTTAAATTAGCACTTATTACAACGCTTAAAATAATGAATTTTATTATTATAATATTAAATTATATAAATTATTTTAAATTTTGTGCTTGATTTTTATATCCTACTGCAGCTTTGGATTCTTTGGAATGTCACCATTAAAACAAAACTCATTTAATGCGTTTCTTTGACATCAAAAATTTGACTTTTGGCCAGCCTTTTTGGACCACTGGCACTGTGTGGTTTTCAGAAAACAAAAATATGAGCCGTTTTTCATCTGAAAGTGATATAAGTCTGGTTCTGATGTAAAATAAGTCAAAATAAATTTCAGATAAAGATTGCCCTTTCAATTATATTCACAATATTAAAATTATTTTAGATTATTATGCTCTAGAACTTTTCACCAGAAACTAAGCTGTTAAAGCTACTGAAAAAAAAACAGGGAGTACTTACATATATCACTTAGGGTTAAGATGGTTGCTTAGAACCCTTTATTTGGACAAATTGATGAATACAGAGGTAATAAAAAAAACAAAAAACAAATAAGAGTTGTAAACTTCCATGTCATATGTATATGTAGAAATTTTCCAATTAAATTTATATAGGTAATCTACTAATGTCCGCCGTCATTTCCAATGCAGGCTTTTTTTACAAGTTTTTACTCCTTTCTCACAAAAATGAAGATTTGTAACATCATCTTAGCTAACTCGCCACCAGATCATAACATATGCAGGATGATGACCTCTTTCAAATTTTTTTGCAACTTTGGCAGCTTTTCTTGAAATTTTAGCATAAACCCGATCATTTTGTTTGTTAAATTTTTCTTCAATGGTGAAGATTTTCTCGTCTGTGAAAAGAATATTTTGATAAAGTTTTTTACCGTACTGACGAAGAAGCCTTTTTGATTTTTCTTTTCTATTATCCTTCAAGGACTTTGTAAGTAAATGTTCTGTATTTCTACGGTAAACCCCTAGTCCCAAGTCCTTTTTAATAATGATAATGAGACATAGATCTAGTTGAAAAATTCATTTCGCGTGACATTATTTTTTATTTTCTCAACGGGTTTCTTCTGATTCGGTTTAATACTGCTTTGACCACTTGTGGCGTTCGAACTGTTCTTGGGTGACCACTGCGAGGAATATCATCGGTTCCTCCAGTTTCTTCAAAACGTTTAATTGTACGGTACACGAACATTTTACAGCAATTCGATTTTCTTTGCAACCCCATTCCATGTTTAATCCTTCAAGCCTGACTAACGAATGACTGTTTTAAGGAAGCAAGGTAATCTATGTACTCAACTCAACTCAACTATGTACCTGAGAAATTCCCATCCTCTATGACTCAACATTGAATTTGTAACAGAAATTATGGCAAGACTAGGCAATTGCACATAACGGTAAATAATATAAGAATTGATTTAAAAAAAAATTAATTAATGATAATGAAATTTCAGGGTTGAAACCATTTCCTTGTTCATTTGAAGAGTGTATCAAAGCCACGGCATACACATTACAAGGCAATGTAAAGAAATTTTTTCATTTGTTTTGTGACGTCACTCAGGTCGTCTTTGCATATAAATTTTTTTTTAAATTTTATTCATTTGTTTCATATAAAACGACCAGGATGACGTCACAATGCTAACGGTCACTACGATACTTACATTGCCTTGTTATGTGTATGCCGTGTATCAAAGCATTTACATCAGTTATAACCCTTCAATAGAGGAATTGATAAAGTTTTAAGATGGTGTTTAAAAGATTCGCGTTTAAAATAAAACTTAAAATCGAGTTCTATACAATTATATACATATTATGAATATTTTGATTAGCTCGTTCTACGATCGAATAAATCTGTAATTTATTTTCAATTCTTCGGGTAGGTAGTAATATTAATTTCTTGTCGAAAACCATAAATGTTATAAGAATTTTTCCTTTTTGGAAAAAAAAATAAAAGTCATTAATCAATGATTTTGAAGTTTCAATGGCAACTAAGGTAAGGTAAGAGCTCTTTCGATCAAACGAACAAACTATGATTTTTTTTATACAGTGTATTACTAGTTTTTTAAATTTTATTTATACTTATAAAATTCATTTGATAATATTATTGTATTGTTAGTGGAAATTATTTATTTTTTTTTCAAGTAATTTTTATGTAATTTTTTTTGCAGCTTGTTAAAGAAATAGAGTTTCCAACAATGTTATGTGATACATGTCTTTCAACTTTACAGTTAATAATAGCATTTCAAAAAAAAATTTTATATACTGAAAAATTATTAGAACAAAAACGCATTAATAAAAAACAGATTTTAGAACATAAAAACAATCCACAAATTGATCTTTTAAATATTGAAACTTTCAAAATACAACAAAATTTCGAAAATTTTGATTATACATCCAATGAAGAGAATGATATAAATCAGTTGACTATATGTGAAAATTCTGATAAAATAATTGAATTAGAAATAAATGCTAAAACGCAATTTGATCAAATAACCATACAAAATGAAAAAGAAGAAATTGTTAATAAGAAAAGTCAAAAGAAAATTACTAAAAACTCAGAAAAGAATGAAAATAAGGAGAGAAAAAATTTATATAAGGCACAATGTCATCTATGTGGAAAATTGTATGATAAATTTCATTTAAAATTTCACATGAATATGCATAACGGTAAACTGAAAAATTAAAAAAAAATACATTTTTTAAACAAATTTAAAATTTATTGAAATAAAATCTAATTGCTTTCAGATATTCGACCTTTTGTTTGTAATACAGAAAATTGTTATAGTTCATTTTGGTCACCGATGCAGCTTGATTATCATAAACGTTACTGTCATACAAATGAAAAACCATTTATATGTGATGTTTGTGGAAAAAAATTTAAAAGAAAACCAGCATTAGAATTTCATCGAAGTTATCATTTTGATCCAACAATTCCATGTTTGATATGTGGAAAATTTTTTAGACATTCAAAATCTTTACAAAAACATATGACAGTACATACCGATAAACGTCCATTTGAATGTGAAATATGTTTAAAAAGTTTTCAAAATAGAACAGCATTAAGAATTCATCAAAGAGTTCATACAAAAGAAAAACCTTTTTCCTGTACAAAATGTGAAAAAAGTTTTGCATATAATTGTTTGTTAAAATATCATATTGAGAAGAATCATAATAATAAAAATTAAAAAATTGTAAAACTAATGTTAAGTTTTTAAATTTAGTAAATTTTGAGTTAATTTAGAGAAAATTTCATATCTAAACTGAATTCAGAATTTTCAAAAATCAGGAAGAAGAGAATATTACTAAATCTTTTCTATAATGTGATGATTACCAGTTGCTGAATTTGAAAACCTTGTACTGCCTGTTTGCTTTAACAAAAAACCATTCCATAATGAAAATCTTAGATTTTTGATTTCAATTCAATTAACCCTTTCAAAACTGACATTTTGATGTTCTTAAAATTTAGTATGTAGGATTAATCTTTAAATTATCATCATCACGACACACAAAGACATTGTGTATATCGATGTTAAATTCACTTTACTTTTCCATAACTTGGCGCAGCGTCAAAATTTGGTCGACTTGTTGATCTGTTCGAAAGGAAGCCCGCTTGGTAGTCTCCTATAGTTTTTTCAGCATATTATTTTATGTGCGCATTTAATATTGGAATTATTACACCCAGATTTCAGTCCGCCGGAATTTTCTCTTAATGACAAATTTTTATGAAAAGACTCAGCATTCAGCAGTTGGTCAATGTGTGCTTCACCAGCCGCTTTGAACATTTCCGCATTAAGTGTGTCAATACCTGCTGCTTTGTTATTTTTGAGCCTATTTATATAAGTACATATACACTTCTTCGTATGTGGGTTCAGCAACACCTTCTTCTATTTTCTGTGTTTGTACATCCAAAACCACGTCTCTATAGTCTTGATTGGTTTTAGTCCTTTTCGTTACCAGTATACGGACCTAGTTATCGGTGGTTACCACGTGGAGGATCTATGGATACTTGATGAGTAGCTGCATAGTTGAAACGTCATCGCTATCCCATCCAACCACCAATCTTTAAATGACACTCATAAAATAATATTCACTTTGTGTTACTGTGAACAAATATTTAAAAATATCAATGAACAAACCTCATCGTTTGTGCAGCTAATTAGGGTCGGCTTTGAGAGAATATCATACAAAGTCATCATTTCAACTGTATTTCAAAATTTAACATAGAATATTGTCTTCTAGCCCACTACAGTTGAACCATTTTTACAGACTTGCAGTTATTAAATACCCTTGTTTTGGAAAGCTTACTAAACGGAAAGTTTTTTTGAAAGACGCCCTCCAGAAAACTTATCATTTTCTTACAATATTTTCAAAGTATGTATAATTAAAAATCAATTTTTTTTCCAGTTTTTATTTTTCAACCTTTTCCAAAAGAAAAAAAATAACAAACTAATCTGTCCTCTGTATAAATATAGATGTCTATACAAGGTAGATTTTAAACAGGACGATCTACAAGACCCAGAGTTACTTAACATAATTCTATACAATATGATATAACGTACGAGCTTAGTTTTAATTTTCTCGAAAAGATTAAATAAACTTAATAAATGAAACCACAATTTAATTTCAAATTTTTCAGAAAAATAAAAATAATAAGAAAAATTTAAAAAAATTAATTCACTATGAATAATAATAAGTAATGTTTTCTCTATCTTCACAAATTTATAAATCTTTTCAACTTTGTTCAGTAACCCATCTCTGTTTTCAAATTTTTCGACCTAATTTTTCAAAATATGTACATAGTATAATCGTTAAATTTAAATATAATGAAAAAACAATAATTGGAGGCAAAAATTAAATAAGACTGAAACCACTCAAAAATAATGTGTGGGCGTTAGAAATAGAGTTTTATTATACGTTTGTATTTTTTAGTGGTAACAATAATAAAAATATTTTATTTTAATTTTTATAATAATTCTATTTGTGTAATTTATTTTACTCTTGGAAATTATATGTATGTATATTTTCTTTTTGGCAACGTTAAAAAAGAGAAAATTCCAGGTACCACCTATCACAAAATTGTAGAGTATAAGTATAATGAAATTTTATTATTATCACTGTAATAAGAAACATGCGCCTAAAATATGGGAAAATTGGAATTTTTTGAGGATTTTTCCTTTTATTGAATGCGTTAAGATGTATAAAAATGGTGTAGATTCTACATAAAGAGAGGAAGGGAAAGAGAGATTCAGAGTTTTGTTAAAATAACTTGAAAACCCACCTTAGAAATGATGGAAAAGAGATATTTTAAGAGTTTATTTTGCGAAATTGGGGATTTTTTGGAGTCTTTTCTATCATGATTCAAATTCCTGATCCTGATTCTTTATATATTGATTTCATTTAGTTACAGACATTTCGTAGAGATGTTGAGAAGCTATATACGAGAAGCGATAATTGCCTTAAAATTGGTCATCTTTTAACACAGTTCCTCGTGGTTAAAAGTATTAGGTTGCATTTTAGGTTATCCTTGTTCTGAATTGAAAGAGCTAATAGGATATATTGTATGTAATTTACGAACAATTGTTTTTTGATTTTTATTCCAATTAGGTTGAATTTTTCGGGAAAAGGTGTAAATAATCTTATGAGAAAATAGATAACGACTAATTTACTTCATGCATAAACTTTGTTTATCTTATCAAAGGTTCGTTATCTGCCAAATTTCATCTAATATTTTGGGTTTTTCTCTTCTACTTTATACTTTTTATTCTAATTACGGCAATTAACAGTGGAATGTATCTATTAAATATTGAAAATATTTCTGAATGATCTTTTTTTTTTAAACTTAATTTTTTGATGTCTACAAAACACAAACTCATTCATAAAATAAGATTTTTTTTTCAATTAAATAGATATTTAAAAAGTTTTGTTTTATGTATGTGTACATATTACAAATCTAATTTATGAGTGTAAAAAATTTCATTTTAATTTTGTCCCTGTTATATCTATTATTTTAATTTTAAGCAGTTAAAACTTATTAAAATTTTCTTACTTCTGTTAAGAAAACTCATCAAATAAATTTTGTCCTCAAATACAATGAAAATAAACACCAATGTACTCTCTTGCATACGTTAGTTTAGTTATACTATACACAAAAAATAAAAACTGTTCATAATAAAGTTGAAATAATACAAACACTTTTTAAAACTATCTTTAAATTGGTATTAAGCTAACAAAAACAATGTAATAATATATTGTTTACTTTCCACAAAAATATAATATCTTTTATATAAATGAGGTTGACGATCCTTAAAATTTGTTATTTCTTAAGACTGTTCTGCATGGTATAGTATGTAGTATGTATGTACACAAAAGAAAGTAAATTTTACAATTATAAGAATATTTTTCTTGTATATATATACATATTTTGCATATACATATATTATATGTACATATTATGTATGTGGTCAATTCTCTGATAACGTAGAAGACATTTTGTGAGAAATTTTATTAAAAAATTGTTGTATAATAAAAGTGTAGAGACTTTTGAGACTGATACATTTATTACAACATACCTTCGCCTTTAAAACTATATATCATAGCACATTCCTATTTTTTTGACCTTATATTTTAAATTTATCTGAAAAAAGGGCGGTAACGCAGAAGACTCGTACACAACTTTATTAATACATTCTTAATATTTCCTTTAAGAATTCTGTGAATTTAAGAATTGTTACTTTTATAGTTTTATTGTAACAGATGTTCTTTAACACATGTATTCAATAGAAAACACATATATATCTAATCTTTTACAACAAGCAATAAAAATTTATGAGGATATTCCAGGTAATGCAGAAGAGAAAAAGAAGGTAACGCAAAATGCATTATGAATTAATCAAAAAAAAAAAATTAAAATGTATATTGTATTTGTAGTAATATAATGTAATATACTAAAAGTCAATGCCGATATCAGGTCAGCTGCCTATAAAACCAAAGAATTTTTTTATATTTAGTTATTCTTTTCAACACTTTAACTGAAGAAAGTGAAAATTTTGGTTTCATTTTACGGAGAATTGACCATGTATATAATTTTAAAATATATGCAGGCATAAAAAATTGTTTGTTAACCAATATTATTGTGTGAATTTTCGTCTTGAAATAAAAGTGAATATGAAAGTTTAGAAAGTTTAGAAAGTTTTAAAATTTTAAAATGGTAGTTTTCTTTATTAGGAAAGTTTCAAATCGGTTGAATATTTGTAAGTAAATATCACTATTTGTTAACACTTTGTCGACACGAATAGTTGGCAGAACAAACATAATAATAATTGAATAGATAATAAATTATTTCCTTACTAAGCTAGAAGTATATTCTACCAGTAATTGCAAACAAAATTTTATAATCAAATAAAAATACTGATTCAGTCTCAAAACTGTGTTTCATTATCCTATAGCGTAAGTAGACCAAAGTCACAAAAGCCTCTAGATCTGATTTAAGTTCTATGATTGACTGAGTTTAGAATTTTCGTATCAGCTCAATTTAATTTTGCTTTGGAACTCATAAGTTAATTAATTACCTGATTTAACTTCTTTTAGTTGAAGAACCTTCGATGATGTTAGAAATATTAGAATTAAAAAATTTCGAAAGTGTTTCGAATTAGTTTTTGTTTCATTTTTTCTTTTAATTCTTCGAAAAAGGACGCTACGTTATTTGCACATTAGTTAACTTTTAGCTTTTTTCAATTAGAAAATTTTTCAATATTTGTTTTAGTTTGTTATTTTATTGGAGCTATTTTTGAATTTCAAAGCATTTAATTTAATTGTTATTTCGTGAAATTAACAAAAAAAAAATGCATTCTTTCTCGCATGGTATTTAAAAGCAAAAATGATTTAGTGTAAAAAAAGCTAAATTAAAAAATAACAATTTTAATTTGTGAAGCTTCTAAACAAAAAAAAAAGTATTCCAGTTAATAAAAAAATTCTTCGATGTATTTTTTTTTTTTTGCAGAACATTCTTTTGTTATGTTTCAAATGCGAACAATACAAAGTGTGTAGTTAATAAAAAAAAAAAAGAGTTTTATTATTCTTTACTTTTTTTTAAAAATTGTATGCATTTCTACTACTCTTTTATAACAGCACGTAAACGTATGTAAATCATAAAAATCATAGACTATTAGCAAAGTTGTATAAGTAGAAGATGCCCAACGTTCATATATCCTCATGGCACTCAAAATTTTTGATCTGGGGCGTGATATCACACCCCACAACATGTTGCTTATACATTTGTTTCTAATAGTCATGTTTATAATGATATTCAGTAGCAATTATCAACAATTTTACTCATCGTATCAACATTTTAATCATGAACAAAAGGCAGTAGAATCGAGAAAGTTTAGAACAGACGCACAAGTAGAGTGCGGTAAAGTAGGAATAAATTCTTTACACAAATGTTGCTTAGTTTGAATTTTTTTACTATACCTATATTAAAATTAAAAACAACAAGTAACATTAAATATGAATTGTTGGTATTCTCGCTATATATATAGCTATAGCTATATACATACATAATTCTAACATACACACATTCGAGCCATACTTTGCGTTGTTTTCAAATTATAAGTAAAAATTTTTAAAACCATATTATTATTATTGACTTGAAGAAATTTGAAATTTTTTTCGTTTTTCTTATTTTTGTTGTTGTTATATTGAAATCCAGTTTTAACCAAATTTTGTCTTTCTTTTTAAACTTGCAGGTATAAATGCATTTTATAATTTTCTATTTTCATTGAAAATTCGCATATAATTTTGAAAAAAAGTTATTTCATATTTTTTGTGGAAAGATATGTAATTTGTCAGTTTTGCACTATTATATTTCGGACTTTTAAACTGATTTTCCAGTCCTTGAGTTCAAAAGCAAGTTATTTTTCTTTCATTGTGAACCCAATTATGCATTTAGCCAATTTTTCCAGCATACCTTTGTAAAGATCAGTTTTAAAATATGTACCTAACATACATATGAGAATACTTTGCAAAAACAAAGCATAAAAAAATATAAAATAATAATATACATAGTTAAAACTATTTTGAAGTGAAATTTTGACTATGGCTATACATAATACTATTATGTGAAATTTATTACAGCCGAATTCCATCCTCCTTCGTTGTTAGATGCTCTAAACGCCATAGAGACTTTAAAAACCTATGTAAATCTTAATAACGAAGAGAACAACAGTGAGTCCGAGTTTTTGAGTAATTTGAGCAGAAAAATGGAAAAATAATTCATGACAAATAGAACAAAACAACAAAAAATAACAGAATTTTTCAATTAAATAAAATCTTACATACATAACTTTAAAATAGTATTAATTTTTCTTCAACATATCGTACATATGTGTATTATGTACATATAACAAAAGTTTTGGTGTGATTTTTATTTCAAAGTTAGGAATCGGATATAACGACATATCGGTTATAACGACCATTTCGTTCGGTCCCTTCGAGGTCGTTATAACCGATATACACTGTACATAATTTAAATTTTAGGTTTATTTTGCAACCAATTTGGGTATTTTTAAATTGCAAATTTAGACCCTTCAGAAAGTTTATTTTGCTCTTGGTTGGAATTATTATTTAAATACTTTATCCGTGGTATAAGGAAAAAGCAAAAATTTTCCTTAAGGGGGCTCGTTACTGGGTATTCTCCCTATGTCATATTTTTACACTAAAATACATATATATCTATTGCAAAAAAAAACAACTTTTGATAAAAAGAATTTTAAAAATTCTCATATGTATGTATAGGTACATATTTTAAAACTGATCTTTACAAAGGTATGCTGGAAAAATTGGCTAAATGCATAATTGGGTTCACAATGAAAGAAAAATAACTTGCTTTTGAACTCAAGGACTGGAAAATCAGTTTAAAAGTCCGAAATATAATAGTGCAAAACTGACAAATTACATATCTTTCCACAAAAAATATGAAATAACTTTTTTTCAAAATTATATGCGAATTTTCAATGAAAATAGAAAATTATAAAATGCATTTATACCTGCAAGTTTAAAAAGAAAGACAAAATTTGGTTAAAACTGGATTTCAATATAACAACAACAAAAATAAGAAAAACGAAAAAAATTTCAAATTTCTTCAAGTCAATAATAATAATATGGTTTTAAAAATTTTTACTTATAATTTGAAAACAACGCAAAGTATGGCTCGAATGTGTGTATGTTAGAATTATGTATGTATATAGCTATAGCTATATATATAGCGAGAATACCAACAATTCATATTTAATGTTACTTGTTGTTTTTAATTTTAATATAGGTATAGTAAAAAAATTCAAACTAAGCAACATTTGTGTAAAGAATTTATTCCTACTTTACCGCACTCTACTTGTGCGTCTGTTCTAAACTTTCTCGATTCTACTGCCTTTTGTTCATGATTAAAATGTTGATACGATGAGTAAAATTGTTGATAATTGCTACTGAATATCATTATAAACATGACTATTAGAAACAAATGTATAAGCAACATGTTGTGGGGTGTGATATCACGCCCCAGATCAAAAATTTTGAGTGCCATGAGGATATATGAACGTTGGGCATCTTCTACTTATACAACTTTGCTATTAGTTAATTTTTTCTCACAATCATTTGTTAGATCTTTGAGAGTTTAATTAAAAATAGCTGCATTTAGCCCCTGAACATTTTAATCATTGATTATAGTCTATAGATATGAACTTGAATTCTTTTGTACAAAGGTAGTTTTTTCTTTGCATTTTTGTAATTGTTTGTTTTATTTGCAGTGGTTGTTTCCAAAGTGATTTTTTAATCAGTTCTTTCAAAACCGAAAAAATTTCTACTTAAAAAAAAAATAGGAGAAACAATTGATTGTCAAAACTTTATCTAAGCGCACGGTAGTGCGCGGCCAAGTTTAATACATAGGCCGTATGCACACATGTGCGTTATTGATATTCATATTACTTCTATTTGAAAGAAAACAAATACGGTCAATACGAAATTAAAAATTAAAACCTGTCAAGTTCATAATTATTAAACGTTCTGTATTGAAATTTTGTATGTGAAAAAGTTCTTCAAACTTGGCATTAATGCAAATTTTATTACTTTTTCTGGCCCAACAGTTAACGAATAAGAACTTGGCCCCCTTTTCACATTTATGTTTTTGGTTGGATAGACTTTACTATACTTTATTTAACAATTAAAGTCAGTACAGGCAAGATAGGCATACTTTTCTATACTCTTTTACATTTCGTTTGTATAAATCTGTCTCGTGTGTGGGGTGATCAGATCTCAATTTCAATCGAGGAGAATTTTTTAAATTAAATATTACCAAGGGCAACAAACTCATCGGGTACTGCCTCCATAAGCACAACACTGACTTTAAGTGTTAAATAAAGTATAGACAGTGCAACATTCCGATATAAAAGAGGGCCTAGTCAAGTTAACTCGAATTTTTCCAGACCATTTTACTTTCATATGTATGTTGTATATGCATATCTACAGGTTGAAGTAGAATGCGAATCACTATACATACACATATATACATATTTATATAAAATGTCGTAGAAAATTTAGTGTTATATTCAAAGTAAAATGTTAATACCCCTTTTGATATGGAGCTTTTTAGAAGTAAAAAAAAAAAGAACACAATGTCTTTCCCGTGTTCGTGAGTTAAATAGTTTGATTTGTTGTGTATACATATGTATGTAAATAAGCAAAGGATTTGAAAAGGATGAGAAATTTTTCTGTGATAGGTAATGTATGTCAATTAATTAGAAACATTCAGGTACTAAACTTTCCGTTTTTAATAAGCTGTACAAAGAAAGAAACTTTAAAATTTCATATCGATACAGTTATAGATTATTATTGTTCTAGATTAAATTCTTCATTGGAAAATTATACGAGATTTAATTTAAATTCGAAGTTCTTTCAATAATAATTATGTTATCCTTGATTCTAGTCTTATTTCCTTTAACTATTACTTTCAGAAAATAAAATTACTTCAACAGTTTTTTCTTCGATTTTTAATAAAGGACATTTTTATTAAATTCTATTATATTGCATTTTGCAACATTCTATGATGGTTTCGTCTAAACACATAACAAGAAAATAAAAACGATATAATTGAAATTTCACAATAAATTGTTATTTTTGTGATGACATTTCAAAAACCACAGACAACATCTTGTAAAATGCTTTTTCAGTTCAAACAAAATATTAAATTTCAGTTACACAGTCACAATGTTATGCCTTTAAGAATTCGTATCAAAGTTTTCACAATGGTTTTATTTTAATTTTAATTTTTTTTTTCATTTAAAAAAAAACATAAAATAGAATATCTGATTAAAACAATGGCATGCGGTTACATTCATAAACTGAAAACACAGATTGGATTTGATGCAAAGAATGTTCATAGAATATGCAATAACAGAAAAAAAAAGTTAATTTAAAAGTTATTCTGGTAGGAGAATTATCCTTTTACAGCCTTTTGTTTTTTCTTTTTTTTTTTTGATTTGCTTTGAATAAAGTTCTGAGAAAAAGCAAGGGATAATTTTCTGTTATACAAATACAATACAATACAAATTGCAAATACAATATAAATTGAACACGACGAGAGCCTTGTTGATACATAAAAATTCATATAAAAATGACTTTTTGTATGTATTGTGTTATGCACACCTGCCAAAAAGTTTATAACATAAAAATTCATTTTTGTTGACACGACATCAAATATGAATTTCAAAATTATTAGATATTGTAGGTGTTAATCTTTTTTTATTTTCATTTCAATTTTTAATTGTTGCACACCTAATAAAAAAGTTATAACCTATGATTTGTATTCAGAAATTTTAGCCAAGCGAATAATACCAAAAAATAAAGACACCTTTGAAAACTATGTTTGAGTATTCACGTATAGTTTTTTCATAAATAACACGTAATTACTTTTCTCCATGTATGAGTTATAATTTTTCAAAAATCAAAGCTAGAAACAACGCTTTTTTTTCGCTCTTTTTTATTATGAAATCGGAAAATGTCTACAGAGAAAAAAAACACCCTATACAAAACTTTGATACGTAGCGTAGTATTGTGAAGTATGTATAATGTATATGGATCAAATGTTCAGATTGTTTTCAATTAATTAATTGTATAAAATTTATACAAATATTTTTCTCATCATTTTTGTGAAATATCGAAAGTATACATTTTTTTTGGTAGGTATTTATATACATTTTATTAGAATCACATCCCCATATTTCATACTTTATAAGCTGATATTATAAAAAATCTAAAAATAAAATATTTGTTTTAATTGTGTATAACATGTATGTTGTACATGTATGATACATATAACATGAACTCTTCGTTTGTATTTTTGAAGCCTTGATAAGGGCTTATGTGTTTTTTACTGTATATATAATTATAGATAATAATACTGAACCTACATTTGAGCATCGAAATTAAAAAACAAATCTTGAAATATGATCCAAGAACCTTTTTGGATCTTGAGTTGTTGTTGTATTAAGTACATACAAAATTATGATCTGATCTGGATCAGATCATAAAGAACACGCAGCTAATATTTAATGGCACAACTATGTACATGTTTTTCTTTTTTTCCATCGGCAGTACATGTTTTAATTTTTCTATTCAATTCTCTGATTCTAAAAAACATTCGATAACGGAAAACAATGTTTTAATTTCGGTTGTTAAAGGGACGGAATGAGATAATTCAATATGGTGTTTTATAAATTCTGTTGTTTTATACAAATTATCTCCATTCACTGCCTGGAATATATTTTCTAATTGTCGAATGTTCTTTAGAAACTCTTCTTTGGGTTTCTTTAAGCCTCCTTGACTTTTTGCATCAATCCAGGTGTATGTACTGTAGAAGAAACAAAATGAATTTTGTATCAAACTGATCAACCTCATGTATTATATTTTCATACTAACCATGATTTGCTGGTTCCCTCAAAAACATATTCTTCTTTCAATTTTAATTTTCTTGCGATGAACCCAGCTATGTACTCCAGTGCATCATTTTCAAGATCACTGGTAATTTCTAAACATTTGCAGAGTTCCTCTTCTTCAAGCTGAATATCTTCTTGTACTGGTGCTCTGAAATTTTCATCTACAAAAAATTAAACATAATATTTGATTTAAATTTGTACACATATTTTAAGTTTCTAATTTTACTTACTTTTATCATCAAAATCAACAAAAGTACTGGAAAAAATACTTGATGATAATAATTCGTCAGTATCAGTTGGTTTTAAATTTATATTGGAACTGTTAACTTGAAGACTGCTATCTGCTCGCCCTTTAAGTCAATATAATTTATTTATATTACATAAATTTATGTTTATTTTTTATAGATTAAATACTCACTTTGAATAAAACACGTGGTTATAGAACAAGGCATACAAATGACTGCAAACTGACCATTCACCTCTACACATTTGGAATTATTAGGAAATATTAAAAGGAAAAACAACACAAAAGGTTGACTTTCACAACGTTCAATAAAAACATTTATACTTACCCAACAAAAACGACCTCAATCGATATTTAAATTCAACTGAACTAGAATGATCATGGAGACCTCCTTTGGAACGCATAATACCAAAAAAGTTCTCCAAAATATCCTGATTCAGTCGGTTTGTAATTAGAAACTTAGCATTATATCGTTCTTGTAAATAGATAAGAAGCTCCTTTATTGCTACATTATTTTTTATAATACCTTTCTGAAAAGGTAGCAATGAGGACTTTCCATGTACTCTTGAAGTTTCCATTACAAGTGTCATTTTCTCTAAAACTTTATTTTGCTCCAAAAGCTGAAGCCCGTATGCTTTTTTTGTTGCTCTAGCATCTTTCCTGGAACACTTTTCTGTTATTCTGCACCATTTTATGCAAGAAGAAATTGAATGTGAGAAAAGTTGAGCTGCATATTTTAAGTGGGTTTCCGTTATATGTAGTATATGTATGTATACATATACGAAAGAAGAAATCTGTTTATTAGAATTTACAACAACAAAAACGCATGTGTGTAAGTATTTTTTCTTCTGCGCATGCCAACGTAGTACAATACGAAACTTCAACTCTTTTGGGACAAGCTATACCTTATGATTTATTTTCAAGTCCACATTTTCCACAAGTAACAAATCTCTCACTGGTTCAGTGGTAATCCATTTGCCATTTAAAATAAAGCCATGGTCGAGAAAATGGTTTCTTATTAGTTTTAAAAGATGAGGAACATATGCAAAAACAAATATTTTTTCATTTCCATCACATGGATGAGGAAAAAATACACGGTTGCCAGTCAATAGCTGATATCTTAAGTGACAATTTCCAGGTTCAAGATCTGAAACTGCAGCTACAACTGTGAATTTTATGTTATACAATCTGATAACAATTTCTCTCAACATTTTTTCCGTCATTGCAGAATCATAATTATAATATATTGGTTGTTGCCAACCTCTAAATAATCCTCTGAGCATACACTGAAAAAATTATCGTTTGTAATGGCAACAAATCGCGTTTGTCAATCCATTTTTGTTCATATTTTTGTTGCCGCTACAAAATATTTGTTATTATTACAAATGTCCCAAAAATCGCAAAATACCACATTAACAAACGTTTTGTTAATTTGACAAAACACCATTTGTTAATTTTCAACGTATTAATTTAACAAAAAAAATTGTTATATTTAAAAAAAAATTTGTAATCCTTCTCTCTACTTGCAAAGAGTTTGTAACATAACAAAATAATTTTGTTAATGCTACATACAACCGTTACAAAAAATCAATCCCATGAGAATCTCAATAAATTTTTATGTTGCCCAGACAAACTAGTTTATTTTTCCTGGTAAATATACGGCGAAATATCCCGTTAGTTTCTGTTTATTGTCTCAACAAAATAGTTTGTGGTATAAACATATGTATTATGTAGACGTGATTTCAATATTTCATTGTTCATTCTCATTTGAAATTGTGTTGCGTATGCGTATGCATTATTTTAAAAAGTGAAAAGTGGAAAAAAATTTAAATAAATTATAGAATTAATACATACATATAAATTTAAAAAACCAGTGGAAGTACGAGTAATGTAAGTAAAGATTTTAATATTTTAAATTTAATAAAATTAAATCGCTTTTTTAAATTATGATTTGCTTTAAATGTTTTTGGTATGATTTTGTTGATTTCTGCATATGTACGTATTATATCTTTTGTTGTAGTTCCAGAAGAGGATCCTGAAAGATGCATAACTTCTTTAAAATACGACAATCTGTCCACTGATGAATTCGATTATTGCTGGAAAGCATGCAGCCAGTACAGAATTTGCGACATAAAAAATATGTAAAACACCTCCGAAATCTTCAAAAAATGGCCGCAGTGCAAGACTATATATGTTTTAAACCTTAAAGTATGTATATAAATTATTTAATTTTTGAATTTATAGATCGAAATGGGCTATAATGTCTGTTTCAAAGACAGTTTTTCTATTTTGGAAAAATGGAGTAAAAATTATCCCATATCCTGGATATTTTTCACAAAACTATGAAAGAAAGGACAATAAAAACAATTTTAAAAAATTTAGAAAGTTTAGAGGCAAAAGAAATAGATGAAAGTATGTATGTATATATATTTCATTGATAACTTGAAATTTATACTTTGCGTTTATTTAAAGATAACCGAAATGCAGCAATATTATTATGGGAACTACACGGTTACTTGATTCCGACATCTAAAATGGTCAAAAAGGATAGTATGGGACAGAAAACTACCATAAAATACACAATAAAAGATTCGCAAGAGAGTGTAAAACAAAAAATATGAATTAAAAAAGAAAAAATAAAAGTATTATAATATGAATTTAAGAAATTTTTAAGAATTTAAGTACTTAAGAAAAAAAAACATATTGTAAAATAAAAACAATTATTTTTTTCAATAAAAAATATTTGTCAATATAACAAATTTTTTCATTCATCTAACAAACTTTTCGTACAAAAATATTTATCAAGGTAATATAATCTTTTGTCGGTATAACAAAAAATTTTGGCCTTTTCAACAAACAAAACATAGAACTTCAATAAAAAAATTTGTTCGTTTAATAAATTTCACTTTCAGGATTAACAAATTAAATTGTTAGCTCAATGAAAAAATCTACAAATAATTCGATAACTGCAACAAATTTTTACATTTACTCAACAAACTTATCTAATGAAATATTTTGTTGGTATAACAAAAACTTTTGTTTTTCGATTTGCACCATTTTTTAACAAACAAAATTATGTTGTATCTGTCAAACATATTTGTTGGACAAAAATTACTAAAAATTTTGTTGTTACAATAAACTTTTTTATTATATTTACCATACTTTTTGATTCAGTGTAGCCACTTGAACATAATTGGTGGGATGAAGAACTGTATGGTTCACTTTGTCGTACTCATAGCAACTCCTTATTTTCATTTCATCAAATGAAAGTACACAAAGTCTGTCCCATTCCGAATAGTCCAAGTTCCTCATCACTGACAAAACAGGAAAAAGAATACCGGGTTTAAGCTGGAGTTTTGCCGCCCAGTTTCTTAATGTTGATGAAGCCGGTAACGGATATCCTTTTTTGTACATATTTTTGTACAATTTTGCACCTGCGGCGTATAAGCTCATTGCAGAAGACATGTCTTCTTCGGACCAGAAAACACGTTCACCCGTTGTAGCCAATTTCTTTATTTGCCCAGGTGTGAAAATTTTTTTTTAAATTGCTGCAAATAATGGCACATTCATTTCGCCGTTTTATTTCTTTTTTCAACATCGCACTTTCTTTTTCTAACTCAATTATTTTTACTTGGAGAGCACTTTTGAAATCAACCCTTAAAAAATTTAAATAAATACACAGTTATACACCATTAATAAGAAATGCATTTATATTTACATTGTTTGCATTCCCGAATCACTTTTTGAAGTATTCAATATAATTTTATCTTTCTTGTTAATGATGTTCCTAAAATAATACATAGTTTTCAATTACAATAAAAAATTACTTTAAAATTAGTAATTACCAGTAGTTTTCCGGAAAAGAAAAGACTCAGATAATAGGAAAGATGTATATTTTTTTAAAAATTATTTTATATGTATAAAAAAAATAACAGAAAGGAAGTAGAACTCACAATTCAATATGCAAAGATATTTTTGGATCTAGTTAACAATCTTCTTCGATGCATTCTTCATTTAATCTGTAAAATGAAAATAAAAGTAAAACAGCATTCAATTATAGCTGTGTAACATCTGCACAACTCACATTTCAATATCCAAAGATGTGCTTGGACCTGGGTTACACTCAGCATTTTCATCAGTAGATTTTTTATTCATTCTACAAAATAAAAATGAGATGAAATGAAAATTATATTTAATATTTCAATACTTACTCCTCTGAGTTAGTTTATAACTCATGCACTACTTTTTTTCTTTCCCGCGTTTTAATTCTCTGGAACCTTTTTGACGAACTCATATCTACTGGAACATTAACCGTGGGGAATGCATCAATTTTTAGAGTTCGTTTTTGCAGAGGTGTACTTAGCAGTCTGGCCCAATTATTTTTCATATACTTAAAACATTTTACTGGTTTCACACCACAGAGGCCCGAATCCACTTTTCAAACATATTTTTTTCAGATGGAAATCTGAAAAATTCAACTTGTCCTTTTGTTTTTCATGCATAATTTTTACAAGACATCACCACAACTTTAACCATTTTAATAGATTTTTTTTTTAATAATATATAGTCAATTATAGTTTTTAAATATATAATAATTCACTTTATTTATAAAATAATACAACTTTATCACTAGCCACTATGCAAACAACATATAAACAAAAATGTAAACAAAAACTTTTTCTTCGCAGCTACGTCATCAACTTATTTTAATGTCACTAAAAAACGAAAAAAAATCTCCGCCATATTACAGGAAAGAGAAATTTTGAAAGATATTTTAATTATAGTATTTTTCTTTTTGGAAGTCAGTATTGTGCTTATGGAGGCAGTACCCGATGACTTTTTTGCCTTGGTAATATTTAATTTAAAAGATTCACCTCGATTGAAATTGAGATCTGATCACCCCACACACGAGATAGATTTATTCAAACAAGTTGTGAAAGAATATAGAAAAGTTTGCCTATCTTGCCTGTACTGACATCCAAAAAGAAAAATAGTATAGGGTATTCACGATGTCGTGTATTTGTTAGGTGTACTGTTGTACTGTTGTTAAATTATACAGCAGTACACCATGGTGTAAATTTTTTGTATGGACAGACAAAGTACAACACTATTGTAAATGTACAACACCTTTCTTCACCTATTAGCTGCGTTCCATTGGGATTTCAGGCGCTCATAATTTTTAATACACACCTTTTACAAGAGTACACCACATCGTGAATACCCTTAATATTTCGATATTTTCATATAATTTTTACAATAAGCAGCGGAAATAATAAAATATTGTATTATTTTATTCTCTTATTACTCTACACATATTAAAAAAGCAAAACAAAAAAGTTTTTCAATTATTTCCATCATTCATTAGTACACTTTGCAAATGTTTTCAGCATGATTGTATTCTGTGGAAAAGAACAAAAGTTTTTCAGCGCTATCATTAAAGATGAATTCATTAAAAATTAATCTTTCTTTAAAAACTAAGCTTAATATTTTTCAACTTCTCGGATAATTTTATGAATAAATTTGTTCTAAATTGTTTTTTGCGCCGAGAAGCTACTATTGAAAAATAAAATATTTTTTAAATAATTTTCAAATTCACATTTTAATCAAACAATTATCTTGTTTATGCACAACAGTTAAAACGTTTTAACGCTAAAACGTTTTAAACATCGTTTTGAGATAATACACTTTGATTGGTGTTTATGCATAGCACAACATTTCGTTCTTACTCAAAACGTTTTGAGTAATGTCACCTGGTTGTTCTGGTGTTGTTGTTCATACAGTGTTATCACCATAGATTTTTGTGATTTATTTCGAATGCCAGTAACTTCTCTCTTCTTGAAAATATCTTTTTTTTTTCAAACACAGAAAAAAATGTTTTTTTTTTAAATTTTATCTTTTTATGCCTCTAAATAACACTTGTTTACTTGATTCTACAATTAATAATAACCGCACATTAAGTGTTATTTGAAAATTTAATGTAACGTTACTAACACTACTCTAAAACCTCATATCGATGTTTTGTGGCTTACCAACACTATTTTGAAATGTCAAATATGACAATTCACTTAAAACGAAGTAAGTGTTTATGCACATTTTAAAAACGAAATGAAATTTTAAATGCGGATTTAATAGTGTATTAACTCAAAACGACGTAGAGCTTTAATGCGTTTTGAAATTTGGTTTATGCATCCGTATTAAGTCAAGACGGAGTGAGTTAATGCGAAGTAACGCTTCGCATAAACAAGATAAATGATAAAAAAAAAATTTTTTTCAATTCTTTATTTATAAAATTTTCTGGCTGAATTGAAAATGAATTCAAAATTTTTTTCTAAAAATGATTCTTATTTAGTTTTAATTTTGGAAGTTCTCGAATGCTGTTCTTTTAAAAAAAAAAACATCAGTCTATCTATATATAATATAGATACGGTACTTATTTGAAAAGCATGAAATTTCAGAAATTTGATAATAAACTTTATATGATTATTATCACATGCAATATAAGCTGGAATTTCAAAATTAACCGAAGGCAATTTATTTATTCATTCCTTCTTTTTTCCTTTCCTTTTAAGCTTATTTCATTTCATGTTGTTTTTCTGTGGTGCATCAAGCAATAAATTTTAATTTTTCGTTTTTATTTTAGATTTTTTTTGTAAAATAAATGGAGAGAAAATTGCAAAACTTTTCCATTGAATGAAAACAAGAAAGAAAAAGAAAATAAAGAAGAATTCAATATTTCCACAGTAAAATGTGGCATGACACATGAGGTGCGAAGTGGTAAAAACCTGGATTGAACTACATTATATGTTCATAAATTTCTTGTAGTCAAGTAAGTTATTTTCCAACACATTGAAGGCATTGAAAGGGTAAAAATAAAATGAAATAATAAATTTTAAATATCCTCAGCGTATTTTTTTTTTTTTTTTTTTATGAAGTACATGTTCCTTTACAACCGTATCTCTCATCATAATCCTATTTTTTTTATAGATGGTTTATTATGATAAAAAAAAAATTATACGAAACTACATGTGCATAAAAAAGCACATCAAAAGTGTTCGCGTGATTTGAAGTAATTAGAAATTCTTTATTATTAGAAATGTCCGGGTTTTTAAAACAGGCAGAGTATATCAAATTTAAAATTCTTCTTTTATTTTTTTATCTGTTTTAATGGTTTTTTGCAGTTGTTAATTCATTTACATATTTAACTGATCGGAGAATTTTAATGCGCTTTTGAGTTTATAAACAAAATAAACAAAAAATAAATAAATAATGGACGGAGTGATAAATTTACAATGAACATTCTAGAATTTTACCGTTTAAACTGATGAATATTTCTCACGTTTTAAGAAGATTTTTTTCCACTAAAAACCACTTTGAGAAGAAAAAGACTAAACAAATGACAACTTTAAGGCATTTCTCTTGTAAAAAATAAATTTTGTTGTATTTTATTTAAAAATTTTACGCTTACTTGTTCTTCAATGTTATGAAAAAGAATATTTTTCTTTTTTTTTTTTGGAAAGCGAAGAATATTGCAGAAAAATCATCCAAGAAACTTTCATCATGAGTAGCAGTAGCTCAGAATAAGCCAAGGCGATTAAGTCGATTTCTTGTTTTTTTATTATTTATACTACAAAAATTCTCGAAACAAAACATTTTTGTTATTTAAAATTTTTTAAGAAAAAAATTTGCATTTACAATTGAAATTTGTTCAACCTACATTTACACAATTAATAAAAGGGTTAAAGCTCATAATATGATAAATAAATGGTAAATGAAAATCGTAAAAAAGAGGAATTTAATTTTGTGTTAGAATAAAAAAAAAAAGCAAAATGCCTTATAATGAAAAAAAAAGTAATAAAAATAACGAGTATGTACCTACATAACAAATTAGAACGTGTTAGTTACACAAATTTTATTTGTGAAAAAGGTAAATTCTCATTAAGGTGTTAATACAATAAAATGTCTTTTGCCAAGGGGTAAAATCTGTTAAATGTTGTTTTGTGAGAACAAATAAAACATAACTTGGTAGGTACATGAGTAACAAAGTTAATTACGGTACACGTTATTTGTTTAGTACAAAAAAATTATAATAATTAAGTATATGAAAAATATGGCTAATATTTGTGAAAATTGTTCAATTTTTTAAACACTAAAAAAGTATTTTTTTAAAGATTTGAATGTATCATACTGTTTTTAATCTAATTGCTGTTACATACTTTAATCGATGCTTCTGTTCCATAATTATCTAATAAATAATTTGCATTAAGGCAGTTTTGCTTAATATTACTCTTAATAATGTGTTATGTTCTGCATATATCGTTTAGATAAATAATTATATTGAAAATTTATTAATACGATTCTGAGAAATAAGAACTATAAATTCTAAAATGTTTCTTTAGTTAGGCCAAGGGGTGTATTTTTCTATTTAAAATTGTAGATATAAAGTAACAAATATGAAATTAAACTTTAACTAATGAATTTTAAAGTAAAATTTTCAAAATAGCTTTTTATTATCTATCCTATGACGGAAATAAATACATGTGGGTTTTGAGGCCTATGTTTTGTGAATCTTCTTCTCATAATCAATCTTTAAAAAAAACCAATTGGGCCTTACATATAATAAACGAATTTAATTTCAACTTTAATTTAGTTATAACTTAAAAAGCTTATATATTGAAATAAGTTTTTCAAGAATAACTAAAGTCGAAATTAAATTAGTTTGTTCAATATCCAAACGTATATATCTCTATGTATTAATGAATAACTTGTAGAAAAATCGAAATTAAAATAAAAAAAAAAATGAACTAGGATGAAGCTAACCCAATGTTTTTCCATTTACCCATAAAATAATTTCTGTTGTTTTTTATTTTGTAAGGAATTTTATTGTTTCAAACTAAAATTTCGTTTTTCTCAAAACTTGGTAACCGGTCTATTGAAGAAATAAGCATTGAGCCGACGATATTTGAATCTAAACCAGCCTTAAGCCTACATTGAAAAGCTGGACACAAAATGTTAGTATTAGTTATTTTTAAAATGTTTTCATTAATTGTGAGCTATTATTTAGTTGACTATAAAAAAAGATAGGAATCATCATCGAAAAAAACAACAATTTGTAAGTGCTTAATCAATTGCTAAATTAATTAAGTAATGACGTGTTGATGACATTCTGAAAATAGCCATAATATGATTCATACGTACATATGTACCTACACATATGTACATATGTACATATTATTATGTATGTTTATTAATTATTTTGACGGCATATAATTAAAATACGATTAACAATAAGAATTATTTACAAAAAAATCTTATTTTGGATGAACTTGCATAAAGAAAATATGTATGTATAAAAAATATGATCAAAAATTTATATTTAAATGGCGTTGTTTTTAAGTAAATGTGGCTCCATTTCCTTTTCAGTTTCAGCACACTCTAAAATACGAGTAATAATGTTGGTAAGCTTCATGTTTTTTTAAGGACTAAAAGAATGGTCAGAAGTATGTATAATTATGTTACACACAAACACAAGTTCTTACAAAAATAAATCACTTTTAGCTTGACTAAGTTTTTTTTTTTGTTTTAAGAAAAAAAGAGTAACTAATTGAAAATCGTAAAGTCAAGTTCTTGTTGAAGTTCTAAATCTTTTGTTTTTTGTTTTTGCTGTGTGAATAAAAAATTAAATAAATTTAAAGATAAAATTTGAGATATTGTTCCCTAAATAATTCATTTTTATTCCCTTATTTACTTTAAATTTTAACTTTTTACCCTAAATGTGTGATTTTTTGAAAATTTTTTTTTGGATTAAAAATTTTTTTTTCCTTCTAAGTTGTTTTTTTTTTTTTTGCCATAGTATGAGTAATATTTGTGCTTAATGGTGATGAAACATGGTATTATATGGCAAGTTGTAAACAAATAAAAAGTTTTTCACATAATGTAGTTTGGATTTAAAAGGTGTCTGGTTCATTTAATTTTCAAACTTTGCGGTTTAGTTTTCGTCTGTTCATAGAATGTAAATTTCCATTAAAACTTTTTCTTCTTAGTTTTATTCTGGTAATGATTTTAGAACTCTTGAATTTAAACGACAAATATAATACCTGCATATTTTATCTTTTATGAAGAATTCAAGAGAAAAAACAAATATTTTTTCCATAAGTATGTATTTAAAAAATTAATTGATAGAAAATAAATTCAAGCAAATTTTAATTTCATATTTTGTTATTAAAAACTCTTCTATTCTGAATCAAAAATAAAAGAAAATATTCGATTTTTTTTCTCACAAATCTTATCTTTTCCAAAAAAATTTTTTTAGGTGTCTGAAATTAAATTAAATTGGGATTTGCATACTAAAGTTATCATACGCAAATTTATTGAATAATAAAAAAAATGGGCATAAAATTTCAATTTTTTCTTCTTTAAGATTTTAATTCGAAATAGCACAGAAAAAATAAGGAAAAAAAAATTGTGAGTATAAATCCTTAAAATTTTTTATAAAATTCATACTCACAGTTTTCATTCATATCTGCCTGGGTTTATCGTACATACATTTAATTTTATTTATAAATTGAAGCAAATGAAATGAAAATGAGCGCACACAAATTATATCCCATGATTCTTAGGGAGAATTCATTCATGGAATAAATTTGCTTCATTAAAATAAATACCAGGATAATTCTTGTAGAGTAAATCTTTCTTATTATTTGTATGTAAGAGTATATATATACATATATGTATGTATCTACATATTTTATATAAGTATCTATTCAAAAATTATTTTAATAGAATTTAGAGAATTTTATTGTCTTAAATTCACATTTTGTGAAGTGTTATGATGAGGATTTGCCTTTATTTTTTTTAAATTGTTTTTTTTTCCTATTTCAATGCATTTATTTTAATTCAAACCACTTTTTTCTGAACAAAAAAAAAGTACATATTTGAAAAGTTTAATTTTTACAATGGCTATGGTCGGCTTTAGGAAATTTTTTTTTCCAATTGCATATTTTCACTTTACATCAAGTAAATGTTTAAGGAAATTTACTTAAGTCTTATTTCAAAGAAAAATAAAAAATTAGGTCATCGATATTACATTCTTATTTTCCATTTTTTGTTTCGCCATTTAATTTTTTTCTTCAAATAAAATCATATTGGTTCAGTTCGGTTAGATTAAATATTGTAATTTTGTACATAATTCAATTTGATTACCAATTTTAATTTTGAACAAAGTGTTTCGTTGCAAAGTTTTTATTGATTAAAAAAAATTTTTTGCCTTCAATGAAAAGTATGTAGGTATAGGTATATATGTAAATACAATAATACATACATACATATACATAAGTACATATAAACCTATACATTTATGCATATATTTACATATGTGAAAAAAAACCCCAGGTATTTGATTAAAATGATTTTAAAAAAAATCTTTCAATCAAAAGCTCTTTAAAAGAGCCTATTTTCTTAAAATTAAATACAAAAAAGTGCTCGATACTGGAGTAATTGGCGGCTCTGTTTACTGAACATAAGCAAGTACACAAAAACTAACTACAAAAATAGCAGCGTCAACTCTGGCATACGAATAATCTCTACCAACAGATTTAGTGATTTGCATTCCACCTTAAACTGTAGGTGACAGTAAAGTGGCAGTGGGAACCTCAAAATTAGCTTTATAAGGACAAAGCACCAAATAGAATAGACATAGAATACACTTAAGTTAAATTATTTTCAAAAAACTAATTACAGTACAGACTACAGCATGCTCTAATATTTTCGTTATTAACCCTTAACATCGTTCGGGTCTTTTAGAGCAAATTGAAAGTGAACAGCCGGTAAAATTTTGTGTAGCTTAGAATTTTACTTTTTCTAAAAAAATTAATATAACTCTTGTAAATCTCGTAAAAGAATTATTTTCTAACAGAAGTTTTTAATGATTTCGATGTTACATTACTTTTATTCACAATAATAAAGAAAAAATGAATTTCTCATGTGTTCAGTATTTATTTTGCGTTTATTTACTTGCTATAGCCGAGAAAAAATACATTAATGTTTGTTTGAAAAAAAGGGTTTGCTAAATAGCTATCATACGTGGGCATACCAGAGATAAAAGCAGTGGTACCTTAAAATACCTGAAATGAAATGAATGCATAGTATCCTGAAAAATATTTTATACAAGTTCGTTTATTTTTATTATTTAAACGTTTTGAACACGAAAAACATATGTGAGTCAGATTTAAATTTAAATTTGTATTTTTTTTTAAGATTATTTATTATTATTTTTCTTATATGTACATATGTACGAGTATGTAATTTGTTTAGTTAACATGCTGAATACTTAAAGGAAATACATACATATAAAGAAATACGATTAAACTATTTCTTATATGAAATGAATTTCATTTGTCCCGCAATAAATTCATATATTATCTGTTTAAAAATTATATTAGGAAATTTTCAGGAAATTAAAATCCTTAAAAGGGTTTAAAAGTTTTTCCTGAATTAAATTGGTTAATAGAATTTGTACATGAAAATCGTTTTCTGTATATGTGGAATATAAAATAATAAATGTAAATTACATACATATAGGAGTACTACATATGTATACTATATGTACTTATGTGTGTAATTTATTTTTATAAATAGAGAGGAATTTTTATTTCTAACTGTACTGAAAAAGGTTCTATTTTATTTTTGAAATAAAAACTGATTTGCTTTTTAAATGCAGAAGTATTGCCTCTTTACTCGTAAATCTGCTTTAGAGATCACGAAGATCTTAAAAAAATTATACCTTCAAAATATGTTTTTCAACATCAGGAAGTAACCATAGATATTTCAGAAAAAGCCATGAATTTTATTTGTTCCTTCTCCCTCTTTTATTGTAACCTGGCAAAAGTTAATCAACATAATATGTAATTTCCTTTTTTATCTCTTGACCTTCCCCCTATCACTTTTTTTAAAAATCTATTTGTGCTTTCGCTGTGTGCAATGACTTCTAGTAAACAGCCCTCACATGATGGGGAGTTTTTTTTTAAAATATGAACGTGTGTTATTAAAGGGAAACTTGGTTTAATTGAATCTTATCTTATATGAGCGTTCTATAACTAGTATATTAAAATGATAATGTTGTCAAAACTAGCGATAAAATTATGTTCATTTTTATTTTTATAGAAGAAAACAAAGATATTTTTATTCGAAAACTTTCCTTTAAATAAATTTTTAATAATAAAATTCCTTATTGTTCAACATTGTTTTATAATACATAATTTTATTCCCCTTTATCTTGCTTCTTAAGAATTTTTAATGTTATTTTAAAGTTTGTAAAGGTAAATAGGTGATTAAATTTCTTTTATGTATGGCAAAATTTTTGAAAGTTTTTTAAAATATTTTTTTATTAATCTATGAGAAAGGAATTTTTTTTTGTACAAAAATTAACCCATAATTTAGACATTTTAAATAGTTTCAAAAGACTTTTATTTATATGCCTCTTTAATCTTGAAATTATTCATGATCTTACAATAAAAAAGAATAGTAAAAAAATTTAACTGAACACTTATTTCCTAAAAATTGTTCAATAAATTGATTTCAAAAATATATTAAATTTTTTACAGGACACAATTTTTATTATTTGTTTTTTCAATCTAACGTTTTTGAAACGGATCGTTCTGAACAAAGAATGAAAAGATTTATTACTTTAGGAAATTAATTTTATATATAATGGGTAATTTATTATCAACTTTATTAAAGTAATAACATTAGATTTTGAAGATGCGATAGTCTTGAAAGTTTTCAAAAGAAGAAATTTACTACTCGTATAACATAATAGAATGTATGTAAGTGCAAGGATTGTGTAATACAATAATTTGTTGATGTTCAGTTTATAAAAAAATAAATAATTTTTATAACACTTTTGTTAATATTGTAATATAACTTATAGAATTGAATTCGAAATTTTAGCTACTTTTATGTTGAGTTGCTATTTTTAAAGAGACTACTAATCAAAATTTAAAAAATAAAAGAAGAAGAATTTTAAGACGAAAAGACGAAAAAATATTCCAAAGTAACGGAAAGAAAATAAAATATTTTACATATCCAGTTATTAGGGTGAAAAATGTAAATGTCTTACAAAGATTGAATAAATAAATAAAAACAAAGAGAAATCATGAAAATTGTTATAAAAATAAAACTAGATTATTTCGGGCATCCGAAAATATTAAATTTAACAATATTAATACTACACTATAGAAGGTAAAGTTAAAGGACAAAGAGGTCCTGGAAGAAGAATTATTTCTTCTTCAAAGAGTTTGTATGTTTGTATGTCAAAAACATTGCTTCAAATAAAATTAAAATTAAAAAAAATAAAATAGTCACATGACTGCCAAGGTTATAGTACCAGAAGAAAAAGAAGAGTTATCAGGGTATTTGAGTGTAATTTGAAAACCAAAAAAGGACATTGAAAGACTTTAAAAAAATATGAATCTTTCGACAAATTAGATGTGTTTGCTTCTGGGATATACATAACTTATAAAAAAATAAATAAATACAAACGCTTCAGTTTCTGACTCATTGTTTTTTTTATTACAAAAGATAATGAGTCTGTACAGTACAAGTGCAAAAATATAGAAAATTGGATAAGAAAAGGTCATAGAGGACAGATAGCAATCCTTGAAAAACACTCTTTTTAAATTAAATAAAAATATAAAAGAAAGAGTTATGAAAAAATAGAATTAACGATGTATAGTGCTTTGAAGACATCATTCTTTTCTTACAATCTTGCACGTATGTATGTATTTGTAATAATTATCTTTGTTTTTGAAAAAGAAAAAAGAAATTCTTGCAATAAATAATGAACTGGAAAATAAAAGAAATTACACATATTTGAATTTGAAAATTTTATTCTTTCTCGTGAAAAAGTATAAAAAAAAAAATAATAAAACGTTAAAATTGATGGAGTATGTTTTTATTCATTCCATTTAAAAAAGGTAAAAAATTTCCATGTAAAAAATTTCATCACGATTTAAATTTACTTTTTTTTTTCTCCAAAATTAATGAAACTGTTAACTTCAATAATTTTCAAATTTTTTTTTTCGTATATTTTTTATTCATTTTTAAAAAAAAATCATAAATCATTCTGTGCTGTATTAGATAAAGTTTTTTTTTCTGTTATATTTATTGCAATATCCCGAAAATAAACAGTCTAATAATTTAATTGAAATTACTCGAGAAAACAAGTTAAAAATTATTAAGTTCCTCTTCTCATAGAATAAAAATATATCTTCTTATATAAAAATTTGTTACGTTTTTATTTTTCTAGACGTTATTATGCTTTCTTTTTTTTTATTTTCTTACAAATTATATATCTATTCAGTTTTTTAAGAGGGTATAAAAAGTGAAAAAATACAAATTTGTTGAGATAAAAAAGAAAAGAAAACATTTTTGGGGAAATTTATTTAATAATAAAAATAAAAAAAAAACGACAACGAAAAAGAAGAAAATTTTTTTAGATAGATCTTTTAACATTTATACAGAAATAATAATAATAAGATATAATAAATTTCTACAAATAATTTTGAAAGAGAAATATGTTATGTATAAAGCACATTTCCTATTAGATACAATGAACGCTTTATACGTTAAATTGTAATTGAAGTTGTTTTTATGCTTTTTTACTGACATGCTATATGACATTGTTTTCTTAAAAACATTTTTAAAAAGAAGGGAGATTAAATAAGCATTGAATTAAAGGTGAAGAAAAGTCAAATATATAGGAATAAATGTGTTACATTATACATTAGGGATAATTTTGGCGTGTAATAAGAATAACAGCTTCGGAATTTATGCAAAGGAAATTTTTATTTCAAATATACTAACAGAAGATATATTTATATTATATATAAATATATATTTATATTATATTATTTTAAGCATAATTTATTTAGGTTAAAATTTATTAAATTTTTCATGAAATTTGTTAAGAAAATATCTAAAGTTTGCTTCACACAGATGAGTATTCACTTAATTGAAAATTTTTGAACCTACTCGTAAATAGCAGTTTACAATTTATTTCGCTTAATAATTTTTTATAAGTAAATATATACTTATATTTGTACCAAACTACCTTCTTTCCAATGGCGCTACAAATCATTTAGAACTATGGTCTACTCCAGTTAAATTGAGTTTTCGAGACTTCTTTTCTGTCGTACATGTATCTTTAATTTTAGGTTGAATGCGAACCACTAAATTTGATACTAAATAAATTATGATATTAAAATTATTTAAAAATAACTGAAAAAAAAGAGTTCTTTTGGGAAGGGAGAGAACAATTTCAGGTAAGTAAGTGATGTCGTTTAATTTATAAAAACTTGATGCAAGCTAAGCAAAATAACAGATTTAGACACCGATAAAGGACGTTCAGTATAAAATTGAACTATACTTGAAAAAAAAAAACGTCTGAAATAGTGAAAGCTTCCAGGTGGTCAAAAATTTTCTAAAGGCTCTAAAATTTTGTATATCTTTTATATTAAACGGGACATTTTCTCATTTTTAAAGCTAAATACAAGCAAAATACAAGTAATAACTTTAAATTTTACAAACATTATGGTACAAGAAAAAAAAGATAAAAGATAAAAAATAACCCAAAAATGTTTAAAAAAAATACATACTTGCAAAATAACATCACTTATGTTGACATCTCTAACAATAATAAAATTGAACCATTTTATTTGAAATATCATATTTTTTTTTTTTTAAAATATGTATAATATATGTTATACAGACAAAAACTCATATTGTGAAACATTTAGCAATACTACGTGATGAAGTATATTTTAGACAATAAAGGACATCTGCTACCACAATAATAACAAAATTTTTGCTTGTATCTATCTCATTAGAATTGATTTGGTATTGAGACTTTTCCATATAGTAATATAAATTCATTGGTATTGTAAATGAAAAAGACAAACAAAAAATGAAAATATGAATTCTGAAATAAAAAATACATGTATTGAAATTATTTTTTGTTTTTTACATGAATTGTCATTTTACGATGTAATTGTCTGTCCAACCGTTGTTGTACAATCCACAAATGAAGTTCATATTTTTGGTTTTGAAAGTGTAAAAAATTTGATTATATCAGTTATGAAAATGGAAAAAATAATATACGTACATTGTTGTGAAACATTTTCTTTAAATCTTGTTAACGTTACATTCAATGTCCTTTTGAAATATAGCGATAATTATATCTTACAATGATTACTATTTTGTACGCAAAATAAATTTCCATAGTTATTGAAATGCAGATAAAAAGAAAATTCAATAAATTAATATCGAATAAGCTAATAGGGAACACAAAGGATACAATCAATTTTCATTATAATATGAGGTATTTTTTTAAAGTAGCGAATTAAACAAATTTATTTTTTTCCTTTTCGCCAATGATAATCTTCATTTTGTTTTTAATCGTATTTCATTAAGGATTGTCACGAATAGTGTATATATACAATTAATTATTTTGAGTTTGAAAAATCCTTTTAAGCTATTTTAAACATTTTATTGAAGAGCAACTTTTTACTGTACTAGACACTAGACTCTTATATACATATACTCTTCAACCAGAATTGTGTATGTGCGTATGTAGGTATGTACATATTCACATATACAATATGTGTGTGCCACAGTAGAATTTTTTGATCTATGAAATATAGTAGAAGTAGGTGGACAAGTGCGATGGTTAAAGTTAGAACATATTTTAATACTTGACGAAATCCAGAAAAACCAATGACTTTATATATAATAAGGACTGTACAACTTCTTGTTTCATGTGGGCTCAAGACAAATTTCGATAATTCCCTAAGAATGAGACATATATTATATATGCATTATTTTCGTTCATTCAATTACCTATCTCACTTTCACTCATTGATTGTCAAAGCTGTCGAATTTGAATATATTCAAATTTAAACACGTTGAAAAATCTCCCATTGAAATAACGTAATTACAAGTAAGCTACTGATTTATTTAAGGACAATTTGATTTTTATCGAGTTAAAATTTAATTTTAATTCAAATAGGTACAGTTAATTTCATATTAATTTAAATGAAAATTGTGCCTCCATCTATCTTTTAAAAATATCAAATGTTCAAATCATTCTTCGTTCATTGAAACATGACGAATTCCCTAAGAGTGAGACAACAATATAAATCTTGTCCCATTTTTACAGTGTGGTGTTTCCTACAGTTGTTCCATCCAGTCTATTTATATCATTGAGAAAAACCCATAAAATAAAATGTAAAATTTGTTTTGACTGTTTTTAATGATTTTTTGAAAAAAAGTTTTTTTTTTTTATCTTGCCTTTTCAGTCCAAAATTTACGAGTATTATAGTAGAATGAATATTAAAAAGTTAGGTTTCAAAATGACATTGTAATCATTTGGACTGAAAGTGTATTGGTTTAAAATAAAATATTTGACATTTTAATATGGTTTGAGAAATTAATAACGTACTTTTGTTTTTATTTTATAATTATTATATTACAAAAATTTGTGGAACGTTGATTCGTATTAGATGTATTATAAGCTTCGTTTTCTATCATTTGCACTTCAATACACTGTAGGTCCTTGGTAAAAATTTGGATCCAATTGAAACTAGTTTGATTTTTGAAAACTTTTAGTATGTTGAGTGTCTCATTAGTATATTATATATATATGAATAAAGATTCTAAGTGTAATTTGAAGACAATTTCTTTAATTAAATCTCCAACCTCAAGTGATGTGGAAGTGGTTATTCTCTACAATTTTTCTTACAGAAAGGATTCCTTCAACAGACATGAGATTCAGTACATTTTGCTTTATTTGAAAGATAGTATAAGATGGCAGGTCCTTCTTGAGATTGCACACTCTGGAAGACCTGTCCAGCTGGTATTAGCTATAGCTAGATAGTGCTGAAAGAGAACTCTCTTCACACAACCAAAAGGAAGATAAAGGTGATAAAGTTCTCCCTTGTGGAGTGCTTGTACTCTCATATTTGATTACTTGACCGCTCGGATTTCTTTTGACCTCAACATTTTTTAAGACCCTTTTCTATGGATTAACGGTATTCCATCCAACATCCTTATAAGGTTGTCAATTGTTATGTTTATAGCTGGCGTGGAAGAGCAGCAGAATTTTTTTGCTGCATTCGAATGGACATGAAATTTTGAATGTCACACTCATGGCCTTTTCAAAGCTGTCCTTGTACTCTCTCTCAGATTGAGTTTGCTTCATCATGGTCTCATACTGATTAATAATATAGTCATTCATAAGCTTTTTTTGTTGTTTTTTTATAAATTTTCAATGAACAAAACGCATATAGGTTGCATTTTTGTTTACTTATTTTAGGTCAGCAATATTGTTATTTAAATGCCACAAGAATAGACTTTATGAGAAAAATATTATAGTGTGTTAAAGGGAATTTGCTACACACAATTCAGATTTTTCTCACGAGATTTACGGAAATTAAACAGGAAAATTCAAAATAGAAAGTTTGTTTTACAGGAAAAATCGTGAATACGAATTGCTAATGAGTAACTGCAATTGCAGTGTGAAAGAAAGAAAACAAAAACCGGTATGACTAGTTTAAAGTTAAACTTTTTCTTAATTATTGTTCTTTTTATTTGTAATAAAAAAATAATATACCCAAGGCATTTTTTTTAGTGTTTTTTATTTAATTTTGTAGGTAAACGATGAATCGAGGCACTTTTTATTGTTATGAAAAATAATTTAATATTTAATATGCATATCAAGCTTTTTATTATTATATACTTTTTATCCACTTACTTTTGACTTTGTGGGTAAGAGTGTTCCTCGTGACGTAATTGAAATTTTGGAAAGAGTTTTAGGGTAGTAAACGTGAACGGATTTACATGGGGTTTTCGGATTTGAGATGAGTGAATAGAATGCTTCCTGTCTAGAATCGATCCCTTTCTTGAAAATAATTAAATATGATGGAATATTAGAAAAATATGAATTTAAAGAACGGAGAAAGTTACTGAGAAACTTCCAAAACGTCCTCGAACAACTCTTTACTTGAATATCATCGTAGTTACAGAGGCTTTATAATTAATTTTTAAAAAGTATATGTTATAAAAGTTTTTTTAACCTAGCTTATTTATTTTAAACCCATATTTTTGATATTTAAAAAACAAACCAAATTAAAAAAATTAAAAGGATAATGTAATTAAGTCCTGTCGTCATTACTTCAGTATAATATTTTAAAAGTTCAACTTATCTTGGATAATAATATTGTAATGATTCATTTGTTTTACAAATACAATAAAACAATCTAAAACTATCAACCAAAGAAACACAAAAACAAATTATAAAGATAGGCGTTATTTAATTAAATTACGGTCAGATACTTTAAATTAAATTCTATAAAATTGTCTTTTATTTTCTAATTTAATGTATAAACATACACATACATATTTAAATTTATATACGGTTTTAATTCAGTGAATATTCAGTATTTTTTGATGAAACATGAAGAAAACAAAACATAAAAATTTTCAAAACTAGAAAATATTCATATATAAATTTCAAGTAATAAAATTTTATAAAATAACATATGCCCTATTTATGTATACTTTTTGTTCTATATTGTATAAAGTCAGTCATTTTCTGTTATAGCACAATTCTATGTAGTAAGAAAGAATGTAGTATAGGTATAATTGCTATACTTGCTACACATTGGCAAAATTACATTATTATTCTTGGTTACATAACAATAATCTCGAGGAAAATTGAAGTTATTTTAAATGTATCATGGAAAATGGCAAAATATCATACATTTTATATGACAAACAGTTATTACTCGTATATGACTGTTGCATAAGAGCAAAAATCATATAACTACAAAGATAAACAATTGCCATATATCCTCAAGGAGGATTGAAATATAAAAGAGATTCCATCACGAGGAACGTACGAAATTCATAATTTTTACATTTTTATAAAAATTTATCTGAGAAAGCTCAAAATCTGGTCTGAGAAAGCTCTAGTCTGAAGCTCTTTCGAATTGAATAGAATAAATAGGGATTGATGACTGTGTTTGTAAATTGCTTTATGAACAATATGAAAAATAAGAAAAAACAAAAACATTCTAAATGAAACCATACATATATATGTATTGTTATACATATGATATGTATATGATATGCTTAGAACTATATATGTATATATAGGATGAATGATTTTGGTTGTTGTTTTTTTCTCTTCTTTAGTTCTGTTCTGTTTATTTTTTTTTTCAAGTAAAATAAATGATATTTGTTGTTGGTGTTTTTTGGTTTGATTTTTTCTTTGCTTCTATGTTATTTTTTTTTCTTTTTTCAAGCATTTTTTATTTTTGTTTGCTTATTTCGATCCTATTCTTGACCTACCTCTACAAATCTGTTTTACATTGATATTTAATTTTATGGAATTATTAAATGAATTTATAATTATAATATTTTTCTTTGGTCAGTAAAATTTGATAATATAAAAAGATAATTTTGAAGGGACATTTTTAAAATTATCCTTTACGCTTTTCTTGTATTTTTTGTTTGTTTTCAAAATAAATTTCAAAACAAGACAAGAAATATAAAAACATTTAAATTAACACTTCATTCTATTTTTGATTGTTTTCGTAAAAAAATCCAACTTGAAAGGTAAATATCTCGGGACCCTGTAAAGGCATTGACTTTAAATTTCTGCACAATATTCTGCTTTTTATTCTCTACAAAACTCCCTAAGACACCAAAAAGATCACTGTAACAGGGCGCAAGTTATACGGCGCAAAATAGAAAACTTCCTCTCATCTATTTTTAGAAACAAAATGTTTTTATATTTCTTGTCTTGTTTTGAAATTTATTTTGAAAACAAACAAAAAATACAAGAAAAGCGTAAAGGATAATTTTAAAAATGTCCCTTCAAAATTATCTTTTTATATTATCAAATTTTACTGACCAAAGAAAAATATTATAATTATAAATTCATTTAATAATTCCATAAAATTAAATATCAATGTAAAACAGATTTGTAGAGGTAGGTCAAGAATAGGATCGAAATAAGCAAACAAAAATAAAAAATGCTTGAAAAAAGAAAAAAAAATAACATAGAAGCAAAGAAAAAATCAAGCCAAAAAATACCAACAACAAATATCATTTTTTTCAGCTGCAAAAAAATGACACAGAACTTTAAAGAAAAAAAAAACACAACAACTAAAATCATTTGTTCTAATTAGCATAATGTATACATATAATATGTATAACAACATATAAATACATATGTATATAGTTTCATTTACAATGGTTTTGTTTTTTCTTATTTTTTCATAATGATCATAAAGCAAAAGCAATACCTATATACATTAAAAATATCAAAAACGGAGAAGATATACCTATATAATATATTTTTAATACTTTTTGTGTATGTATATAGAATAGAAATACACAAATAATGTAAAACAGCTGTTTTCGCTTGCGTGTGTGCATTCAATCTTCAGAACATAACGTAAAACAAAATTAACTATTGAAAGCTTTTTCTTTTTCATAAAAAAGACAAATGTGATACCTCCTTCTCTGCCCGCACAGGGCCTGTTTACGGTTTTGTTTCATTTCCTTTTCGGATCTCTATTATATTTCAATCCTCCTTGTATCCTCATGTCACCATTAATTTTTACTTCTACACCTGATATCAGGTGGCTACATGTTTACTGAATATTATCAACATTTTATGCTTATGCAACAATTTTAAAATCCAGAGCAAACCAAAAATACGTTGATGTTGCTAAACATTATAATGTACCCAATAATGTGTCTGTTTACCAAATATAAATAATGGTTGTTGCTACGGCAACATAAATTACGATTTATACTTTTGAATTTATTTTCATTTTGAATAAAAATACATATTTGCTTTAAAAAAAAGAATTTTTAATACTAAAATATTTTTGACTTGAAAATCAGAGTTTGCTTAGATTAAATTTTAATGAATAAACATTATAGTATTTCTAAAACTAGCATTAGATATTCTATAATGTAAAAGAAAATGAAATAACGTGCCTATTGATTCTGATCTCCTGATTCATTACGAATAAAATTTTCATATTTCTCAATGAAGATGAAAAATATTAAAATATATTTTTAAAATTTGAAAAATAAAATGTATTTTGTATATAGTATATGTATATACATACATCAGTATGTATATAGTATTTAGAGGTATATGTAAGAAAAATAATATTTCATATTAAAAAAAAAAATTTTTTTAAAGCAAATAGGTATGTATTTTTATTCAAAATGAAAATAAATTCAAAAGTATAAATCGTAATTTATGTTGCCGTAGCAACAACCATTATTTATATTTGGTAAACAGACACATTATTGGGTACATTATAATGTTTAGCAACATCAACGTATTTTTGGTTTGCTCTGGATTTTAAAATTGTTGCATAAGCATAAAATGTTGATAACATTCAGTAAACATGTAGCCACCTGATATCAGGTGTAGAAGTAAAAATTAATGGTGACATGAGGATATATGGCAATTGTTTATCTTTGTAGTTATATGATTTTTGATAAGAGTCATAATAAAATTCATTTAGATTCTTGAAAATATCATAAATACGGAACAGGATGTATTATTTTAAATAACAATATGAATGATATACAACAATAAATTATCCTCTGATATGATGAAGTCATGTAAAACATAGAAAAAAAAAAGACATGTTGTATTGTATTTTTATGTATATACATACATATATATTTTTTTTTTCAAAAATAATCTGTTTTATGAAACTGAAGCTACAATAATAAATGCTACTGGCAAACAACAAAATACAAGTATGAAAGAAATTTTTTTACATTTTATTAATTACTTTGAAAATATCTAATTTGAAAAAAATGTGTTTTTTTTTCATTATTTTCTAGCAGATCTGGTAAATTAAATGAGAAATTTTATAAAATAAATAATAAACATATTTTTAGAAAATAAAAAAATAAAATAAATGAATTATTTTTTGCAAAATGATTTTGAATTAAAATGTAATCTTTGTAAAATATAGTAATGGAAAAACAAAGTTCATTAAAAAATGTAATGTAGAATATGGATATTGTTATTTTATAATAATTGTACTAAGTGGGTGATATAAGAATATGTGGATGGAGCTTTGTCAAATGTAAAGAAGGGGGAAAAAAAAAAAATGTAGGTATGCATTTGAACCAATTTTGTATATTTTTATGTCATACAGTTTTTTGAAATATCTTTCGTAATATCAAATCCAACCAAAAACATAAATGTGAAAAGCGGCCAAGTTCTTATTCGTTAACTGTTGGGCCAGCTAAAGTAATGAAATCTGCATTAATGCCAAGTTCTAAGAACTTTTTCACATACAAAATTTCAATACAGAACGTTTAATAATTATGAACTTGACAGGTTTTTATTCAATGTGCGTGAATATCAATACACTCATATTATTTCTATTTGAAAGAAAACAAATACGGTCAATACGAAATTAAAAATTAAAACCTGTCAAGTTCATAATTATTAAACGTTCTGTATTGAAATTTTGTATGTGAAAAAGTTCTTAGAACTTGGCATTAATGCAGATTTCATTACTTTAGCTGGCCCAACAGTTAACGAATAAGAACTTGGCCGCTTTTCACATTTATGTTTTTGGTTGGATTTCAACTATTTTTGTTGAATTTATAGGTATTATTTTAAGGTGGTAAATATTTTTCAGTAAGCGCTGCTATTTTTTAGAACATTAGTATCGAACAGTATATATTTTATGTGTCTATATAAAATTAATTTTAAAATTATGACTTTTTTTATTTTTATTAAAGCAAGCTATGGAAACTAAATCTAGAGTTGTAAATGATAGAAAAATTATATAAAATGCACAAAAACTGTAACAATTATAGAAATATTTATTTGTCCAGCACACATTCGACAAATTTCGTAATTTTTTCTTGGCCTACGTGTTAAACACTACCTACGTGTAAAATTTCATGGTTCTAGGTTCATCAGAAGCACCCTAGAGGTTTTGATTACCGGTCAGTGAGTGAGTGCCAAAATTTGCTTTTTCTGGGGTCATTATCTCAAGACGTATTGAACCTATATACATGAAATTTGATACAGCGGGCGGGACGAAGCACACTATTACGTGGTTTAAATTTTGTCTGTTTAGCTTTAATAGACACTGAGCTGTGAGAGGTCAAAAATGGCTCGAAACAGTTCGTGTTAATAGTGTACGGTGTGCATACGGCCTATGTTGAACTTGGCCGCGCACTACCGTGCGCTTAGATATTTGTATCACTTTTGAAAATTTCCGTCAAATAAGAGTATTCATTGAATAACTCAAAAAACTTAATTTGTTTAGGGCGTATGTGAACAGCAGATGACTTGTAGTTTCAAATTTCCCAACTAACTAAGAATGTATGTAAGTATAAACATACTATGCACACGTTAAAGAGACATATGTAGTACAATCTAGTATATAAGATTATCATTAGAATTAAAAAGTAAGGGTTAAAAGAAAAACTAAGTTTTTATTAAATATTTTCCATTTTAAATGTATTATATACGAAAAATTCAAAACTTTTCCATCAGTTATTAAATTGTACACCTGTCGATTTAATGTGTTTTTAAATAATATACACGAATATTTTTTCTTATATTTAAATTTTTTGCTTTAAGAAAAAAACGACAGTCATAAATGTGTCTACTGAATGTTATTATTTTCATAAAAATCATTCAAGCTCGAGTATATATGTATGATAATTTCCGGAGGAAAAGTAATCAAAAATCGCTCAAGGTACTCAAATGGAAATAATATCATATCTAATGTTGTGTGTTTATGATTTTTATTATGATTTATAATATGTATAAAATTTTTTGCTTGTGTTCGTTTGTTTTTATTTATTTTTTGACTTTTAAAATCATATTAAAAAAAATTATTGTAACGTGTGGAAGGAATTTTATTGATTTTGGCTTGAATTTGAATTTCAATTTATGAATTTATGAATTTAATTTATAAGAAACTTTTAACTGAATTAAAATAACATTTTTTGTTTTTCTAAAATAAAACAATAGCACAATGGAAAAGCACATGTGTTTGAGAAACTGATTTTTATGCATAGGGTCTCATGTTTTGAAATTGTATCAGATGAATTTTTAAAAGAATAGTCTAATTTTACTTCAACAGAAACAAGTATGAAAATAGAAAATTCGAATTCAATTTAATTAGTGATGCTCAACTTCGGAAACTATATTATTATTGTTATTATTGTTCTAATTTTTCCCTAATTATTAAAATAAGACATTTCGAAAGTGGTATAATAAGTCACTTTTTGGAGAAAATGAGTTAGAATGATAGATGAAGACCGATATATTCTTTTAATTCTTTGTAATATTAAGCCCAAATTTCAAGTATGATATATCATCCCCACAAAACTGTCGGTAGAAATACATAAAGTAATTGTATGGAAACTCTATAGAAGTTTGTAGAAAAAATGTGGGTTACACTACTTTTAGAATAAACAGCGTAAATAATGAGAAAATAAAATTGAAGCACATTCATATGGTTGGACATGACCTGATGAGAGTATCAGGTAACATCTCATATGGCTCAGTGTATTTTATTATGTCTGTGTATATATTGAAATGTGAATGCTCATTTTAAAAATACATATTCATTTTTACAGAAAAGAAGCAATCAAGTCTATTCGAGGTCCATTAGCTCTTTATGAATGCCTTTTGATGTGCTGATAGAAACTACATGTTATATCTTGAGAACTATTTAGGCGTTTGAATAAATTTATTAAGGTTCTTTAGTCCAATTTCGCTCTAAACAAGCGCACCGTCGTTTTCAATCAAATCAATATTGTAATCGAAATTTCAGATGAATATGTATGCATGTATGTACATATGCACATTAATGAAGCTATGAATAATGTTCTATTGAAATAATATTTTTCACCATTTCATTGTATCGAACTCAAGTGTAATATGACTAAACTTGTTCATTCTACAAAACTTATTTTTATGATAAATAGACATCCGAAATCTTTTGAGAGTAATAAATTTTACATAAAGTTGAAACGTAAACGCATAAAATGTGTAAAATAACTATAACATATGAATAAAATAACAATGTTTAATTCAAAACATTAAAATTTATGAACTTTGTTGCAAAACAATTCTTTAATATGGAACAAATATATTTCGTAAAGTACTTATATAGATTTCAAATACAAGGTGATGTTGAGTTTAGTTTGTGTGTTTTTTTTTCCTCGTTATTTGGCATTAGTAATAGAATATACCATCAAGTACGATATTCGGTATATACATATGTACGTACCTATATGTACAATATATATGGGGTATCATCAGAAAGATGTAGTAAACCAAAAAAAAATTTGTAGAATTTGATGCCTATCTCGAAAAATTTGCTCCAACTTTTTTTTAAAATGTTTTTTTTATGTTTATGAACTTTGAAGGACATAATCTTTTCACGTTTTTAAGTGTGTGTGTACTAGCTTATTGTTTACCTTTTTCGTTCTTCTCATTTTTTTTTCTCGAAGTATTGTAAAAAAATTTTGAAATTGGAGGTTTCGTGTTCAAATTTGCTACAAGCCCACTCAGCTTGAAGTGAATTCAAGTTCATTACAATAATTATTTATAACCCGCATAACAAAAAGTAATTGTATAGAAACTCTATCGAAATTCATTTTCCCTCCCAATATTGAAACATGCTAGACTCTATCGGAACATTTTCGACACTCGTTTAGTATCGTTAGCCTATATTCTTTAGACACTCTAGAAAAGCGATTTGAAATATCATTTAAATATTGTTTCTAAGTATCGGATGGGTATCGGATTTCATTATCTATGCAATACCGAGTTCCAGATATTTAAAAAAAGTAAAAAAGAATTTTAAATGTTTTTCTGTTCATTTTTCTGAAGTGCACAGCTGTTTTTTATTATTTGGAATATTAGTATAGTTCGAAGACATACTAAAAACACAAAAATTTTTTATTATTATTAACCAATTAAATTACCTGCACCACGGTTCGAACTCACGATTTGAGGGTTTCACATACAGTATCTTCTCCCTGGCCACTTCAGCCACATCACTGTGTTGTCGAATAAGATTTAATTTTGATTATAAGCTACACAGTTTCAAAAATCGGAATTCAATAGATATTTTATGGTTACTGCTAGTAATGAGTTTCGATTATAGGTACTTATTCGATATTTAGCATACAGAACTAAATAGTGCTTTATTCCAGTATTTACCCAATGTACAAAGAGTATCGAAAAACGTAATTGTTTTTACAAAACTAATATCGCAAATTGATGTTTATCATCGGAATAAGATACTAGTTCTAAAAAAGTGAGATACGGTTTTCCTAACTTAAGTATTCAATATTCTATCGACACCACTCAAAACTAAGATAGTGAATTTGAGATAGAGAATTATAGTTCGTTTACCATTATTGTAAGAAATAATAGGTCGACTATAATGCAGGGTGATTCAGTTTAGGTCCGTACTGATAGGCCTCGACAAGACAAACAAAAGATTGTATGTTGGGGGCGGGCAATCTCAACCGTTACGGAGTTAGAGGGGGGGAAAGATATTTGACACTTTTTCCTTGTTTTACCCTATAACTTTTTACAGGGGCACGCTAGGCTCATCTACCCTTTCGCAAAATTGTAGAGGACCCCTGTGTCTTTCCATTAACATCTTACATGCCGCTGTACCCCTTACCGTTCAGAAGTTATAATGCCTCAAAATATAAAAATACATGATTTAAAAACCAACTGGCCGAACTATTCTGCATTTGGGTAGTATGTAGTGGTAGAAAAACTCTATGCTTACTGAATATAATCGACCTAATGCACGAACCAATCACATAAATATCAGTGTTGGTTCTGACACACGAATAAATTTGTTCTCTTCCAACGAAGAGTAGTTCACATTCCACCTGAAGATGTAAATGCATATGGGGAATTCCATTTGTAACGAGTGTGACATCCTGACTCTTAAATATTGAAAAACTCGTACAGCAATTGTATTTTGATTATACTTTTATGTTCTTAATATGCCTTCTATAGTGAAACCAAACGACGGTTACGATAAAACAGAAAACTTCAAATATTTCTAATCGGAATCGTCATTTTAATAGCGTAACGGAATTTCACGGATTTTCGTTTTTTTTTCTGAATATCCTAAAATTTTCATATGAACAATTCCAAAAATTATTTTTAATTATACAGTAGACACTTGAAAGAATCTTTTGGAAAAATTTGACGAGGAACAATTCAATACTTTTTTTATAATTAAAAAAAAAAGAAGTGTAACGGGTGTTACATATTTGGTAACGGGCGTGACAGCAAAACGAGTTTCCACTGATAAGTAGCAAAAAAAATTTTTTTAATACTCTTCTCCATAGTGATATCGTAAATAATTTAACACTAGATATACCAAAAATTCATATATGTATACCTATCCAAATCAGCTTCATTCATACGAATTTTAAGAAAAAAGATTTGGAATATAGCAGTAATAAATGATCACGAGAAGTTGCAATGGGCTATTGGGCAAAAAATAAGTAAAATGTATTTTTCATATATTTGATGATCAATAATTGATAATTATTATCTGTCATTGTAGTAAGTGGTCTATTTAATATAAACTTTGTGATATTATCTCGCCGATTGAGTCTTATTGATTTTTTTGTTTTCTCATTATTTTCCATTCAAATATTTTTAGTGGATGCGAACGTAACTTACACATTCAACAACAGTGTTTTTTTTAACTCTAGTTATTTTGCGTTGTAACCAAAATTAAATAAAAATTTTAGATTTTGTTTAAATTACTTTTTTTTTAAATTTAAAAACTTAAAAAAGCTGTATCAGATTAGAATAATGGTTTAATTCCTAAAATACAAATTATAATAGTTAATTGTTATTACATGTACATTTACCAGTTATAAATTATTAGAAAGCATTAAAGTTAAAATTCATATGGTTCAACATTTCAAAGAAGAAAAAGAAACTTTTGTGTATGTACTTCATACATACATTAACTTTATTCAATTTTGTCCCATATGCTTTAAGTTCTATTTAAGGATTAATTTTATGTCTTCTAGTCCTACATTTTTAACAAATATGTATGTAGTAAACTTAAGTATAAATATGATTAACAATATACCAGTAAACATCTGCTTGAAGTTTGGTTATAATATTTTCAGATTGAAAAGGATTCATTTTAACTTTCCAGAAGTAAGTAATTATGTATAAATAATTAAAATTGTTTGATTTTATTTTCAACTTTATTTACTATGTTTTGAATGAAAATTGAAGCTATTTATTTTTAAACAACAAGAAAAAATTAAAAATTGAGATTAATTTTCAGAAAGAATAGGGTTGAAGAAGATGTATTCACAGAAAAAGGGAAAATGATGACTAACATATTATACTTACGCAAAAAAGAATAGAAAGTAGGTCCACTTTGTTTTTAGTTGCGATACATTTATCAGTCTTACTCTTGGATTCAGTTTTAGTATTGTATGAGCGCGTATACTCCGCAGTACCAAACCGGTATAGTACTATTTTAGTACGACTAAACCATTTTAGTACTGCCCGTATATACCGTAGATGCAAATAATGAATTTTGGTTCGCACCAAAATGGTCGACCTAAAATGGTTCGGTACCATGCGTATATACCGGGACCAAAACAGTACTAGTACCGGTTCGGTACTGCGGAGTATACGCGCTCTATGACCACGATATTAAGATTTGAAGGCTTATTAAAGGAATTTATCATTTGAAAGAGTGTTTTGAAAAATTGATTTTCCTTTGAGAAGTAAGCAATAAAATTTAAATGTGTGTTTTCTGGCTAATAAATATATTTTCAACTCCAGTGAAATGTTAATTTTAATTAAGGTTCATCAGAGATGGCACAATTCGTAATTGTAACTATGTACATACTACATATGTATGTATATAGCACATGTATATTTCTTTAGTAACTTTGGATTTCATTATATTTCCTTTCTACATACAATATTATACAATCATGTTATTTGGCACAAATGTTTTGTTCATTTAAACACCATTATGAGGGAAAATAAGAAATCAAAAAATCTGATCACGTTTCTGGTCAATTACCTGTTGAATTTATTTATTTAAAGAGTCCTTTCATTTTTGTAATCTTTGTATACATAGAAATCTTAACAAACAAACTTTCATAAAGAATGTATAATATATAATCCCTTGGTTTTTTTTCTTATTTGTAACCATTTTTATTTAAGATTTACCTAGATTTAAAAGTTTCATTTTTCTGAATTAAAGTTTTTACTGATGTTTTAGCTTAAATTAAGAGGAAAAAGTGAAAAAATAAAAAAAAAATATATACATATATTAAAGAAAAACATATGAAAAGTAAAAAGTATAATACGTAAAAGATGTGACTTTTAAAGTTGGAATAACATTGTGTTTTATTTATTTATTTATTTTCTTTTAAAATAGTTCAAAAAGTAAATTTCCTATTAATTTTTTTTTTTAAAGCGTTGAATTTTATTTTGAGTAAGTAACAAAAAAAAGATTTTATAGAAAACTAACTGAATTTATAAATTAATTGCGAACTTGAGAAAACTTCTAATTTAGTTAAAGGTAATGAAATTGATTTGAGATAAGAAAAACTTTTTTATTTTTCCAAAAATAATTTAAATAATGATCTTTAAAAATTTTCGCCATACACCTAAAATCCACTCACGGCACACCACTGCTGCAAAGCGGGAAATTTTACCCAAAAAACGCACTAAATTGCCATAACACGAAAGTATGAGTAGGGGTTTTTCAGTTTGTACTTATTATTTAGAGTATCCTGTAGTATGTAAATTCAAATTTAAAAATTGCCCCTGTGTACTCAGAAAGGATATATGAGCCCTCAAACTGCGTAGTTAGTTCGTTTTTGAAAAAGTCGTTAGAAAATATGTCATAATCAGTACTTTCTAAAAATATTATGATATGTTTTTGAAAAATAATGAATAGGAAATAATTAGTCACACTTTATTACCTTTCTAATCCTGTAATAGTTAAATCATAAAAAATTTTTAGTCGGAAAAAATATTCACATATATACCTGTAGCTCCAATTTTAAGATATGTTAATATTTCAAAAGGCTTTTAAAAAAAACTCATCCTTGTCCATCCAAGATCTCTTCAGATTCAATACAAAGGACATCTATGTTATATAATAAAAAAAGAATCTCATCCGCATCTTTCCGCCTCTGGACATAATTCGTCCTTAAGTAGCTGAAGATAGGGTTCTCCGTACCTTTTTTTTTGTAAAAAAAAATGCGTCATCTTATTTCAAAGTACTTAAGTTTTAAGTACATTGTAACTATATGTGAAGTAATTATTATACAATTTTATGTAGTTTTCCCTCCTCCATCGGTTTTTATACTTCTTAGTCTAATATTTTCATTAGTCTAATATACTCAATATTGCTTTTTTATAGAGTAAAAAGTTATTTCTGCATATTACATTTAGTTCAAATTTCACCTATGTCAATAAGCCACTTCTACTCAACGGATTTTAAAAGAAACACAATTTTCTTTCCATACAATAGACAAACCTACGAAGTTTCATCAAAATCGGACCATAAATGAATAAAGTGTATTTTTTGGGTAAAATTTCCCACTGTGCACTGCTGTACTACAGCCCACCGTTTAAAATTTACTGTATTTCTTATTTTAATCTGAATAATGAATTTTGGTCAATAATTCTATTTATCTAAATAGGCTGTAAGGCTTAAGGTTCTAGAAAAACATAGATATCTATATGTTTGTAATTTGTATGTATGCTGATTATACATAAAATGTATAATAATATAGTAATATAAATGTGTCAAGGACAATTTGGGTAAATATCATAATGTAGATACATAGCTAAGCTATATAGGTTTTTTATAATAAACAACATATGGATTTTGGTCATAACCATACATTAAATTTCTTCATTATATGTTAAGTGAACATATGTGACTATAAGTAATAAATTTAAATTCAACAATTTATGTTAAATTATAATTATTTGTTGTAGAAAACCACAGAAATTCTAAAAGCTTCTTACTTGGTCATTTGAAATATATGTATGAAAAAGGATATTATAATATGTCAAACCGAAGAAAAATAAACATATTATATATACATACATATATATATATGTATATATATATATATATATATACATACATATGTATATACCAATTTAATTTTGAAGTAAATAAGTAAATATGTACATACATATTATGTATTAAACTTAACTTCTTAAGTAAATGTGTGAGAAAATATTTTCAAATATAGAATATTTTCTTATAAACAAGAATGTTTTTTCATGATTTTTAAATTTTTACTACATTTGATTAATTTTTTTGTACATACAGTAAAATTATTAGAAGTTTCTGACAATTAAAACAAAATTGTGAGAATAATTTGTTGCAAGTTAATGTTGATCGTATTCATACATATGTATGTACATATTATACATATTATATGTATGGCCCTATTCTGTTTGTAGGAATTGTTCGTGATTTTATCAGTTTATTCGGGTAAATTTTTATATTGCATGCAAAATGAAAAATTATCTTGGTAAACAAAAAGTGTTCCTAGCAAATAAATACAAGTGTCAGTCGGATTTGTAGAATTTTCTAAAGAAATGCTATTGAAAATTAACAGAATAATCAAACGTGTCAAAAGTAGGGGTGAAAAAAACCACAATTTCTTCGGAGAATAAAAGGAATTTTTGAAAATTTTCCCTTTATAATGCTCTAATAATTGCCGGTGAAAACCCAAATAGAACCTCCTCAAAATCCACTCTCTATCTCATATTTTCTTTTTCTCTTTTTGATGTTTAAGATTATAACACAAGTTTGGCTCGGATTAGCAAACGGTCAAAGACAAAGTTTCGCGTTTTTTTTTTTTTTTCGTTGTAAAGTCACATTTATTTATTTATTTACACCTATCCTTTTCCTTCTTTTATTAAATGTTTGTTAACGATGGATTTTTATGACTAACATTTTTATTTTCCAATATTTTTATTATGAAAATAATGCTTTTTCTTTTTAATTAAAATTATTTATTGCTTAACTGTTGACGTATTTTTATAATTCGTTGATTCTGAAGTCGAAATTAATTTAGCATTAAAATTAATTGATACTAACCCCATTCTAAATACATATTATCAATTTTCAATAACAATAATAATCACTTAATTCTAACTTATTTGCATTTTAATTGAAACAACATAAAAAATAAATAATTATACATATTTGTCAATAATTGAAAACAAAAAAATCTAATTTTGTTTTTGGTAGATTTTTATCTTCAACCTACTAAATAGGAAATTGTACTTTAAATTTATATTTTTTTTTTTTTGTATTTACATTCACACAGCATTTGAACATATTTACTATTTAGACAAGATTCAAAACAAAAAAAAAAAAAAAAAACAAAAATATTAATTTGGAAAATGAAGAAAAAGTTTTGAAATGTAACAAGTTTAAAGAAAGTTTTTTCATTTCAATGATTTTTTGAAATTTTACGTTCGAATTTCAATAATGTCTTACACTGAAAACATAAAGTTTATCAGATTTTCGATTTTATTTTATTATTCACGGAATTTACTAGAAGTGAATTGAGATCATATAACAACATCATATTAAACTTTTCATGATTTCTATTATTTAAAGAAAAAAAAAATTAAAAATACTTTCTGATAAATTTCTCAAATTGAAAAGACAATTTTGCTGGATAAAAAAGCCAGTAAAAAAGTTTCTTGTTTTTTAATTAAAAATTTCAATAAATAACTTTTACTAATCAATTGTTTCTACAAAATGTATTCATTTCGTCATGGTTTTTCTTACAGGACGTAATTTTAAATATTATGTTTGTATTCTATAATTTAAAATTAAAAAAATAGGTATTTTTAGTTTTAAAATTTAAAGTGAAAAATAAATTTTTTCTTACTTGTATCTCGATTATTTTGAGAAAAAAACACAGTTTTACTAGACAAATCAATAAAAAGGTTTGTTTATTCTTGTTTTTTAATTCTATAGAATAAACAAGTATTCTTTTTTTGAATTTTTAAAGAAAAATTATATAAAGAAAAAATTTACAAACTCAGTTATCAAATTGTTGCACATCTTTTAATTTCTACTTTCATCAAAGATATATTTCTCAAGAAATCTTCAATGCTTCTTTGCATTTGAACGAAATTAGAAACAATACGTTTTTTCAATTAAACAAGATATTTTTCTCTGTTATTTTTTTTTTTTTGTGCTTTTATTTTCAGTAACAAGTTTTACTAGATAAAAATTACATTTTATTCTTTTTTTAAATCAATTCTTTCTAAATTTCAAGTAAGTTTTTTTGTGCAGAAATTTTGTTTCATGTTCAGAATTGGTTTATGGTTGGTGGTGGCGGATATGTAGACCACAAGCACTAAAACAATAGATAATGTTGTATTCAATACCAAATCTCTAGTAGAATATTTTTGTGTTACTGATAAAGGACCCTATGTGTAAATTGAGAATATATATCCTGTGTTCTCATTTTCTTAGGATCCCACGTGCGGACTCGTATTCTAAAAAAGCAAAACAACTACAGAGGTAATACTTTGTAGTTTATACATCATCCTCTAAATAAGTCCCGATCGTGCAGTCGCTAACCACTCTCATGTAGTTGCATATAGTGATTGTATGTTGATTGTATGTGTTGTGTTCTGGGATTAGTCCAACAAGAGCCTGGCAGTTCTTCCTGTTTAGGGTCAGAAGAAATCTAACTAGTTTTTTCTTTAGCTTTTTCACAAAGCGTTCTGAGTCGTTGCAGCGTGTGATAGTGCAGACCACCTTTTCGTGTGGAGTTTATTCATGTGAAGACTTATGCGTCCACTAATCAATTTATACTATTACAAAATTAAGTAAATTTAATTTATTTTAATTACATCCTTAAGACGCTGTGACCTTATGTCGTCCAACATTGAACATTCTTCAGATGTTGTGAAATGCCATATTAGTTTTATTTTCTTTCGCAGCTCCCGAACTGTACGCAGGACAGGATCCAGATCAGATCATGGCAAAGAAAACGCAGCTAATAATACATCACTATACTTGATTTATTAATTGAAGTCAGTACAGGCAAGATACGCATACTTTTCTATACTCTTTTACATTTCGTTTGTATAAATCTGTCTCGTGTGTGGGGTGATCAGATCTCAATTTCTATCGAGGGAAATTTTTTAAATTAAATATTACCAGGGGCAACAATCTCATCTACTGCCTCCATAAGCACAATACTGACTTCAATGAAATCAAGTATAGATGCATCACATAAATACACCATAAAAAAAGTGTCAGTTCAGTATCTTTACGAGTACTTTGTTTCAAATAGTTAATGTCAGACCAAAACCATCTATATACACCTGAACTGATGTTTTGTATGTATTAGTTAGAAGTGTCAATTTTTCAAAACAACAGTGCTGGTAGTACAAATAGTGGTGTAAAGAAAAAGTGTTTTAGTTAAATATTTTTGGTTTTTTAAATAAAATATGGTTTATAAAAGTTTTAAAATATAATAAATTAACGTTGGTTGTTATAATTTTTAAAGTGCACAACAGTCAAAAAATAAAATAAAAAGGTGAAAAATATTATGCCTTCTTGTAGGAGAAAAAATTGACGTGTGACTATACCTATATGGTGAGGTTATATTATAAAAGTGAATAAATTGATTAAATCCTTAAATTTGTTATTATACAAAATTTCCATTATGAAAATTAAAGAAATCAATATGCACTTTGTATTTTATAATTTAAATTTTCAAATTTTGATTTAATAACAATTTGTTTGTGTTTTTTTTGCGCTTTATACCTCATATGCTCAACAGTCGTATTTCCGTTTTTATGAATGACTAACTGAGTGTTATTAATTAGAATTCTCATTTACCATGTAAATAGAATTATTTTTCATCATGTTATTATAACAGATTTTTGAATATAAATTGTAATGTACAAAATAAATAACACAACATACGGATATAATCTTGATATCACTACGTTATATATACATATATGTGTATAGTAATATCTGACAAATTTGTGCGCGTTAACATTTTATTTAGAATTTGGTATAACTTTCGAAATATCAATTCGTGTATAAAAAAATAATATTTTTATAAAAATATCTTATTTTTTCCATATACACAAATAGAATCCTTTTGCATGTAATATCCTCCAATGTATATCCAGTATATTTATCCTTCTTATAATCGTTCTCTTGAATCTTTCAAGTTTATTAATTTCATTTTCTTTAAATGTCCAGCATTCGGATCTATTGGTCAGTACTGATCTTATTATAAGCATCTCATAACAGGCTATCCTGTCTTAGAAAAATATAAATTTCTCTAAATTTAGACTACGGGTTTGACGATGCATCGGATGATTAACATTATTCTTAAATGTGATAACCAACATGAATATTTCATATATAATGAATGTTCTAACTATCACATTTGTATGTACGAGTATATTTGTAAAGTATGAAGATGGTTAAAAAGTTTATCTGTTAATATTTATAGCTTAATCCTTGAAATTTTCGTCTGGAAATCAAAAACAAAAAGTCCTTGCAAAACAATATTCATCTCAATGTTCACCATAAAACCTAAAAGTATAATTCAAATCAAAAATTGTACTTAGTTCGGAAGACGTACCTACAAGTTAAAAATCATGTGAGTTTAAAAAAAGCTCCTTTATAATTCCATTAAAATATTATACACCTACATAAACATTTCGTATGTATGTATGATGAGTTAACTTTGTTACCGTTGCTGTTATCTATTATGTTTTGTTATAGAAGTTTTTCAAGCCTGCAGCAATAATGCTAAAATATTCATAGTGTGAAAATAACATGGATTTATGAATTATTATTTTTACTTATGAGATAAAATGTATCACAAAAGAGACAGACAGAAAAAGCGTTAGTTTTTTTTTAAACTAAATTAAAAAAGAATTGCCTTTACAAATTATGTGAGTAGTCTGCATACATAAAGGTGTACTCGTATCATATATATGTATACATAAAAAAATTGCTGTTTTAATTTAAGAGCGTGGAAAACTTATTCCTTTTAAATTTTGACTGAGTTGAAAGAAAAAAAGAATTTAAAACCAAATTTTTTTTCACTATTTGTGCATGATTTGTTTGATTGCCTGTTTGTCTCTCTCTCATCTGTGTCATTACAGCGCACCAGGAGCCTTGGCCTCCTTCTAAGTCGCCTGTATAGGTATATTATGTATGTGTATACAGGGTGTCCCGTTTGGTTTGCTTAACCTTGAAACCATAGATAGGTCTCATCAAGACATACAAAAAATCGTATTGGAGGGGGGGGGGGGGGGGGGGGGGGGGGGTAAATCCCAACGGTTTGAAGGTTTTTTTGCTCTTATTTCACGATCTACCCTATAACTTTTTACAGGGGCATTTAAGGGTCACTTTGTGTTAAGAAAAAATGTAGAAGACCCTTTGCCCTTTTCAACAATACCTTACTTGTTCCTCTTCTTCCAACTGTTGAAAAGTTACACGCATTCAAAATCAAAATTTTGTGAATTTTTCCCAAATTTTTGTGTTTAACCCTGTCTTTCTCAAAAAAGGCTTAAATTAACCCCAAGTTTTTATTGCAGAAAAAGAATGCTCGATTGATTCTGCACCGATTTGCTATGCTCATTTTTTTCAGAAAATTCATAGTTTTCGAGATATTAAGGAAGACCTTTTGAAAAAACTGAAAAAATAAGTCTGAAATCATTGGATTATTGGACACGTGTTTTTATTGCAGTGTAAATTAAGAATAGGATCTAGAAGTGCTAATTTTCAAATGGACATATCTCGAAAACTATGAATTTTTTGTGAAAAATTGACATACCAAATCGATGCAGAATCAATCGAGCATTCTTTTTCTGCAATAAAAACTTGGGGTTAATTTAAGCCTTTTTTGAGAAAGACAGGGTTAAACACAAAAATTTGGGAAAAATTCACAAAATTTTGATTTTGAATGCGTGTAACTTTTCAACAGTTGGAAGAAGAGGAACAAGTAAGGTATTGTTGAAAAGGGCAAAGGGTCTTCTACATTTTTTCTTAACACAAAGTGACCCTTAAATGCCCCTGTAAAAAGTTATAGGGTAGATCGTGAAATAAGAGCAAAAAAACCTTCAACGCCCTCTAGCGGCGAAACCGTTGGGATTTCTCCCCCCCCCCCCCTCCGATACGATTTTTTGTATGTCTTGATGAGACCTATCTATGGTATCAAGGTTAAGCAAACCAAACGGAACACCCTTTATATGTAAATGTGACATACAAATATAATCTGCGATATTCTTATATGAATTTTCATTGAGGATAACCAGTGAATATTTTTTTTAAAGCTTTTTCTGCATTGAAGGATTCTCAAAATATTTATTAGTTATGTGATATGATTTACCATGTGAAATAAATTAGAAAATTTAAATTATAATTTTTAAAAGGCAGTTTTATACATCTTAAATCCTCCCTATTTTGAATACATCCTAGTTTTCGAATCAATTATATTCAAGTTGTACTGAGGAGAAAATAATTTTATCCACATAATAGAAGCATATTGATGATGAAACTACCGAAATCTGATCCATTTCATGGAAACAAAGTTTTTCGTTTTTTTTATTTTTTACTTTTCAAGGAATCAGATTTCATAAACGGTATGTCATTTATTAACCAAACACAGTAAATGGTAAATTTTAAACTTTAATTCTTACACAAAACTAATTATTATCAGTTTTACTTATACTGCTAATGTATGAATTCCATTGAAAGGAATTTCATTTTTTGTCTTCATTGTTTACTCTTAAAACATTCTTGAGATATTTATAAAGTTATCTCATAGACAAATTGTAAAAATTCCTTTAGGGCTTTATTAATTAACTGAAACTGAACATTGAAACAAAGAACAACAAGTGGTCTTATCAATGAAGTATAACGAATAATTCTGAAAATAATGTTTTTTTTTATATTTTATTTTGCTAAAGAAGAAAAGAATTGTTTTATGTTTGCAATGTTTTTGATATTTTTTATTTTTCTCCCAATAGAATCATTCTTTTCGAATATAAGAAGAAATAATTTTTGAAAGAAAATTTAATAAAAAAAATATGATTTTATCGGTTAATATTTTAATTTTAAGACGAGACTAATAAAAGCAAAAGTTGACTTATTCCACCTCAGATGGTTTTGACAAAAATAGGAAAAACATACAGGGTGTTTCCGTTATCTCCGACCAAAAGGATACTATAGATAGGGCTCATCGAGACAAACAAAAAGTCGTATTGGAGGGGGGTGGGGAAATCCCAACGGTTTGGCCGCTAGAGGGCGTTGAAGCTTTTTGGCACTTTTTTCACCAAACACCCCATAACTTTTTGCAGGCGTACTCTAGGGTCACTTTGTATTAAAAGAAAATATAAAGAACCCTTCGTCCTTTCTAACGATGCCTTAATTGTTCCTCTATTCCTAACTTTTTAAAAGATATACGCCCTCAAAATCAAAATTTTGTGAATTTTTACCCATTTTTTGTGTTTAACCCTGTCTTTCTCAAAAAAGGCTTAAAATAACCTTCATTTTTCATTGCAAAAAAAGAAGGATCAAATGATGCTGCAGCGATTTGCTATGTTCAATTTTTGCAAAAAATGCATAATTTTCGAGATATTTGCATTTGAAAATTAGCTTTTCTAGCTCCTATTTTCAATTTACACTGCAATAAAAACACGTGTCCAATAATCTAATGAATTTCAGACTTATTTTTTCAGTTTTTTCAAAAGGTATTTCTTAGTATCTCGAAAATTATGCATTTTATGCAAAAATTGAACATAGCAAATCGCTCTTTGTTGTCACCTTTTCCGGTAATTTATGTACAAAGGTACGTACATGAGACTATTAAAAGCAAAAGTATACTTATTCCATGTTAGATGGTTTTGAGAAAAACAGGAAAAACGTATATCTTTTAAATTAAATGCAATTTTAATAATTTTTTTACTTTATATGAAAACCCTAAGCTTCTGAATTTAATTTAAACATGGATTTTAAAAAATCAATGCTTAATTTAGTAAATATTAGTAAACAAATTTAGTAATATAGTTTAAGTTTTGCAGCCAAACTATGGAAAAGATCAAGTTTTGCATCTCACTGAAGTGGAATAACGATAGTAACATTTTTTTTTCAATTGTTCGATAGCTCGAGGTATACAATTAAAAATATTTATTTTAGGAGAAAAGCAAGCTTGAAGAATATCTAACATAAAATTCAAATTTTTGTTAATACATTTTTGATTGAGTTATTAAAATTAAGTACATAGTTTCATTTTATCACAAACAGCACTCACTCTGATTTTTTATGAATGTGTAAATTGGAAATACATAGGTACACTTATATTTCTTAATATTGTGTAATAACTCAGAAGCAGTTGAAGATTTTTGAATGCGGTCAAAGGCAAATACAAAGAGAAGAGAATAATCTTTTATTTTAAAATATAAAATATAAAAAAATAAATATAGCTAAAGTAAATTCTCGACATATTTTGCTTCGAAGCAAAAATTTTACAATTTCGCAAATTTTGCAATTAAACTTTGAATGCTAATAATTTGTGAATGGTTTGTCGTAGCAACTTGTTCCTTTAATTTTAGCGTCAACAACTTTTAAATATTTGCATTATTGCCTTTTAGAATTCATTTGATAACTAAGTCTTAGCTATACTTCTCTTCACATTCCCACACCCACGTAATCTATTTTCTTCTTAGCTTTAGAGTACATATTATAATAAGTTGTGTATGGTAAAATTCATTAGCAATATTCTCTTCATAATTTTTAATATTTTTTATATATTTTTTTAAAAATAAATATGCAAAAAAAAAAAAAAATTAAAAAAAGTTTGAATTTTTATTTTAAATTTCGATTTTAAAATCATATCTGGAAAATTTTTTCTATCATTTTAAAATTCACAAGAATTAGTTTAGGTAGAAACCATCTGGTTTTGAACATTTCATATGTCCTTGACAGTTTGTGACAAATAAATATATGTACATTGTAGTATGTATGTACTACATACATATATTTTGTATGTACATACATATATATATATTTAAATTGTCTTGAAACTAAATGATAGTATAAAATTTTCTATCTTATCCTATATACATTAATCCTCTTATTTTCATTCTCAAATTTATGGTAAAACTTTGTGCACATACTGCGTGTAAAAGAAATCAATTGTTTTTTTGTTTTTTTCATTCAATTTCAAATGTGTATGAAATATGGTATGAAAAGTTCTTGATATTTTTAATATTTAATCATCGAAACACGTTCACGAAATTAAAAGATATTTTTTTCATTATTGAAATTTTTGAATAGAAATTCAGTTTAGGAAGAACCATATTTTTGAAAAATGTGATGAAGTATTTATGTAGCGTATGAATAAAAACTAAACTTTTTAGTTTATCTTGATTTTTTAAGGACAAATTTTTGAAAACACAGTAAAAAAGTTTTCTGTGAAAATAATTTTTTCATTTAAATGTTATTATCAAAAGAACAACACGCTGGTTTTTTGTATTTCGAAATACACACATACATATGTACCTACATATGTATGTACGAGTATATTCGTATATTCATTAATTATAAGTTAAGTTTGAAAATTTAATTCTTTTGTCTACTTTAAAGCTATGCAAATATTAATGATTTCTTTGATGATTCGAAAAAATGTGTAAAGAATTAAGTCTATACTTTATTTAACAATTAAAGTCAGTACAGGCAAGATAGGTATACTGTTCTATACTCTTTTACATTTCGTTTGTATAAATCTGTCTCGTGTGTGGGGTGATCAGATCTCAATTTCAATCGAGGGAAATCTTTTAAATTAAATATTACCAAGGCAAAAAACTCATCGGGTACTGCCTCCATAAGCACAATACTGACTTTAATTGTTAAATAAAGTATAGTTTTAAAAACCCACTACATTTTCTATATGACATCTATAAAAATAAGGAACGAATTTATGAAATTATCTAAATTATTTTTTCAGAAAAAACCAGATATATTTAAATACTGCATATATTCTAATAATAACGCTTTCCAGACCATTTTATTTCACAAAAATAAAAATAAAAAATACTTCGAAGATAAAACAAATTTATTCCTCGATGGTAAATTTATTTCTTAATGTTATAATGGTTATACGCAATGCATGATTTTTGCAAAAAAAAGAGCATTATATGTATGTAACATAAAACAGATGAGTGCAACGCAACCCCCTGCACATAAAAAATATTGCCTTATAGAAATGCTAAATTGTTTTTCAGAAGCCCAATAAATATGTACCTACATATGTGTTCAATTTTTCAACTATAAGACTTTTTTTCACTTAGGGTTGTTTTGTAGGAAAAGTTCATTGGAAAGACATGTGAGAGGGGATTAAACATATTATAGCAAAATATAAAGATAGAAAAAAAAGATACATTTTTTTATGTCAAATAATATGATTTTTTAATAATGAAAGTTTATATTTTAGCCGTTATTTTTTTAAAAGTGGTATAGGTGCACTTTGTTTTATTTTGAGATATTTAATGTTTTTTATTTCAGTTCCTATACAATTTTCATATAACAGCTTAATTTCTGGTGAAAAATTTAGGGCATAATAATCTATAATACATAGCTTTAATATTAAAAACAGTTCAAAGGGAATATCAATCTTCATTTGAAATTTACTTTAACTCATTTTTCATCAAAAGTGGACCTTTAACACTTTCAAAAAAACGGCTCATTTTATTTTATTTTGGACGCTTTTTCCGTGGGTTTTGGAACAAGAATTAATCAGTTAAATTTGATTTTCGATTAATCAAATATAGGTAATAGTTTTTTAATTCTGTGAATTATTTTCGTATATTTCCTTCTGCCACTACTGCACGATCTCTGGGAATAAATTCTTCAGATTTTAAAGTGATTTGTGAATGCCTTTTTTAAAATGAATAATACCACGTTTTTTCTGGCATACTATACCGTATGCTTTAATACTTGTATTTTTCAAAAATTTGAAAATTTGAATAGTGTGTAAGACTAAGACCACGGCATACACATAACAAGGCAATGTAAATAAATTTCTTCATTTGTTTTGTGACGTCACTCAGGTCGTAAATATATAGAAATTTTTTTTTAAATTTTTTTTTTTTTTTTTAATTTTATTCATTTGTTTCATATAAAACGACCAGGATGACGTCAAAATGCTAACGGTCACTACGTTACTTACATTGCCTTGTTATGTGTATGCCGTGGTGTAAGACTATGCTTCTGAGGGAAGCCATGTTTTTGTACATATCTAAATTTATTAGCCATTTAGGTATTTATTCCTTTTCTTCTGCTGTACAAGCAGTTTAATCACCTTTTATACACTGCTTGTATAATTTTCTATTGTGAAATCTTTTTTGTAGGGTGCCTCTACTCGTTTTTTAATGTTGAACTTTTTCATTTCTTATTAAAAGCCATGAAGAAAATGGCTTGAATTTTTCATGGGGACACTCTGAATTAATACAAGGAACATTTTTGTCGCTGAGGTGCTTAGTGCCTCATCTCTAGTTAAATCTTTTAATTTTTCTAATAATCGATAGGACTATATCTAGGGCTTGAGATCAGATAACTTTTGTTCTGTTTGTCAGAATCCCACTTATGCGCTCTTATTCTAAAGAAGTCAAGCAACTGAACAGGTAGTGCTTTGTTGTTTCTCGCCTCTTCCAGACAAGAACCTTATAATCAAAAAATTAACACTCATAAACCTTCTTTCAAAATATGATATAATAAAAAAAATATAACAAAACCAAAATGCTCCAAGTGGATAAAAATGCTTTTGTAAATATAATACTTTAGAACACAACTATTATATACATAGGTGTCTTTTCGTTTATTTTTGAGTCTACTTAAAATTTCATTATGTTATTATTGCCATAGCCATAATTCTTCAGAAAAGTTTAATATTGAACATAATGTAGAAATATTTCACGTCAACAAAAATTATTTTTTTCAATTCATTTTTTCTTTTTTAATTTTATCAGAATAATTTTTGGAGTAGAAAGACTTCGATGTCAACGTTTTCCTTATATTATTATGACTAAAGACAAATTTCATCTCATGTATGCTTTTGTGTAACGATTGTCATAAAGATAATATATTTGAAAATCTTCTTGAAATTTGTGGATTTATGATGTCAATTTAATCATTTTAGGACTTTTAGGTTCCAGGATAAAAGACTTTTCTGTAGCTTAATATTATTTAATCATGCAATAAATTACTTTTCTATTTCATTTTTATTATTATTAATTTTTTACTAGCTGTCAAATAATTTTTAAGTATCATAAATTCTGGTTAAAATTTTAATATCAAAAAGAAAATTATTAAACTTTTGATGTTTAGTATTAGGCGAATATAATATGAATAACAGCAAAATTATTCTACAATAATTGCGTTTACGTCATTACAATCTAAGAAAGCAATCAAATTCTGTATGATTGAAATAAAAGATATGAGCACATTTGAAGATTTTGAAATTTAAAACATGATAGGGTAGATGCTCCTATTGGCGGACAGAACCAATTGGCGGACAAATTGAAATTAAAGTTATTATAATAAACTTTGTAGCCGTCGAAATTTTGAGTTTTTTCTTTTATATGATTTTATATACTGTTATTTAGCGTATTGATATTGTATTGTAGTATATACAGAAGTTTATTTATGAATAAAAGTGCAATTAGTATAGTGGTATCATTCGATTTGGACAGACATGTGTGCAATGCTATATTCTTGTTAGTGTTTCATAGTTGCTGAAGTTCTTTCCAATCGGTAATTACAGTGTATTTTGGAGTTTACATTGTTAATTTATATTTTTTATTGAGAATAATAAATAATAAAATGAATTTGCGTTAAAAAAATTTAAAAAAATTAAGTGATTAAAGAATAATTGCATGTTCGCAAACTGGAACCAAGAAAAACACCATGTTTTTATTTGCGGACAAACGTATTTCATACTAAATAATGATTACCTATTTTATGGGATGTTCAACTGTTCTCATGGTTTTTTCGGCTTTAGTTATCAACTGAATGGAATGAATTTTGCATTAGTTTTTATAAAATATATTTTTTAATATATTTAATAAATATTATAATGTAAAAATGTGTTTATTTATTTTAAAATTGTTATTTTCAAATTGTCCGCTAATAGGATCATTACCGTCCGCCAATTGGAACTTTTTGTCCGGCAAATGGTGAAGCGAAGACTTTCGGTAATTATTAAATTTTTATTAGTTAAATTAATTTTTTTGGCTTTAAATTGACTGAAAATTCAACAAAACAAAATATAGTTTAATAATACTAAAACATATTTTCTTGGGAACAAATAGATTTTTCCCAGTAAAGTTTCAAAGTCAGAAATTCCTTACTTGTCCGCCAATTAGGGCATCTACCCTATGTGTTATTTTTGAACAATCAGTACCGAATAATTAAAAACATTTATAAGATTAAGAAGACGATGTGGTTTATTAAGACCCAAAATTTTATAACTATAAAGATCTTTTTTTGACTCTTAAGACGTTCCAATCACATCAAATTTTTTGAATTTTTCTGCCACATATGCTTCTATAGTTTTTAGTGGGATGTGAACCAGATTGTTTGTTGATAAAAAAAGACCGTTTTTAAAAATGCAAGCCTGCCACAGTATTGATTTGTCAGATGCATCAATATTTTTGATATTTTGATAATTTTGAGTCGAAGACTTTATAAAAACAATATTGCAAACACGGCATACACATAACAAGGCAATGTAAATAAATTTTTTCATTTGTTTTGTGACGTCACTCAGGTCGTAAATATATAGAAATTTTTTTTTAATTTTTTTTATTTATTTTTTTTTTTTAATTTTATTCATTTGTTTCATATAAAACGACCAGGATGACGTCAAAATGCTAACGGTCACTACGTTACTTACATTGCCTTGTTATGTGTATGCCGTGATTGCAAAGAAATCTTTCTTCATCCTTGAAAGCATTTTGAACTATGAACTTGCATTATAAATTTCGAAAAAGTGTTTTGATAACAAAAAAGGTGTAAGCACTTTCTTATGGGCAATAAGTAGAGTTTTTCAATTACTATATTACATATTAAGTACTTGTAATTATTTCAAATTAATTGGTACTCTTAATGACAAGTCTTAAGGCTTAATGGACTAACTTGTAACAAATTTGTATCCGTCGCCTCTAATCCAGATGTTAGTATTCTATCAACTCGGTCTCTGCCCATTTTTATTAGATCTGATTAGGGTAATTTAACTTTTGGCTCTGTGAATTTAAAACTAGAAAAAGAAAAAGAAAATAAATGGGCGATAGCTCCAAAAAAGCAGGCCATAAGATGAAAACCTATTTATTACAATTAAATTAATTAAAATTAATACAGGGCACATATACGAGTATTTAATTACACTATTTGAAAGTATTTGAATGTTGCAAATTCAACTTCATTTGAACTTTTAAATTTTCCAATGTATTTAAAATTACATGAACATTTTGAAAGATTTTCAATTTTTCATACTTTTTATAATTGAAATCATAATATGTGGATTGTAGGTATTGTGTAGTAGATTCTATACGTCTATAAAAATAATTATAGACATATAAAACATATGTACATACATAATTTAAAATGTTGATCGATTATTACAATATTACAACAATCAATCTACATTTAATATTATTAAATGAATGAATATTATTACTTGTTGTGTTTGTTAATGTATTGTATAAGACTGATATATATTTTTTATGTTAAACTACACAGAACAGAATTTAAGTTGGTATTGATAGTATGTATGTATATGTATAAATTGCTTATTCAATTATATTCAATAAGAATACAAAAATCTATAATAATTTTAATTTACTTATTGAATACATCAGTGCATTATTGTTACATTTATTTATTTCAGAAAATACCGATGGTCATACAATCTTTTTTATACTCGTGTTATTTTTTCTGTAAAACAATAATAAACATTGATAAATATAAATTCGAAATTCAATTCAAGTATGTACACAATATACCTACTAATTGTATGGATGAAATAAATAATTTAAAATTTAAAAAAAATTAATAATAGAAAATAAACAAAGGAAAAAAAATAATAAAAACAAACAAAAAAAATCAATTTTAATATTCTAAATAATAAAAATGAATTTTAAAGCTAAAATTTTTTTATAAAATATATTTTGTACAAAATATATGAATTTTTTTTTTCTCTTTTCTTTTTAAAAACAAAGCAGCTCAAATTCGAAATTGAGCATACCTACTACCCTTCGACCCGCTTGGTACATTTATGTACCATCAAAAGTTTAAACATCCATAGAAGTTTTATTTTAAACGGAATTTGGTTTAAAAATTGAACCAAATCGTATCAGCATACATTCTGCCATTTTTTCCCATTATATCTGACGTGGTTTCTGTTAGCACGGAGCAATATATAATTAATAATTGGTGGTAATTTATATAGTCATTGCTGTTAGTATGTTTTATTGAGTTCAAAGTTAATGTAAAGTGAAATGAGTTGCATTGCAAGGTTAATTTTTCAGTTGTTTTGATAAAATTAATGTTATAAAACGTTTAAAAATATTATATCATTTATATTATTTTATTATCCCATTTTTATTGAGAGCTTTTCGTATTGTGCTAGTATTTACTGTCTTTATAGAAAGATTTTCAGTAATTTTCACTGCACTTGACCTTGGATTTTGTTTCACCTCTTTCACTATGTCTTTAACATCATTTTTATTCAATCGTTTAGGTCTACCAGGTTTTTTAAAATCTTTTAATATCTTATGATTTTTATATTTATTAATCACTTTCTGTGCCGCACTATGACTTCTTTTAACAATTTTCGCAATTTCTTTCAAAGATTTTCCATCATTTCTTAAATCAACAATAATTTTTCGTGTTTCAAGTGCCATTTGTTTACACATTTTTGATATTTTTTAAAATTTACTTCAATTAATTCAATTTAATTGCCAGCTTGTTTAAGGATAAGTAAAATAAGAACTGACCAATGTTTTATGGGATGCATTCAATTTTGATAAAATAATTTACTGTTAACCATAGATGAATAGAGTGTGTATACTTATTTTTGACTCATAATTTTGGGAGTATTATTTTTCTTTGTTCTAAAAATTTTTTTATTGTTTATAATTTTGAACTGTATCTTTCGTATTTTGTTGATAACAAATAAAAGTATAATTTTTATTTACCGTTATTTGTTTTACTTCATGTAATAAATTTTTATTCAATCTGATACAAATTTTGTTTCAGTGTATACTTATTTTTGACGCCCACGGTATGTCGTAGGGAGAAATTTCTCAAGAACTTAAACGTTACATCAAACATAATTTAGACTCACCTGAAAATAAGACGGTCTCATCAATGTAATGAAATGGCCTTCACAATCGCCGGATCTCAACCCGATTGAGAACCTTTGGCATTTGAAGAAAAATAAAATTGGGGCAAATTTCAAACCACAATAAACAAAATTATACAGGGTCATATGACGTGAAAGTAGAAAGATACCAATGAAAGTTATTAATAGTATAATAGACTCAATGTCGAAAAGATGCTCTGTAGTTATAAAAAATAAGGACCATCATACAAAATACTAACAAAATAGAACATTTTCTTTTAAAGAATTATAGGTAAGTATAGTTTCAAATGTTTTGTAACAGTAAATTTCGACGATAAATTTTTATTTTTTGTTTTTCTTCGTTTTAGTTATAACTCGAAAATAATTTTTTTTTACTAGATGCTAGAGAATAAAATGAAGGATAAATTTTTTTAAAAATATAACCTGAAATATTTTATTTTTGGCTCGATAATTGCATCTGAATGTGAACTATGGGTTCTTTGAAAATGTTTTGTTCGCAACTGTATATGCCTTTGAAACCGGTAAAACGTGGAATTAAGTTGTGGTTGCGATGTGATAATCTTTCCGGATATATGTACGACTTCGACACATACACAAAAAAAGAGACCCAGCCAAGTGAAGAGACATTAGGTGAACGTGTCGTTAATAAGCTGGCCAACTTAATTAATAGCAAGGGACGATGTCCCTTAAGTGAGGGGAGGCGGAATTCAAAAGTACATCATCTGGACTTTTGAACATAAGATGGCAGGACACGAAAGAAGTATTAGTCTTGACTAATTGCAACAGTCCAATGATGACGGCAGTATCAAAAACGCTGAAAACAAGTGCGATAAAGTTTTATCGCGAACTTATTAGAGGAGTTGATTTGGCGGATCAGATGTGTGGCTTCTATGAATACGACCGGAGGTATTCTATCGACTTGTTATGATGATAGCAGTAATTGTTTGGGTTATTCACTCGGATCTCAACCGCAGAAAGACACATTTCAAAACATTCTTGCTTCTTAGTCACCTTGGCAAAATCACTGATAAAATATAGATTGAAATCAACAGCTATACGAAGATCGGCAAAACCAGGACGTGTGTCACAGAAAGAGAATAAAGTAGTCAAACATTTGTCAATTGAAGAAGAAACCAGATGTCACCGTTTAAAATGCACAAAGAATAAAATTCAGTCAAGGACAAAAACGTTGTGCAAAGAATGTGAAATACCTTTGTGCAAGAAATGTTTCACGTCATACCATTTGTAGTTCTTAATTTTAAATTTCTAGCTTATTGTTTCGTACATACTTTTCTTTTTCAATAATACTTATATACGAGGGACTTAACAAAAGTTCGTGCAAAAGTACAAAGAAAATACAAAAAAACAAAGATTTCTTTTTATCATTATAAAGTTTATTTGTTTAATATTTCTCAACATAATTTCCATTTATTTCTATACATTTCTTAAGTTTATAAATCCACCTGTCAAAACATGCTTCAAAATCCTCCTTTTTCAATAAAGTAAGTTGCTCTTCCACAGCTTTTATGAGTTCTTCTTCGTCTTTGTATTTTCTCCCGCGTAATTTTTTTTTTATTTTTGAGAAGAGTCGGAAGTTGCAAGGTAGTAAATCGGACGAATATGGTGCTGACCGAATTTTATTGATGCGAGATTCAGCTATAAAATCTGATGTCATTTTTGCTGCGTATGTGCAAAAGCATTGTCGTGGTGGAGGAAATATCTCCGCAATGCAGTTTCGGGACGTCCTTGTAAAATATTCTCAAACATTTTAGGTAAACAATTATTTGTTCACAATATGTCCTGCTTTCAGTGGTAAAACAGTTATAATTTTACTTCTATGTACTAAAGAAAATTGCAAACATTAATTTTCAAGTGGATTTTTTACTTAAGGTTTTTACTGGAGAAGGTTGACCTCTTCAACTCCATACAGAAGATTTGAGTTTTGTTTCGAGTTCTCTATTATAAAGTTAGGTCACATCACCCGTTATAATATTATTAAAATTCATAGACTGACTTTCCCTGAATTTTTCTAGGAAAAATTGAGCGAATTGTACACAAGCTGCCATTTGCAAATTTCTTGCTACATGTATTGCAGACTGTCATTAAATTAAATATTCTTGATACTTCCATAGCACTTTCCCCAGTGTGTAAGTAATCGTTTTCTCTATCTTTCGTGGATCCTCATCAAGTACCTTCTTCACAGCAGTAATATTGGTGTCATCAGTAGAGGTTTTGGGAAGACCTGAAAAATCTGAACAAAATTTCGTAAGTGATTTTTTCTTGTCTTTTAGGAGAACAAATAGCCTATTTACAGTATAACAGACAGTGAAATGCGTTTTTACATCATTCTCTGAAAGCCAGCTTGAAAGGGTTAAGTTAACTTCAGATTTCTTTCCGTTTCCAGAAACATGCACTTAACTCTAAACACTTGCACTTAATACTAAATTTTCTCCAAAAGTAACTCCGAAGTGTCCGGAAAGTAATACTAATACTTGATACTAACACTTTTTTTGCTGTCAAAAATCAAGTGTTATAGACAGTACACTAAATTTGATTTAGTGTTGTGAAGTTTTATAACTATGTGGAATTGCTTATAAAATGGAAAATAAATAAATAATAAATTTAGTACATTCCGGACAACAAATTTAATTCCTAAAAATATATTAGTAAGTACAGTCAGGTAGTGTCAAGTGTTAAGTGTTTAGTGTTAAGTGCATGTTTCCGAAAACAGTCTTAGACTATTTTTTGAATTACTACACAAGCATCCCACAGTTTTAAGTGAAATGTAAACCACTAATTTCATTGATAGAGAATAGGTAAGCGCTGATATATTATTGTACATATTATGTATGTGTAGTTCTAGCTGGACTGTATACTTATTTATGGCCATAGGCAGAGACACCACTATACCACACTTAAGTAATGAGCATGGGACACAACCTCGAAACATTTCTACTATGATATTTCATTCATATAAAAGAAACAAACCCATAAACGGCATAAATATGTATGTATATACATTGTTGATTCTGCAATTATACGATCATCTATTTCAAGGGGTATGTACATATTTAGCTGCAGCACTAGATGCTCTTTTAAGTCGGTTAATGTACATTATAATGAATTATGGTCGGTTTTTTAATAAATCGTTCTATCAAAATGTGAGATTTCATCTAATGTTCCTTTTATAACTCACGGAATTCGAGCTAAATCTTTTTATTAATTCTTGTTTTTTCCATTTTATTGTTCTTTTACTTTCTTTTTTATTTTAAAACACCAAAAGAAAAAATACTGCTTCAACATTTTTAATTTTCAACAAAATGTCACTCAACTATCTCAAAGTTTTCTATTTCTCTTTTTTTATTCAGTCTATTTAATTGTAATTAAATTTTTATTAAAACTCAACGGTTATATTGAACGTTTAGCATGCAAATGTTGAATGTTATTCTTTAATTAATTGTTCTCTTAATAAAAAAAAAGTTTTCACAAAATTGAAAATATAAGATATGAAATTTTTTCATTAAAGCCAATAAAAACGAATTTAAATGATGTCTGACGTGATGGAATTTCAAATATTTTTTTTTTTTTGAAATTAATTATGAGTAAAATTTAAAAGAAAATAATTAGGTATAACATTTTATATTTCTAGATATCTGTAGAATTTGAAATATGTATATTTTATGCATTTCACGGTGCCTAATAGCAACGAGAATACGTGATTTTTCCTTTTCAAAAAATCAACAAAGGGTAAATGTTTTAGAATTTTTTTTTCCTCACTCAGAAAGTCAGGAGTAATAAAATCTTTTTATATTGTTCTACACATAACCTGTCACCAGTCATACCTGTTTGACTTGAAACTTAAAAATTAATCCTTAATATTTTTTTTATTCGCTTTTCATTAAGCATTTGAACAAACGGAATATATAATTAACCTTTGTTATAAAATTATGGAGATATCTCTGTCAGTTATCTCTAATATTTATTCAGGATGTCCAAGTTCATGGACAATTTGTATTGTCTACATTCTATAAATTTTTATTATGAAAATACAGGTATATAACTGGTTGATGATAATAACATGTAAATTGTAGTTAACAAAAATGAGTTTGTGTATGTTTATGTTTTATGAAATTCTAAAATATGAAATTTTGTTTTGATTATTTAATAAAACTCTTTATTATCTTATCTTGTTTGTTCAGGAACAGAATGTGAAACATTAAAGTACAATTTAGTGTTCAAATTGCATTTATGTATGTACTATATATTGTTTGATATTGCGAATATAATGGTAATTTAGAATTTCAATTTGAAATTCGATTTTTAGAAAGTTTGAAAGATAGTGGAGAAAAAGTAACAAAAATGAAATGTTCAATGGAATAATTGGTGGCTTTTTTTGTTTTTTATTATTATTTTGAAAATACTGATAAATTTACAGGCTTGAAACTTTTAAAGATCACATTTGATAATATTCTTCAAATGCATCTAGATTACATATGATTTTTTTATCATAAAGATAAAAATTTCTACAGTTTCTCAAAAGTTTCAACTTTTAAAATCATTGAGCTGAGAAAAAAAGAAAAAGAAAGTTCACGAAACTCGCTGTTTTTTCTAAGTTTTAGAACTCTTTATATGGAAAGCGCTATAAAAAAATGGCGACAGTAGATAGACCAAGTGAATTGGCAAGTGAAGATATTAAAAAACCTTCCAAAGAAGATTAAATATAATAGAAGTGCTGGAGTAATCAATAATTTTTAAGGATTCAAAAAACTAGGGTAAAAAAGAGAAATGATATAGGAGAATAACAACCATCAGTGCGAGAACCAAAAAAACCTTAAAAGTTGTCAAAAACGCGCTAAACAAAATATTTTAGTATTATTGTTGGGTGGTTATTGTTATGCATATACGTTTTGAAAAGCCTAACTTTTCGCTTTCTTTTAAGTGTGAAAAAATAAAAAAATTATAGCAACAATAGAACCATTCAAAGCTTAGGGGCCATTTATAGTACATTTACGATTTATTTCTCGCAACTTTGTTTATATTGAGACAGTCGAGAGTCGATATTTTCTTCTTGAATAAATGTGTAAAAATAAATGTCGCGAAAAAAATGTCGAATAGTGTACCGAATACAATATGTCATGGAGTTTTTTCCAGTAGTGTTTACATTATACGACACAATTTAAAAGCAATTTCTTGCTTAAATATTTTGTAAATGTCATAAATAATCTTTACGACAGAAAACTTCAGGAATGAATCGCAAATGTAAATGGAACCTTAGGGAATTTTTGTTATTCAAAAATATTAAAAATATCAGCTTTTTCATAAACATATTCAAGACTGTTTGGTACCTAAAAATTTATGGCTTTAGGTTGTTCTACAGTTGAACGTCTCAATTATTTTAAGTAAAACATTTTAGTCATTTATACTTTTTAAATTTTTTTTTTTCAATTGAAATGAAGTTTTCCTCCATAATTTACAAAAATGTATTTAAAAACAAAAACTTTGAAGGAATACGCAGAATTCTCTAGATGTATTAAAAATTTGAGAATGGAAAATGAAAATTTTGGAGGAATAAGCTTCTAATTAAAGTCAGCAAAATAAAAAAATAATAGGGGAAATTTTCGAGATATTCGACCTTGAACATAAAAATGAGAAATTTTTTCAACTTTGAGTTACAATAACTTACGAACCATTCGACATTCCTAGATATGTTCGTACTGAAATATGTATGTCGCAAAAAAGTGGAACCAGTAATTTTTATTTAAAAAAAAATCTCTTTGACCTTGAATATCTCAGTAACCATTGAGAATGGACCCCCCCATTTCCATGAAATTTTTTCATCGAAATCTACCACCTTGCTCAGTTTGGCACGCTAGTCGTGAAACATGTTTTATATGTATAAGCATTGAAAAGAACGTTATAACAAATTGAATAAAAAACATGTGTAGGTATGTGTCTTTATAAATAGTGAATTTTTTTTTCAAGACATACATACATACTCGTACCTACCTATTGTTTAATTTGTAAAGAAACTTTTTCAAAAATATTTTTAGGGGTTTGATAAATATTTTTTTAATTTTTTTATTGGAAATTTTTTTTTTTATAAAAAAGGAATAGAAACAAACCAAATATTTGCGAGCAACTGAAATGTGAATACTTAGATGGAGTACAATAGTACATAGTACTATTACAGTATGGACAAGAAGAATAAGAAATAAGAAGTGCTTGGAAAGACAATGCGGAAAGAATGATCGACGACTAACTGGAAAAAGTTGCAAAAAAATGGACAAACCAAACAATTCCAGATTACTGGAACGACTTGCACAACGATGCGATGGTACAATGGACATTAGCATCTTAAGACTTAGAAAAGTTGATAAAAACAGAATTTAATCCTAATGTAAGAAAAGGAAGAAGAAGAGACGAATAATTCACTTGAAGTTCAATTGTTTTCGTTTTTTGAATATTTATTTATAAAATATCATTTATATACGATATCTTATTTTTCAGTTCATTAAATCTTCTGAATAATATAATAATTAAATTTCATAAATATACGATTTAAAATATTCAAGACAAAAAAAAGTTTTTTATTAAATTAAAACCTACGTATTAAAACTATATGTATTATATGTATTATAAATATTTTCCTTTATTTAATCCATTTATACATTTGTCTGCCTGAGTTTTAGATTATGTTACCATATGTGTAAAATGTAACTGAGAATTCAAAACTATATTTGGGTATTGTAAAACAAGATAATCATGTATTTTTGAATGTTATCATACTGGATTTATGGTTTTTATGGTTTTTTATTTTTGTTTTCAAAACCTATTACTTAAAACTTTTAGAAGTTTTTATGTATATTTAAGGAAATTCATGTGTGTACAAAGTACAGACCTATTTATGTATGTACATTGTACATATTATACATATTTATTTTATTAAATCATGTATGGAATAAATAATAAAGGTAAAATCATTCAAGGGTATTTTGCATAATTTGTAATGTCATATCATTTATTTGTAATACACATGAATATACATACTATAGGTACATAGTTTTTTAGACAGACAAAAATATTCAGAATGAATCAGGAACAAGGCAAAATTTGTGCATACATTAGGTCTCTTGCAAGGTTTTTTTTAAGATTTTTATTTTTGACATCCGAATCGTAAAATTTTAAGGAGCCATTTTGGTTCGAAATTTTGATGAAATTAATTTTGTTTTTTGATCTCATTTGAAAGTATGTATAAACATTTAAAAAATATATAGTAGTATAGCTAAGAACAGAAAAAACGATATTCGACGCGGTTCGGTCGAACGAACAACAGACCTCTGTCTTGCCGGGACAGTGCTCTTACCACTGTCCACTAAGCTACCGAATGCCATGTCGCTTGCTGTTCTTAGTTACCACGTAAACATTTTAACAGTTTATACGGGAAAAAAATAATCCTTCATTTTCATCATCGTCATCGTTTTCATCTACCACCACTGATAAAGTTGATGCTACAATTTCTTGAACGGTGAAATCATGCGAGGTTATAATATCAACATCAACGTAGTCTTGCCAAGTGCATGATTGCATTGTTATCCATTGAGATAAGGGAATATCGTGTTCATCTTCAAAGCTTTCTACGCTGTCGTAAGAATTTGCTGTAGTTAAACCAGCGTGTTTGTACGCGTTTTTTATTGTTTCTGAAGTAACTCTAGAGTCTAGACCATGCCTCTGAAATTATTAAAATTCCATCTAATATGTTGATAGTAAAAAGATTTTCAACGACATTTTCTTTTAACATTCGAAAGACCAATAATTTTCTGTAGTGTTCTTTAAGGGATTTAATTACACCCTGATCCATTGGTTGCAACTTTGAGCTTGTATTTGGGGGCAAAAATGCGAGTTTTATGTTTTGTAGACCTGTAACTGCAGGATGGGAAGGACAATTGTCTACAAGCAACAAAATGTTTTTTCTTTTAACTTTCAACTCCCTATCCCATTTTTTAAATTTTTTCTCAAAAATGTCTGATGTCATCCATGATTTTTTGTTGTTTTCATAATCTACTGGGAGTTTTCGGACATTCTTGAAACACCGTGGCTGTTTCGATTTCCCTATAACTAGCAACTTTATTTTTTCTGTGCCACTCATATTTGCTCCTACTAGCACAGTAATTTTTCCGCCCACGCATTTTTCTCCTATGAATTTCATTGTTTTGTTAGGTGTGAGTTTATAAAACAATCCGGTCTCGTCAATATTGAATATTTGTTCATCTTCATATCCATTTCGCAGCTTAGGCCAAATAGTTTTAATCCAATCTGAACAAACACCAGGAGGCACACTTGAAGCTTCTCCGCTAATTGTTGCAATCACAATGTTATGTCGTTGACGAAATCGTTGAATCCAAGCTGATGAGCATTTGAATTCCTCTTTTCCTAAATTTTGAGCAATTTTTTCTGCCTTTATTTGAAGAATTGGTCCATTAATCGGGATATTGGAACTTCGTTGGGTTTTAAACCAAGTAAGTAAAGCAGCCTCAACATCCTCATAACAACTTTTCCTTATTTTTTTTGCTTTCAAATTGTTTTGCTCAAATAATTTTTCAATTTGGTCCTTGTTTTTATATATTGTTGAAATTGTCGAATGAGATGTTTTTAATTCTTTAACCAAATTTTTATTTGTTTCTCCGGCCTCCAACCTAAATATAATGGTTGCTTTTTCTTCGACACTGAAGACTCGTCTTTTATTTTCGCTCATTTTTAGTCTTTTTTACACTGACTAAAAATTTCACTTCAAAATAGTTTTAACTAACACAACACAATTTTTTTAAAAAAATTGAAAAGTAAAGAAAAATTTGAAATCCGTATGATCAAGTTGCAACAAAATCAAACGCAATACTGCTTACTAGTACTTAGCATGTGTTATTCTTGTAATTAGCAGATAAAACAATAAGCTTAAAGGTTAAAAAAACTTTTAAAACATATACTTTTTAAAAATTGATTATAAAACCTCTGTAACTGCGATGATATTCAAGTAAAGAGTTGTTCGAGGACGTTTCGGAAGTTTCTCAGTAACTTTCTCCGTTCTTTAAATTCATATTTTTCGAATATTCCATCGTATTTAATTAATTTCAAGAAAGGAATCGATTCTAGACAGGAAGCATTCTATTCACTCATCCCAAATCAGAAAACCCCATGTAAATCCGTTCACGTTTACTACCCTAAAACTCTTTCCAAAATTTCAATTACGTCACGAGGAACACTCTTACCCACAAAGGAAAAAGTAAGTGGATAAAAAGTATATAAAAAACAAGAATAAAAAAATTGTTTGGTTCGGTCGCTATAAACGATAAATTACCGTTAAAATTCGCGGTAATAAGTCGTTATAACCGATATGTCGTTATAACCGATGTCGTTATATCCGATAATGTTTTATATAGAAATAAAGGCATTTATGACGGGACTTATGGATTTCGTCGTTATAACCGATATGTCGTTATAACCGATGTCGTTATATCCGATATTCTCTGTATATTAAAAAAATCATACATTTTATTAAATTCACTATTTTTGTACTAAAACTTAAAAATGACAGAAGTTAGCAGAAAACTTAAACGATAACGAAATCGAAAATAGGACCTACCAAGTTAACGAAAAATTAGCAGATTTTTCTGTTAATTTTTGGTACCAGAATACCAATTTTTATCTTAGCAGGTTTTTTTACGAGCTATCAAAATTTTGTATGAATGTTAGCAGAATGTTAAATTAGCAGAAACCTACAGAATAGCTCCCATTGGCCAAAAATTCTAATGCGATCTTATACTGTATCAAAGATCATAGATAGAAATACTTAGATATTACGACTGTACAAGTATGCTTGGTTGGTTTTGGTTGACGTAGTGGTTCTTGGATTACTTTCGAAGACCCAAATCGAACTCAACGTTCCGTTTTGATACCACACATCTTGCAGTTGTCGAGTCAGAAGATTGTAAGCCATTCTGTCATAAAAAAAAATATTTTTTTGTCAGTTTTTTCTTATAAATACGTTTATAAATTATATTTTCTTTTTAAAAAAAAATTTCAAAAACACTACCAGTTTTAGATACATCAAACCAGAGTGAACCCTTAAGTTCAATTTGTAATACAGATTGTAGATGCACCGTCTTGGGATCTACAAAATTTTATATATATACAATTGAGTATGGATAAGATGAAAAACGAATTTAATACAATGAAGCCGCACGTCCGCACCGACTGTTGGTCACGAAGAGGGAACTGTAAAAAACTGTTTTTAAAATAGAAATGAAACGCGTGGTTTTATTCTAGAGCACAACTTTATTTTAATGACTGTCTATGTCAAGAACGTAAGCTATACTGACTGTATATAATACAAAATGAAACTTAACTCTAAAATACAAAAAGAAAAGAACAAACGAAATAAAAGCATTGCCAAATGGCCAGGGTTGTCATCTTACTATCAACATTCCGGCCGCCTTGGAATGATCAATTTCAAAACATTTGTTGTTCTGACAAAATTGGTACTAGTTTGCAGACTGGTCGTTTTAATATACCAGACTTGGTTTTCAATGTAGCAACTCGGACAAGATTGTCTCGACCTGGATGTACTTGAAGTACGCGTGCTAACGACCACGTAGCTGGTGGCATGTTATCATCCTTTATTAATACAATATCATCAGGTTTCATATTTACTGAAGTAGTTTTCCATTTTACTTTTTTTTGCAATTGTGATAAATACTCTGTCTGCCATCTTCGCCAAAATGATTGATGGATACTGCTCACATAATCCCATCTTGATGAAAAATTCACTTTATCTTGGTTTAAATTTGATTCAGGTGCTGTTAATAATGGACCACCAATTAGGAAATGAGCTGGTGTCAATAAATCAATGTTATCGTCATTATAGACCACTGTCAATGGTCTTGAATTTATAACTGCCTCAATCTGACAAAGATTGCCGGGGGTATGAAATGCCACTGAATGAATTTATTTGCAGCGTATTGATATACACTTTCTTGATGGACCTTTGACTTCAGCAATGATTCAATTTCACGAAAATTACACAGTCCTCTTCGAGCTGTGAAACGTTTGAAAGCTGCAATAAAATCGTTGGTTGACAATCCGCTGACTAATTCCAAATGAAAAGCTTTTGTTGTCATACATACAAATAAAGCGATGTATGCTTTAAAGGTCTTGCCACCTCGACCTTTCCAACTGCGTACCTGTATTAGACCTGCATAGTCAAGGCCTGTATTTTGAAAAGGTCGTGCTGGAGTGACTCTTACGCTAGGTAATTGACCCATCTGTTGTTGTTGTGTCTGAGCTTTCTGACGTGTACATGTGACGCACTGATAAACAACTTGTTTAACTAGTTGTCGACTTCCGATTATCCAAAATTGTTGATTGATAATATTGTTTAATAGTCTTTGACCAGCATGTAAATGCACTTGATGTAATTCTTTGACTATTATTCTGCTAAGATGATGTGATTTTGGCAAAATAGGAGGATGTTGTTGCTCATATGGTAAATCCGATTATTCAAGTCTACCTCCAACTCGTAAAATTCCTAACTCATCAATAAAGGGTGTTAATGATAATAACTTACTTTTGTTAGGTAACTGCTTTCTCTGATGTAGTAAGTTTATTTCATCATGGAAAACTTCCCTTTGTACAATACGAATTAATATTTGCTGAGCTACTTTTAATTCTTGAACTGATAATTGTGTTGATTTGCTTTTTCTCATCATCATTGCTGCACCTTTAATAAATCTATCATTATATGATCTAGAATTGAAAAACTTTAACATATATGAGAGTATACGTTTTAATTTAGAAAAAGATGAGTAACGTAAGATAAAATTAGAAGATGTAGATGTTGCAAAACATATTTGTTTTCTTGTTTCTAATGATGTCTGAAAATTATTATTTTGTGTTATTGAATTTTTCCAATTTAAGTTTTTCAAAAACTGTGGACCTTGCCACCAAATGCTCATTGATAATAATTCTTTTGGCATAATTCCTCTAGAAGCACAATCTGCAGAATTCGACTTTGATGTTACATGATTCCATTTGTTTCGCGGAATAATTGTTAAAATTTCAGATGTTCTATTTGCTATAAATGTAGACCAACGTTTTGGGTGATCTGTTAACCAAGCTAGTACAATGCTGGAATCAGTCCAACCATAGATTTCTACTTGTTCAAGATGTAGTGCCTGTTTAAGTTTTGTAACTAATTTGCATGCTAAATAAGCTCCACACAGTTCTAAACGTGGTAGCGATATCTGTTTGATTGGAGCTACGCGCGTTTTGGATGCCAGTAACTGAATTAAAATATTATTATCATGTACCATACGAAGATATGCTACTGCTGCATATGCTTTTTCTGAAGCATCAGAAAAAACATGAATCTCTAATTTATCTGATGAAGCTGGAATATGACGAGGAATTTTAATTTCTTGTAGAAACGATAAATCATTATATAATGTTGACCAAAGATGTTCTATCGAATCAGGAAGCGATTGATCCCAAGAAACACCTATAATCCATAACTGTTGCATCAGAATTTTCATTTTGACAACGCAGGGTGCCAACCATCCCATAGGATCATAAATCTTTGAAATTGTAGATAAAATTTGACGTTTGGTAGTGCTTTGAATATTTGAGGTAATCACCTTAAAGAAGAAATAATCACCAGCTATGTTCCAATTCAGACCTAAAGTCTTTATGCTAGCACCTGATGGTTCATCAATTGGTCGTATTGTTTGAATTTCTCGATCTGTTTTTGGTATTTCATTTAATACCCTTTCTGAACTTGATGTCCATTTACGCAATTCAAAACCACCAGTACTCAATAATCCTCTCAATTGTTCAATCAATTCTAATGCTTCTTTTTCAGTTTCAGCACCACTCATTAAGTCGTCAATGTAAAAACTGTTTTGTAAAATCTTTGCTGCTAATGGAAATTTATGACATTCGTCCAACGCCAATTGTTGTAACGTTCTAGTTGCTAAGTACGGAGCCGATGTTGTGCCATATGTGACTGTACAAAGTTCGTACTCATGAACAGGTTCATTATCAGACTTTCTCCATAATATTTTTTGGTATCTTGTATCTTGATCATGCATTCGTATTTGTCTATACATTTTTGCTACGTCGGCTGTTATAGCAATCTTATTTAATCGAAATCTGAGAAGGATTGAAATAAGATCATCTTGTATAACAGGACCCGTCAAAAGTATGTCATTCAAAGAGACCTTAGTTGATGTAGTCTTTGATGCATTGAACACGACTCGTAATTTTGTTGTACTACTTGATTCTTTGATGACTGCATGATGAGGAATATAATATGATTCTGCTAATTCACGCTGTGGTGATCTTAATACAGGTCTCATATGTTGTAATTGAATATATTCGTTCATGAATGATATGTATTGATCTTTGAATGATGTATCTTTTTTAAATCGGCTTTCCATCATGTACAATGATGCTAATGCTGATCGACGCGATTCTCCTAATTTAGTTGGTTCTTCTTTGAATGGAAGTCGTACAATATATCTTCCATTTAAATCTCTTGCAATATTTTGAATGAAATGATTTTGACACTGAATTTCTTCTTCAGTTTCATATTGTTGATTGACATTTAAATTTTCTACTTCCCAAAACTTTTGTAGCAAATGATCTACATCAATATTAGCATGAAATGCATTTATTGGTTTTTTATAGTTATTTGACTGACGTCCAGTTATAACATAACCAAATACAGTATTTTGAGCTATAATGCCATTGTTATATTGAATTTTACCATCCAGAAGAATCTTAAAAAAGCAATCTGAACCAACTAAAATATCTATTGCTTGTGGTTTATGAAAGTATTTATCTGCTAAATTTAAATTCTGGAACTGTTTCCAATTTTCAAGATTAATTTTGTGACTGGGTATATGATTAGATAATTTGTTTAAAATTAGAGCATTAGTTTCAATCATGTGATTATTATATTGTGATTTCATTTTCAAATTTACAAATCCTCGACTGTAATCTGATTGTTGACCACCAATACCACATATAGGTATGTTTGAATGATATCGTTGTAACTTCAAGCGTTGAACACACGATTCTTTAATTAATGTGGCTTGAGCACCAGAGTCTAACATGATTCGACACGATTGAAATTAACCAAGACAGTCTTGAATTAAAACAACTGCTGTAAGTAATATTGATGTCATGTCACAAAATTTCGCATATAATGCTACAACTGAATCATTTACTATTGGATGTAGTACAGGTTCTTTAATGGAATTTTGATTGTAAACATCATGCAATAAAGTATTATGTTTTTGCTTGCATATACGACAAAATGATGATGTACAATCTTTGACTTGATGTGTTGGACTTAAACAATTTATGCATAATTTTTTTTTAAAAACAAATTCCTTTTTTTCTTGTGTAGACAAATTCTTGAATTTGAAACATTTAAATAAAGGATGATCTTTATTACAGTTTATGCAAGTATTTACTGATACAGTATGAATTTGTTTGGTATCATTTGCTTTGGGTTTGAAATTATTTCGTTTATGTAATGAAGCTACAGCTTGTAATTCAAATTCTCTCAAATCTAAAAATTGTAACAATTCTTCAAATTTTGGACGATTTGTTGAAGATACTTGTCTAGCCCATAATTGGCGTGACTCGGAATCAAGTTTGTTTCTGACGACATAGATCAACCAACAATCCCATGATTTAACTGGTAGTTTTAAAGCACGTAACGCTCGAAATGATTCTCTTATAGAATTTGTCAACTTGCGTAAAGCATAAGGTGTTGGGTTTGCCGATAAAGCGGTTTGATCAACAATATTTTTTAAATGAGCATCAATAATGTATTGTTCTTTATCATATTTCGATATCAGTTCTTCCCATGCTTCTTTATAATTGGCATTGCTAATTGCTAAATGCTTTAAAGAAGATGATGCTTCACCTTTTATGCTTGATTTTAGAAATTGAAGCTTTTGAGCTTCAGACAAATTTTCATTTTTATCAACTAATGATCCAAAAAGATCATGATAGGATGGCCAATCTTCATACTGTCCTGTGAATATTGGTAAATTAATTTTAGGTAATTGAACATCAAATTTTTGTGGAATAACTTTGGTTGATTTTGAATCATTATTCAATGATGAAAGTATCGCTTGAGTATCTGTTTGAGTTTTTGACATTACTTGTAGTATATTGGATAACGGATTAAAATTAGGTTCATCACTTTTTGGTTGTGTGTCATCAGAACGCTCATTTAATTTTAATAAATCCAAACATTGAGACTTGATTTTAAAATATTTATTTTCAACTTCTAGACAGTATGACTCTTCGGTATCCTTTTCTGCATCCGTGATGAGGGTTTGGATTTTACATTGAATTGTTTCGAAATTTATAAATTCTTTTTCAAGTTTATCTAGTCTTACCTTAATTTCTGTTAAACATTGCTCTGACGATTCTTCAAAATTACTCACGAAAGTTTCAATACGTGTGATGTTCGCTTTGATGTATGATCTTTGTCTTTTTAATTCCTCCATAGTTGAATTTAAATTTGAATTTAATGACCGTTACAAAATTTTCGAATCACTATTAAATTTTATTTGAAAAACGTTAAATGTTAAAAACCGTTACTCCCGAAAGTATGCAAAATAAATTTGTTTCCCAATTAACGCTTGAGAAACACTGATTTTACACATTTGTTGTCACTGAATATTTCAATGAGTAATATTATGATATTTCAAATTTCACCATAGCTCACTAATATTGATACACTTTGTTATTATGTGATTTGGATTTTGGAATAGTTATATGAAATGTGTTGTAATACACATTCATACATATGTTGAGAATTACTTTGTAATTTAAAATTTTTTTTTTTTTTTTAAAAACGAATATTATTTAATTTTAAAAACGTATATGCCCGATGCACTATATCGGCACTTGTTTTCATATATAGCTGTGTACTCTACCATACATATAGCCATGTATATGTATGTGAGTGACGCTATTTTTCATTTTTTAAATTAAAGCAAAACGCGGCTTGTTATATATATATATATGTGCTATATATATAAAAACACTGCTTTATGAATATAATTCAGTAAATTCACTTTTTATTATTTTTTTTTAAATTAAAGCAAATGCGGCTTGTTATATATATATATGCTATATATATAAAAACACTGCTTTATGAATATAATTCAGTAAATTCACTTTTTATTATTTTTTTTTAAATTAAAGCAAATGCGGCTTGTTATATATCTATGTACTAATACCATAATGTAAGGTAGTGTTTTAACTAGGAACAAGAACTGATAAGATCTCAAATAAATGCGCAATTTCTGCACTAATACACATGTATCTGAGTTAAAAATCGATAGCAAGAAAAATCATGATGAGGAACTGAAAAAGAAGATTCGTTAAAGTTGTATTAGTGATGAGAAATATATAGGGTAAAGCACCTGAGTTGCGTCGAGTAATATAAATAAAAGACTTTTTCGTAATTTGTAAATTTAGTTAGTGTTTTTATTCACTTATAAAAATCATTTAAATACATTTTTCCATCTCCATCTTTTTTTTCTCCACATATAATGCACCTAATAAAGTGACGACCCATATTTAAAAAAAAAATAATAAAATATTGTATTTTTAAAACTATTTATTTCTTTTAAATTAATTTTATTAAATTTTATTTCTTTCTAATTAATTTTATTTCTTTATAATTAAGTAAAGTTTTTGGTTTTTTTTCCTTTATCTTTAAAAAATAAATGCACTTGGTTTTCTATTTATAGTCTTATTAATTGTTTTCGTACACTAGTTTATTTTATGAAAATAATCACAATAATAATATTTTATAATATTATCATTTACGCACTAAATATTATTTTAATTTTTTAATTTAATACACTTTATATTATTTTTTTTAAAAATCACTTAGAAAAACTAACTTTAATATATCACAACAGAACTGATATTGATAAGGTAATCACATATATCATACCGTATACTTTGCTTTTTACCTACAAAATTTGGCGCGATCTAAAAATTCTAATAAAATTAGAAGCCACGTGCTAGTGATGAGCAATTTTTCTAGTAAATAAACAAACACATGTTAAAGTGATGAGCACGTGTTTACTTGCGTGTAGAATATAAACCTATACAAGTAAAAAATGTTTGTAAGATAACAAAAAAGGTTGGGCTTAGTTTTTTCTTGTCTTTTTCAGTCTTATGCATGTTTTTCATTTATAAGAAAAAACAAAGGGGATATTTCATTCTCGCTTGAAGAGATTTTGTTTTTTTTTTTTAATTTAATTTTTTTTTTAGTGATAATAGTATATATTTGTACTCTTTTTTTGTTTGCGTCCTTTTTCATATACCGTTACCCGAAAGTTATTCCTCTTTATTAGTATCTACTCTTTGCTAATACGATGTATATAACTTCCTAATTGTATGTATTTGCGCGAGGCGATTTATAAGCTACTGTTTATCTAGTTTGCGCTCTATCGTACATATAACCATGTATATGTATGTGAATGACGCTATTTTTTTATTGAAGCGTCTGTGGCTTCTATTATATATATATTGAAATATATATATACAAACACTGCATAGTAAAAAATGTTTTAATAAACTTTTAATAACGGCAACCGATAAAACACTGAATATATTTGATAATCCTGCTCGGTTAGGACCAAAATGTAGATGCACCGTCTTGGGATCTACAAAATTGTTATATATATACAATTGAGTATGGATAATATGAAAAACGAATTTAATACAATGAAGCCGCACGTCCGCACCGACTGTTGGTCACGAAGAGGGAACTGTAAAAAACTGTTTTTAAAATAGAAATCAAACGCGTGGTTTTATTCTAGAGCACAACTTTATTTTAATGACTGTCTATGTCAAGAACGTAAGCTATACTGACTGTATATAATACAAAATGAAACTTAACTCTAAAATACAAAAAGAAAAGAACAAACGAAATAAAAGCATTGCCAAATGGCCAGGGTTGTCATCTTACTATCAACACAGATGGATGTTATTTTTTTTAATTTTTTGGTTTCACAATATGAAAAAATAATGCAGAAATGGATAATTTTTCTTATAAAAAAATTCATATAATTTATTTTAAATTTTAACATTTTTCCAATAGCTTTGAAAAATCACCATTAATGTGAAGGCTATTTTTTCCAAAATGTATTGATTAGTTTTCAACTTTATTTTTCAACGTTTCAATGTAAATGTTGACTTTCATAGTTTACTTTATTTTACTGGTAAAACAAAACATATATTATGTGCAAATATCAAATTTATTTTATGTCGAAATTTACAACAATGTCATTTCATATATTTTTATATTGTGCAGAATGTAAGTATTTTAGTAATTCAGATATTTGATTGTTTTATTTATGTATATAGGTACTCGTTCATTTTATTCATCTATAGATTTGAGTGATTCTTCGGAGAGTGTGAAATTTCGAAGGTAAAAATGGCCAGCGAATTTTTATCAAATTTTAGCAAAAAAGTTGCATGAACTCATGTCCAATAAATTCAATATTCGATACCAAAAAGGTGCACTTGTACATAGGGGAATGATTTTGGTTGCAAAAAATGATTTATAAATTAAAATATATTTAATTTTTCGTTTTGAAAATATGTTTAATTGTATAATTTGTTTAATATGACTTAATTTCTAATTAATTCGAAATAATTTTAAAATTCTCCTTCATATAAATTTTCAAATTTTCCAGGGGAATGACGTACTTTTTTTCAAATTTATTATATTTAAAAATACAAACTATGAATTTTTTACTGCAAGTGAAATACAGCATGCCGATTTACATTCAATTTTGATCAAAAGTTAAAAAAAAAGTTTTTTTCACTTTTTATTACTTACCAGGGGAATGACAATTTCAGTGTGACTACTTGGTTTTTGGTATTTCACCATATTATAACAATGCTCACAAATTTAACTCGTTAAAAGTTACAACTCTACTAAAACAAATATGAGTCACGCTATTCTCCTCAAACTCAAGTAACGGTTTATCATAACCAGAATTAATTTTAGGACAACTTGAGATTTTGACAGGAAATGACCATTTAACCCGGAGACACACTTTGAAATCTCCTAAATTCATCCAAAGTTTTTATAAGAATTAAGAATGCTGTTTTTTACGTTCTATTGTTGCTTTATTATTGAATACACATTTAAGTAGAATCATATTTAACTCTTATAATACAAAAATTCTTAAATAGTATAGAAACATGTTGCCTGAGCTGAGACATACCAGGGGAATGACAAAACGCATGTTCTATATAATTTTTTTCAAATAAATTCCAAAAATAGGTTAAAAATATCTGTTGAACCGAATAAAATATAAACTTTTCTTACTTTTCAAGGTAACTTATTTTATATTGTACGTAAATTTAACTTTTTATACTTCGGAGACCACAGATTTCACACTTTCCGAAGATTCACCCATTTACAAATTGTAATTTGATATTTTAATTATTAAACAAAGGCTTTTCTCGAATTTTGAAAGATACAACAAAGAAAATAATTACTTTCAAATGTGAAAAGTGTTGTTCGAAAAATTCAGCTTCAAATGTAAATTTTAATGGTTTCAAATTACACACAAACAACATATTTTACTTTCCTCACTTAATTTCATCTAAAAAGTTTAAAGCTAATAATGAACAACAATTTTGCAAAAATTTATCGAAACTATGGTTAATGGGTGAATTTTCTATGAAAATTATAAAGCCGGCAAGGATATTCTTGAAGAAAAAACTTTATTAAAATTCTAAAACCCTAAATTTTTTTTTCCAATTTTAAATTGTCATTTTTTTTTGTGAAATTGTACATTCACATAAAAAGAGAAGTTCATTTAATTCTTTAAGAATACAATTTTCAACAATCTTCAGTGTATTTGTCATCTTATTGAAAAAAATATTTCACTCGTATGAAAAAATTTGTTTCAAATCCTCTTTAGAATATGTACGTAATCGTTCATATGCATTTTTTTCTATCAATATTTCAATAAAACACTTATATTGACAATTTAATTTTCTAGTCTTTATATAACCTTATGATGACACTAGATTTATGTAGAAGGGATTTATTTTTTCTTTTCTTTGTATTCATGTATACATAGTTGTAGAGGTCGAAATCATAATTCTATTGAGAAGGAGGATTCATTTGGTGTAAAAAATGTTTTATGTCAACGAGATTAATTTTTTTTTTTTAAGTTTTATGTCTTTTTGCTCTTTGAACTTCTCTTTTCGAACATAAGATTTGTACATATTTTTATTGTTCAGGTTGAATTCAACTTAAAAAATGCATTATAAGTATATTTTTAAAAATGAAATTAAAAACTTCCTATTCCTACATATTAAAAAAAAAACAATGTCAATTCAAGTTTTTGTACATATTTTTAATTTGAAAACCCTATGAATTAAAAATCAATATATTGTGAGCAACGACGTTTAATCATACATATAATATTGGCAGTAGGTACTTGAAAATGTGAATAAGATAAAAAAATGAAAATTCGAATTTAAAAAAAAAAATTTTTTTTAACCGTGAATCGTGATGTTGTATTTCGAAATGTTCGAAATATATTCATGTACTTAAGTAGGTTCGAAGTGAGAAGATAAGGGTTAGGCCGTAAATAAATTATGGTTTTTCGATTCTTTTGGAAAAGCTGAATAAAGGGAATTTAAAAAAACTATCGTATGAATTACGAATGAATTTTAAGCTCTGAAGTGAAAGTTTTCCATTTATGCAATTGTTTCAATGTTTCAAAAATCACTCTATTCAGTAGATTTAAGGTCGCAAATAAGTGTTACATATGTTAAATTTCAATAAAAATAAAATAAATAGAAAAAAAAACATAAGCATATATAGAAAAAATTTTAATCATATAATTTTACATTAAAAAACGCGTAAATCCTTCTGCGTTGTATAAAGTACAGTATAATATGTGTGTAACAATTTTATTCCTGGGAGTTTTTATGATTTATTTGCTCCAAACGTACGGTTTTATAGTCTTACTTTTATTTCATTCAGGGAAAGAAGAAAAAAGTAGAAAAAAAATTTTCATTATGATATAAATTATTAAGTTATGAGTAGGAGTTTAATGATATATGAATTGAAACATTTTCTTTTGCAAGTCCTCGTGTGAGTGATTACATTATAAATTTCCAAAATGATTCAATGAATAACTTGAATAGTTTGTATTTAAAAAAAATTAATGAATAATTTAACACAATAAAGAGCGATTTATGATATTGTTAAGATAGAAATGAATGTAAAATTATTTAAAAAAATATTATTTTTAACATATTGTACATACGAGTACATATTTATTTTGTATTTGTATTTTATTTAAGTTAATGGATTCTTATTGTTATGTACTACATAGTAGTATTCTGTGCATACACTATATAGCTACATACTTATGTATATAAATTATCCAGAAGAGAAAGTTATAAAGTAATTTATTAGAGTGTAAATGATGTAAAATAATTTACATACTTACATACAGTTCGACATTATCTTCTACAAAATTTTACTTTTGATCTTCATCAACACATGTACTCGTATAGTGCAGATCATAATGTGTGAAATACTCCTTTGCGAATTAAAAAAAATTAATTAACAATTAATAAACTGTATCGTGTTTAATGGAATCTTAATTATAAATTTCTGTTACATACACCATATGTGATACAATAAATTGTACAATAATTGCGGATAACTATTATAGATCATTGAATATTATTTCGTATATCATTTTTGATTTAGCTATCTATTATATGAACCATCCAATATCTGTACATTCGTTATATGGTTTAAAATTGTTGTAATGGATCGACTTTTCATCATCAGTAAGAATATATTTCGCCTATTCTATGCATGACAGACGGGACAATTGTAAAGTCCCAAATGCATTTAATAAAAAAAGAAGAAAACAATAAAATTAAACACTGAAATTAATTTTTTTTAATTGTTTATTTTTTTTTCTGTTCTGTTTGATAATGCACATTATGAAGCTAAAACAACACTGTACTATTTGTCATAAAATGCATTTGGTAACTAGTTATTTCAGCTTAAAAATAGCCCCCGAAAACCTACTTAATGTCGGTGTTATGTGTGTGTTATGTTTATGTACCTGATTTTTTTTAAAAACAAGCTTTAGTAACAAAACAAACGTACAGTAGTGAATTATATACCTGGTAAACCTATTTACCCTATTATTTAAAAAAATATTGTTAGGTTTGATGTAACAGCTCACGTGGAATGGGTGATTTGCATTTACCCTTGTCATTGCTTGATTTTATTTACGTACCTCGTGAACAGTTTCGAAAACTACGATAAATTCCACAGTTAACAGCTTAATTATATCGATTTGAAATTAAGTTATCATTTGTGTAAAACAATTCTATAAATAAAACAAAAACCAAATCAAATCGGCTAATTATCCTTTTATGTAGACTAAAATTTGACCAATTTCAGTGTACTTGATATACGGTCATCATAAATTATAACTATTAATGTTCTTATATTTTTTTATTAATGGCCTATTCTACATAATATTTAAGTATTTACCTAAATTTATTACTTTCATAATTCATGTTCTAAATCTATACAAACATTAATTAGCCTAGCTTTTTATCAAATTATTGAGAAATGAATACATAATATTTAAAGGACTGTTATCAAGAATGAAAATAAATCATAAATACAATTCAAGAAAAAGGATAAATACAGGTTCGCATACTGTAAATCAACATCTTATGCGGTCACGTAATATCATGAAACTTAAATATTTCGTAATATTGTCAAAAATAAGCAATTTAGATAGGTAGGTGATTTTGTGATAAACTGCCTAATAACATGATTTTGGTAAAAATGTAACAATGACTTGGTGGGAATAATTATTTATAGTGTTGATTGGCTCTAAAAAGACCAAAGATAAGGTTTCGAAGAATTTTAACAATTTTTGTAGATTATTAAAATTTCTTATATTATCTATTTTTTAATTTCCTAAGTTTTTGTTTTTTTTTTATTTTCCGAAGTTTACATTTAATATCACGGGCAAAAAACACAATTGAAACTCGGTATTAAAAAAGTACTATATAAAGTTCAAGCTAGTACAATATGATATAAGCATTAGTCCTTGATTGTTACTTTTTTATTAAAAGGATTTTTTTTCATAAACTCAAAAAACGAGCAATAATATTTGCAGATTTTTACAGATTTTATGTTGTACATAAATGTGCTAAAGACAAAAAAGCAGTTGTAAAAGCCGGACATTTTCAATAATTGTCAAGAAATTTTAATTCCTAATTGCTAGAAATCACGCAAGAACTTTATATTCTTGGTACATAAGATATTCAGCAGTACTAAGTAAATCTTTTGTCATAATAAATTTTTCACAAGTACGATTCTGTTGAACGATATCGTTGCAGAGAAACAAAAAAATAAAATAAATAAAAACACTACGAAATGTACAACACTGAGGATATTTGAATTTTATTTACTTACTTTTAGTTTTACCTTTTCATTGTCTTTATTGTGTTGCAAAGTAACATGCAACAAAATTTATGAATATAAAGAGAAATTATTATATGTTGACTTTTTTACTATTTTACACTTGGTATATCATACCACAATGAATTGAACTTTCGTTTGTTCAATAAAAAATGTATTGTTGATTTACTGACACTATTTGAATCTTCATATAATAAATTGTTTACATTTGAAGATATTTTTGATTTAAGAACAATGCTGTAAGTTAGGTTTTGAAGTCTTTGATATAATTTTTAAATAATTTTATGTTCCTTGAGAAATCCTTTTTTTCTTCATAATTCTCAACTAAAAGCTGATTGTTGATGAAAATTATTCGTTTAATTACATGACCAGCAATAGTGATACACAGGAAAAAAAATGGATTGAATTTCAATCTAAACCGGTGTTGAATAAGGTCCGTCCTTTTGGATAACAATTGTTTTTATCTTTTTGGATAAACCAAAATGAGTTCACAAATTTAATCAAGTTTGAGTTTTTGTAAATAACCCTATAGAGTTGTTTCAAATTATACAAAATTAATATTTTATTTCGACCGAATTTAGTCTTTTCATTTTCATTACACCAAATGGTGTAATTACCGAACATAATATGTACATATTTCAATAAAATTTCACAAATTTGGAGTAAAATTTTGTCCAAATAAATAATTCCAAAATAATGCTTTTTCTGGTATAATTTGAGTTTTATCTTTTGAAATGGAGTAAATAAAACCAAAAATTATCTGTTTGGCTACAATTTTTTTATCCATGTGAATAAAATATAAAATCACACTTCCATATTTTTTGCTGTGTAGATTTATAAAATTCTTTATAAAAAAAAAAATAGATTATTATAGGGCTATTGTTGCACTTCGACCTATAAAGATATTTTGTGCTTTCCTTACTTTTTATAGCTTTAGACTTTTGAAGAATCCAAAGATAATAATTGAAGGTGTGCTCCATATTCATGAGGTTTGAGGAAGAGTTAATAAATATATGTTATGTAGCACATTCGTTTACTGGACCAGTGCCTCACATTCGTACAAAATATGTTTTGAGGTTTCTTTGGAATATAAAAAAATATAACAAAAAAACAACAGTGGAAAAGAGTTTATGGAACTATTTTTGAAACTCATTTCTGGTTATAAAAATATTTTCTAAATTTAACTAAATTTTACAATTAAATATTAATGAACAGATACATATATGTAGGTATAGTACATAATATATGACACAAACCACATTGAACATGTTGGTTGTCGCTGTTTGCTTCCATATTTCTATATAGTACATATGTAGCTTATAAATTTTGTACATTTGGATTAAAAATTAAAATAATAAGAGATACAAAAATGATAGCTTATTTTATTTTGGTGAATAAGTATTTGAAATATTATTCTCAGCTTTTAAGCTGAGAAGTTTTTTAATTATCTTCAACTTTATTTTATTATTTTTTTCTAAGGAAATGACTATATTGTCTTCATTTGAAGGTAGTAGATTTAACCGTATGTATTCTAATTTAATCTTTTCTCATGTTTGTTTGTTTTTTTTAAAATAATAATGTGAAAAGTTGAAGTAATTTTCAACAGGAAAAATGTAGGTATGGCTTGTTATTTCAAAAGCAGACAATACGCGAAAGTAACAAAAATTTTCACGATTGTGGTTATTTTATAATACAGCGGTGGGTGTTCTAACAAGAACCAGAATATTGTGCCTTCAAAATAAGTATTACATTCGCAAGAAAACAAAAAACTCTTGAAAAAGTCATACTTTCTATCTGCAGCCATCTCACGAGCGTACATTGAATGGATCTACGTCGTAAATTTTCTTATTTTTCGGTCGAGTAGTACCTACATACAATATGCAAAAAAAAAAAAAAAAGAGTAGTAGGAGAAACGTCGAGCCTGTTAAATAAACAATATATTACCAATAATAAACCAGGGTAGGGTGGTGGCTCTCTAGTGATTTGGAGTTATATGAGTACCATTGATGTAGGCGGACTCCATTCTACCACTTTGGTTTGGAACATTTCTAACAGTTCGCACTGATACACATTTATTGAATACTTTTTCAACTTCATTTTGTAAACACGAGACACTAATTTTAGTATTTTTTCGAATTTCTTTAAAAATCCATCATTTTTCTTATATTTATATTCAGATTTTTCGGTCAACCTGATTTTCCACCTTTTTTTTAAAGCATGAAATTTTTCTTAACGTTTTTCATATTTTTAAAATTAGATTTGGCTCTTTTAATAGTTTAATGAAATTTCAAAATATGCATTATTTTTCACTTTTTTTCTGTTTCAACGTCAAAAGGGTGCGAATACTTTTTCGGCCTATGTTTCTATATTAATGAAATTTTTTCTTTATTTTTCATTCAAATTGAAATAAATCTCATTATTGAGGGTATTCACGATGTGGTGTATTTGTTAGGTGTATTGTTTGTTGTACTGTTGTTAAATTATACAACAGTACCCGTACACGGGTGTGGTGTAAATTTTTTATATGGACAGACAAAGTACAACACTATTGTAAATGTACAACACCTTTCACCTATTGTTAAAAAGTGTAGTAGTGTTGTATAATTTTGACATTTGACAGCTTTGTGTTTTAATTGTTTTCAAACTTAAAAACAAATAAAGCAAAAACAAAAGAGGTTTATTTTATGTGATTATTTAATGTAATTCAAAACAAATTTATTAAAAAATGTCAACAGAAAATAAACAGTACCACAGTACAGTTACAACAGTATTTAAAAGGCGCTCATAATTTTTAATACACACTACACAGTGTTGTAAACGTACACCTTTTACAAGGGTACACCACATCGTGAATACCCTTATTATTTTGTAATTAAAAATAATATGACCATCTAAACATATGATTTAAACAGGAAATTATTGTTATGGTGCTTTCATTTTTCTAAAAATTACGATATTTTGTATCGGTAGTACAGGGTGCGGATACTTTCTGTACATTACTTCAGCTGTCACAAAAGTGTTGTTTCCTACTAATGTACTGTGTTTAAACACTTTAAAGTTTTAAGCTGAAATGTTTGTTTAGAGGTTACTAAGTTATTCTCTTTCGATTATAATACTAATAACTAACGTAATGTGAACATTTTAATTAATTATACATCCATAATGTTCGCGTTACAAAAGATTTAATTCAATTTACATAGGTACATATAAGCATTACTTTACTATATATGATATCCTTCAACATTTCAATAATCTTGCTTATTTACTTTTAAACAGCTGTAAATAATCTTCTTCATTAAGTTTGAAAAATACCTAGTAGCTATAACAAGCTACTTTTTAATTAAACTTCGGAAAAAACTGAACAAGAATAGCTAGTACTCTACACAATTTACAAACATTCCGGCTGAACTGTTCCAAAGCAAAATTACAAGAAAAGGATTAAAATTGCTCGTTTGTTATTTAGTATACATACATGGATTGGATACATACATATGTATGTATTAGTTTATAGATTTGAAAAAGAAGAAAAAACTTCAAAATTTTCATTCTAAAATTTTTTATTAACTAGAACTACATTACTTTGTTTTTATTTTTCGTGTACAACAGAAATTAAAAAAAGTTCGTTTTTTTGTTACAGAATTTTACTTTTGATCTGTTTTTTCTTTAAATATATTTCCTTTTGAGTTTTATTCTACCTAGTCGATGCAAACATACACACATAGATTTATTGATTTGAAAAGTAAAGAATAAATATAAAAAAACAACAATCCAGAAATGTAATAGAAAAAAAATTAAAAGAATATTGTTTTGACTATGGTTGCATTTTAAAATTTATTACAAAAATCGTTTCAGGAAAAAATTAAAAAAAAGAAAAAACTAAGCGGATAATGCGATTTACTTCAATATTTTATTCTTTTCACGTCAAATTCAAATCAAAATCAACGTTATTCGAAAAGAAAAATAGATGTAATAAAATTAAATTGACCAAAAGTTAATAAACTTGATTCATTGATGCGTATGAGACATTTAAACTTTACAATTTGAATCAATAGCAATTCAAAAAAATTTAAAACACATACATACACAGATACACTCCCCCACTTACACTTTTGTTATTGTTTTTTGTATTAGGTACTTACGAGGATACTTTTATTTGGTACACATATGCACTATACATGTACAATGTACATGTATACTATACAGTTTTAATAGATACTGAAAACGTTTAGAGGAAAAAACAATTAATTTTACGTATAATTAATTGGAAAAGAAAAAAAAATCATAGAGTTTAAAATAGCTTTGTTTTAAATTTGTCTAATAAAGAACTTTTCTTTAAGGTTTTTAATTCAAGAATTGAAAGAAATAAATTGATTTGAAAAAATTGGTGTTCTACAAATATGTAATTTTAATAACTATTATTTCCAAGATAACTCATTTGTTCGTTTTAATTAACAGGATTTATGAATTTATTTATTGGTACTTTTCGTAAAATAGATTTGTTGGGTTTCTATCTACGTTATTTTTCTTTTTATTCCCGGTCTATAAAGGTTCTACACCAAAAATTAAAATTTAAAAAAATTAAAATCCGATTTTTGTTGTTTTTTTAAGGAAGTGATTTAAGTTCTAGTTTAAGTATGGACATACATACTTTACTACTTAACTTACATATATGTACATAGACTTTACATAATTTATCTTTGAAACGACTGCACGCAAATTGTCTTGCTATGCTACTGTTTTTCCTTTTTTTCTTCTAGAAAAAAGGTTTACTTCAATACATTTTTGAAAAATTTGTGGGTCTGGTTTTACGGCAAAATACATATTATAGTGTAGTTGAAAAAACAACGGTAAATTGTTGGAAGTTTCAAATTTAATACAAAACACCAACAAAACAGATGCTACAAAGTAAAAAAGTGTGAATTTTTATATTGAAGGTGTTGAGTAAATGAATTGAGGAACAAATAAAACATATCATAACTACTGCTTCGTTCACTTTTATAATTGAAACAACACACGTAGGTACGTACACATGTTCCTTTAAATAATAATTTAACGCATACGTCAGACATTTAACATGTCAAAAAAACTTTGAATTGAACAAATTTTATAGTTGTAATCATGTATATTTTTAAAATGTTTGTATTTTTAGTGGCAAAAGTGATTTGTGATTTTTAAAGCTTCACTTCGCTTATTTACATTTTTATGAAATTTGGCAAATTAAGTATTTCTTTACTTTTATACAAAAAAATCATGTTGTTTTTTTTGTTTTTAACTTGAAAATTTCTTTAAGAAAATTAATTTAATGTGAAGAATTTGAAATTATGTTATCTGTTATTTTGGTTAATTATAATCTACTGTTTCAAATCTAATTTACATGTTTTAAAACAAAAATGCAATTCTAATAGAAAGTAAAAATGTACACTACACAAAAATTACGTAATTTTTCTACAATCACTACATTATGCATTCGTTTCAACTAAATTGTAACTAAATGATATTGAATATTATTTTGAATTATCGCACGCTTATGCTAAACTCATATGTACGAACTCTCATAGTATATCCTTGCTCTATAAACTTCCCCTTAAATTAAATATAAAATAAATTCTCTTATTATCCTTTTTCAAGTTCCACAATATGAGGGGATATAAATCTCAAAATTTTCTCAATTCTACAAACTATTTTTTTTTTTTTTTTCATATACAAAATTGTCTTCTCCTGATAATAAATGTTGTGGTATAACGGATCTTTTTGAAATATATTGTGTTATGAAAAATAATATAGGTAGTATGTATTTCCAATTTTCTCAAATTTTTGTGTCATTGTTTCTTAGTTGTTTTTTTTTTTTCACTTTTATTATATGAATAAGTTCCAGTTTAATTGTTATTCTCCGTCAGTAGGTGGTTTCTAGCATTTTATTTCTTGAGTAAAACGAAAAAAGAAAAAAAATCGTATAAGATTGAAAGAATACTGAGATGTTGTATAAGATGATTTGACAGTTTTATTATTATTCTACGATGGTAAAAAAATAAAAAATAAAACTTCCTTTTTTCGACGCCCACACACTTTTTACGTCTTCTAAAAATTTTCATGGGACGACATTGGAACTCCTATTGAAATTTTTAAATCATCTTTTGTTTTATTATTATTATAAATATTTTATTTTTTAGAAATTTAAAAATGGCTAAAATTTCTCATTAAATAATTGTTTTCAAATTTAAGAATTAGATCAATAAGTTTCAACAAGAAAAATGAAAAAAAAAAATGTATTTTATAAATCTTGGAAAAATTGATAAAATACATCTGAGAGAAGATCTTTCTTAAAAAAAACTTGAGAATTAATTTTATAAAGTTGAAAAATGTGTTATATAAAATGAAAATGCTGAAGGGTAAAAAAAAATTAAAAATATAAAAATGAACTGTCATTGGCATGTATGTACTTTGAATTTTTCAGAATATCTTCTATTATATTAGATAGATTTTTTTGTTACTATCAGTTATAAAGTTTCCATAATTTTGGCTTATTTATACATGAAATGAGAAACTGACTATAAAGAAGAATTGAATTAATTGTTGTTCACTTTTTTGTATAATATTATTTTTTTTTTGAGTGAATTCTGTGTTTTGTATTTATGTAGATTAACTCCAAAATGTAATGCAAAATAAAGCTAACATTTTTTCATGATTTATGGGTCGACACATAGTACATATATTATATGTACGTATGTTTTGTAAAATTATAGTTATATATTGTCTCATCTAACACAGCTTCATTATTTTATATAGAAGTCAATGTGAAGAATATTAATTTTGTAAAGCCTTTTTATGGTTTTATTTCAAAAGATTGAAGATCAATGACAATTTTCGTAGCTGTTTGAAGGAGTTATTATAATGTAATAAATACTTGAAATTCTTAAAAGTTCAAGGTTTAAAAAAATGAAGTAGAAATAAGTATGAATTAATTCATAATTTTAATGCTCCGTTTTGCATGCTATTCAAGCTTTAATTTAAAAAAAAGATGTTCCTAGGAAAATCAAGACTAACTATAGAAACTGTGTTTGGAGAAAAGGTTAAATTAATCTGATCAATCTCTTACTGCAGCACTTACAGTGTTGCAAGCTGTACTTTTTTTTATAACATATGCCTAGACATCCAATTTTTTTTTTTTTTTTTTTTGAGAAATAACCTTTCCAAATTGACATTTTTCAATATTTTTTCTGTTATATGTTTCCAAATGTTTCTGACCTTGAAAACATTTTTTTTTAGAAATGTTTCAAAACATTTCAAAACGACATATGGAAACTCCCATGAGAAATTGTGAAAGACTTGCGTTTTATTAAAATTTTTACTGGCTCTTAAAGGTACATAGAATGGAAGAAAATAATAACTTTCCAGTTTTTATTATAAATTTCAAGTTGTAGAATGAAAAGAAGAAATAATTTATTTCGAGCAGTTTAACAGCTGTGGAATAAATTTGTTATTCAGAAAGAGAGAGATTTTTTTTATTTTTCTTGACTGGAGAAGAGAATTTTTCAACTTTATGGAAGGAATGAAAAAGAACAAAAATTAACTTTAAAAAAAAATGCATAATTTGAGTTCGACTTGTGGTAATAACTGAATTTTTATTGAGAGATGTGTAAATTGATTTTTTGTTTTAAATTTATAAAAGAATATGTACATATGTAAATACTTGAAAAAAAATATTGCATTTTTTACTTTCTACGTAATTTTAGTTTTTTTTTTTTTAAATTTTTGAAGTAAAAAATGAAATTTACAAATTATATTCAATTCAATCCATAATGCATATGCACATTTTTTAGTTGATCACCAACACTGCCAATTTTTTCAAATTTTGGAACCACGAATTTAACGAAATGTAGTTTTTAAAGTTTTTAAAAAACGCTAATCGTAATAGGTAAAAATTTTAATTCTTTGTTTTGTTGTGTCTTTGGGTATACAGTGGCGCTCATAACATTTGAAAATTGGTAATAATTATTTGGATATTTTTTGTTCGGCACAAACCATTACTTTACTGCCACCGAAATTAAGGTAGATGGTATTATGTATAATATGTATGGGTTTTTGCTGAAATCGTGCTAAAAATCATAGAACAAGCCAACAATAATAAATTTTTTCCAGTAACAACATTGACTATTCCTAAAAATTTACTGAGCACGCTTTTTCGGAACGGACAATTGTAATTCGTCCTTCATTTAAGCTACAGTCTTTGTTAATTTTTTATTTTCTTCTTTTTATAAAAATGTTTATAGAATAGAAAGTATTTTATTTATTTTATTCTTTTTTTCACAACTTTACGATTTATCAAACATGCGTCGGTGTATATGTAGTAATTTTTTTTTATTGTTTATCAAGAATTTTTTTTTTGGCATTTTTAAAAAATTTATGAAACTCATTCAATGTTTTAATTCAAATAAGTTGATTAATTTTTTCACTGCTAACAATAATTGTCCAAAAAAAAAAAAAAAAGTGGAACTATAAAAATTTCGCATCTTCTAGGAATGTCTACTTCTTTTTATCATTTGTTGTCTAACGGAATTCCCAAATTATTCCAGAAAAAATGTTTTCAGGTTTGCTCGAATCATACAGTTTTATAATCTTTCTAGGACTAATTATATTCTCTAACTACAAAGCTGAAAAAAAAAATTCCTGAAACTATAGAAACTTTTCATAGTGTATTTCCCAACATTCAACATTTCCAATTAAATAACATTGAAGAATTCTAAGTAGTTTTTTTTTATTCGAGTATTAAATATATTATTCGTTTCTTTTAAAAATGACCTTGGTATGAAATATAGTTTTTTTTTTAAACTTTATAATATTCAATAAAAAATTGTATATTATGTTTAAATGACTTATTAAATCTTCAGTCTGTGTTTAAATTTTTAATAACATAAGTTACTGCTTTTTCAAAATTGCAACAAAAAAAAAAGTTAGACATGTCTTTTCAGATTTATAAAAATTTTAAACACATTGCATTATAAGTAAACGAAATTTGAGAGAAAAAAAGAAAAGAATGCAAAACAAACACTTATTTCTCCATAAATTCCAATTTTCTTTATCCAGAAATTTCAAAAATCCATAAAATACTAAAAATCTATATTGTCTAAAAATTTTCATTGCTTACAATAAACTAAAGAAAGTATTGTTTTTCAAGAATAAAATAAGGAAATATGCTTGAGTGAAAATTTTGTTTCCGTTCAAAATTTTCAATAGTGCATATTATATTCGTATCACTTGTATGTATGGTGTGTATATGTTCTTATTATTTTAAGATATTACGACAAAAGAAAATAGTTTTTTTCTCCTTTTTTGTTGTATCTATACATTTATAATAAAGTAGCTGCAGTTTATTTTATGTTCTTGAGTACACAGCATACATACATATGTATACTTTTTATTTTCATTCAATACAACAATATAATAATTTTGGAATAAGTTTCAAAAAAACTGTCAAATTGTTACAATAATGTTAAGATATTAGTTTATATACATACTTATATATTAACTGTATATATATGTACGCGTTGAAATTATCACCATACTGTATCTTTTGTTTAAAAACTGAAAACTTTTAAGGCCAAAAATTTGAAATAAGAAAAACAGTCTCCAAAATATATTTTATGCACAACGTATGTATGTAGTGTATAAATAGAAATAATTATGTCTGAAAAGTATAAAAGGATAATCTTAAACAGTTATAATTTATATTTTCAAAAAATAAACAGTTCAAACTTTAACTTTGTCTTAAAGTTTTGTTTCCGTTGCTCTGTGGCATTTTTATCCCGGAAAACAAATAAAGAGCTAAAAGCCTAAATGTGAAATAATAAAAAAATCAAAGAAAAGTTTAAAGACTGCATTGAAAATACAAATAATCATTGAACCGAAATATTTCCATTAAAGGTAAGCTTCTTATCAGAGATATTACCTTTCAGTCGAATGGTACATCATTAACAACAGATACTTTAGAATCTAAATGAACTATTGGTTATATAAATATGTACGTAAGTAATGTAATGCAGTATATAAACACTCTACACGATAAATGAAAGTTTTTTATTTGGCAAATTTACGTAATTTTGATTTTTTTTTAAAGTGCTTTGATTTGAAATAAACACATGCTATTTATAGTAGTTTTAAAGCTAATTGAGAAGTAGAATATTTATTTTTTAATAATATTTTATTTTAAACTTTAACATGCAACTGAGTTTTTCTCTTTAACTGAGGGACATCTGAATATTTAACTTTTTCAATAAAATCAAATAGGTATAGACTTTGTTATTGATTTACCTATATTTAACCTGTATTATAAAACATCCATACATACTTATAGTACATGTCTTACACTATGTGTCATAAATCATCGGTAGAGAAAATTTATTTATACCCATATATTGTATGAATAGAAGATTTTTACAAATACTTTGAGTTGTATTTTCTGTGTTAAAATAGGTTGTTTTTTAATGGAATACTTACTTATCTTTTAAAATCGAGTAAACTAAGAATAATGTGTGAAACCCGAACTTTAATTAAAAAAAAAAAACTTCATAGACACATTTAAACGTCTACTCCATATTTTTAGACAAAACTTTCTTTTTTTAGCCAGAATATTGTTTTGAGGATCTACCTACTACAAAATAAACTTCAAATGCTAAATATTCGCGCCCAAAGAGTAAAAGTTAAAAAGCAAATTAACGAGGAAAAGCCAGACATTTTAAAAATGCATACAAAAGTCCACTTGTTCGTTTTCCTTACCACTTTGTCGTTTGAGTAGTTATTTATCTATCTATGGCTTTTTATTCTAATCAAATTGGAGCAATACAATATTTGAAATCAAATTAAGAAGTGTCAAAATTATCTAAATTATTGCGTGGACAGTAGTAAAATTTCATATATTTGTAGATGTATTCAATTAGTGTGTCGGTCTAATTTTATGTTCAATGTTTTCAGTTACCGAAAAATCGCTGTGTTTTTACCATTTTTTCAAAATTCAATGTATGTATGCTGAGATTTTTTTCTTGATTGACGAGAAAAACACTATACCCCAATTCATGTAAATTGGATACGGAGATATTCAAAATCAAAACCGATTTTGTCTACAAAACGTATGAAAATGAATGCTAGTGTTAATGAAAAAAAGCAAAACCTACAGCTACATATGTACATTATAACATTTTACATCAATATTTTCTTTCTCCACCCCCATAACATTTATTTTTGTTCCCATCTTCATTCACCAATACTCTGCTTAAAAAAAGTACAGTAAAGAGATATTCTAATGCTAAAAGTTATAAAATATAATGGAAGGCTAGAAAGTAGGTAATTTCATTTAAAAACCTTAGCATCAAGCATATGAAAAGAAAAAAATGTTTTTTTGACCTGAAATATGATTATTCAATAAAGAAATTAAATAAATAGATTAATTTGAATGTGTAATGTATTTAGAGTTTCAAGGTTGGTACAATAACTTATTTGTTTGCTACAAACTAAAGTAAACAGGATATAATACATAATTTTCTAGTTTATATAGAGGAAAATATAATATAATATATTTTACTTCATAAATAAGTGATCATAGAATAAATTTACACATTTATGAAGAATATACTATGTACGTGTTTTTGTAAAGATACTGCAATGGATTAAATTATGTATGTAGAAACATCAATATCTACGAAGTGAGGAAAAATATTTTGGTTTTAAGATTTAATATCTCTGTTCATCTAAACATTTGTATTATGAGTATCTAAATTAATTTTAATTATTTATTGGGTTGACCAACTCTTATCACAATATTGGAATGTAGTTATGGTGAAAATTAGCCACAAATTATGTATTTATTATTTATCGATTAATAAATATCTAGATTCCAATATCGACATAATTTCAATATGAAGCATTTGCTTTCAGTTGAAAAAAAGGATGTATGACTTATGCATGATAATGATATATAGTATGTACATACAATTATTTACTTGTATATGATAATGTCTGTGGTTTTCCTAAAATAATGATAATTTTGAATGATTTAACACATTGCGGTAGAAGCTAATAAAAATTATTAACTGTGAAACCATATATTCTTTCACGATATTTTATTAGATTTAAGTTTCTTTAATGACCACAAAAAAAAAAGAAAAACAGTTAAAGAAATTTCTTGTACATTTTTCTTTTCAACTTCAAGAAATCAAACTTTAAAAAAATAAAAACGTAAACACATCCTTTTTGAACAAATAATAATTTCTATTCAAAAAAAGTCTTTATTGCAATAAAATGTAAAACTGCAATAAAAAGAGCTTCAACTAGTATTTTCCGGAATCGTGTATGAATGTTCTACTGTTCAAAAGAAAAACTAGCTACCAAAACAAAAACTTTCACATTCATAAAATATTCCATAACAAACTTGGCAAGGATTATAATTTGTTGGGACTAACAAAAATTCCACATATGTACATACATATGTATATATGAATTTCAATGTTATTTTTTAATACTTTTGTGTATTTTCTTATTGAATTTAAGAATACAGGGTATTTGGGACTAAACAAATAGGAATACATATAACCAAAACTTTATCTAGACGAGATAAGTAATTTTAACCGTTTAGTCTAAAAGTTAATGCTTTAAAATGAAATCATGATCAAGTTCATAAGTTAATAGGGTCACAATAAAAGCAATAAAAGATTGATGTAAAAGTTGAATTTTTTTAAAAATCAATTTCTCTTATTAAAAGGTAAAAAAACTAGCATGCTCATAAAGTATTTTTTGTTGTTGTTAAATTTTGAATTTTTCTCAAGAATTTAGAAAAAAATTTAGCACAACTAGGCACTCTTTGGAAACGCCAAGAACTTCTTTGCAGTTTTAAGCATAGAGTGACTATTAAGTGGAATATTTATATAGTAAAAAGTTACACGGTAATTTATTAAAAAAGAACTCCAAAACGATGTTATGTTTCTCTTAATGAAACTTACTTGCTTGTGGCTTTATTTCTATTTGCTTAGTCCCAAACACCCTATATAATATAAAAATAATGTTTGTTGTACAATAATATTTTAAATGCTTTCAGACTTTGGACTCATTGTGAATGAAAGTATTTAGAATTAAGCCATATGGAAATTTTTAATTATTTGAATTTTAATTATTTGAAGTTTTTAATTAAGTAAGGATAATAATGTGGCATTGTTTTTCTTCAGAATACGAAAGAATTAAAAATATTTTTTTAATATTTTAAAATTTTAAAAAATGTACATAATAATTTATAATGTTCTTAAGAACTTCTTTAAATTTTAATATTAAGTGCTAAGAATTTAAAGGAAAAAACTAATGTCCCAGTAAAAAAATCAAAATCTTTACTTAACTGAAAATGGAAAATATGAAAAAAATTCTTTTCAAATCATTTTTAAGTATTTGAGTATCCACTAACTTAGGCATAAAATTTACATAAATTTTCAATGATACATTTAAGAATTTCTTTACATTCCATTTTTTTTTTTCTACTTCATACGAGAACATGCTTTTTATCTTTTATTTATCCTAAAATTTTATTGCCAATAACAAAATAGCAAAGGAAAAAAAATTCTTTACACACAAGTTGGCAAAAGTTCAAAAGTACACCTTTGTTTATTAATCTGTTTTCAGTAAGATAAAAAAAAGGGCAAAAAAATGTCTTCAAAGAAATCTTTTCATAACGGAAAATTGTTTTTTTTTTTTTTTGCAATTTTATATTTTCCTTTGTGTTGTTGGATAAGCCTTTTAATTTCTATTATTTTTAAAAATTTTTCGAGCATAATGTTAAAACTTAAAACCAAAAAGAATGTGAATACGAGTTTTCGAAACTGCTTAGTTCATTTCTGGTTGTTTACTTGTAATTTGAATTTTTGTCAAATTTTAAAACTAAAAAAGTGTCGTGTATCTTTCAATATTGTATTTTTAATTGAAAATCTTTTGTACTTTATTATTGTAGTTTTTTTTCTGTATTCATCAATAACTAATATTTTAAAAAAATATTCATGCTTGTAGACCTTTTCAGTTCCTTTTACATACTATACTTTTTTTTCACTTTTATTATTCAAATCCTATACAAAACTTTCCTTTTACATTCGAAGAAAAATGTACAAAATGTATGTATGTAGATTGTAGATATATATGTATGTATATTCTTAACTATATAACTTTGAAATAAGCCATAAATTTATAAAATGAAAAGTTTTTAAATTCTTACGAGTTCCTTAAACAATATTTAGAGACTCCATATATATACATATGTATGCACATATGTATGTACATAGTACATACATATGTATGTGTGTATATTGAATGTATATTGAAATCATAAATATGGCAGCTATAACAAACAGCAAAAATATGAACTCATCTTTATGGAAATCTCTTAACTTGTGCATTTCTTTTGAGAATTCATGTGTGAACTATAAATGGAATTTTTAACCAGATAACACCTTATGTACTCTTATGATGATAATATTTTATAGGAGTACTATACTTAAATATTTCAACGAAAATAAGTTATATCAAGTCTCCAGTCTAATTATGCTTATGTTATGTTTTGTTTTAGATATCATAAATTTTCATAAATTTTAAATATTTCATTTTATGTTAAGAAGGCTTATATTTTATTGTAAAATAACTTTCGAGTGGTTTAAAGTTTGGACTGAATTAAAACTTTATATTAAATCCTAAATAGGCTCAAAAATTGTAAAAAAATTGTAGAATTGTGTTCTTCTCGCAAGGAAGTAGTTTACATTGAGTCAACATTTGATAATTTTTGATATATAAGCTTTAACATGACATACATAAACATATGTCCTTATTGGCGCAAATTCTATTATATGCAGACGAAAAATACCGTTTAAAATGTGACAAAATTGACATTTTTTACAAAAACCGTTATTTCTTTGTCACAGGATATTTCAAGACAACAGTTAATAATGAATTTTAAAGAGAATTTCTGTTAGGTTTTTACAAAAAAAATATTCCAAAAAATTCAGTACTGATAATATACGTACATATTTTGATGAAAATTTATGATTTTATTTTAGAAAACAATTTTGATCGAAATTGACTGAATACAATTCGATCAAAATAAATATGAAACACTAATTTTAATTTAATTTTGATCGAAATCTGTGATATCAGTAAATGTTTTTCTTATTTTTCAGTTTTATCAGCAATCAGCCATATGATTATAATATTACAAAGGTTATTTATAATAATATGAAATTTTAATTTAAATAAAACAAAATGAATATCAAAACATATCTCGTATAGTATTAATAATACACTTAAATATGTACATTGTGTTCTGTTTTGTTCCTTCTTCTGTTCTCGTGTATTAAAAAGAAAATTTTATGCAATTTAATTTTGGAAATATTGTAAAATTATTTTTTGTCAGCAAGCCCTTCATAAAAACAATAAAAATAATAATACAATTTTATAATGGTTATAATTTTAAATAATTAATTTAAAATTAATACCCGTTTTGTCATTTTTCTTTTAACTACATACATAATATGTAATATGTGTAGCTATACCATAAATGAAATATATCCGGGAATACTACACCTTTTCCAATGTTCCCAGAACAAATACTCCTTCATAATATAACGTTTAATATTTCATTAGTTTTTAGTTGAATAACACCTCACATCTTACAATCTGTATTTGAATGCTGCCTTAAATATAATATATATAAGTATGTACACCATATCATTCTCATACAAAAAGGGATGAATATTGTCTTTGAAAATTTGTCCTTATTTGTATCTATTAAGAATATGTACTCGTATATAGAAGAAATAACTACTCCAATCCAACTACCATTATCATGCCTCCTTTTTAATTTATGTTAATAGCGGTAATATATTACGAGGTTTTGTTACCTTCGTATGTTGGTAATTTGTACAGTGTAAAATGATGTTAGTCGCATGTTTTACCAAAATTTTATGTAATATGTATTTTAAAATTTATATAAATATATGTACAATAAGGACACACATATATGAATATATTATGTAAAGTGTATATATTTTTTGATTATGATACACCTTGTTAGTATGGTTTTAATTAGGGACGACCATGATTTTATGAGCGTATACTCTTTCTATATACGTATACTCAGTCCTTTTACCCATTCATTAGAAAGAACTAAGTTATATACAAGAAGGTTAGATAATTACACTATTTATGACTTTACAGTATCATTAAAAAGTAACGCTGTTATCATGTTAAAGTCATTTTATGCATCCCTAGAAATATATTTTATGAGATGGGAAGAGTTTTGTTCATACATATTGTTGTGTACAATGTGGACTATAAAAAAAAATATATACATATATATTGAAAATACTGTATCTGCTACAAAAGGATGTTGATTTGAATTTTGTTTTTTAGCAAACATTAAAACTAGAGCAAAAACAAACAAAAAAACAAAAAGCAGGAATTACAGTACAAAAAAAGTTTTGCCTTTTTCTTTACAAGTGTTGCATTGAAATTTCAAAAACTTCAAACATGATAACTTCATCTATTCTATCATTTCAGTCCAGTTCTAATTAATTTTATAGTCTTTTCAGATTAGTTATGCAATTAATTTACTGAAAATTTCAAATATTGTATATACAACGACAAAAAACTGCGAAGAGTATTATTTAATATTTTTTCAACGTCTATACTCTATAGTATATTATATATTATATACATACATTTGTATGTATGTATGTATGTATTGTATATGCATGATACCTTAGATACAAGTAATTGAACACATTGTATTTCTGAACTTTATACATAAAAGATACATATTTTAGGGTATCCTGAGAAACTTTTCAAACCTTTTCCTAATCAATTCCTTAAGGCTTCTCGAATATCTGCTTTGAATTTATTCGCTTCGTAAACTCCTTAAAATGGAGTAAAACTTGCGGCAACTTTTGTTCTCGCCAACGCACGTTGGACATTGACATAGAAAGTGTTGTGATGCTGTTCAGCTCCTTGAAATTTTGATACCTGGAGGCTGTAGTGTAACTATTATATCTTCTAGTTAGACATGCAGGTAGATGTAAACTAACCTGAGGGTTTTCCGCGTCATTTGACAATAAAAAATACACATTGACATTAAAAATTCATAATATGTGTTAAATTATACTTTTCAAAAAATCTTAATGATGATAATGTACCTACTATCTTTCTTTTTCAAATCTAATTTTAAACTTTGGACAATTTAAATATACAAAAAGTCATTTGAAATGAAGATTTTACTTTCAAAATGAAATGTAAAATTTAGTTCTTAATTCTTTGGATTTTGAACATTGCAATGCATTGTAATAAAACTAGCACGTTGAAAAGTGTGTCTGCTTAAAAACCAAAGGTATAGAAGAATAAGAAGCTTAACACGTTGTTGAACAATAAATGTGTCTATCACATTTTTTATTTTTACGAAATAAAAATTAGAAAAAAAAATTATTTTCAAAACAGTACATGCTTTCAAATAAAATATTTGTGAATAAAAAAAACATATAAATGAAGTGTGCTCATACAATTTAGAAAAAAGTATAGTTTTCAAAGAATATTTGAATCAAAGAATTGCTTTTATTGAAGGATCAGTGTACACAAATTTCATATTAAAATTTACTTCATATTATATTATTATATTTTGGGTTATTAAAATTGAGAAATTTTAAGCTCAGATTTGAAAGCCATTTTTTAAATTGGAATCTTATTTAATTTAGAACCTTAAAATAGTCCACAAAATTTGCAAAATACAAATTCCATCCGAATTTTTCTGCAAAAAAAAAAAAGACAAATACAATGAACATTTAAATTAATTTTGAATGTTATACAAAAATTAGAAAATATACTAAAAACAAAAAAAAAATAAAAAAAATATAATGTAATTTTCTGCGTATAATATAATTCTTTGATGTTTTATTAAATTTATGTTGTGGTAATGAAAAATATGCAAAATATGCGTGCATTATTTAGAATCAATTTGGTTTTGTACACAAGGCTAAAATTCAATTATATTTAATTTATAAGATTTTTAAATAATCATTTATATGCATATGTATGTACATACATATTAAAACAATTTTTGAAGTTACACTTTCTCATTACAATATGTGTTTATGTTGGTAAACACATTTTTAGTGAAACGCTTTGAAATGTATAATTAAAATTTAATTTAATTTTTAACGTATTAAATTCCCTGAAATATCCATTTATGTGGAATTGATTTTTAAAATTTTCTATTAAAAATATAATTAGGTCATTTTTCAATTTTGCTTCGTTTTTTATTTATTTATTTATTTATTTTTGATTTTCCAGTTTTAAATGAGAAGTGATAAAAAGATAAATTGAGTAATAATTTAAACAAAGGTAAATTCAATTTGACTGTTTACTAAAAAATGGTAAATTGCGAAATTTTTTCTTGATTTTTTGTTCTTGGTGAATAGAAAAAAAAACATTTTAAATTTAATTATTATTTTTCATATTTTACACTAAAAATAAAATAATATTATATAATAATAAAATACACAAAAAATTCTTTAACATGTCCACGTCAAGAAAATAAGATAAAGTTTCACAGTTTTTTTTCTATATTATGAAAAAATACAAATAAAACAAAATAAAAGTAAAAATTAAAATTATAAACATGACCTACCGAAATGGATTATTATAAAAACACACAACCGTTTAATAGGAAAATCGAAAAGCTACTAAAATTCATGTTATACATAAATTCTCTTTTCGCTGTAAAAATTTCATGTACCATAAAGTGTTTCACTTCACAGTCTTATTTTTATTTATATTATTTTTTTATTTTATATTATGCATTATAAAATACTCCTAAAATGTGTCCTTTAAAAGAGATTTGTACGCTCAATATGTTAAATAAATGTTAAAATGTTTGTTTAAAAATTGAAAAACGAAAAAAAAACTCCATTCCATGTGAGTTATGGAAATAGGTAGATTAAAATAGAATTTATATGTACATACATATATGATTCGTATATATGTATATGTATACGTTCTTGTAATATATATGTTCCATTGTGTCATGCATGACGATATTTTGTTACGTTAATTTTGGTTAATTTACGAAATTTAAACAGTTGAAGAGAAAAATGTTTTCATATGAAAATCGAACGAGTTCAAAAGAACATAATTTAAAATTAAAATTCTATTTCAATTGGAAAAACAATTCATTTTGCTTTTTCTTGTAAATCATTATTAAATTAAATGTTTAAAAAAATAATAAGTTAACAGTTTCGGTTAAGTAATTACCAAATCGTGAAACAAAAAAACTTTTGAGTCCTGTAGCAGATTCTTAAATATACTTCAGTGTCTAGAATGTTGTAGAACTAGTACTACTTTAAACGTATGTATTTGATACTTTATTCGAAAAAATAAATATTGAGTAAAGATTAAGTCAAATTATAACGAAATTCGTAATTTATTTTTTCAATTTAATGTCGCGTGCGGAATGTATTGTTTTAATAAATATCAGACCACAAATAGAAAAAGTGTATCTACATATTTGCTTAGAAAAAATAATTCAAACATTTAAAGGGTTTGAATTTTAACGTTGGTCGAAAAAAATTTTTCTTTATTTAAAACCATTAGATTTTAGACAAAAAACTATTTTCGAATAATTTCTGTGAAATTATTTTTAAGAATTAAATAATAAATTCGATTTAAATTAAATTATTCTTCTTCTTCGATAGAGCTACAGCTCATATCGAGCCAGTGCCTCCTTTAGCTTCGTCATCTGTGGCGTATGTTCACCAATTTTTTACTTTTAGCAGCTTTATACCTTTGATAAAATTCATGATTCTGGAGTATTCTCCATCTGTCATTTACTTTGACTGGTCCATATATTCTTTCAATATTCTTCTCTCAAAAGCGTCTAGCAAGTTTTCCGTTTTCTGTACCATAGCCCATGCTTCTGAACCATATGTTACAACACTACGTATTAAATGTTTATAAAGCATTATGATCATTTTCTTCATGTGTATGTTTCTTGATCTTATTACTGACAGCAGCGAAAAGTAAGTTCTCTAAGTCTCTCTTTAACGTCTTCGGTTTCGTGATTTTCTGCTGTCAACAAGACGGATCCTAGGTCCCAGCCCCAGGTACGCTTAAACATTTTCGAAGTTGCAGCTATTTATTGTTATGTTTTGGCTTAATTTCTTTGGTTGTTTTCTCTAGATCAAAATTTTCGTTTAATTTTTATTAAATTATTACAAAATGAAACAATATAAAAATAATGTAAATATGAGGTAGATAATTAATGTTAAATATTTTTCTTGTTATTTGTTCAAGAAAATTACGTTTACAAATTGCGTAGTTAATTTATGGAAAATATATGTATGCCAACATATTGCATAATAATTGTATTACATGTTATTTAGATTAAATTAAAATGAACAAAATTTCTATAAACATTCCACGCAATTTATAAGAAATTTATGAGTAATTTTATTATTTTTCTCTAATTTTTCCATAGTACAAAATTAAATTTCTTAAAAAGACTTTAAGACTTTAAGGAAATGATAACGAGAACAATATCGTATTATCACATTTTGTATTGTTTAATTTTAGATCGAAAAGGGCAAAGTTTACTCATAAATACTGTTAAAAAGATGTTAAGATACTGCGTGAGTATGTGAGAGTTATGGAGGAAAAAAGAATCCCCTTCGACTTTTGACTACATTTAACTTAATGTTAAGTATATCTATATCAAGACATTATACCTACGTGAGTATGTGCTAAAAATGCTACATTATCATATAAATACCAGTTGAGAAAAAATAAAACAAGTTGTAGCATTAAATAGAAGAAAAAGAAATGCAAAAGAACAAGAATATTTCACGATTTATTGTACAACAGGTAGAAATATCTATACTTTCTATTTCGAATTAATCCAATGGAAATAGGAATTTTCATTAATTTTTTGATAATCATTTGAAAAAAACAAATTGTAATACTATGCGGAAGTTGTTTGTGAATTATTTTATATGACATTTGGAGTATATTGGGAAAAACCAATTTTCAACTAGAAAAAGAAACAATTTAAATTTGTAAAAGTATGATACAATTGTAATTTCTTCTCCTGTTGAAAGTATCTTGAACATTTTCATAATATGCTATATTAAAAAAATGGACTACATAAAAGAAAATTATAAGATATTCTTACGAATACATATACATACATATATGAACACATATTAGACCTTAAAGAACAGTATCTTCACTGTGGTTAATTTTATTTTAAGAATAGAAAAATACTGAAAGAAGCAACTTCATTAAAATTTTCAAATCCCTAAATTATGAATTGTGCCGTTTACTAAATAAAATTAACACAAATTATGTTTTTCCTTCTGTTAAAGCATGGCATGGAGAATTTGAAGAATAAGTCGCTGCTTAAAGTAGCTTTACACTACTTGATTTCTCATATCACTTTACATACTACATGTCACTGGTAAAAGTTTGACAGCGTTTACACTGTCTGATTTTGTTGAGAAACTTTGTCTTACGACTTTACACTCGACATATCACGAAAATAGATTTTTTCTAATTTCGTATGACATTTGACTCGACTTCGTGATACTTGAATTTTTTTATTTCAGTGGATTATCAGCATTATGAGAAGTCGTATGACAATACATATGTAAAATAACATACATAAAGTGATATGACAAATCAAGTAGTGTAAAGCTACTTTTATCATCGAAATATTAAGGAATTTATTCATTGCATTAAAAAAGAACAGAGTAATAACGAGATGCGCATTGAACAGTATTTAAGTGGAAGTGATGCGGGCTACAAAAAAAAAAAAAAGAAGTATCACGATTGTGATGAATGCATTAAAAAGCTTGTTAGTGCTTACGATGAACGGGGTGATATTGTTGATTATTATCTGAGAGGTATAGCACGCTAATACTTATTATAATACTTAGGAAAATAAATATTTTTTCTATTAAATCGATATTGTATACCATATCAGATCGACCAGACGATGCGATTGGCACTGAAAGGGTTAAGTAATAAAATTAGCTTAGACAGAAAAGCTTTATGAAGACATTAATTTGTTAGTAGTTTGAAAAATAAATAAGAAATGTTTGAATCAAAGTCTCTTAAAATTTATTTTATTTTGAAAACAAAAGATATGTAAAATTCAGTCAATTACACGATTGGATCATAAAAATATAGGTAGTATATTTAATTGTCTTTTTCTTAAGAGAATTAGGTGAAAAAATAAATATTAAAATCTTAGTTTCAAACGATCTTCACTTCAACATTTTGTTAATGTCAAAGAATATCCAAAAGTTTTGCATTTATTTTCTGTTTGTTCATGAAAAGGGTTTTAAAAAACAAGAAAAAATGTTTTCGTTTTTTTTTTCTTTTCCCTTTTCTTCGAAGTATTTATTAACCACTCTATTACATATTTTTATATACATATAGGTACATATATTTTGTTGAATCAGTTCTACTAAAATAAACATAAATTATAACAAATAAAATAGCATTCATATAGCAAAATCAAAAAATTAGTAATTATTAAGAATTTATTACTTTCATTAATCATGATGAAAGGTTCCAACACTCGTTAGCAAGTTATTATCCCAATCAAAAAAAAAAAAAGTATTATGGTTCTTTTATGCACATTTTATCCAAAATAACGGTTATCACAGATATAAATAAATTATGCAAAACATAGTCTTCAGCTATATTCTACAGAACTTCTAAATTAAACTTTTCTTTGAATCACGTGCTAAAATTTTGTTATCGTTGTTAGCTAATAATAATTCAGTAAATTTTTTTTACGTATGATATACTGGTTGTTAACATGCTTTTCCTAGTTATCATGAAAAACAAAATACATTTAAAGTGTTTATTAAGTATGGGTCATAATATTTAGTTAGTTGTTAAAGAATAAAAAATAATGAAAAAAAAAAATTTCAAAAAAGATACGAAGATCTGAGAAAATATCAAAATTATTTTTAAAAAAATCAAGTCGAAAAACACAAAAAAAAAAGATAAAAATATTTTACAAGAAATTTAACTTTTACATGAAAAAGTTTAAGGCAGATATAAATTTATTGCAAATTTTATTTTAGAATTTATAAAGCTTACAAAACTATTGAATAGTTTAATCAAGACATTAAAAATGTCGATTAAATTTGTTAATTTCATAACTTAAGTTTCAAACTCAACCGAGGGAACACAAACTACATCGGTTAAATTTAAATTTTAAAATTAAATAAAAAAAAAACTAACCTATACATATAGGAAAAACAATCCAAAAATACTGAATCGGAAAAATGAAGATAAAAAGTGCTTACCATTTCACTATATTGCCGTAATAACAAAGTAAAAGACGCATCTTTTTAATGCAATTTTGTAAGCTTTCAATTGGCAGAATTTTCAGTGATTTCCCAACAAAAGTATACTAAACCGGTTTTTTTTCACGTGGTAATTTTGTTTTTGAAGTCCAAGAATAAAGTTTAGGTTGTGTAATGTACATAACACCGGACAAAGTGTGGCACCTACCACCTAGAAAAGTCTTGGGTTTTGTCAAAGCCATGAAACTTTAGGTCACAACCAGTAGTGGGGTATTGGTATTACAAAAAATCCAAACGGGTCGCAGTAATAAGGGAACAACATCCCACCTCTAGGCTGGTTCTCTAATCTAATCTAGAGTGCGTGCGTTCAGAAACGTTACTATGGTTAACTATAGTTAACTATGTTTACTTTGAACCGTTCAGAAAGGTCGTGGTATAGTAAAACATAACCACCAACATAACTTTCAAGCGTTCAGAAACACCCATAGTATGGTTAATTTTTAACCATCTGTAGTTAAAAACTTACCACACTCGAGAGCATGGTAAGTCATAGTTAACGATAGTTATCAGCTGACTCGTTTATTAAGTGACAGCCGTATATAAGGTGAAAAGTGAATTTCTTCAGTAAAATTGAAAATTTTTTTGGAAATCACGTAAATTTAGGAAATAAAAACATAATGGAATTTAATTTCCACGAATATTAAAATAAAATTTAAATATCCTTTGACAATTTTTGACAGCTGATAATTGTAACCACGGTGGTAACTATATGAGCGTTCAGAAACTAGTTAAATCCAACATAACTTCGATAGTCAAGTAACAAAACCACAGTTAAACTTTACTATACCATTACTATGGTTATAGTAACGTTTCTGAACGCACTCCTAATCTTAAGTCTAGGTTAATTCAAAAAGTTCCTGGATAATGGTTCCAGTGATAATCTTTCTAGTTTTGGATTTTATTCGCAAATAAGATGAGCATTAAAGCATGCAACTTTTTTGATATCTTATAACAATAAAAATGATTACATAGTTAACACTTAAAAAACCTATTTGTTTTCAAGTAAGCTCGCGACTAAAGATAAAAACTAAAATAAAATAAAAAAAAAACAAAAAAATACGTAGCAGTTGAGACGAAATTGAAAAAGTCTTAAAATTTGAAAATCTTTCCGTCCCTAAATCGAAAATACACTGTATCTTAAAATAGCAAAAAAAATAAATTACATACATATATATAAAATAATAAAAATATAATAGATATGGAGGAAATTTAATCTAGAAAGCTCGCCATTACTTAACTTAGGACTTGTGAGTTTTTGCTATACGACAAAGTTGTAGATGATAACAAAAGATACAAAGACTCTGTGGTTCAAATTGAATACGTTATAAATATATACATATATATTAATACATATTAGAAAACTAGGTGTGGTAGGTAGAGCAGAAAAAAAAAAGCAAGAAAAGAAAGATATCTATGAAAAATTGTAGAATAGAAGGTATTTAAAAAAAACACATTTAAGAAATTCACTAAAATATTTTATTATTCAAATAAAATTCATGAAATATTCTCGAATTTCTAATTATTCAGTAATTATTACACGCTTTTATCTCCGTAATTTTTGCATACATTAGAAATTAAATTTGAAGATAAAATTGTGTCTACAACATACATATGTAAATATTTTTAACAATATGTGACAACTTTAACACGAATATCCTTGTTATAAATTTTAATAATTCTCATAAATATTAAAAAGAACATTTTACATGTTTATGTTGCACATATTACACTTGTTCAAAACTTTCTAGTATTGTTAAAGTAATTTTTAAAAGTTTTTGTTACATAAATTTGAAAATTCGTGTATGATTACAGTAAAAGAAAAATTACAACAACAACAAAATTTTAAATTAACACATGATTTTTTATTTTTACATTTACATTTCTACCTTGTGACTCAATTACAATTTAAAAAAAAAAAATAATACTTTCGGGTCTTGTTTCTATTAAATTCTTTAATTACCTGTAACGGATTAATCAATTTGAATTTTCTTTGAAGTACCACTGAAAAAACGAGCAGAGTGTACATTATGTAAAAGGGCACATTGCATGCTGATAGCCAAACTGTCGGCATTCTACAATAGTTGAAACAAGTTCAAATAAGGTATAGCAAAAATTGTGTATATGTAATATGTGTATTTGTGAAATTTAAAATAAAATTCAAAGATTTTTTAAACGTACTTTGTTGGTCAATCGGCCAGACATATTGATTGATATCGAATTTTTTCTACCACCTTTTTTGGTTTTTATTTTATTACAAATTTATTCAGCAAACTCAAATACATTAAATAACTTTTTACTTATGTACTATACATAATGTACATATGCACATACATATTGAGAGTTTTTATTTAGATTTACATATTAAAACAATCATCAAATAACAATATTCACATAAAATCTAGGTTGATAATCTGTTGTCTGGTATTCAACCACATATAAATTGGTTACGAACGAATATCATAGTATTTATACATATGTACATAAATATTTTGAAATACATTATTCAGATTTTGAAATTTGCAATTCATACCATGTACTATCTATTTCGAAGGATAAATATGTACATACTCGTAGATGCGTTTGTATTAGGCTATTTATTTTAGATAAAACTTATTCATTGCAAAATTGGACAATAATCATAAATCACACAGTAAAACTCTTCAATTGTGTAACAATTATTTTAGTATTGACTCCTCATAATTAAAGTGATTATTCATCATCATCATCATCGTCATCAAAGGTAATAAATGTAGAGTTATGGCAATTTTAAGTCAAAATATATTTATTAATAGCAAATTAATTAGCTATCAAGATTTTGTTTACTACTAAAAATTGTTTAAATAATGTGATTACAAAATTTTAATAATAAAATTTAAGTGTGTATGTATCTACTTTAATATTCGTTGTACATAGGTTTTTATTGTAGAAATAATTAATAGCTTAAATTTTAGTTGGATTATTTTAAAATTAAATTTATAAAATGATGTTAGAATAGTTAATTTATTTTTAAATTTTTAAAAAAATGTCCTGAAGGCTTTAAAAAATGCACCTATGAAATTTTTTAAATAATCTCTTATACATATATTCTAGTAGCGAAACCAATTTCAGAAAGGTTTTTTATGGCCGTGGCATATACATCAACACTTTATTTCTCTTCCTTTTCTTAACTTTCACCATCAACTCATGTGCCAGCGCTGGCTGTGCATATTAATAGTTCAGAATATCCCTACGTTGCGGCCCATTATTGATTAGAAAAAATAAGTGAAATTGTAACGCCGAAGACCAAAGACGATTTCTATACTACATTAGTGTTTCTGATTGACCACAAATTTTATAAAAATTGATGCGTACAAAAATATAGAAGTAGGAAAAGTTGTTCCTATTGTTTTTTCTTCATTTTTAGGAGACAAATCTGGTAAAATGACTTGATTATTTGAAAACAATCTGTAGTCTGTATTTTTACTACATTGCATTGTACTCATATTTTTGACATCGGAAAATGTGATCAGTGAATTTCCAAACAAAATCCTTTTTTACTAATTACTCACAAGTAATTTTATTTAACCAGAGGCTTTGGAGTTCAAACTGTGTTTTGCTCATATGAAAATTTCATTACAAAAAAATTTAAATATGTACTTTTAATGTAAATAAAATGAAGAAGAAAGGAAATTTCATCAAAAGATTTTAATTTGTTTTCAAAAGTCAACATCATCATGTCATATATATAGATATAAGGATTTTAGAATAAAGACAAATCTTAATATGTATGTAAATGAAAACGAGTTTACGTAAATCAAAGAATTTTATAAAATAAGATTGTATGTCTATTGATTTATTGAATTTAACGACATAAATACAAAACACTATTACGAGAAAATTTTAGGTGACAATAACATTTCCAAATTTATTCTATTTTAAATTTCAATATATTAAAGATAAGATGAATAAAATGACAGTGTAAAAGGATAAATTATTTAGGAAATGTTTATTTTTCAGTGAAATAACATGAAAACATTCCTAATAAATTTAAATTTTGTCATTTAATATGGTAAATATCATTTGCTTAGATTTATTTTATTTTACAAATATTTAAGTAACTGTTTTTTCAATGGAAAATTCAGTGAAGTTGAAAAAAAAATTTAAACTAAATAAAAAAATTTTGGAAATACTAGAAGTTATATTTTTATTTTCTATTTTATTACAATAATGCTTCTATAATTTAATATTTTAATTAATAGATTTATTTATTTGTTTGGTTTATGGAAATAATTCTTCAGAATGAATAAGAGTGCGCTGGTGTTATTTTAGTACAAAAATTGTGTGAGCTTTTCTATTATAATTAAAATTGGAAATTTTGGATAGCTTATAATAATTTATAATTTTTATAATAACTTTTCATTTTCGCTACATTATGAATTTTTATAATAAAATAATTTTTAATAATAAGTATACCTAATCCAAGATTGATAACGTGGATGAACACTATTTTCGCAGCTATTTGCATTTGTAAGCCAATATGTTTTAGAAAGAAACTTTTAGTAATGCTTAAGACTTACGAAATGCCAAATCGAGAATTCAAATGCTTAAAACTCACAGTTTTTTTCCGATACTTTTTCAGTAGAATACTTTTCTTGTATAATTTATTACATTTACCGTTATTCCAACTGTATTGGTTGGTTGACGTGACGGTTCTTTGTATTACATCCGAAGACCCAAATAGCACTAACCGTTTTGATACCAGTCCCACACACCTCGCAGTTGTCGAGTCAGAGGGTTGTTAGCCCTTCTGTCATATCTCAGGACCTGACCTAATTGTCATTATTTTTATTTATTCTTTTTGTTTTGTGACAAACCTACAGACAAAATTTTCACGTGGAATTTTCTGTATTTTATAAAAAAGATACACCTAGCTCTATTATGAACATATGTATGTACAGATTTTTCTTTTTCATACAATTCAAATCAAGACAGGTTCTTCTCAAGCTAACTTGGCTTTCCTAGTCCATTATCTTCTGTCATACATTCACTTGCGCGAACCAGTAAATTCGTTGGTATAGAAAATAAATTTATTCGTATGACCGGCCACAGATATTTGTTTATGGACTATCTGATCTGTGGCAGAGAAACTAAACTATTTCAGTACCATGCAATTATTTTATACTTAATTAAAAATTCAAAATGAATTGGTACTCATTAAGAGCTAAGTAAATTTGGGCGGACTCGAACCCGAGACTTTATAATTTCAAAAACCAACATTCTACCACTGACCACCAATTAATCATATATTTTCTTTATACTGACATAAAAAAGAAATTTTTTATTTGTATTGCTCCTAATTCAAAAATGAAATATAAAAAATTTATAAAATAATGTTTTTAAATTATAATACAATACTTTACGCTTTGAATTTTATTTTTATTTTTAGTTGAAAAACTACATACATACATACCTACTTTTATGTGCAAAAAATTTTGAAATAACAAATATTTTTTAAATAAAACGTGGAAAGATGAGCTATTTTTCTGAATTTTAATGAATATATTAGTACTAGAAAAAATTTTTTAAAAAAAAACTGCTTTCACAGATATATTTATCTTACACATCTAATAGTATAATTTTTCTGCAAAAAATTAACTCACAATTTTAAATTTAATGAAATTGTATTATTTTTCTTGATGCAAATTCAAATAAATTTTCTTATCAAAAGTAATGCATTTCTTCTTTCTAAATTTTTTTTTTTTTTTTTTATAGAATTTGAATGCATGAACATACATTTGAAATCGACAAGCATAAAATACAATTGAGAAAAAAAAATCACATATAAAAACTAGATAGTCCAATTTTTGTTCTTTAAAGATATTTTTAAGTCATAATAGTGCTTAGTAGAAGATTTTTTATATACATAAGTATGTATGTAGTAGCTTTATAGAGATATAGTGAATGGATAGCATGTGCTTACCGATAAAGAGGCAATTTATTATTTTGAGCATTTGAACTTTTTGAATTTAGTACAATGTGTAAAAAATTATTCAATTTAAAAGGTTAGAGAATTTTATAATATTTCTTTTAGAAAAGTCTGGACATTATATTTTTTAAAGACTTCATCAATTCGAATTAGAATTGGAAAATGTTAAAAATTATCTTTTGTTTTAAAAAACGAATTAATGTTTATACTTTTCCTGATTTGTTACAGTTATTTGTGCATAACTGAAATTTTAAAAGATTTCACAATACAGAATAAATACAATAAGTCCATATGTATGGTATGCATAAATATTTGGATTATGTTTTTAATGAAAATTTTTCTAATGTTAGCATTGTCAATTTAAAAACTATAACCATCTCAACAAATTTTACGTCAAATTGCATAGAATAAAAAAATTATATTTCTAAGGAGATCCTTTTCTATATACAATTTTATTACATTGTCAAATGAATAAATTTGTTTATTTGTTTAAATTTAATTTCATAAAGTATATAGACTCCATGAATATGCTTAGAGATAATATCATGCACATGAAGTATCTTGAGAATAATAAATTTCTTAGGAACAGAAATTTTTATAAAGCGAAAAAATAGTATGTAAGTATAAATAAGGCAACAATGTTGACTGCAAAACATTAAAATTTATGAGCTTAGTTACAAAACAATGCTAGAAAATAACAACAACAGGATAATTTAAGGTTCAAAAACATATACTGTAACTTTAATGTGAAAAGATATAAAAATATATTCATATTAAAAAAAAGATACATATTATGACTCACCATTTCTTTTTATAAATATGTAAATTATAGAGCCACTATAATAAATTCAAGATTTTTAGCAAAATTCCAATCAATTCAGGGAAAATAGTAACCTTAATTGTCTTTTAAAAACCTGTTTCTTATAACTTACAACAACAAAAATGCATGTGTATAAGTATTTTTTTTTCTGCGCATGTTTTTCTAGTCTAATACTATTCGTCAACATTTTTGATTTTTGCATAGTGTATTATAAGAAGTTAGTTAGTTATATATGTAGTTATATTGTAAGAATAAGAACGTTAGTTTTTTATATGTACCTACTATGATTTTGCCTATAAAAGAAAAGTGAGTAAAAACAACTCAAATCCCCCTTCCTAGCAAAAAAGTAAAATATAGAACAAGTAAAGTTATTATACGTTATAATTCTCCCACTATTTTTTCAGCATTTTTGGTATTTAAAGAAATTGTACGTCTTATTTCTGTTCTTCGTTTAAGTGGTGCTAATTTACATTCTTCAACAGTAGGTGTTAAAAAATTTGTCAAAAATTTAGGTTTCAAAATTTTATTATACTATTTTTATTTTTGGAAGCCAGTATTGTGCTTATGGAGGCAGTACCCGATGAGTTTGTTGCCCTTGGTAATATTTAATTTAAAAGATTTCCCTCGATTGAAATTGAGATCACCCCACACATGAGACAGATTTATTCAAACGCAATGTAAAAGAATGTAGAAAAGTATATGCCTATCTTGCCTGTATTGACTTCAATTAATAAATCAAGTATAGGTAAAATCATAAAATTTGTGAAAGAATATAGAAAAGTATGCCTATCTTGCCTGTACTGACATCCAAAAGTAAAAATAGTGTAATAATAACCAATAACAACAAAATAAATCAAAATATATTCAATATATTCTGTACTGACAGTTCTAATTCTTTTACCAATCTTAATTTTTAAGACGAGGGTATAAATATTTACGATACGACACTGTTCATATAATAAAAAATTTACTGAACAATTGGCTTAATTTATATACTGAAAATTGTACATTTTTTTATCAGGATTTTAAGACTTGCGAGATTAAAAGAGCATCTCTACCGTACAAAGGACAATCGCGTCAATTACATTTTCACTCATTTTGACTTAGATATATTTATGATATAATATATTATATAGTTATACATATGAACTAGTGAAAAAATTAAATTATATATATAATATATAATATATAGACATATTTTTTAATAGAGAATTTTTCCTTCAGTTCATATATATAACTATATATTATATCATAAATATATTTAACTCAAAATGAGTGAAAATGTAATTGACGCGATTGTCCTTTGTACGGCAGATCTATTATTAAACTCAAATAGTTTAAACTCAAAGAGCGTCTTCTACTACTAGCATAGCGTAAAGATCTAATAAAGCGAGTTCACTTTCGCATAACGGTACCGCAAACAACAATTACCAATAGAATTGCTTAAAAAGCAATTAAATCATTTCCCCAAAAAATGACGTCAGAAATTTCCATATGTCCAAAAGAGATATTTCTACGAACCACCTTTCTAATGTAAAATTACATATGACAGCAAAAGATAAAAAGTGTGTTTAAAACTGCACACAATTTCATTCGATTTCCCCAGTATATACCTACATGATATTTTATTATTGTATAGGTTTTTGATATGCACGGAGTTTAAGACAGCTACCCAGTTGGAAAAGTCGGAAGGCCTTCCTTAGGAAGGCATTTAGAAGGTTTGAAAATATAAAGTAAATTGTAATAAAATTCCTGGGAAGGTATAAATGATGGTATTAGAAGTTTTAAAAATTTTTCTAACCAAAAAAAAAATCTGTCGAATATGACTCGACAGAAACCGAACTAACTAAATTCTTTGGAAGGTTAATACGATGCTATTAGAAGTTTTAAAAATATTTCCTAGAATAAAAAATATCTGTTGAATATGTCTCGGCCGAAATCGAAGCAATGAAATTCTTTGGAAGGCATAAATGATGCAATTAGAAGAAATAAAAATTTATCGTTGCAAATACCGTTATACACGTGCCGATTGTACCGAATATTTTAAGAAACATTATGAAATTCATTTATTTTTTGATGAGTTAACAAGTGCAGATAAAGTGTTTATTTCAAAAAGTGTAAATTAAGATTTAAAAATATTAAAAAAGTGTAAAAATTTCAATAAATTTAATTTTATTTATTAAAAGTGAATACAATAGAAGTTCTTTTAAAATTTAATTACCAGAATTTTTATAAGGTAAGTTTTAACAAAGAAAAATCTCAATTAAGAAGCCCAAAAAATAAATGAAAATGAAATTGTAAATTTCAAAAATATGTAAGTGCATACTAAATTATCTGTATATCTCAATGTATATAATTGAAATTATTTTTGTTTTATTTACTTTCAGATTACATACATCAAACAGTTGATTGGGAAAACTCCACTCACTTTTTTTTGTCCCCGATCTTATTTTAAAAATCAATTGGGATGGAGCGAGAAAACTTTTCCCCATACAATTATTAAATATGTTTAAAAACAATAATTTTGGTAAGTTCTTTAAGATGATACTGTTTAAATGATTTTAAATACTGTTAACTATTTTTTATTATTCAATTGTAGAAGCTGTTAAAAATGAGGACTTTGGAAAGAAACATTTAAATTAAAATAATAAAAATAATGACACCTAAGACTTTCTACTACTTCATAGTTGAATTTTTTAAATTTGTATTTTGAAAAAACATTTTTTTTTACAAAATTTAAATTTAAGATTATAAAAATTTAAAAAAAAAAACATAAAGAAAATTGTTTTCAGTGAATATAAATAAGTTAAATTATTTTGAAATAAAGCATTCTTAGTTCAAACAAATACATTTTTTTCTCATTCCAGGGAAGGTATAAAAAAGAACTTCGTTTTTGCTCCTCTGAAATTTGTTTGGAAGGTTTCTTTTCACATTCTGCAGAAGGTATAAAAAAGGACTTCGTTTTTGCTCCTCTGAAATTTGTTTGGAAGGTTTCTTTTCTCATTCCACGGAAGGTAATGAGAAGAAAACGAAGAAAAACCGAACATATACCTTCCCATCCTAGGACATGCCCATGTAAAAAAGATATTATGTGGGATACGGAAAGGAAGGCTTCTGACCTTCCAAAGAAGGCTTCTGCATGCATGGTGGAAGGCTTCCATTTCCAACTGGGTACCTTTTTTTCGAGAATGTATTAGTTCATGTTAATTTGTATTCTTCATTTTTATTACTTTACTTTCACACGTACGTGCTTTTTCTTCTTCTTCGTATGTAAATCATTGCTAACTTTTTTTTGTAGGTGTATTTGTACCATGTAAATTTTGTTTACCACATTGTTTGTATAGGATATATATGACAAAGATTGATCAACCTAAGTAATTTATTTTAAATTTTGTTTTAGTTAGTGAAGTTGAATCAATAAAAAATATTAAAAAATTAAGATTTTCAAGATTGTACTGGACTTATCTAATATTTAAAATTTTTATAAATGAAGAAGTAAGGTACAGTTTTTAGTTTGTATTGATTTATTTTCTTATTCGGAAATACTATACATTTTTTTATTTTTATTTTATTCCAATAATTTTTAGCAAGCCGCTATACCCTAAATTCTCGAACATTAGAGTAGTTGTGTGTCCCCACGAACATGTGGAATTTTGCATCTCTCTTGGTAAAATAGATTTTATAATTTGGACTATTTCTAGCAAAATACACTTGCATTTTACACATACACTGAAGTTTTTCAAAATTTCTTATCAAATTTTGTATGGAAAATTGAAAAGTGATTTTACTAGATTTCTCTATACTATGCTACTAGCTTATAGCCTAGGCCGACACGTAGTATGGATACCATGGTACCAATACAATGGTTTCAACAATACCACGAAAATTCCGACCCCTGCAAGACATGTAATATCTTTACGATGTATGGCTAAATGATATTTGTTTAAATAATATTCAAACAATTGAAAAATTAGAAAACTATATTGTTGCTTTGCGTGCTTTATCCATAGCGAATGATTGTTCACACAATTCTAATTTAAAATTGTGAAATGCAATTATTAATTATTTTCCACTTCTAAAAACAAAAGAAAAAAAAATTGAAAAAAAAACATTATGGCTGTCATTAATGTCAAGAATTTAGGTTTTAGCTGTTCATGCATGGCGCTAACAACCGTTTCCACTTTGGTTTTAACATCTAGCCCGTGCAACCTGTCGTGAAGAACCTTTGTCCAACTATATAGATGTTTATAGATATTGCACGACTTTCAAAGACATACAAAGAAGCTTCACGTTCTTTATAGATCTTTATAGATATCTATATCCTGCTCTCAAGAGAATTATATTGCAGAGAGAGAAGAGAATTATTAAAACATTATGATATAGATCTATATCGATCCTTAACGAAGAATAAAGATAAACATTGCTCTCGATTAATCACGAAAAAATCTTTAAATATCTATATCGATTTACGCAGATATCGACGATAACGAGATTCAAAGACAAAATCTATATTGATCGTTATCGATTTTCAAAGTATTTCAAAAATCTATAAAGAATCGTCAAGAATCTTTATCGATCTTTAAACGAACAATTTATATTTACAATAAGCTCTATAGTCGGTACAGTGATGAATGGTGCAATGCAAAGAGGATGGCTTTACACACGAAGGTCCGTGGGTTCGAATCTCAAGAGTAAATTTTTCAAATTGAATTGTTGTCATATAGATAATATAAATAAATATAAAACAAAGCAAGAAAAAAAATGAAAAAAAAAAAAAAAAAAAAAGAACAAAATTTTTTATGGTCTATAAATTTCGATAAAGATCTTTATCGAAATCTTTTATAGCTGACGTCGAATTTCGTGATTAAAATCGATGTCGATCTTCAACACCAACTTGATTTTTTCTATAAAGACCTTCACGCAAATCTTTATAGTTCTTTATAGCTAACTATATAGCGTGGTTACACGGGAGATGGCGGTGATTTCACTAAATTTGTGGCAACACCATCAACAGATGTGTTTCCGGATCTCACCACCAGAGCAACAAATCATCGTAATAAAAGAAAACCAATTATTACTTTTCGTAATATTTCTTCGCCTACAATAATTTGTTGACACATGGACGTTGGGATCCTTCTTCTCACGTTGAAACTGAAGCCGAACAGACGCCATTTCAACAGTCTCAATAATTATCATTTTTGCTACTAAAACCAATTGTTAAATTTGTATTACATAGTGAATTATAATAAATAAATTGTTCATCATTGTAATAAATGAGTTATTATAGTTGAATATTTCGAATAATTACGAATACCAGCTATAAATTGGTGACCCCGACGTTTACATTACGAATATCAGCTATAAATTGGTGACCCCGACGTTCACATTACACCAGCTATAAATTGGTGACCCCGACAATTTTTGTAAAAAAGGACGCCATGAACCCTTTCAAGAAGGAAGCAAACACCGGCATTAATTTTCCGGTACAACAAGAAATTAAAATAAAATGTGAACCCGGTATATTTCCACAAAAACCTTTCGTTCACATTACAACAGCTGAGTCAACAGAAAAATGTGATGTTATGCCTAGAATAACAAACTTAAAACTACCTCCTTTTTGGAAAGATGAACCTGAGTTGTGGTTCGCTCACATCGAGGCAATTTTCTTCACCAATCGTATTAACTCAGATGAGGAGAAGTACTTCACAGTTTTAGCATGATCCAGACGTTCTTAGACAAGTAACAGACACCATCAGGACACCTCCAACATCAAATAAGTATAATTCTATTAAATTACAACTTGTTTTACGTTTTTCAGATTCAAAAGAAACACAGTTAAACAAGCTGTTTTCAGAACTATCCTTAAATAATCGTAAGCCATCTCAACTCTTAAGGGAGATGAGAAATTTAGCTTCAAATGATACCACAGAAGCTATTCTTCAAACTTTATGGTTAAAACGTATGCCAACGAGTGTACGGTGCATTCTTTCTGCCACAGATGCCGATCTGAATAAATTAGCAGAAATTGCTGATAAGATTATAGAACAGAATTCATCTTTGGCTCGAATTGAAGAAAGAAAAAACTCAGAATGCAATATGGTGGCTAATGATAATGTCAATAAACGATTAAGTCATTTAGAAAAACAGACAAACGAGTTACTAAACTTGCTTAAAAAACAAAATGACACAAGTTGTTCAGAATATGGAAATCTACGTACTAGTAGATCAAAATCAAGAAGTAATTTTCATAAAAGATCACAGACACCACAAAGTACAAATGAAACATGTTTTTATCACACAAAGTTTGGTAAAAATGCATTCAAATGCAAGAAACCTTGTGCTTTTCAATGCACAAATTTACCGGAAAAACTAAATCAGTTGTCGTTGTGTGGGGCTGTAGACGACAACAGAAATAGTAGCAGCCTTAAAACACAGTATAGATTATTCATTCGTGATAAAAAAAACAATTATAAATTCTTAATTGACTCAGGGTCAGATCTTCCAATAGTACCAAAATCTTTTGTAAAATATAAAGTAAAACCAGATATTTTGACATTATTTGCAGCAAACTCTACAGAGATAATCACATACGGTGAATTATTAATAAAAGTTGATTTGGGTCTCAGACGTGCATTTAAACGGAATTTCATCATAGCAGATGTTTAATCACCCATAATTGGAGCAGATTGGAGCAAAACAAACGACAGTAAAGTCTGTATCACACCATATAGTTACTACCGGACCACCAGTTGCTGAACGTCCACGCAGATTAAATGGTGATAAATTAAAAGCTGCTCATGCTGAATTTCAACATTTTCTTGAACAAGGTATTTGTCGTCCGTCAAGCAGTCAATGGGCTTCCCCCATTCATCTGGTACCCAAAAAAACTGGTGGCTGGAGAGTTTGTGGAGACTACAGGAAATTAAATGCTCAAACAGTACTGGATCGTTATTCTGTTGCTCACATTTATGATTTTGCTGAAAAATTAAGCGGTAAAACCATTTTCACATCGTTAGACCTTGTAAGGGCCTATCATCAGATTCCAATGGCTCAAAATGATATCCAAAAGACTGCAGTAACAACACCTTTTGGATTATTTGAGTTATGCCTTTTGGGTTGCGAAATGCAACACAAACATTTCAAAGATTTATGGATATAATTTTTCGAGATCTAAACTATGTTTATTGTTACATCGATGACATACTGATCATGTCGAGAGACGAAAACGAACATAAAGTACATTTAAAAGAACTTTTCAAACGTCTGCATGAAAACAACTTAACAATCAATACTAAAAAATGCAAATTTGGACAACCTGAAGTAATATACTTAGGTTATGTCAATAATTCTGAAGGCATTAGACCACCGCATGAACGAGTAGCCGCAATTACATCATATCCTAAACCGAAATCATTAGTAGAACTACGACGATTCCTTTATATCATCAATTATTATCGTAGATGTATACATCAAGCTGCTCATTTTCAAGCATCACTCAATGAACTTCTACATGACGTCAAGAAAAATGATCAACGACCGGTTCCTTGGACTGAACATACTGAAAAGGCTTTTGAAAATTGCAAAGCCAGCATAGTAAACGCTACAACAGTGACACATCCAATACCTGGTGTACCATTAGCACTACCCGTATAACCAAGCTATACAGATAGCGATAAAGTTATATAAAGATTTGCGTGAAGTTCGTTATAGAAAAAATCAAGTTGGTGTTGAAGATCGACATCGTTTTCTAAAGCCAGTTCTAGTAATACATTCAGGAAGCTTTAACGATCTACAACGTTAACGCTAAATTATTCATGTAAAAAACTATAAAGGAATATTCATCGACGCTTCACGGACTTCCTAGATGATAAAAAAATATTTTAAAAATTTTATTTTTATTTTCTCATATTTTGTAGCGTTTTTTTATTATTGTGACTTTTTTTTGTATAAATATTTTTTTTTTTGCATTAGAAAATTTCAATTAGAGTCATTTTTACCTATTGTGTATTTTTATCCCTATCGAGGTTCGATCCCGCAGTGCTCCGGGTACTAAGCCACAGCTTTCTCCTTACGCTATTCCACTGTCTTACTTTTGTTAGTTAGTTGCGGTATATAAATATACAAACACTTACGTCGTTATGTACCTAGAACCATCGATATAGGAATTTATCGTGAAAATTTTGGACTCTATACATCGTTGTGTAGCTTTGCCGAACGTTGAAGTCCGTTAAAGTTACTTTTTCTGCTATAACAGTCGTTATATATATATATATTATTACAGCATTAATCTGTCAAAAAGACACTTAACAGTCTTTCTAAGTACATACATGGAACGACATAATATATGTATTTTAATTAAATGGTGATGCAAAATAAAATAGTTTCTATAAATTGGAACACTTTAAATTTCATTATATAATATTAATAATAAATTTATAATAATAAAATATAATTTTTCGCACTTTTAATACAATAGTTATTACAATTTTAACACGTGCCGTAAAAAAGAAACTTCAAACTTTTAAAAACAAAACGTTCGTGAAGCCGCTTTATTTATCGTGACGATTTGCTGAGTGTAATAATTAATATCTAGCGCCTCTCTGTAGCTTTGAATTACTTTAAGCGTCGATATCGAATGTTCGTTATTGAATCGTGAAAAAGCTTTACCTATATTTTTCTTCAAAAGGCTATATTGTTCGTTAAACTTTTTTTCTGAAAATGTTTTAAAAAAATAAAGTCGATATTCAACGTTATTTGCCTAGATTTGTCTTTAACGATGAATGAAGACACTTGACTGATGGTTGTACGGGTATGTACGGATGCATCAGATGTGGCAATCGGAGCTTCATTAGAACAGCAAATGAATGGTGAATGGAGACCAATGGGATTTTTTTCTCGAAAACTAAGATCTCCAGAAATTAAATATAGCGTCCATGATCGTGAACTACTAGCAGTATATGAAGCTATCAAATTTTTTCGTCATATACTTGAAGCTGGTTCTTTTGTGATTAAAACTGATCACAAACCACTGATGTATTCATTCTCACAAAAACTGAGTAAAGCGACACCAAGACAACTAAGACATTTAGATTTCATCTCACAGTTTTCTACTGAAATTATCCATGTCTCGGGATCTAACAATATTGTTCCAGATGCCTTATCAAGACTAAATGCCATTAGTATGCCATCAAATATTGGACCAAAGGAACTTCAAGAACTACAAGAGACTGACAGTGAATTAAAAACTTTACTTGATGATGGAAAAACATCACTCAAATTGCAAAAAGTACATTTTGATGATACAGTAACAATCTATTGTGATACTTATACTGGTTTTATCAGAACATATGTTCCAGAATACATACGACAAATTTGTCCAGTACCAACTTCTCATCACATCAAACCACGACTATTCATACTCGAAGATCTCTACAAGTGTTCTCATGTTTTTGTCAGAAACGATGCAATAAAAGCACCTTTAGAACCACCATATGCAGGACCTTTCAGAGTCATCAAAAGAATCAACGACTACATTTTTTTAGTAGACATTAAGGGCAAAGAAACAACAATTTCAACAGAACTTCTGAAACCAGTCTACACCTACAGTGTAAAATATTATCAACAAACAAACACTCTTAAAACATATGATGGTCCAAAACAAAAAGGTAATTCAGACAACACTTCACTTCGTGACAATGTTACTGAAGAGGAGTAGCTGTGGCAACACCATCAACAGATGTGTTTCCGGATCTCACCACCAGAGCAACAAATCATCGTAATAAAAGCAAACCAATTATTACTTTTCGTAATATTTCTTCGCCTACGATAATTTGTTGACACATGGACGTTGGGATCCTTCTTCTCACGTTGAAACTGAAGCCGAACAGACGCCATTTCAACAGTCTCAATAATTATCATTTTTGCTACTAAAACCAATTGTTTAATTTGTATTTCATAGTGAATTATAATAAATAAATTGTTCATCATTGTAGTAAATAAGTTATTATAGTTTAATATTTCGAATAATTACGAATACCAGCTATAAATTCTTGCAATACCACTGTAATACTACGAAAAATAACGTAGTATCAATATCCTCTATATACCACGTATTTTTCGTGGTTTATAATGAAAATTTGGTGACACACACGTGGTATTTGCATGGTATTGAAATTTCGTAGTATGAAAATCCGATGTCTGTCTCCCCTATAATACTACGAAAAATAACGTAGTATCAATATCCTCTATATACCACGTATTTTTCGTGGTTTATAAAGAAAATTTGGTGACACACAGGTGGTATTTGCGTGGTATTGAAATTTCGTAGTATCGAAAACCTATGTACCACAAAAGGTACCTACACATGAAATATTGTAATGCAATTTATAATATGTACAACCGATGGTAATATCCAATTTCTTAAAAATTTTATTACATGGTTGAAAATCTGGAATGAATTAAAAAATAATTAAAATTAATAATTGTGAACTTTTTTTCTCTAAATTAAATATTGAAGTTTTATTTCGCAAACTACAAACGGATGATTTAGAAAGAAGATTTCGACTTTATCATTTTTGTCAGTTTTCAATTACCAAGTTTCATATGCTGAAGTAATGGAATCAGAAAAAAAATCACAATTCATGATATATGTGTGTATATTTTTGCACTGTAGAAAAAATTATCAAAACCTTGTTCAAAATAGAGACAAAAATACTTTCACTGGAAAAATAGACACACATGAATTCAAGGAAATTCTTACTTCCATTTATTTATTTGTCAAAGTTTCAAATTAGTGTGGCATGAGTAGCTTTGAAGGTTTTTCTAAAATCATTTTTAAATTATTTAATATATTTTCAAATAAGTAATTGTGTAAAATCGAGAAAGGACAATTTAAAAACTGATGATGAATTCAAAGTAAAGTATCAAAAAAAATTTATATAATATTCAAGTTATAAGTTGATTTATAAATTTTAATTTATGTATTGTATGTATAGTATACATATCTTTTACTGGTAATGAACTATTCTTAATTAAAAATTATGTAGTTCGGTACGAAGAATACATAAAAAGAAATCAATGTGAAGGCCTAATAAATATATTTGAGAAGGCCGTTCTTGTAGAGTGCATTCATATACTAGCGCACTACATATTATGTTAATTGTGTTTATTTTCTATTTGTTAACACGAATAAACACACCTTATAAAAAAAAAACCCAAACTTCAAATTTACATGTCAATAAAGTGGTTTATGTTCAGCTATATCTAGCTGGACCATAATTAAAAGAGAATAACGTGTATTTTTTTATTTTAAAAAGTTTTTCATTATCATCCTAAGCTAAAAAATTTTTTAGTATTTAGAACACAATACTACAAAGCAACTAAATGCATTTACCTTAATTTTTTGAAAACATCATAATTTCGTTTTCATTATTCTCTTTGAGTTATAAAGCTTATTTTGCAAATTTAATTTTTGTTTGTGGAGCTAATTTAATTAGCTTTTATTGTTGAATAAAAAAAAAGAAATGTGAAAAGCGGTAGATATATATTATTCAACGAAATTCATTACAGTTGAAAAATATAAAAGAGTAAACAAATTTTCGGGTTAACTAATTTATTTTAAATGTTTTTGCACGTTTCGTAAAAATAATTTTTTATTATTTTATGAAAAAAAAAAGACAAAATATTTTTAAAAAATACGAGGATACTAAAGAGTTTTTCAACATTTTTTTGTTTTCTAAACTTTAATTTTTCTAGTAAGACTGTTTTAAAACACGGAATATGAACATTTGCCACTAGAAAAATTAAATTTCATGTAGTCAAAATAAAAAAATATTCTCATTAAATTGTATGATGCAAGTTCATATTTTACAGATCAAGTTTTTTTCTCTTATTTTTATTTTCAATTTAAATTTTTAAATATAAATATGCAGGATATAAAGGATATTGAATTTATTTCTACAAGATTTTAAAACAGTAAAAATTCAAATTTATGAGTCGGATTTTACATTTTATCTTATTTTGCATTTTTTTTTCTTGCAATATTGATACATGTTCTTTAGCATTCAATATTCAATGCAAATGCTTTTTATATAAAACATTTATTATTCTCAAGAGATATTAATAATATTAGAATTCTGTTTCTCTTACACATAACATAAAAAAGACGATGAATAAATATACGAGTATATTAGGTACTGGAGATATAAAACAGTTTCAAGTGTAAAAACAGTAAAATCAGTATATAAATGAAAAATGTTATGATAAAATGGCTCGTAAAATGAAAATATGTATGTATTGCATTTTGTTTAGTTTTTTGGTTTAAATTTACTTTGAATAGACTTTCAATATATCCAATTGTCTGATATAGTGTTTTATCAATTTAACAAGATAATAAGTATTATTATAATTAAATTTTTAAAATGTGTAAGTACATACATACTCGTATGTGTGTAATTTTTAAAAAAATCCTACAATATTTATCTACATCGTTGAGATAGTTCTTACAGAAACTTTAATGCTCCCAACAAACTGAAAAAATGTAGTGAATAACAAAATAATATGGGCAGAATTTATTTATTGAATATTTTGTCTTAAAAATACAATAGTAAGACTTTTATACATTAAGTTTGTCCCATATGATACAAATACAACTCATTCAGATTAAAAGTATTAATTTGATATTCTATATGTTTTTATATTTCAAAAAGTATTTGAATATAACAAAAATAACAACAGTGAACATCTGTTTCATTGCTGGACATAATATTTTTGGATTGAAAGTGTTAACCTTAATTTCTACTAAAAACAAATCCTTAAAATAAAAACATAGGGCTTATTTCGAAACGTAGTAATAGCGTATTACTGCATTGTCTTGTCAAACGTGTTGCTACGGTATTGTATTCATAGTGTAAAGTATGAAAATTTCTTTTATACAATGTATACATAAAACCATAACCACGTGTATTACAACAGCTGTCATATTGTATTCACTGCATCAATTTTGACGTTTCGAAATAAGCCCTAATTTAAAATAATCTAAATACAAATTAAATATTTTGTTTACGATAAAAATATATTCAAAAAGGTTAATGAAAGGTTGTCGTTGTTGTGAAACATGGGACAAATCAAATCGAAAAAGAGCTCAAACTTTTCATCTTTTAAGAGATTTAGAAGTCCGGTTGCTTCTCGAATTGTGATTGAATTATTTTGAAGATTTACATTGAATTGAAAAAAGCATTCTTTATTTTCATACATCGATTATACTATACGTAAATTAAAATTCCAAAGCGATTCTATTGTCGGTATAATAAGCTTTCTTCGTTGCACATTTCTATAAGTAAATCTTTTTTTTTTCAGAGAACAAGAAAAGAAAGTTGAAAACCCCAATATGTTTGCAAAAAAAAAAAAAATCGAACTTCTTTTATAGAATAGGAAGATTGTTTCAAAACTAAATTTAGTTGGTGGGTATAGCAATGCACAAAGTGTGCATGTGGATAAACATCCTTCAAAAGCTTTTGTACACCATCGTTTGCTCCACTCATCACAGCAGCTCCGTCATATGTTTGTGTAATTAATTTGGTTTTTAAATCAAAATCATTTATCTTGTTTATGCGAAGCGTTACTTCGCATTAACTCACTCCGTCTTGACTTAATACGGATGCATAAACCAAATTTCAAAACGCATTAAAGCTCTACGTCGTTTTGAGTTAATACACTATTAAATCCGCATTTAAAATTTCATTTCGTTTTTAAAATGTGCATAAACACTTACTTCGTTTTAAGTAGTTGTTATTACACACGCAGGTGTTCAACGTTTTGAGTGAGAACGAAATGTTGTATTACGCATAAACACCAATCAAAATGTATTATCTCAAAACGATGTTTAAAACGTTTTATCGTTAATACGTTTTAACCTTTGTGCATAAACAAGATAATTGAGAACTTTAGTGATAACATCAACCATTTCTTAAGCAGTACGATCGTGAATATCGTAAAATGAGAGAAACCATTCAACGGGCACTTTTTTTTTTACAAATTTTAATATTATGGCCATTTGTGAGGTACAAGAAACAAAATTTGCTACTTCAATTTCTTTTTTTAATTCAATGTAATAAATTTAACAATACAATCTAAAAGTTCATTTTGAATTGTTTTCGAAGTATTTTGGGCAACTTTATTATTTTGCAAATAATCATCTAAAACATTATCAATAGATCTTGTATACAATACAACATCTACAAGAATATTCCGCGATTTTGGCTCTCTTCTTTTTCATCGTGTCCTCGAAGACTGAGATTGTGTCCGCCACAAAATTTTAAAATATCAATAATTTTACTCAGAACATGCCAATTTTTTATCCCAGCATAGACTGAATTAAGTTGAGACACTATATTAGATGAGCCAAAAATCAATAGAGTGAAAAGAACATCAATAAATATATATATGAACATATGAACATACATATGTAGGTTTGATTGATTTGTAGAATTTTCAAAATCCAGGACTTTTATATGTTAAATTTTTTAAATAATTTCCATGTATTACAAAGTTTTAAATTAATGCTAATGCAATTCGTATACAACCATCTAGGGAAGAAAACAAGATTTTTAAAAATCTGATCACGTTTCTGGTCAATTACTTGAATGGATTTGTGAAGGCAAAAAGATTATTTTTATACTTACATAAGTAGGTACATATATGTACATTGTATTACATTTAAAATGAGATTCAGATGTATTATGAGATTCAGTACGATTAAAAATATGTAATATATCCTGATTTTTATACTTGTAGTTTAAACTTTCAACTGAATTGAAGTGATATTACAAATGATGTAAAGAAAACGTGAATAAAGAAATAAATAAAAATAATAAAAATATAAAGAGAAAAGAAAATAATTCAAAATACACCATTTTATAACAAAAAAAACCAAAGAAACCGATAATATTCCTCCTTCAGTCAGAAATATAGAAAAAGAAGTACGCAACTAAATAAAAGGAATTAAAATAATCAATTAAACTTTGTAAAAAACACATACGAGTAACAACACATTTTTAAAGAGCTAATTTATGTAGTGTACACAAAAAGAGTACTTGACTACATACGTGTTTCATCTGAATTTATCAGACAAGTGAAGATTTTTATTTTTTTTTGTAGATTTATTTTGTTCCAAGTTCTAAACATAAATATAAGTCCTTTGTTTTTTTTTTTAGTGTATGACTATAGCAGTAAGGAAAGAAAAATTAAAACAGAAACAATCCTTACAAATAGATTCTTATGTTATCAGTCTATTGCAGGTCTGAATAACAACCTTCCTATCATTTATGTAACATGTATTTTTATATTTTTTTACTTTCTTATTGTGGACTTTAAGAAAAATAGGTATAACCTACCCTCTTTCATTTTTTATGTTACTTATTTTTTGTTTTTTTTGACTTAAGGAGTTTCATTTTGAATGTATTTTTTTTAGGTTGAATTTTATTTTTTTGAAAAGACTTTATAACAGCAATAAATAATTTTTGAATCTAAAATATATATTTTATTTGGCGTGAAAAAAGAGTAAAAGCAAGTAAAATTTAATTAAGTATAAAGAATTTGTGTATAAAATGTTTTTTTTTTTTCTATTTAAAAAATAAAATAGCGATAAAATCTACTGTTCTATGAAAAACAAAAAAAGATCAAATGTGTCAGATATTAAAGGGATTTCTATACTTATTTTTTTACTCTTAATTTTGTTAATGTATATGTACATATGTATGTATGTAATCTATACTGTTAGTACGAGTAGTTTGATATTATATTCTGTTATTTATTTTATAGATACTTTCAATTAATATTTTCAATAAATTTCCATTAGAATTTTATCGGCATGTCAAAATTGTTAATCTTGTTTAGAATAGCAAGAAAACACCCCTTTTTAACAAAACGTTGAAAATTAGAAACTTTTTTTTTACTGTATTTTACCTGAAAAGTTTCGAGTAAAAATTTAAAAAAAGTTTTGGAAAGAGATGGTTTATTAATTTAATGCTATTGCAGAATTATTGAAATGAAATCACTTAAAACTGTTTATAAAAAGGATTGAATATTCTGTTAATGAAGTTTTAAAGGAATTGAAAAAAAATGTAGTAAATAGAACATCAAAATAAAGGCAAAAGAAATAAAAAGTCTCTTTTTTATTGCGACCCATGTTGGGTCTACCCTAACGCTGGTTTTGACCTGAAAATCTAGGGACTTGATAAAACCCAGAATCTTTTTTAGGTGGTAGATGCCACACTTCGTCCGGTGTTAGGTACATCTAGTCCATGTGCTTGAGGGTTCTCTATAAAAAAAAAACAAATTATCATAAAATGGTCTTCTGATATCAAATATAAAGGTGTTTTAGTTTGGTGAATCGTCGACTATGGATTGAAGGATGTCTGCTTCTTTTTGTTCATTGCTGGTTTTTCATTTCTGGTTCCTTGGTATATTTTTTTTTTTTTTGATGAGTTACTCTAAATCTCTTTGATGAAACAATTTCTTTGGATTTTGCCGATGCTTTTTATGTTAATGTAACGGACCCGCTTCCGAACTGGTGTATCCAAAGAACCCACCCCGGCTGAAGCAGCTGGAAAATTGACTGGCTGGGTACACCAGGAGGTTCAGTTTTAGTTTTCTTTTCACTAAAATAAAAATTCAGTTTCATTTTGAAACTGAATTTTCCGTTACGTAACAATTGCTTCTTTATTATTCACTCCTTTGCCTTTGGTAGTATCAGTGTCAGTATATTGTGTTTAGTTGTTGATTTGTCATTGAAATTTTTCCAGATAGACAGACATATCTCGATTATTGTAATTATTGTATGGTGGCACCATTAAAAAGATGTGTTTCTTTTTAAGGAAGTGATAGAGTGATTGTTGCTGGATAGGATGCATTTGCTGACATTTTATTTTTTACTTTTGGCTCATTATTATTATAAAGTTTTTCATGTCCTTGAATACATTTTGTTCAAACATCAGTCTTCAATCGTCTTGATCTTTTTGAAATGTTTAGATCCTTGGCCATAATTTTTTGCTTACGAAGTGGATCTCTGTTCGTGGCCGGCTATAGATCTTTGCATGTCACTAATTCTGCTGTCCTTGTTCCATCGTTCCTTGCCGCCCACAAACTGCTGCTATTAAAAGCTACTTAGTCTAGGAGCGTACTGCCGACAAGCCGGCTAACGATTAACAGGGGTTTTTAAAAAATTATAAAAGCTAGAGCGGGAAGAATTATTTGCACACACGAAAAATTAAAGAAAAGTTTAATAAAAAAAATGATCGTGTATACGCTGATAGCTCCCAATAAGCCTCGCAACGAGTTCAATACCCGTAAGTGTCATCCGTGCTATAACTTACGATTGCAAGGAGGTCGTTTTAAATAGTTTTTGGACCGTATGGTTGTAATTATTGTATTAAATAATATGTAATAAAATGATAAAAATATGTCTTTTTTTTAAGATGCAATATTAATTTTAGTTTGTGACAGTATCTATGGCACAACTAGGTATACTTGAATGAATACGTGTTACATAATATTTGAATATAATATAAGTACTTACTTATATACTAAAACAATAATTAAAAAAGTATTCAAATGCTTGATACGTTACTGATTAATTGGACAATATTTATCTGTTTAAAAAATAACATGGAAATTTACTAAAGGTATCAAATCTATTTTTGTTACACATGCAATTATCGTACTAACGAAAACACATTAACGCAGAAACTTCTCAAACAAGTGTGAAAACATACTCACATATACATGAGAATTGAACGTGTTGTCATTTTATTTTCAAATAATAGAAAAGTTTGCTAGAAATAACACAAGTTTTCTTAAACATATGATAACTTGAAAAACGTGTTTTGAATTACTAGATAGAATTGAAAATTCTCAGTTTGCACGTATGAACATATTTGCAATGTGTTCAAGAAATTTATGTAAAAGTATTTAAACTTTATTTACAAATGATCCTAAAAGTTCATTTAAGAAAATGACAAAATTTGAAATATTTGTTATTTGAAAAAGATGCAATTTCTTAAACTTTCATCTATTATATGTATAATATTAAGGAATTAAATTTAAATTTACTTTACAATTTGCAACATATTTTCACTTCTATAAGTTTTCTTAGACAATTTATACACAAGTAAGAGAAGTGCTAAAGTTGTTAGGTTTTAAGTTATTTTAAAAATTTAATCAACTACATGTAAAATTTACTCACTTTTTAAAAATAAATTATTTTAAAACCAAGATTAGCTTGATTATAATTGAGAAATATTTCCTAATTTGACTAAACTGACGTCCATCAAATCTCTATACCTTCCAATAAATTTGTGATAGGTACATATACTCGTATGGTAGAAAAGGTTAACTTATAAGTATGCCAAATCTCTAGATGAGGTATAACACTATCGGGTATAGTATACATATTATATGAAAAAGAAGGTTTTTTTGATAGCTGTGATGTTTCAAAGTTTTTTCGTTTATCATACAGTCGAAAATTTGTGATTTTTTTAACACTTCTTGAAAATAAACAATTAAATATAAAACTACGAAATTTTAATTTTTTATACTAGTACGTAATGGTGAAATTTTTGAATATTGTTCTAAATAACATTATGAGTAATGTGTACTAGCTTAGTTTGCCTGCGCAACTCGCAATTTAATGTAGTTTTCATATTGCTTTTTAAATAAACACTGTCAACTTTGTAAAACTGACAAAACGTTTATTTTGAATAGACTGTATGTACGTACATACATACATACATATGTACAAATAGCGACACTTCTCATATTTGGTTTTTCGAACTGGATATAAAAATTACAAAAAATATTTCCAAATTCCCCGCAGTACGAAACCTATTTGGAAATTAAATATCATTAGAATTTTTTCACAGTGCGACATTAAGTTTCTTTTTCTTCTACGGATATCTTAGAATGTAAAGGTTGATTGAGAAAATAACGAGAAACCATCTAGAGAAATAATAAAATGATCTATAACGCAAATCATCACTATCACGAAAAATTGTAGACGTAAACATCTTCACAGAAATTGCTCAAAATTTGTTTTGTGAATATTGTATCAAAAATTCCCAAATCTCCTGCTGCAGGTTGTCAATCTAAATCGTTGTTTTCGTGCACCTTGAAAGAACTTGCCAGGAAAGACTTGAACACAAACTCAGATACATATTATTTCTGAATATTTCACCAATATGACGATAAGATTTAAAGAGTGTTAATTTAACAGATTTATATAGAACAGATCATAATAATTCAGAATGTTTCCTTTGAGAACAATTTATTGTTTTTTCGACTAGACTGCAAAAGTAGTTCAAACAAATTTAATTTGTCTTTAATTATTTATTGCCAGTAAATTTAAAAATATGTATATCGATTTATAACAATCAATAGAGCATGATTTTTTAAATTTATGTTAAATTCTACATAAAAAAATTGAATAAGTGCACGAATAATAGTAGGTACATACATAATAAAAAAATTACATTCATAAAAATTAAAAGAAAAAAAAAGAGTTTCTCTTTCTTTTACAGCAATGTGTTTTCCTGAAGTTGGTAATTTCAATTAATGTGATTTATTTTCTTTAAAGAATAAATAACCAAACATATACACAGAGTTATAAAGAATACATACATATATAAAGGTACATAGGTATACGGAGAATTTTAAATGGAAACAAATGTAAGAAAGGATAAAATATGGAACAAAAAAAAAAATTGTGAAATACACTTTAATTTCATAGTTCGTTCATGATTACATAAAAAGATATACATGTACATCATAATATGTGTGTATGTATAATATAAAATGGTTGTGGACGTTATGTATAACTCTTATTAAATCCAAACATAATTCGTTTCTCGAATTTCATGTCACGTCTTAAATAAATCAATTAAAATGCCATAAATTCCACCACTTTTAGTGTTAAAAGAAAATATGCTTTTTTAAAAATAAAAAAAAATATTTTCTATTCTTTCTCTCGAATCCTTGTTTTTAATGTGTCTTGTCTGAAACTTATACAGGAAGAATTGATATTTCATGAATTTTAAAAAAAATAAATTTACATGAGCCAGACTACAAAAACAAAATGCTTCTAATGGATTTTGGTAAAAAGTAAAAATTGTTTACATGACATTGTTTAAAAAATTAAAAATCTTTTCATTTTCCTAGCTGGAATATTAATGTGCATTTTAATATACAAACTTGTAATGTTGAGGCCAATTATATTTTGTGCTTTTTTTGTTTTTTTGAAATTTATTAGACATTTAATTTTCTATTTTTGGACAAAGTTTATTATTTGTTTATCTAACAGTAAAACAGTTATAATAATTGTTTTATTTGTGTCAGTTTTAAAATAATGTTTATTTATTTTTGTAAAAAAAAACGTGATCTTTATGCTTTTTCATCGCTTATTGACTTTTTTTTAAAAATTTGTATTTTGAAATAGAATTTTATTATAGGTATGTATTTGTGTACTTATGTATTATCTATGTGTTATTTAAAATTTGTTACTTTTAAAGATGATGTATCCTTCTTGTTTCTTTGTTTTTATAGATACATAAAAAACCATGTGGTGCTTATAGTAATAAAAACATAATATGATTAATAAATTACTTTCGAAATATCAATTGAAATCCTGTCTGTCACGTCATCTTAATTTAATTTATTCGCTAAAATAATTCTGAACCTCTTAACCGTTTAATTTATCATATTAAAATTGCCGTTTTGCTATGACGAATATGCTTGACATAAGCAGTTAAGAGGCTAATCTTTTTAGAATTATCTGTACATACTAGATAAATAAATAAACGTTCACTATTTTATTTTTCTCCAAATTAAAAATATTTGAGATAACTAGAAACTAGTCAAAATTGAATCTGTAGCTGTTGGACATAGTCTTAACTATTTTGGTTTGTTGGTTGGTTGACGTGGCGGTTTTTTGGATTACTTCCGAAGACCCAAGTAGCACTAACCGTGTCGTTTTGATACCACACACGTCGCAGTTTTCGAGTCAAAGAGTTGTAAACCCTTCTATCATATATGCACCTACACTTTAAAGTGGAATGCAAACCACTAAATTCGTTAGTAGAGAACGAATTTTATTCGTATGTAGTTTTATGTAGACTAAGCTTATTGTTTCTAAGCAAAGCCACCAACTCAAAGTGAATTAGTACTCATTTAAAGCTGAGTGAACTTAGGTGGACTCGATCACGAGATCTTCAGCATCAGAAGCCAAAACTCTATCGCTTCGTCCACTGCCCGGCCTTAACTATTTTATTCTAATAGTGTTGGAAGAAGTGACCTCTTCGAGGTTAATATTGGAAAAGCTGAAAGATTATTTATTATTTTTTATTTCACTTATAATATATACATACATATATGTATGTTTTAGAAATTGCTTCGAGGTTTATTCTTTGTTAAAATACACAGAAAATTGGTATCTAATCTAAAAACAAGAATTTCATAGATTCAATATCGATTTTGAATGAATAAAAAATAAATTCATATATTGTAACGCAATCATCATATGGATAATTTTGAGAGCAGCTGAATTATGTTTGAAAATTTACCTGTCAAAACATTAAATTACAAATTTTTTGTGTGTGTTTATTTCAATTGTAAATTAACATATTAAGTACTAGTAGGTACAAATGATGCTTCAATTATAAGCAGTATGTCACTTCTATTATCCTTCTGAATATAAATGAAAATTATATAATAATAAGATTTACTGAAACAAACACTATTTTGTATATCTGCAAAACGTGCTACAAACTATAATTATAACTTTTTTTATGTAAAATAAGAAAAAAATACAGTAACTATAAAAAGCTCGGTGTTAATTTGTACCTTCAAGTATAATGTTGATTATATATACCTACATACATACGTTACTATCAAATGAACTCATCATCATTTTTAAAGTTTTTCTAGCCTTTCAGTATATTTAGGATGATTCTACTGTAGATGTGGTGATAAAATACTTGAAAAAATAATTGGATGACTCAATTGCCAAATCGATTAACTCCATATAAAAAACGTCTAGAAAAGTAATAAATTAGCTCCGATAATAAATTAATTATATTTTGAAGACCGAAAAAATATTTTTAATTTAGTAGTTTAACGCCTTATCATAATATCCAATTATTTCGAATATGAAAAACCCAAGAATTAATCGAGTTCTGTAACTAAAACTTAAAAAACCTTAAAAATGGAGTTAATCGATTTGGCAAATGAGGCATCCAATTGTGTACGTATAAAAAGACATAGAAAAAGGCTTCATATCATATTAGTTATAATATGTAGTATGTTCACTTAAATTCCACCGCATAAAAATAATATGCTTTTCATTTCACATGTATGTACATAATGTACAGATATTATCATCTTTAGTGAAATGAGTTTGTGAAATATTTTCTATGTTTTATTAACATCACATCATTTCATTAGTATATATACCCAATACCTATGTATATATAGCATATTATATGCTATCTATATATGTACATAATATGTATATTACCTATCTGTAGTATTAATTGATGTTGACACTGAATTATTAATTTCAAACAGCTCGTTTTATACGTGTACATGTTCATATGGATAATTTTCAAAATTTTCACACTTTCAGGGTAAGATGTGACTTTTTAATTTCATTCTAATTAACTACTAATTAAAAAGGTAACTTATAAAATAAAAAAATTTTCAAATATTATTGTTTAGTACACAGTTGTAGTAGCATTGCAATATTTTTTCTCTCAAAATAGAAAATTTTTACATATATATGAGTATTACTGTTTTTGAAAGAAGTGTTAAGAGCCGTTAAACTGAACAATTTTGAAACCCCCGTTAAGTTGAATGGGATAAGTGGTTCTTTAAACTAAGTGTTGAACGTGTGTAGAATTAATTGCTTAGATTATTGCGGGTATATACATATTGAGAATAAGGTATGTAATTCATTCTTTCAACGTTAAGTACTGACTATTTGCCAACAAGTGAAAATTTAAATTTAGCATGAAAGGTAAAATACATATCTTAATCCTTAACTTTTTTTTTTTTTTTTTTGAAAATAATTTATTTTTTTTTCAATATTCTACTAATGTAGTTTTAATTTTTGAATAAAATCTAACATCATAAACAAAATATCCGTTTGGTAAATAAAAAATAATAAAGGATAATAAACTGTAATTTTCTGATTTTTATTTTTATTTATATTTTTACTTTTATATTTACATATTTTGTTTTTAAACACTAAATTATTGAAATATTAACATTTATATTTTTTTTTCAATAAATAATCCATAAAATTTTCTCAACAGTCAAAAAAACATGTTTTTAAATTTGTGGAAGGAAGTAGACATAAATGATTAATAAAGAGACACATTTACAAAAATTCTAGATACTTTACGCAAAAAATATAATACTCATTAAATAAATGAGGTTATCAGACTTTAAACAATATAATTGTATATAGAATATAATTTTGTATATATGTATGTATTGTATTTCCCAGTAAATGAAAATAAAATGAAAATGCTGCTGTGTCTCTCTTTTCATTCTCTACAAGAATATCCTTTTTTTTTTTTTTGCTAAATTTGTTTTTTTGTGTGTCTTTTTATTCTTAAAATAAATTTTATATTAAAAATATATATTTAATTTTGAAATGAGAAAAAGTAATATACGCGGTTGACTTTACGGTATGTACATATACATATAGGTACCGTGAAATATACATATAAAGTATAAAACAATTGTATGTATGTATCCTTTTTATAATTTTACTTTAAATTTACAGCTGAAAATTAAATAGTGTATGTACATATATACAAACATATTATTTACTCTGTTAAATATACTTAAAAAACAATTACAAAGAAATTAACCCATTAAATAGTTTTTTGACATTCAAGTTTGTCAAATTATGAGACGACGGTATTAATATCGACCAAAAACCACACAGTTTTAATTTTAAAGTAATTTAATTTTATTAAATAAAACTAAAAGAAATTTAAGACTACATAATTTTTCGTCGACATACATATTTGAAAAATATATTAAAATGGAAAATATTGTATTACATATATATTTGTGTTGGAAATTATTGATTTAAATTTGAAAGTTTACGTTTTTGTTTTTGGTAAATTATACATACTTCTAATGTCGAAAATTTACAATCTTTTAAAAAATGTAATAAATATTTTCTAATTCACTTTGAAAATAAAGTAGAACCATTTTTTTTAAATTTTCTTTTACAGTTTATTTTAAATTAATTTTACATTTTTTAATGAAAACAAAAAAATTCAGTAAAATGAATTCCACTTAATTAATACTATTTATGTAATACTTTAAAAAATTATAAAAATTGGTTTTCAATGAATTTAAAAATATTGCTTCGAAATGACTATAACGTTTGAATTGCATCAGCAATTTTATATATTTTAAAGTTGTATATCTCTTGAAATTGGGATATCTGTACTTTTTGTTTTTTACTTTACAGCGAAAATTCCTGAAAGTAAGGTGCGTTTCATATTTATAACGTCACCTGAAATTTTCAAATTTCTTGAAAAGTATTGGTTTCAACCGTTTCAGGTAAAATTGTTTTTTGAGAGAAAAGATAAACGAAGTAAAAGGAAAACAACCATATGTGCTTGTCAAGCCAATGACGTCATTATTTATCTGTAGAAATGATAATCCATTTTTAAGGTGTTTCATAATTATAATGTCACTTGTATTTTTTAAATAAAATAATATTTTATTTTAAGAAATCCTAATGACTAACACATTTTACTTAAATCTAACTTTCTATACATACTCCTTTTTTTGAAATTACTTCAAATGTACGATTTCTCATGCCATCCATAACATTTTCTATCAGTGAGGAATCAACGGTGTCAAATTGTTTATTGAATTTGACGAGAACCAGATTTTGCCTTCACGGCTAACACGAATACGAGCGTTATCCTGTTGAAATGTCAATGCATGTCCGTGTGGTTGTTGTTTTCCTTTTACTTCGCTTATCTTTTCTCTCAAACATCATTTTTAACTGAAACCAATAGTTTTCAAGAAATTTAAAAATTTCAGGTGACGTTATAAATATGAAACGCACCTTATTTGTTATGTAATGTAATTTCTTTGTTGGCAAATTCAAATGTTAAAAATCCGTTTTCTTTTTTTGAACCCTTTGCAATCGGGAAATATTTTTACATTTCCTTCCACCAACTCGATAATGATAAATATTATATAATTTATAATGAAAATTTTAGAATAACACCGAGGAAAATACAATTGGTTCCTCGTTGAGAAAATATTCTATGTGATATCTTATTTGTATGAAAATTGCATCTAATGTTATTTTCTCAATACCTACTTAAATATTTTTTTCTCTTGAAAACATTTAATACGAACAAAATAAATTTTGTCGTTCCTAGAAATCGTCTTCAAAATTTTCTATAATTATTTTTTATAAAAGTTTAAGAAAAATTCTTAAGATAAAGTAAATTTGTGGGTGAATGAAATTGTCATATCTGTTGGCACCGAAAATAGATATCTAAAAGATTTCAATCTACAAAATCAGATATAGTGATACTTTTTATACATAAATCATCTACATTCACATATACATTTACATATACGTATCTTTTAAAGCATTTATTTTTTCTTGTTATAACGTTTTTTAAAAAATGTGCGGAAATAAAATTATCTCTAAAATAATCTTCCGTTTTTTAAAAATATTTAAGAAAAGTTCATAACACATACATACAACTGAAATGTACCTGTCAATGTGTGTGTGAAAATAGAATATATAGAACGAATTAAATTTGATTCTCCCCATTAGAAATAAGAGGAAAAAATGATTGATTTTGTTTAGCTCATTTACACTATTTTTTTTTTTTTTTTTTTTTTTTTTTTTTTTTTTTTTTTTTTTTTTTTTTTTGTAGAATCAAACGTGACAAAATAAAATTGTTTTTACATCTTTAAATTCTTGAAGTATCAGTATTTTGTTATTGGGATGAGATGGGAGTATAGTATATGAGTTTTGATTTTATTATATACACACATACGTACGTGAATTAAAATTTGAATTTATTAGAATTATTGCAACACTTCAATCCTCTAACTGTTTTAGATAGTAAACTTGATGTTAGCTTGAACCCTTATATGTATACTATACATATACATATGTACTTATTTTTTTCGGATGAATACATACATATTTTTCATAAACTTTGAGTTTTTAATTTTTTTTAGTTTTCTTCGTTTTACCAAACGTGAATTTGCTGTCAGTCTAGTTAAATTTGCTGAAACAGAAAAATATTTTAAGTTAAATATAAACTGTAATGTCCTTAAGAGCATATTACTGGACTAGATGTAATAAAAAGGATTTTTTTACACATACATATAACGTACACAGATAAATTATATTTTGTTTGTACATTTTTTCACGTTATAATAATTTTTGTAATTAGTACTTTTAATACCTAAAGTGTGATTATTTTGTTGATTAAACATTATTTTCTCCCACATTTTAATGTTGATTAGTTTCTTTGAGATACTATACATGTTCAACGACATCTCGACCTAATTAAAGTGTAATGATGAGGCTACAAACTCAAATATTAAATTTTAACAAGCATAACCTACTTAATCTTAATATTATGGTACGTACAATATTTTAGTGAAATATTTGCATAATATCACATACAAAGTGTAACATTAAGAAAATTTAGAATATAATAAATTTTTTAGTTTTTCATTTTATATTAAAATTTGCAGTGATTATATACTGAATTCTCTAAGGGAGTATAGTATTTATTCATGCTTGTAATAAGTTTGTCTTCTAATATTTTCCAACTTAATTTAATTATTAATATTAAATGGTCATTACAACATTCATTTAATTAAAATTTATAAATTTAAATATAATATCTGAATTTTTTTATAACTTTGGTAATGTAGATTTTTTGGAAACTTGCTAATAAAGGTTAATTAATAAAAAATATAACATCATAAAAACGTAATTGTAATTTTTTGTGTTTCAAGATTTATTTGTCTTGATTTTCAAATATTAATTATGAGACAAAGATTTAATCAATTTTTCGTAGAAAGCTATGTATAAAAGGTAACATACATACTTATGCACCAAACTGTAGGAACACATACATACGGCGCTGCAACGGGCAACTCATCCTGTGTCTTAGCTTACTCAAATTACTGATATTCATGTAGTTGGTTTTGTATACCTTTGTTTGAACCAAGTTCAAATGAACAAAGCTCCATGTGAACCAGGGCTGACTTGCACCTGAGTCCTGAGACCTCCATTTTGAGAAGTCAGCATACTGCGACTTCGGCCACTGACCGCCCTCCTTGGAATATACATATTATGTTTTAAAACAATTAAAGTGACAGCGAAAACAAAATATCAGTCCAGTGTTCTACAATATACAATTTTCGTTCAAGAATAAGATTAGAATGAATGAAACAAAGAATAAAATAATGATTAAATAAAGTACTTTTTGTTTCTAAAATATTGCAAAAAACTAATATCGAAATTAAAAAGAATAGAGCCAAAATATTGAATCTTGTTTTTCCAAATTTGATAAGTCTTTTGATTGCTTTTGAATAAAATTTTTTACTGTATTGAACACTCAATTGCTAATTAAATAAATTAAAATTACCTTTAACCATAAAAGAAAAAAAATAATAAATAATATAATTAAGTACGAAAACTTTAATCGTCTTTAAAATTAAAAACTTCAGAAATAAAAATCCTATATTTCAATGTTGTGAATTGTGATAAGTTACATACGAGTATGGAAAAGCATATGTAGTTGAGAGTTAGATCAAATTACTTTTCTGTTCTTTATTATTTTTTTTCTCTTAAAAAAGTTAAATAATCTGATGCTGTGCAACCCAGTGAAACAGCATTGAAAAGGTAAAGTAAAGTAAGTCAATAAATTTCATATATCCTTTCTATACGTTTACACTTTGTTTCCTTTGCAAGTACATCGTTCGTTAAAATGATGTATATTTCAATTTTAGCAGTAAACAAGAATTCTACATACGGAAAAATTGAAATAGTGCATAAATATTTATATATGTACATTGTACATAGTACATTAAAAGGTACAAGTACAAGGCTCTCGCGTGATTTCAAATATTTAATTAGAAGAATAATCCTTTCTTGTTATGGAAGGTGTCAGATTTTAAAAATCGAGTACAGTGAGTATATTAATTACAAAGTTTTCTTCTTCATGTCCATTCGTGCATTTTTTTTTCTTCTGTAACCATCACATTTGTTTAGATTGTAATATCAACCAGTATAAGGTCAAAGGTGTTTAACGAATAATGAAAGTAATCTATTGAAAGTAGTTACAAGATGGTTTTTAAGGTAAAAATATAGAAATAGATGGTGAAGTTTTATTTTTCTTGAAAAATAACTATTGTTTTTTGACGTGATATAAGGTAAAATATGTATATGTATGTACATAAATATGTATAGTATAGTGTCATAGATATAACGCAAGATCGCAAACTAACAGAGTAATGAAAAAAGTGCTAAAATTTTTTAATATTTGTTTGTTTGTTTGTCGTTTGATTCTTCATAATAAAAAATTCTATTCAAGATTTTTATTTCAATTTTTGATATTGAACAGTTGAAGCAAAATTAATTTATCAGAGAAAATAAAGATTTTAAGTAAAAATTTAATTTTGAATGAATATTAAAAATTATCATTCTTATATAGAACATATCTTAGGCCACCCTCACGTTATGTATTATTTTTAATTTATTTTTAAATTGAAAAGAATGACATGAAAATAGTATTAACACAAATTATGTCATAAATTTATGAGAAAACTCATTTACAGAATAAATTTATTTTCTTGAATTAAATGCGTAAATAATTAATTCTAGGGTTAAGAATATATTGTATAATCAAGCATACTATATAATTACTGGAGTAAAATTTAAGGAATTTCATTATTTTAAACTCGCAATTTATGAAGTACATTCCTATTATACTTATACAAAAAGATAAAGTGATATCTTCTTAATGTATTTCAGGGGGTCGATTATGAACATACTTTATCGTTATTACTTTATCGCTATAAATGGATAAAGAAAAATCGGTATTATGAACCCACTTTATCGTTATGACGTATTAGAAATTCTCTCAAATTCTTTATTTTTTGTGGTGAATTTGAAAATTACGATAAAGCGGTATTATGAAACAACTTTATTGATATTTTTGTATCGTTATTTATACTTTAAAATAACGTGAGTTCAGTAAAGGTCTTTATTGTATAAAGTTGTTATTTTTAGTGAACAAATTGTGAAAAAAATAATGTAAACAATTTAAATAAATTAAATATTGTAAGTATTTATGTTTTTGCTTATTATGAATAATATATAAATCGTTGTAAAAGTCAATTTTTCCTTTTTTCGAGATATTTAATGATTGTCATAATCAGTTACTTTATGATGTTATATGTATATTCGAGTTTCCAGTTGATAAAATCATACATTTATTTTAAAATGTGAATCTTCTATTCTATCATTTTAAAATTTATTAAATGTATTTTATTGTATGTATGTATTGAAAAAAAGTCTTATATGAATTTCAAAATATTTATTATTCTTTTATTTTTTTCATTTTTTACATTTTCATTACACAAAAGCAGTATAAAATAATAAGAAATCGTATCACTTAACAATAATAATATATTTTATTTATAATAATTTATAAAACTTATACTTTTTATATTATTTATTTTTCACAATAAATAATTCACTAATCATTCACTAATTTTTTATTGATTTTCTTTTGTTTACACTTTTAAACGTCAAACTATGGATGGTGAGCAAGAAAATAAAGTGTGGTGATCTCTCACGAAAATTATTTATCGTAGAGAGTTTGTAATATCACTTTATTTTTATGACTTTATCTTTATTTTACTTTATCGTTATTTATAACGAAAGTTCATAATCGACCCCCAGGTATTTAATAAGAAAAGAAATTACTAATAATGAGACCCCGCATATAGTAGAACTTTTGGAAGAACTTCCGATTAAGTGGTGTGAACTACTGAAATATGACTTTTTTCTAATGTTTCTTTGAAATATCCTAGTCACCGTAACATATGTATTATTGGCGATAATTCCATTTTTTAGCCGAAATGTACGACTAAAATTTTGTGAAAGATCGATAAATTGCTAAATTTATGGCCTTCTGGAAGAACTGCATTTTAAAAGAAGTTCTTCTTCTTTCCAATTCATTTTATAATATTTTGATAAATGATTTTTAAGATAAATGATACTTTAAGCCGAATTCATATGACATTTTTAAACCGATTTGTCAACGATTGATAATGGTATATCCACGGAAATTGAAAATGGACATACATATTATGTGTATAGGGAATTCCACGCAAATCGACCACTTTTTACATTAAAATTCAAATGAATGAAGCTGATTTGGATAGCTATACAGGATGTTTCACCGTTCGTGTGCCAAACTAAACAGGGTGATAGATCTCGGTGAGAAATGAAAAAAATCGTATGGGAGGGGGGGGTCTATTCTCAATGGTTACCGAGATATTCAAGGTCAAACAATTTTTTTTCCGAAGAGTAACCAGTTCCACTTTTTGCAACATATTTCAGCGTTCGCTCAATGTGGAGAGGTGAATGAAAATTATTTCCATAGAGAACCTTCAGACCTTTCAAAAGTTTTGTGTTAATTGGTTTTAAAATTATTGTAACTCAAAGTCAAAAAGTCAAAGTCGTTATTTTTATGTTCAAGGTCAAATTTCTCGAAAAAAACCCTTATTATTTTTTTTAATTTTCTTAGCTTAAACGAAAGCTTAATTTGTTGACTCTAACATGGCTTTTGTTTTGACATTATCTTTATCCGTTCAAAAGTTTTTGAGCATAATTTAAGGGCAGTTTTTTCAAAATTAGGTGAATTTGTTGTTCTAAAGAAATATTCAATTGCCTTTTCGTATGTTTTATTTGACTCTCTGTGTTAATTACTTTGTATTCCTGAAAAGGACTTATTCTAGTCCTAGTTAGGAGTTATTTTAGTCCTGAAAAGGAGTTATTGTAGTCCTGGTTAGGAGTTATTGTAGTCTCGAAAAGAGCTCATTGTAGTCCAGGAAAGGACTTTTTTGAAATTCTGGAAAGGACTTATTGTAGTTCTGGAAGGAGCTAATTGTAGTTTTCAATGCTTTTAAATACATTTTGGAGCTCTTTGTCTGATTGCGCCTTTCAAATTAATTATTAATAAATTTTCTTAACTTTTCTTCCGGCTCTTATTTGTATCCAAAATGGAGGGTGACACATCGAAAACAATTTGTAAAAGGCATTTTAGGTAATAATAACTTCTTCCAGGACTACGAAAAGTCCTTTCCAGAATTTCAAAAAAGTCCTTTTCAGGACTACAATAACTCCTAACCAGGACTACAATAACTCCTTTTCAGGACTAAAATAACTCCTAACTAGGACTAGAATAAGTCCTTTTCAGGAATTTCTTACATTTCGTTTTTTTTAATTATGAAAAAAGTATTGCATTGTTCCGCGTCAAATTTTTCCAAAAGATTCTTTTAAGTGTCTACAGTATAATTAAAAATAATTTTTGGAATTGTTTATATGAAAATTTTAGGATATTCAGTGAAATATACGGAAATCCATGAAATTCGATATCGTCAGCGTCACACCCGTTACGCTACTAAAATGACGGTTCCGATCAGAAATATTTGAAGTTTTCTGTTTTATCGTAACCGTCGTTTGGTTTCACTAGAAGGCACATTAAGAACATAAAAGTATAATCAGAATACAATTGCTGTACGAGTTTTTCAATATTTAAGAGTCAGGATGTCACACTCGTTACAAATGGAATTCCCCATATGTTTTGGTACCATGTATAATATAATATATAAAATACATATATATTTTTTTTTTGAAACAACACCTTATTCAAAAGTTTGATTTTAAACCTCACGTCCCACATCGGAAATTTAGCCCAATTTTTTCCTTCAAGTTAGACACGCACTGAAATTATATTTCTCAGTCTTTCCACTATATCTTGAGCTTATACTTATGTATATCTTGTACACATATACATTCGAAGTCGATTTTTTTTTCAAAATAAAACATTTAGATTTTGAAAAAAAAAAAAATTAATAAATAAAAAGTCAATTACCAACAGCTTGTGACATCAAATAAATATTTAATGTTTTGTTATTATGCATGTGTTAATTAAAAATACATAATTTTAAATTTATAATTCATTAAAAAGTAGTTAAAATATGCATAAATAAATAATGCTTTTAAATAAAATATATCAACATAATTACAAATTTAATATAATTTGATTTTCAATAATATGAATTTCGGCATATTTTGAATTTTATTTTTAAAAAAGCTTTAATCAAACTAATAATTGGCTTTTAATCAGTTTTAAAGAAAAATATCATAATTTTTTTTTTTTTTTCAAATCATTTAATTTTTTTTTCTATTGAATACTTTTTAAAGGACATGTGTTACAATAAAACTATAAAAGTGACAATTCTTAAATACTTAACAATTCACAGAATTCTCAAAGGAAATATTAAGAATGCATTATTAAAGTTGTTTACTAGTCTTCTGCGTTACCTGCAGTTTTTTTGAGATAAATTTAAAACATAAGGTCAAGAAAATAGGAATGCACTATATATTATGTAGTTTTTAAAGTGAAGGTAAATTGTACACTTTTATTATCCAACAATTTTTTAATAAAATTCCTCACAAAAATGTCTTTTGCGTTACCAAAGAATCGATCACATACATACAAGTATGTACATACTATATGTACATACATATAACTTAAAATCAATTTTGATTATCACCAACGTTTTTGAAACTTATTATGAGTTTTATTCATTGAATTAGTAAAAATCATATAAAATTACATTAATAAGCCTTTCCAAACACGATACGTAGGCAATAAAGATTTCACAGTTCTATTTAGAAAACCTATGGGTATTCGAATATGCTTTAAAGTATGCGAAAGTTGGAGAATCTCAAGTTATATGTACATAATTGTACATATGTATTATGTATGTACATATGTATATGTACAAGTATATTACATTTTATAAAAAATGTGTTCCAAAATATTCAGAAAAACTCAAAACAAAAATGTCTTTTCGAACATCTATTATCCTCAAGATATTTTTATGTTTTATTATTTATTTGAATAGCATCACTTTATGAAGTCATCAAGATTCTGATTATTTTAATTTTAAAGACTTACATATATGTATGTATCTATATAGGTACGTATATACCATATGGGTACTTAAGCATACAACAAATTTCAATTTTAATCTGCTTGATACATAAGAGAGTTTCATTCACCTTAACCACCTGAATATTTACAAATATACAAAATGTATTTTATACTTTATTTACACATGTTGCATTGTAAATATTTAAAAGACAGAAGAACTGAATTTATTATAATAGATACATTATATAATATAATAGCTGCTGGAAAAATTCACATTTCTAGACAGAAATGCACTTTATTTCAGAGAGAGTCGTATATGTATAGTATAAAGCTAATGTATACAAATATTCAAGAAAGGCTATTCAAAATATATTATACGAGTACATACATATACATGCATACATATATTATATGTACATGCATATATGTGAATACGAGTGCATCCAAATTAAAAAGTCCTTAGGGATTTTATATTACACGAAGATTCATATAGCAAACATCGGGTCAATGTGAAAAACATAATTTCAAGCTTTTTTTTTTTCAATTTGTCCATAACCTGTTCGACTTTTATGCCCTGAAAAAGACCCTTCGCTTGTGTAAATGTAATTTTATTTTCAAATATTAATATTCTTTCTATACATGCATTCATATATATGTACATACTTATATGAACATCTGTTTTAATTTTAATATTTTCTTTAACTCATAAAAAGCTATTTATGATTCTCATATGAGCTATTCACACAAACTTTTCTTTCCTTTAATAATGAGCCACACACAATGTTCGTTTGCTGCCATTCGTTCGCTTTCGTTTGCTAGGATTTGAATTATCGTCCAAATAGTAAGCACACGCGAACGAATGTGTATTTGCATTCGTTCGCTAAATCTTCTGAACGCAATCTTTACAAAATCTAAAATATATAATTAATACGATTTGGGGGGTTTCGAAAGACAGTGTTCTGGCTTGATTCTAGATACACCAAGTATTATTACAATCATATTTTTCTGGCACAAAAAGTATAGGTTTTCATATGTATGTGTATATTATTTTGATAAGGACAATAAAAAGGATGTATGTACGTGCAATGTGCATACATACTGTATATATGTATATACATACATATTGTATAGCATATTTATTGTGAAAATTAATGTAATGTCTCAGAGAAATATGAAGTAGACTAAATTTGAAGAATTTATGTTTTCAGGAATATTAGTCTGATGCAGCATTATTTAGACTTTTGCCTGTATTGAATGAAAATACACTTGCAGGTTACGAAATTGTTTACGTCAACAAAAATTATTTTCAAAATATGTATTATACTTAAAAATTTTAGAAAAGATATTTCAGAAAAAACAAAAAAAATTTCACAAATATTTACGAATTAAAACTTTAAAAAAAATAATACTATCATAAATTCATGTTGTAATTTATTTACAAAAAATTGGAAATCGATATTAACATTTAAAGTAATTTATAATTTAATACTGCAGAAATTTGATACATGAAAAAATGTATGTAGTGAAAAACCTTGACTTTGGGGAACAAGGCTTAAGAGAACTAAATGGTGGAACCTCATGAAGAGACAGGCTACGCAATTAAGGATACATTATTTTTAAATCTGTAAATTCTTTATTAATTTCAATTTAACTTTAAAAAATGAAACCCGAAATTATATAGCCTTAGTTAAAAAAAATCCTTGAAACTTTTTAATTTATTTTATTTTTGATTCCTCATCATTTTTAACGAGTAATTGAATTATTTAACTGCATTTTTATTTCATGAAATAGCTTATATGCTTAAGTCGATGTTTTTGCAATATTATACGAGTATTATTCTCATTAATTGCAATTTATTGAAACATGTTGTATGTATGTATATACGAATATTTAAATGTATAATTATTATTATACGTGTTAATTTTGTTTTTAAATTTATTTTTTATATACTTTTTTTTTTATTATTAAATTGAGATAATATCATGTGAAATTATTGAAATTATAAGCTCAAAGAGCGACGAATATTAAAATCACCGAAATACCGATTATTAAAATCACTGAGATATTATTTAATTCATAAACAGTACAAAGCTGTTGAAATAATTATCAATCATTTTAAATCAATTTGCGAGAAAAATAAAGAATTTTAAAATTCACTGCATTTACGAGTAGTAGTAGCTCGTATCACATTAGCTGCTCTCGATTTGCCATTTCCAAGTACTTGCGAGTACTAAAATGTGTCTTGGATAAATGGGTAAATCGAACGACACAAAAATTTTGATAGGTGTCAAAACCTAAAAATAATTTTTATTTTGTCATATATTACATACAAAAAAGAAAAACACATCTAGTGCTCTTAGTTTTAAACTATAAAGCCGTCTGTTGTAAAAATTGTGCGTAACTACATACTTGTATCTACTTGAAAAATTTTACATGAGTAGCTACGTGTAGATGATTTAGCACAGACTTCCACCTTATCTACTCGCAAGTACTTGAAAGTGGCAAATCGAAAGCAACTATTGTCAATTTTTGGCAAATAAAAAAATCAAAGATACATTTTAATAATTTACAATCAGACTTTAATATTTAATGTTCCATATAATCATAACACTCGTTTCAAAAATATCAATTACCAATTTATTTTTTAACCATTGTCATTTTTGACATTTCTTTTTTTAACAATTGACTTTTAGTTGTTCAGTATGTCACAAACTTATCTTAAATAATTATCTTGGGATTTGTATCTTGTTTTACTTTCTTTTTCTACCTTAGAAAAAAATATTAGAAATTTATTTGACATGAGCATTCTCAATCTTAAGAAATATCCTCAGTATCAAGTATGTACGTGATACATAAACCAAATTTATTTTTGTATGCTGTTTCTACTTTTGTATGACATTTTCAGAATAGAAAGTAAAGAAAAAAAAAACAATATCAGAAAAATGAAAAATTAAATGTAAGTCTAACATCATATTATGGGATATGAATAAAATAAATGAGATATTAAAAATTATGTAATATAAAATGTAACTACTTTTTGAGATTTTTTTTTACAATTTTCTAGTAACGATAGCCATATGCTTAAAAAATTTTGTTTAAAATCTCTTAAATATTGCATTTGCATGTTTTCTTTAAACGGAATTAAATGTAACTAATATTGAATATTATACATTTAATCATAAAACCCTCAAGCATAAAATATTATTTATTTATTTTATCATCAAGAAAATTTATAAACTCATTATTTAATTGAAGAAAAAAAAACACACAAACACAAAACAAAAAACCTTTAAAATGTTTTTTTTTCATAATAATATTGAAAGGATGTTGTTGTCTATTTTCTGTGGATCTTTATGATCCTTGTAAAGTACGAAGAAATTACAAAATAAGACGATAAGATAAAAAATAATAATAGAGAAAAAAGTCAAAAAAAATTTTATATTTCATTGCTTTTGTAATGATTATACGAGTATTTCCAAACAATTTCAAATAAAGAAAAATAATATCAATTTTTCAATGAAAGATATACAATCTGAGTAGTGTATAAAGAATTCATTTCTATATGTATGTTTGGTTCTGAAATGAATATTCTTCCCTTGAAAAAGTTACATTATTGAGTTTATACAGCTAAAGATACTTATCATTCTATGTATATGTGGTTATAATTGACTCTGTTTTCTGTAGCTATTTGCACCAAATGTTGTGAAATATTTCTTTACAAAAACTTTTATTGTCTACATACATATTTGTACATGTGAAAAAAAAAATCAATGATAGATACCTTAAGTTACAAAAGTTAATTTAAGACTAATTTTAAATTTATTTTAGCTATTAAATTTTTGTTTTCTGAAAGTAAAAATAATTTTTAGTAATACTTATGATCAAAAAAAGTATAAGTTGATGTCGAGATTTGCAAATATACATATTAGGTACAAAGGAAACTAACTAATAAACTGAATCTTCACTTTGATTTATCTATTAAAAAATGAGAAAAAAATTATGACATGTAGAAAATGTTGTTTTTGTTTTCTATCATAAATCATTTTTACATTTTCTAGTATCAAATAAATAATTATAAAAATTGTTATTTCATCGTTTCATATGTGACATTTAATTTTTATCAAATGTTTTTCTAGTGCACGAATGAACAAAATCTCAAGTATAGAAGTCAACATCTACACTCATATTATGTATCTTTCTTTTTTATTTCTTGAAATTTATGGAAATTAAATTGATATATTGTATTTTGCACGTGACAAGAAATTTGAAAAAAAAAAAAAAAGCTATATAACTGGCGTTTATTAGAAAAAGTTTTTTTGATATCTTCTCAGATTACCTTTGGATTATTATTTTTTCTTCATTTCATTTCATATTCTGTTGAAGAACACAGATGGTAAATTCATTCCTTTATTTTTTGTTTTCTTTTTGACGAACAAATGTATTTGTTGTGATTAATTTATTTTTAAAGAGAAAAATTTTATTTTGATATTAAACTAATTTCAAATTGTATTTTAATTAAAGTAAATTATTTATTAAAATGGTTTATTTGATAGAGAATGTATTTCATATAATTTTTTTAAATTATCAACTTGTACCCGAATAGCTAGTATGTAATGGAATGGAGTATTTCTTCAGGTAATACTATGTATGTGTAATTTACGAATTATAGTTTGTGAAATCGTTGTGCCAAATGATTTTAGAAAACATAAAAAAACGTAGTAGTCATTTTTTTCATATGTTCAATTTCTATTAAAATTGAAATAATAATAATTTCAATTATACAAGAAGTAAGGAAGATTAAATAGGTTTTTTTTTTAAATTTTTGTATGACCTACCTAATTCAAATGTGAATTTATCTCTAAATTTGTGTGTAGAATGTGAAAAATCTTTATTCGAAACAATACAAACTGTACCTACATACATATGTACATAGATAGTATACCTACAAATCATATATTAATTATTTCTGTATACCTTTACTCTAAAATATATCTAAAATTTGCAATAAATTTAAGTAAATTGACGATTTTTAATTGAAAATAGTTACTTTAATGTCCAGCCACAGCTGATAACAAATGATTTATAAAGCTATCATAATCTTAAATAATAATTTCCTCTCGTATATTTTGAAATGAAGTGGGAAAACAGACAACAAAATAATAATTTAATTTCAACATTAAATCAAGAAAGTTTTAAATTTACTAAAAAAAATATAAACTTTATATAGGTACTTTAATTTGTTTGAAAAAGAAAAAAACAGTTGAAAGTACAAAATCAAAAATAATTATTCGGCTTTAAAAGACTGTCAATGAACCAGAAAAGTACATGTCTACTACATATTTTAGGGGAGAAAAAATCGATTGATTATGATAAAATACAGGATAATTTATTTTTATTAGTTGGGATCATATTCGGAATATTAATGAATATTGAGTTTAGAATGACTCTAATTGAGATAAAAAGCTTCTTAATATGGATGATTAAAGATAATTTTGAGAAATAAATAAATTTTGAGTGTTATTTTTGATTATTTCGTTTTTAAAATAAAAATTGAATCGTTGTACTTTGAAAAATTTTTAAATGTAGTAGTAAGAATTTTGTACAAATTTAAAATACAGTGCTAGTGGATAAATAATTTTTAAATTCTATAAAAAACTTACAAATAATTTGAAAGTTAAAACATTAAAACCTTAAAAAAAAAAGTGTTTTTAAAGGAATCTTCTTCAGAATAAAAGTTTAATCAGATATTCAGATATATGTACAATTGTACATATATCTTTTTGTGTACATTACTTTTCTTTTGGTCTCTCTTATCTTGAATATTTACACAAGAACTTCTGGTTTTCAGTTGCCATTTTTTTTTTTTTTTGCAAACTCAACATAACCTTGATAATTTTTATTAAGAAATTAAAAAATCGCTTATATTATTATTATTATTTTTTATTTATTTAAAATCTACATTAGTTTAACAATAATTTTAAAGCCTAATAAATTTTTTACCATCTACATCAAATATATTATGCTTAAACTGTTTTAACAGCTGGTATAAGAGCAATCATTTAAATTTTAACAAATTGATGACAAAAAGCAATAACTATCAGGAAACAAAATTATTTAGATATTTTATGAAATGTATAGTAGTTAAAAATGTAATTATTCCCATATATTGCACAGATTATTCTATTCTGTTATTATTTAGCGATATAGAGTAATTCTTTATTTATGATTCAATATTTATTCACTTCTCTAATCTACACCAACTATTACACTGTATAGGCAATTTAAATGTAATAATTACATTGAAACTGTAATTAAATGTTATTACTAATATTCTTTATAAATAAATATATTTACTATATACATATGTATGTATGTACATTTTTATTTATATAAGTATGTACATAAATATATAAAAAAGATAAAAGCATTGTAATTATACAATATACAATATACTAAATAGGTACATATGTACATATGTATGTATGTATATATTATGTATCTCTTAACGTTAAGGTGCTTATCAAAAATTAATGTAATATGTAGGTACATACTACATACATATGTACATATTTAATTTTGGAAGAAATAAAATCATAAATAAGAGTCATATATGAACATAACATATGTATGTACATATATATTAAAATGTTTTTATTAGCTTGGTTTCTTGTCTGTCTGTTCGGTACAAATTTGGAAATTGATTTTTAATTTTTAACCAACTTTTTGATGAGATAGAGACTTGAAACTTTCAACATAGCTCAGAACTGCATGACAATGCAATATTACATCGCTAATGAAAGTTTTAAGATTTTACTTTTTATGATATTCGATCCTCAAATTTGGTCTAAAACAAAGAAAGTATTAATTTTTCTTTACTAAAATTTAATCTAAGCAAACTCTGATTTTCAAGTCAAAAATATTTTAGTATGCTTCATTTCTCATTTTTAACAGCCACCTCTGAAAATGTAGTACCACTTGAAAAATTTTTTTTTGTTTATGAATAATATTTTTGAAAGAAAAAATAAACAAATGAATAAAAAAATTCTTAAAGTGGTACTACATTTTCAGATGTGGCTGTTAAAATGAGAAATGAGAGAGATAATTGTGATTTTAATAAAAAATAATTGAAATAAAAAAAATTTTTTAATATAAAATGTTTTTAAAACGGACTCAAAAGTATAAAATAATTTTTCCTAGCCACATACACATTCTCAACCCCATACAGATAATCCTGAAAATTTGTGATTGCGAATTTTTAATAACTATAAAAATACTTGTAAGATTAAAAACGAAAAACGTGGGGCGCTATTCTTTACACTTCCTAACTTGCGCTATTCTTTACACTTCTTACTATTAACTTGCACTACTCTTTACACTTCTTACTATTTTATCTTGCGCCCCATGTTTTTCGTTTTTAATCTTACAAGTATTTTTATAGTTATTAAAAATTCGCAATTACAAATTTTCAGGATTATCTGTATGGGGTTGAGAATGTGTATGTGGCTAGGAAAAATTATTTTATACTTTTGAGTCCGTTTTAAAAACATTTTATATTAAAAAAATTTTTTTATTTCAATTATTTTTTGCTTTTTAGTCTTATGTGAAATTTGTCAATCGATTTTATTGATATTATTTTACATTAAAAAACAATATAAGTAAAACTAAAAAAGTTTTTTTAATTTTAAAAAACAAATATATTTGTATATATGTGTTGGAAGTACCAAATTGACATCACAACTTATTGCTTTTAATCAATCATAACTAAGTTGTGATTAAAGTTACATGAAAATTATATTCTAATGAAATGTAGAGAAGATCCTTAGCTTTATTTTCACCGAATATATTAAATATCTATGAGCAACGTAAATCAAAGAAAAAACGTGATAAATATTAAGTAACATAAAACTGAGAATCAATTTTCCCTGAAATCTCCCAAATTACTACAAATATCAAATTACAATGTTCTACAAATACAAATTTGTAGATGTTTATTAAATAAACATTTTTCCCAAACATTGTTATATCATAAAATTAATAGAAATTAAGTTATTGAAGAAAAATGATAATTTTTTATTAAAATCACAATTATCTCTCTCATTTCTCATTTTAACAGCCACCTCTAAAAATGTAGTACCACTTTAAGAATTTTTTTATTCATTTGTTTATTTTTTCTTTCAAAAATATTATTCATAAACAAAAAAAAATTTTTCAAGTGGTACTACATTTTCAGAGGTGGCTGTTAAAAATGAGAAATGAAGCATACTAAAATATTTTTGACTTGAAAATCAGAGTTTGCTTAGATTAAATTTTAGTAAAGAAAAATTAATACTTTCTTTGTTTTAGACCAAATTTGAGGATCGAATATCATGAAAAGTAAAATCTTAAAACTTTCATTAGCGATGTAATATTGCATTGTCATGCAGGTCTGAGCTATGTTGAAAGTTTCAAGTCTCTATCTCATCAAAAAGTTGGTTAAAAATTAAAAATCAATTTCCAAATTTGTACCGAACAGACAGACAAGAAACCAAGCTAATAAAAACATTTTAATTATCATTTTTCTTTAATAACTCAATTTCTATTAATTTTATAATATAACAATGTTTGGGAAAAATGTTTATTTAATAAAAATCTACAAATTTGTAGAACATTATAATTTGATATTTTTAGTAATTTGGGAGATTTAAGGAAGGCGCAAGATAAAATAGTAAGAAGTGTAAAGAGTAGTGCAAGATAATAGTAAGAAGTGTAAAGAATAGCGCCCCAAGTTTTTCGTTTTTAATATTACAAGTATTTTTATAGCTATTAAAAATTCGCAATCACAAATTTTCAGGATTATCTGTATGGGGTTGAGAATGTGTATGTGGCTAGGAAAAATTATTTTATACTTTTGAGTCCGTTTTAAAAACGTTTTATATTAAAAAAATTTTTTTATTTTAATTATTTTTATAATTTACACAATATGTTGTATTTATAATACATATATCTGAGTCTTCAAGTTCTTTTCTAGTTTTCGTATTTGAATTATATTCATAAATTGCTAAAGATTATTTTACGGTGTAGTAAATATTTTTATTTTTTGCATCAATATCTATTCCATTTATTTTATAATCTGTTAAGAACAATAAAATTTTGGATTTTTGCTTAATTTTCTAAATTGATGATTAATATCATAAAAAATAAATAATGTTCAACTTCAATTGATTTACAACTTGTTTTATCAGATTGTAATAGAAAACCTTCAAAGCAACCACATCGATATGATCCTTCAGTATTTGAGCACAAGGATTTGATTCAGCACTATATTATGACAGGTACTTTTATCACTATTAATTCTGTATCCGTAATGACAGCTACATACATATTTCACCGTAGGGAGAAGGTACACATTTATGTTCGCAATTTGAATTTAAGCATGCAGTTTTGCAAATCAGTTTCTCATCTTGACCATTCTTACAGTCAGCTATATTATCGCATATCCTAAACTTTTCAATGCAAGTATGTATCATCTCCACAATAAAAACTTATCATCTTGATTGCATCCATTACTATATGCATGTTGATGCTCTCGGAATTTTTTTCATTATCAAATCGTTCATAATCATTTTTATCAGATTTATCTTTGCAATCAACAACTTTATCACAACGTGCTCGATTACAGAGACATGGAGTACCATCATGACATGAAAACTGATCATAACTACAAGTTTTTCCAATTCCTCCTGCAGGTTTTAGTTCACATCACATCTATCAGCACAATCATTTCGACCATTGCAAAGTCTGGAAGATATTACGCATTCACCTGAACGGCATCCGAATTCGGAATCGATTGCATCAATGCAAGTCATATTTTTATTATTCTTAAATACATATCCAGGAGGACATCAGCATGCCGAAGTTAATTTTCCCATTGATACACATATGTGAGAGCAATCACCATTATTATGTTGACACCGGTGATCTACCATATGTAATGGTTTTGAAGATATTAGAGGAATATCATAGGGAAAACTCATATGAGGTGGTTTTTCGAGGTCAATTTGTTTAATTGATCCTATGTATGCTGCTTTTATGTATCCAATAACAGCTTGTTGAATTGAGTGATGACCACATTACATCTTTATCTGTTACTGTCATAATATGATGGACCTTATAAATAAATGTCTAAAAGTGCCTTCGTAATTTGTGAATTCTATTTTTACAGATGCATATATACCCTGCTTCTGGAATTGCTATCATACTAATTTGAATATCCGTTCCCAAGAAATGGTGAACGATTGCTCTTTGGCGATTTGTCAGAGAAACCACCTCAATCGTATGACGGTCAGAATCGGACTAGTAGAGATTATTTAGCAAGATAACCTGCCAGAAAATCAAATTTTATAAAACCCCGATTAAATTTCAAACAAAAGTTTACACGATTTTTTGGATTTTCTAATTCTTTTTGTAATTTATTTCTAATTTTATGCAGTTTTGCTTTTCAATCATAGTTCGGCTTGTTATAATATCATACATACTCGTATACAAACCATATATTGTTTCTTCTTGTTCTAGGTTATATCTAATATTTCTTGAATTTAAATCACATAAATAGTTTAGTTTAAACTAATTCTATTAAAAAATATTATAATTTTGCTCGAAAATAATTTCTCCTAATAAGTCGAATATATAATTAGCTATATGAAAAAATAATATATAGTTTAAGATAATTTTTTCGAGGAACAGGAAGTAAATATTGTTTTATGACTGGTATTTTTAGACAGTAACAGAATAATTTGCATATAAAATTCAAAAGTATGATTAGAATTCTCTAAAAATTCGAAAAACCAAGTTATAATTTTTCGGTTGAGGTGTTTCTATTAAGTTGAGTGTATCTGTAGTGGGACTTTACTTCTACCATTCAATGGATTGTACCTGCTATGCTATTGTACTTTGCTGCTGAAAATTGTTTAAATTTTTATTTTCTTCAAATGTAGCAGTAAAATAGTACAAAAATATCAGCTTTTAAACTGTTTTAGCGCTACTTCCATGCTAATTTTCATGCTAAATTTGGAGAAAATGGAAATTTGAACCATTTTTAAGGTGTAAAGTAGCAAGTAAATTTCGACTCGTGTTGCTTTGTCATTTTTTCTTCAACAATTTAAGTAAGACCTTATTTTGCAGAATTAATCACACGTCATCTTCCACTTCTTACACTTCTAACACAGACAGTTTTATTAAAATGAATTTATGTTTAAATTTGTGTATTGGTGATAGATTTTAATGTACATTTTTAATTAAGGCTGAAATAAAAAATATGTTTATCAAAAAAATAATACCCCATCGGCCATCATGATTTATATAAAGCGAATTAGCTAAGTTTCAATAATATAAATTACTTTTTAATTTAAAAGCAAGTACTTTAACAATTTTTATGAAAATTTTATTCAAAGACTTTAAAAATAAGAAGAAAAAAAATTACTTTAATTATTTTTATACATACTATTATATTTAAATATATTTGTTGAACTTTTCATGATAAAATAAATTCAGTGTAAATAATTTGCATCACATTAATTTCATTTATGTATGTAAATATGTTGAAAATTCAGACCGCATTTTATAATTTTTTATTGTGTATTTTTGTTGTTGTTGGTATAATTTTTATGTAAAAATATTTATTATATATTTTATTTTGTTTAAATTTATTTCTCATTTCCTGTAACAAATTGCCATTATGTCATGAAAAATGAAAAAAAAAAATGGAAAAATTGAGGAATATCATACGTATTATAATTAATAATTTTCACTATTTATTCGAATAAACTGTTGAAAAATTAAAGTAATCATTGACTGTTTAACGGATTTGTTTAATTTTTAAAAAAATATCATGATAGTTGTTGAATTAAATAAATACGAGTATTTATGAATATCTGTACGAATTATTGAGTTAAATTCAGATAACATTTGTTTCGCAGGAATAATAACTTTAAATTGTTATTTTTTTTAGTTATTAAAAAAAAGCTTTCATAATTTTTCAAAAGAAATACAATAATTTATTAAAGGTCATATTTCGTGTATTCATAGTATTTAATCAAAACTGATAACGTAAAATATATCCAACCAAAAACATAAATGTTAAAAGGGGGCCAAGTTCTTATTCATTAACTGTTGGGCCAGCAAAGAACTTTGCCACATACAAAATTTCAATACAGAACGTATTAATAATTATGAATTTGACAGTTTTTAATTTATAATTTTAAAAGTAATATAATGTCAATAATTCAAGTTAAATAAAAACCTGTCAAGTTTATAATTATTAATACGTTCTGTATTGAAATTTTGTATGATATGTGACAAAGTTCTTTGTACGTGTAAAGTTTCATGGTTCTAGGCTTATCAGAAGTACCCTAGAGGTTTTGATTACCGGTCAGTGAGTGAGTGCCAAAATTAGGTCTTTCTGAGGTCAATATCTCAAGTCGCATTGAACCTATGTACATGAAATTTGATACAGCCAGCGGGCGGGACGAAGCACACTACTACGTGGTTTAAATTTTGTCTGTTTAGCTTTAATAGACAGTTCGTGTTAATAGTGTACGGTGTGCATACGGTCTATGTATTGAACTTGGCCGCGCACTACCGTGCGTTTAGAAATGTATTATTATTTTTCGGTACAGGTTTTATTGTTTTTAGTTATTTTGGTAATTGGTAGAGAATTTACAATACAAATTTACATAATACAACATACGCGAACTTAAAAGTCTGAACAAATCTATTAAACAAAAAAATATCAAAGGACTTTTTACAAATTGTATTTCTCTGTATTCTAATAAAACTGCTTACGGATTCACCATCAATTTATAGCATACACGATCTTCCTTCTCGTATAGGACCAAGAATCCTTCGTTCAAGCACGTCTACCTTCTTTTGATCACTTTTTTTCCATAGCAAACGACACAATGTACTATAATTACGTGACTATAAAAAACACATATGAGAGCATTTTTAGCTTTTAAAAAAATTCCGTTTTCTTACATCCTTTAATTTTTGAGATATCAATTTTTTATTTCAAATTATCTTAGTTTTTTCATGAAATCTTGGTGTTTGACGTTAATCAATAAAAACTACAAAAAATTTACAAAACAAAAGTGATTCAAGAGTCGATAAAATTCGTTTTTTCAATTAAAGCATTCATTTTGTGAAACAAGTATGTAGATTTATTCTTTTAATAGCTTCATTTGTGACAGACATGTTATTATACTTCCAATTATTTCATTAAATCAGAACAAATTTAATTTCAATTGACTTTTTTCAACATAAAAAATGTCGGCAAACCATTAAAAAAATCCAATACAATTTGGGATAATTACTTGCTAGTTGCTGTATAGGTGCATATATGTATCAATCACGTTTCCATATATGTGCGAGTACATATGTATGTATGTGTGTATATAAATGTACATATAATGCATTTTATTATTGCACTTTATAATTGGTTGAATAAATATCATGAGATAAAACACAAAGAATTTAACTATACTGAAAATAAACTCAAAAGAATATATTAAATCGAAATTTACACTAATTTTCTTTTTTTTTTGGAAGGATAATAAAAGCGAAATTGAAAAAAAAAAAGTAAAAAAAAAAATCGAAACAATTTATAGAATGAAATAATGAAACTGAATCAAATTAAAAAAAAAAAAGGTGAAGAAACAAAAATTTAAAAAAAGGTTTATTTATTCCAGCAATTTTTTAAAAGGATTAAGTTACATACATATATTTTTTGTAAATATGTATGTGTATGTATGCTTATGCCTGAAATTATGCTTAATGAAAAAATATTTAAAGCATAATACAGGAGTCATAATTATGATGATTTCAATGCGAAATTTCCTATTTAACCTTCTACAATATTGATTTTATTATTTCAAGAACAAAATTCATTGATTTAATGTAGTATGTGACTGTGACATCAGAACGAGGAAATTCTTCTTAATTTTTTAAGAAACTTTTTTTTTTTTTTTTTTTTTTGGAAATTTCCTCTTTTGTAAAATGTTTCAATTCAAAGGTTGTTTGTAAGAGTAAGAAGTGTTTAGTTCGAAACAATATTGAGATATTGAGACCTTTTCTTTGGCAATTGAGTAATTTATATCAAAAATAGTTCAAGCTTTAAATTTGGCCGTTTATTATACTGAAACGAAACTGTACAAACATGTGTGTAAGGGTGCGTTCAGAAGTCAAATTAACTAAGTCAGTTTTCGTGAATTTTAAAATTTCACTATTTATAAATGAAATACTTCGGAATTAATATTTGCAATTGAGTTTTCGAACCCCTCGAACATATGTACATATTATGTATGTATGTCTTCTGAAATTGTAAAGCTTGTATTTGAATAATTTGCGACTATCTTATGCTTTCAAAAAATATAGTCATCTTCATAGTTTCATTTTATTCTGTATATATTTTATACATGCTTTATATTTTTGTTTTTCTATACTTTTTTATTACATTTGACACAAATAGAAAATTTTAAAATTTAAAATCCTATTTAGATTATGAGTATCATAATTTTATATATCCCAATGTGCATTATTCTATATGTAATTTCAGGTTTGATTAAAACCATCCCAAGATCCCAATAGTTATTAAAAAGTTAATTTTTTATCAGTTTAAACTGAAAATTTACTATAAAAAGTAAAAGTATTGATTTATTTTTGCTTTGCTGAAATGATACTGGTATCACTACATTATATGTATGTAGTTAATATTCGTTTCTAAATAAAAGAGTGAAAAACATTATAGAAAAAAAACTTTTGTAGTTGTAGATTTTTGGAAATATAAGTTTTCAAACAGAAAATCCAAATTAATTTCTGTAGTAGTTCTTCTTTTTTTTTATAGCACTACAGACCGATATGAACCTTAACCACCATCTTTATCTTCAAAAGCATTACATACATCGACTACTGACCGCTCAAACGATTGATTAAAACTATCCTACAAATACTATCTTTTTGTCCAAATGCTTGTAATTTTAACTAATTAATTGATCCTTTTTGGGTAATATATTTTCATTTATTTTCAAGTACCTAAATATGTATCATATTTTCATTTTAAATGTCAAACTCCTTTTTAAACTTTTATATTTTTGAAAAACATAGAGACCACTTCACCTTTCGTTGCTTGATAAGAACAACTAACTGTGTAAAGCTTATCCTCTTTTTATATTTTTTCAACGTCAATGTGTCATATAAGAAAAAATCTCTTTCTGTTTTCATTGTTTAGTTGAAATTACATATCACATATGAAAAATTTTTTGTTTTTTAAAAGTTTATAAATTTTGATTTAAAAATCCTTTTTGTTTTTTATTTAAAAAAAGAGAGTCTTTTATCTTTTGTTCAGTTTTATATTATTACATTTTTTCTTTGTTATTGTTTTTTTTTTCTTTTATAAAAAATTCCATTTTAGCTTGTTTATTTTATGGATAATGAATATTTTTGTTTTTGTTTTTGTTTTTTTATATTTACTATACATATCATATATGAAATCCACATGAAATTCTTTTGAGTTTCTATGTACGTAAACGTGCATAGTTGTCATCAGCACTCGTTGCGGTTAGTTTTTTAAATATTAATTAAGTATTTAAAATACAGTAAAAGTTTATGACCTGCTTTTTGTGAATCAGGCAGAATTCAATATCTATGGTTCTAATTACACTTCGGATGTTTTTTTATGGAATTTTAATTTAATGGTTTTGCTATCCTATAATTTAAGATTAATTTACAAATTATTTGAGAATTAACACAGTCATTTTCATATTGGTATATATCTCACCTGTCTTTTAAGAACACTTTCAATTATGAAAGGTTCAAAGACCTTTAAAAATTTTATCTAAAGCTTTATTGAAAAATTTATTGTGAAAAATAAAAAAGGCTGAAAGTTAGCTCTGAAAATATTTTGTTAATTTTCCATTAAAAACTTTTGTATATATACTTTTATTCGCTGAAAAATGTTTCTTTTTTTACTTTCATTAATTTTCAACATATAGTAGAAAAGCTATTATGGTATTGCCTAAACAAATCTGCAGGTACATATTTTCATCATATCCGGATAAAAAAAGTTTGAATTGTACTAATGAATTCCCTTTTTTTTTCTGTGCCTTCTAAAGTTGCAACAGTTCAACAGCAGTGTTGTGGTTTTTGTGTTTTTAATTTTCCTGTTCAGTTTCCGGAGGAATAGCATAGCCTTTTTAAGTTGTATAACAAAAACCTTTTACCTTGCTTTTTAATAGGCTTTGTAAAATCCATACAATATAGTACACATTCTTATGTGTATGTATGTCACTAATTATACAGTTGAAAATTATTAAGTTAACGTGTGGGAAAAAAAATTGTTTTGTTTTCATACACTTTGTTTATTTAAAACCATAAAAAAGAGTTGTTTATAAAGTCTAACTACAATTGAATTTAAAAAAAAAAAATCTGCAGTTATTTTTTTCATAAAAACTTTTATGAAAAAAATTAATGAATTATTATTCTTAAGCCTAGTATGTATGCTGCTCGGTCTAAATTTATCCATTCATTGAAAAATTATGTACATAATAAAAAAAAAAGTATAAATGATGGATAACTCTTGATCAGCAAAGCAGTATACATATGTTGCTCGGTCTGAAAATTGGAATGAAAATTTAAATTGTTTACGTTCTTCATTTCTAGTGTAGATGGCAACAGTGATCATTTGTAGATTTTTTTTTGTCATACACCTGTCGCGTCATTTCTTGGTATTGTGTGTATGTGGCAATTTGACTCATTTTTTGCTTTTCAAAGTGTTTTTTTATATAAAGTTATGAAATGTAAACAATATATTATACTCTACACTAGTCTACATAAATTTCATTAGAGAGCTAAATTTATTCACGGAAATTGTAATTTTTAAGTGGATAAATTTATACTGATCAGCATACTAGACTTTAAGCGCGAAATCGTGTATAAATAATAGAATGATATACTCTTATTCTACAATAAACAATAAATTTATTGAGGTGAATGTAATTTTTTATTTTTATTTTAAACGACAATTATCCATCACTTTCTTTTTCATTTTGTGAAAATATAATAATATTTATTCATCGCGTTGTCATCAATTTGATTTATTTAGTAGATACAACAAACTGCAAACTCTAAGTCCTTATATGATCCATAAGAGTTTAAAAAAAAAAATATATTTTCAATCAAACTATCTGTATTTCATTAAATAATAGGCAGAAGCTTTTTAACGAATATACTCGTATGTGTGTAGATATTTTTTATAAATTGATTATTTAAGAATTCACATACGTACACATAAATTATACATTTGTATATAATGTTATCTATGTGTTTACAAGTTAAGTTTTATGTACACAAATACATATATAAGGATATGTTTTAATTGAATAGATTAGTTACTATAGTCTGAAAATCTAAAAGGATTGTAAATAATTCAATATTAATAAAATATGTATGGTTAGTTGATCAGTAAATTCTACATTTCAGAATTCAATTGAATTAAACTGATTTGATTGTGGATTTTATATTGTGCAAATATCTAAATTATATACATAATACGTTTGTATAAACAAAAAAAGCACAAACAATGAAATAAAGTTTTCTTTCATTTTTTATTAGGTTGAAATTGTGTGGAGATGTACGAGTATACGAATGAAAAATTCGTTAACACAATTTTGCTATTTAGCTTTGTAAATTTTTTTTTTTTAAACAATATAATAAATTAATTAAACATGATGCATAGAAATTTTAAATTTTATAATTACCATACGTATTTATACGTATGTCTTAATTTTGTTCTTACTGCTATGCTGGAAAGTTTAATTAAATTTAAGTTCTTTTTTTTTTTTGGATTTTGGTATTGTTTTATTTTTCATGCTATCGTGTACTATTAGAGGATAGTTAGAATAGATTCCACAAATAGTATAAAACATCTGAATTCGCTGTTTGCTAGGTAGTACGATGCCATGAACCTCATGGCATGAGGCATGTAGAAATCCCCATCTTTTGTATTAGAAAAAAAAAACATACATACAATGTATGTATACTTTATTTAACAATTAAAGTCAGTACAGGCAAGATAGGCATACTTTTCTATACTCTTTTACATTTCATTTTGTATAAATCTGTCTCGTGTGTGGGGTGATCAGATCTCAATTTCAATCGAGGAGAATCTTTTAAATTAAATATTACCAAGGGTAGCAATCTCATCGGGTACTGCCTCCATAAGCACAACACTGACTTTAATTGTTAAATAAAGTATAGTGCATCTTCGGAAACGTCAAATAATCGTATTAGTATTAAAATATCTCCCAATCAAATAAACACATATGATTTTAGGTACTTGTCAAAAATTAAGTCAGTGCAGGATTAAGTTGAAGAAAAAGAATGTGTTTTGTATTCTTTTTCTAGGACTTAATTTAGAATCATTTTAATTTCGTGCACTTCAAATTAAAATGGAACCTATAATGTTTTACTCCTTCACTGCTATGTAAAATTATCTAGTGATTTTTTTCCTTCTATTCATTCCATACTTAAAATTTGGAAATTGAAATGGAAAAAAAGTAATTATTATAACAGCATAAATAATATGTAGGTACGAGTACCTACGTATATAACAGCATTAATGATTTTTTAAAATTTGTTTTTAGTTTAAGTTCATTGTATTTAATTATTTTTGGCCAACACATTTTTGAAATATTTCAGACGGTTGAAAATTTATATTAAAGAAAAAGTTTACAATTTATTATTTCTAGAATTTTGAAATTTTACACAATTATTTTTAACACTTTCTAATGTTCTTTTTCTTTCAAATTTTTTCTTGAGCATATAATAATAATTTTTTCTGGCTAAAATTTAGTTTTTATCTTCAACAATTTTTCCGCTCCTTCTTGCCATAAATTTTCATTTAGTAAAACAAACAAATAAATATAAAGCAAATTCATAAATATTTAATGGACTGGTAATGGATATTTCTTTATTTATGACATCTTCATATATAATTATTTTTTCTTATTGATTTCGTTGTTGTTATTTTATTCATTGTAAACATATTTTGAAACGGAAGAAATGTTATATTAAAACATAATTATTTGTAAAATACATACTAATATGTATGTAAAATGTATTTACATATGTATTTTCACTTTTAAAACTTAAAAAACTTAAAAGTGAAAATGTTTTTTTTATGAAAAAAAATGTTTATTTTGTATTTTTCGTAAAACTTGAAAATACTTTGTGTATTCAAAATTCTATTCATAATTTTATAAATTTATATTAAAATTAATAGCCGTAATTTATGAAAAAAAATTTATTACCTTTATGTTTTAATATCATTAAAGTTAGAAGGTTCAAAAGATGTTTTTGAATATATGATGATACTTCTTCTTTGGGACTCTTAGATGATATGTATACATATCAATATTGCCTTGAAGAATATTACAGACATTGTAACTTTATTTACAGAGAAAAGTTTTGGTAATTACATGATTTACGTTTAATTTTCTACATAATTTAAAAGTAAAACACTGTTGGTGTGAAATACGAGTATATTGAATATTTCTGTAAAAAAGTTTGTCAACAAAAATGTATCAGCAAGATTGAAATTATTTAATTTATCACTATACTCACTACTGACTACTGTATCTAAAATTAAAGCTTAGAAAATATTTTTAAAAATTTATTAGAATGAATTTTGGTAGACCAAAAATATCTTTTGTTCCATGCATTTTATATTTTTATTTATAAAGCGTTTCACTTTGAAACAAGTAAAATTCTATTTGAACAATTTTTACTTTTCTTAAAGTTGCTCAGTTTTTGAACTTCTTCTTTTTATTTCTGTATATGAAAGAACAAAATTATTGGCAATTTCATGATTTGATTTTCATATTGTTTGTTGTTTTCATTTAATGATTAAATGAGACTTTAGACTAAAACATAACCATTTTCAAAATACAGGGCTTTTCAAAATGATAAATATTTTGGTATCATTTCTTAAATTACTTAATTGTTTTCAAGGAAATTTAAGTAAAAAATAAATACAAATTTGTTTTTATTTTTATTTGAGAAAAAAGACAAAAATATGAAATCTAATTAACTGCTTACTTTTATCATTTCGGTAAATTATATAACGTTTTAAAAATAAATATTTTTGGTTTGCTTTATTCTATTTAAAGAACCTTTTTAGAGAAAAAAAATAAAATGAAAAGAAATACAGTCTTAATTTTGTATTTATTTAGACAAATGGAAAAATTAGGATAAAAGGAATATTTAAAATTGAAAGAAACAAAAACATAATATAATTCTGTTTGAATATTCGTTGTTTACAATAAGCATTAAAATAATAATGTAGCGTAACAGAAATTTATGTGAAGAAAGTTCTCTTCCAGCACTTTCTAGATATAGCTAACACCCACTGGAAAGGTCTTCTGGGATGTGCAATCTCAAAAAAAACCTGGCCATATTGTAATAAACTGTGAATCGACAGCCTTCTGTTGATGAGGCGGAAAAGACATTGCCAGGGTCACGGCATGTATTACAGGGCACTGGTCAATAGGGGATCATGCAGAGAAAATGGGTATCTCCTTCAATACCAACTGTCGTAGTTGCAGAGAAGCCAATGATAGAGCGGCCCTCGCCCACTATCTTTGCAACTGTCCGGCACTTGCCAGAGCAAGGTTCCAGACATTGGGGAGCTTCTTCTTCAGAGACCTTGGAGAAATAGCAAAAGTTACGGTAAGAGACATTATACGATTCCTGAATTGAACATGATGGCTACAGTGATCTACCGGTATTTTTGAACATCATTTCTTAAGGTTAAGCGAGGTGTGGTATCAAAACTCAGTGCTATTTGGGTATCCGAAAAATTTCGAATACCGCCACGGCAACTAAACAACCAACAGAAATTTATTATTTTTTCCTAAATACTTGACATCTTTATATTTCTATACAAATACGCTTAAAAAGGAGGAATTGTGTGAATATTTTAAAATACTATGCACTGGCTCAAGATCTGTAGTTCTTATTTTTTTCTCCTTAAGTTCACTAAAATTTTGTTTTAAAATTACAATACTTTTATGTTAAAAAACTTACCGTTAACTTGCGTAGGCCCTCCCTTACATTGAGCTATAGCACCCACAAGTAGATAAATATGTATATGTATGTATGACAAATTTAAACTCTGAAAAAACTAAAATTAATTTCATGAAACAAAACCTCGATTAAATTTTAAATATTGTTTTTTTTTTCTTTTTCACATCTTTTATCAGAATTTGTTGAAAAAAATTCTAAAATCTATGCATTTTTAAAGGTAAATTTAGTTTCAATGCATATTTCTTCTTTTATTCATTGATGAAGACAAAGAGTAAAAATACTTGAATAATATCCCGCTGTTTACTTTTGAGCTCTTTTATTCACATGTTTCAGAAAATTTCAAGTACACTTTCAATATAAAATCCTTTTTTCTATTCTTATATTTTGCATGAATAAATAATAGCTATGTAATGTAATAAAAAGTATGTAAGAGCAGTAAGAATGAGTATTATTGTGTTGTGTCTTGTATTTTCTTACATTAATGGATAAATAACAAGGGTGACGTTCATAAAATTTTCTATATGTGTTGTATCAAAAATTCAAAAATGTGTAAATTGCTGGCAAAAATTTCTATCTTTCAGAGAAATTTAAAGATAAAAATTTTTTAAATTTAATTTTTGTAAACTAAATTTTTCGAGAAAAAAAATTAGAAATGATAAAAACAATTATCGTATGAATTTTGTTTAGAAAATATTAGGTAATGATTCTTATGGCGTTTTCAGAAAATTGAAAATTTATTGCAGCAAAGAAGATGTGACACTATCATGTGACATTTTTCAATTTTCTTTTAAAGATTCTTAAATTTTTAGCAAAATTATTATTTCGGGGTTTTTGTCAACAATTGATACATTATATTTATAAGGCATATTCACTTCAAACGAAGCCCAATTTGTATGTATCCTTCAAGTATTCAGGTATGTTAACCTTTGGAAGTTAAGCAATACAAAGTGGAATGAATATTAAATTAAATTTAGAAATATTTTATTATATAAAGCTAAAAGTAAAATGTGATAAATTCTAAAGTAAATAATTTTTATTTTCCTAAAAGAAAACTTTGACAGGCATTATGAATACTTATGTATGAGCGTCATATTAGAGGCACAATATACACTTTAAATCTCTGGAGAGAAATCAATTTCACACGAAGAAAGGAAGGAATTTGTTCATAGAAAGATAGGATACGTAACATAAGTATCATACATATTTGAAAAGCTGAAACAATACTGAATTTAAAAATATTAAAATTATATTGAAATTTTCGATACAAAAATAAAACAATGACTTTTATGATGAATTTTTCCGTAATTATCATTTAAACAATAAAATTAAATTCAAGAATTGTTAACTAACTTTTGATGAAAAAAAAACTGTAAGTCGTAAGTTTAGTGATGAGATGGGAAACATAAGATTTTTACCTTTATCTTTGTTTTTTCTAATTTAAAAAAAAAAAAAAAAAAACAATTATTTTCACATTTATATTTCCTTAAATCGAACATTTTGAAAAATAAAATATCTGTAAATATCAGAAAATATCTAACGTTTATCATTTTAAATTTCACTTTTCTCTCAAAATATATTTATAAATTTTTTAACTAGAATTCAAATAAACTCTTATATACAGGTAATTTTGCAAAAATTAAACCATCTAAATACTAAACTACTGTATTCCATGTTCTAAAATTGCATGGTTCATACTTTTTATGTCCCATATGCTTTGAATATAATTCATTTCATTTAAAAGGATTAATTTTACATGTTCTAGTCCTATATTTTACAAAACGTAACATTATAAAAGTGAACATCTGTCTCAGGTTCGGACATAATACTTTAAGGTTAAAAGGGTTTTCTAATTTCCACAAAACACAAATATTTACAAATGAAAATATACATAATGACTATTATATGTATGTATGATACATATCATTATATGTAAAAGATTGTGTATCTTTTTTAATAAAAGAAATTAAAAAAAAGAATAGGTGGGTGCATGTAATTAACCAGGATTATTTGTTTGTCTTTTTTTTTAAAGAAGAAGAAATAAAAACAAAGCAAACAACAAAATAAAAGCTTTCTATTTGAAGAACTTTTACCAAGTAAAGGGTTTTCCTCTCGTAGAAATGAGTTGTATTTTGTGAATTTTCACATACATAGATGAAAAGTTTCAGCTTTTGTTTTGTTGTTTGGTATTGAATTGACAAATATTTTGGTTCTATTTTTATATTAATAGTGTTTAAAAGTTTTGTTCATTTCATAAAATTACGTTAAATGCTATCTCGAAAAAACTTCATTTTTCTAAAAATAAATTTCACTAAAAGCCACTATTAATATTTTTGTAGACAGATAGCTTTATTTAACTTAAAATTTCTTCCTTAATTTTTTAAAGTTGTTTTTCTTTTCTTCTGTTTTTACATTACATGCTTCAAATATTTATAAAACACAGATTCACTTCTCGTACATATAATTTTTTGTAAAAGTGATTCACACAAAAGTAGATAAGGACCAGTGTTTTTTCACTAAATTATACGCACTGAATAGCAAGAAGACTATTAGATCTTTTAATATTTTTAATTACAGTCAAACAAAATGTTAAGGATTTCCGTCACAGAAATGTATACAGAAGTTCACAATATAAACAACAATTCCTACCCAGATACAATTAAAGAATATTTTTTCTGGATCTTTTCATATCTTTTTCATGAATTAGAGATTTTTGTTTTGTGTCTTTTAGTAAGAAAAGTCTACCATTTTATTTTAGTTTTTTAAAATGAAATTGTCACGTAGAAAAGTAATATGTACTTTAAATGGGTTATATTTTTTTAAAATATATTCTTATGGAAAATTTAGACATTTTCGATCAAATTTGTGTAGGGAAAATAAAAAAGTATTCCAGACGTCACTAAATTTAGGTAATAACTTCAGTTGGTAAATTGGCAATTTATTTTCAGATTTTTCTACAAAGAAAAGATGATTTACTTAAAAAGCTTTTGAATATCTTAGCTTAAATAGACATTTTTAAACTTGTTGAAAACGGCGACAGTGTGTTTATCACATCACACTGTGATTATCACATGCAGAATAATTTAAGAAAAATGTGTCTAACGAAATAGATGTTCTGGAGCAAAAGACAGGAAAAGATGTCAAATTCCTGTCACATGAAAGCATGAAAAATGGAATCGAATGCATCAAATCTTTCTCTAACCTGATGAAATATGAAGCGTACTTTCTAGTAGTATTTTAGAATTCATTAGAAATATAAAACTATAAGAAACAAAAGTGGACGCAGTAGCATCATGTATTAATAATATTTCTTTTCACTAGCACATAACAATTTATAGATTCAATCGAGTACTGTAAGTGTGTAAAATGTAGTGTCATTTATTATTACACGATCAAAACAAACACTGTGTAGTGATTTTCATCCTCACTATTAATTGATTTTATTTAATTTTAAACCCTTCTGGATTTGTTTAATATACTTGAAATTTATCTTTTTAAAATTAATAAAAATTCCTTTTAATTTCAAAGAATTGTAATTCATTAAGTTAGAAAAAGGGTCGTCATGATATAAAACCCTTTTAATGAAATTTATCTTAAAATTTTCTGTGTGATAATTTATTTACGAAAAATTACACAAAATTTCTACAACTGAATAAGTCAAATATTTTCTTAGTTATTATCATCACTTGTCTTAAAATTTTCACCGTTATCATATTAAAACGTAAAATATATTTTGAATGTAAATATTTATCATTTAAAATATTAATTCAAACACGTTTGCCTCTCATCTACTGTAACTGAAAATGAAAATCATTTGAGAGCACGTAGTAATATAAATAAATCAAAAGAATTTAAGTCTAATTTCGATCACGTATATGGGTTTCAAAATTATTTCATTTACACAACTGTTTTACCTCATTTGCATAGATATTAAGGATTTATAACAATTTAATATGTGTATAAGGAATTATTAGTGCCAGAATTCCAAAAAGAAGGAAAATTAAAAAACAAGTAAACATTTGATATTAAATTTACATGATTAAAAAGAAACTAAATACTCCACACAAATTAGTAAATTTTGTTTTAAAAATTTAACTTAAATGCAAAAGTAATCTGTTAATACTGAAAAATTAAATTCCTTGTTCAGTGACACTATCGGTCCTTTAATCATATAAAAATATATCGAGTAACGAATGTTTTAAAAAATTGTTACATTTTCTTAGTTTTCGTTATAAACTTAGAAATACAAGTATACATCTATTTTTATTTTTACGTGGTAAAAATGCGTAACGTTTAAAACACTGAGCAAAAAAAAAGACTCGCATTGAAAAAAGAGAGTTTACAAAACAAATTCATTTAATATAAAGAAACAACGAATCTGGCAGGTGTCCTACAGAAATTATGATATGTGTATATTTTTCAGGAATAAAAGGTATTCCTGATATTTTGTGTGACAGAAGGGCTTACAACGCTTCGACTCGACAACTGTAACGTGTGGCGGTGTGTGGTATCAAAACGGCACGGTTAGTGATATTTGGGTCTGCGAAAGTAATCCAAAGAACCGCCACGTCAACCAACCAACAACCAAAAGGTATTCCAGAAAAACCTATGAACTCTATCTGAAACCAACTTTCGAACGAACATTTATCTTGTTTATGCACAAAGGTTAAAACGTATTAACGATAAAACGTTTTAAACATCGTTTTGAGATAATACATTTTGATTGGTGTTTATGCGTAATACAACATTTCGTTCTCACTCAAAACGTTGAACACCTGCGTGTGTAATAACAACTACTTAAAACGAAGTAAGTGTTTATGCACATTTTAAAAACGAAATGAAATTTTAAATGCGGATTTAATAGTGTATTAACTCAAAACGACGTAGAGCTTTAATGCGTTTTGAAATTTTGTTTATGCATCCGTATTAAGTCAAGACGGAGTGAGTTAATACGAAGTAACGCTTAGCATAAACAAGATAATTGACATATCTTTTATTAACAGAGAACTCTCAAACTGTAGAACGCTCTTCCATCTTATGTGTTCGCCCCCCTCAAGTAAAGTGTTTAAAAAATAGAGTAGTAGCAAAAAATATATAATAAGGTAGTAGTAATTAAAAAATTGTGTAATACGAGATCTAGGTGTTTACGTACATTGCGTGATGCATGATCGATTTCACCTACCTGAAAAGTGCTAGAAAAAAGCGCGAAACTCGATTGACCTCACCATTTGAAAAGCAATTTTAAAAATTTGTAAATATTAGTGAATTTGGCAAATTCAGTTGTTTTTAGAATTTTTGAAACGTTTTCAATACATACATGGAAGTGTTAGAGTGATCAATAATTTTTCAAAGACCTATAAAGTTATAAAAATAACTTACACACATATATATATTATGAAAATCATTCCAATCTAGCGCATATATTTTCTGTGGAAAAACATCAACCACTATGAATGAGTGAAAAAACTGGCACTTTTTTTCATCTTAGATTTTTTTGAAGGACATTAAAACATGGGGTAAACAGATACTCGTATATTTTATTTTCCATTAATATATTTTTTAATTCAAGTGCTTTCAGTGAAATTATTTTTTAAAATTTTAAATATAGCTTCTTTTTTATTTTTATGATAATTAAAAACCACAAATAAAAAAATAAAAGCACAATGAAAAAATAGATTTGTTTTCTATCTACTATAGCGTACATAAAAATTTGTACGTACATATTATGTATGTACATTTATGAGATAAAAAAAAAGGTATAGGAAATGATGTTTATATTTTGATTATAACCAGCAAAATTATTGTGTTGTTTTTCACACCTGAGATTATGAAGATTGTAAAGTACTATTTTCTTAATTATATGTCTGCACATTAAACATGCTATACTTGATTTATTAATTGAAGTCAGTTGCATTAGGTTTTCCATCCATTCTGGATCGATACTTAATTTTTAATTATGAGAACTTTGTACTTCAATGGTAATGGTCTCACTCACCACAATATTCTTTCTACGTTTTCTTCAAATAGTTTTTTTGTTGAAGAAGGTAGTTTTATTGTTCTCAATAATTTTACGGGACATTAAAATCACTATACAAAAATGTCCACTTTATACAGCTTCACGAACTGATCTATATGGCACAGAAAGGAAAGTAAAACATCACTTGTCAAAGAAATTGTTTTTTTTTCTTTTGTGAAATTGTTGATGTTGATTGTATATACAAGCTTATGATGATTTTTATGAACGTGCATTATGCATGTTTATTTTTCTAAATTTTTTCTTTTTTTAAACTTCAGTTTCACAATTAACAGTATACCAGTCATATCATCTCCATATTCTGCATGTATTATCTTTGGATGCCGTTACAATAATATCTCCATTGTAACTAAATGCACAAGAAAAAACATCTGAATCATGACCTGATAAAACTTGAGTACAAATTCCAGTTTCAGTGTTCCAAAGCCGAGCTGTTCTATCACCTGAAGCTGTGAGTAATAGTCCTCCTGGAGGACTAAAACACACCTTTAAAATAATTGAATATCATATGAAGTGTTCACTCTGAAATTTTCTCAAAAATTATTACCTGAGAAACTTCATCAGTATGTCCAGCTGCTACACAATCTAAATTCAATGCACCATTTAAATTCCAAATTTTTGCTGTGTAATCACTACTTGCTGTTGCCAATCTTTTACCAGGATAATCAAAAGCAATATCTAAAATTTCATCATGATGGCTTGTTATTTCGAATAAACACTTTTCACTTGAACGCATATCCCATATTCTTGCTGTCGAATCCAGAGATCCAGTGCCTATTAAAGACCCATTGAAATTCCAAATGCAATTACTTAGTTCTGCTGTGTGTCCTTTTAATCTTGCAATTGGCCTATATTTAAAAAGAAATTCTATTAATTTCCGCTTAAAAACACATCAAAGAAAATTTTTGTAAAACAAATACAAACTCTGATACTCGTCTATCCCAAATTAATGCAAGTTTATCAAACGATCCTGTTAAAATCAAACTACCGTCTCTATTGAAGGTTGCAGCAATAACTTCACCTTGATGATGTTTCAATAATGTGATCTGTTGTCCAGTTTTAGTATCAAATATTCTTGCTGTAAAATCCATTGATGCTGTAACAATCAAATCAAATGCAATTGGATTAAATTCAACTCCAATTACTTCTTCGGTATGGCCAAAGAATGTATTTAAACACATGCCAGTTGTAGAGCTCCATAATTTGGCAGTTTTATCAAAAGAGGCTGTCAAAATTTTGTCACTTTAAAAAAAAAAACATTTTCTTCAATAAACGTTTCTGTTTCTTCAATTTATCTACATACTTACCAAACTGGTAAATTAAATTTGACCGAGAATACAACATTATCATGTCCTTTTAAAATTGTCTCTTCTTCTCCACGTTTTATATTTATTATCCTACAGGTTCGATCATAGCTTCCGGTTAAACATTTATTTCCACTTCTATCAAAGCAAATGTTTGTGAGTGGTAAAACATGAGATTTAATTGTTTTGAAATGATAAAATTTCTTTTTTATGGGTTCTTTTAATTTATCTCGTAATTTTAATAAGGCTTTATGTATATCCATATGTATTTCAGATGTAATTAAAGGCTCACAAGACATAAGTTTTTGGAGGAATTCTTCAATATCGGTACTATAAATAGAAAGTTGGATATAACGTTGCAAAAATTCTGTTTCATGAATGTGATGCTTACTCTGGTCCCATGTCTAACAAATCGATATGTTTGACTTCATGTTGTCCAAGGGAATTATTGTAACTTAAAGCAAATCCTAAAGAATTAAAAATATGTGGAAAAATTTAAGATGATATGGATTAAATAAATTTATATACCTATACCTGGTGGATAATAACGTAAACTTAACTTCTTCAATTTCATCATGTTTTTGGAGCTATTCGAGTGAAGAAATTTTTTGAACTACATTTTATATTTCGCGATTGTATAGTAATTTAGCCCATCAATTATTTTAAAAAGTAGAAGAATGTGTATAATAGCAAATAGAATTAGAACATAAATTTTTGTTTGATCGATATACATATTATGTACATGTGTATATGTATGTGTGGTATAGAAAACTGCTAAGAAGGTACCCAGCAGGAAAATAGGTGATGCATTACATAGGTAATCGATGAATTCTTCGATGAAATGGAAACCGATGAAAAGATACATTACTAGGTAAACGAATACAATGTGTATCATATTTATATTATACATTTGTTATGAAATTATGTCATTTTCGCGACTTCATAAATTTGCGTATTACGTTTTGCGTTTTGTATTCATTTTCTAGTCTAGTCTAGTCTAGTAAAACGTGAACATTATTTCTAAGTACAAATTCATAGTGAGTGCAGTAAGTGAAATTTAATAGACATTTATTGAAGAAAAAAAATTAAAATATAAATATTTTTTGTAAAAAAAAATGTAAATAAAAATTTATTTTCTGTTTATTTCAATTTAATTTGTATTATTTCACTATTCTTAATTTTTTAAGGGATGGCTTCGACCATGACTGCATAGTATTTGATCGATTATTTCTTCTATTACCTGGTAATGCTACACTTCATATACATAATTATGTAGTAAATAAAGAAATCTTTGATTATTTTATTATTGATTACTTCATCGCTTACTTGGTAATGTGGGGGGTAACCCATTATTTTTCAATGACATCGGCATATTAAATTACATCAATGCTATAACCTATAAGTTATCTAGTCTATAACGTACCTCTTCGTTTACCATCACTTACCATTTCCTGCTGGGTAGTACCTTTGTATATTAATTTATACAACTCAAGAATTTTCGAATCAATATCTTTGCTCAAAAGAGGCTGAAAAACAGCTTAAAAGAGAGAGAAGTTTATTTCCATATACGGAAGGGGAAGAGGATACCTTGTAGTTGTCTAGATTTTTTCGACTAGGAAACCACTGTATTTTGGCTTTTAGGAATATACATTATATTTCTCAGCATTAATGAAATACATAACTGAAAATAAACGTTAACGCTCTCTAGTGGTCAAATTGTTAAGATTGGTCCTCTTGCCATATATGTATGTAATTTTTGTTATAGCTTGAACCAAAAGAGTTGAAGTTTCGTATTGTACTACGTTGGCATGCGCAGAAGAAAAGATACCACCATACTACATTTTTTGGTTGTAAATTCTAATAAACAGGTTCGTATATGTATACACAAGAAGATCACTACGAAATGTAAAACATGCGCGAAAAAGCTTGAACTTATGGGTCTAGGAAAATTAGTCGCCAGCAATTGTTCGCCAGCAATTGATTGCCAGCATTTCATCGCCTCAACAATTCATCGCCAGCAATTGTTCGCCAGCAATTCATCGCCAGTGTATTTTATCGTCATATTACGAAAAAAATTTAGGAAAAATTAATTGTGTTCATTATTGTATTATAACATAAAATCTTTGTTTATATGTTTATTTTGTATTCAAGAAATCATTTTTTTTTTAAATATACAATAATGATTTGCATGTTATTTTATAACTGGCGATGAATTGCTGGCGAACAATTGCTGGCGATGAATTGTTGTAGCGATCAATTGTTGAGGCGATGAAATGCTGGCGATCAATTACTGGCGGTGAATTGCTGGCGAACAATTGCTGGCGATGAATTTTCCGGATCCCTGAACTTATATTATTTTGACTATAGTCTCGACGACGTTCGAATATCTTTTCTGTTCATTATTTTTTTAAATTTTTAATTTAAAAATATTGTAACTTGCTGATTTTTCCATCGCAAACAAAATGAAATACAAAGAGTTGAACCAATTTCTCACCAAAAATTGTGCATTAACTATTAATTGATACGATAATTTTTCTGAGTTAGTTGAAAAGAAAAACTTAAGGCATGTGCGATTTTGTGATTACGCGGTTTTCTTATCACGCGATTATCATATAATTTTTTAAATAATAATACACCATAATTATCACATGATGGTACTGGCCACATTCCGCGATATTGTATATCATACAAAATAGACTTCGAAGATGAATAAAATTTTATTTTGTTATTATTATTAAGAAATAGAATAAAGAAACACCGGACACGTAGATATTGGGTTCAGCCTTCTATTACCCGGAATGTGAAATATATAGTGCTGCAATTGTACTGGATCTACTTCAGTTTTATGTCGTTTTGAATAATTATTAATTTTCATTAGTTATATCCCAAATACACTTTCTTTTTTCTACACTTCTAATTAACTTTACTATTATCGATCTTTCACTCATTTTCAGAAGAAAAATTTCTTTTATAGAATTTACAACAACAAAAATGCATGTGTGTAAGTATCTTTTTTTCTGTGCATACATATTTCTCTAGTATAATACGATTCCTCAACTTTTTTGGTTCAAGGTATAAAAAATTTGCATGAAATCGCGTCTTGGTGTGGCACATGCCTAAGATTCATTGGAAAATAAATTTTAAAACAGATTTCAGTTTTTAATTTAAATGTATGTAAATGTAAGATTGAAAATTAATATCAAATTAATTATTGATATTAAAGTAATAAAAATTTAAAAAAAATATGTATATATGAATATAATATGTGAAATATACATATGTACTTATGTACATACATATACGTTATAATGTATGTATGTGGAGTTAGAATCTTTGGTTGATGCTTTTATGATGATCCTTTAATATTTTTTATTTATTTAATATCACTTTTTTTATTCTAATTTTGAAATTTTCTAACTGTAAAAGGTTAAAACAGTTGAATTTTTCTTTGTGCTTTCAAAAGAGATATACTATCATATAACTCACTATCAGGTAAGACACGTATATATTCAAAAAGTTTTTTTAAAGGAATTTTTTAATAACGAAATTCTTTATCGTTTGGCATTGTTATTGAACACATAATTCTTAATTTTCTTCTTTTATTTTCCTTTTAACATTTTTGATTATTTTTATAAAGTTACAGGTAACATAAGAAAGTATTTTCTTCTGAGGATAACTAAAAAGTTTTTTTTTTCTAAAGATATCATAATATGTATGTAGAAGATAAAGTATGTTGACATTTGTTTTCTTTGTGAAAAATATTTTGTCTGAAAATTTAATGTTATAAATTTATGTCTTTTTTAAATATTTTATTCTTAAAAAAAAGAGATGATATATATTACAAAAATAATATTATAAAAAAATTTTTATCCTTATGTATGTCAAAATACTTTTTAAAAAATGTTTGAGTTGATATGTAACAAAAATAATCATGAAAAAAGAAAAAGTTTTGTTTATAATTTTAAGTAACATTTAAGAGGATATTTTCAATTTATCACTTCATATGATTATGTTTTTTTTCTTATTTCAAAGAAAAAAGTCCTTTTTTATTTTATTTCCTTATTTTAATATTAAAATAAGAAAAAATTAATGACATTTAAATGACATCCAGTTCTCTAGTGTATAACTTGAATTTTATATTAATTTTTGATCAAAATGGACTATTATAGCATCAAACATACATTATGTAGTATATAACTTTCTTGAATTCTTTAAATTATCTGCTCATTAAATTGCGTTTAACGGTTTAACTGACGTAGTCAAAGTCATGCACATTTAAACGATGAATAGAAGATGAAAATTATATTAAAAAGGAAAGAAGGAATTTTTCCAAACATTTTCTTCGTCGCTAACAAAGTGTCATTGAAACATTTCAAAACTAATGTTTTTTTCTTTTGCCCTTTGTTCTTGTCTTGTGATTAAATTGTAATTAAATTTCAATCAAACTTAGTCGACTATTTCGAATCTCATATATTATATTAAATTTTTTTTAAACTTTTAAAAAATTAAATTAAAAGATATGAATTTTTATTAGGATAATTCAAGTGATATTTGATGTGATGGAATTTCCGGTTGTTCTTTCATGTCATTAAGTTTTCAAAAGAATTTGGAAAATTTCTTTAGTCGATTTTTGTACATTTTTGTCCTTAATTTTTTTTTTAACAATTAAAAAAAAGGGTAAAATTCTATTCTATGATTACATACATGTATCTGTGATAATATGATTAAAAAAAAAAAATGCATATATCATGCTCTAAAAGAAAAGAAAAATTGCAAATAATATTCTTTTGCAAATTCTAGCCAAATACGATTTTTTTCTCTTAGAAATAAGAATTTTAGCTTTTTTAAGTATTTTTACTAAATTTTTAACATAAATTCGAGTATTATATTCGACAAAAATTGAAGCACTTTATCGACATTTTTAGGTTCGAGTGTATACCTCATTGAATTCGAAATTAAGATTAAAGATTATTTGGATATTCTTAACTATAGACTCTAAACCAAAAACTTAAAATTTTGAAAAACTATTAACTATAGAAGATGTTGAATATCTGCACAAACAATTTGAATTTAATAAGCCGTTTAGAAGCCAATGTAATCAAATCCATAGAAAAAAAGAATTTAAAAAAAAAATAAATTTGCATTTTTGAAATTTTTCCTTTATAAGCCATTAAAAAAGATTTTCTAATGGTAAAAAATGAGCTTAATCACATTGAACTCTGAATGACTTTATTAAAATCATAAAAAGCAAGTGTGATTTCATATAAAAGTTGAAATACAGTTGGTTAAAATGTAATCACGCAAAAAGGATATGTACCTAAAAATTAAACTTACTTCTTAAAAATTTCATTCCTTAAGAATTAACAGTTCTCGAATTTTACATATAATATTAATGGTTTAACTTTTCATTTGTATATTTAAGTTATAAATAAATAAATTTTTTTTTGTTTCCGTAGTTCACATTTACAGTGTGAAAAATATTCATGCTCTTCATTGTTTGAAACTTTATAGTTTTTTCAAATGCAAATGCAATACCAATACGAATTGTTAAGAATGCCATTATGACTGAAATATTAATCACCTAGAAAAATAAAAAACTTAGAAACGTTTGCCACCCACAAAAAACCTTTTATCATTTGTCAGAAGATTTTGTATTCACATTTCTGGTGTAGACTTGAATGCTATCGTACAAAATTAATTTTTATTAATTTATTTTTGAATACTTTTGAAACTAAGCTATTATTACATGCACCTCTTTTTATGAGTTTATTTCATAATGAACTGCAAAAATTTTCAAAATATTTATTCTTTAGTTCTTATATGAATTACAATCTTTCATAAATAGAAGTCTCTAATTGTGAAATACTCCTCCATCTCGTGTATTCAGAGTATACTCTTTCAATCCATCATTGATTTTTAGTATATTCTTACAAACACAATATACATTTTCATTTTTTATTTTAATTATTGTATAATGTCTTCAGTGTTACCTTCTTTTTGTCTTCTGCGTTACCTGAAATATCCTCATAAATTTTTATTGCTTATTGTAGAAGATCAATTATATGGGTTTTTTTATTGAATACTTTTTCAAAGGACATGTGTTACAATAAAACTATAAAAGTAACAATTCTTAAATACTTAACAATTCACAGAATTCTCAAAGGAAATATTAAAAATGTATTAATAAGGTTGTGTACCATCCTTTTTTTAGATAAATTTAAAACGTAAGGTCAAAAAAATAGGAATGTGCTATAAAGTTTTAAAATTGAAGGTAAATTGTAGTAAATGTAGAAGTATCAAGTCTTTGCATTTGTATTATCCAACAATTTTTTAATAAAATTCCTCACAAAATGTATTCTACGTTACTAGAGAATTGACCATGTACATTAATATATCCTCAAATTAAAATTAGAAAAATTACAGACTGAAAATTATGAGAAAAGATTGACTTAGAATTTCAATTGGTATTTTGGTAGAAACCTGGAAATAACAAGATGAAATTTTACATCCACAAACTTCCAGATTTGTAACGACTGGAAACTACTGTAAAAAAATTTGAGTTACAAAATCATAAATAACTATTAATCTTGGACATACACATAATATTTACCATTTAGGATTTAGTTTTCATTTTAAACAAATCCTCAGATGAAATAATTTAGTTTTGGATATACAAATTTTCGGAAATCTTCTACAAGCATTCCTTAGAGAAATCCATGAAAATTAGAATTCAGCTACTTTTGAAACAAAGTTACAAAAAAAATAAGATTACAATTTAGTTGTTATTTTTTCGAATCTAAGCTATACAACAATTAAAACTAATAAAACATATTTTTCAATATTTATTGCACTTTTATTATTTTTCAAAACGATAAATAATGCAATGGCAAAATAAAATTAAATTATATAAATTTACAATATATGTACACATAATACTTATATGTATACAATGTACAAGCAAAGATTGTAAAATATCTTATTTATCCTTTTTAACATATGTATACATATTATGTATACATATCATGTAAACATACTAGTTACTAGTAATATAAAAATGTGCTAACTGATACAATATTACCAATGTATGTCTTTTATAATAACAATCATCTCATGAGAATAAAAATATCTATACAATGTGTATTTATTTTGTAATATTTATTATAGTATATAAGAGTAATACTTTTCAGTTTAAAAGAACAATTTTATATTTTGTGGTGAAAACAAAAAACAACTCTTGTAGATGTAATAATATAATGCATAATATTAAATTTATGCGAAAAAGAAAAAGAAATATGTAATGTATAGTACATACATACATTCTTCATCATGAAGTTTTTTTTTAAGTTCTCGTGTATAAATAGATTTAAATTGAATCAACTGACATTCTTAGTTGTGTAATACATAGGTGTTTTCGCATGATAATATAATATTGGAATTACCTTCTAAATTACAATAGAAAGTGTCTTAGTATGAATACTAATACTTATGACAGACCGGAGTTTAGAAACTATCTAAACCCGTTTAAATGGATAAACTGCTTGGTCTATCAACAAACGATCGTTTAAAATTGGTTCAGCCAAAATCATTTAATATATGTCAACTTTTATTTGTTTAATATCACCAGAAATCAAATTATCAAAAAACTGTTAAACTGTTAAACTTCCAATTGAATTTTTCACTAACTTTTGGGATTATTTCTTAGACCACCTATTGTTAGATAATCAACAATTTGCAAAAGGGTGAAGAATTTTAATAAGCTGTATTAATCTCAAAAGTTACACAAAATATAAAAAAACGTAAAAGAACATCAAAACATGGATTTAATAATATTGGCTTCTGAGCCACTTAAATATCAATTCTGGTGGTTATTTATTAGATTAAAATTCATAAACTTTAACAGCATATTTAAAGAAAAAAAATTGTTGACTAATGTAAATGGCTACAGTATAGTATCGAAAACCAAATCTTTTGATGATTTTAAAGTTATTTAATAGAAGATCCTTTTCTATATAATTTCAAAAAATAAATGGAATAGAGCATATATTATTGGCAAAATATTACAATATTTGTGTAATGTGTCACAAGTATAACATTTTCTTCATGGATTAAAAATAAAACTACAACTTTTTTTTTTTTTTTAAAAAAAAAATAAAACTTGTAAAATATTGTCAATAGGCAAGAACGATTCTACAATATTTCAATTTTGAAACAAAAAATTCAGTTGTTTTTTATTTTTGTGTTCAGAAAGTTATTATATACGTTTTTCTACTTCATTTATTGTTGATACTCAAAATTGAAAGTATTTCCACAACAAAAAACATAACTTTGTTTTTTGTTGTTGATAAAAACACAACATTATAAGACAAAACATTTGAAGTGAAGTTGAAATATTGTAATTCAACCATCTTATACAATTTGTTCTTACACTATCACTAAAAACACGTAATAAAATATTCTGTATATACCTACTCTATAATCTGCTTAAAAGTTTTTTTTTTTTTTTTTATCTTTTTCCATACATTTTAAGAAAGTTTTGTTGAAATTTTTATTTGGCAAGAAAAAGTTTCTTTTTTTAATGATAAAAAAAATAAATAAATAAATAAAAATAAGTAAAATGTAACGAAAGTATAAAAATTTTATCATTTTTTCTATTTTATATCAACATATAGAAGGTATCACAAAACTAATGCTCTTCCAAATTGAAAAGAATAAATAAAAAACACAAAAAAAAACAGAGCTTTTTGTCAACAAATGACATTGTGTTTGTACTATATTGTTCTTTTTGCTCTTGAGAACAGTTCTATACATATTTTTATTTATTTTTAAAGTTTCTTTCATAAAAAAAACACATCAAGAAAAAAAGTTAAGTCTATTATTACAATTGTAAAAAAAAGGGTATACGTTAATAGAAAATTTCTGTATTTGGAAAATGATATTTTCCATTTTATATTATTATTTTTTTAATAGGATTTTATAGTTTTTTTTTTGTTTTTTTTTGTTGTTGTGAAAGACTAACTTACAAAAACTATGAAAAATTTTTAAGTAGTAATTTTATTGTACATTATGTCATCTCTCTCTTGAGATACCATTTATGGTACATTTGAAGTTTGTAATTAGCCAAAAGTTATGTAATTTACAATTTTCATGATTTGCAAGTATATTTTTTAAAAATATAAAAAAGTAACATAAATGTTACAAAAGTCTGATATATTATGTATATTTGTACTACACACATACATACTCATATGCTCTTCTTCTGAATAAGTTGGTACAATGAATGTTGTGTTTGTTTAGATTACACTAGAAAAATCATTTATTTTTCTTATTTTTCTCCCCATTTTTTTATACATTTTTTTTTTTTTTTTTTTTTTTATTTTGAAACAACAATATTTTATATTATTCTGCCACAATAACTCTAGTAAAAAAGGTAGTAAGTTCGTCCAAATTTTTTTTCGTTGTTGTTTCAATGTTATCAGTTTGCTACATACATTCTTTCAATTTTTAAATCAGACTTTTGCTATCTGAACAAAAGTTTTTTTTAATGAAATGTTTTTTTTTTTTTGTATTTTGTGGACAATTTAATTTTTTTTTTGTATGACATTTTTTTTAATACTCTACATTCTATTCAATTGAAAAAAAAATTGTAAAGTTATAATACTTTTGACAAATAAAAAACAAAAAATTTAAAACAAATAATTTTAAATGAGACTAATGAAACAAAGAAACAATTAACTAGAATCTTTTATAAAAATTGTTAATTACTCGTGAAAGAACAAAAATTAATAAATAATATAAAGGTTGATTTGAGAGTTTCCAGTTTAAACAAAATGAACCAGTTTTTGTTAAAAGTTATGTTTATTTGACGTGAGCAAAATACCTTCAACTACATACTTAATTCAGCGATGATTCAATCCTTACAAAGTAACAAGTAAATTCATTCGAGAAGTAAGTTAAATATAATGTAAAATTTTATGAAACCGGTAATTCACTTTAAATTTCTTAACTAAACTTAGGCTTAATTAGTGAAATAACTAACAGGAAAATTTCCTTTGATAATTCTAAATAAAATTTTAAAGCATTAATAAAATAATGACTCTTTGAACTAATTCTACGCTTTTAACTTGAAATAAAACTACGACTACGAGATATGAGCGACGGATTACCTAATACAAAAGCGCTTGTCAACGAAGACTACAAGCGAAAGCTACTTTTTCGTGGTAAAATTATAGATATAATTTTCAAATTTATAAGTGTTTTTTTGTTGTTTTTAATATTTTATATAAATAGTGCAAAAAAATCTCTCGTATACGGTTGATATTACTACCCCAGCCCACTTTTTCACTTTCGACATATTGAACTACTTCGAATAATGAATGTGATATCTCGAAAAATATAGCTCAAAGTTTTTGAATCAATCTTATACTCTAGATAGACTGTCATTTCGTTTGCTTTTTTTTATTTATATATGTATGTACAATGTACATTTACACTTGTATTATATACATATGTGTCATCAATATGATTTTGCAAAATCCTTTAACACGAAATCGAGTGATTTCAATCGGTGTGTCTGAAATTACTTTTCAAGCATTTAACACAAAACGAAGCCGTATTGACTCATACAATTAATGTTATAACATTTCTATAATTTACATAAAATAAGAAAAAAAAAAATTAATTGTCAAAATTGCTTATTCAAACATACACTACACTTGATGGTATAAAGTTTATAAATTAACTTTCCCTGGTTGTTTTTTGATTTAATTTTACTTTTCAAATCAAAGTTAAGTCATGTAACCAAAAAATAAACAAACTGTACAAAACTAAACAAACATTATTTTTGAAATACAATGAACGTTAGTTTTCCTTCGTCCTGAAAGAAAATATTTACATTGTGTGGTGATAAAAAAGGAGCTAAAATATTTATTTTGTGTTATTGTTAGACCAAAGAGAAAACAAATAACTGACCTGAATATTTTCTATTTTTCTCAAGAAAATTAGAAAAAAAAAATCAAAACGAAATTAACCTTAAAAATCTTTACACATTTTTAAGTTAAAAGTATATAATAAGTATGTGTATATATGTAAGTATTTTTTTTTAAATTTTCCTTTTCAATTTGCCAATTGTAAAAATAAATATACTTTCCACAATTTTTTTTAAAAAAGAGTTAACTCTGTTGAATTAATTATATTCACGAAATCACAGTAATTGGGAGGAGTCTGTAAATCTTTGAAACTCCCAAAACGAAAGAAAAAAATTTTGTGTGAATAAATTTCTTTATAAAAATAAAATTACTCGATTTTGAAGTATCTTAATAAACATCTTAAGATAATACTTAGTTATTGTTAAATAAAATTCATTCTTTCAGTTTATTTTCATATTATTTACAGATATTTATATGAAAAATGTAGATACTTTAAGAAGATCAAATTTTTTAAAAAGAATTTACATGAGCATGCATAAAATATCATTTTTATTCGTGTATTTATTTCTGATATAAATGCATTACTATGCACTTTGAATTACTGCATTACTGAATTTTGAATACATGAGTAGAAATCCAAAGTACGTACTCATATTATATACATTTAATGTTTCAACATGAGATTTAAATACGAAATTATGAATTTTATATGAATAAAATCTAAAGAAAAACACATGATTATTATGTGTTGTTCAACACTTTTAAAACAGTTATAATAAATATTTTTACAAATAAATAATAACATGAAATTTGAAAATATGAAAACATAAGAGACTAAAATTTGTGTACACATTTTCAAAGTATTGTAAAAACACATTTTGTTTTTGAAGATTACTCCTTGTGCTCTTTTTGTTGTTGAATAAATAATTCACTTTATCGAATTTATTATGCTTTTATATGAAATATATAGCAGAATCTTATCCTTTCACGAAAACATAACAGAATTTTATTCATGAATTTTATTTTTTTTTTTTTAATAATAATATTCTATTTGAAAATGATCATACAAAAGATTGCAATAATTTTGCTTTTATATTTTAAAATGGATTATGAATCTACAGATTAAAGTAAGATAAAGTAATTTGGGAATATTCTTCACATGGCCACTCTCATATTCATATGGATAATAATAGAATATAAATAAATATGTACATATATATACATATGTATATGTATATTTATATATGGAAAAATATAAATGTATTAATAAATATGAAAATAGTCTATAAAAAGATAACTAAAATTTTTATTCTGCTGAATTGTTATTCAGTAGTAATAGCATTTTTTTTTCTTTTTTTTTTAATCCTAAAATTGCCAAATACCAAAAAAAAATGTACCATGCAGACCTGAGTGTTTACACAAGATCACATTGTTTGGTATCTGGAGACCAAAGTCTCCTATCGTGTAAACTAACCATTAGATCACCCTCAAAATATTAAAAAAAGTATTAAAATATCTTGATACCATCGTAGAAAGTATTCTGTTTTGCCCTAATTTTCTACTACTTTCGAATATTTTTCAAATTGTTAACACACTGCCTTACACATCTATATGACCTTAAAAAGTTAATCAACTTAAAGATTCATTCTCTTATTACGGTCATAATTCACTATAAAAGTTTAATATTGAATTTAATGCCAAAAATACTTTATGTCAACAAGAAATTTCACATTTTGTTTTTTTTTTTTTACTTTTCAATTTAACTTGTATTTTTTCCTTCTTTTTATTTTTATTTTTTTCATCCCTCTTTTCAAAACAAAAATACAAGAATGATGTATGGTATATGGGTGGCCAAAATCCTATATAATGTACATTTTTATGGATTTAGTGTCTGTCATAACAAAGATATGTTTTAGATATCTTTCAAAATTTATGATGATATTTTATATGTTTTAAATGATGAAAAACCTAAAGACAAAAAAAAAATGTTATTCAACTATGTATATGATATATAATTTGTTTTTCTTAGTGAAATACCTAAAGTAAACTTTTCAAAGTATGTATGTCTACCTATTAATGTTATTTGAAATATAAATGAACAAATAAAATGATGTAATTTTTTATTCAAAGACCGGTAGTTTAAAATTTAAAAAAAGATACAGGGGTTGGTTGTAATTGTCATACTTACCGTTATATAAAATACGCTTTTAAAATGTTTTATTAATTGGAAGAATTTAAAGATACCTAAAATTATTAATTACATAATTATTATTAATTACAATTTAAAATTTAAATTCATTACAATCCATTATTTACAAATTTTTTTTAAAATCTAAGTAAGAAAATTTGCGAACCATACATACATAAACCTAGTAATACATACATATTTATGTACATATGTCCATACATATAATGTGAAATTTGATATGTCACTTTTAATGTATCAATTAACTTAAAAAAATAATTGTAAACATACATATTATGAGAGAGAAACAATGAAAACTTATAAATTTATTACTTTAGAAATATAATAGAAAGATACAATTTAACAAACAAATAATGGTAAATAGGAAAACTACTAATATTATTAGCTTTGAAAACAAGCGATAAAAGAAAAATTAAAATTAGGAAAATTGAAGCTATAATTGTTAACTAACTCTGATTAACATTCCTATCTATGTAAGTACATTTACAACAATAATCAGTTTTCAAATTTGAATATCTCTGAACCCTGTAATCCGAATAACTTGATTTTTTTCAAGATATTCTTCCCGTCATTCTGTACAAAATTACTTTTTGAACAAAAAAGATCCCTGCAATAGGGAGCGAGCTACAGGGCTCCAAAAAAAAGGTAACCGCGAACAATATTAAAGACATACTCTTAGGAAGTCCTTTTCGTCCCTTTAAAAAATGATGTTCCCGGAAGAGTAAAAATTGAAATTTGGCTAGGATATTCCTTGAAGGGTTCTCTTTCAAACAAACTTTGAACAAAAGAAATCCGTTTACTAGGGCAAAAGTAAAACGTCATTTTTCAATAAATCAGCGTTTTTTCCCTATACTGCGACCCCCTTGTTTTTGCACTTTTTCAGAAACAATAATTACCTATGTATGGGAAAAATGGCACTTATCAACTTTGGACTTTTATATCTCGGATTCTGTCATGTGGATTTGAGTTGAGTTAAAAATAAAAACCAACAGATGAAAAAAAAAACACTTCAATTTAATCGCAGACTAAAATTAAACATAGATCGGAGTGTTAAACGACTACGTTACAACCTCAAGACTTGGTAACCAATGTTTGATAAAATAATTTTATCTTCTTAAGTTCTACTTTGCGAGCATTTATTCACGGCAAATAAGTCACAATGAATAAAAACAACTTTTAGCACCTCATATACTATCCCATAGAGATATTGTAAAGAAAGAATATTTTCTGCTCTAAAGATTGATAAGGACGTGTGATTAATGCTTTTCAATTCATAACCCAAAACCACAGACGTAATATTTTATTTATATGCACTACCCTAACATGCCAAATACTTAATATTAAAATAACGTATTATGTGTATTTTAAAAATTCTATTTTGAAAAAAAAAAAAAAAAACTAAACTTCATTTATTTATATTTTACTATTTAATTGACCTAAAAATTATACCGTATTATTTTTGACTTCATTAAAAAATTCAAAACTATCATACTTCAACGGAATTTAAAACTTTTGTTCTATTTTATTTTCACTGAAAAACAATCAGTATGTTAAAAAAAAAAAAAAACAAATAAAATTTCAATTAATCCTTCATAGTAGGAAATAAAAAGCTAGAATTCGGGAAATACCACAGGAAAATTAAAAACGTATAAAGTTGAAAAGCCTTACAGATGACTAAATGTAATATAATATCTACGATGCAATACAGTAAACACAGTTGAATAGAGAAAAAAAAAACACAAAAATAGTATACGTTTTATTATCTTCAGTACTTCTCGTTTGTTTGTAAATATTACCTTGAGGTGTATTATAATTTTTCATTCTGGTATAAAATTCATTGTTATATATGTATATTTTAAAAGGAAGAAAAAATTGTGTACGTGTTTTTTTTAAATAAAAAAAAAAACGAAATTTAAAAAAAATGTCATCATTAATTTTCTATTAAAATAAAGGATATTCATTTAAATTCATAAATATATATATAGTATAGGTACACATCCATATTCATTTCAACACATTTATGTAATGGTATTAGTTTAAACTTTAAAGCTCTATGACATATATATTCAAGTTTTAGCATAATAAACATTTATCTATGAAATTGAGCTGAAGAATATTTTGAAATTCACAAATTCTAAACTAAACAATAACCAAAACAGAAATTCATTTTTATAGCCATAATAATCCTTTTAAGGATATAATCTGTATCAGAACAACCTGCTTACTTAAACAGTTTTCGTTTTTATTAAAATGTTGATTAGTTTGCATAAAGCATAAGTTAATTATATAACGGTAACCTAATTTAAGCATAATTATGTAACAAGAAATTCAGGTATTAAAAATCTTCACAGTATTTTATTGAAATTTTTATTAAAAATTTAAAGTGATTAACAAAGTGACGTAAGTAACAGTTAAATGACAAAAACAAAAAATTTTTTGAGTAGATTATAAATTTCAGAGTCAATTAATTTCATGCTTAAATTCTTAAATAGTTTTTCTTATTTTAGGTAGAGTTGAAAATTTTGTATTTAATTTTCACACCTACATTGTACAAGTATCTTATTACTTTTCCTTATTTTTTTTAATATTTCTATTTTTGTTTTGGAAACACTTAAATATTTATTAAATTTTTCAAAAAAAAAAAAAAAAAAAAAAAAAATATTACTAAAAGTCCGTAAAATAAAGAAATAATTTATAGCAAAAACCATCAAAATTCTCGATAATATCCAAACAATATTTATTGTCAATTTATTGTTTAACCGTTATCATTTTTTGACAATTTATGTTCCAATTGATGATTGACTTTTAATATATCATAAGCTTATTACAAGTTTTCCCTTGTGATTTATATCAATTTTTATTTTTCTGTTTTTGGAGTTTATTTTTTATAAGAAAAAAAAAAACACCGAAAAAAAATTCAAGATAATCGGTATAACACTGACATACATATATACATATGTACATATGTACATTAAGGAGTATAATATATCTAAACGTACATACATATGATAAAGAAATTTATTGTAGATATTTTAAGAAAAACAATGACTTTTGACCAATATTATTTCTATGAAAATAAAACATGAGGTAAATAAAATAAACATAGGTATAGTTAGAAAGTCATAAAAGACGGTTGATATATGTATATACATATTGTAAATGAAAAACTTTGCTAAAAACAGCACCAGAGTGTTCGGTTGTAAGTAAATATCACAAATGGCATCACAGATAGAACATATACGAGTAATTACTTACATATGTATAGATTTTATTCAAGTGCCAGAAGATTTCGCTATGATCATAAAGCTCAATTAATTTGAAAAATTTATTTTAAATATTTGTATTTTCAAAATTTTAAATATTATGGAACCTGTCTCTTATTTTAAATTAGGATGTCAATATACACAATAAATGGCCCCTATTCCGAGAGTCGTTTCGATCGACAATCGACTTCTTTGTCGACTCAGTATCAATTTTTGCTATCACAAGAGTCGATTTGAGTCGATATATCGACTTATTTTAGTCGAGTAGCTTTTTACAATCACTTAATCAGTTGAGGCTACATTTTTGTTTTGTTGTGTTGAGTTGTTTCGCAGGTATTAAAATGTAAGAATATATAAACAAATTTTTTATATTCTAGTTATATATTTATATTAATTTACAGGGTGAAAGTTTCAAATAAATGAAGAATTTCGTTTCTAATTCTTTCAACTCTTCTTCTTCATATTCAATAAAAAATTCCATTTTTGAAATTTTAAAAAACTCACTTTTTAAAAAAAAACTAAACCACAACAATGAACAACTTCCTTAATTTTTTCAAAAATATTTTATTTTGACAACTTTTGACAGTTTGATTCGACAATAAATGGTGTTTGATATGGTAACATTTTTAAGTCGAGGCGATCTTTAGTTTACAGTTTACAGAATACGAATTTTTTTTCGCCTCGACTGAGAAGTCGATAGTCGATTGTCGGAAACGACTCTCGGAATAGGGGCCAATATTGATTAATTTATGTATATGTAAAAGAAAGAAGAAAACTAACATGAAAATCATTCCCAATTTCGGGTATCATTACGAATATATTGACTAATTTGTGGTGACAAACCAGTCGTGGATTCGGATATTTAGTTCAATATGAAGGCATAATGAACAAATTTGAATACAAAACAATTGTAGAAGAAAAACTATTAGTTTACGTATAAGAAAATATGCCACTAAAATGGGTTTTTCAACAAGACAACGACCCGAAAAACACCTCCAAACCCAGTGGCGGATTTAAGTTCGATGCCGCCCTAGGCTATGTCCGATATGGCGCCCCCCAAAACTGTGAGGTTTTTTTTTTTTTTTTTTTGGTCGCTAGGGAAATAAATCTTTTTCAGACAATGAGAAGAGGTTTTTTTTGTTTTTTGTTTTTGCTAGGTAAATGAATCTTTTTCAGACAATGAGAAGAAATATTGATGCACAATAATTCTTTCCATCCCATCAGAACTAAACTTGGATTCATTTGGATAAAAGCACTGTTTTCTAAGTTGTGATTGACCAATTTAAATCTAAATCTAACTTGAACGTAATGAAATGGCCGGCTCAATCCTTTGATTTGAACCCCATCAAAAATCTTTGGGAGATCTTTAACAGAAACGATAGAAAATTATATAAATGGTTTGTTGGGAATTCAGAAGTGCCAAAAAATGTATTTAAAAATTTCGTTGCTTGAAATTTCTTTTGTTTTAAAGTTTAACAAATAGTTGCTGTCATTATTTTTTTTTTTTACTTTTTTTCGAAAATAAATTTTTCAACTTAATATTAAAAGTATAATTATAAATTTTTAAAAATTAACTTTAAAAATAAATTTCTCCATATTATGATTATTGAAATATACTTGTATGAAAGTGTATATATACACTAGTTGAATTTTGTGGTTTAATCTAAAATCTGAAAAATATTAATACAAACAAAACATGAAATTGGTTAAAATCTAATTCTTGATAACTGTTAGTTTAAATTACAAAAGATAACTACAGCTACCTGAATCTGATATGATAATATGATAATAGTATAAATAAATTGAGAAAGTTTTTTTTTTTTAGTTCAAACAGACAGACAGCTAAATATGAACAGTCTGTCCGTTATCGTATGTATACACAATATGATACTTAAATTATAATATGTATTTGTCTTTAGATTTCGAAAAATTTCAAATCAAAGAGAAAAAGGATGCAATTAAAACATAATGCTTTCATCGATTCTTATTGCTGCAGTATGGTTCGTGTTTTGTGTTAATTAGAAACAAAAAGTTCACCATTAAATAAAAGGAATTTGATAAAATCATTTCATATTGGAGGTAGACTTAATATGCACAATCATTTGTTCGGTGTACAATACATACATGTTAAGCAAGTAAATGTGTACATATGTATATGTATTGTGAAATTTTAATATTCATTAAACCTTCAAAGTACACATGTACGAGTGCAATGTGAAATGTATGTTTATAATAGATTTGTGTTGGGGTATTTTGCTTGTAAATAAAATATAAGGATTCCATATTTCTCTGTGCTTCTATCTTTTTTTTGTAAATACATTTTATTATTATTATTTAAAGTACTAAAATCTATTAAAAAAAATAATATTTTATAAAAACACACTTGACAGCTATAAGTAAGTAAGTTTGTTCTGATGAATGCACTTTTACAATTTTTCAAATATTCTCGAGATATCATGAACCATGCCAAATGGAAATGCCTATTAAAAATAAGATTATTTGATTGTACTTAACCCTAGAATTAACTAATTGTTTTTGTTCAAAATTTAGCCGTGTGCATACAAAAGTATACCATAAATTTTATATGGAAATTACGAATTTTATTTCTTCAAAAAGCTGTATCTCAGCATCCTATCCTATAGATCAAAAACCGTAATTTTTCGACCCAAATATTGTTGAAAGAAACGAAAAATTTCCATACATTTATCTTTATCTCAGTATCCCGTATTGTTGTACTGTTTTAGTTTTCAAGATAAAATACAAAACAACATTAAAAAACGTGAATGATTCATATACATAGATATACTCTTCTATATTCATAAAGGTGAACAGATAGTTTTGACTTTGAAGATCTATGTGTATCTCAGCTTTCTCTGATTTAAAAACTAATATATGTATTTAGATTTAAGATTTTAGATACATTTGTAAGCGCACGGCTAGGATTTTGAAAATTGAAGTGTACACGTAGGAGGATTTAGGTTCAAGGTCGTAGCTCAAAATGATCATATTTAAATTAAGGCTCAAAGCCTGAATGTATAAATTTGTATACAATCAGGCAATCCTAGGGTTAAAACAAGCTTATATAAAAACTTTGATAATTTTTTCTCGTATTAATTTAATTTTTAATGATTATAAAAGAACATTTAACTGATTATGAAAGGAAAACGTCGCTAATTAAAATGGTTCCTTAAAATTGCGAACTAAACTAATTTAAAAGAATTTATACCAAATAATAATCATTTAGTATGGTTATGCAAATTTTATTTTTCCGCTTTTCTCATTCATTTCAAGGAATTTAATTATTTTTTATGATGTATGATATGACCCATTGCATAGAAGATAATGATCTTTTATCTATTAAAATTGGAATTTTAAGTCAAAGAATGATAAAACATTCATAATTTTTTAGTCTACAAAAAAATTTAGTTTTTATTCAAATATCTCATAATTTCAAATCATTTATGTATGTAGTACATAATATATCTAAGCTCCGTATGCTTCAGTTAGATCGTATAAGATATTACTTTTAAAATTCTGATGAAATTTAAATAAAATCAACTAAAAAATGAAATTATGTTTTCATGCACTCGAAAATATTTAATTTTGTGTTGAATTATGCACACACAGTTATAACAAATATTTAAATAACAAAAAAATCAAGTAAAATGCTAATTATTATACATATGTACAATATATATGGTTTTAAGTTGTATGAAAATTACAAAAAATAAATTATATTTAAAATAACAAAATAAATATGTACTATAATTTATAATAAATTTATGTTTAGTTTACACCAATAATATTTTTGTAAATTTATATAAAGAGTTGAAACCTTTAAATATCTTGTATCCGTTGTGATACCAACAAACGATTGCAGTTGTTAGATTGCGGAAAGGATAAAAGCATCTGATAGATGCTATTTTGGATTAAGTATACGCTCTTTATTTCAATATAATCACACTCCCAACGAAAATAAGAATATGTATGTATATGTATAAAACGATAATTAGACGAATAATAGGATATTCATGCGAAACATGGTCCATGAAAAAAAGCAATAAGAACAAACTTGATGTTTTCTAAAAATAGATTCTAAGAATGATTTTCGAGCCTGTGAGATGCATTGATGGACCATACCGACCACACACCAATAGAATATGTGTAGACCTGTTGTGTTACATACTGGATAAAATTTAATCGATTTCGGTCCATTGGTCATCTTAAAAAAACAGGTAAGTAAAATTTTCAATGAGCTTCATATACCTAACCAAAGAAAAACAACAGTCAGAAATCGGTCAAAGTCGAGAGAGGGATGTTGAAGGAGATAATATATAATAATCAATTCTATTCTGGTTTGAATCTTGACCTGATGAGAAATTGTTTTATTTAATATTGGTACCCAATTTTAAAAGTTTTATTTTTTCTCAACAAAATAACATAAAATCAAAATATAAAATTTTTACATCTATTGTTAAAAAGGTCCAAAGGTCTTCAGTGACATTAGTCCACCTTGTTTTCGGACGGCCTTTTAGCCTGTTATCTTTTAGCCGTTAGATTTTCAATGCTTGGTGATATTTCCAAAGAGGAATAAAAACATGTTTATTTTTTTCAACTTTTAATACGGATTTTTATACCTTTTAGTTTTTAGGTTGACGTACTGGTTTTTGGAAGTTTTCTAGAACCGAATTAGCACTTAAAGCGCCGTTTTGATACCACACCTCGCGTAATCCTAGTAAATGACATTTGAAATACCAGTACGAGATCTTTATAACCATCCTGTTTTATTCAGAAAACGTATGTTGATGTCTCAGGCCGTGACTTTTGTTATGCCATTAAGCACTTTGAAGAGGAAGCTTCCCATTGTCTGGTACCTTGATATGGCAAGTGCCGGACAGTTGCAGAGATAATGGGCGGGGGTTCCTTTCATTTCCTCTAGGGTTCTCTGTAGCTACGGCAATTGGTGTTAAAGAGATTTTCTCTGCATAGTTCGCTATTAGGCAGTGCCTTGTGATACAATATGCCTTGACCCTGGCAATTTTCATACAGCTTCCGTAGATCAGGCTGCCAATGCGCTGTTTGTTACAAGAACCTTATATGTATACACAAGAACTTTAGAATTTATTATAAACTAAATATCCGTGTTGAAATCTGAAATAGGTCTATTCGTAACAATATATGTATATCTGTATATGTATCATCAAAACTTTAATTTTTACATTTTTTTTAAATTGTATATAAAATCTCAAATAAAATAATTATTGATTTTGTGTTAATTGTGTAAACAATACTTTCCAATTTACAAACCAGTTTAAAACATATGATTGAAATAAATTTACGCTATATAAATATAAATGTGTATATACATACATACATATGTATGTGTGTGTAAATTGCAATTGAAATTAAATAAATAATGAATATTATCAATTACAATAAAATAAAAAACGTATAAACTAATATTATGTTACTATTCAAACATCATCAATTACAAATTACACGTTATCATTAATTATTTGTTTAGGTAGTTATTATTAATTATAACTATACAGAATAATTATTCTGTTTTTAATTATTATTATTTTATTATCTGATGTGTATAAAATTATACATATATGTATGAATGCTTGAATACACAATTTGTTTCGATTTTGATAAAGAATCATCAAATATTATAATACGTGCCTTCATTGTTTACAATATTTTTGTTCATAAAATGTGATGATTACAAAGAGGATGAAATTGGGGAAAAAAATTCACATAAGTAAACGGTTTCCTAAATAAAAGATTTTGTGGGTTGAAAAAAAAAATTAATTTCATATAAAATTCCTCTAGATAGAATTTTCAGTTATAAATTTCAGTAATTACATATACATACAAATACAATATAATGCATCTGAAAAGAAACTTTATATCTAAAAAGCGTTTTCTTTTATTTCTACTTTTTCTAGTAAGGTTATCGTAAGATAACTTGTGAAGAAAAATATGGCTTAATTTGGTTCTAATTTCAATACAATTTCCGCAATACACTACTATTTCTTTCCCTTTGCGATATAATCAATTTTCTTCAATTTATAGGAGATCAGAGAAGACAAATTCTTCAAAATGAAAATTTTAAAAAGGCTCAGAAAAAGTATAAAAAAACTTTTACACTAAGATTAAGTGACAAATTAAAATATTATTATAATACAATTTTTTTTATAGATATGTTTTTTTTTTTTTGAATTATAAATAATAAAAGAGCACATGACCTGTAACTGTGAGGTATACATTATTCATAGCATTTATGTACCGAAATATCAAATGATACCAAAGGTGCCACCCATTCAGTGGAATTCGTCTTTAACAAAGTCATGCGTGCATTGATAGAAATATGAAATTCTCTACATTTTTATTTTCAAGAGAATATTTTTAATAGAATTTATTATTCGAGAAATATTTAAGGAAGAGAAAATTCCTTTCAAAATTTATAATTTAACTCTACTATAGTATAGAAACAGCATAAAAGTAGCATTGTCTTGCATAAGGGCTCAGTTAAAGGAAGTTATTTGTTAGTTATGATAGAACCTACAAAGAAAATATTCATGATGTACTTTTACAAATCAAAATTAAAATTTTAAACTAATTTTGAGAAAGAATTCAAGAATTTTTCAACCGACACAAGCAAAATACATGTAGTTTACTCGAACTCAAATGCATGACGTTCCGTAAATTTTTTTTCTTATTTTAAGTAGACAAAAAAGCCCTCTAACTAAATTTTTATGCAATATTCAAACGTATTTTTCACCTTCACATGATTTTACGTACTCGTATATGTAAAAAAAAACATCTATAATAAATGAAGCGCTTGATCACAAAAATTGCTAATTAAGTCCTAAAGGATTTTAGAAACAATACAAAAAAAAGTGTGGAATATATTTTCACACTCACAATCATGAAAATTTTAAAAAGTTTCAATTTTCTATTGTCTACAAATCGACTTTAATTTTCTGACTTTGTCATTGTAATTTCATGAATAATTGATGGGCCGAATAAACTTATTTTTTTTTACAAAATGAAAAAAAAAAATATCATTTCGAAAAAATAAAAATATTTAATCTAATCCACCAGAAAACAATACATACATATCTATAACGATAATAACTTAAATTTATAAATTTATAGATTTTTTCAAAGTTTACTAGAAACTAATTAAAATTCTATGTGAAATGAAATATCTGATGCATTTTCTTATAAATATTAAAATTATAAATCTTCTTATGTCAGAGAGAAAATAATAAAAAAAAAAAGTTGAAAGAAAATACAGTGTATTCTTTTTACTAAAGTGCGGTTATATGTAAGTTTGTGGTTCTTGAAATGGTAAAGTTTCTAGATTTTAAATTTAAAATAAATATTTTATATTGATTGGTACTTTTTCGAACTAAAAATAAATAATTATCTTTTGTTTTTATTTGTAATTAACTATAAAGTTTGTGATATAATTTCATTGATACACACATATATGCTTATATAGGTCTTTCAACTTGTTCTATAAAACTAAATTTTTGATTATTGCAAAAAAAATTAAATGAAAAATATATATATGTACGTATATATATCTATATGATCGGTTTTTTAAAAACAATAAGAAAAGATAAAATGGAAAAAATAATACCAACTTTACAAATATATGTATGTTAGGACTTATACTTTGCAATTTTTGTAATTATGCATTGTATTCTTGTTTTATTGAAATTGAAATGCTTTATTAATATTAAACCACACAAATTAAATTCTTTTATTCATTTCTACTTTTACATTTATTACACTGTTAAGTTAATCTTTTATTACATTTTTTGAATCGCGCTGCTAATACATGTACTTTACTTACTGAGTGACTAATTGCGACTGACTGTAATACATTCCAAAAGGTTATACTAACTCATAATACATAAGAAAGCTTAATCATGTTTGAACATGTTTTATACTACTTAATGACAAATAAAAAATTCAAAATCCATAACATACTCCCGCCTTAAGAAGTATGAAGTACTTCTTAACAAATTTGTAACTTAACTAATTTCGTAATTGATCTTTTGAAAAAACCCCTTTTTGTTGTTATCGTTACGATTCGAACTAATTTATCAGATCCAGGATGAACTTCGGATACACGCCCAAGAGACCAACAAGCTGGTGGCATGTTGTCTTCCTTTAAGATAACCATATCTCCTACCTTCAAGTTTGCAGATTCTTTTAGCCACTTTGGCTTATTCTGAAGGCTAGTTAAGTAGTCTCGATACCATCTTTTCCAAAAATCGTTGCGAAGCTTCTGTATCAACCGCCATTTGTTTAATATGGTTCCTTGAACAATATCAACTGGATGTTCTGGCAGCAATGTGAGTGGCTGACCAATCAGGAAATGAGCTGGTGTAATGATGTCAAAATCTGAAGGATCATCACTAGCTGGAGTCATAGGTCTTGAATTAAGAACACCTTCAATTTGAGTCATGAGTGTACACATTTCCTCATATGTTAAATGAACTTCACCAATTGTTCTTTTTAATAGTAACTTAACACACTTTACTCCAGCTTCCCATAGACCGCCATGATGTGGAGATAATGGTGGGTTGAATTTCCATTCAATGTTGTCAACTGATAGTGTTGATGCAATCTTATCATTGTGATTTTTTGAAGTAATCAGATTGTAAATTTCATTCAATTTGCGTTTAGCTCCTACAAAATTTTTTCCATTGTCACTATAAATACAGGCAATAAAGGCATCTGTATTTAGGCTAGTGACAACTTCTAAATGTAAAGCACGAGTACTCATACAAACAAATAAAGCTATGTATCCTTTCATGGTTTTTGTACCTCGTCCTCTGTGATGAAGTAAGGATATAGGACCAGCGTAATCAATTCCTACATTTTCAAAGCATCGTTTAAATGATACTCTTGCTTCTGGTAATTGTGACATGAGTTGTTGAGCGGTTGATGCACGTAGTCTTGTGCACGTTACACATTCTTTTATAACCTTTTTAACCATGACTCTACAGGCTAAAATCCAATATTTTTGTCTTAAAATTGAAATAAGTGATGACGTACCTATATGATTATATTTTTGATGAAAGTAAATGATCAAATGATTTGAAAAAATGTGATTTTTAGGAAGTATTATTGGATGTTGTGTTTCATAGGAGACATTTGCTCGCTCCAAACGTCCGCCTACTCGTAATATTCCTTCGTGATCAAGAAAAGGAGTTAGGTTTATAATTTTACTTGAACTGTTGATGGCCTTGTTTGAGTACAATGATGTGATTTCATTGTGAAATTCTTCTTGTTGAATCCATTTAATAATTACGTTTAATGCTTGCCTTAACTCTTTAGTTGTTAACCATGATTTACTTTCAGAACTTTGAACTTGACCTTTAATAACATTAATAAATCGTAAACATCTTGCTAGAATTCTTATTATTTCAACGTATGAAGACTTCCTGTTCAGTAATACGTTAATTGTATCATTTGAAATATTAGTGAGTAGAGTATTCAATGATGCATGTTTTGCTTCTTGTGCAGCTTCATGAAGAGACAACTGGTCGCACTTAAAATTCATATCTTCAATTGTATTATTTTTCAAAATCGATGGACCATTCCACCACAATTTGGCTGTTTCTAATTCACTTGGTGTAATTCCTCGAGTTGCTATATCAGCTGGGTTTTCTTTAGACGAAATGTAGCTCCAATTACTGCTGGGCAATGATTTAAGTATCTCAGATGTTCTATTTCCTATATAACATTTCCATTGTCCTGGATGTCTATTTAACCAACATAAAACAATTTTGGAATATGTCCAAGCATATGTTTTAATATCTGAGACATCCAATGCTTTTTTTACTGAATTGAGTAATTGTGTTAGTAAAAGTGCAGCGCACGATTCTAGTCTAGCAATGGACATACTTTTTATTGGACATACCTTAGTTTTTGATGTGATTAATGATACTTGTATCTTACCAGTTGATGTTGTACTTCGTGAATATACTACTGCTGCGTAAGCTTGTTTGGACGCGTCTGAAAAACCATGTAATTCAAAATTATCATCTTCAATACTTAACCATCTCGGAATTGTGAGCTTTTCAATATGATGTAACTCGTTACGAATTTTAAACCATGTTTTTGATAAGTCATCATCAACATTATCATCCCAATCATAATTTCTTATCCATAATTGCTGTAATATAATTTTAAAATTAATTGTTATTGGTGAAATAAACCCAAGAGGATCAAAAATTCGACTGGACTCAGAGAGAATTTGTCTCTTAGTTGTGCTTGGTGAAACCTCTTTTATAACATCAAATGAGAAATAATCTTTTGATGGAATCCATTTCAGTCCTAAAACTTTAAGTGAATCTGAATGATCCTCAAATTGATGTGCTGATAAACTACATTTGTTTTTCGGAATTGTATTTAAAAATTCAGCTGAGTTGGAAGCCCATTTACGTAATGAAAATCCTCGTAATGATAAAACCTGATTTAGTTCTTGTTGTAATTTTATTGCTGAATTTACATCTTTAGCTCCCGCCATCAAATCATCTACATAAAAATTACTTAATATAGCCTTTTCTGCTAGTGGATACTTTCCCTTAAAGTCAAATGCTACTTGTTTTAAACATCTAGTAGCGAGAAAAGGAGCTGCAGAAGTTCCATAAGTAACTGTATTCAACTTGTATTTCTTGATGGGTTGATTAAGTGTTTTTCGCCATAATATAAGCTGAAATCTTTTGTCATCTTCATGTACTTGTATCATACGATACATCTTTTCTATATCTGCGGTTACTGCTATTTTATGAACTCGAAATGAGAGAAGAATTGGAAATAAATCTCTTTGTACCTTGGGTCCAACTTTTAGATACTTATTTAATGAATAACCACTATCAGATACAGCAGAACCATCAAACACAACGCGTACTTTGGTTGTAGAACTTGAAGGTCTTATAATAGGATGATGAGGTAAGTAACCCTGAATTTTGTTAATATCAACTTTTTTATCGATTAGTTCCATATGGTTTAGTGATTCATATTCTTCCATGAATTTGTGATATTCTAATCGTAAATCTTCATTATTTTGTAATCTTCGTTCGGTAGAATAAAATCTACGCATTGCAAGCTCCAATATATTTCCTAAAGGTCTTTCGATTTCTTTAAAAGGTAAGCGTACAACATATTTACCTTTTTCTACTTTGTGAGTTGATGAAAAGTGGTTTTCACATTCTACTTCTTCAAGCGTCATATTTCCATCCTTTTGAGGAAATTCTTCAGTTTCCCAAAATTGACGTAGAGTTTTATCAATTTCAGTGATGTCAGCTTGAAGTGAAATAGTCATTGGTATGTTATCATTAAATATTCCTGCTACCACATATCCAAAAATAGTGTTTTGAAGATTTGGTAACCCAATAGGTGTTATAATCTTTTCTGGTTGAAGTATTTCAATAAATTGCTCTATACCTACTAGTATATCAATTTTACCCTTGATATTGAATTGTGGATCAGCAAGTTGATAATCCTTAAGGAAATTCCAGTCATCAGTATCAAAATTCATTGATGGCTGTGCAGAAGTAAGCTTGTCTAAAATGTATGGTTGTATTATGATGCTTGATTCTTCATCATATCTTGATATTAACATTGTTGTAGTTGATCCTCGAGTATAAGTGATTTTCTTTGCACCTATTCCTTTCACTGCTACCTTGTCATATTTTCGTTTAATTCCTAATCTGTGAGCACAATCTTCTGTCATAAAAGTTCCTTGGGACCCTGAATCGAGTAACAGACGACATGGTTGGAAATTGCCTTGTGCATCATAAACATAGACCAATGCCGTTGGAAGTAGAGTGACCCTTTGAATCTCTTTCTTCATAGAAGTGTGTGAATCCAAAATTCGATTAATTGATACTTGTGTTATTTTAGATTCGATTTTAGAAGAGACTGAATTTAAATTTGAAGATTGTGTTGATAATTCTTCTTTTTCTATAGTAGCATGATTTGAGGAAACTTCTTCTTTTACATGTAATAGCGTGTGATGTGACTTATAACAATTGTAACAATGTTGTTTAGATGTACACTTATGAGAAACATGACCTACTCTCAAACAATTAAAACATAAACCTTTTTGTTTTACAAATTCTCTTCTTGCATTAACATCAAGTTCTTTGAATGATTGACATTTAAACAATTGATGATCTTGAGAACATTTATGACACTTGTTGGAAATAGTAGTATGTAAAGTTCTCATCGTTTTTGGAACTAATCGTTTTGTTGATGTTTCAACAGATTCAAATGCCAAACATCTTTTATTTAAAAAGTTTAATAAGTCTGAAAACGACGGATCAACTTTGTTGCATGACTCTTCAGCCCATGCTTGTTTGGTTTCTGAATCTGCTTTACTAATAACCATATAAATAATCCATGGATCACGTGTAATTGCATATGACCCTAATGCTTTTATTCCTCGTATTACTTCATCTGAAGTATCTAATAACTTTCGTAGTTGTGGAAGAGAAGATTGAGTCAGCACTGGTTGTTCGATAAACGATTTGATATAAGAAGTTAATATGTATTTATTATTGTCATATCTTTCTACAAGTTTTGACCAAGCTTCATTGTAACATTTATCAGTAATATTAATGTGTTTGATAAGCTTAGCAGCTTCTCCAATGAGAAGGCTTTTCAAATATTGTAGCTTGTGTACATCTGAGATATCATCTCTCTTATGAATTGAATGAATAAAAAGATCTTTGAAAGAAGGCCAATTTTTATAATCACCATTGAAAGGTTCAATATTAATATGTGGAAGATTTAATTCTTTTATAGGACGAGTGTTAGTTGTGTTAGCGATTGATAAATTTACTAAGAATTTTTGCTGTTGCTCAACAAGTTTATTAATTGATGAGTTCAATTCATTAGTATCATTTTTGCTCTCAGCATCTTGGTCATTAGATGTTAAATGTTTTATTTCTTTCAATAATGCAGGTTTTATATTTAAATATTTGGTTTCAAATTCATCAAATTCCGATTTGAACTCATGTACTGATACTAATTGATCATCAATTTCACAGAATTGTTCATAATTCTCTTCAAGCTTGTTTAAATTAACTTGTAATTGTTCAATCGTGATATTTTGATTATTAGGAATTCGTTCAGTAAAGTTTGATAATTTATTAATTGATTGATTAAGTCTGTTTCTTTTTGTTATTAAACTTTTTTGTTTAGCTGACATTTTGATTTATAAAATTTTTGAAATAAAACTTTAGTTGAAAATTAAAATAGCTACTGCGGCAACACTAAATTTGAAGTTTTAATTATAATATCTTATGCAACAACCTGGAAGTTAAAAGCTTTTAAATCTGTGTTCAATTATAACTTACTAAGTCAGGATTCTCTCTTAGTACTATTATGTATGGTATTATACTGGTTTGATCCAAAAAGCCCACACAAATATATTTTTTATATTTGTGATGCCACTATTATTCCCCTTTTTCAATATGTCGCACAGAATTTATATTTTTTATTTTAATGAATAATAGATAACCTGAAATTTATTCTTTTGCAACTATTTATATATTGTTTTGTTTTAACTAACTCAATTTATAGTTAATTGTTTAAAATTTACTGCACTAACACTTTTTCCTAAATATATGTACTTTATACCTTCACTTTATGATTTTATGTTCTTTAATTCCGGGTTTCGGCACCATTTTGTTAGGACTTATACTTTGCAATTTTTGTAATTATGCATTGTATTCTTGTTTTATTGAAATTGAAATGCTTTATTAATATTAAACCACACAAATTAAATTCTTTTATTCATTTCTACTTTTACATTTATTACACTGTTAAGTTAATCTTTTATTACATTTTTTGAATCGCGCTGCTAATACATGTACTTTACTTACTGAGTGACTAATTGCGACTGACTGTAATACATTCCAAAAGGTTATACTAACTCATAATACATAAGAAAGCTTAATCATGTTTGAACATGTTTTATACTACTTAATGACAAATAAAAAATTCAAAATCCATAACATACTCCCGCCTTAAGAAGTATGAAGTACTTCTTAACAAATTTGTAACTTAACTAATTTCGTAATTGATCTTTTGAAAAAACCCCTTTTTGTTGTTATCGTTACGATTCGAACTAATTTATCAGATCCAGGATGAACTTCGGATACACGCCCAAGAGACCAACAAGCTGGTGGCATGTTGTCTTCCTTTAAGATAACCATATCTCCTACCTTCAAGTTTGCAGATTCTTTTAGCCACTTTGGCTTATTCTGAAGGCTAGTTAAGTAGTCTCGATACCATCTTTTCCAAAAATCGTTGCGAAGCTTCTGTATCAACCGCCATTTGTTTAATATGGTTCCTTGAACAATATCAACTGGATGTTCTGGCAGCAATGTGAGTGGCTGACCAATCAGGAAATGAGCTGGTGTAATGATGTCAAAATCTGAAGGATCATCACTAGCTGGAGTCATAGGTCTTGAATTAAGAACACCTTCAATTTGAGTCATGAGTGTACACATTTCCTCATATGTTAAATGAACTTCACCAATTGTTCTTTTTAATAGTAACTTAACACACTTTACTCCAGCTTCCCATAGACCGCCATGATGTGGAGATAATGGTGGGTTGAATTTCCATTCAATGTTGTCAACTGATAGTGTTGATGCAATCTTATCATTGTGATTTTTTGAAGTAATCAGATTGTAAATTTCATTCAATTTGCGTTTAGCTCCTACAAAATTTTTTCCATTGTCACTATAAATACAGGCAATAAAGGCATCTGTATTTAGGCTAGTGACAACTTCTAAATGTAAAGCACGAGTACTCATACAAACAAATAAAGCTATGTATCCTTTCATGGTTTTTGTACCTCGTCCTCTGTGATGAAGTAAGGATATAGGACCAGCGTAATCAATTCCTACATTTTCAAAGCATCGTTTAAATGATACTCTTGCTTCTGGTAATTGTGACATGAGTTGTTGAGCGGTTGATGCACGTAGTCTTGTGCACGTTACACATTCTTTTATAACCTTTTTAACCATGACTCTACAGGCTAAAATCCAATATTTTTGTCTTAAAATTGAAATAAGTGATGACGTACCTATATGATTATATTTTTGATGAAAGTAAATGATCAAATGATTTGAAAAAATGTGATTTTTAGGAAGTATTATTGGATGTTGTGTTTCATAGGAGACATTTGCTCGCTCCAAACGTCCGCCTACTCGTAATATTCCTTCGTGATCAAGAAAAGGAGTTAGGTTTATAATTTTACTTGAACTGTTGATGGCCTTGTTTGAGTACAATGATGTGATTTCATTGTGAAATTCTTCTTGTTGAATCCATTTAATAATTACGTTTAATGCTTGCCTTAACTCTTTAGTTGTTAACCATGATTTACTTTCAGAACTTTGAACTTGACCTTTAATAACATTAATAAATCGTAAACATCTTGCTAGAATTCTTATTATTTCAACGTATGAAGACTTCCTGTTCAGTAATACGTTAATTGTATCATTTGAAATATTAGTGAGTAGAGTATTCAATGATGCATGTTTTGCTTCTTGTGCAGCTTCATGAAGAGACAACTGGTCGCACTTAAAATTCATATCTTCAATTGTATTATTTTTCAAAATCGATGGACCATTCCACCACAATTTGGCTGTTTCTAATTCACTTGGTGTAATTCCTCGAGTTGCTATATCAGCTGGGTTTTCTTTAGACGAAATGTAGCTCCAATTACTGCTGGGCAATGATTTAAGTATCTCAGATGTTCTATTTCCTATATAACATTTCCATTGTCCTGGATGTCTATTTAACCAACATAAAACAATTTTGGAATATGTCCAAGCATATGTTTTAATATCTGAGACATCCAATGCTTTTTTTACTGAATTGAGTAATTGTGTTAGTAAAAGTGCAGCGCACGATTCTAGTCTAGCAATGGACATACTTTTTATTGGACATACCTTAGTTTTTGATGTGATTAATGATACTTGTATCTTACCAGTTGATGTTGTACTTCGTGAATATACTACTGCTGCGTAAGCTTGTTTGGACGCGTCTGAAAAACCATGTAATTCAAAATTATCATCTTCAATACTTAACCATCTCGGAATTGTGAGCTTTTCAATATGATGTAACTCGTTACGAATTTTAAACCATGTTTTTGATAAGTCATCATCAACATTATCATCCCAATCATAATTTCTTATCCATAATTGCTGTAATATAATTTTAAAATTAATTGTTATTGGTGAAATAAACCCAAGAGGATCAAAAATTCGACTGGACTCAGAGAGAATTTGTCTCTTAGTTGTGCTTGGTGAAACCTCTTTTATAACATCAAATGAGAAATAATCTTTTGATGGAATCCATTTCAGTCCTAAAACTTTAAGTGAATCTGAATGATCCTCAAATTGATGTGCTGATAAACTACATTTGTTTTTCGGAATTGTATTTAAAAATTCAGCTGAGTTGGAAGCCCATTTACGTAATGAAAATCCTCGTAATGATAAAACCTGATTTAGTTCTTGTTGTAATTTTATTGCTGAATTTACATCTTTAGCTCCCGCCATCAAATCATCTACATAAAAATTACTTAATATAGCCTTTTCTGCTAGTGGATACTTTCCCTTAAAGTCAAATGCTACTTGTTTTAAACATCTAGTAGCGAGAAAAGGAGCTGCAGAAGTTCCATAAGTAACTGTATTCAACTTGTATTTCTTGATGGGTTGATTAAGTGTTTTTCGCCATAATATAAGCTGAAATCTTTTGTCATCTTCATGTACTTGTATCATACGATACATCTTTTCTATATCTGCGGTTACTGCTATTTTATGAACTCGAAATGAGAGAAGAATTGGAAATAAATCTCTTTGTACCTTGGGTCCAACTTTTAGATACTTATTTAATGAATAACCACTATCAGATACAGCAGAACCATCAAACACAACGCGTACTTTGGTTGTAGAACTTGAAGGTCTTATAATAGGATGATGAGGTAAGTAACCCTGAATTTTGTTAATATCAACTTTTTTATCGATTAGTTCCATATGGTTTAGTGATTCATATTCTTCCATGAATTTGTGATATTCTAATCGTAAATCTTCATTATTTTGTAATCTTCGTTCGGTAGAATAAAATCTACGCATTGCAAGCTCCAATATATTTCCTAAAGGTCTTTCGATTTCTTTAAAAGGTAAGCGTACAACATATTTACCTTTTTCTACTTTGTGAGTTGATGAAAAGTGGTTTTCACATTCTACTTCTTCAAGCGTCATATTTCCATCCTTTTGAGGAAATTCTTCAGTTTCCCAAAATTGACGTAGAGTTTTATCAATTTCAGTGATGTCAGCTTGAAGTGAAATAGTCATTGGTATGTTATCATTAAATATTCCTGCTACCACATATCCAAAAATAGTGTTTTGAAGATTTGGTAACCCAATAGGTGTTATAATCTTTTCTGGTTGAAGTATTTCAATAAATTGCTCTATACCTACTAGTATATCAATTTTACCCTTGATATTGAATTGTGGATCAGCAAGTTGATAATCCTTAAGGAAATTCCAGTCATCAGTATCAAAATTCATTGATGGCTGTGCAGAAGTAAGCTTGTCTAAAATGTATGGTTGTATTATGATGCTTGATTCTTCATCATATCTTGATATTAACATTGTTGTAGTTGATCCTCGAGTATAAGTGATTTTCTTTGCACCTATTCCTTTCACTGCTACCTTGTCATATTTTCGTTTAATTCCTAATCTGTGAGCACAATCTTCTGTCATAAAAGTTCCTTGGGACCCTGAATCGAGTAACAGACGACATGGTTGGAAATTGCCTTGTGCATCATAAACATAGACCAATGCCGTTGGAAGTAGAGTGACCCTTTGAATCTCTTTCTTCATAGAAGTGTGTGAATCCAAAATTCGATTAATTGATACTTGTGTTATTTTAGATTCGATTTTAGAAGAGACTGAATTTAAATTTGAAGATTGTGTTGATAATTCTTCTTTTTCTATAGTAGCATGATTTGAGGAAACTTCTTCTTTTACATGTAATAGCGTGTGATGTGACTTATAACAATTGTAACAATGTTGTTTAGATGTACACTTATGAGAAACATGACCTACTCTCAAACAATTAAAACATAAACCTTTTTGTTTTACAAATTCTCTTCTTGCATTAACATCAAGTTCTTTGAATGATTGACATTTAAACAATTGATGATCTTGAGAACATTTATGACACTTGTTGGAAATAGTAGTATGTAAAGTTCTCATCGTTTTTGGAACTAATCGTTTTGTTGATGTTTCAACAGATTCAAATGCCAAACATCTTTTATTTAAAAAGTTTAATAAGTCTGAAAACGACGGATCAACTTTGTTGCATGACTCTTCAGCCCATGCTTGTTTGGTTTCTGAATCTGCTTTACTAATAACCATATAAATAATCCATGGATCACGTGTAATTGCATATGACCCTAATGCTTTTATTCCTCGTATTACTTCATCTGAAGTATCTAATAACTTTCGTAGTTGTGGAAGAGAAGATTGAGTCAGCACTGGTTGTTCGATAAACGATTTGATATAAGAAGTTAATATGTATTTATTATTGTCATATCTTTCTACAAGTTTTGACCAAGCTTCATTGTAACATTTATCAGTAATATTAATGTGTTTGATAAGCTTAGCAGCTTCTCCAATGAGAAGGCTTTTCAAATATTGTAGCTTGTGTACATCTGAGATATCATCTCTCTTATGAATTGAATGAATAAAAAGATCTTTGAAAGAAGGCCAATTTTTATAATCACCATTGAAAGGTTCAATATTAATATGTGGAAGATTTAATTCTTTTATAGGACGAGTGTTAGTTGTGTTAGCGATTGATAAATTTACTAAGAATTTTTGCTGTTGCTCAACAAGTTTATTAATTGATGAGTTCAATTCATTAGTATCATTTTTGCTCTCAGCATCTTGGTCATTAGATGTTAAATGTTTTATTTCTTTCAATAATGCAGGTTTTATATTTAAATATTTGGTTTCAAATTCATCAAATTCCGATTTGAACTCATGTACTGATACTAATTGATCATCAATTTCACAGAATTGTTCATAATTCTCTTCAAGCTTGTTTAAATTAACTTGTAATTGTTCAATCGTGATATTTTGATTATTAGGAATTCGTTCAGTAAAGTTTGATAATTTATTAATTGATTGATTAAGTCTGTTTCTTTTTGTTATTAAACTTTTTTGTTTAGCTGACATTTTGATTTATAAAATTTTTGAAATAAAACTTTAGTTGAAAATTAAAATAGCTACTGCGGCAACACTAAATTTGAAGTTTTAATTATAATATCTTATGCAACAACCTGGAAGTTAAAAGCTTTTAAATCTGTGTTCAATTATAACTTACTAAGTCAGGATTCTCTCTTAGTACTATTATGTATGGTATTATACTGGTTTGATCCAAAAAGCCCACACAAATATATTTTTTATATTTGTGATGCCACTATTATTCCCCTTTTTCAATATGTCGCACAGAATTTATATTTTTTATTTTAATGAATAATAGATAACCTGAAATTTATTCTTTTGCAACTATTTATATATTGTTTTGTTTTAACTAACTCAATTTATAGTTAATTGTTTAAAATTTACTGCACTAACACTTTTTCCTAAATATATGTACTTTATACCTTCACTTTATGATTTTATGTTCTTTAATTCCGGGTTTCGGCACCATTTTGTTAGGACTTATACTTTGCAATTTTTGTAATTATGCATTGTATTCTTGTTTTATTGAAATTGAAATGCTTTATTAATATTAAACCACACAAATTAAATTCTTTTATTCATTTCTACTTTTACATTTATTACACTGTTAAGTTAATCTTTTATTACATTTTTTGAATCGCGCTGCTAATACATGTACTTTACTTACTGAGTGACTAATTGCGACTGACTGTAATACATTCCAAAAGGTTATACTAACTCATAATACATAAGAAAGCTTAATCATGTTTGAACATGTTTTATACTACTTAATGACAAATAAAAAATTCAAAATCCATAACAATGTATGTATGCCCTGTTATATATGTATGTACATATGAACAAATTCGTCCAATACCAATTTTAAAACTGTAGAAGGATGTATGACAGAAATAAGTCTGGAAAAATAGGCCCTGACTTGGCTCACACCGATCTTTTACGCCACAATGATGATGGTGGAATGGAAACAGAGAAAATATTGAAATTTCTATAGTTTAGCTGATTAATTTCAATTAAGCTAAATTACTAAAATTGTTTTTCATCAAAATTCTAGTAAGTTTAAGTGGAGGCAGGGCCGTATATGCTTATAAAGCATAGACTACATAGGCTACATAGGCAACAACCTAGGGGCCTGCACCACACCGAGTGAGGTTTGGTTTTTTTTTTGCTGGTAGATACAGATTCTTACATTTGGACAAACTAGGAATAAGAGTAGGTTTTTTTTTTTTTTTTTTTTGCTTGTTACAAACACCACCCCGGCAGGGCCCACACCACAGGTCTAGCCTAGGGGTCTACAGATCCTAAATACGGCGCTGAGTGGAGGTCTATACATTTTGAATAAGTTTTAGAAAATAAAGAAAATAAAGAAAATATATATAAATATGGAAACGAGTAAAAAAAATGATTAAATAACTAAATTAAAAAACTTGAATACATAAATAAACGAACAATATATATATGTATATAATATGTATATATGTGTGTACGAGTATACGTATATACATTATGTATCTGAAAATATATTTAGATTTATTTACTTTTTAAAGCCACATTATTAAACTTTAATTATTATTTATGTATGTTTATGATTTTATTCCATATTTTCACATAAAATATATTTAACGGATATTAATTTAATTTGAAAACATTTCTTATAGTTTTCATAAGTTTTACGCATATATACGAAGAACAAATATAAAAATAGAGACTATTATGTATGTTTGAGTTGAATTTCAATTTTAAATTCTCAATAAATTCATATGTCATCAGCTATTTTCATATAAAAATTACATAAGGAAATTATCAGGAAATTAAAATTTTCAAGAAATAAAAAAATAAAAATTAAGATTAAGAATTTTTTTTTCATCACTTTTTTTGTTTGTTATTATGTGAAGTATATAAAGAGTGTATGTATATAGAAATATATGTATGTATGTAAATAAGATTCTGAATGATAATAAGATCCATTTTCTTGAGTTCAAACCTCTATTGGATCTTTTTAATTATTGATTGAAATTAAGAAGTGTATATCCTTGTAAATAACGACACTTTAAGCAGTTTAAAGTGCTTGAACACATTTATTGTTGAAGAAAGATTTTTTTTTTTTTTGAATTTAAATACAATTTGTGAAATCTAAGGTGTTTAGAAAATATTAATTTAGTAAAATGTTTTTGATATGCAATTTAAACGATATATGAGTAATAAAAATAAAAGGTGTTTTGAAATTTTTTTAATCGTATTTGAAAAACATAGAAATTTGCATGCAACGTTTAAGAAATTGACATATAATCCTTGAACATGAAACATTTTTTAATTAATTTTCATATTCACTTACGTTGCGTTTTAATTCATTGCTGTAAATCTATGTATGTTATAATTTTTTTTATTTAATGTTACGTAATTATTCATTTTACAACTTTCACAGCTATTAAATTATTAATTATATGAAAAATTCTAGAAAATATTGCTACAAAGTTATTGAATAGTAAAGGACAATGAAAATAAAATCTAATAAAAAGATAACTTTAAATTTCAAATTTTATATATTCTCTCCACATATGGTTGCTATTATGCTATACAAAAAGTTTAAAATAAACACTTGAATTTTATTGTTTAACTACAAAAATACTATTGAAAATCGATTTTTAATTAATTACTGTTAATGCTTTATTGGTCTGTTTGTAGTTGAAAGATCTCTCGGAAGTATGAGCGCATCAATTTTCAAAAATAAAAATCAATATTTTAAAACTATACAGAAGTAGATATTTTTTTTAAAAAAATATATATATACATATATTATATTATAGACTTCTATAAGAAACGATAACATTTCAATTGTCCTTAAATCATTAAAGTATCAAAAATTGTACCAATGAATCATAAATTTGAATAAATAAATACTTTATACCTGTCGAAGTCATGTTAAGCAACAATTCATCATAAGCTATTTTGCTAGAGCTCATACATATGTACATTTTGAAGAAAATACACATTCCTTATGTTACGTGACTATTGGACATTAAACATTAAAATTTTCCTGCTGTTGCTTTTTGAAGCTCTATGGAATTAAAATTTTGAATTTTCCTATAATCTTTTTATTTTATTTTTTTACTTTTTATGCATTTTTTTCATATCTGATCAAATTTTTTCTAGTTAAATAATTCATTTTATTTTGATTGGATAATAATTTGGTAAGAACTAGTGTTTAAACTGATTAATGCCTATAAAACCTCTTAAAATGATTGATGAAAATAATAAATTTTAGATAAATACACACTTCCATTGACTATTAGGATAAATTATTATATTCGGTAGTTTGTTATATTAGGTAGAATAAATATTTAAAATTTTCAACAGAATTTTCTAAATTATACATATTTACAATTTACATTTTACGTTAAGGAAAACTTCAGATAAAAAATGTAATTCGACAAAATACTCATAGGAGTATTATTTGTCTTCTAAATTTATTTCAAAAAGCCAACAAAAATATCAGCTTTAGCTCTCTTTAACCTACCTATTCCAGCTGCCACAGGATTTCCTTTGAAAATAAGTGGCTGTAAGGCTTATCTGGTAAATGACACAAATTTTCTAAAAAAATCTTAAACTCAAAAGTACATAAGTAAATTTTCGAAGACTAATTTTCCAACATACATGTACCTACAGTTTTAAGTGAAATGCGAACCACTCAATTCGTTGATAGAGAACGAATTTATTTGAATGACTGGGCTAGCACTGATACATACATACATATGTATGTGTGTATTTTGTTTTTGAACTTTTTTATGTTTTAGGTTTAGAAGTCAGCATTCTATCACTTCGGCCACTGACCGCCCTTAAAATAATATAAACTTAATTTCCAGTTTAGCTACAGTCGAAGGGTTAATCTAGAATAATTATTATTTATACAGTGAAACGTAATTTTAGATTTACATTTAAAACTTTAATTAAATCTATCTCAATTTTTATTCAATTCTCATAAATTTCATCGTGATTATTAAAATCTAAATAACAAAAACGACTACTTTCAAATTAAATCGAAGAGTTCAGAGATTAAATTTCATAAATTTACCGAATTAATAATTTTCTAAATAATTCTTCAAATTTAATTCAAAATTTAAACATTTTATAATTATGCAATAACGAATATATGTAATTTCGTTGACGTGATGCAAATTGCAACGATATGCAACATAAATATTGTATAAGTGTCAAAAGTCAATCTGTACAATTAATGTGTTTCAAAAGATTAAAAATAAATGTTTACATGCATTAGTCATAAATTTCAAAGAGATTGACAATGAAGTGTATGGCCAAATTAAAACATAAAAATTATTATAACATAATTTTAGCGGTGATAAAATTTCCTAACGTTGGTTTTCTTTACACTTTCAAATATTTGTTGCACAATTGCTAATTTTCTAATTTTCATACATTTTAATATATTTGACCGTATTCTGTGATGACTTTTAAATTTTAGCGTATGAATTTTAGAACGTTTAGAAATTACACACGAAAAAACAAATAAATTCAAAATATTTTTTTTCAATTTAAAAACTCGTATAATCAGTCAAGAGTAGAATATGATAAATCCTGTAAATTTTGTGATTTTTTATTTTATTAGATTTATATGAAAAAAACATACGTAGAATATGTGCAATTTTACCTTAACATACCATATACCATACATAATAATATAAAACTTTTTTACATAAATATATGTACATATATATTACTCGTGTAGGGTAGTAAAAATCAATTTAATGTGTTAATATTTAGCACATAAAACTACCATACATTACGTGACATTATACAACCTCATTTTAATTTGGTTTAACCATAATATTGTTTTTTTGATAGCATATTATATGAATGTCATAAAAATATTATGTTTTTCGTAAATTGTTTTTCTCTTCCCATACTAAAATAAGGTCAGTTTAACAATTTTCGGACATTTATAGAAACATTTGCATTGAAGTATGTATTTACTTGTTTTGATTTGAATTCTATAGTGAAGTTTACTGACAAGGCTCATTTGTGTCATTTATACCGTTGAGATACTGAAAAAATTATTAGAAAGAATTAGAAAAACATAAACTATATGTATGTTTCAGTTATTTAACTTTACTTTTTTTAAATTAAATACCAAAAACAAATCCAGCACTCTTTGTGGTATCTGGGTCTCCGCATGCATCCGATTAACCACCACGTTCAACCAACCAACCAATACATAACATACGCTTCAAGATTCAAATGATGCTGATTCTGAAGTTTGGAAAGCCTAGAATTTTGAAACTGACACAGCAGTAATGTTCCACGTGAAAAATATGATTTTTTGGGCAAAATTTCATTATGTCTCAACAAATGGCATTTTATTTCTCGTTTGGCATGTCTTCTTCTAGATTAAGTTTTAGTGACAGAAGAACTGACTGAGAATAATAAAAACATTTGTGGATATACTGAACATATACGATTACCTATCATATGTTTTAGAAACGTGAAAACTGTGTTTAATTGTGGTATACCGTTCATTGTTAGAAAACTAAAAACAATATAAAAATTACTTACATAGTTTACATTTGACATACATATGATTTTCATCAAATTAACGGAAAAAAAGGAAATGTTTTCACATCTTGACCTAAAAACTCATCAATTTTGACAGCTCTGATTTAAAAAAATCATTGTTTATTCGAATGCTAGTAGCACTTGTGATGTTAGTTTGAAGAAAATACATATGTATATGTGTCTATCAGTTGCAAAAGGGGTCTTTGTCATGTTAAGTCATTTTGAGTTATTAAGCAAAATTGTTTCTGAAATTTGACAAAAAGGTACTGTTTTGCAACTGAGCTCATATTTTGACGATCAAAATACAGAGCAAAAGGTTTTTTTTTCTTTTAAAAGTAAAGTAAATAAGTAGATTTTAAAAAGACCTTTCAAATGACGTATATAACTCATTTTTTCAAAATATGGAAAAGATCCGTTTTGCAACTGATAGACACATATGTATTTACTTAGTTTTCCTTGACTTGGCTTCATAAAACTGAAAGTCATCATGAGGTGTTAGTTTTGAGTTTTTAATTTAGATTTGGATCTAATTAGTGAACTATTTGAGCAGAATAAAATTACCTGAAAAACATTCGATTAGGATCAATTTCTCATAATTGTAGCACTAGCCTTACAACTTTCAGTATTTCTATCCGCTTATATTGTTTATTGTATTGATGACCTTTCCAACTGAACTATATGTACATACACATGTCCAAGCATACGTATGTAATATATATATACGAGTATGTAAGTTATATTTCTCATACATATTTATCAAAAAAAAAATGTTTGATCTGAATTTTATATGTAATTTTTTTTTATCAGCTAAAATAATCTTTAATGAGCTAATAAGAGCATCAAAATGGTAAAAGTGATTTTGTGGAATTTTTCACCCATAAAGAAAATTATTAAGGTTTCTTTCAATTTTGTTTTTCTTCCACTTACTTGTTTCTTGTCTTCTTATTTAATGTCATATTTAGCTTATCATAGATATATGGTTTTTTTTTTCAATTATTGGTCAACTGAACTGAATAATGTCTTTATTTTGATAAAAATATTTTAAGGATGGTTCACATTTTGTAAATGTTTTTATAAATGACCAACAGCACAAATTATTATCTTTATCAGGAACAAATTGGTTTCTCCCTAATATTAAGGATGTTTTTTTTTCTTATCTTTTTTTCATGAAATGGATATCAGTATTATACAATAATGATGTTTTCTTTTTCTTTCAATACATTGGAGTTTTATTAGCACCAGCAATCAGCAATTTTTTTTTAAATCATATATGGTTCACTCATCACTGATAACTAAGTTTATTAGTAGATATTGATTTCAACATAATTAAAAGATAAGGTTGAGTAATGTTAAAAAAGCATGTGTGATCATTTGCAATTCTTAAAAATAAATAAAAAAAACTCACACAAAACTTAATTATTTTGATGATGTGGGTGCATCAGTAGTATAGGATCACGAATCTATTGCTTTATATTCGCCTTAGTGTATCAAAACATCAGATTAAAAAAAAAAATAAAATAAAAACATAAACAAATTGCGTGTGTTATGAATTTTATATGAATACGAATGAAAAAATAAGTGAGTTTACTACTGCAAAAATTTAATGAAGTTTTCTTATACTTTTATCAGATTCCTGTCACATGTGTCCATCTAATTAGCTTCATTATATAAATTTTAAAAAATCTGGGGAATATCATATGTTCCTATTGCAATGTAGTGCACGTACGTATTCTAAAATTGAACATTTCATTTGAAAAATAAAATAAAAAATAATAAAATGGATATTTAGGAGCTAAGATTTCTGAATTTTTTCTTCAAAAAATTTAAGATACATATACATAGTACATACCTACATTTTTTAAAGTTAAAAAAAAATTTATAATTTAACATTTATTATTAATTTTTATTTTCATGAAGCAGATATAATGATTTCTAATATACGAGAAACAGAAAAATTCTAATGGGAATAAACAGTGACATACAAGATTTCTAATTAGTTCCATGTCATGTGTCCAATTTTTTCAATGTTCAATCTAAGAAGAAAATATGAACATTTTTTTCTATTAAATTCAAAATTTGTTGTTTATTATTATTAGAATTCTTTTCTCGATAAGCACGATAAAAATTTTCAAAGTGTAAAGTTTAAGTAGAAATTAAATGAGCAAAAAGCTAAAGCAAGAAAAACCAATGTAAATTTTCCAAATAACTTCATACCTTTGAAAGACAGATTTGAAAAAAAACGTTCAGTAAGATACTTTTTTTAGTAGTAAAAAAAGACAACTTTAATATTTAACATTTCTTTGAATGTGTATCTAATTCATTATACCTTTTGTCTGTTTGGTCATCCAAAGCACAGATTACAAAGTGGAAAGAACGAAGGCTCTAGAAAAAGATGGCTGAAATTAAAGTGGTTTTCCTTATTACCTTTGGAAATTTTTCGACTAGAGTAGGGTTCATAATGATTATTTTTGTATAAATCTAATACATATACAAAAAATCATAACACTCATCCATGAAATTTTTCTAATGGAGAATAATGTTATTTTTTTTATAGAAATTTAAAATAATGAACATGGATTTTTTTATTTTTTTTTTTTGTGATGCGATTAATGATGTATTATTGTTTTCTTGTAGTCTTCTAAGGTTTATTTCACGATGATACATTAAAATTTTAGAAAAAAATAATAAAATTTGTAAACGTAGGAAAATTTAAAAATTTAAAAAATATATAATTTTCACATGTCTCAGTACTATTCATGGCTTTAGAGTCCGGAATGGACTCTAGCATTCTCAGTATATCAGTATTTCTACAATTATGAATTTATTATTCATAGAAAAATATTCATAATTAGTCATTTAAAACAAATTTATATGTCTTAGGTACATATATTATATTTAAATATAAGGAAAAGCCTTTTTGAAAAATCTTTGAGGACTTTGACATATGTATGTTTTTTTTTAAAGAATGTCACTCACAAAGAAAATCGATTTTTAAACCAAGATTCCAATTTAAAGATAATAAATCCTTTACAAAATAAATGAAAGAAGAAAAAGAAGTTAAATTATCTAAAAATAAATATCAGTGAAAGGTTCAATTTTGTAGAAATCTATTCGATATAATATGTAACTGTTTTTTTTTTTTCATATCCTTTAAATAATGTATACCGTACAGAAAAACATACATATAACCCATGTTTTTTCTTGGACAAGATACAAATTTGTGATACAAAAATTTAATAAGCTTTAACAAAATTCAAGAGAATTAGTCTTGAAAAGTGACATTTTATATAATTTAGAACTTAAATAGATATCGAAAACATAAATTTCAAATGCTTATCAAATGCTTTATACATACATATATGTATATATAGCAATGTCATGTCGTTTGTTAAACATAAAAAAAAGGATCAAAACACATATCATGTCATTTTATGACCATTTTACCTTCAATATTTCATTCATATGTATCATCTATTAATACCTACGTGTTTATAATTTGTACTGATTCTGTCTCAAAGAAGATGATAAATTTTTGACATTGATAAAATACAAAATTTTTTTTATCCTTTCGTCTTTTCATTTTTTCACAAGAAATTATAGTCTCAGCAAAATTTTGGCATGCAATATAGTATTTTAGTTTTATTTTTTTTTTCTAGTCGAAATTATTTTAGGACGAAGTAAAATAAATAAATAAAAAAGAATAGATTTTTTCTTTTATAAAATTGAAGTGTTTCAAAAATTAAATTTAAGTAAATTATGATAAAAAGATTTTAGGTCTTCTTAAGAAAATCGAGAATTTACATAAAAAATTTTCTTATTATTAATTAACTTCACTTATTGCGTGCTTATAAATTATACTCATATCAGTTTCTTTATATAAAGTACCAAACTACTACACTATTATTTCTTGTGAAAATATTCTTTAACTCGTTTTTGAGTGGAAAACAAAAAATAAGGAAAAAAAATATCTCACGTTTTAGATAAAAATTTTAAAATGAAGGATAAGCTATTTATTTTTATGGGAAAAAAATGACACACATACATAGGTAATTTAAGAACCAAGATGACACTTTTAAAAAAAAAATTCCTAACTTGAAATGTATGAAAATTAAATTGATATATTTTGTACGTGACAAGAAATTATGACAAAAATAGATATAGCTGAGGTTTATTAAATATCTTCTTTCTTACTTTTTTTTTCCTTTTGATTTTTTAAATTAAATTTTCTTTAATTTCCTCTTTTCTTAGTCTGATAGCAAACGCGCATTTTTTTATTTTTATTTTTTTTTTGTTCAAAGAACGTGAACTTTTATAATAAGTTTTTTACGTTAATTAAATTTAAAATTGCATATTTAGTAAACATATAAGTAGATTTTATATATGAATTTTTCTATAGAAAATTGTATACTTCATAATTTTCTTCGATAAAATTAAGCAATTAAGTGGTAATTAGTCGATAGGGTAAGATCTTTTGGACAGTAGAATCAGATTACGATAAATATTTATTTTCTAATGGGTTTGGTGTTTGGATGTGGGAAGATCTACTGAAGTAAAATTTTTGATAAAATTTCAAGAAAAAAAAAACATGAAATTAGTTTAATGCCTTGTTCAAATCTTATGTTTTTCAAAAACATTAGGAGAACAAATAAATTAAATTTAAATTCTTGTTACTTCTAAATGCTGATAAAGATTGAAAGACTGTCTATAGGTATAGCTAGCTTTTGTCAAAGACATAGAGTGTACCGTTTAGAAGCTAACGAGTATATCAACTCGTAAAGACTGAAGAAAAACCTAAACAATGTCAAGTAGATAATGATTAGAAGTAAAACCCTTTCTATCATAAAAATTTTTTTTTTCTCTACGAGATCAATCTAGAATTTTCGCTGAATCAGTCTGTAGTGTATTATAATACATATTTTAATATTTGATAAAACAAAATTTCACTGTCTACACGCACAGGTATTAATATTGTATACACTTAAAAGTTTCATTCAGGATTTGAATATTTCATAAGAACATAATTTGTGATCTCTACTTATTTGATAAAATCCACTGAAACAGTTTGTTAAGAATCTGATCTGATTTTGATATAAAAAATTCTTCTTTACAAACATCTAAAACTTGAAAAAGTAAGGCAAAAACAAACAAAGCACAAATAAAAAAAATAACTCAGTCACTTTCTATATATCCCTCGTATATTTTGGAGGATTGTTTTACATACTTATAATATTTAATAATCAATAGAAATTTAATAAAAGTATCTGAATAATTTAAGATCACTTTAAATTTTAACATTTTAAGGACTAAATGAATTCAATTATACGAGAAAAAAAACAAATCATAATTCATGTACTAATAGGAATCAATTGTATGTACAGAATACAAATTATCAATTTTAAGGATCAAAATGAGGGACCGTTATCAATTTATTAAGATTTAATAATAAATTAATTTATGTACAATTAATAATAAATAAATGAACAAAAATATGAAGAAAAAAAATATACTGTAGAATTTCTTAAAATTTTCAAATATTCAATGGAAAAACGATAACTAAAATTGTAGGAATTTTAATAATTCTCTCGCTCTTAATATTTATTGTCATCATGGTCCATGTCCTGCGCTTTGTGAAATTATTTTCTCCAGAATAGCACGTGTTTCTCATTTCCATTTCACACTTATAGGAATTTTTGTTTTGTTTTTCACATTAATTAGGATCCACAAAGTAGTAGAATACCAGAGAGCATAATAATGTAAAATATCTCCAAAAAAAATTTTCCTTCAAGGCTAAAAACATTTTTATCACCAGGTGAATTTTTTTTTTCTCCGCAATAATGTTTTATGTTTTTTTATTTTATTTTTTTTGCACAAAAATTTGTATTTCTTCTCAGTTTATTGAGGTAGTCCTTAACAAACAATACTGTGTGAATTTTGTGGGAATGTGGAACTCTTTTTCAAAAGGATATACATTTTAAGCCTATATATTTTTTATATTAACATTTATAACAATATGAATCAGTAGTATATTTAAATGAATGTAAACGAGAAACTCTTCAAGTTTATAAAACGTGAAATATTTTTACATTATAAACTTTTTTTTTTTTTTTTGTTATTCTAATGCAATTTTATAGATATGAACTTTTCATAGTAAAAAGAGGACTCATGTATCTCTTGAATTTCAGTGGTTTTTCGTTAGTCATGTTGAATGGTTGTGTTACGATTAATTTATATCGGGAATTCCCGTATTTGAAAAATCTAAAGAAAATCAAATAAATGTGAAATTTTAAAAATTCGTTTTATTCAATAAAAAAAAAAATAATAATAATAAAATTTGATTGCATTATTTTAATTGCAAATGTATTTTTTATGTGAAAATGTTCATTTATTTGTTCAATTTAAAAATATATTAATAATAAAAAAATATAAATTAATTTTAGTTTATTGTATTTTTATAAAAAAGGGTCAATATACTTTACAATTCAATTTTGTGTTTAAATTTTTACATGTTAAGTTTTCGTAATTTGAAATTGAAATTAAAATGAAATGAAAAAAAATTAAAAAAATAAATAAAAATAAAAAGTGAAATATTAAAAATGCAATGGTGATTGAATCATCAATTGTAACAAATTCTAATTTTGACACAATACTCACAATACAACAACATCAATCGAATTTGCATACAACAACAATAAAATCAGATTGTCTAAGTTGGAAATTTTTTGATGACAATAACGATACAAATTCAACTCATTTTGTGGTACGTGATGAGGTAGGATTTTTTTTTTCTATTTTGGACAGTAAAGGACATCTGTTACCACGATGATGACTAAATTATTGTGTGTATTTTGTGTCTCATTGGAATTCATCTGTTTTAAAGGTTGTGTGTGTGTGTGTGTGTTTTTTTTTTTGCTGCAGCATGTAATAAAATTTATTGAAACACAAAAATATGTACATATGTATTTATATTCGTTATAATGTCCTTATGTTGTGTGTGCGCTTTATTGATGTATGTATCTGCAAGAGTTTTATTGATTTGAAATTGTATGTTGGAAAATATACTATAATATTAAATTGAGGATTACTTATGAAATTTCCTTTTTTTTCTCTCATTTTTATTAATAACATAATGTGATGTTTCAATATACCCAATTTGAGTTAAATATACGGTTCATGTTGTTTTAAAAATAAAATTCAATAAAGTACAGACCATTATTCAAATATGGTTTTTTGTTTTGATTTTTTCTTTTAAATTTAAAATTCATAATTTTTTTATATTGGTGTCATAAAATATAAATAAATTTCATATTAATTTTTAAAAATTTGAATAATTCTGCAAAGTATAAAATTACCTGTGTGAAATTGCAAAATAATTTGCATACATATATACATATGTATGTAGTATGTACACACAACAAAAAATAAAAATAAAAACTAATTGAATTATTTTATTTTAAATAGACAGTCGGAGGATAAATTTACAAAAAATTAAAATACCATTAAATTAATTTAATATGTTGAATATTTAGTACATATGCACATACATATAAATTTAAAATTCATTCAATCGAAACAATATTTTGTCTGAATAAATTTTATAAATTCTTTCCATTATTTTTTTTGTTTTACTTTTCCGTTTTTTTTAAATATCGGATTTAATCAAAATTTAAATTTTTTTAAATGTATGAACACGTATGTACACATATTCATATTTATGTATTTCATAATTTTTCCGAATTATTAATTACGATTACATATTATATTCAATGACCACAATACATACAAAAATATGAAAGTAAAATTTACAAAAATAAAAAAAAAAACGTTGAAGATTTTTGTTTTTATTAAAATTGATGATGTTCGTAATTTTACATTTTTCTACATCACCTGTCTTTTTCAATTATTTCTGATAAGAAAACAGGCCCTCGTTTTTTTTTATTAGAAATTTTTACAATTTTTTGTGAAAAGAAACAAGAAAAGAATAATAATAATAAGATTTAAATACAAATTTGTAGCCAATTATTTTTTCATATTCAAAATCTTTAAACTACAGTTTCAAAGTTATCTAAGTCCTTTGAAATCAAGAATTTTTAAAAACAATTATAAAAGCTGTAGAAATATTTTCAAATAAATAAAAATTTGAAAGAACAAGGAACTTGAAACACAACTTTTGTTCTATAAAATGAGATGTTTAAAATTTTTTTGTGTTGAATAAATGTGTTTGGAACAATTTATTGTATACATTAATTTTTTGTAAAATTTTTCCCTTCTAATCAGTCAGTTATATTTATTTTCATATATCTACAATTGTACATAATGTATAAGTGTAAATTTTAATTGACCAGAATTGTACCTCTGTATAGACTAGACTACAGACTACATAGAAAAAAAAATTTGAAAGTTTGGTTTATCGCTTATAAAATTCTGGTTTTCAGTAAAAGTAAAAGTTAAACGTTTATTAGATATTATAAAAAGATTGTTTTTCAGGACTGCAATGAATCTTTTTCTTTTCTTTTCTTCTATTAAATTCTCATATTAGAACAAAAATTATGCACTCGGGCATTTTTTGAAATAAAATTAATCTATTTTAACCTGTTTTAAAAATACGGAAAATATGATTTTTATCAACTCTTTATCTTAAAAGTCATCCAAAGCCCAAAACTATAAGAACCATGGTAGCACAAAATATCTTTATAATTCGAAGGGCAACAATAGTCCTTATCAATTAAATATACTATAACTGTAATTTGTGTCTCGTAAAGAAAGAATTATAAAGAAGTACAAGGAGAATATCGTAAAAGTGACTTTAGTGTTTAAAAAACTATTGGAAAACTGAACCTCTTTTAAAAAAGAAAAAAAAAAGATTTTGATGATGCAAAAATCATACTAATTCACACATATTTATATACTTTGTACAATTTTCATTTAAAATTATATTGTTTAAAAATTTATCTTAATCAAAAGTTCACTTTTTTCATTTTGTTTTTTTTTATAGTACAGTAAAACGTAATTTTAATTGCCACAAAACAAATTGTATTTTCGAAAGGATACTCAACTGAAATTTGTGTTTGGAACAAACTATATATGTATTGTATGTATAATGTATATGTATAAAATACAAATTTTGCGTACCTGCATTCATTATGTTATAATTTTTTTTTACCTTATGGAATTTTTAAATTCATTGTTGTGAACAGGATACAAACACAACACTATACAAGAACATTTATTGAAATCACAATGAGATTGTCAGTCACTATAACTCTAAAAGAACTTTAAAAAGGCATAAAAGTGGAAAGAAAAAACTTAAATTTCGTGACAGGATAAATATTGTTTTCTTCTTTTTTTTTCCTTTTCTTTTTTTCTGATTTTGTTTTTTGCTTGTTATTTTTATTTCATTCAATATTGAAACACATGAGATTTTTTCAACAAGCTTTTCCCATTGTCTGTGTAGTGATTATGTTCACATTGTTATACTTATATACAATATATTTTCATCCGAATTAAAATCTAGATTGAAGAGAAATTTAGTCAGATCAATTATGATACGAACCGGAAAACGTCTGTTGGTCTGAAAAAAAAAAAAAAGTTTAAAAAAAACAAAACAAATGAATTTAAAAAAAGCGGCATTCTAGTACAAATTTTTATTGAACGAATGTCGTATGATGTGATACAGAAGATTTTATCAGTCGGCGAACCTTTCATGAATAAAAAGATAGGTAAAACCGAAAAGTAGGAGAATAAAAAAAGAAAAGCTAGAGTTTTAAATTTGTTGATGTTATTTGAGCACGTTATTTATTTTATTGAGAATTTTTGAAGATACCTGAGTATGTTTCATTCATTAAAGGCAAAATCAAAAGAATTTATTTAAAATGTTTTAATAATTTTAAAGAGAAAATTTCTAAGTTAGTGCATTCGAAAAACTTTTAAAATTCACAAAATCATCTTTTCTTTCTGAAGTTTTTAAAATTCACAAAATTATATTTTATTTGTCAAATACATAGATTATAAAACAGAATTTTAGTTATATAAAAGCCATACACTCATATTTTATAATTATAATTATTTTATTTGAAGCGATTCTCTAAGTGATGTATTTGAAACTGTGCGAATTTTAAACATAGGGTCTTTTATAAAAAAAATTTCGAAATGTCTGAGATGCAAAGAAATTTAAATGTAACGCACGGGACAAATATAATCAATAGAGTACTGTTGGATGGTTAAATAACAATAAAAGAATTTTTTTATTTATTTATTTAGCCAACATGATTTAATCAATCTGACTCTTTACAATTCATATAATATTATTCTTAAAAATAATAAATATAATATTAAAAAATAAAATTTTAAAACTTTTAAATAATTTTACACATATGGACACAATATAAAATAAAAATACAAATACATAAATAACAATAAAAGTACAATAAATAAAGAGGGAAAAAAGGAGAAAAAAAAATAAATAAAAAAAAATAAATAAATAAATAAATAAATAATAAATAAACAAACAAACAAACAAATAAATAAAAAAAAAATAAATAAATAAATAAATAAATAAATAAATAAGTAAATGAACAAATAAATAAACAAACAAATAAAAAAAATAATAATAATAATAATAAAATAAAACATAAAAAATAAAAATTAGAAAAAAAAAATAAAAAAAAAATTAAAAAAAATAAAACGATTAAAACACAGACAGTAGAAAATAGAATTAATTAATTAATTAAAGTCCATATGTGTAAAGTTAGAATTGAAGGATCTGGAAGCTGCCGTTAGTGGTTCATTATTACCATAATTGGTCCGATGATATCCAATATTTATAAATTCAGTGTTTGAATTTATTCTTAACGCTCGTGGAAATACATTTATACTAATTAAGTTGAGAAGATCCGGAGAGTCTATCTGCTTCTGCCCCGTCAATAATTTAAAAATAAAAGAGGACTGGAAGGTCTCTCTCCTTTCGTTTAAAGTAGTTAATAATATAAGCCGTAGTCAGTCTTCATAGGGTGGTAGGTTTAATGAGTCAGACCACGGTAACCTCCTCAATGCCATTTTTATAAATTTTCATTGTATTGATTCCAAGCGATTTTTATAATTATCATAGCGAGGATTCCATACAACGACACAGTACTCTAAGATAGGACGAACCAGAGATACATATAGAGATTTAAATACATACGGATCATTAAAGTCCTTAGTCCATCTTATAATAAAACCTAGCATGCAATTAGCTCTGGAAACTGTTACATCCATATGTCTATGGAAGTTCAGTTTCGAGTCAAAATGTACCCCTAAGTCCTTAATATTACCCAATTTTTCTAGTGTGATACCATTAATATGGTAATTATTAGAAAAAGGATGTTTAGTACGAAAAAATGACATAAATTTGCATTTTTCAATGTTTAGAGATAGATGATTGACTCCACACCAATAATAAAATTTGTCGAGGTCTTGCTGGAGTAGCTCAGGGTCATTTAAATCATTAATTATTCTAAATATTTTTATATCATCGGCAAAAATTAGAATTTGTGAATGATTTAACACGTTCACGACATCATTAATAAATAATAAAAACAGAAAAGGACCCAGATGGCCACCTTGCGGAACACCTGAAGTCACTTCAATGTTACAAGAAATGTGATTAAGAAATTTTACTCTTTGAATGCGATTGTTAAGATAAGACTTGAGCCATAATAGAAAGTTCATGGGGAAACCAAGACAATCTAATTTAAAAAGAAGCAATTTATGATTGACTCTGTCAAATGCTTTACTAAAATCAGTGTAGATACAATCTACCTGCTTTTTATTTTCAATCGCATTTAGACACTTAGAAGTGAAAGATACTAAGTTAGTGGTAGTAGATCTACCAGGCGTGAAACCATGTTGAAAACTACTAATGAGTGGTTTACATTTAAATGAAATTTTATTTATACAAGTTTTTCCAATAGCTTTGGAATCGCCGATAATTTGGAAATATTCCTGTAATTATTTATTAATTTTTTACAACCACTCTTGTGGATGGGAATTGAAAATGAAATTTTCCAAATAGAAGGAAATACTGAAGATTTTAAAGATAAATTAAACAAATGTGTTAGAACATTGGCCAGACTCGATCCACAGTGTTTCAGAATGACAGCTGGCACTCCATCAGGACCACATGAACAACTATTTTCAAGTTGACGAAGATTTAACATTACTTCATCCACAGAAACTAAATTTTTGTCGCCTCCCTAAAAAAATGTAATTATTTCTTAGAAGTTGCGCACGGGACATAATATTAGGTGTCGCGCGAGATGTACCATGTACTTATACAATACTTAGTTTTATTTATTAATAACAAGAATAATTGCTTTAGCAAGAAACAATAAAAAAATGCTGAAACTCGGAGTGAAAATCCAAATATTTAGTGCTTTTTATAAAATAAATTTTTTTGCTATAGTCTGATTTTCTTTTTCGTTTTAAATTTATTGAAACATAAACGCAGATAGAAACTTCTAAATTCTTGTAGAAAATTATTCTGTCAAATAAATTGCTGTAAAAGAAGGGACTGTTTCTAAAATTTTATGTATAATTTTCTATGAAAATAATCGCTTGACTATATGTTCTTTCAACATTTATTTGTTTTTTAAGTATGAACCAAAGTAATGGAATAAGAAAGACATCAAAACATTATTTCATCATTTCTTAATCTAAAGCTTTTTATTTGACCTATATCTTTGCATCGTAATTTAAAATTAAAACATCCAAAGTTAAAAAGTTCCAAATTCTTCAATAGAAAAAATTATGGAAAAGTTAAATTAAATATTTATATAATATTAAATTTGTCCAAGGTTTTCACAGTCTCTTGTGACACATAGGATCTCAAGGTTACAATAAATTATAATTATTGAAATATTTTCTCTATTTCTTAATTATTTTTTTTTTAAATAATCATTTTTTAATTTTATTAGAAAGAAAAAAAAACTGAATTTTAAATTAGACAGATTGGTAAATTCACTTAAAAACGTAATTAAAATATTAAATAATATCATAACTTTGGCACAAGGCAAACTAAAAATATATTTTCCATGTTTATTTATTCGATATTTCTTTTTCCGCTTTATTTATGTGTGCAGATTGTATTACATATAGTGTGTACGTTGACTGTACACCTACATCATTTATATTTTTCTCAAAAATAAATAAAAAATAAAAAATTAACTATACTTTTATAGTACTTCTATAACACCAGATTCTCTCAACTATAATTCAAAACGTCTGGTACTTAGGTAAATGAATATATTTAAAAAAAAATTGTAAATAAATAAAATTCAAAAAAAAACTAAAAATATATCAAAATTTCATGAGAATGTATATATTTATTAAAAATCGCATGAATGTGGGATGTGCAAATGTGTTTTTATTTAACCGAATTTTTCTTAAATAAATTTAAAGAGTATGTTTATTTTTGTCACTTTATTATTTAAAAAAGCATATGTACACATATGTATGTTTTATTTTTATACACTATAGCTTGGTCAGAAAATTTTTGTCACATCATTGTATAATTATAGAAAATTAGGAAAAACTTAATATGTAGTATAAATAAAGAACGTGCACAAGAAAACATTTCTCACGATATTTTGAAGTATAAGTGGTCAAGATCTAAGAAAATCTTCATTATTAATTTATTAAACTAAAAAAAAAAATGTTTTTGTTCTAGTTTTTTAATAGAAAAAAAATTAAAAGAAAGTGTAATTGAATTACTTTGAAAATGAAAACAATAATAAAAAATCAATTTGAATAATAATAGTAAAAAAAATGACTTTGAGAAATAAAATTCGTGTATTAAATTTGTATTTGTGGTTTTTAAATATTTTTTTAACTATATGTAAGTGATTTTGTTCAACAGAATTGAGATTTTAAGAAATTGTTTTCTTTTTTACACGCCAACCAGAGATTCAATGACAAACATAATATTTCCGAGGATTTAATTATTAACGATGAAGGATCATTGTTGAGGTAAATTTTTTATAGGTTTTTTTACATATACTATATACATAAAAATATAGCACATATTTCACTCCATACTTTATATTCATCTAGAAAACAGTAGAAGTTCAGTAAAAAGTTTAATTGTCAAAAATTTTACTTTAAAAACCCCAGACCTCCATTGGGTATAATAATATTGTCACTTGGTTTAATGTATTTTTAAAACTTTAACACCAGTAATATCGTATAAGAAGCCACTTCAAAAAAAGCAAGATTGACTTATGTATCAAAGACTGCATAAAATCAATCTTGCATATTAAAAACTTCATAAAATCAAGCTTGACCGGGAATTTTGGCGTAAATTTTGGCGTGTGTTACTTTGTGAGTGTTGCAAATAAACAATTTTTGAAATTTTTGAAACATTTTCTCAATAAATTTCACTTTACTCTTGTCTATCAATTAATTTTAACTTTAAATCAGATCTTAGTGTATCAACTCTTTCTTATAGTCTACATACAAAGAAATTATCAAATTATTGAAATAGATAGTTTTTATAGCGATAGCACTAATTTCCTGTCAAAGTTTGGAAAATGATAAAAATACATCCTGAATGCAAATAATGTTGCTTGCAAATTTGGTTTTGATGCTTTCTAGTTTTTAGAGCTATGTATGTGGTGTAAGTAAGCTTGAATTTTTGATCTAAAAATTCCTTTGGAAAGAAACGTTTGTCCTGTGACAGTGAAAGCAATTTCTGTTTTATATTAGTTAAACAATTACAATACATATGCTCACGTGAAAACTATGTACTAAAACTATCTACAAGACGATAGTCTAATGGATACCTAGAATATTCTAACCAGAATAAAATTTTTGACAAACAAATCAAACTTACTGAAACTTGTTATTAAAAACAAAAATTAAAAAACATTTGAAATATTATTTGGTTTCTTTATTTACTTCATTTTTTTTTATTATTTCATGATCATTTTTGTAGTAATCAGGATCTTCTAAATCTAACAGAAGATCATTTTCATCATTCACCATCTATTATGAGCTCGTCAACAACAACTGTTAATTCAAATTTTCATCAACAAATCAATAATAACATTAACAATAATAATAATAATATAAATAATAGTAATAGTAACAATAATAATACTAATTCTGAATTAGGTGAAATTTGTGGTGACAGTAGTATCAACAGTAAAGATAGAAATACTAGAACAAGAAATTTATTAAATGATAATCGGCAGGGAATTGAAAATGCAACAAGTTCAACGGATGCATTTAATAGCAGTATTAATAATACGACAACAAAAACAGAAACAAGAACAAGAAAAATTACAAGAAATTTTAATAATAATAACAACAACAACAATATGACTAGTGTAGTAAGCTTTCATCTTGGCTTCTATGGATGGAGAAAAAAATGCCTTTACTTACTTATTGTAGGACTAATGCTCTTAATTATTGTCAATTTAATTTTAACATTATGGATACTTAAAGTTATGGAATTTTCATCGGTTTGTATATGACATTTTTTTTTTAAAACAACATAATAGTAATTAATAAATTTAAAAAATATTATCATCGGATATTAAATTGTAGATACATTGTAATCATGCTAGAATATCTGCAGGGTGGGCCAATTTCGACTGACTGTTTTTAAAAACTTGTAACTTTTGAGTTTATAATTTTTTTTAAATATTTTTTTTTGCAGAATATAAAGAATTATAAAAATTTTATAAGGCCTACATATTCACAGTGCAAGAACGGATCAAAATTATTGAATTTTGTTCTATTGTTATAACGCAAAGTAAATATCGTAACAAATTTAATTCTGCAACAGCTCTCAGTGCAAACGTCATGATTAAAAACTTATAAGTGACTCGTTTTGAGGAGGGGAGTGCAGTATGTGATCAGGTGATCAACCACAACCAAATGTTCGTCGACCTGTTCGCAATGAAAAAGCTGTACAAGCTGTACGACAGGATGTCTACGATGATCCCACTGTCGATGTGTTACTCAATTGGGCATCTCCAGAACATCACTAAGACGATTTTTGAAACTTGATCTCAAGGTGTTTAAATATAAGATTCAGTTGTTACAAAAATTATTACCATAGCGAGGGTAACAATGGAGATTCTTCGAGAGCTTTTCGGTGACCGAATTATTTTGAAAAATGCAGATTGGCCTGGTCTACCCGTTCTCCAGATTTGACAGCTTCTGATTTATTTTTGTGGGGCTACTCAAACAGACGGGTTTACACGAATGAGCCACAAGCAATTCAGGAGATTAAGCAAAATATTCGTGCAAAAATAGCAAATATAGAGCCTAAAACAAATACAAAATGCATTAAAAAAGCAATTCATTGTCAGGAAGAAAATGGAGGCCATTTAAAAGATATTATTTTTCAAACATATGTATAGTCGAAAAAAATTTAAGAAATTACACTTTCATTTGAAAATAAAAATTATAATAAAAGTTTAAACCTGCAAAAGTTATCAGCATTTTAAATCAGTCAGTCAAAGTTGGCCCATCCTGTACATATTATATTATTATTCTGTAAATTATAATTTGTCTACAATTAGTATATATAAGTATCAGTAAATACCATAATAATATCTTACTTATGTACATACCAAAAAAGAGCTTTTACTTTGTACTTTGAGCTCAGTAACAGATAAAAAACAAAAACAAATATATTTTTCCTCAAACATCAAAATAAAGTCTTTAATATATAAAAATGATACAAATTTAATTACTTTAGTTCTCCAATATAAATTTCAATTTTCAGCTTCTATACGTACATACATAGGTACATATATGATATACATCCAATGTAAAATGCAAAATATTTATCAAGAACTGCCACAATACCGAATATCAACCTGAAATCTCTTCATCAAGAAAGAGGAGGGGCATGGTAAAAGAAAAATCATTTTAAATATGTACATCGATACCAATTCCCTCACTTCTACGTTTTTTGTCGATATCTTCGTTCAAAATGTACAGATTTTTATGAAATTAAGAAATCGAAGAAGTGGCAAAGAATAGCTTTATCAAAAGAATTTTCTAATGATACAAATTAATTTATTCTACCTAGGATATTTCTTTAAACAACATTTTTACAAATTTATTTTTTCAAAAAAGAGGTCCCTTGCAACTAAGAAAAATATATGACGTATATAAAAACCAGAAATTCGAAATTTTCGAATTTTCCAAACATTTATTTTTCTTTAAAATACTAATTTTATCTTGGAACTATTCTATTCCAAATCAAAGTCCTCATAGTGGTAATTGAGTTTTACAACACTGAACAATGAAAGAAAATCAAAAATCATTTCATCTTTTCTGAAATTTGAATTTTCTTTTATTCCTTCCATTCTTTCTGTTCACATGAAATATAACTTTTATATTTCACGAAAGAAAAAATATAATAATATTATAGAATATAAAAGGAAACTTGTTTTGTGTATATTTTATTATTCCTTCCCTTAATTTTATATTGACAGGAGTCTTAAATGTTCTTCCGATCCTTTGAAAAAAAAAAAAATTAAGCAATAACTATATTTATAATAATAATAAATAAGCGAATATCCTTTATGGTTTTATAAACTTTATTTAACAATCAACAGGAAGGTATGGGCCAACTGAAAATTATTGGTGGTGGTGTACAATTATCAGGACAAGCATTAATTATGGATTTATTACGGGCTTCCGCTATCCGGTCAAGACATGGCCAACCAATTTCAATAGGTAAAATTATACATATTCTAAACATTTATTATAGTAAATCATAATTTCCTGTTTAAAATGATGATTATTATATTTTCATTTCATATCCTTTGTATTTTATGAAAATTTTATCTATATTAGAAAATTACTCATTTTGGTTACTAAAAACTTTAAATTCGTAAAGTCATTTTTAAAGAACAAAATGTATCTTGAATTTTTTTATTATTTTTTTTTAAACAAAAATTATATAAAACAAATCAGTATACATACATAACATATACTATTACGTACGTACATGTATTATACATATTATATATCTGTATTTTCTTATTTTTGCAGAATCATCACGTAATTTTTCAATCTATACACGTGATCCAAGTGGAGAACTAGAAAATCATATTTTTTTGGGACATGATAAACTTGAATGTTCAGCAACAGAATTTCGTATAAATGATTCACATGGTGGAAATTTATTTTCAGTGAATCAAAAAGAAGTTAATATTGGTGCACATACATTGAAAATTGATGGTGAAGGTGGTGCAATATTTCGTGAATCAATACAAACACCACATGTTCGTGCTGAAGCTGGAAGGGAACTGAGGTAAAAACAAAATAAAATAAAAAATAAAACAAAATGCATTTATTATTTTTGTTTCATTGATATTAGTCCTATTTGTTTTGTAGTACTATCCTACATAATAGAGTTTTGTCAATTTGTGTATGTAGTTTACTATATTATTGGTTTGCAAAAAAATCAACAAAAAAAAAAAACAGGAAAAAAGGATGAAAAACAATATCCAAAAAATTTATCAACAGCAACAGTGCGTTTCACATATCCTGTGTGTAGTGTATCTATGTACTAAAAATGAGAAAAACTGAAATTAAATTTTGAAAATTTTTTCATCAGACTTTTTTTTCAACTATTTATTTAGGGATTTCATTCGAATAAAGGCTGTTATTGCTTCTGGTCACAGCCAATTTATTGTTTTGAAGTTAATTGTCCCATATAGTATTATCATATGTAGACAGAAAAAAAATAATACATATTCACATATACGAAATAACATAATAAAATTGTCTGAATGAAATTTTATTTTAAATTTAGGTAAAATATATTCGTACTCGTGTCACAGCTTTGTTTTTTCGTTTTTTGTTTTTGGTTTTGATATTTATTTGGAAAATTTTAAATGGAAATATGATGAAAAAAAAAAAATCAAATTTACTTTTTTTTTGGAATTTTGTTTGGTGATGAATTGTTTATAGCACATTTAAATTATTGTGAGTTATTCGATAGTTTGAAATTTGATGTAAAAATAATTCATGAGTTTTTTTTTTTTTTGGTTTTTAAATTGTGTGTATTAGAATTTTTTAGATATAGTACAATATATCAAATTGAAATTGCTTTGTGTGTTTATTTGGGGTAATGTTTTGATCCGTGTTTACAAATTTCAGTAAAAAACTAACATATAGAATTACAAAATTTCATAAATTTGGCTTAAATATTATCCTTTATAGGTTAGAATCACCAACAAGGCAATTGAATATTGTCTCTTCGAAAGGTATTACAATGCAATCAAGGGCTGGCGGTATAGAAATGACAGCACTAGACGATATTAAATTAAGTTCCTCAGATGGAAGTGTAAGTTTTATTATTATTATTATTTATTCTTTTACTTCTTTGCACTTTGACTAATTTTATCAGCTGGTGATTACCCAAAAAACTTTGTAATATAATTATAATATTTATTATTTAACTCCTGTACACTTTAAAAATTTTTCAAATAGGTACTTGCTTCACAAAAGTCTTAAAAGTATAAAGAGGTAACTTTTCTGTTAATATTTCTTCCAGCAAACGGTGCTCAAGATAGTGTTATATTTGAGGGGTTCGAAAGCCAAACCAACTAATTCCAAAGTTTGATTCCGACAGATTTCAAGTCCTGCAGAAATTTTTGATAATTGTTCACACTTTTTTTAAATTTAACAGTATTAGACCTTTGCAGTCGTAAGTCTGTTCTCAGTCAGCTCACAGAATTGTTGTATGCGTACCTACGTCCTGGTTGAAAAGGTTACTCCAATGCTGTTATAAGTTACTACTAAGAAACTAAACATTAGATCAAAATTTCCCAGAATTTTGATTTTGGTATGCCTTATATTTAGGTATAAAATGTGTTACATATATGCACTTTGGAGAGATCTAAAGATTCTCTACAACTTTTCAGAAGAGCGAAATATACATAGATCCACCGGTGAAGTTACAGGACGATTTGTAGGGAGAAAAATGTAAGAAAAACCCAAGTATTTTCCGGTTGAAAATTTCGACTTGATAGATATTTTCTGACTACACAAAGATTAATTAATGGATGCAACCAAAAATCAATACAAAAAAAAAATGAATTTCTTGATTGATTTGGCTTTTGAATACCTAATTTATATTTTACAAGTTTATTTTACATACAAAACTCCAGAAACTTTAGTTTTTTTTTGAGAGTTCAAATAATAATTTGCTATCAAAATTTTATAACAACAGGATTTAATCAGAAATAACACACTCTATACTTTATTTAACAATTAAAGTCAGTATTGTGCTTATGGAGGCAGTACCCGATGAGTTTGTTGCTCTTGGTAATATTTAATTTAAAAGATTCTCCTCGATTGAAATTGAGATCTGATCACCCCACACACGAGATAGATTTATACAAACGAAATGTAAAAGAGTATAGAAAAGTATGTCTATCTTGCCTGTACTGACTTTAATTGTTAAATAAAGTATAGTAATCATGGAGTTATATGATACAAAATATATTTTAAAGTGCAAAGGGTTAAAATAATAAAAACACAAAAACAAATAATTTAATATTAAATAAATTTTCTACATAAAAATTTGAATTTAGATACGATTAGATTCTTCAAAAATATTTCTTCCGAATTTACGTACGGCACAATTATCATCTTCTGGTACGACAAATAATCATGATTATTTACATAGAGTATATCAATTGTGTGCATGTTCGAATGGTAAATTATTTTTAGCACCACCACATAGTGTTTGTGCTGGTGATGATTCAACTGTATGTAGATGATTCTCAACGATAACAGAATTTTAGTAAAATGAAAATCAAAACACAATAATATTAATTATGTATTATTAAAAAAAAAAAAAAAAAAAAAAAAAAACAGAAACAAAAAACAAATTAAGTTCACCATTTTAGAGAACTCGAGTCCAATAATCATATCTTGTAAATAAATCAGAGAAAAAAAAAATAAATCATATAAATGTAGATACATGAATGATACTTATATGTATGAAGACTATCAATCATCAAAATGTAAAAAAAAAAAGTAAAAAACAAAAAATAGTAAATTACCATCAATAAAGAGGAGCTTTTTTTATATAAATTAATGCTTGTTATTCAAAAATATAAAAAAATTAAATGAAAACAAAACGAAATCATATGACAAGAAAAAATGTTTGTGGTAGAAATAGAAAATAAATTATATTATATAGAAAGTAAAACAAAAAAGAATTTACACGAAAAAAAAAAAGAATTAAAAATATAAGTATTGGAGGCCTATTAGAATTTATATTATATACATTATCAATCGTATATATACATACATAAATAGCGTAATTAATAATTAAAAACAAAAACAAACAAAAAAGGGTGAGACAAAATAGAATAAACCTTTCGAATGAGTACCAATAAAATGCAATATGTAATTATAAGTTAATATATTTTTAATTTAAAAAAATAATAATTTTTGAAGTTTTCTTACAAAATAATTAAAATAATTATTTGCATTTTTAATTTTTGGGTTTTTTTTTTTTTCAATTTTTAAATTAAAATAAATTTGTCATTTTTTGTTTTGTTAATTAATTGAAGAATTTTGAAATTTTGGGACCTAAAGGTTTATGTAAAAATCGACAAAATAAAAATAAATATAATAGAAAAAACAACATAAACAAAATTAAAATTTAAAAAAAAAAAATAAAATACAATAAAAAAAATTGATATCATTAGAAAAAATACGCAGGGACATAATTTATCTCTGTTGAATTAGTTTAGAAGTTTATTGAAGTTACTATATTTTATAAAAATAAACATATTATATGTATACAAAATTAAAAAAACAAAATAAAAAAAACTTAGTTGGAAAATATAATGCTAAATATATCTATATAGTTTGAAAAATAAAATTTCAGGTATATCTAAATTAGATTCATGACATAGACAAACGTTTGTATTTAAAACTATACATATTTAAAAAAGAAATTATTTTCCATTTTTCCGTAAAATTATCTATGTGTTACTGTTGAGTGTTGAATTGCTGTTGAATAACAATAAAATGGCAATCTGCACTTTTCCATTTAGTCATCTGACGGTCAAAATTCAGTACTTAACTCTCTAAAATCAGACGCGAGAGATACAGCACATGTCACTGGGAGACAACTTTTAAGAGGATTTTCCACGAACTTAAGTCGATTTGTTTCATAAAAAATATTTAACATAAATCGATCGTTAAATTTAAATTATAAAATGGTGCATATGGCCATAAATATTGAATTTGAAATATACCTACTCAATTTCATTTTTTTAATTCGTTTCATTTAAAAAAAATGTATGTATGATTTCTGTAAGAGATTTTCATTATCTTTCAATTTATGTACAATGTATGTATATACGTTGGATGATAGAACAAACAAAAAAATTTTTTGAAAAACTATTGTTTTTTCGATGGTTGAAGTTTGGATTTAATTAAAGCAGCTTTTCTGAAACTAAACTATTCTTTGAAATGCACTGAATATTTAGATAATTAGTAATATGTTGTTAGAAACAATACTTTTTGTTTGTTATAAGTTTTTAAGTAATTAATAAAAAACAAATTAAACTATGATATTATTGTTTCGTATTAAATATATGAAAGAAATTGTAAGTTGATTGAATAAATAATAAAAATAAAAAAATGTATATTAGTAAACGTTTTATTTTTTAATGTTCCATAATTATTATAATTATTTTTCTCGGCTATAAAGACACAAAAATATAATCAATATTCAACTCAAACTCCTTGGATCGGCGAATTTATTTCATTATTATTTTTTTAAATTATTTTTTAAACTTTTCATTTCGAAGCTTTTTGATTTGTATGCTTGTTTTATTTTACACTGCGCGACAACTGTTTGAGTTCATCTCATAATTGTTATATGTTTTAACATTTTGCAGCAGCAGGTGAGTAGGGTTTTTTTTAATTGCAATTGCCTGAAAATAAATTGAATACCAATTTTTCTGCCAATACGACAACTGTTTTGGTTCACTAGTTGAATTAGGCATCCAAGTGGTAAAGTTGTTAAAGCTATTGTTGATTTATTATAATTGTTTGTTTTTACTTAAAATGAGAAGCGGAAAAATATTAAGTTCTGAAGAAATCGGAAAAATTAAGGCATTTAAAGAATAAGGCCTTTCCAATAAAACAGTGGCGTCAATAGTTTTGTGAAAAATCCTGAAAATTATGGGAAAAAATAAAAAGGAGGCGTTAAAACGGCAACTACGGAACGGGAACGTCGTAGCATTTTGAGAGCAGCTTCGAATTCCACATTATCTGTATCTCAAATTGTTGTTAGCACTGGAGTTTCAGCAAGTGTTAGGACCGTTCAAAGAATTATAAAAAGGAATGTCCAACACTATACAACGTCTCCGTTTGAAAAGAAAACCACAGTTGACAGCTGCTCCCGAAGCTGCTCGCTTCGAATTTGCACGGAATCACATGAGCTGGACAACTGAGTGGAGAAAGGTGATCTTTTCAGATAAGAAGAGATTCAGTTCAGACGAACCTAATGGATTTTCATTTTATTTCCATGATTTACGCAAACAATAAATATTTTTGTCTCGACGCCATAACAGCTAGATTAGGTTCTGTAATGGGGGGCTTTTACTTACAACGGTGCAGTTGATCTAGTTATTGTAACTGAAAAAATGACTGGCGAACATTATAAAACTCTCTTACAAGGCCAGCTATCCAAAATAAGAGAGCTCATGGAAGATGAAAACTGGATATTTCAGCAATATGGCGCAGGAGTTCATAGAACAGTTGTAATAACTGGTTTAAGAATGAAAATATCAATGTTCCGCCCTGGCCACCCATTTCATTAGATCTAAACATCATAGAGAACCTTTGGGGCAATATGAAAATAAATCTGCGTTAACCACAGCAATTAAAACAGATTTGTTCCCACAAATCCCGCTTGAAATTGTTAGAAATTTGAATAATTCGGTACCAATAGAATTGTTGAAGTAATTAATGTAAATGAGAAAAACACACATTATTAAAAATGTAAAAGTGTATTTTTTCGCTGAAAACATCGATGACTTCTATATTATGATGGCATTGCTGGTACAGTGATAATAATTAAAAACTACTTTCTGCATTACCACGACATCAATGTTTTCATTAATTACAAAGAACAAATGAAAGAAATAAGCTTTTTTTCATTCATGTTTTCTTCTATTCATTATTCACTCTGAATGTTTATTTTTGAATCTGTAATAAAAAACATTATTACATCTTCATAATTTTGATTTTTTTAAATAAATCTAAAAAAGTGTTTAATTGAAATTGCATATAGCTTATCAAGAATGACAAAATTACAACTAAAATTTATGCATATATATTTTTCGATGTCTTAATTGCGTATGTATGACACGATTAAATACTCATAATTAAATATTTTCAGTTTAAAAAGAAAGCTTTTACTACTTTTTGATGGAAAAATTTATATCACTTTTACATATTGCATTACCTTTTCATCAGTGACATTTTTGTTCATAATATGCTTGAAAACATTGATAAAAATTTAATTTATTATAATTTGCGCTGCTGGGATGTATTTTTCTTTACTTACATAGAAATCGATGCGCGTTTAAGCACATTCTAATTTCTTCGTTATTTAAAAATATCTCAGTAAAGTGAAAATAAATCCTCTAAACTGTAAGGGTCTTGAAAGTAAAGAAAGTTAGCACCAAATGAACAGAATATTTGTTAGACTTGTTTTTATTAAGTGTGTAAAGCAATGTTTTTCATATTTTTTATTAAATTAAAAAATCTTTTCTTTGAAAAAAATTTTGAAAATTTCAAACAACATTAATGTGTCTAGAAGAAGAATAACTAAAAAGCAGAAGAAACAAATAGGATATGGCAGTTAATAGTAGATAATTAAAAATTCACAAAGAAAAATTCTTCGAAGGACCCCTTTTTAAATTTCTTACATATTTTGTGATATATCTTCCACAAAGCTGCTAAAAATCTAAAGGAAAATGCTGTTTTTTAAATTTTTCTTTCAATGTGGAAAAATCTTAAATGACTAACTGAAAAATTATTAATAATTTCTAAAGTTTATTAACAAAGTTGTAAAAATTTATAATTTGATTTGAAGAACGAAAAATAATAATAGAAACGTAAAAGAACGATTAATAAAAAATTAAATAATTTTATTCTACGTCCATAAAAAGAGTTCAAAAAATTTGTGAGATTAAAAATATGAAAAATACCCTTGATGAAAAAATTAACTTAGATTTATCTGAGTTTAAGTTATTTTAGTTTAAAAAAGTTTTAGAAATAAAAATGGGACAAATAATATAAAGTTTTAAGTGTCATAACTTAAAATTCACGTGACGATTATATAAAAATTCTTTGAATTGCACGAATATACGTATGTATAAATTAGAAAACTTCTAATTTAAAACGTAATATAAAATTTATGAATATATTCTTATTCTAAATTCCAGTATACTCGTATAAAGAGCATCCAATTAAGTATGGAATTAGATAACTTATTTTCAACACAATTATTTATGAAAGAACAAAACTTAATAGAGGTTAGTAAATTAATATTGTACAGGTGAACATTATCTGCAACCTAAGGAATTTCATATATAATTTATATTCAAATTCTCATAAAAATCTAAGATCTAAGATATTTTCATAAAGATTATATTTTTGTCTTTTGTTTATTGTAGGCCTTATATATTCACAAAAACAATATAAATTTCTAAATATAGTACTGTCATGACTAAGGAAAAGTTATAAAAGTTTAAAACTTTTTTAATGCATAATGCATTTGACTTTTCTCAAGTTATGAATAAGAGAACATAAAATTTTTAATTTTAGAAAATAAAACGTATATGCATTCATATATGATTTTTCTTTTGCATGCATAAAATAATAAAACTCACGTGTAAACATAAGAAAATTTTTTTTACTCAGCGAGGAGATGAGATTAAAGTAATTTTCCTCATTGTACATGAGACTTCTTATAATTGCACACTTTAATGACATGAAATTTTCATCTATAACACGTTCATAGCCAGGATTTTAACACATAACTATTTTCAGAAGCCGGAATTTTTCGGTTCCGTTTATCCTGAGCGTCATTTAACTTTAGACTACTCATTCTTCTCTAGTTAATTTGAAAAATTATATGTCTTTTATTTTTAAAATACGCTTGTTGTTTGTCCCAAAAGCGTTTAATAGATATCAAATTATAAAATAAAAAGTTACAACTTTTAAAACAAAACAAAATGTGTTCTTATAAATGGGAATTAGAATAAATCGAAACTAACTTTCGGTACCAAATTAGTACTTTCAAAAAGTCAGTTTTTTCTTCTGGCTTTTTTCCATCTTTTTTAATGTGTGTCGGTCTTCTTCATCTTCATTTTTGACTTTCATACCATAAAGGAAATTTTTGGTTTTTTATTACAGATTTTGAATTCACTTACCACCAGTCCTAATGGATTATCTTGCCAAGTGCTCATTTACTTAATTGGGCTAAGGTCTGATCACCGTTTTTCGTTTGTTCTTGACCCAATGTCCCGCTAGCGTTATAACCCAATCTACACCAATTGGGTTGCTCAAGGTCTACCGCGTTGAGTTGGGATAAGGCAATAGAATAGAAAAGACTGGTGACAGGTAATTTGTAAATATGTATATAGAAATACCACTCTTTTAGACACCTATTCTTTTTAAAAAGTCAAAAAAATTTAAAAAACTTTAAAAAATGTCAGTATTATAAGCTACACATGTACATATGTGAAACTTATTTTTCCAAAATTATACTAAAATTAACAAAAATATATTGTAGGGAAAAGTTATCGATCTGAGCATGGATATTAATGGTGAATTGAACCACCACCAACTAAACTGACTTTCCTTGAATTTTTCTTTACCTTTTTGTAGTTTGAGATGACATATTCCTGATTAACACTAATCATATCAATTCTAACAAGTCAATAGAAAAAAGAAGAAAAAAAACTTAAGGTAGGATCAAAACTGTTAATTTCCTCCTACTTTTTGTTTTACAAACACAAAAAAAATTAATTTGTAATAATTTTCTTCAATCATAATTTATTTTATTCAATTTCTCACATTAAATTTCTGTTATTGTTTTTATTCACGATTTTTTTCTATCTTTCATTACGAAACTTCCTATTGCAATCTGTTTTGATGAATTTATTACACACAATATAATTTGATAATAAATAATAAGAGGGAAAAAAAATTCTTTTCGCATAAACAAACTCTCGTTAATTATACGAAAGTCCTCTGTTAATGACATATTGTAAAGCCTGACAAGAAATCAAGTTTATTAAATAACATTTTTTGTGTTTGTTTACAATGACTCTTCTTCTTCTTCTTCTTGGATTCATGCAAAAAAGCATTGCCGGCTTATTATTTCGTCTCATGTTATTTTATATTCTGTATTTGTTTTGACTTCTGGCTTTTTAAAATTGAAAATTTAGTTTTTTTTCTTCTTTTTTTCGTATTAGTAAATTTATAAAAGGATTTTATGAACTAAAATTTTAAGCAATAAGTAGTTACTTTTTTGTGATTAAAAGTTAAAAAGGACAATTAATTTTGTATAACGGCAAAAAGTTTGTCTATAATTTATATAGAAATATGGTGAGTGTGTATGAAGTTTATGAATTCATAATTTATTACTACAGTTTTATAAACTCACAATACGAAAGTTTTCTTCTTTTGGTGCTGAAAAGGAATCAATTGTTCATTTATATTTCAATTGTCTCCAGACACTATTATTTTATTTAGTTTTAACTATTGAATTAAAAAGCTCTGATAAATGGGTTAAAAATAGTGAAGTTTTTGTTTTCTTTCATATTGTCAACAGTTTAATTAATTTTTTAATATGCATTTGAAAATTATAAACATATACTCTTAGTCATTTGCATGTTTAAATAAGCTTTAAATAAACTAAAAATAAACATTTAAGTGAAAAAATCAGGAATTTTGAAATAGTCAATCAATGCAATATTTATTCAATAGTTTTACTCGTATTATATAACAACTATTGAATGTTACTACTAAAGCCATAAAAAAATCTATTTACGAAATTTATTTCAATAATTCTCAATTAAATTTTATTTTAAACTTCTTTATTTATTTGATTTTTCTTAATCTTGATTTTTTCCAATTTCATTGAGTAAATTAAACCCAAAACATGAAACATGAAATAATTCGAAATACATAATGTTTTATCATTTAGATAAAATTCATTTTTCGCTATGTACATACTCGTACATATCACGGAATGTATTTTTGGTTTTACTTATACTTATAAAAAAATATATTTTTCGTTTTTAATTCAATTAACAAACTTTATCTTCAAAAAGCCTCAATTTAGATTCCATTACACTTTTATAACTGCATTACAAGAAGATTTCAGACTAAAGTTTCACATACTATCAAAAGATAAGACTTTTTTGTTCATGTTGTGCTGATAAAAACGAAAACAACATAAAAGAAGAACAAGAGAAACAGCAAAAAAAAAAAAAAAAAAAAAGGATAAAAAGGGAAATTAATCAGATTTATTGATGGGTGCGTTAATGGGTTTTTGTGGGTGAAACTGTCTATCTTTTAATGTTTAATTTATCCATTTTTTCTTAATTTCTTAATGAAAATAAGTGCTTAATAAAAATATTCAAGATTGGATAGAATATGCAATGTACTAAGTACTTAATTTTTAATTTGTATAGTTCATGAAAAATTCATGATAAATTTAATACTATTTTTTTTGTTTGTATTTTATTAATAAAAGATGATTTTTTTTTCTTGAATAATATTTATAAATAAAGTAATGATGTTTCATCCTTTTAACAACAAATTTCCGACTATCCTCAAACGAAATATGTTTCATTAGAAGAAAACAAAAATAAAAGAAAAAAATCGTCTTTTCAAAATCACAATATTTACATCCACATCGTATAGTTATCTGCAATATATGTATTTATTTTTATTGAAAAACAAAAATTTATAAAGTTTCCGGTGAGAAGAGTATTGAATTTTTTAAAAATTGGTGAATGAATTTTATTGTTTTTTTATTCCATGAAAATATTTTTACTGCACATTGTTCCTGCAGCTGGGGTTTTTTATTTTGTTATAATTTTTCTAAATTTTTAATTTCCATTCATGTATATAAATGACAAACAACAAACTGAATTACTTACGTTATGCAAAATATTTTTATAAATCTGAAGGAAATAAATCTAGGAAAAATAAAACTAAATACAAAATAGAAAAAAGTATATTTTTTTCCTTTTCCGGTTTCTACTCTATTTACCATGAAACAATGACAGAACAGTTTTTAAACTATCTTTTGTTTTTTTCCTGACTTTTCTTCTAAAATGATTATTTTTCTCGAAATTGTTCATGTTAAAGAAAAGTTACTGAAAATAAAAACCGCCTTTTTTTTTAATGTTTTAAAAATATTTTATTAAATAATTTTTTTGTATATGTATTTTATTTTTTTAAATTTTGTTGCTGAGCTAGGTAAATTATTTATATAATCGTATGTACATTCATAAATAATATGTATGTGGGTATCCCAATCGTCATGTAATTTAATCATAAAAATAAATCATGCCAGATGCCAGAGTCTAAAATGTCACTCAAAATTATGGAATTGCTTTATAAATTATCAGTACTTTTTTGTTATGAAAATCCGTTATTTTTTAGTAATAATTATCTAGAAGTTTTACATTCGAAGAAAACAAAAATACAGTGAGCTCAATAAGAGTACAAAAAATGGTTCTTTTCATCCTGTACCTTGATTTAGATTTCAAAATTTTATCGGCTTGTTAGAAAAAGACTAACCAAATATTACACAACAAAATACTCATACATACACACATGTGTGGTAATAAAACATAATAGAATTTCTTTATTTCAAATTTAAAATAAAATAAAAAAAAAAAAGAGAAAAAAAGGTAGCACCACCCATATTTTAATCATTTTATGCTGTTCTAAATCCATCCTACTGGAAAAAAAAATTTTCCCACGCATAGAAACATGCGTAACATAAGAATAAAAAAGAAAAATTATGTGGAAATATATACCTAATTTCTTGGAATTTTGAAGAGATTGTAAATAAAATATAAACTCACATACACACATATTAACATAAATGAGAAAAAGTTCATGTTCTTTTAAATTTTGTGGGTTCAAAGTAGAAAATTGTGGGACAGGTGATTGTTTCAAGAAAATTAGATATTTTCTCACGAATAAAGTCAGAACGAAAAAACATTACCTTTTTTTTTCAAAGTTATTAATTTTTTTATTGTTAATTGCCTTAATTTTTTTTAATTGAAAATTGTAGCAACAAAAATTTTTTTTAAAGAATTTAAGAGATTCATTTGTTGAATTATTTAATAAACTAAAATACTGATATTTTTATTAAATACTTAATTCAAATTTTATTGCATTTTTGTTTGTTTTATTTATTAAAATGAAATTAAAATTTATTTGACAGAGAAATAAAAACATGTGACAAATGTAAACCAAATTGGTCAACCGATATATTGTATCATATAAATTAAAAATAATTATAATTATTTTCTTTTTTTAAGGATAATACTTTAGTTTTAATTTCTAAAAACCCAAAAATGAAATTTTTTTTTAAATTTAAAAATAAAAATAATTTTTAGAACTCTAATAGCCAGTTTCACAGTGGAAGCTTAAGCCAAAGCTTAGCTAAGCTTTTGTAGATAGCTTAAGCCTCAGATAAAGACTACTAGATTTCAAGTTAAACTCAGTTTAACTTCCACTGTGGAACTGAAAAAAGTGAATAAACTCAGTTTAAGACTTAAACTTCGCTTAAGCCTCACTGTGAAACTGGCTATAAGTAGGAAATTTATTCAGGCTTAACTCAACAAAATGAATACAGAACGTTTCTTATTACTTTACAAAACGAAAATCTTTTACCAACAAATTTCAAGGAGTTTCGTCAATTTCACATCGAGTCAAGTTTCTGTGGCCTCAAACACAAAAAACCTGTAGCAATAGGAAGTTGAAAATCTTTTGCAATACAAGAACAACACGATTTTTGCCATGTGATGGATGAAAATTTTCAAAATATTAAACGTAATACGTCCAACAGATTGAGGAAATTTTTTAAGCTCTCCAATATTTTTATTGAGTTATTTTAATTTTTGTACAATCCTTTAATGACTCACTTGCCATGATATTCTTTTTTAGTTTTTTCTAAATATCTTTTTTTGTTTGTAAAGATAGTTTTTTCATCACCAGCAATTTTGCATTTAACAGCATTGTTCTTGCTGGAACAGTGAAAAAGTGGTGAAATAAACTAGCTTGAAAGGTGTTTTATCAGATGAGGGTAAATATGCATATGTATGTATCTGCATGAGTTTTTGAAATAAAGTTGTAGGGTTCTAAGTAAAATACCTGCTCCATAATTTTGTTTGTTTTTCAGGTCCGTCTGTTTAACTGTTAATCAATTTATCATAGATACTTCTTATTTTTTATTAAAAAATTTTGAGTTGTTGGTTCCCCGAAAAGTAAAAATTACAATATTTTGAATCTAGAATTTAGTAAAGTTTTTCATCTCATCAGTTACAATTATCTTGAATAGTACGTATCATATTTTTATATACTTACTTTTGTATTGTATTACACACTTTAAGAAAATGTCTGTACATGACTTCCAAAAATAATCGAATATATTCCACATTGTCCGTTTTTTCAAGTAAATGACAAAAAGCAGATATGCTTTTTAATCTTCTGTGAATTTTAAGTTGAACACTATACTCGTTCTATTATTTAATTTCTATGAAATTTTACAAAAAAAAAAAACCAAAAAAAAATATAAAACTTAAAGTTTTCTTACTTTGTAAACTTAAATTCACCAGTTTCAATATTAACAAAAATGTAAAATTAAAAAGATAAAAACCAATACAGTAAAAAAAACAAATTTTCAAAAAAATGTCCGTCTTAAAAAAAGTTAAAAAGATATCGTATGAATAGGTAAAGATACAATCTTCTAAAAAAGCATTTTCTTAAAAATTTAGATTTTGAGAATAAAAGGTGTTCTTTTGGATTTTTGCCAAAAAAATAAAATTCACGGAAATTTTTTTTTCCATTTTGCTTCTTTACAAATCGTATATTTTGCTGCGGGTAATAAAATTTTAAAATAGAAATAAGATAAAGTGCATTTATAATAGCACTAGCACAACACAATATATGAAATGATGCTTTATGTTGATGTTAAGAAATAAAGAGAAGTTGAATCTGCCTTTATAAAAAAAAAACAAAAAAAAAAGACGACGAGGAAGAAAAAAAATGTATTGTTCGTCTTGGAATTTGTAATAATTTGCTTTACTAGATAAAATGTAAAAATAATATTAGACTTTCACTGTAAATTTTTATTATAGTTTTTTTTTTTTACGTTTTTTTTTTTAAATCTATAATAGCTAATTCTTAGATCAAAGCATAGACTTTTAAAAGTGAATCAATTTGTCACAACAAATTTAAAAAAAAAAAAATGAAGTGAAAAACAAAAAATAAGCTGTTATTGAAAATGGTGAAGATATGAATTTTTAACAGCAATTTCTTATAATGCAATTTTCCTTTAGTTAATTAAATGAGGATTATGAAATGTTAATGAAAATTTTTTTTAAAAGAAAACATTAAAAAATATAGAGGAAAGTAACCAGCATCGAACCCTTCTTAGGACTATTTTTTTTCTTCGTGATAAAATTGGAATTGTATTGGATCAAAGGAAATCTGCCGATATTTATAAATTTTAAAAAATTATCAAATTTAATTAATATTTTATTTATGGACAAATTTCAAAAAAGAGAGTTTGCCACTGGTATTCCGACTCGGAATTGAAAACTTTCTTATATATTTTGTTGTATATGATAATTGAAAATCGTTTTTTATTTTTATTATGATATACTTTTTATCCACTTACAAACCCTTGACTAAATAACTTTGTGGGTAAGAGTGTTGTTCGTGACGTAATTGTGAAATTTTGGGAAGAGTTTTAGGGTAGTAAACGTGAACGGATTTACATGAGGTTTTTGGATTTAGGATGAGTGAATAGAAGCCTTCCTGTATAGAATTGATTCTTTCGTGAAAATTATTAAATATGATGGAATATTCGGAAAATATAAATTTAAAGAACAAGCTGTTACTGAGAAACTTTCGAAACGTTCTCGAACAACTCTTTACTCGAATATCATCGTAGTTACAGAGGCTTTATAATCAATTTTTAATTTTGCATTTTACAATGCATTTTATTTATAAAAAGTATTCGTTTTAAAAGTTTTTTTTTTTAATATTCAAGCTTATTTATTAATTCACTTTTCAAAATTCTGTCAGGTTGAAAATGAACACAACCATAAGAAAAAATTATTTTTCCACGAGAAATAAGAATTTTTGGTCTCGTATAATTTTATTAAGATTTATCTTGTATTATGATTATTTATTGTAATATAGATTTATCCATGTAATTTCATGTTATTAAATTCATTAACTTGGTTACGACAGTCATTTTAGGAATGCAGGACTAATTAATAATTTAAGAAAATTGGGAAAATTAGAATTAGAATGGTTATACCCTACTCTAATAGGATCAAACTGCAAATTACGAGCATATTACATCAGAAATATCAAATTAAACGTTCATCAAGTCTGGAATTGTTTAATTCTACTATATACATATATATAAATAAATAGATAGTAAATTTGTTTGAATGATTTTTTATGCGACAAATATTTTTACTATAAAAATGTGACAGTCATCATTTTCATAAAAAAAAATCAGTGCTAAAGGATATACGATAATTTCCGCCGGAAAAGTAATCAAAAATTGCTTAAGGTATTCAAATACAAAAAAAAAAGGTACATACATTTTGTCTAATGTCGTCGATTCATATATCCGTTAATGTTATGATGACGAAACATCTTTTATGTTTTAAAGTTTTCTTTCAACTTTTTTTTAAAGTTTTTAAAGTACTTAAAAAGATTTTTAAAAAATTTATAAATTTCTGATTCTATTTTAATTGTATTTTATTAAAATGTGGACAGAATTTCTTTTTTAAAACATATCAATTCTATCAATTCCCCAAATTTAATAAATATGACAAGAAAACGTATTTATTTCAATTTTCATTTGAAAATATACTTTTTTTTTTTTTTCAAATTACACTTAGATAAATTATCTACAATAAAAATACTTTATTATCATGTGTGTAAAATAAAAATTAATTTTACAAAGTGTAGTCATTCACTTTCTTTCAAAAAACCACCAAGTAATTTGAAAAAAAAAAAGACAAACTATGATATAATAAATTTGAATATAATTTACCATCAATTCTATTTGTTGAGAAAATATCATTTGACATTCATACAAAAGAAGTGACATTATTATTCTTAAAAAATTTTGGAATTTTTAAATTAAATTCCAAGTAATTAAAATTGTTCATGTGGTTGAATTTAAAATATATACTAAAATCTATTTTTATTTCATAGTACCTACTACACATACACATTCATACAATGGAAATTTTATAATAGCATTAAAAATTATTATTATTTGGCAAACATTATTTTCTTACCCAAAACACACAATACAAATACATACAAACATTATATTCATACAAACATAAGTGGTATGTATGTATGTATGTATGTAGAATCCCTTTTTCTTTTGTTTTCTTTTTTCAGTTAAATTTGTTCAACACCTTATTTCCTTTTCTTATTTCAAGAACAACAAAGAAAATTTTTATTGTTAAAACAACAGTCCTTTATAATTTGCCAAGAATTCTCCTATAGAATTTATTGTGAACAGTGTCACCATGATTTCATAGCACATACCATATAGTTAAAGCTTTTCATTTTGTTCTTCTGTTGGTCTTTTTTTAATTCAAACTTTTTTGTCTAAAAAAAAAAGGGACTCGCTCTTATATGAAACTTTATAAGGTGAACTCATGTACTTACATTGAAGTTGTTGCATAACAGACTGTTCAAAAATAATTTCTAAAAAGAAATTATCATTACTCAGGAAGTTCATTCTTAAGTTTTTTGTATGGTTTTCTATATTTACCAAAGAAAAATAAAAATAAAGACGTTTTAAATTCCTTGAATGTTCTTTCAAAGTAAATTTACATTAGGAAAAAATAAATGAACAACAAAAATACAATAAAATTTAAAGAAAATAAATGAAAAGAAAAAAGGACATAAAGAGAATAAATTTAAAAATAGAATATGTTGGTGTATTTTTAATCTCATTTAAAATTTCTGTTTTAATAAACTTGAATGTTTAACATGTTATACATAACTGATTGTCATTGCTATGAGAATTTATTAAGAGTTATTAAAACAGAAAACGAATAGGTGAAATTACTATATAACATGAGAAGCAGATAATATTGGTGCGATGTATATGTATTTTTTGAACCAATATATTCATATAAGTCGTTATAAGAAATTGGTATTGGCCTTCAAAATTATATGAGCCAGACAAGTGAATTTGGCCTTTGAAAAATTCGAAGAAAAAAAGGTAAACAATAAGGTAAAAAAAACCAACAAACAAACAGAAAATTTAAATATGTTTTCATGTTTATGTGTATTTTATTTTTAATGTAGGCTGTTACATTTTTAAATTTTAACTTCATATAACTTTTCCTTAAAAGGAAAAAGAGACTGACAAAATAATTTTAAGGGAAAACTGAAAAAACAAACAAAATACTCAAATAAGAAAATTAGAGTTTTTGTACGTAAGTTTTTTTTTTTTCATAGAAATTCATATTAATTATTGTCTTTTTATATCATTGCCTCGATATTGCGATGAGTTTATAAGATTATTAACAATTTTTTAATTAGGGTATTCATTTGAAATCGTAAAAGTACGCAACGCGTAATTTTACGACCTCGTAATTCAAAGTGACGTGAAAGCACCTCGTAAAACACTAATCGTAATTGTAACTTAACTCTTCAAAAATTCTTTTTAGAGGTTAGTTAAATGATTTATTGATTTGTTTATGCGAAATATGTATATTTAACCAAATTTATTTACCAAAAATTCACTTATTAAACTCCATTTGGTAAAAATGACAAGCTATCAAAATCTTGGTTTACACAAAATTTGTTTACGAGGTTTATCTACGCGACTAAAAAGTTGCATACATTTACGCAGAGTTCGTAATTCTCAAAAAAAAGGAAAAATTTACGAAGTCTCGTAAAAATACGAAGAATACGCGACTTACGCGAAATACGAGACTTACGCAATTTGAAATGAATCCACAAAATAATAAAAGCAATCCTGTTTAACCTCCTCAATTTTAAAAATTCAGGATGTTTTCTTCATTTGCTACAATACTTCCTTTGACATGAAGGAAACCTCTAACAACAATACATGAGCTAAAAGATTTCAAATATACATACAAATGCACAGTCATGCTACATGCTTTTTTTTCCTTTAAAATTGTATGTTTCTGTAGGAGTCGAAACTTGAAACTTAAATAGGGTGTAAAATGTACAGCAAATTTGGCTTTAAAAAAATTAAGTTTACATCATATATGTAGCTCAGACCCAGTAGGTACACCAATATTTTTGATTTTAAAGAGTAATTGAGGTCAACAATCAAACAATTGTTTATTATTTTTTTTTCTAAGAAAACCGATTCACACAACTGTGAGATACCAGGCAGTGGTACAAATATCCGAATAGAGAATCCATACGTAAAATACGTCGGTTTAGCTTGTTATAATTAATTGCAATATACATTACATTACTATGCAAGATATGCATACATAATATGTACATAATATGTATGTATGTCTAGGAAAATATTACATTGAAAAAGCGTAATTTTTATTCATCGGTTCCAATCTAATTACAGTTCATTTTGAGGCATAAAATAACATTAAAATAATTAGTTTTTGAGCAACGAACTTATAGATCTACAATAATAATTTTTTTATCACATTTTTGTTTTGTTTTCTTTATATTAAAATTGTACTGAAATGAAAACTTTATTAGTTTTACCACAATATAATTAATTTGTTAAAATTAGTATTATGTATAATAAAACCATACACACATTCGATAGATATATGTATATATACACAATATACATATATGTAATGTATATAAACCGATCATATACAAGTATTATTCAAATTCATTATTATTGTTTTGTCTATACAATGAAAACGAATATTTCTCATCAAAATTAAACCACACAGTGTGAGGTCTATCATGTCGATATTAAAATTTATATAAATTTCAAATTTCATTATTCAATAAAAGGAAATATAAAATCAAAAAAAAAAAATGTTGCATTAGAATTTGTGGTTTATTTTTATTAAAAGTGCCTCTTAAAATTTTGTATTTGCAATTATTAACATGAAATTTTTCGACCCACAAAAAAAAACGAGAAATAAATATGTATTTTCCCACATTCTTAATAATACCAAATTTCACGTTAAATGTAAATCTTTGTCTGAAAAGGAAATACTTGCCTTTTAATTGAAAACAAAAATGATTGTGCTTGTTTAAGAAGTAAGTAATTCTAAAATCTTAAAAAATCATGACGAATTGGAATCATTTAATCAAGTTTGTATCGAACTGCTCGAGTTGACTCTGTGTGTTTTTCCATAAAATGTATCTTCAAATCAACTTTCTTGCGGAATTTTTTTATGGGTAAACTTAAATTGGTACAAAAAGAAATATGTTCTAATGGCAAAATAAAATCCAGCGTCTATTTGCCTAAAATTATAGATTTTTTTTTCATGAAAATTAATCTAAAGCTTAAATTTTCCATTTTAAATTTCTCCAGAATAGCTCTAACATTCTATTCTTGTTTTTTTTTTTTTTGTATTTTATACATACATACATTACATTTACATATAACATATGTATGTATGTAAATTTGTTATGTCCTAATTACTTATGTATGAGATGAAATTCATTGCATTTACCCTCTTTGTATACAATGTAAAATTAAACTCGTTTACATTTGGTTTGTAACAAACAAATAAATTATCACATTAACCCTTAAACCTCAAATTCACATTAAGTTATCCATTTAACCTATTCTCATTCCAGTTAGATTTCCAAACTAACCATATTGTAAACCAATGAACATATGTTGTTATTTTTGAAATTTTAATGCAGAAACACAAATTTACAATGCATAATAGCTAACTTATGATGTGTAATATACTTTTTTATTGTAGGTGTATTATTATTCTCTTTGATATTAGTAGTATTCTATTTTGTTTTTACTTTTTTTTTCTGTTAAATTAACTTTTCACATTTGAAACTTACGTGACCAAATTTTCATATATAGTTTAATATAATTTTTGTGAATTAAATAAGTACAATGCACATATAAAAAATCGATATAATTTAAAAGATTTCGATTAAAACGTAGTGAATTTCACCACAATAATTTTTGTCTGTTTCTCTCTATTCTTTAAAATTCATAGTTTGCTTTAATTTTCAAATTTTCAATAAAGTGAACTTTTAGAGTACGTAAACTATCCCCATCACAGATTTGCTACAGATTAAGCTGTGAACTAATAGTTTTATTGAGAAATCTTGAAACAGTTCAGAAAATATTTCAAACAATTTAATATTCCATCATTAAACGCTGTTTGTCATACGCCACGCTGTCAATCATCCAATTTATGGCACTAAAAAAGATTCCAGTTTTTCTGCAGCCTTATAGTAAATTTTAAATCCTCAAAAATCTTTCTTCATTGTTCCCAAAACTCAGACACACTCAAAATGATGTCATTTCGAAGCAAATGAAAATATTCGAAAGGTCATAACCATAGTGTATCACATAGTGAACGCACTGAGAGCCGAAAATTTTTTAAAAATTTATTTATAAATTTTTCACTAAAAACAAAAACAAAATCCCATATGTCTGAAGGATGTAAAAATAATGCGTATTTCTTTAATGAAAAATTTCCGTATGTATGAACAATAGCACAATATGATTATTCATACTAATACGTCTCCAACATAGTTTTTTATAAGCGCATTTTTAAATTACTTTTAATATGCTTAAGAGTTCGTGTTTTTTTACATAAGCCAAAAGCATATGAGATATAAGTAACAAATACAAGCATAGCATATACAAACAGGTTTCTCTACATTTTTTTATTATGGGAATTTTCCTTACTTACCTAAAATTGTGAATGTGTTCGGGTTTTTTTTTTATTTGGAAATAGACGTTGCATTTTTTTCAGTCAATGAAAAACTATTCTTATAACCTTTTAGTATTTTCTCAAAAATTGTGAGAGAAATAAATAAGAAAAATATCTTCGGCTCTCAGTGATCTTATGTACTATGTAAAAACTTTAGTTCTTTATATATGCTATGGTCATAACGAATTAGCTAAAAGACATTTTAATCCAAGAGTAGGTACATTAATTGTTTTTAATAACAAATGAATAGTAGTACATCAATTTGTGATCAACAATAATGTCGAATAACGACGAAACTGTGAAAATAAAGAGAAAAATTGTGAAATTTGAAAATATTAAATGAGTTCCTAACTTGAATATTCGTATAGATTGTGGCCTAACGTAATTTTTCGATAGTTATCATAAGGCCTATTCCCGTACTTCAGCCAGCTGTAATTTTCTGTAAAATTCTGAAGATTCAGTAAAATTTTTAAGGTAAGAGAATAGACCTATATTCATATCACTATCACACTTATTGTAGCTCCAAAGTGAAAAATTTACTCTCTGTATTTGTATCGATTAAATAATGTTTTCAAAATTTGAAAAAATATTTTCTAAATGACCTTTTTATCAACTTTACAAATGTTCAGTTCAAATTTTATCACACAATAATAGAAATGTTTTTTTTTTCCTATACATACACAAACATACAAGAATGTACATATACATACATACCTATTTTAAATGTTGATCAATATTGTAAAAAGGTACGTATTATTATCACACATGTTTCAATATTTTCACAAACAATACATTAAAATCAAAATGCAATTTATTCAACGTTCATAAATCAAAAAGTCACATCGTTTTATCAGTTAAAATTTGTCTGTAAGATAAACACCTACATTGCGTACATATAGTATGTACATATGTCTTTATGTGTATATTTAACCTCAAAATGTCACCTGATGTCTATCAGTGTTTACAAACAATTTAAAAGGACTTTCAAAATCATCAAATATTCATAAATTGTCTTTATAGTCAACACACAACAATATAATTCAGTGATTGTTTACATGAAAAGTAAATTTTCCTTTATTATGCTACTTTAGATACAATTTCGATATAAAATGTTGTGATTTTGTAGTAAAACTGAAAAAAATTGGTAGAAAAACAAAGTTTAAATAAAAGCAGTGTTATTTATTTTATTATTTACACACGAAATAATTCATTTTTACTATACTCCCTATTTTTACGTTTTTTCAAAATTCGAATGTCAGTTTTGAATTATTAACAATAGAAGATGTTTATCTGAATGGAATTAAGATTCATATCGAAAATATTAAAAGGACAGAAATGTTTTGAGTTCTTATATACTATACGAGTATACTACCAAATTAAGCAATTAAAAAGAATTCATGAAGTACAAATAATACAGTCCCTACTCCCACTAATTCTCAGCTAAAAATACATACACGCATCAATTATAAAACATATAAAGTTGTTTGTTTAAAACTTTGTGGTTCGAAATCTACATAGAACTTTTTGATAATGCATAGAGTTTAATAGTGGGGTCGTGTTAGAGTAAAAAAAAGACCTCTCATTTTTTCTGGGGATGCCACAATTTTTTATATTAATATCCTGTGTCACAATTCACAAAAGAACGTATTCAAGTAATTTCTTAGGACTTTAGTGCATTTGCCGAAGGGCTTTGGCTTTGGAGAATTAAAATTGGTCTATTCATACACTGAGTCAAACTCTAGACTGTCAAAAATTAAATTTTATAAGATTACCATTGTCATTTTATCTTTATTTATTTCCAAATTTTAAATGACACTTTCAAAAATTTTAATTAAGCAATGTACATACGAGTGCACTTATTGTCAAATGATATTGTATTGTAAAATTTAAAAAAGCTTAATAAAGCTTCTTTATTAACGCTTCATTTTTAAGATAATAAATTTTATGTCTATCTAACTCAGTTGTCTCTATGTGAATTAAATTTTCTAATATGAAACTTTATGTGACCATGTGATTCCACGATCCATCCATAATAATGCACATACCATATTTTCATTTTAACTTATGAAAATTTATTTCTTTGTACAGCACTAAAATTAAACTCATGTTCATCTGATATTTGAGAAAATCATTTCGACCAGTACCGACGATGTGGTAATCTATTTGTGGTCAACATAATCCATAGTATACCATTATATATATGTCATCATATAATACACAACGAAAGATCTAATTAATGATAAACAGCTAAAAATCAATAGAACTAACGAAATGACTATATGCACTCATTGTTATTATTTTCTAGTGAACACGAGTGGAAGATACAAATTCAATATGTAAAAATATTTTTCGATTAGATTCTATAAAGCTGAAAATACTAAGGGTATGCAACTTAAAACAGGACTAAATTTTGAATGATTTCGTGGATATTTTCACATCTTTGAAGTCATTCGGATAAAGTCAAAAAAACTTAATTTGAGTAGGCCAAGACTATAGGGCTGTAGCGCCATGAAGGAAAGAACAAGGAGGAAAAAGATTCAATTCAAAATTATATTAGTAACTTTCTGAAGTAACAAATAACAGAATTTTACAAAGATTCTTTTATATCTTCCATGTTAATGCAATAATAGAATGAATCCGGTTATTTAATTCTCACACCGTGTATGCAAATGAGGACTATAGACTATAGACCATATAGTGCAGTGGCTCACTGTTGACAATTACTTCGAAACGAAAATAAAACATTTAATGTATTGGAACTTAAATTTAACAAACATAAATATTACTTTAGGAAACTGCATTTTATCAATAGAAGGATTAACTGTATCATGTTAATTGAAATTACATAAACTGTAATATTTGACAATTTGATAGAGAAGTATTGAAATTAGGCTTTAAAATTCAAAGGATATACATTATACATGTAGTCGTAAAATTTAGTTTGTGGAAAAATGAAATTTTTCACACTGTTGTAAAATCAATAATATATAAAATTTCAGTTTAAAATTTTCGTAGTGAAAATTCTGCTTATCAGAAAGTATACTAATTGTACTTCATTATAAGTGAGGAAAATATTTATCAGTATACGGAAAAAATCATTGAATAATTAAATCACCATAAATATTTTAAATTAACATTTATTTAATCAGTCTTGAACATATTTATTTTCTTATTAAAAATTATATGAAATTCCTGCACTTGAAAACTTTACATGAGCAGCTTCATTTGATGGAGAATATGCTGTTCCTAATAAATTATTGGTAGATTGTTGTTGATTTGCAGATTGAGTAGGTGTAGAAAATCTTTGTCCAGCTTGTAGTTGTTGCTGTTGTTGTAAATATGCAGAATAGTCTTGTGGATAATTAAATTGTGGTTGATACTGTGCTTGTGTTGAAAGTGCATCTTGTTGGTAGCCAACATTTTGTGATGGAGCTGGAAAGAACTGAAGAAAGAATATTATGAGTGAAAAATATCAATAAAAATATATGAAAAACAATTTGGAATTTCTTAGGACAGATTAAAAAAAAAATTTTTAATGAGAAAAAATACATGCGATTTTAAAAAAAAAAAAAGTCGTAAAAATTATTGATGAATTGGTAGAATTGCTTCTGAAATGACAGTTTTGAATTAGTACCAATTCATTTGAATTGGGTGTAAATGCTCGGAGCTAAAGTATTGGAGGCTCTTTATCAAATATCAATGCTAGTCCTTATACATATATCATAACTACATACATATCCTCGTCCTCTTCCAACGATTTGCAACTCATTTAAAACTGTATGTACATGACTAACAGAAAAATAGTTCTTGAAAATCAAGGTAACTTAAGTAGATTTAAGCTCTGGACACACTGTATGGTCATAAAATGAGTGTTTGGTTTGAAACAAGAAGCATTTCAGGATTTAACAAACTCATGGATCCTTTTTTTTATTTTTTGCTCTGTTCATAGTCAGGCAATAATAAAAATATTCAAAAAAAAAAAATTTACAATTTTCACCTTTAAATAAAGGCTTTTCTTTTCAAAAAATCTAATGTCTGACTATAGCCTCACAATAATTCTTAGTGTTGTTTACACCATGTACATATGTATACAGAAACACTGAATAGTTCTTAATTAGAGGGCGTTTCAAAAATTATTTAACTTACTTGCTGTTGTGGTTGTTGATATTGTTCCTGTTGTTGCTGTTGCTGTTGTTGCTGTTGAAGTTGTTGTTGCTGAAGTTGTTGTTGTTGAAGTTGTTGCTGCTGAAGTTGTAGTTGTTGATATTGTTGTTGATGCTGAAGTAATTGCTGTTGTTGCTGAGAATTTTCAGTTTGTTGAAGAAGATTACCTTGCTGACCTCCAAAATAACGTGTAAATGTTTGCTGTAATCCAGGTGCTTTTAATGAAAATGAATTTGTTTGAGGATCAACATGATATGCCAATTGTGCTTTACAATTTGCATAAATAGTGAAGAAAAAAATAATTTTATACAACATAATCCATGACATTGCTGTAAATTTTCAATTAAAATACACTTAACACTTCAAAAGTTTGTTTTAAAATGAACTAACTTTGATGTATCATTCAACAAATATTATATAGCATATATATAGAAATCCTGAATTAAGTTATTAGAGGGGATTTATTAACCCCTTTTACAAAATAATAATTTTACTAGTACAATCTCTATTTAAAATTACACCACTGCTTTTTTTTTTACTACAATCAAAATAATTTTTCTTAAAAAATTCGATTTAACTTCTTCATACTTGTTTTTTTTCTTTCTTTCTTTCTTTTGTTAAGTAAACAAAACACGTTCGTAATTTTACTTTCGAATTAAAAAATAAAAGTAAAAATTCAGTTATATGATATAATAAAATAAATTTTACTCTAACTATTGTTTTTATTGAGATAGATAAAGATACATGTAAATATTCAGTTCACTTTTTTATAAAATAATTTTAAATGCAGCCATCAAAGACATTACAAAAAATTTACCTACTTACATTTAAAAGATTTATGTTAAAGTTTCAATTCTTCATACAGTACTCATTTACAATTAACCTTAATTTAATTGTTGTTTTTTATAAAGAGCTAAGTTTAACACTTCTGCTTTACGATTTTGTCATTCATTTTTGGATTAATTACACATTAGAAGTTACACAAACTTGATAAATAGCTTTAAAAAAAAAAGTATATTATATAAATATTGTATTGAATTGCTTATCACATTTGATCGTAATATACTCGTAATATTTACATACATATGAAGCAAACATTTTTATATGTGACGAATATTAATTGAATTAAAATGAGAGTAAAATACTGAATTTCAATATTAATTTATGCAAATCAATACCTATTTATTGGATAGGCTGATTGGAAAGAAAAATATTAGTAATTTAATAAAACGTGTATAAGTAAGAATAATTAAACCAAATAAAATTTTTCGAAAAATATAATAACAAAATAAAAGTAAAACTTATTAAAATACATATTATATGTATATGTATGTACATAATATATGTATAATTGAAGAGAAATGCTTCCGTGTACTACGCACACGTGATCAGATATTCGGTCTTAATTTTAAACTTTTTTATTATAAACACCCTAAAACTCATATATCTACATTTTTTCATAAGAAAAGATATTATTGGTTTTTGAATTAAATTATTATTGTCAAATAGTGGTATTCGAAAATTTTAAAATTCATAGAAAAAAATTGAAAATTATATTTTGTTATGAAGGTTGTCTGAAAATATAATCATTTTAGGCGGAAAATATCTTTCAAGGACGAAAACAAACTGTAATGCTAAAAAATTGTAATATACAGACTATGACTAAAAGGTGAATGTCAGATAAAGATTGTTAAGTCATATTGACCCTTTTAATACCACGGAGCCGATATATCGACTTTGCGTTTTTGGCTAGAAATTCCAATGAGCTGATACATGTATCGGTTTTTCAGAAAAAATTTTTATTAATCAAAAATATTTTTTATCTTCTTGTTATATGAACTAAACGAGTACATACATTTTATAATCACATAAAAAAAACGCTTGAAGTTATTTTTATTTTTAAGAAATCTATATTATAATTTTTAAAAATGTCTTCAAAATTGCATGGTATGTTTGAGCGCGTATAAAAATTATGTAGTACTTTAAAAGGGTGAATATTTTGAATATTAAAGTTGCTTTTCATTAGAAATTGAGTTGTTATACGAGTATAGAAACTACATAGAAATTCAAACGAAAACCTTCAATATATCAATAAAAAATCACGTTAATAGTACACGATCCATAATAAAGCTTAAATTCAGTATTGAAATATCTACATAAAATTTCAATGTGCAAATTAGCAATTTTGACAATTTTTAATGGATTTAGAATGAATATATGAGATAGAACTTTGTGACTTTATTTAGAACTTTGAATTGGTTTACAATTAAAACAAGCATAATAGATCACATTTTACACATTAACTTCTTTCAAATGACAACATTATGACAAGAAGAATATATTCAAGGTGATTGATTTGAATATTTTTTATTAAAAAACCCAATAAGCTCCTTGTGTTTTTTTTATAAATGAAAATATATACATATGAATGTAAATGTACATATTATGCTAGGTAACTTCGCTATTGTGTGACTTATGTACATCTTATAATATGGAGAAAATGTATACGCAATTTAAAAAAGTATACTTTTCAAGAAATATATGTAAATTCAAAAAAAAATATTCACCGCTTAAACTGTATTTACTCCCTTCGAACCTAGATTTCGAGCACTTTCAAATCTCTTAGAACATCGCGGATAGCGATATTCTGTGCAGAATTAAGTCAGTATTAAAAAAATAGTGTTTTATTTTTATTTTTCAATCATTACGCCCTTAAACTACAAACAAGTTTGTCAACTTTTGCATTTTCAAGCAACTCACTCACTGTTTAGTTTTAATTACCCTAATAGCCGGCTTCGCTTAAGTCTTAAACTGAGTTTATTCACTTTTTTCAGTTCCACAGTGGAAATTAAACTGAGTTTAACTTGAAATCTAGTAGTCTTTATCTGAGGCTTAAGCTATCTACAAAATCTTAGCTAAGCTTTGGCTTAATCTTCCACTGTGAAACTGGCTACAAAACATACTTAAAAATAAAAAATAACAAATATAACAACAAAATATTTGAAAAATAGCAAATCGGTTTTATTTCGTAATTCTAATCTCTTAATTCAATTTTTTACACATCACTGTAATTTTCAAAGTATGTATGTATCTATAATCAAAACTCTTAATTTGTAAATTAAAATACCTACCACAAATTGTTCATACAATAATAATATACATATTCGTTTTTTTTTTTTTCAAATTTTACACTAATGATTTGTATTCATTTATAATAAATTTTCTATATTTAATAAATACATATACCTACATACATGCATACATATTCATAGTATTTGAAACAATCAAATTCAAATAAAATTGTTTATTATATTCTCATAAAATTGTGGTAAAATAATCATAAACTAGTGTGAAATTTCTCATCGATTGGAGTTAATCTATTTTGAATAAATATTTTAATCACATCATTATAATCTTATTATCTTGAATGTAACAGGCATTTATAATCGATATAAAATAACAAATAAAACAGTATCAAAAAAAATATATATATATTTATGCATATGTATATATTTTATTTTTATTTTTTACAAAATTTTATATCATATTATGTGAGACACATGTGAAATTAAATGATTAACTTGCTATGTGGTAATGAGGAAAATTTATAAATGAAAAAAAAAAAAATAATAATAATAAAATAAAATAAATAAATGTTTACATAATACATATATTGTGAAAACATCATCGATTATTATCATATTATTTATCGAATTATGATTTGTTTGAAAATAATTGTTTATTTTAAACATTTGATTTTAAATAAAATTAAACAAAACTTTATAAAATAAAAGATATTTTAAATTTTATAAATATTTTGCATTTTTACGTTATTTAATTAATATTGTAAATTTACTGAAATTTGTTTAACACTGAATTTATCAATGAGTGCTAATTTGAATACAACAAAAAATTTATAAAATATTTTTAGATATTTTATTTTCATTTGGATATCAAAATTTCTTTAGTGATTTGTGACTGTGAAGAAAAATATATCATAAATAAAATCACATGTAAGAGATTTCATGAATAAAAACTGAAACAGTTTTTAAAAAGCCAAATTGAGTAATAAAATCTTCCAACATAAATTGTTGGCGTTACTTAGATACGACATAGACGATAAACATTTCATATTTTCTGCATAATCAAAAAGTGGGCCAACAGCAACAATATAATGTAGCTGACTGACATGAATGCAAAAAAAATTACTTCTGACATAATTCTTCAAAAAGAAAAATATTGAAAATTCATCACTACAATAAATAGTCACTGATTGGAATTATCCTCTTAATTTGTATCTAAAATTTTTTCTCCAAATGTGGTAAATTTGATAAGAAAATAAGATACATATCTATAGATATTTTTAATCCCTATACGAGTTTGATCAATACGATAAACCTTCTCCAAGATTTTAAACTCAAATCTCATATTAAATTTTTTTTTTTAAATTTTAAAGATTTTCAATACCATCCGTACAGAAATATTTAACGTGACATATTCTTGATCGAAAGCAACTTTTATTGAACACTGAACAGTACCACAAATCTTTATCAGCACTGGCACCACAAAATGCTATTAGAAGGGAAAATGTATCTACTCAATTTACACTTTCATCATCAATAACAACAACCAACAACAACAAGGTGTATAAGATGAAGAAATTTCGTAATTTAAAATTCAAGCCAACAATAATACTCATCAATAAAAGTGAAGTGAATGTTATAGAAAAAAAATAATAACAAAACAGTTGAAATACGAGAATAATATGGAAGGAAAATTTTAGTTACTTTGTTATGTTGTTAATTTTTGATATAGACTCTTTGTTCTTTATCATCATGTGATGTAGGTACGTATGTATGTACTGTATGTATGTGTTGTTTTTTTTAATATACGAGGAAAACTATTCGTTTACTATATTCGATACATTGTGGCTTATTTTGTTTCATTGCATGAAAATTCACTTTATCGTCATACCTGCAGTTGCTACAATACAATCGATATTTTACCTAAGTGTACCTTATGTATGTATGCTTTCGATTTTCAAAAACTATATAGCATGTTCATGGCCATCGCAGGACAAGTGATTGTGGTTCATAATTTAGTTACCAACGAAAGATCCGATTAACGATAACTATTTAATAATAATTAATTAAAACACGAATTGTTTATGCAAACACTTTCTTTCAATGATGTTATATGTATTTATGTACATAGATAAAAAGGTGTACTATATGTGTATGCATTTTCACGTGTAAATATGAATTGTTATTCTACAACACTCTTGTGGTATAATTGAAATTTATGTTAAATTATAACACTACCAATTAAATTGAACAAAAAGGATATCGAATTTTTTTATTATTTTCACAAAATTTGTAAAAAAAAAGAAAGTTCAAACTAACGATAGAATATTTGTCTTCGATTTTTTTTCTTTTTGTCTCATATATTCAGGCTTTGATAGATTATATGTATGTACCTATGTATCAATAAAAAAATTAAAAAAAAAAAAAAAAAAGAAACGCAAACAAACCAATAAATTAATAATATGACTAAACTTTACTTCCAGTCTTGTACATAATAATAATGTTTTTTTAAAAGACCCGTAATGATGATGATGTCACATTTAATTAACTTATTAAGTTGTAATAGCTGATAACTTCCTGAACTTTTAACCATTCCATCAATTATTTTGGTTTTAATATAAGTAGGTATACATATATGCAATTTCAGCAAATTAGGAGAGCTTTTAATAGACTAATAATTTTTGTATGTATTTTGAAAAATATAATTTACCCTCTTCTCTATAACAACAAAAAAATTTTTATTTGGATTAGAATTTAGAAGAATTAAGCCATAGGCAAAAGCTTTTGTATGCATTTAACTAGTATATTTTTTCAATAAAATAATAAAATTGAGAATATAATGGAAAATTTATTCAGAATTTTATATTTTCGCAATACATAAGTACAAGTACTATAGTTAAGTGGCATGAAATTCAGTAAAACAATTACATTTTTTATAATTACAGCAAAAGTGTACTTTGCACAACAGTTGATTTGTATTTCATAGATAATAAATACATATATATTTTTACTCTTACAGAATGCCAAATTTGTGTGTCTTAATTTTTAACATAACTTTTACTTTCAAGAACAACTCTACCAATAGAAAATCAAAAGAATATTCATTTCCTAAAAAAGCATATTTAAATATAAAATTATCCATTATGAGCTTCGCAATTTTCTAGCTTCACATTCTAGAAACATCTTCCAACATTTTTATTATTAAATGTCTCGAAATTATTTTGAATTATTGGCAAAAATAAAAATATAAAAAACCAAAAAATCAGTTATTTTCCTCGATTTCACAACTTCCAGACGGTTTCTTATTATTTTTAATGTTGCATATAGCAAGTGTTATCGATCCAACAAAATATAATAAAACATTGATTTTCTTTTCGTCAACATATGTTGTGGTTTTTTTTAAAAGTTGATATCTTTTCATATTGTATATACACATACATAATATTTACGTATCTGTATATAAATTTAAAGTTTTTCATAAGTATAAGGGATCATTTACATTTGCGATTTATTCCTGAAGTTTTCTGTCGTGAAGATTTTTCATGACATTTTCAAAATATTCATGAAAGAAATTCACTTTCTAGTGTAAACAATAGTGCAACAAAATTCAAGTTTATATCGTGAACTTTTTCTATCATAGAACTTTCATGAATATTTTACTATCGATTTTACTATATGTATTTCACGAAATATTTGATGAAATGTAAACGCACACGACATTTTCTTCACAGAAGAAATGTCGATTGTCGACTGTCGTCGCACGTCTTTTAAACGAAAGTGGGAGAAAAATTTTTATTCAAGACAAAAAACTTCAGGAATAAATCGCAATGTAAATGACCCCTAAGACAAACTACATATATTGGTTTACTGCATATGAAAATTTTTCTCCAATTCTATGTTATTTTCCTTTTTAAATATGGTTTATCTTCTGTAAAATATTTTTTTTCTTCATATTTATAAAATTTCTAAATAACCTAATTCATAAAACAAAAGTTCTATAAAAATACCATGAATATCAACATAAATTAAATCAAGTTAAACAAGCCTAAATATTTTATTTCATTGTTTTCTACATTTTTGTTTAATTTAATTTAATTTTTGTTTTTAGATTAACCCTCTGTTATTTTGTAATCACACATTTTACATTTAAAATTAAATTAATAAATTGATTTTAAAATTGTATAACCATTGAACCACATTTCGATATATAAATTCTATTTGATTGATTATTCGACAAAAAAATTCTTTGTAATCTTTGAATTTCAGGCGATTGTAATATCAGGATAAACTAAAATTCACATTGTCAGACAAAACAAATCATTCAATAAAAGTGCAAATATGTACATACATATGTACATTTATGTATATGTACGTACACATGTAGTACAAACACATTGGTGAATATATGGCTGAATATGATAGATGTAGTAGACTTTTGTGTACATTTAATGAAACATATCTGACGAATTACAAAAACTTTCCAACGAAAAAAAAATCACAAATTGGCTAGATCTAGGTGTATGTATAATTTTGTTAGTACAAATTTTATTGCGAAAAAAAAAGTAAAATATAATTTACCAATGATTATTTAAATCCATTCAACCATCCAACCGAATTCAATCGTTTCCAAATGGTTACGTAATCCTAAATGATTTAATTTAAAAAAAAAAAAATGTGAAAATTATAATTGATTTTTCTGTTATAAATACTACAGAAAAAAATCCTTTTTTACACAACTCCTGTAGTATAAATAATAATAATAATAATAGACATGCTAACCCTTTGCATTCGAACCTTTTTTCCATGGGAGAACCAGTAAGTCCATTATATTTTTGAAGACAAAATAACAAAATTTTAACAGTTAAGGTGTTTAAGTCGAAAGTGGCATCGTTGAGATAAACAAAAAATTAAAAGGCAGCTATAATATCAACCGCTTGGTCACTAGAAGACTCAAAACAAAATTACATTTATTTCATTCGAAAACCCATATACCTTTCGAAAAGAAATCTTTGAAACCACCTTGTCTTATGATATCTTATTCACATCCTTATACTTTTTCATTTCACTAAAATATACCACTTAAATTCAAAATCTTTAGCTTTTACTTCAATTAATACAATAGTTTAAAAGAAGTTGCTCTTGTAGGGGCAATGTAAACTTAAAATTTCAAAATGTCGACGTTTTTGAAAAGCGAGAGTAAAATTTTATCTATTTGAATTTAATATCGATTATAAAATTTAATTCTCGCTATATTAAGTATTCTTCTATCTTATAAAGCATATTCCAAAAAAATAAACGTTCTAGTTTTATTCTTAAAGATATATACATGCATAGGTCGTACTACTTTTTTATTCGAATTTAAAGCCTTAAAAAATGTTATATTCGTGAAAAATTTAAAAATAAAAATCACACTTAATACTGAAATTTGTAATCAAACTTAACGCCAAAAAATATTTGACTTTCTCATTTGAATTCAATTTCTTCAAGATAAAGAAAAACTAATATATGGAAATGAAATGATAAAATCGAGGAAGAAAAGTATTAAAAATGCCTAGCTTCATTGTATGCAAATCAGTTCAATAAAGACAATTCGAAATGAAAACGAAAAAGATTTATATTAATTCATTTCAGCACATCAGATTTAGAATTTCAACTACGTGTATGTATTGATATTATATGTACATTATGTGTGTGCCGGAATTTTATTTCTTATAATAATATGTCGATTTTTTTTTTCTTTTTTTTTTTTTTTGAAATTTTTTATTTCTATTTTGCCTTCGTCGATTGTGTTGCTAAAGTTTCTTTAAGAAAATCGTTTCAAAAGCAACAATCAAAAGAAAATAATAACGATTGGTTTAAAGTTCTTAAAGGATAAAAGTCATAATGAATTTTATTTTGAAGATGTTTTTTTTTTCTGTATGGGTGTTTTATAGGGTAGTCTATTAATGCTTTTGGAAATGTTAAATTGTAACAATTTAAGAGGAAGGATAGTATCAATAATCGTTTTCATTATTTTTAAGGCTTATATTTACAGAGTTCTATCAACTTTCTTTCGAAAAACTTTTTAATTTTGTTGAACAGGGTGGTATGTACATACATATTTTGCGGTGAGAAAAAAAATGAAATTGGAAATAAATTTTGGTGGATCTAATCAATAATCGTATACCTAAAATATTAGTTTAAGGGGGGGTTCATACAGTATGTCAAAAAGTACTTTTACAACTCCAAATCACATATGAGATTTTTTCACTGCGATTCTTCTACTGAATTCTTTCACTAAATTTTTCAGGAAACTATCTTTTAATTCGACATTCGCTATTTTTACTGATAAAAAAACAAACGAAAACACAAATATAATTGGACATGAATACTTTAATAACCAGAACAATGCGTTTAAGTAAGAAATGTTCTTATATTGTTCAAAATAATTTTATTATAAATAATCTAAAATGAATAAAAAGCTCAATACTAATAGAAAAAACATTCAAAAATTGTATATATTATAATATACGAACAAAGTATTTCTGAACTATTATCGATTTCTTTTAGGAATTACCACTGAACCGGAATGTTTCCATTAAAGGTAAGCTCCTTATATGTATAAAAAAAACTTTATTTTTCTCTGCGTACATATGTCCTTTAAAAGGACCAAAAGAAAAAAATAATAATGAGACAAATAATTTTGGCTTATATTTAATTAGATTTTGTACCTGTAGTCAGAGTTACCAGTTTAGTGAATTTTGTTCTTACTTTTGCAATATGATTTTCCTGAAATTCAGATATGCTTATCATAATCGTCTAAAGTAGAAAGTACTCCTATTAATAATAAACTTCAAATTATTTTCGAGCTAATAAGGAAAAATGAAGATGGTTAGATGATGTAAAGAAAGAGTATACCTAAAAGAGTATTGTAGAATAAATCAACTATTGATAAACTATTGTGTATCGGAGATTTGAGTATTCTTCATATCAGTGTTTACGTAGTAACTAAAAACAATCAAGCGATAAGGCATTCGATAGTTTAACAGTGCTACGGAAAAGCAAAGGTCTGTGGTTTAAATCCCAGTCGAGTCAAATGTCGTTTTTTCTGTTATTAGTCTACAATATATAATTGAAAGACCGAGAAAAATATAGATAGATAGGTAGTGTACAACGAAATATGGTTTACAAGCAAGAATTAATTTCCATTGAATTCAAAGATTGTGTAGCTAATACCTTTTTAATTCACAATTTCTCAACAAACAATATGTAATATTGTACTTCAATATTCTTTAGCTGTGTAAACATGCAATTTTTTCTTCATAGCTTATGCATGTTTCGTCTTAGATATTCAATCATGTCTTTGTAAAAAATAATATTTATAATAATAAACTCTGATCACGTTTTTATTCAATTACCTGTTGAATTTCTTCATAAGAACTCATTTAATATCTGGTACTGTACATGTAATTTATAAGTAGGTACAACCAAACAAATATAAGCAATGAATGTACGATACATACATATAATCTCTTAGCTTTTTTCATTTGTAGCTGAGATTCGGCCAGAATTATAATTTTTTTTAATTTTTTGTAGATACCTCCAATATGAAGTGAAAATTTATTGAAATAAGAAACAAACAAAAAATAAACAATAAATGCCGAAGAAGAAGAAGAATAATCTGCTTCTTTTTTTAAAAAAAAAAATTGGAAATAATTGCAAGATCTTTTTCTTTCAAATTATTAAAACTTTAGTTTTAATTTAATTTTAATCCTGATTTCAATCTTTTCTATGGAAAAAAAAACAATTAAAAATAGATATTGATGAAAATAGTCTAAAAATAAAAATCTTATTGCAATGAACAAAAAATTTCACTTTTTAACCATCACAATTTACCTTAAATCACTTCTTTTCAACAAACAAAAAAAAAAAAAAAAACTTTAATTTTGCAAGACAACAAGATTGTTTTCAATATCTAAAGGGTTTGATTTCTGTTAAAAATAACCGCACCACCGCATACAATTCAGTCAGATTTTCTCTATTGTAAATTTAATGTCGGTTTTATTGATGATAATATAATAAGAAATATTAGAACAATAATAATGAAAAAGGGATAATAGAAAAGAAACTTAAGGAAAATTTTCCTCATGAATATATACAAGTTTATTAAACAAAAAAAAAAAAAAAAGATGTTGGTGGTTTATAAAATCATTTCTGACAAGTCTGACAAGTTTTGGGTTTTTGTGTGTAGAAGTACAATACAACAAACAATCAACAACAAAAAAAAAAAGGTTTATGTTGAACAATTATGATAATGAAGCAGAAAATTTTAATTATTATTGTACGATTGTTATATTTTGCGTGTACTTTTACATTAGCCGTAATGTTATAATTAATTAGTAATACGATATCAAAGTTTTTTTTTGCTGATTTTATTTTATTTGCTGTGTGTAATTTAAATTACTGTTTATTTATTAATTTTCTATGTACCTACATACTTTTTTTTTTCAATGTAAATAAGATAATTTTTTGTTTTTTAAATTAAAACAATTTAAAAAACATATAGTATATATGTATGTATATAGCTTGTGTTTGGTGCGTTTAAGTATTGTTTAATACTTACATACATATGTACCTACTCTTTTCTTGATGATGAGGAGAGCAGTGTTTGCAAATTACTATGAATTTTGTAATATAGACTGAAGTTTAATTTATGTATTTAATTAGTGAATTCATTTTAATTGTTCAATACTTCATAACATACGTACACAATACAAAAACGAGAAAAAGGTTTTAGAATTTTTTTTTTTTTTTTTGTAGATACATATTTTTAAGAACTTCCACTGTAATGTGCAAGAATTAGGATTTAAAATGAACATTTGATTTACACAGGGTTTTTCAATAAATTCTCCACTATTTTCAAACTTTACCATTTAATAAAATAGAACGATATGCTCTTCAGCAACGAATATAGAAATCGTAAAAATTTGAAAAAATTAAAAATTGGAAATGCAAGTTAATTTGGACAAGCCAAATCATCCATAGCAAAATTGATTTCTTAAAGACAAAATTTATCGCTAGTATTATTTCAAGAAATAAAGACATTTAAATCTCTATATAGTGCATAACATACATATGTATATGTACCCTATATAACCCTGTATATTTCTTACTTTAGTTAAAGTTATATGAAACGAGTCAATTCAAATTTTCTTTGTTTTTTGTACAATTTATATACAACTTTAGAATTTGAAAATTTGTTATTATTTCACATTGCGAATTTAAATATAATTTTCAAAATATTTATTTTCCACATGCTTCTCTTGTATGAGTGTCAAAATCTTTAATCTTTAATTCTCTATAAATCAACACAAATGTCAAAATGATTTACTTCTTCAAGTGCAATTGTTTTTCTCCTGTAAATTATATATTATTATTATTTTTCTATTCAATGTACTGTGAACTATATTCCCCATTCTACACGATAACACAAATAAAATATCTTTTCAACTCCTGTTTGTGGCTACTTGGATATCGTAAGACTCTCCCAAATGTTTTATTTGTTTAGCAGAAATGTACGTATGTATATACATATACCACCATATCATACAACACAAACTTCTTGTCTTCGTGATATCTGAATTCTTTCTTCAATTTTTTTATGATATTTTGTTTGTTGTAAATGACATTTTTTATTTTATTTTTCTATATTTTTAAGGTCAGACAGTTATTTTTTAGCTTTTTAAGGATTTATTTTATTAATAAGAAAATGCTCGTATCATTTTCATATAATATTGTATTATATTTATATGATTACAACATACGAGTACGTACCTGTGTTCTTGATAAAATTTAAGATTCGTTAAGACATCACTCCTATTTTTTTTTTTTTTATTATCGTTTTAGAAATTTTGTATCTTTTGTAAACTGTCTTGATATTGTCTAATTTTGTCTTTTAAGACAGCACAGAAAATTGAAAGAATAAATTTACTATTACGGCTTTAAATTAAAAAAAAAACTAACCAAATTAATTTTTAAAGAAGTTCTGAGGCATGATCTACATATTTTCCTTGACGATATTTTTAAATTAAAATACATACATACATATTTGTTTATTGGCTTCCCAATATGACGATATATTACAACTATCAAAGTTTAAATCTACATTAGGCCAGAAAATAGTATCATTGTCCAATAGAGTTCCAAGGTTAAATTAAAAGTTAATATTTAAAAAAAGTAATCTAATTAAGTCCTAAAAAAAAGTAATTAAAATAATTGATCGTAATAAGTTAAATAATTATATGTTTTTTTTTTCTAAATTACTCAAAAGTTTATTATACTTATTATTATAATGCCTTCATAAGCAGAATTATACTCGTACTCAAAGTGAAACTCAACTGATATTATACATTACATTATTTACTTCACTTCTTAACAGAAAAGTGTATTTGTAATTTTCTTTCGTGATTAAATCTCTTTCAATCTTTTTAATTTATTTATCTTTAAGTTTTCTACACTCATTATGTATATCTATTTACCGTCTGGCAAGAATGTTCCATATTAAAATGATTGTTTTTATAAATGGAAAAAGCCAATAAAAACAAATGTTAAGAAATAATGTGAATTTTTTTCTATTTAAATATATATTTTTTAAAGTTCCGTGTTATTTTTATTTCTTCAATTTTCAAAATAATTATAATTTATTATTTTGAAAAAACAGTTTTTAAAAATATAGCCCTATTGTACCAATATTTATTTTTCCAGTATTATAGCTTTAAAAAAAACCACACAGAAAATTATAAAAAAAAATAAAAAATGTATAGAAATTTTTAAACACCCTTTAACTTTATAAAGCCAAATGTTCAAAAGGATAATGTTAGAAAATAAAAGAATACAAACATTTTCTCTAAACTATAGAAAGTTTTTTGAAGTGTCGTGGGGGTTTTTCGTGTAATCTTAAATAATTACTCTTTATTCGTTTGTTGTAAGAATAAAACGAAAAAGAAATGCTATAAAGAAAGAAAAATCAACAATAACAACAAAAAGTAGACAAAAAAAAAATTATAACAACTACAAAAATTTTCAAAGTATTTAGGAAGTTCATTTCTTTCATTTTATAACTTTCATCATCATTTTTCAAGGATGAAGTTTAAATAGAATTTTATTTTCAAATAATTTATTATTTTGTTAGACAAAATAAATGTTTAAGATAGAAAGTTTATTTTTCTGTGAAAGGGAATTTAAAGAAAAATATAATTTTTTTTTTCTTTGAATATTTTCTAAAGTATGTCTCAATAATTTGGCACAAATATTCAATAAAATAGTTTTAATAAAAAAATAAAAAAACTGGGCAAAATTATATTAGATAAAACTAAACTCTAATTACCTTAACACTTTCACTACACATTTTTTCCTGTTGAAATACCATCATGAGACAGGTGTTATATTTTGGTAAAATATGGAAGATTTATCTTTAATATTGAAAATACATTTTATTTTTTTTAAGGAATGTCATCCAGTAGGTATTTCTACTAGAGCATCTACAAACTGTTGTTAATCAATCAATAGAATTCTTGCAGCTTGCTCTTTAACTACATTTTTTACAAATAATTACATTAAGTAATTTCTAATTTCTAAAAATAAATAAAATATAATTAAGTTTTTCTTAAAAATTTCCTTTTCAAATAAATTATGATGAAATTAGATAATTTCCAAAATATGTGTAGGTACATATTTCTTCTTTGAAAATAAAAATAGAAAAAAACGAAAAATCCTTTTGCACGAAATCAATTATACTGTCAGTTAAATCAATAACTTTAATAGCATTTCAATTAATTCAATTATCGTAATTTGTTTTTAATCAGCTTCAATTAAATTTAACTAACCATCCACTAAAAACGAAATTATGTATAATTTCATGATTGAATGTTATCTGTTGCTTAACTTTAAATTTAATGAAAGATTTAGGTAGTCGTATATTATATGGAACACAACTAGTATATAATAAAACTTTTAATAGAAAAAGATCAATACTTTACTGAATTTGCTTTGGCACTTAGCAAATATCCTCTTGTCTGAAAATATTACCAATTTTATTGTTAATAATGCGTTTTAGTGCTTTTTTTCGTAATTATTATTTTCATTATGAAAAGAAAATTTCATTTGAATTTTTATTTTTGAAGATTTGTTGATTTTCTATTTATTTATTTCTTTATTTTGTTTTTTTGCTTCACATTTTCCGATAAATGTTTCATGATGATGATACAGTAAAAGTAAAGACGAATTTTATTAGAAAATAATGGACTTAATTTTTTTTTTTTTTGTTATATTGAGGATGAAATCTTTAGATCAACTTTATAATTGAATGCTTTGATTCAGATTTTTATTTTTCATTTATGTAATTTTTTTTTCAATTTCCAATTAAAATTGAAATAAAACTGAATTTTACATACAATTAAGACCTGTAAATCCTGATAGAAAATTGAATTTATTTTTCAATTTGATTTGAAAAAAAAAATTCACGCATCTATGAGAAAAAGGGAAAACGAGAAATAATTAAGTTATAAAATTGTCAATTTCCGAATTCAATAATATATGTACATCATACATATGTGCAACGAACATTAAATAAATTGGAAAACTAAAATAATGTTATTGAGGATATTACAAAAAAGAGGAGGTGTTAATAGAAAAGTCGAAAAAGAGAAGAAGAAAAAATAATTACATACAAGTTCTGTATACAGTAATCCTGTTTATTTACTTTCAGGAAGATTAATAGAAGTAAGAATTATGTAATATGTATGTATATATTATTATTTTGAAAAAGAAGCCTTTCTCGATGTTATAAAAACTATTTTCTACTTTACCAAATAAGAATAACTGTAGATACTCTCAGTAGCCGTATACATAGATGCTGGTTTTCTGAGGATGAAGCTCTCGACTCGGGATCGGATCCCTCTCAAGTTCACTTAGCTTTCAATGAGAATTCAGTTAAATTGAGTATAGGTGCTCGGTACTAAAGTAATTGGTGGGTGGTGGCTATGCTTAGTAAACTCATATCGAGCTGTTTTGCTAAAAATCACGATGAATTCAGTCTGCAAATCTTTCAAAATCTTAATGCGAAAAAAAACGTAAATCTTAACATAACCTTATTTTTTCAAGTTTTTAAAAACAAAAAAGAAATTTTTTCTTCCTGCATACAATGCATTATATATCAGTAAAATTTTAATCCATTATTCTATAAATAATTGATTGTTTCAATACATTAAGCTTATTATTATTCGTATACCTACATATATAGCCGCATGAAGTATAGAAAAACTTTTCATATAATTTCATCTACCAAACTAGATTATAACAACAACAATAAATGAAATTTATGTGATATAATTATTATATAGCCTTCGTCAACTTTCTAAAAACTAATTAAAATTCTTTTGCGATGCGGTAAAGTAAAGTTTCTTTTTCGTATGAATGATATCATAAATCTTTCTTAAATTTTAAATCAAGAAACATGTGTCTAGAGTAAAGTTATAAACAGTGTTGGTGGTATCGCAACTCGAAAGTTATTATTGCAGGCATAAGCATAATTTTCATATAAAAATAATGATTTAAAAAAAAAATACAAAAAGAACATGAAAACTTTTGTTCTTAACGTGTAAGTTTGGGTTATAAATATAATATTTTATTGACGTCTATACTGCAATATATACTCTTGAAATGAATGTATCTCATAAAATACATGCAACTATATTATTTTTACTTTCTCTTAGAACAAAATACGTAACGTTTAACAAATGGAAAAATATTTACATAATTAAATGCCTGAAAATTTATTAATATATCTTCACGTTTATATTCCATTAATACTAATTTTTTTTCATATCTTTATTATCTAAAATCTTATTTCTACATTTTGATTTATTTATAAAAACAATAACAAAGAGAGGAAAAAAATTCAAATCAGGGTATTAGTTGCATAAGCACTTGTGAAGTTTTTATTTTTATGAGAAAAAAAAAAAGATTAGTATTCAAGTGGAAGAGAAAGTGGACAGAGGACGCATGGAATGGCAGAACAATAATAAGAAAACTTTTAGGAAATCCAAAACCATTAGTATCGATTTTTATATTTGTGTAAATTGTAGAAAAGAAAGAAGGATTAACTAAGCAAAAAGAAAAATAGACATGTACGTTACAAAGTTTAAATATACTATATTTAAACTCATTTATATAAATTAGTGACTTAATATGCTTTTGAAACAATATCAATAAAATTTAACTCAGTGTTCTAAATTAGATTCTTTCATTTGAAAAATTGATACTTATCAAATATGTACTTATTTTTTTAAATGTTAATCAAATTAAATTTTAAAAATATGCATTGATCTAGACAATTAATATCTTTTTCAAGTTCGAACAGCCAGAGTATCTTACACAGCCCAAATTAAATTTTTTTTTTAATTTCTCCGCCGATGAGAAACAAGCTGTAGATATGATGAAAGATATTTAATTTGGAAGGAGCAGATTAATAGGAGTCTTATGTGATCCAAAATAAGTTTAAAATTAGCAGATATTAAGATGAAGTTACCGTAGTGGTTTTAAGCTGGTTTTAGATACTACATCAGTTAAACATTTATTTTAAGTTTCCAAGAAAAATGATGGGAGGTTAAATAATTGGAATTGTTGAAATTGATGAACTCGGGCAGCAATGCAGATGGACCAAATTTAATATTTCAACAAGACAACCCACAGGCGAAAGTAGCTGGAGAATGTGTCGATAGTACAAGTACTGCAGTTTTTGAAGGATCCGCTCTTAGTCCTAACCTCAATCATACAGAAAATCTTTAGGAAATACTGTGATGTTCATGCTAACGGTAGACTACTACTATATGTATTCCTAAAATTTTTACAAATAATAATGTAGTGCTGTTATATTCCTTTCTCAAATTTTTACTAGTTCTCAAGTATTTTCATGGAATTTTTTCCACAAAACCGAAAAATTTTTAATGTTTTTTTTTTAAACTTAACTTTTAAAGCTTTTTAAAAACTTTAAATTTAAAAAATAAAATAAATTTTCACCACCACACATTTTTTTCCAGCAAAAATCCACTGTTTTTGCATGTCATTTCTTCCAGCTCATGACACTAAAATTATCTATATATGTATAGGTTTAACACAATCAGGCTATTCAATAACATTTCGTTATAAATGTAAAATCATTCGAATACTCGTAAATATGTATGTTTTCAAGTATTATAGATTATCTTTGGTTAAAATTATTTGATATTGAATACAAATTTGATCATACAATTCACCAATGGGAAAATAGCATGTAGTACTTACTATTTTTTTTTATTTTATTTTCAAATTTCATAAAGAAGCCAACTCTTTTAAAGGTAACAGATGTCATTCGAAATTGAAACCATAAGATAAATAAATATTCTATGAGGATTCAATTTTACAATTTCCTTCAAATTATGTATTTGAAAAGCTAAAAAACATAATATAACGAAAAGACACTTTTATTGAAAAAAAAAATATACATACATATTTTTATATCTTTTGGCTTTTATCTTAAAAATATTACGATATTTGAGAAGAAAATCACTTTATTTGAATCAATTGCCAAATTTTTCGTTTAAAATGGAACAATATGCAACATCAATGTGTAAAATAAAATGTCTGTGGTTATAGTATTTTGCTTTTTTAAATGTATTTTTAATATTTAAGATTTTTTTAAATGTGTTGAATTAAACATAAGATTTGATTATTTCACGATAAAAGAATATTTTGTTTAATTTGACTATGAATAATTTAGAAATATAATCAATTTTAATGTCCATTTTAAACAAAATGATTTTGAATTTTGTTAAATGATTTTGAATGGGAAAATATTCACTGTGGTGATTCACAGTAATTTTACTAAATAATTATTAATAACTGCATTAATGTAAGCAGGTACATACATACTGAAAAAATAATATGGAAAACTGAAAATATTTTTTTTCATAAGTACATTTTATTCATTACAAAAAATAAATAAATATAATCCCCAGTAGGGCCCTCAATACAGGTCCAGCCTTAATACGTCCCTGTAATACATATAATTCTATATATCTATCTACTTTAAAATTTTTCGTACTTCTTATATGATTTATGATGAACCAATGATGTAATGATCTAGATCTATGATCTAATTTTTCTTGTATGAAGCTTACCACTCCTGGAAAATATTCATTTTTGCGAAATAACGTCTGAATGGCGAAATTTTTGTACTCAAAAATAAAATTTAAAAAAATAAAGATTCAATTGAAAGACAACAGTGTTTTTTTTTTTTTTCAATATTATTATTTTTTGTTTTATATCATATTTCGATACAAAAAGACTCAAATTTAATGATTTTTCATGAACACAACACACAAATTTATCAAAATACATACATATGTATATATTTACACTTTATTTTCACATATACTTTCTATAGTCTTATTTTGTGAAAATTACCATTAAAAAAATCGTTAATGATTATTTTTATGTTATTGTATCATTCTGTATTTTGTCGTGATTATGTTGTTGTATTAATATTAAATGAAAAATTCTTCTTTTCATTCTTAATTCAATTATAAAAGTTTATCTTAGAAAACCGCAATTCAGATTCCATTTCACTTTAATACTCAAATTAAGTACATACATCAAACAATTAGTATTATATACGTATACCAGTTAGAATATGTTTTGGTTGATGCCTATACATTTTCTTGAACCAACACCAAACGGAAGCAAAAATATCGGCAGTAGAAAAAAAAAAACGACAAAAAAAAAGTTATCAAATAAAAGGAAAATAAAAAGAAAATGGTTTTGATGAGTATAAATCCATCGATTGTAATATTTAATTCATTTCTATGCATAAGAAATTAAAATTAGCCCCTTTTATTTGGCAAAAATTTGCTAAGAAATAAATAAGAATATAAGGATGTTCCCTAGCAAAGCAACTTAATAATTTATTAATTTCTAATGTATTTTTAATTTATTTATACAATTGAATTTTATCTCAGTTAAATTAATTCTTAAATTTTGTTGTATTCTGATTCAATTAAAAATTTTCTCTAAAAGAAAAAAAAAATTTGAGTTAAAAATAGATAAAAGTTTAAAAAAAAAAAATTTCACATTTTACGAAAATAATTTTATTCCTTGGCACAGCGATCAAATTTAAAAGTACACATTACACGTTTTCAGAAAAGTTTTAAAATATAAAAATTAAAAATTCATAAGAAAAAATTTCATTCAGATTGCAATTTTGTTTTATTTTTACATTTCGAGGAAAATACATTTAATATACAATTATTTTATTTCACTCTTTTTCTAAACTGCATTTCCCCAAATGATGATATTTATTTTCAATAAAACAAGAACCAACAATAATAAGTTTTATAAAGCACTTACAAAGTAGTAATAGTAGTAGGTAAAGAAGATTTTTAGTATCCATTACAAGCTTATAAATAATTAATTTAAGTACTTTTAAAACCACCTTGTATTCTTTTACTTGAAACATTTATAAGAAATATACAGCAAAGAAAAAAAAAAGAAACATGAACAGAGAAAGAAAAAAAACGAAAATAATCAGAAAAGGATGTTAAATGAAAAGATTTTTTTTGTTGCAGAATTTTTTTCATAATGTTTTTGAATTTTTGTATTTCAGATTAAAAGAAGAAGAAATAACAAAAATAATTGATTTTTTCGTGTCTTATGGCAAAGAAGAAGTTTCACAGTCAAATTAATTCTTAATTCACACTATACTGATTTTTTCGTCATCAGGTACGTACATGCATAATAAGGAAATGTATAGGAATGCTTGTGTTAGTGAGAAAAAAGTTTATTTTTCCATGCTAATGAAATATTATTTTAAGTTTTACATTGGTGCATTTTAAAAAAATCTACCAGCAGTCAGTGTAATGCAAACTACACTTAAGGAAGCCAAGATTGTGGTGGTCATATTTTATTTTAGTGAATTTATGGAGAAAATATTAACAAACTTATCAACTATTTCTTGAAAATTTTATTAAGGAATATTTTTATTTTTTTTATCATAAATTGAAACGTACTTTTATAAAGTTATTTAAGTTATTTATTTTTTTTACCATTCTTACAGCCTAAATTCTTTTTTACCAATTCTAGTTATACGTTGGCATTTGCCATGATCAACCTCATACAGGTTAGAGCTAAAATATTGATAAAAGATTTATCATTGACTTTTTGTTTAGAAAGAGGCTTTTTTGATTTTATTTTCCTACAGATACTGGCAAGGGAATAAGTGTTCTAAAAAAATATTCGAAGCCATCTTCTAAAGTGTCCTTCACACTTAACTATTTATCATATGACTTTTCTTATGACCAATGTAATTTGTTTTTATAACAACAACAAAATACACTGGTCATATAGAAAGTCATATGATGAATCCTTAAGTGTGAAGTGCACTTAAGCGTTCAATGAAATATTATCAGTCTTGTACCTATTAATCGAACTTTGAAATGTTACACTTTCTTGTCTCATCTGTTCCCTCTCTCTTTTGGTCAAAGAAGGTTCAAACACAATAAACAAAAAATTATCTGCTTTCAATATCGTACTTTTTCTAACTTAACAAAAAATTCATCAGCCATAAACCCATTCACATAAAGCAATTTTTCCTCAAATTAAAATATTCTTCGAATAGACCTTGTGTCAGTGCGCTGCTACATAAAAAATCAGGAACACTTCAACGTCATGATTAATTTTCGAACTCACCCATTATTCCTTTTAATTTAAGCTTTTTCACATACATGTATCATTCAATTAAATAACATTTTACTGTTATTTGAAAAATTTATGTGGTACAAATTTTTCCTAATATTTTGCACCTTTGAACATATTTTCTCAATTAGCTTGTTTTTGTCCATTTAAAAGGACATTCGTAAAAAGAATCACTTCAACCTAAAGTATGTATTTGGAAGAGGATAAAGTCCTTTTCAATTTAATGAAAAGTGATCTTTGCATAAACAAAAACCTAACCTCGAATGAGCTACAATTTAAAAACCATTTTTTTTTTAATAAAATAAAATTAGGTATTATATTTTTTTCCCTGAAAAAAAGATTTCACAATTTATTTAAATTGTATTGTAAACAGATCTTATCATATTATATCATGTATGTATGTGTTGAAAACATTGACCGCATACACCCAATCATTATCCTCTCGTTAGTACATTTTATTTTAATAGTACATATGGCATTTACACACATCAATTTCTCATTTGGTTTTAATTTATTTGTTGAGTGCTTTTAACAAATTATGATGATGTTATGAGAAATGATAATATTTAATCAGTGAAATGTGAAATAATATTAAAATTATTTTTGAAAAACATTAATTTTGGGGTATTTACACATTATACCTTCTGAATGAAATATCGTTGAATTATTTTAGTATACAATGATAAATAATAATAATAATTATACGAAATTTGCAAGAAATTACAGTTTAAATTTTAAAATTGCTATAATTTCACTTTAAAAAGCATAAATAAAAACAAAGGATTTGTTTTTTTATTTTTAAAATTGTTGTAACAAAAAATTTTTAATTAAAACAACTAAAGTTGAAAAACAAAATATGTTTATTTTCTAATAAAACAAAAATATATTTTCTACACACATACATACATATTTGCATCCATTATTATAGTCTTAATGAAACATTTTCAGTAGAAATTAAAAATAACATTTTCATAATGAAAAATTTAAATCAAAATAACATACAATATCACGTATCTCTACAGAAGTCATTTTTAAAATATTTTTGAAAAGCCGGAAGGAAAGGTGAAAAGTGAAGAAAAAAAAACATTTCAAATACAAATCAGATACTGGTACGTTAAAAATTTTTTTTCCGTCAAACATTGCACGTTTGTGTTTTATATTTTAACACATTAACCATGTCAACACGTGCTTGAAGGGATTCATTTTAATTTGCTCACCTTAGTTCATATATGTCTTGTAAATTTAGATAGGTATTGGATTTAAAAATACGCTTTTTTTAGGGAGAAAAAAAAACAAATAAATATTGCTCACGTCTTTATATTACATAAATTACATTTTTTTTTTTTTTGTAACATTTAGGTACACGTACACAGAATTTGACACCTTGAAAAAATTACAACATTTTGGCAAAAGGTATAGAATAACATGCATAAATCTTTTCTAACTATGCCACCCTCAGTTAGAAAAATTTGAAATTATGTGAAATAATAAAAACAGGTATAACAAAGTAGTGAAAATTCACAAATTATGTTAATAAAGAAGAATTTAATACTTTTTAATCACTAAGAAAAAATTCGGTTAATGCGAGAGCGCGGGGTAATCAAACATTTTTCTTTAAATCATTTACCTATATAGGTAGCTCTGTTAATTCAAGAGGAAAAAGCTCTAGGCTCTAGCTTTAAATTGCTTTATCTGTTTTATTAAGTTGACAGATTTGTGATGTTCTTTGTTAATCAATATAATGAAACTTAAATATATTCTTATCAATCGAAATATGATCTATTAGAATTAATCATATTTTAGCTGAAGAATAATTAAGTTTCCTGACTCATGTATGTAGCATTAAATTCCGTGTTTCAACTTCCGGAAAGCGTTTTTTGCGTTCTATTAGACTGTTAGATAGATAGATTTGTAATGGGCTATAATTGCACTTCGACCAATGAAGATCTTTTGTACAGCTCGTGCTTCTTATAGATTTAGGCTTTTTATAAATCCTAAAATTCTATTAGAAGGTGCGCACCAGATTTCCTCTGGTTTGAGAAAAGGCTGATGCATGTAGCACATTCTTTTAGAGGCCAACGCCTCGCATTCACACAGAATGTGTTTTGAGGTTTCTTTGGCCTCCTTGCAGAATCTGCACTTGTCTTCCTCCTGTAGTCCTATCCTGCTTAGATGGTAGTTTAGAGGACAGTGTCCAGTTAAGAAACCTGTAATAGTTCTTAGCTCTTTCCTACTGAGGTTGAGTAGTTTTCTGGAAATGCTAGCTGAAGGTAAGATGAATTCCTTTGCCTGTAGATTTCCAGGGGTTTTCTTCCATCGGGAGATGCATTTTTCCATTTCCCATTTTTTAATGTTGTTTTTTGTTTGGAATCCACATTAGATATACTTTGTTTGTCCTAGGTAAAGATTTAACAGTTCTTAAGCACTCCAAAACCAATCCAGATACTATTTTGTATAGACTGTTAGTTATATGGAAGTTTTTTACTTGTAAGAAATTGTCCACTTTTCTTGAAAAAATTAAAAATCGTTTGGTAAAATACGAAATACGTAAACAACATTTTAATATTTCCAGCATTATTTTGTTGTTGTTTTAAACTGCCTACTCCTTAAAACTGGTTGAGGAAAAGACGAAAAGTGAGAAAAATCAATTTCACTTACTTCTCAAGAAACAATTAAACTTTTATTATATTAAAATATACGTCATAAAAAATGCATTTTTAATTTGTGTAATTTTTTTTACTATTTTTATTATATTCTTTTCAAATAAAATTCAATTAAAACACGTTATTTTGACATTTTATGGGAATAAAATTTTTAAGAAAATAAAATAAAATAAACCTCAATATCATGACTAAACTATATTTTTCTTTTTTATTGAACATATACGTACTATTGTATTTAACTAACGTTCTTTTGCAATTTAAATAATCTACATATAGTGAATATTTAGATTTTGTTTACATGTACATTGTACACATATCAACTTGGAAATTACATATTTTCTGAATCGCATTTGTGTACAAAACATATACGTATACATATTAATATTTTATGCATATTTATACTAAAAATTTTAAATAACCTCAGTAAAATTGCTCTTAAGTTTAAAATGACTATAATTGAAATTGAATTAGATCTTAAGATTGTCAATAATTTTCATAAAATGGAAATTGTTTTCAAATTATTTAATATGAAATTTTCTAGTTAAGATAAGGAAAATTCTATATTGTGAATTTCATTTGCAATTACCATTAATTTTCAAAATATATATGTATAAGAGAAATTTATGAAAAGCATTAAAACTAGAAAAGGGTAATTTAGTTACATAAGTGAATAAAAAAAAACACATCACACATTGAAAGTGAGAGAACATAAAGATACATATTATAAATACATATATGTATGAACAAATGTATGCATATAGTAGATACATTAATTATATCTGTACATGTTTGTTTGTTTGTTTTTTATCGTTGAATAGAAGATTTTAGCATGACTTAGAATTTTTTCTTTTAAGATTTTTAAGTTTTGTTTTCTTACAGAATAAAAATGAAATAAATATCTTGAATAAATTTATGAATTATAAAGATTTTTTTTAGAACTAAATTTAATTTCTTGTAAAATCTTTATCCAAATTGAATAAATTTTCAATTCAATTAATAATTAATTGCAATATTCATATAATTACTAGTCATCTTTCCTCACATTATTCTTTTTTTTTTCTGATTATTTTTAATTTCTACTTTGTCTTGAAAAGGTTGTAAATCAAAGTTTTCTACCCTGAAAAATGTCATTAAAAACCGATTACGTATAAAAGTAATTATGCCATTATATTACGAACTCAGGTGTTTGAGAAATTTCTTTAATGAATTAGAAAATTATAATTGTATTATGTTAATACATATTATTTCAAATTTTATTACATCATTAACTGTGAAAAATAAAAAAATTTTGGAAAATAATCTCCTATTTAAAATATCGTAATTATGGTTTTAAAATATTTTGAGAAAAAAATCGTTTGTCTTATCTAGTTTTGTTCGGTTTATTAATAAAATAAAGTTTTATTTGGGTGAAAAAAAAAAGAATATTTGAAACAAGAAAATTTTTCCAATCTTTGAGCTTAGGGAATAAGTGATGATAATTTTTAGAATTTTTAGATAGCTACATCTCGTATCTAAGATGAACCAACAAAATTGTTTTTTTTTATATACATACATATATGTCTTCTAAACATGTCTTCTCTTTCCTGAAGGAAAAAAATTAATTAAATTTTTTTTTGTGTAATTGTATTAAATCAATTAAGCTCTATATATAACTTCATCAGAACTGAATATATCTAAATAAATCTTTAGCTTATCTGAAAAATATATATAGGTAAATAAATCGGCCCTATAATAAAACTTACGCAGTTGGGTATGTAATCTATGTATTTTTTAGAAATCTGTTTTTTTTTTACAATCAAACAAGTAATAAGATTTATAAGTGCGTTTTGGAAACTTCATGATGTATATCTTTTTTTTTCACAGGTTTATTTCAATGAAATAAAAACTTTTAAATTAGGGATATTGTTTAGTTTCGACACGCAACAATTTTTTTCATTTAATGATATTTAAACAGGATTAAATTACACAAATGTTCTTCGTTAAAGTCGATTTTTTAGCGTATAAATGAAGTTCTAGTGAACAGGTTTTAGTCAAGCAGAGCCTATTTGTAATATTCAAGAAATAACGTATGTATATGGTGTAAAAGTTTCTATATCTTGCTCCTAGGAGTATACATATCTTTTTAGTGAAAACAATCAATAAAGAACATGCATATCCTGAAAGCTCAAAGTTATTAATTAATATTTTACAGGATAAATTTAAAAGACAATCATAATGTGAACGTCTAATGCAAGACTTTAATACAGTATTCTTAATTTAGTTGAGATGTTTTAAAAACAGTGAAACTCATATAACTCATAGAAACAGAAAAATAAATCTGTAACTTTTAATTATGCTTAATAAGTTTTTTCTTGCAAAAAAAATAGAATGATAATTGTCTTCACTTAACTGCCCGGCAACACAAATACGTATACAACAAATTTTGCAAGCTTAATTTTTTTCTAAACATACTTCATATCTGAAAATTTTATTAAAAAATAACTTTCTTTACGATATTAACACTAATTTTCTAGAAAAAAAAAGTTGACTTCCAAACTACATTAAATTTTGTTAGCGGGCGTACAATTAAAATTTGAACTAGGCACTAGAACACTTAGTTTGATGTTTTTAAACCAAAAATTACTAATGTATGTAATTATCTCACTTTTCTCTTATAAATTTACGAATAAAAAAAAACTTGCTAGAATTTCAAAAATAAATATTTTAAAATTAAACTTAAATTTCCCTTAATTAGTGTTTTTATCTAATAAAATACGTGATTTTACAACAAAAGTATATCATCCTCCCATGCATCCTTTGATTTCAAAATATCATACCGGCACTGTTAAAAACACAAAAGTGCTTTTTTTACACTCCAAATGTGACATTATACAGGGTGTTTCCATTATCACCGACCAAAAGGATACCATAGATAGGTCTCACCGAGCCAACCAAAAAATCGTATCGGAGTGAGGGGGTGGGGAAATCCCAACGGTTTTGCCTTTGCCCTTTTCAACGATACCTTACTTGTTCCTCTTTTCTTAACTGTTAAAAAGTTAGACTCGTTTAAAATCGAAATTTTGTGAATTATTTTCAAATTTTTGTGTTTAACCCTGTCTTTCTCAAAAAAGGCTTAAATTAACTCTAATTTTTTATTGCAGAAAATGAAAGCTCAATTAATTTTGCATCGATTTGCTATCTTCATTTTTTTCAAAAAATGCATAATTTTCGAGATATTAAAGAATACTTTTTTAAAAAACTGAAAAATAAGTCTGAAATTCATTAGATTTTATTGGACACGTGTTTTTATTGCATTGTAAATTGAAAATAGGAGCTAGAAGTGCTAATTTACAAATGCAAATATCCTCAAAGGGTCCCCTACATTTTTTCTTAACACAAAGTCACCTTTGAGTGTCCTTGTAAAAAGTTATAGGGTATACAGTGAAATAAGAGCAAAAAAACTTCAACGCCCTCTCCGATACGATTTTTTGTTTGTCTCGGTAAGACCTATCTATGGTATCCTTTTGGTCTATGATAACGGAAACACCCTGTATTTAACTATTATACTGTTTCACATTAAAAAGTAAACAATAAGTAGATTATATAACATTAATTTTCAAAAACCTTTAGATTCATTTATTTAGAAAAAATTTATCTTTGTATATTTCTGTTCGCTTCTATTTTTGAATGACCATTGACCACATATTTTGTTAACCAAAAAAGCAAAATGTTTGGTATTTCAAAAAATACCAAATTAAATAAAATTTCAGAATGAATGTAAACTATTCTATACCACAAGTCCACAACAAACATGATAATGGTTTTTTTCCATTATTATTTTATTAAAATTCAAAGCTAATTTTCAAGTTAATGTCAGTATTTTTAGTTTGTCTCATTATCATAAATTGCCAAACAAAAAAGAAAAAAAAATGAAATAAATGTGAAAAATATTATTTATATTAAAAGTGTAAGAAAAAAGTTTTTTTTGTTTTTAAACGATAGAACAAACAAAATATTATGTTACTTTCAGTTAAAATATGGATTTGGAGGTTAAAAAAGTATTTTTAATTGAATTAACAACTTTTACTTTTACTTTGGGAAAAATAAATAATTTTGTGCTAAAAGCTTCAAAATGTGTTAAATTAACAGAATAAATGTAGGCGTTATATTTTCTTGGTAAAATATACTATATTTTCAAACTAATTACTTTCAAATTACATCATGAATTGTTCTTAAATCAGCATATATGTATGTATATGTATTTTATATTCATATATGTATATTTTGTGAGTAAAATATTGTAAATACTATTATATTATTTGCCCAACAACACTTAACATGATATGGAATTCACACATAAATGTTTAAAATATGTTTGATATTTTAAAATATGAGACAGATAAACAGACTATATACTCGTTTGTTAATTTTAAGATATAAAGACTTAAATTATAGCGTAAATGTATTTTATAGTAGATTTACATTTTATATAAATTCATAGTATAAAGTCTTCTTTATACTATGATAAATTCTATGAAATCTGTATTTAAGTTTTAATTGTGAACATATATTTATTTATTTAAGTATTGACACCATAAATTTTTTGTTACGCACAAAAACAACAGCACACTGCACAGTAAATACATATGTAACATACATATTTTATAATTAGAATTATAATAATACCTAAGTTAATCTAGAAAAGAAATTTTAAAATGAATTTATTTTCAATTAGTTTTTTATAAGTCAAACGCCGAAAATGGACAAATGTAATGTACATACATGGAAAAATTTTAGAAAAAATCTCAGAATCGCAAAAATCAAAAGTTTATGAAATTGTATTACATTTAATTTTTTTTAAATTTCATCCTGATGAGATTCTCATCTAATATTCATTATTATACTTGAAACACATTTCAGGCTATACATATTTGTACAAACTTTTCATTATTTGAAAATTTATAATAATTATTATGAAATATTAAAGACTTTCATGAGGAAAATAAATGTTCAACATTCAGGTGTCATATGTTCTTTTATATTTTGATATCATTATACAGGTGGGAAATAATTTGTAATATTATACTTAATACTTTTAATTAGGCTCATAACTTTTTTTTACGAAAAGGTTGATAATGAAATATTATATAAAAAAATTTATATAATTACTTTAATGTATATTTTGTGATTATAAATTTTAAAATAATATAAAAATATAGGGTCATAGGTTTTCATTAATTACATAAAAATATTTTCAAAATAATTGGTTAAGATGAAACCTTAATTTCTAAATTGTAAAGAAAGGTATTTCATGCTCGTTTATGGAACTTATAAATTTCGATTTGTAAATTTTTTACAGCGTTCAAAAAAAAAAAAAAAGAATCGTAGAAAACTTTAAAAGCCATTTTATTCACATAAAACTATAAAATACTTTTACTTATTCAATTTTATTTTATTCTCGTCCATCCATCCAACATAGCCTATTTTTAAATGATAATTCAATTAAAGTTATCTTGTATCTTATATAGTCAGAGATATAATCGAACTAAATAATCAAAGCTTAATTTTCTTAGCGAATCTTCATACATACTCGTACTTTCTAATTTACTTAACCCTTTCAGTACTGACGGAATATACTCAAATGTTTCAATACGGCTCTCTAATATTTAGAATCTTCTGGAAATTTCTGTTACGGAGGATTATAATGTTACTATTTTCTAATATTACCAGTCGTGAAATACTTTGTTATTAAATTCCCCATTATCATTTTATTTTTAAACTGTTTTCTATACTTTTTAATATTATTCACAAAGGACTACAAAAATAAAAAAAAATAATCATTCACGTAAGTATAATTTAAAAATAAATAATTAATAAATTATTATAGCTTATATTAATAAGCTACAACAGTCTAGTGTGAGCCAGGGTCTTCGACTATGAACTGAAGCTTTTCCAATGATGTTGAAATCTAGCTCCACTGTATCCATCCAACTTGGTCTCAGCCTTTATTCCATTATTTTCTTAAAAATTTTCATTGAAATTTTTATATATTTCAAAATTGAAACTTCAAAATAAAATACCCTGTACTAGGTTACCTGAATACCTGTTACCTGAAAACAAAAAATGTTTCAAAATTAGTATATACGTATCATGTTTTTTTGCAACATAATTGATCGTATGAAATATTCAAATTTTTTTTTAATGCTTTAAAAATTCAAGATACAATTACGAAAACAAACATATTTTCTTTTCTTTTTAATTTTAAAAATTTTCAAAATTAAATTTACACTTCAAAATACGTTTATTTTGTGAACATATTTTTATATATACAATAATTTTCAATTATTTCAATAAATCAGAAGAAATTTAATTGAAATTGATTTTTAGGTATTGTATTATTGTATTGAAAAAATTCTACAAAAAACGTTTAAAAAAATGTCAACTATCTGTGATAATTACTTGTTTATATGTATATTACGAGTACGTACAATTAATACATACTCGTCTGATGCACAATGTATTTCGATTTTATACTGTGTATAACATGATTTCATGAATTTCACGACATAAATTGAAATAATTTAGCTGGTATGCTGAAAATAAACTCCAGAGAATATTAAATTGAAATTCACACCAATCTTTAATACAATAAAAACATAATTGAAAAATAAACTCAAAAACGGAATGATGATGAAAATAAATTAAATACATATAAAAATAAAAATTAAAAAAAAAAAAATTCACATATAAAATTTAAAATATTGTACTTTATATTTTTGTGTTTTTTTAATGAAAGCGTACATAATGTACATATGTGTATGTGTTATTTTAAAAAAACCAACAACAGCAACAACAAAATAATTCTACTTTTTTATTTCATTTTTAAATACGATTTTCCATATGAAAAGGACTAAAATCATGATTGTAATACCAATTTAATAAATTTCCCAAATTATACATATTAGTATATATGAGAATTTTATTATTATAATGACGAAAGTTGATGTTGTTTAATTATGCGCGTCCATGATTAAATAATCAGTAGATTGGTGTATGTTTATCTACATACTTATATTTTTATATTAATATGTTAAAAACACTTTTTTTTTTCTTTTAAATAATAAGCGGTTTTTTTTCAGTACATACATACAATCAACCAATTAATATAAATTCACTATTCAATTTATAAATATAAAAATGTTCTATATTTTTGTATATCTATGATACATAAATCAATTACTTAGATCATTTATTATGTAATGGTGAAAATGAAATTAACAAAACAAAATTACCATTGAGAGTGAAACGATATTCATGACATTATAACTGTAATAACGATCATTTACAAAATCAGAATTTTCATACATACCATACATACCTGTACACATATGTTCTTAATTATGGATTTTAAATTGAACGAAAAGTCATAGAATACGATATTTAAAATAAAAACACAACTTATAAGTTTAAAAGGATTAGAAGAGTCCTCAAAGTTTTGTTTTTAATTTTTATTTTTGATTAAATTTTTAAAATTGTAATTTTTTAAGTCATTAAAGCATTCTGAGATTTGTTATTTTATAATCATGGCATATTTCCTTGTTTTTATATAGGTACTCGTATTTATGTTCTCAAAAGAATTGATTTTAATAAGTAATATATCTCGTAACTATTATTTTATTTTGATATAGCTCAAGTTTTTTTTTTGCTATCTCAGGAGATATTAATAAATAAATTTTAAATTACCTTTAACTGTAAATAATGAAGTACTTTTATATTGTATTTTAAGAATGTACTCTATACCTATCTTGTAAATAAATTATTGCATTTCAAAAACTTAAAGTATATATGGATAAATAATATTTTGAAAAAAAAGCGATAAAAGGAAAAAAAATTATAATTACTTTTGGGATTCATTTTTTTGAAGATCTCATTCAATAGATAAAGAAAATCTAATAATTTCTATTAAAATGAAATCTATGTTGGATTCCGTTTTTAATTACTGGACAGGCAGACATTTATCTAAACGTATTTTATAATCCATTTAGATTTCTAAAATATAAATATTTCAATGATTATAAGCTACAGTCAGACAATAGTGGTTTTTTTTTTCGATATAAAACGACCATAGCAATATCTTTCTAATTCTGAAAATCATAGTTTTCCGGTTATTTTCCTAAACATTTTACCTTTCTTTTGCCTAAAATATCTTTATATCCATACTGTTGAAAGGAAGCTATGTACGTATTCATGTGTTCCACCTGACTGTAGCTTTATTAGTTTTAGTTTTTTCTAGATTTTAGAAAATTTATTTATATTTTACAAATATGTATATAGAAAATATAATATTACAATTTTATTTTTATTCTAAATCCATAACATCCTGGATAAAATGTTCTGTAAAATAATTACATATTTACTTGAACCACCATCCTATGGAAAATGGGATTTTTATAAATTTAACTTATAGAAAAAGAAAAAAAAAAAACGTGTATTATGAACATTTGGTTATATACATATTTAAAACGTACACTTATTCTTTTGAATAAAAATATTATTTAACAACTTTCGTATTAAACATATTATATACCGTAAATTCCTTGTCTAAACACTTTACTGTTTGTAGTTTGTCATACATATTTATTTAATATGTACATACATATGTATACATTAGACTGTCCCTTATTTGTTCTACGAAAATTTTTTTTTGGAAACTCACCTCCTAGCCCTCAATTTTTTTACTTATTACAAAATAATTAAAATTCTAAAATTTCATAACTTTTGGAAGTTATTTACCCGTGCCGACAAAGGGTTCTTTTTACCTATAAGAAAATTTACTGAAAATATAAGTTCGTATGTTAGCACGTTTGCGTCAAAAATTAAATTTCAAATTTGAATATCTGTGGACCTCGTGATCCGAGAATATTGAAATTTCTGCAGGGCATTCTTCTTGTCATTTCTCATAAATTTTTCTTTTAAACAAAAAAGATCCCTGTAACAGGGAGCGAGCTAAAAGGCACCAAAGAAAAAAACTCCTTCCATCTATGTTAAGGAAATTTTTGTAGACCTTTTCGTGCCTTTAATAAAATATGTTCCCAGAGTAGTAGGAAGTTGAGATGTGGTCAGGATATTTCTTGAAGGGTTCTCTTCTAAACAAAGTTTAAAGGAAAAAATTTTGTTAGCTAGAGCAAAAGTTATAGGGTGAAATGGCCAAAATCATCATTTTCCGAAAAATTAACATTTTTCTCTTCTACTGCGACCCTCCTTTTTTTTGCACTTCACTTCAAATTACTCGCAAACTTAAATTATTAGAAAATTTGATATGTGTATGTACATCGTCATTGTTTTTAAAATTTTCCTCAAATGTTCAAAAAAGGAATTCACTCCTTTTTGGCACTTGCAAATTTAAGTAGCCAATAACATTTTTTTTTTTTCAATAGTGAAAAGCAAATATTGCAATAGGACAATCAATATAACTATTCTAAAAAAATTACGTTTAACCCTACAATGGACTCATTGTATACAAATATACATATGCATACTTTAAATTACTAGCAAACTTAAAAGTTTCTGAAAAAAGTGTAAAATTTGAAATCTGATTTTTGACGAAAACGTGCTAACATACGAACATATGGGCTAAATAACACTTCATTGTTAAATTTTACTACCTTCCATATAATGTATGTTGAAAAATTTTTGAAGACCTTGCCTTTAAAAAAATATGTTCCCAGAGTAGTAGAAAGTTGGAATTTGGGCAGTATATTCCTTGAAAGGTTCTCTTTTACACAAACGAAACGAATGATGAAAAATCGTTAACTAGGACAAAAAGTATAGGATAAAGTGCACAAAATCGTCATTTTTCGAATAAAAAATCACAGTGAAATCGGCACGGGTGGTAAATGATGTTAAATTTACATGTTTTTTTTTTTTTTTATTTGTACTTTAAATTGAAGAACGAAAAAAATTAGGGGGTAGGACACTGATAATCTGAAAGTTGAAAAATAAAGGACACTCTAGTATACATACATTATGTGTATGTGTGTATATATGTAAGTATATAGTATTTGTATGTATTATTGTGTTTTATGACTATAACGTAATATTTATAAAGAGAAATTTTATTACGCTCTTTTCGTAGCTTTTCATTTGAATAAAACCTTATATGAATACATGATATATTTTGTGTGTATGTCATGTATTTATAAAATTATTATTATTTCTATATTAAAAACTTTATGTATCCATAATACATGCTAATATTAGATATGATGTTCTGTATATTTCATTTTAATGCTTTTATAAGGGATTTAAACTTATAAAACGATAAATCTTTTGAAAGCAAAAGATATGAAAAACATACGATTATAATGTATTATAGTTTAGGTTTTGTCCAAAGTATACTTTCACACTTTGATATCCAAAATTATGGAATTAGAAATGGATTAAATATGATACGTATATATTTTAAAACTCTTTACTCAAATGATACACAATAAATTTTTCTTTGTGTTATTAAAGTTTTGGTTTTTATAAAATATGTACAATGTATATATTATACATACTCTGAAGAAATTTTATTTGACATTTGTGGTGGAACTATATTATTTATTATTTAATTTAAAAAAGAAAAACTAGTTTGATTTTTTTTAAGAAATATAAATGAGATATCAATTTTTAAACATTATGTCATTCATTTGAGTAATTTAAAAACAAAATTTATGAAAAATAACGAACTCAATCACAAAAAAAAAAAATATTCTATTTTTGAATTAATAGATTTCAAACTCTACGTTTTTATCTTATTTATAAATTGAATTTTTATTCAAGATTTTCGAATTTCTTCGCTTTAGATTTGTGAAAATATGAATTTTCAAATATTAAAAAAAAATTAATGCATGTTCCACAAAATTATACCGAAAAAAATTTCAAGCTATTTAAAAATTCGTTTTTTATTCACTTCCAAATAAATATTCTCCTTCTATTGTTAAAAAGAAATTTTGAAAGGTTTGTTTGTTGATTAGGAAAGGTCTAAAAAACCAAAATATTTTCTGGCACTCATTTATAATAAATATTATTTTAACCCTATAGGATTGCCTGATCGTATACAAATGTATACATTCGGACTTTGAGCCTTAATTTAAATATGATCCTTTTGAGCTAGGACCTTGAAACTTCATCAATTCCTCTATTGGAGGGTCCTCCCTATACACCCAAATTTTCAAGGTCATAGATCAAAATCGATAGAACAAAATAACCTTTTTTTGTGCTAAAACACGAATTTGGACGTGAGTATACAAAATACATTTTGTATGGAAATTTTAAAAGTTTTTGTTCAAAAAACGATATTTCAGCATCCCGTGGACCAAAAACCGTAATTTTTTGACCTAATTATTTGTTGAAATGTTCTCTTTGATTAACTCGTACGAATTTTTTCTAGTATTTTTACTTGACATACTTGTGGGAACCAAAAATTTTAAAAAAATTATATGTATATTAAATGAATATCCAATGAAAGTAATATTCTATGAGTAATAAGCAAAAGTTTTCTCATATATTTTTTCATGTGAGATAGAAAATTTTCGTCTTCCACGCTTCCCGCACAGGTTAACAAATTTTATAGGTACTGTACTGCCTATTGAAAAAAAAAATTTCACTTCAAAACTTTAAAATTTTATTTTTTTGAAATATTTTAAAATTTATTTAACCTTTTAGGCTTTTAGTTATTAATTTAATTACTAAAATTCAATAGAAAAAAAACATCACATGTTTCGATTTACATTGTTGAGATATTCATATATGTACGTGGAAGATAAAATAATTCAATATAGTTGAAGTTGAACAGTGTCTCTTTAAATTGCTTTTCTTGAATTAAATTATTTAGAAAAAAAGCTGACAGCATACATTCTGCCAACAAATTTATTCTAAATACAGATAACATTCGCTTCTTGAACATGATTTTTTTCTTTTATAAAATGCATATTTTGAATATCATTCTGTTTACTTACATAAATATGCTTTCGTCTTTTTCTATCTTTTTTTTTTTTTTTGCATAAAAATTTCAGGATGCTTAAGAATGGAAATACTCTTTTATGTTATATTTTGAATGAATAAATAATGGCTGTATAATAAGAATATAACGTGTTGCAAGAATGATATTACTACATTACTGTTTGTATTTCATCGTTTTTGCTATTATGTTTTTTTTTTTTTTTAAATTGTTTTACAAACGACATATGAAGGCGCGACAAATGCAACAGGTTGTATATCACATCAAGAATTATAAATAAATTACATTTGAAAATTTCAATTTTCTAAGATAAAAGAAAATTTTTAAGATAAAGAATCTTTAAATTGAATTTTACTCAATTTTAATTTAATTTGTATTATGTAAAATCAAAAGAAAACCAGAAAACGTCTTGAGGAAGCTTTAAAGGAAAAGAGCCGAATAGCGAAGAATTCTAATGTAGTTTTCAAATTTTTTCAGAAGTCAATACTATTTCTTTGAAATTACACAAAATGTAACCCAGAAAAACATCAGCAGATTTTTGGATGTTCTTGAGTATTTACAAAAAAAAAAATACGCCCGAAATTTTTAAGTAATTGAAGATGTGAAATCAATTATAGCAACGATAATCTCTTTTTCAAACGTAACTGAATAAAAAGAATACTCAAGCGAACAAAACTGTACTGCGAAATGCGGAATCAAGTGCTCTCCATTTATATCCCAGGGCTAGGTATAATATGCACTAATTAGTTTAGGGAAAATTCCGTATTTTCTGTAGTGAAACACACTGTAATTTGAAATACTCCTGAAGTAGTCTGGAGTAGCTGGTACTTTATTCTCAAATATACTGAATACACCACCTCATACGTTTTTGTAGTTATGTCAATTTAGAAAACTATAGGAAAATTACTACTCTGCTCATCAATTGTAGTCAAGTCGTACTTTATAATAATAAGCTATCAAGCCCTCTAAGGATCCTTGCTTGGTCTGTTATTGTTTTTATTTATTAAATGACATATTCGAAAATACATTTTTTTAAATATCATATTAGCATACATAATATGATGTTCAGTTGGCTTAGTAGAAGCTTCTGTGTGTTGTATTATTCGATTGAAAAATATGTGTTATATTATGTAATTAAAAATATATCGTAGTAGTATGATATTTAGCATGGTAATAAAAAAAATTAAACTAGAAAAAAGTGTACATCATCAAAAAGTGTAAACTTTTAAATAAAGATAAATCAACGTTACTGATAAGTTTCAACTAAAATTTTTTTTTCTTCTAGAAAATGAAAAATACATATTTTAGTAGACCATACTCACTATAATAAAGAACGATAATGAACATTTTTCGTGTTTTTACTAATAATTAAAAATCGATCACTACGTTTCATATGTATTTTTTTGTCGAATGTAAATTTCATTTATAATTAAACAATTTACTAAAAGTAGCTTTACACTACTTGATTTGTCATATCACTTTATGTATGTTATTTTACATATGTATTGTCATACGACTTCTCATAATGCTGAAAATCCACTGAAATAAAAAAATTCAAATATTACGAAGTCGAATCAAATGTCATACGAAATTAGAAAAAATCTATTTTCATGATATGTCGAGTGTAAAGTCGTATGAGAAAGTTCCTCAACAAAATCAGACAGTGTAAATGCTGTCAAACTTTTACCAGTGACATGTAGTATGTAAAGTGATATGAGAAATCAAGTAGTGTAAAGCTACTTTAAATACTAATTTTTTTTTCTATGTATACAATGGGATCCGGAAAATTCATCGCCAGCAATTCTTCGCCAGCAATTCACCGCCAACAATTCTTCGCCAGCAATTCATTGCCTCAACAATTCATCGCCACAGCAATTCACCGCCAGCAATTCTTTGCCAGCAACTCGGCGGTGAATTGCTGTAGCGATGAATTGTTGAGGCGATGAATTGCTGGCGAAGAATTGCTGGCGATGAATTTTCCTAGACCCGTATACAATGATATCTTTTAAATTCATTCATTTTAAATTTTTAGTAGGTATTTCGGATGTATGATTTTCACATTTTAAATATTTCTTTTGTCAGATTTTTTTTAATTCTTGTTCTGTAGATACTATTTTTTAAATCTTTTTAAACAGAGTCAAATAAGTATTGTTCTTTATTTTTAAATATATTTGTTATGAAAGTCAACACCATAGATAATACTTAATACTAGACTTTAGTAGATATATTTCTAAATTTTCAAAATTTTCCGTAACAAAATGAAAATAGATTTTCATATTATTATTTCCTATATATGTATACTATATATACTCCCCAATGTGTCATCATTTTTTGACAATAAAAACAACGTAGCAAAGCCAAGTAGGTATATATTTTTTTTAAATATAAAAAATATCTTCTAGACTTTTTAAATCTCATTTCGCGTAAATCTACATCATCTTAATTTTTATAAAAGGTAAATATTCATAATACACATTTCCTAAAAAATATATTATGTATTCTCCTGGAAATATAGTTTTATACAGTACTTTAACACAATAATATTCCATTTTTGAAAAACAAGAATCTATTATAGAAATTTTACAAAAATATATGTGTATGTGTGTTTTATATTATGTACATATTTAACAATTTTTGTAAAGAATGGTATAATTTTTCATTTGACGTATAAAAATAACTAACTAAAACTAAATATTCTTGGGCGAAAATTTGAGCGTTAGGCCAAAAAATTACCCTTATATAGAAAAACAAGGTTGAAAAGTCACACTGAGTTATACTTATAACGAAAGGTGCCGTCATTCCAGCATACTTAAAATACAGAATGAAATGTATATTGAAATGGGTATTTTTAAAAACGCGTCGTTGGTTTAATGATGTAGCGTTATTGTCGTCCATAATTCAAAAAATCACAGTCGGTAATTCGGTAATCTGCATCACTAACTAAAACAAAAATTCAAATGTATCTATGTTATGACACTTGATACGTCACAATTAAACAAACATGGTATTTCGAAATTTCACTACATTAAACTCAGTTGAAACTCTGATTGAAATTAAACTGACATTTAAGATAAAGTGGTATTTAACAGTGCTGTTTTAAACCGAATCAGAAGTTTAAATTGTAATATGGTTGGTTGGTTGGTTGACGTGGCGGTTCTATGGATTATTTTCGAAGACCCAATTAGCACTAAACCGTACCGTTTTGATACCACACACCGACACACCTCGCAGTTCTCGAGTCTTCAATGGGTTGTAAACCCTTTCTGTCTAAATTGTAATATGCTTTTATAATTTTTTGTGCATCCCAAACAAAATCTTTTATTTGAGAGAAAATCATTTCAGATTCAAATTTCATTTAATCAAACAAATATAGCTATAATAATAATAATAATAATAAATTGAAAAAATTAAAGATACTTACATAAATTCAATATTTAGTTACTGTTGCGTCTGTATTATTTCATACTTACATATATTGATAAACATTACATCATATGCAACTGTGATGTCGCATAATTATTCACAACAAAAAACTATGCGTTTTTGAAGGTACCCAAAGTTAATTAAAGATTTAAAAAAATGCTAATTAGAAGTAAGTTTTATGTCTGCACATCAAAATAATACAGTATTATTTCAAAAATCTCTTACTTTTTATTTTTAGTTTCAAATTATAAAACAAAAGAACACAAATTTGATTTCCTCAAAGAATTTTCTGTATTTGTACATCTACACTGAAATTCCTTTTTTTAAATCTAAAATTATTTCAAATTGTAATTATATATACTCTGTTGTATATATGAACATAATATAAAATCTACAATCAAATTAATTAAATTGAATTTCGAATTGTCTGACCAATGAACCACATACAGAGTCATGTGTCTGCTATATATTTTTTTACAAAAGGACTTTTTGTTTTTTTTTTCTATTTGTATGTATCAAACATCGACATACATTAAATACATACATATGTAGATATATGAAAAATATCTTTAGTATAAAACTTTCAATTAAACCGATCATAAAAAGATATTTAAAGATTTAATAAAATATTTTTCAAAAGAAAAGTAAGAATCTTTGATTTTTAATAAAAGGATATTGTTTTTTTATTAGAACTTTCTCATTGATCATAGTTTTTCAAAAAAAATTCCTACATCATAACATTCCTCTTGATTTTATGAAATAAAAAAACAGTAGTACGTGAAACATTAGAATTCAATGCAAAGAGGATTTTTTTGATATATTTTCATGTGTTTCATGTGTGTTTTTTTTTTCTTTTTTAAATAATTTTTTATTACAAAAAAAGTAAAATAGAGTCATATTGATGAATTATCGTTTCCAATTGAAACTTACAATTACATACATACATATTTGACCTAAATGTAAATGGTTTTTAAAAAACTGTAGTACCTACATAAAACATAAATTCCAGTTGAAACCATGATTAGTTGATTACAATTAATTCTGAAGTCAATTTTTAAGGAAAAAAGGCAACAATTTTCCAATAATTTCCCCAGAACACCTTGCTCATACTATTTTTATGGCTATAGAGTTTCGTCCCATTAAATCCTTTTGATAAAATTTGAATTGTTCTGTAAACAACGAAACGAGAGCTACATACATACAATATAATCATCAAATATTTAATTATAAATACAGTCAATAAAACTCTGGATTTTTAATTTATTAATACAATATTTATTCCCAACAAATTTTAATCACAACATATAGGGGTGTGCTAGTATAATCATAATTTATATATTATGTTAAATGTGCCCTACAAAGTTTTTAAGCTTTTTTCATTTTCTCAATTTTCTCCAAATATTTTCAGTTTTACTCACTATGTTAAGGTTACTTTCAAGGTTTAATTAGATGTAGTATCTAAATCTATTATTTTAGAGTGTGTCACCTTTATTATAGTAAAAATTAAAAACTAGAAACTATAAAAAACAAAACAAAAACAAACAAACAAACAAAAAAGGCAACTTAAATTTTTCATATCAGAACACATTAAAAGTTCATTTATATTCTTCTTTATTACAAATAACATTCGCATGAAAATATGTTTTCTCGTTTTTATTTCACACCTGTTTTATTTACTTTAATGAAATGAATTTGCATGATATCTCCTATTCTATGTTATCTCACACATTTTATGTATGTATCTACTCTACACGTGTAGGTAGGTACCTATTATTTTTTATTCATTTTAATATGTGACATATAAAGTTTACCATCAAGAAATATCTGTTAACTATCTCTTCTACCATTAATTATGCTCACTATAGTCACTATGTAGGAAGTTTTGTTTTTGTATTTTTTTACACCCAAATAATTTTCTTCTGATTATTTTTGAAAATTCATGAACTTTTCATATTCACGTGTGATTTTTATTTTTAATTTTTTTTTTTTGCATAGCAGTAGAAATAACTAGAAATGGAAATTTTGTTAAATTCATTTAAGTACCGTGACAAATGACAATGTAATATTTTAAGTCAAATAAAAAAAATTAGTTAAAAAGAAATAAATTTTGTGTATATAAATTTTAGCGCACTTAATTTTTTTTATAAAAAAAAACCTTGTTTATATCATTTTATCAGATTTTTATATCGAATTTGCAAAAAATAGAATGCTCAAGTAGTAGCACTTTGTATAAAATTTGTATAAATAATTTTTTTTTTGATTTTACATTAATCTTGTGGGATAAATTTGTTGTCTTTGTTAATTTTTTTTTCAAAGTACATATATTTATCTATACCTTTACAAATTTTAATTATAAACAAGTTTTTTTATTCTTTTCTAAATTTAAAAAAAAAAAAAAACCTTTAATAAACAATACATGTACCAGTTAAAGTTAAGAAAAATATGGAATTCTTGAAAAAAAAAAAAAAAAAAAAAAGAACAAACAATCTATTTAAAAACAACAATCTTTATCTTTATTTTTATTCTTCGAAAACACTTTCATTATACTTGTATACCAACAAAGTGAAAGAAAAAAAAAATAATGTCGTTAACCCCCATCATAAATATTTACAGTACTCAAAATGACACAACAACAAGATTGTTGTCTCAGAACCACAATTTTACCTTTGACTTTTCATCAAATATAAAACATGTATGATATGCATATTCATACATTTACATATATGTACATATGTATGTATGTAGTTTGTGTACAACAAACCACCCAACCTTCTTAATCTTTTGTAAATCGTATGTTAATCAGTTTCACTGTAATGAGAAAAAAAATTATTTTTTTCACACTGCTTTTTTCACCTGCTAAAATATCAAATATTTGAACAATACTGAATACTGAAGCATTTAAAATAAAACAGTCATAAAGGGTGGAAAAGTCGTCTTTCTAAAAATTTCTGAAGCATAGAAAACCACAAAAGGGCATCATATACTACATACATACTATACGTACATGTATGAAAATATGTGTGTACATAAAAATGAATTCTAAAAAAATTCAGTGAAAAACTTTAGCCTTTATTGCATGAGAACATTCATTTGCAATCTAAACCTTGATTTAACTTTTAAAAAAAATTAATATATTTTTTTTTCTTTCATTTTCTCGTCTAAGGACCAAAATCTTAAACGTACCACAACAGTTTGCCGTTGGTTTCTCATTTTTGTTATAGTACAATATATATATATGTATGTATATGTGTATATATTTCGTCTGCGTAAAACATCATGTGGTTTTATGATAGAGAATGGTGATGGTTTCTTATAGATTAAAAAATGAAAGAATTCTGATTTCTTATCGTCTAATGCGGATCTTAGTTATTGAAATCCTTTTGTGAATATTTAAATAATGTCGTTTTTCTTTAACGTACCTGTTCTTATACAATATCAGATAATATCAAATTCAAGTCATTTACTTCTCTTGAATACCAGCTATGATTACATGGAAATGTAAACAAATATTATCATGAATAAAATAGCAAGAGGAAAATAAAAAAAAAAATAATATAAAAAGAATAACAAATAAATAGAAAAGCTTATAAAGATCCGGTAAATGTAAAGAAAAGATATGTACATATGTATTTACATAAAACCATCAAAATTTAATGAATTTAAAAATAGTTTTTATTTCATGTTCTTTTTTGTAACGCCTTAAATTTTATGAAAAACTAATATAAAAAAATAAAAAAACAAGGGGAGATCGATGTCCTGAGGAAAAATACATGAACTGAGAAAAAGTAGGTTTGCGATTTTTGAATATGTAGCTAACTGTTATTTATTTTGTTTTGTAGCTGTCATATGATACTCAGAAGTATAAATTATACTGATAGGTACAAAGGATAAAAAAATATGATAAGTAAATGTTATTAGTTATTTTAACTTTTGTTTAGTTTAAAAATTTTGTAGGTTTTTATAAAACTTTGACTTTTTTTTTTGTGCACACTATATATTTTTCGTTTCTATATAATAAGAAAAAAAATTATTCAATTTCCTTAGAGTTGCAACTTTAAATATTTCACTTTAAATTAAGTAATTTAAGTAAATATTGTATTGGTTAATTCTCTGAAAAATGAAACCAAAATTTTCACTTTCTTCAGGAAAAGTGTTGAAAAAAATAGCTAAATATAAAAAAATTCTTTGTTTATTTGGGTAGCTGAACTGATATGGGCATTGAAATTATTAGTATATTTTTACAAATACAATATATGTACATTTTAATTTTTTTTAATTATACTACAATGTCTTCTGCGTTACCTCGTTTTGTCTTCTGCGTTACCTGGAATGTCCTCATAAATTTTTATTGCTTATTGTGATATATCAATTTTATGGGTTTTCTATTGAATACTTTTTTTAAGGACATGTGTTACACCAAAACTATAATTCACAGAATTCTTAAAGGAAATATTAAGAATGTATTAATAAGGTTGCGTGCGAGTCTTCTGCGTTACCGCCCTTTTATCAGATAAATTTAAAACATGAGTTCAATAAAATAGAAATGTGCTATATAAGTAAGGCGAAGGTAAATTGTAATGTATGTAGAAGTATCAAGTCTCTACAATTCTATTATCCAACAATTTTTTAATAAGATTCCTCAGAAAATGTCTTCTGCGTTACCAGAGAATTGACCTATTACAATTAACCTGAGTATGATGTGCTTTTAATACTATAAAGGCTAAAGGCTTCTACAGAGTGTCTGACGAATATTCGGATGAATGTTGTACGCTTGTACAATTGACGAATTGGTTGACAGACTGTCGATTAGCCGCAGTGAAATTAAAAATTGTTTTTTGTATGGTGTACTTTAAGCTTTGCTGACGAGGTTTAAAAGTAGACTATTGTTTTTTGTATTTAGAAAAATTTCTACGATTAAGTCTCTAAAGCAAGGGCGGGCAGTGGACAAAGCGGTAGAGTGTTGGCTTCTGATACTGAAGGTCTCGTGATCAAGTCCGCCTAAGTTCACTCAGCTTTGAATGAGTACCAATTCACTTTGAGTTGGGTATAAGTGCTCGGTACTAAAATAGTTTGGTGGCTCTGCTTAGAGACCATATAAGCTAAGTCCACAAAAAACTACAAGAAATATTAGTACCAAGCGCTGTCATACAAAAAAAAATCGTTCTTTATCAACGATTTTAGTGGTTCGCATTCCACTTTAAAAAACTGTAGGTGCATGTATGACAGAAGGGGGCTCTACAACCCTCTGACTCGACAACTAACTGCGAGGTGTGTGTTATTAAAATGGCACTTCAAGTAATCCGAGAACCATGTCAATCAACCAACCAACCAAGTTTCTGAAGCAGTCGTTGGATACGTCTATATGAGCGCCTTAATATTTTGCTTTGTTTTTAGATTAGGTATGTCTTTTACAAAATTCTTCAAAGAATATTTTATGAAAATTTCGAATTCTTCACAATTACGACTATTGAAAACACACTTTGTTTCTATATGTTAGGATTTATTCCACGTTCAAGAAGGTTTATTTTTGAAAATGTCTGCAAAATTGTTTAAAAAACGTATTTATGCTACTTTTTGTCATATGAGGTTCAGCATTCTTATTTTTGAATTCTTACAAAAGGATTATAAAATAGTAAGAGTTTATGAAAGAGTCAGAAACTAAATGAGTAAGAATTTTGAACAAACATATTTACCGTGATGGTTGAAAAATCCTCGAAGGAACCTACGTCTACTCAAGATACTAAATCAAAATTTTAATTGCTTGGATAATGTTGTATCTTCTGAAGACCTTCAAGAATTACAATATTCTGTGTTTGTTTTCATTTATTTTTTAAATGTTATCTTATTATAACAAATCTCGTTTAAAAACAAAAGAATTAAACTCATTACATCATTTTATTTCATAAGAAAATAAATAAATAAATACAAAATAACAGAATATTTTTAATCCACCACATACTTTACACTTAATTACTTAAGAACACTTCACACATGCATAAAAAGCTTAACAATGTAATTTCCGGGAATAATACCTTTTATACTATCGTTAAAGGTTTAAAAGTCTTTTTGAAACGTGTGCAGAAAATACAAAAACATATATATGTATGTTATACATCACAGCAGAGTTTACAGAAATAAATTATTACACATACTTTTGAAAATTTGTACATAGTGAAATGTAACAACAAAATAATAATAAAACATTTTTTTTTAATTTCCTTACAGTGCAGTGCCCAAAACTGAAAAAATGAGAAAATATACATATTTATTTGCAGTTTTTTTTTTTTCAACTGCTACATAACTCATGTACAATTTTTCAAAAACCAGTTGCGAAAATCTATTTGAAAATTGTAATTAAAAAATATTGTACATATACATACCTATATATGTATATTCTTTTAATCTTCACTAAATACTTTAAGCTGAAAAATCTTTAATGGTAGGACGATTATTACCACCGACACATACAAATACAATAGCATGCAAACTTTTTTTTTTTTTTGTTGATATTTTTTCATACCATCTCTTTAATGGCCTTTATTAATCTCTATTGATTAATTAATTCCCTTTTCATTAAGAAACTTGTTCACACAAAGTCAATTACGATCGATTAAATAATTTCAGCAGCTTTTCAATTTATTTAATTATCGTCATTTATCTTCAGTTAACTGTGCAATTAAACTTTTAAAAATATCTATTAAAAGCATATTTCACGTGATAGTCATTAAAGTTGAAGAAAATTATAAGAAAAAATATACGTAATAAGGTAATAGAAAATAAACTTTATAATATTGCAAATTTTATTCTTTTTTACTTTTATTTTGTAAAATTTAAAAGAATATTAAGGAATTTTATAATGTAAAAGTTCTTCTTCTAAGTCAAATGAAAATTTATTTTAGGATAAAATATAGGTAGTCAATTTTGTGAAAAATTTGTTGTTGCAGATATTTTTTTTATACAGCGTCAGTAATATGGAAAAATGAAAAAACCAGTGATACGTGGTGATAACTGATACCCAATATTAAATTACGTATTTTTCAAAAAAATGGTGTAATTTATCAAAACAAAAAAACAAGAATTTCCACAAAATTTAAAAATACATAGGTACCTACATATATAGCTATACATACTTAAATATATCTTTAATTTTCGAGGGTCCATGTAATTCTAAACTATACATACTAACATTAAGTTAAAGATAATCGAAACCATGACGAAGATCTACACTCTAGAGGAACGTTCCAAAGCGACTCCTTCAACATCTTTGAAATTTTTCAAAACAAAAAAGTAAAATTTGGAAAATTTTGGAATGAAAAAAATGTTAGAAAGTACACAAAAAAGATAAAAGTATCATACTTCAATGATAATCAACCACACACAAATATGAGTGCTTAAAATTTCAAATTGAAAAAACACCACGGCATATTTTTTCATATGAATTATTTCAAAACATTCAAAATTCTTAAATAAATTGAGAAAAAAAATGCATAATTTGTTTAAAAATTTTTATTCTGAACACACTAAACCGACATACATATTACGTGTATTTCTGTGTTCAAATCTAAAAACCAAAATCACAATAAAAACTTTCAAAAAAAATTATATAGGTATCAACCTTAAACGAATATGTATTTTCATTTGTTCACCTAAAATTCTTACCGAACAGAATAGGTATATTTTTAAATAGCGACTATACAATTTAGATTCTTCTATCTACAAACATCTTTTCAAGAGAACCATTTAGCTATGCATTTTTGAAAATTCAACTCAGATTATAACGATTTTCATCCACACAGCTGAATTAATATTTTATAATCTCATCGACTATTTAAAACTGCTCGAATTTTCGGTTTTCCAGTCTTATAAATTGGAATTGGAATCCTTAAAGGATGGAAAAACATTAATAAATATGTTCTCCAATTATAAACTAGTAAAAGATTTTATTAAAGCGCAAGTTTTTTTTTTTTTAAATTTGTGGGAGTGTTTAAATGTCATTTTGAAATGTTTAGAAACATATCTCACACTTTATTGTCTTCAAGGTCAAGTAGGTACATGGTGAGCAAGATGTACATCACTCGCACTACTATATACAGGGTGTTTCCGTTATCCAGGAACAACAGGATACCATAGATAGGTCTCATCGAGACAAACAAAAAATCGTATCGGGGGGGGGGGAATCCCAACGGTTTGGCCGCTAGAGGGCGTTGAAGTTTTTTTGCACTTCTTCCACTAAACACCCCATAACTTTATGCAGGGGCACTCTAGGGTCACCTTGTATTAAGAAAAAATGTAGAAGACCCTTTGCCCTTTTCAACGATACCTTACTTGTTTCTCTTTTTTTAACTGTTAAAAAGTTAGAGTCGTTTAAAATTAAAATTTTGTGAATTTTTACCCATTTTTTGTGTTTAACCCTGCTTTACTCAAAAAAGGCTTAAATTAACCCTCATTTTTTATTTCAGAAAAAGAAGGCTCAATTGATTCTGCATCGATTTGATATCTTCATTTTTTTCGAAAAATGCATAATTTTTGAGATATTAAGGAATACCTTTTGAAAAAACTGAAAAAATAAGTCTGAAATTCATTCGATTATTGGACACGTGTTTTTATTGCAGTGTAAATTGAAAATAGAAGCTAGAAGTGCTAATTTTCAAATACAAATATCTTAAAAATTATGCATTTTTCGAAAAAAATGAAGATATCAAATCCCCCCCCTCCGATACGATTTTTTGTTTGTCTCGATGAGCCCTATCTATGGTATCCTGTTGGTCCTGGATAACGGAAACACCCTGTATATATTAAATATTTTAGCCATTTTAACTAAGAATATTGAAGTTTGAAAAAGTCCTGTATTATCAAATTATTACCAACTGTTTTCAATTTTAATAATAAATGTTTGGTTCGTAGTTTTTGAACAGCAGTTTAAAAAAAAAAAAAAAAAAACAAACACCTTTAAAATTTAAATCACCGCCCGCCCGCCAGTGTTAAAATCGTATCAAAATTTATTTTTTTACTAATTCACAAAGAGGAACAGTTGAAGTTCTTCGTTGAACATTCTCAACAGTTTGATTAAAATAACCGTTTTTAACTAAATATTCTGGTCTTTTCAGTTCATCATGTTCCATGTAATATTTGATTAAATCTTTTGTTACTTTTAAATTACAAATTCCGGAAAAAATAATTTCACCAGTTCGTAATTCTTCTGGAAAATATGGTTCATAAGATTTATCAATTTTAAGTGGAATAAAATCATCTTTTACAGATAGTGTTCGTCCGAATGCAACTTTAGTAGGCTTTTTTGATATTTTTGATTTTTTCTTCATTTTCTGAAATTCAATAAATTCTGGATTCGATGCAATCAGCTTAAAAGAAAATAAAAATGAAGTAATCGTTAGAATTAATTTTTTTTTAAATGTTACGAAATACTTTTGAAAGTTTTCGAGGATCATCTCCGATATCTACAGAGAATCTTTTATCGGTATTGGTATTAGAATTCGATTTGTTATCAACATGAATTTCGAATAGAGATCTAATCATTTCTTTTGTAATATCTGTCGATTTATCTGGACTTATATTATTCACAAATTTAGCAAACCGTTCAGCTGCCTAAAAAAATTATTTAATAAATTCAAAATATGTAATATCAAATCTGGAAAAAAATTTTTCTTATAATAAATTACCGCATTCATAATATCTTCAGCTTTTTCTATTAAAGGTCTATTTTGTTTATCCTTTTCTAAATCATATAATTTCGTATTCCACGTAATCCTTTCTCTTCTTTTTCGAGTTGCATATTCTGTAATCCAATTTTGTCTTTGTTTCTTCAAATTTTTCTTTTTCTCTTCTGAAAACGCAGAATTGATTTTTTCCTCCTGTTTTATGTATTGAAAACCATACCAAGTGAAAAGTGTTAAAAAGTTTTATTTTCATTACTTACACTTTTTATATCACTTATCACGGATTTCTTTGATATTTCCTCCTGATAGACATCATCATTTTCTAAATCTTCAAAATTTTCCTCATCAGTTGGTGAATTTGGTATTAATTTAGTTACTCTTTCTCGTAAATGTGGTGGCAAAGTGGTATAAGTAAAATTATAAAATTTGTTGTTTTCAAAATTCGTTCTACGAAATTGTTTTTCAAATTCAGCTAAAGCTTGTCTCCAATATTGTTTTTGCTCATAAGGACATATTGTATATGGCTTAACTTTTGGTATTGTCCGAATTTGTTCATATTTAACATTTCTACTTAACTTGTTCATTGATTTATTTAACATTTTTAAAACATTTATTTTTAAAAAATAAAATTAATTAATAGAACGTATTATACATATATCAATAAAAATCCAAAGTAACTTTGATATTTTATTTGACTTGTTTTATCAATCAAATTTTAGTAACATGTTGCCAAGTATTTATGTGCACTAAGGAAACCTAACAAACTTTTTAGAATTCAAGGGCAGGCGCAAATAAAGAACGATAAAAAATATAGTACTCAAAATTTTATTCCAGAAACTCATTAAATATACTACTATTTAATGTTTTTATAGGTCTATTCCAGCAAAAACTTTACTGAATCTTAAGAATTTCACAGAAAAATACAGAATTGCTATATAAAATTAGGCTGAAGTACGGGAACAGACCTTATGACTCGGGCTATATTTCACTAATTCGAATCAAACAAATACACTTCAAGAATTGCAATACATACATTCATATGTATGTACATTGTACATACTTTTTTTTCAAAATAAGTCTATAAGAACAAAGAGGACAGTAGAGAGAAAAAACAGTTGTCTTTTGGAAAATTTAAAAACTGCCACACAAAATGATCTGCAATTCTGGGATTAAATTACCAAATTTTGCCCATCTTCGTTTGCGAATGCGCTATAGGTCAAATCAAGCCAGGGTCTACTCAAGTTACCTTATATCTGCTCTGTGCTTATGGTCAGTGAAAGCATAGACAGACATCTAGATCTAGTACTCATACTACATGAGCATGAGCAACGACTTGAGAATATGAAATGACGAAGCATTCTTCAATTTACCAATAGGAATAAAATGGACCTTACTTAAAAGATACTTACACACATGCATTTTTGTTGTTGTGAATTCTAAGAAAGAGGTTTCTTAATCCTTCGTATAATTATACACAAGAAGATCACTAACACATGTAAGACATGCGCGAGATTCGCCAACTCATATTATTTTGACTATAGCTGCATTTTATTTATATAATTTAAACTACTTCGAATTAGTTCACTACACGACTGCACTGCATGTGAGAGTGAGGTGATGTATGTACTTTATTTTTAAAAGTACTTGAGAACACGGAATACACAATTACATTTATTGTAATCAATTTAATTTACCTATTAATTATTTAATTATTTAGTTATTATGTATGCCATGCTTGAGGTAGTTGCGAACTACTCCGGAGTCCGGGAGTAGTTTAAATTGTCTAAATGGAACGCAGCTATTTTGCCAGCGCTCTACCGCTTCACTTAAGCCACTGACAATCCCAACTTTGAAAAATATTATAAATTATTACATAAATATAATAATCCATAAATAATATATGTACCTACATACAGTCCTGTTCATAATTATTTGTGCAGAGCAATTTTTTTTCATATAACGTTGTATTTGATTTCGTATATCTTCCATAAAAATAAATATATCGGCTTCAAATTTTGAATGATAATAGCTTAGACAGTTCTCCACAAATTTACAATTCAAAAAAAAAATCATTCAAAGTTAACGGTAAAAAAACAAAAGTAAAATGTTCAAAATTATTTGTGCAGTATAAAAAAGTGTAAATACAGGATGTTCCGTTTCGTTTGCTTAGAAATTGATACCAGTGATAGGTCTCGTCGAGACAAGCGAAAAATCGTATCAGAGGGGGAGGGGTGAAATCCCAACAGTTTGGCCGCTAGAGGGCGTTGAAGTTTTTTTTGCTCTTATTTCACGATGTACCCTATAACTTTTTATAAAAGCACTCAAGGGTCACTTTGTGTTAAGAAAAAATGTAGAGGACTCTTTGCCCTATTAAATGATACCTTATTTGTTCCTCTTTTTTAAGTGTTGAAAAGTTAGACGCGTTTAAAGTCAAAATTTTGTAAATTTTTTTCAAATTTGTGTGTTTAACCAAAAATCATATAACTACAAAGATAAACAATTGCCATATATCCTCATGTCACCATTAATTTTTACTTCTACACCTGATATCAGGTGGCTACATGTTTACTGAATGTTATCAACATTTTATGCTTATGCAACAATTTTAAAATCCAGAGCAAACCAAAAATACGTTGATGTTGCTAAACATTATAATGTACCCAATAATGTGTCTGTTTACCAAATATAAATAATGGTTGTTGCTACGGCAACATAAATTACGATTTATACTTTTGAATTTATTTTCATTTTGCATAAAAATACATATTTGCTTTAAAAAAAAGAATTTTTAATACTAAAATATTTTTTTTAATTTGAAATATTATTTCTATTATACCTCTAAATACATACTATATACATACTCGTATATACAAATACTATATACAAAATACATTTTATTTTTCAAATTTTAAAAATATATTTTAATATTTTTCATCTTCATTGAGAAATATGAAAATTTTATTCGTAATGAATCAGGAGATCAGAATCAATAGGCACGTTATTTCATTTTCTTTTACATTATAGAATATCTAATGCTAGTTTTAGAAATACTATAATGTTTATTCATTAAAATTTAATCTAAGCAAACTCTGATTTTCAAGTCAAAAATATTTTAGTATTAAAAATTCTTTTTTTTAAAGCAAATATGTATTTTTATTCAAAATGAAAATAAATTCAAAAGTATAAATCGTAATTTATGTTGCCGTAGCAACAACCATTATTTATATTTGGTAAACAGACACATTATTGGGTACATTATAATGTTTAGCAACATCAACGTATTTTTGGTTTGCTCTGGATTTTAAAATTGTTGCATAAGCATAAAATGTTGATAACATTCAGTAAACATGTAGCCACCTGATATCAGGTGTAGAAGTAAAAATTAATGGTGACATGAGGATATATGGCAATTGTTTATCTTTGTAGTTATATGATTTTTGGTTTAACCCTGTCTTTATCAAAAAGGGCTAAATTAACCTTAATTTTTTATTGCAGAAAAAGAAAGCTCAATAGATTCTACATCGATTTGCTATCTTCGTTTTTTCAATAATGCATAATATTCATAATTTTAGTCAAATAATTATGAACAGGACTGTTATATGTAAATGGACAATATATAATTATACTGTTAGCAAAAACAAAGGTCCATAGAGTTGGAAAAAAACAGGTATGGGTATGAGCAATTCCATGTCACTGACTGACATTTTGGAAGATTTTTTCGGAAGGTCACACTTATAGTAAAGACAGATATCGGGTATATGGTGGGTATGAATATCCGGGTATTCACTATACTCGCATTAAACCCGATATGAGTCAGCGGGTATTCATTGGATATCCGAGTATACATCGAAAGCAATCGAGTATGAATAAGCGAGTATCCCATACCCACATAAAACAGTCGAGTATTGACAGTGTTGTGAACTTGAAATGGGAAATTTTAGAATAAAAAGGCAAATTTAAGCTGACTTCATATAAAAAAAAACGTCAAATGTGTAGGAATGTGAATGTAATGAAAAGAAGAAGAAGACTAAAATTTAAAAAAATCTTTATAATAAACATTAATATAATAAAATATCAATTATAATAATAATAATACCCGGGTTATGTGTGTCACCTATGCGAGTATTGTCAATACCCGGGTATTCATACCCGGATATTCATACCCACCATATACCTGCTATCTGTCAGTACTCAGTACTACAAACAAGAGCAGTGAACGGCATGACATTCGGTGGCGCATTGGTAAGCGCGCTATTCCTGCAAGATAGAGGACTGTGATTCGATTCCCAGTCGAGTCCAATGTCGTTTTTTCTATTCTTAGCTACTATAAACTGCAGCTTGAATAACTCTGTTCGTTGAAGTCTCGAGAAATTGGAACTATGTACGTTTTAATAGAGAAAATAACCAAAAAACAAAAATTGCTGGAAATTAAATGGAAGAATAACGAGATTTTTTTTAAAATAATAAAACTTTTAATTTTATATATACATGTGTGAAATACATATAAAAATCACCGAAACGAAACAATTCTAATTTTTCTACGAAATGCTAAAAAAATTAGTTTGTAATTGTTCAACTAAAAACTTAAATTGAAATTTTGCTATTGTTTTTGTTGCTGTTCTCTATATTTACGTTTCAATTCCATTATTTGTTTTCGTTGAGCTTCACGTTTTTGTATAGCTAAAATATTCACTACTGATTTTGTGGAATAAACACTTTTTAGTGTTTTTGCAGTTGCTCCAACATATCTTGTACTCTTCACATTAGTTGTTACATCTTTAAAATTTGATTTTTTATCTATACATGGATTTAATTCTTCTTCTAACAATTTTTTCCAGTTATTCTTTCTTAATACTTCAATTTCTTTAAATAATGAATCAATATGATTAATTTGTAGCATAATCATATCCCAAAATCCTTCTAAATCTTCTATTGTTATTTGAAATTTTTCATTTGATGACTGATTCAAATTGTTAATACAAAGCTCTTCAAATTTTTTCATTTTTTGTGATACAAGTAAACGTGTTTTACCCGATGCAGATCGAAGATAACCAAAAATTTCATCTAAAATATCAGAATTAGATGATAAAATTTCAATTTCTTGTTCAGCTTTCATAGATAATTCCAATAAACGATCTTTTTCAGTTTGAAGTAATTCAAGAAAATAATGACCATCATGAATTTTATTTATGGATTTTGATTTTAAATTTTCAACTTTTACTACATCACCAATTTCTGTTGAATTTTCTTTTTTTTGAAAATCATTTAATGGTAAAGATAATTGAATTGTTGAACAATTTGAATTTTCTTCTGACAATGATGATGTTTTCATGTCATTATTATCAATTATGAATGATGATTTTGTTGATGATGACATCATAATTATTGTTTCAGAACAAGAACAAATAGCGTTTTAATTACTTAAAATTTCAAAAGATGAAATTTAAAAGTTCTCACTAAAAAACAATAAAAGTATCAATGAGGCAGAAATTTTGATTTTTCACTAAAATCAAAAATTACAAATTTCAATAGCTACTAGATTTTTTTGTTCTCCCAATTTTTTATAACTTTTTTTTCTTACACCAAAGTTAAACTAAATAAGTTAAATGGGAGGTGGGTAAGCGTTCTCAATGATTACCGAGTATTAAGCGTGTTAATAAAAACAAAAACGCATACATATACGCAAGTACAAATTTAATGTTGAAGATTTGCTCTTGAATTATGTTTAATAACTTTTGAACAGATCAAGATAATGTAATAAAATAAAAACCAATTTAGATTAGATAAAATAATCGCCCATTTGAGCCAACAAAATAAAAAAATAATAGAGCAGACTTTTGAGATATTTGACCTTGAACATAAAAATGCTGATTTTTTCAGTTTTTTGAGTTTGAGTTACATTAACTTCTAAACCAATTGACGCACAGTTTGGACACATGTTTGAAAAACTCTTGAGGTTATCTTTCAAGTGCATTCTTATTAAACTCTCCACGTTGCGCAAACCCTGAAGCATGTTGCAAAAAGTGGAACTACATACTTACTTTTTGAAAAAAATATTATTTGAGAATGCACCCCCTTCCCATACCACCTTAGAACAAGAGCCGTAAAACACCTCGTATACATAAAGCAACAAAAAAAACATTTATCTTCTTTTTCTTTAATATTCATATTATTTTACAAACATCACAATACACATAATACATATACTAATGCTGGTTATATATGCATGCCTTTTATATTCTTAAAATATTACATAGGTAGTTTGTGTTAATAATAACTATTTAATGAACAAAAAAAAAAAAAATGAAAACCATAGTTTAAGTATTTGTGTGAATTCTTTTTATATTCCAAATCGAAAATTTAAAAAATTATTCAAATAAACAAATAATAGTAAAACTTTAATAAAAACAAAACATTTTTATAACATTTTAATGTTCAATGACTAGAATAATATAATATTTTATAATTTTTAAGAGCATTATATCAAAAATAAATGAGAATAGATCTTTTTTTTTTAATTAAAAATAATAACTCATCATTTTTGTGAAATTAAGTTATGTTTTTTCTGTAATAAATTTTTAACATGGTATTCTTTCTTTTTATCACTTTTTTCATATTTTGCCATTTGAATTTTAAAGTGTCCAATATATGTAAAATAAAATGAAATGGCGTATTGGATACTTAAGAATTCATGTGATGATTTGTTGTTCTTGCAATTTTTTTCTAGTTTAGAATATCAAAAAACATTATTAATTTTGTATAGTTTTTTCTGAATATTTATGCTATTGAATGTGTGCCATTAAAGTGATTTTTTTCGGAATATTTAACATTTGAAAGAAGTAAAATTTTTCTCAAAATTTATACTGTAACATTCGATTTGATTTTTCATAGTTTTTACACAGATGTTACTTTGATTAACATTTCAAAAAACTTACAATGAAAATTTCCTAGTAAATTAGAAGAACTTTTTTAATTAGAAATCATACTTTCTATTCCCCGCAAAAATAACAACAACAAAAATATGAATTTTGTAATTCATCCCATAGAATACCAATATTATTTAAAAAATAATAATTTCATAATTTTTAAATGGAATGTAAATTTGCTTATTTGTGTAACCCATAAAATTTTTGGTTTACGTAAATTTTGTACCCAGAAATTGTATTTTTCATACTCATTTTAAACATCAAAATTATTTCGATATTTTCACATGGAACAATAATGTCCAATGAATTTTTATCATTTTGCACATTGCCAATTGCTAACGGTTTTAAATATTTTGCAATAAAAATTCTGATAATGTTAATGTTGAGCATGAAACTGATATGTTAACTATTAAAATTTTTGATAGAACCACTTAGCTATTATCATCTGTTGTTGAAAAAAAAAAATATAAAGAGAGCTTTAATAGGAGATTATTTTTAAAGGCTTTAAAATTTACTTATAAAATAATAATCAACAATCTGAGATTATTTGAAAATCAATTTATGGAGATTTATTCAACTTTTAATAATGGTAGTTGTTCTATCAAAACTCTTAACGCATACAAATAATTTAAAATTTCTTAACTTAAATTAAGAAACACCAAATATTCTTATAAACTAAGAGTTTAATCAATTACTTGATTTAAAAAAAAAAAATTACGCGTAAAATAACTTAAAGAGCAAATAAATAATAATAATAAAATTACAACAAATTAAAAATCACCACATTCATTCACTTGGAATTTGAGTGTTGTTTTGTATTTGGTTTCAACTGACGAATCTCTGGAAATAATTCAAGCATCACTATTTCAAGTAGTTCCTATTTGAAAAATAAAAAATGAAATTAATACAAACATTGATTTGTTTTTTTTTTCTCTAAATGTTCATTAAATTTTTCTCTTACATAAAACAATTGCTTGTTATAAGTTGGATTTTGCATTACTTCAAATACTTTCAATGCTCCACGTTTGGCAGTTTGTGCACCAACTAAATTACATAAAACTTCTGGTATATTATCAACTAATAAAGCTTTAGCAGCATTTGTTGTCATCTCTTTCATATCATCTGAACGTACAGGATATGATGATGCTAATACACCACCTGGCCAATATGATTTTGATATTGCTGTCACATAATAATGTAGCATTGATTCTTCAAATAAATAATTAATTGATTCTCTGATTTGCCTAGTTAAAAAATAATTAAATTTAGATTTTTATTTGAAAAAAAAAAATATTTCTCTTAAAAAAAAAAAAAAAAAAACCTGTTAATGGTCCGTCCGTATGTAATTTGAACAAAAGAAATCAAACTTTTTCTTAACCACTTGAATACACCTCCCATATCGAATATTTCATTCATAAGAGCATACAATGGTTCCGCAATTGAATCTTTACTATCAAAGTCAGCTTGTAATTTTGAATTAGAATCATTTTCAGATCCATCTAAGTACATTGACATTGAATCTTCATCTTCACGGCAACCAGTTAAACCCCAAAAATGATCTGATGATTTTCCTGATTCAGATTTACCAGAATCCGATTTGAATAATGTTGATAATGAGAATTTTGATTTTTTCGGTGATGGTGTTGCTTGTTTTAAATGCTCTGAACTTGGACTTAAAAAAGTGTATATAGTTTCACTCTGATTTAAATGATCATCTTCAAGTATAAACTGTAAAATTTAATTTTTTAGCAATTATTACTTTCAAAAAAAAAAAAAAAAAAAAAAAAAAAAAAAAAAAAAAAAACTGAAAGTAATTTTAATGTACATAATTGAAAATTTCACTCACATTTAAATATTTTTGAATTTGTGATTTGGCTTTTTCCAGAGAGCTTTTATCATTTTTCAAAAAGAACATTTTAAAAGTTGTTGGCAGATCAAAAGTTTTCAATTCATTTGATAATGGTCTAAGCTTACGATGCAACTCCTAAAAAATAAAAGCGTACTTTTTTAATATTTTAATTTAATGTAAAAAGACAATAATTCATACATGAAATTGAGTTAAAGAACGCATTACAACCCAACCACTTGTTATATTATCCATTTCTGTTCTTCCTTTGTACTGACTAATATTCTCATCGACATGAACCAAAATCATAAATTGTGGTGTATCCTTATCATCTTGAATCTTAAATTAGACAGTTAAAATGTTTTCAGTAAAAACAAAAAAAAATAAATATAATGGAAATCCTACTTCAACACTTTGTATTGTTGCCTTCCATTTACCCAAATGTTCACTCCATACTTCAGTTCTTGTTAAATGTGCCTCAATTTGACGTTTTTCACCTTTTAACCAATCAACTTCTTTTTCTAAAATCGATAATACTTTTGATTCTGGTTTTACTGATGATTTTAATGCCTCTAATGCTTGATTTTTATTATCTAAACGTTCTTGTATTTGTTCTAATTTATTTCTAGCATATGTTGAATGATTTGTTAAATCTAATTGGCCACCACAATCTGAACCATCAATTAAATTAATTTGATCATCTTGTGATTCTAATGAGGAATGTAATGAAATATCTTTAATATCATCTGATGTTAAAGATTCACGTAATAAATTATATTGATCACTTAATAAAAATGATGGATAATATTTTTCTTCTAACATACGAAATACAGATTTTTGTATATCATAAAATACATCTGGTCCAGAATCACCTAAAAGGAATGTTTCAATTTTTTTACGATCAGTCTTATCAACTTGAATTTCTGGTTGTGGTACACGAATATATGTATAAAAAATTTCTGCACCTAATTGATGCCATGAAATTTTTGGTGAATGTTTTAATTCTTCAACACTTGAATAGAAACCAACTAATGAACTTGCTTTTAATGGTTCAAGAAAAACTGTTAAATAACGTCGTCCAATTACAGTTGAAAGAATATCTTGTAAAGAGAGATTCTAGAAAAAATATAGAAATTTGTATTGAAAATTGAAAGTAACAAAAGCCATTCAAAAAATATCATTCTTACCAAATCATTGGTAAAATGTCCATCCCATCCTAACTTTGCTAAATTTTTTTCACATTGTGTTTTTGCAAAATTTAGTTGTTGAATATAACGTTTCAAACGAACTGCAGCAGATAATTCTGATCGTGATAGACAATTATCTTCAGTATCAGGATCTAGACCTAAATAAAAAACAGGATTATGAATTTTACAGAAAAAAAATCAATTTTGAATTGAATTTCTAATTCGACAAACCTTTAGCTCTTTGTAAATTTTGCATAGTTGTTGCATGCATTAAATCATTTATAATACTTGTACGCATTAATGATAACTCTTCTAAACTCGTTGAATTATGAATAATTTTAAGAAATTCTTCAAAACTTGCTGCATATTCATAGCTTCGTTTATTTATTGCTGCTGCAGCTAAACGTGATTCAATATTTTGAACAATTTTTTGATTAATATAATCTGGTGATGTTATCATTTTAATCATTGGAAAAAATACTGTTACGAAATGAGAAATAAATTTGGAAAAAAATTAAAATATTCTGTAAAAACTTTAATATAACGGTAATATTCCATGAATTTGAAGAAGTTAAGTACTTTACATAGATAAAATATTTAAACTTTACTTACTCTTATATGAAATTATTTCACTTAATAATACTTTTAATGGTGATAATGAATATCCTCTTGGCAGTAAAAATATTATAATAATTTCAGTTAATTTACGCAAAAATTCCAATTCACGTTCTTCAGTCTGAATGTATGAGTTAATAGCAAAAACTGATGCAGTTCCAAGTTCCACTCTAAAAAAATAAAAACAAAAATATTTAAGAAATATAATTTTTAAATATTTAGAAAAAAAACAAGAAATACTTACGCTCTAGCTTCTGATATTCGAATCTTTTCCAAATGAACAGTTACTCTATTCACCATATCTACAGCAATTACTTTTGATGCATCAATTTTAATTGCTCTTTCACGAAGTTTTTGAATTGCATTCCAAATATCTTCTCTTAAAACATCTACTAAAGTTTTTGGCTTTGTTACAACATTTCTAAAATAATTTTTTTTGTTATTTTATTACTTAAAAAATTTCTTTAAAAAAAAGGGAAAAAAAATAAATAATTCACCCAAGCCATGGTGAAACGAAATCTCTTAAAGCATATTCAAGAATTTGTTGCAATTGTAAATCAACAGTTCGTCCAAATATTAAAGGTAAATTCGATAAATTTTTAATTGGATTAGGTGGATCAAAAATACTTGCTCTGTAAATTAAAATTTTAAATTATTTTTAAAACTAATTTAATCTGAAATTTTAAAAAAACAAAAATTCAATTTCAATTTTTTATACTTACTTGGTTGCATTGTATAAAACATTAAGTGGTTGATGACTAGGTTGGGGCTGGGTTTTCGAAGAAAGAACAAAGTGGATATAAATAGTCCCTGTAATGGCTTAAATTAAAAAAAGCGAGAATAGTAAAATGTTGATTCGGTAAATGAGATTCTTTTATTTTTAAACAATCGGATAAATAAATAACATTTCAAAAGATTCAAATATAAATTATTTTGAAAAAAATTCATAATTGATCACAATTAAAAATAATAAGTGTCCGATTTATTTTGTGCACTACTGTTTATTGTTATCAATTCAAAACATATGTTTTTAGGTTTTTCAACCACGCATCAACAATGTCAAGTTAACTTTTTTTTTTAATATGTATATACGACCTATACGAGAACGTAATTATAGATTTTTACCAACTGTTATACAATGAAATAGCTTTGACTAAATGAAGATTTCCAAAAGAATGAACATCAAATAAAATTTAATTAATAAAATAGAAATGTAGTTGATGTGAAAACAGATATACTTATGTATATTGTATCGATGTATGCACGTATAAAAATTTTGCATATTTAATTTACATACCTACGATGATCAGTACAACTGAATACAGCGCAAAAAGAAAAATATAAAAAAATGCTGGATAGTAGTAAATAATTGCTATTAATGTAGTTAAAATTCCTCCAAGCCATATAACAAAATTCATTGCCTTTTTGTAATAAATTGCAATAAAACAATGAAATAAAAATTTTAAAATACACCACCCACAACACTATGCAATATCTTTTTATTTACTATTCACTGAAATCAATAAATTAATAAATTCATTTTCTTTGAGTTTTAATTTACAAGAATTACACTTAAATTTAAAATAAATTTGTGAATAGTTTTGGTATTTTATATTAATTTATTTTATACAAAAAATACGGTGGCAACAAGTTTTTGTAAACACTAAAAAAAACCAAAAAAAGTTGACGTTTACTTAATTCATTGATAAAAACCACACAGCATTGCCAGAACCCTTAAAATAAATTGTAATTTACATATTACAATAGTAGTAGAAACAATATCTGGCGGTATGTCAAATTTGTTAAACTTCAAAAAAATAGTAGATTAGAATAGATAGATAGATAGAATAATAATTATTAATAAGCAATGGTAGTGGTAACGGTAAAATTTAAGCTAGCACATGAAATATGAATATGTATTGAATAACAGTATTATAGTACAATTTAAAAAAGATGGCATTTCGTATTATACTAGAGAAACATGCGCAGAAGAAAAGATACTTACACACATGCATTTTTGTTTTTGTAAATTCTAAGAAAGAGGTTTCCTCCTTCGTATATGTATGCACAAAAAGATCACTAACACATATAAGACATGCGCGAACCTGTGCCATCTTTTTTAATTTGTACTATACAAGTTATATGTTCGGGAGTTCGGGACTCGGGCGGGAGTTCAATTTATTGTAATTTTAATTCTACAAGTTTTGTGTTTCATTTGTTGTGAATACAAAGAAAAAGATTATTATTTGAAAATTAAGAAACATTTTTTAACGTTCAAATAACAAAGAATTAATTAATGGTAGAATTTTTTTTCCAAATCCTGAAATTAAATTTTAAAATGAAATACCAAAAATTTCGTAAATTTTTTTAATTTACTAAGTATGAAAATGAATTATTTATACAACAAATATTCAAATACAATAATAGCCTGAAATTTTAAAGAAGAAGAAAACATGATATTTATTTACTAAAATCTGAATACACACCAGCATCCAGGAAATCATTAATCACATTAATTGCTTTTTTTGGGAATAATCTCATCAAATGCTCCAAATATAAGAAATATTTAGGTATAGAAACTTCTTCTAAACCTTTTCTTTGGGCTTTCATTATGGCTGTAGCTGCTTCTTCAATTTTCACTAGTTTCATTAATGAAGGGAATCTCATGTGAGGATTCTTGCAAAGTCCTGTATCAACCATATATGGATAAACTGTTGTTAATTTTATCTAAACAAAATATACAATAAGCAAATTTAGTTTTAGTTTTTTTTTCAGATCGTATTCATATATAAAATAAATTTTCTTATTTACATTCAATTGTCTTTCATCTGCTCTCAATTCTTCAAATAATGCTTGCATTATACCTCTAACTGCATATTTACTGCCACAATATGGAACTAAATTTTTTATTCCAAATAATCCAGCACAAGATGAAAGTGCCACAATATGACCACGATTTCTTTCAATCATTCCCGGTAGAATTGCTTGAAGAAGCTTGAAAAGGAATCAAATTTTATTTAAAAAAAAAAAAAAATTCTATAGGTATTATTCCACATTAGAACTTACCCAACAGTGTGCAAGAACATTAATTCCAAAAATTTTTTCTATCTCAGATTCTGTATGTTGAAGTAATGGGTGGCATGGCATAATACCTGCATTGTTAATTAAAATACCAATTTCACCAACTTCCATTTTAACTTTTTCAACAAGTTGAAAGACTTCTTCACGTTTCATAACATCACATCTATGTAGGTGAGAAGAACAATAAAATTAATAATTTTGATAAAATCATTAAAATCACATAAATATCAAATAAATTCTTACTGATATCCATAAGCTTTTCCACCTTGAGCTTTAATTTCTTGAACGGTTTCTGAATTTCCTTGTTCATTTATATCCCAACAAACAACTCGAGCTCCTTTACTGGCATATAAAATGGCTAGTTCTTTTCCAATGCCATGTGCTGTACCTGTAATCTTTTTAAAAATAATAATAATTTTTGTTTGTTTTGATTTTTCAGTTATATCGTCATAAATACTTATATGGTACAATAAATTGTAACTTACTAAAACTATTTCATTTGTAACATCAACTTCTTCTGGTGGTGATAATACTGCTTGAAATATTGATTCAAATGTATAAAGTACAAATTTAATATGAACTATAGCAAATTCAATAATTAAAATAAAAAGATGATATAAACGGAATGTTATATTTGCATTTTCATTACCACCATTTGCGTCTAGTTCATTTAACCTAAAATTATTAAACAAATTGAATTAATTACTTTTTATTTATTTTTTATTTTATTTTTATTTTCTCGATATCGATTCAATTTATGTATTTATTTATTTGTATAGCTATAAAGTACATTAACAAAATCAATAAAAAATTTAGATTAAGTGTGTAAGATATGTACATTGGCCTTTGACCTTAGTATAACTTTTTATTATAGAAGATGAAGCTCTTGTTTGTAAGTTCATACATATGTAAAATATAAACATATAAAATGTAAATTATTTAAGAAATATATACACACATGCAAATATGTATCAATTATTGTATTAAATATTAAACAATATTTTATATTACATACATTACAATGTTATTACATATATGTATATGTAATATATGTATGTAGGTAAAAGGTACTATATATTGATTACATATTATTCATCTTACCAGTTCATTGTAAAAATACATATTCTAATTATAAAAATTATAAACAAAAATATTACATACATATTTGAGAAATTTTTCTTTCACATGGAAAATTCCTTCAGATTACACTGGGTAGCTATACTATTTATTTTTCTCATACCGAACATTTTATTAAAAATAAAGTAAATTATGGATGGATGTGATTATCAAGTTCAACAAAAATAAAATATTATAATAAACCTATGTAGGTACATTATTCTTTTTGTTTTTACTATTCCATACATACATATTATTGAATTTTAATCAAAAGTAAATAGCATGACATATAAAAATTGCGTGTCGAAATTTCGATTTTTTGATTATTTTCCCTTTCTTTTTAAATAGTTTTGTTTTCCTTCAATTATTATGGGATATGAAATCAAGTACATATAGTAGCAACAGTTGAAAAAAGAAAAAATATAATAGTATCAATATCATGTTTTTAATTGAATATATAAAAATAGAGTCTTATCACATTTTGTCACGAAATTTTACTTTTTTTGGTTGTTTTTAAAATAATTCGATTTTTTCTTCTTATTTATGAATGAATATTACCAATAAAAGTAAAAAATGGAAATCTTTGTTTTCTTTGTCTTAAGTGAAATTAAAAAAAAAAAAAACACAAAAAATTTCATTTGCGAAGAAATAATTAAAAATAGTAGGTACCTATATTTGAATCCTTTATATTTACGTATGAAGTTAAGCTTCAGAAAATATTCATTATTAGTTCGCTTTTCAAATCTTTTATACGATAGTATGACCTTAAGCTGAATTATATTGTTTACATTTTTTTTTCTAAAAAAATTACAGATCTATTTTGTATAAATTACAATTAAAAAAAAATTAATCATAATCAAAAATGTAGGTACCTACCTAAATATGTATACATACATATTTATATTGGCTAGACTAGAGCATAGTCAGAACCGATTCGAAAATAATTTCGTATTTATTCTAATAAATTTATTTAAAAAAACGTCAATTTTTTAGCTTTAGTACACACTTATTTTCAAAAAAATATTTATCGGAACTTTGAACTTAAATTATCAAAATGTACCTACTCAAACTTATTTGTTTTAAAATATCAAACTGTTACAATACTTTTAGTTTTAATCTTTTTTTTTAGCATAATATACCTAGGTAATAGTTTATATTTTTTTATTCAATAATAATAAACAACAAAACAAGTAATAAAAACAAAGACGAACGAACGAGCAAAGCTGGTTTTTTTTTTCTTTTCGAAAATTCAATTATTTTTTTTTTTGAAATTACCAAATGACAAAAAGTGAATCATAATAATAAAAAAAAGAGAAAGAATACTATATAATATTCAAATGTATAACTTTCAAAACACTATCATATATAGTTTAATAATTTGTAAATTTTTTAAAATGTTACAAATTCCTTAGAAAGGAAATAAAAAATGTAAATGTAAAAATGTAAAAAATTATTGTTTTTTAAAAAGAGAAAAAAAAACTGGTTTTGTTGGTTTTTTTTTTTTTTTTTAAATAAATTTAATTATTAAATTTAGCATTGAAAAATTTATTAATAATTTTGAAGATTAACTTATTTTAGTTTTTGAATAAATAAAAAATTTATGAACTAAAAAAAAAAAAATACAAAAACAAACATGGTTTAAAATTGGAATTTTATATTATTCGAATTTTTTTCAAAACTAACAAATCACAAATTTATACATTTATTTTGCAAATTTTGTGCCGTGGTACTGTGTTTATAAAAATTAAAAATTTATACCAACATTATTAGTTAAGTGATTTTTAAAAACTATAAAATTTATAAACTCTTTATCAATTGTGTTATCAGATATAGTTTATCAGTTTTGTTTAATGATTCATGCAAAAATTGATAATTTAGAAAAAATAAAAATAAAAATTGTTGACTTGCAGTTTATATAGTTATTAACGGAAAAAATTCGCAAAACTTTAAATAAATCCAGTTTTTCACAATGTATAATATAAAAATAAAAATCACAAATCAAAAACATTTAAAAAAAAAAAGTCACTTACTGATTTTTCTGCATTTTTTATTTTACAATTTAAAAAAAAAAAAATCAATATATTTTATTCCGGAATGTAATCCTTACAAGTTTTAATTTAGTAAAATTAAAATACTAAAATTGTTTGTTTTTTTACTTTATTATTATGAAAAAATTTATTCTTATTGATGATGCTTCTATAACGTTTTAACTCTAAATGAAAATTAATCAAATACATGATAATTTTTATACAGAACACTTTTCTAAAGCTTTATTAATACAATACAATAACATATTAATGACAAAAATATAATTGATCCTCTGCATGTACAGCACTCACCCCTTGAAACAAATACATATACATACATACGAGTACACGTGTAAAAGTAAAAAAACGAAAATAAATTTATATTTTGTAGTTTTGATATTTTTTCTTAGAATTTTTGGATCTTGGACATACTTTTCACTTTAAGCTACTTAATAATCATATTTATCGTTAATAAATTACATTTAAATGTATTCGAATGTATATTCTATACATATATATGAGTCGTTTATTTTGAAAGTGAGTCAAGTCCATTCTTCAAATGAAAATAACAATCAAGTTGAATTAAATAGCATGTAGATTTTGGTTTGTTGACAAGAAAATAAAATTATATGACAATATTTCCATAGATTGGACAAAAAATTTAAGCTAAGTACATAGCTATTACATATAGAAAATCCATAGAATATGAAACAGAAAATGGACTTATCCCACTTTCAATGAACAATTCATTGTATGTATACCGTACTCCGTAGCATACACTTCTTGAAATCGTTCAAATAATAAACACAAAAATACATAATGAGGAGGTCAAAAGTTAACTGATCAGATCATTCAGAAATTAATGATAAGTTTTAGAATCAAGTAAATAAAAAAATAAAATAGTATGTATTATGGTAAATCATACACAAGAGATGTACATTCATAATGACTTTTAAAAAAATGGATAATCTGATAATAATTGGAATATTATAAAAAAAAACAACACGCTCTTGAATTACTAAAATACAGCATTGGCATGTTAGGCTTTTCACTTTCATATATTATTTGAATTATTTCATAAATGAGCCGAATTGATGAGATAACATAAAAATCGCTTTTAATGGAAACACAGTTAAATTATTTAAAGGAATACGGAATACCCATACAAGTACAGTTGCAGTAAAATAATAAATTTTAATGATAAATTTGTTTTTTTATACAAAAAAAAAAAAAGAACTGATGAACTGTGAATTTACTGATGAGAAATTGAAAAATATTATAATTTTCATGAAACCAATTGGTATTTGATAATTTACGTTGCGTTTATTGATATTTTGAAAATAATGATTATTTTTTAAGATTATAAATTTATAAATATACATTCTATTTTGAAATTTCTTCGATACAAAGTACATATTTTTTCAGCGTTTTAGAAAACACCACAGTACCTATGTGTAGATGTTATTTAGATAAGATTAAAATTGTATGCAAAAGGTGAAAGTAAACAATTGAAGGGTGAAGGTTAACAGCAAGCAAATATTGTACATATTTAAAAAGTAGATTATGTAGGTAGGTGGTACCTATACTATTTTTCTTTTTGAAAGTCAGTATTGTGCTTATGGAAGCAGTACCCGATGAGTTTTTTGCCTTGGTAATATTTAATGTAAAATATTTCCCTCGACTAAAATTGAGATCTGATTACCCCACACACGAGACAGATTTATTCAAACAATTTGTGAAAGAATATACTTAGAAATTGACTTATTGAAAAACAACCTACACATTTGTGTTTTTTTCTTCTCTATTTATTTATTAAAAGTATTCACACTTTCAATGACATAAAAAATTTTCTTTTGTTACAAATTTTTTGAATCAATTTGAAAATAACTGTGAGAAAATTTAAAATTAAATTATAAATAATAATCTACTGAAAATTAATCGAATTGAATTGAATAAAAAATAAATCGAAGATAAAAAATTTCAAATACGTAGAATATATTTAAAAAAAGAAAAAAATCACATAAATTTATTGAAATCTATAATATATTCAAAGATTACAATTTCAAAATTAGATTTGTTTTTCTGAGTAATTAGGTATGTGCTTTGCATTATGTACAAAAGTATTTTTTTTTTTTTGTTTACAGAAATTATATTAAAAATTATAATAAGTGCTCATTAATTATAAAATTCCTATTTATGTAGTGTAATAAATAATTAAATCTGGTAATTAAATATTTTTTTTTTGCTGTAATAAGTAATAGAGTTATGTATTAAATAATAATTGTAAATATAATTGTTGCTGTAGTTTTTATAAAAATATGTACATATTTAATTATGCTAGAAATATTAGAATAAACCCTTAACGATAGAACGTCGTTACAGAAATTCTAGTCTATCTAATGTTTCTAAGCGTGGTGATCAAATCCAAATGCTTTTTAAGACTTTCAAATAGCTACAAATTAATTTTCATTTTTGTACTATTTTCTTATCGTTTAAAATAAAGTGCTATGCATGCGCCACACATGGTAACATCATATACGAATACGACCCACTTATCCATATTATTTTCTTGTTCGATATGCTTTAAATAATCTTTAACTCCAGAACAGTGCAAAGAGCGACTTCAAAATGCCATTGATGATCAAGCTCCATATACTTATAATATAAGCACTATATCCTATATGTTATGTTATTATGTTGGTATGTAAATTTTTATCATGGACGATTTTTTCCGGGTGACGAGCTTCGTGAAAGTTGGCCTTCAATAGCAATCACTGATGAAAATGTGATTGCTAATTGCTATTCAGCGCAAGATTCAAGAAAAAAGTATTACTTGTAAAGAATTTGGAGTAGGTATCTGTTGATATTGACATGAGTCAAATTCAAACGATTTTCCATGACTATTTGTTTGTGGGAAAAAAACTAATCTGTTGCCGTTGGACACCATATTTGTTAACGCAGAAGTAGAAAAATATGAAAAAATTCGAAATTTTAAAAGAATCCAACGAATTAGTGATAACGTAGAACATTCAAACCAAAAGCAATTTAATAGCAACGCTTCAAATTGACTGTTAAAAATAAAAATTCAGTGTGAATTATGCACATTCATATGTATGTACATTGTACATATTCATGAAAGCTTTAAAGAGCTATTTCATGAAAAATTAGGTATGTAAAGTATGTAGGTACACATTTTTTTATTACAGAAAGCTAGAAACAAAATGTAAAATTCATAGGAAAGGTAATATTTTACAAAGAATTATGTATGAGAAATACAAATAGACTAAAGTCCAGAAAGGATGAAGATTTAGATACTAAATTAAAATTTCAGTATCTATGAAGAACGAACGTGATTAAATTTGCGCAAACTGCCCTGCACATTATCCAATTTAAACGGTAATAGATGAAAATAAAAATCTACAGACACTTTCCAATCACATTTTTTTAAATAAATAATTTTCAAAATCAAAGCACTCAAATTATGACCATAAGTTTTCATCTTGAATTTTCTCTTTATATATTTTTTTATTTATCTTTTATTATTTCCTTCATTAAAACATGACATATACAATTGAGAAAAACAGAAAATCATATCATATTACATTATATCATTAGTTTTTCGCTACCTATTCTGATATCGACGTTTCAAATATCTTTGATGTATGCGAGTAGTTAAAAAAAAGCTATCTAAGTATATATCATATCACTTGCATATGTTTTGAAAACCATCACATGAATGAATATCTTCTAACAATGTTACAAGTTACATTTTACATTAATTTTGTTTGATTACACTTTGGCTGTATTCCCAAACGTTTATTTGCTTTGCATTGCGATTGCAATATTACAGTCATGATATATTGTTGAAAAAATTTATACTGCGTATAGTAGCATCGTAATTATTCACGATGCGCTTAGTTGCTTGAATTTTGTCGTCAAAAAATAGCACTTAAGTTTTGAAATGGGATGCTTTGTCATCACTATGTATGGTTGACTTTTTAAAACTTTTGACATAGTAAAAAGACAGTTATAAGCCGTTCCTAAACGTCTATACAGCCTTTATTTTAAGGTGGCTTTATACTATATGATTTATCATATGACTTTTTTCATGACTAATGTAATTTGTTTTTATAACAACAACAAATTACATTAATCATACAAAAAGTCATATGATAAATCATATAGTGTAAAGCCACCTTTAATCTGGTTTTTATGTAATGCGTGTACACTAGAGTGTCCCTTATTTTTCAACTTTCAGATTCTCAGGGTGCTAACCCCTAATTTTTTTCGTTCTTCAATTTAAAGTAGAAATACCAAAAAAAACAGGTAAATTTAACATCATTTACCCGTGCCGATTTCACTGTGATTTTTTTTTTTTTTGAAAAATGAAGATTTTGTGCACTTTACCCTATACCTTTTGCCCTAGTTAACGCTTTTTTTTTCATTCGTTTCGTTTGTGTGGAAGAGAACCTTTCAAGGAATATACTACCCAAGTTTCAACTTCCTACTACTCCGGAAACATATTTTTTTAAGGCACAAAATGGTCTTCAAAAATTTTTCAACATTATATGGGAGGTAGTAAAATTAAACATATTATGTTAGTAAGTATGTTCGCAAATTTGAATATCTCTGGACCTCGTGATCCGATAATCTTGAAATTTCTGCAGGGCGTTCTTTTTGTCATTCCTTATAAATTTTTCTTTTGAACAAAAAAGACCCCTGTAACAGGGAGCGAGCTGCAAGGCACCGAAGAAAAAAACTCCTTCCATCTATGTTAAGGAAATTTTTGTAGACCTTTTCGTGCCTTTAAAAAAATATGTTTCCAGAGCAGTAGGAAGTTGAGTTGTGGCCAGGATATTTCTTGAAGGGTTCTCTTCTGAATAAAGTTTACACGAAAAAAATTTGTTAACTAGGGCAAAAGTTGTAGGGTAAAATGTACAAAATCTTAATTTTCCAAAAAATTAAGATTTTTCCCTTCTACCTTCTGCTCTGGGAACATATTTTTTTAAAGGCACGAAAAGGTCTACAAAAATAGATGGGAGGAGTTTTTTTCTTTGGTGCCTTGGAGCTTGCTCCCTGTTGCAGGGATCTTTTTTGTTCAAAAGAAAAATTTATAAGGAATGACAAGAAGAACGCCCTGCAGAAATTTCAAAATTGTCGGATCACGAGGTCCAGAGATATTCAAATTGAAATCTGATTTTTGAAGAAAACGTGCTAACATACGAACTTATATTTTCAGTACATTTTCTTAGGTAAAAAGAACCCTTTGTCGGCACGGGTAAATAACTTTCAAAAATTATGAAATTTTAGAATTTTAATTATTTTGTAATAAGTAAAAAAATTGAGGGGTAGCACGCGAGTTTCCAAAAAAAAATTTTTCGTAGAATAAATAAGTGACAGTCTAGTGTACACTCTACGTACCTACATAGATATAACTAGCTCAATTATTTAATAAGTTGTTTAATTTTACGATAAGATAAGTATTAACAGTGCATTTTATCTTTGACTAAGCAATAATAGCAACAATAGCCCTATTTTAATCTAATCTAATCTAAGCTCTTGTATATACTTAAGTATACATAATTATTTTAACTTAACTGGATTTGAAAAAAAAAAATACTAGCAATGTTTTTGTTTATATAAGCTTTTCAATTACATTTTGTGGTGAATGGTGAACGTGTTATTGATTTTTATTCAATTTAAATTATAGCTGTTGATCTTGAAAATTTAAATACAGTTTAACTTCACTATTCAACACTTCTACCATATTTTAGAAACTTTAAAGAAAAAAAATTATGTTAAGCACGTAAAGTTGAAAAAAATGATATTGTTGCACTTTCTGATGGAAGACATTGTCCAAATGCTTCAAGTAATAGAGGTTCCTCTCTAACAGTTTGTAAATAATCATCAAAGGATACCTAAAATAAATTCAATAATCACAATAAGAATTTGAAAAAAAAAAAAATACTAGAAAACATATGTATTTTACCATCCCATCTTTATCTATATCAAATTTTTTCAAAACAATTTCTACTAGATCTTTAACACCTTCATCAGGATCTTCATCTTGTGGTTGTTTTATTAAAGAATTTCTCAATAATGTGAACATTTCATCTTTTGTAATAAATCCATCTGCATTTAAATCATAAACTCTAAAACAAAATGCTGCTTTCTCATTTAATGTTCCTCTTAAAAATATTGATAAACCAATTAACCATCCTTCGAGTCGTATTGGAGTTCCTTCATGATCCTTATCCCATGCACAAAATATTCTTTCCATTAATGTTTCTTCAGTGACAATATCAAAAGTGCTATGTAATAATTCACGAAAAACAATTCTGTCGATTCCCTGATGTTGGTTGGATCAAAAGTATTTTAAGAACAAAATTTACAAAAATATTCCTGAAATCAACAATAAATAGTTCTTACTTCCACCATAGAAGTTGGTTGGGCTATAACAGAATTTGCTGCACCGGCGGATAACGTTCTGGAAGTTAATTGGCAATTTGATACTAATTTTTTATATATTTGACATAGAGCCTCTAATTCCAATCTGAAAATAATTAAAGTAGTTAAATAAGGTACCTATAGTTAAAAATATTTAACTTAGAAAACAAACAACTAAATATGTACTAGAAAAAACCAACTTTGTAAATTTTGTCCTTTTCTTGATCGTTTCTAAAGTTTTTGGATATAATTTAACTTTAGTGTCCACTTTTTGACGTCTTTCTGATTTTTTTGAATCAGACATGTTGACTGTTCCTTGTTGAATGGTCGTTTTTCTTCCACTAGTTATAAACATGGATAGGCTTTTCATGATTACTGCTCCTTTTGAGCAAATTGGATTAGAAGAAGGAGGATTTTGGGGATTTTTACCACCCGCAGAAACTCCAATACTATCATTACTTTCATTTCCACTTTCTTCTATTCCTATATTATCAGTCATGTTTTCGCTTTTACTTTCACTACAGGTGGGTGGTATAACAAAAACACACAATATGAGTTATGTTATATGTATAGGTATGTATGTATGTATGTATGTTTTGTATTAGAAAAAGCTTAAATTCGTTAACGTTAATTGATGATGGCTTGTTTTTTTTCTTTTTATATTCGTGGTAGTTAGCGATAGCGGTAGCATTAGCTGAAAAAAAAAATTCTTTTTACAATAATATCGTTGATATGTGTTCGATTTAAATGAATTTTGGAAAATAATGGGAGTAATGACTGTGAAGAAAAAGTTTATTCGAAGTTTTTTTTATTTTACAATTCTAATGCTGAAACATAATAGATATGTACATTATACATATGTACCTATATGTACATATGATATATTGAAACATATTGTATTAAATTTATGTCGAAAATGTGGAATGGAAATTCATATTTTTAAAAATGAAAAGAAAAAAGTAGAAGATATTCGACATTTCAGTATTCAAAAAATAAAACATATTGTGAGCCATGTCTATACATATAGTGTATTTCATGAACGGTTTATTTTTTTTAAATACTTTACAAACTTTATTTAATCCATCGCATACTATCATGACTTGTCTAATTTTATTGAATAATTTGTTTTTTTTTTAATATTTTCATTTTATTGGTTTACTTATATGCTAATGTTTGATCGATTTGTCATTAAATTTTTGTTCATTTTAAAACATGAAATTCATATGTGAAATACATTTATGATTTGTGAATATCATAAATAAAAAGGATACTCCAATATCATTATGATTATAAATTGGTTATACATTTATTTTTAAATATACATATATACTTTTACAACCGTTAACTGTACCTATCAACGGCGGAGGGTGGTATGGTTCAGGGTGTTCAGTGAACACCCTAAAATTGTTATGAACCTGATCATTAAAATTTTCTAATTACATTCGAAAACAATTTTTTTTTGTAACAAGAAAAGTAATTTTTTAATATATGTATTAGTAAAATCATCATAATATATCAAAATTATCAAAAATATTTTTTTACTTTTCGTTTCTCTTTTTTTCTTCATAGAGTTTTGTATGCAAGGTGTTCACATTTCAAAGTGAACATTAGAAAAATCGTACTACACCATTATATTCGTTTATATTTTTCTCTTTTCAAATTCGTTTTTTCATACATCAGTCAGGCAGGTTCATATTTTAAAATGAACCCAGTACAAAATGTACAATACAGTATCCACAGAAAATTACAAGAGAATAATATTTGGTTACTTCATTTCGTTTCTCTTTTTTCTTCATAGAATTTTATATGCAAGGTGTTCACATTTTAAAGTGCACACTACACCATATAAAGCAATAATATTTTTCTCTTTTCAAACTCGTTTTTTCATACATCATCAGTCAGGTACAGGTTCATATTTTAAAGTGAACACCAATACCATAGTAGAATATTATGAGAAAATATTTTTTTTCATTTTCGTTTCGTTTCTCTTTTTTTCTTCATATAATTTTATATAGAAGGTGTTCATATTTTAAAGTGAACACCATAGTAGAATATTATGAGAAAATATTTTTTTTTCATTTTCGTTTCGTTTCTCTTTTTTTCTTCATATAATTTTATATGGAAGGTGTTCATATTTTAAAGTGAACACCATAGTAGAATATTATGAGAAAATATTTTTTTTCATTTTCGTTTCGTTTCTCTTTTTTTCTTCATATAATTTTATATAGAAGGTGTTCATATTTTAAAGTGAACACCATAGTAGAATATTATGAGAAAATATTTTTTTTTACTTTTCGTTTCCTTTCTATTTTATCCTTCAAATAGTAATACTATTCATTTTTTGAAAATGAACGTTGTTATTTTCCTTACTAGATGTTACCTTTTTTATTTGAAGAAAATTAAAATTAATAAATTCAATTTCATTTAAATTTAAATTAATACAACTTTTTTATTAGATAATAATTCAAATTGTGTGTTTCGTGGTGAAAAATTTCTTTTAGTTGAAGCTGGAAGGTAAAAAATAAATAGATTGTTTTTCTCGGGGTAAAAATTTAAAAAAATAGTTCGAATTTGAAACAGAATTTTTTGTCGTTGGTAGTTTAAAATTTTGATTATTAAATATTTCACATGAAAAATTAAACAGTTTTTTTTTTAAATTTTGTAAAGATGGATAAGAACGCGGAAAATGCTTCTCTTTGTATTTGCGTCATTGAAAATCTTGAAGACAAAACATAGAAGAAAAATCGTTGATAATTAAAAAAAGGAGACCCACGCATATTATGGAAAATTTAAAGGCAGCTTTTCAATGAAATTTTAGACACTATTATAATGCAACTGGAAGTACGCTTTGAAAATATGAAAGATTAAAATTTTATTGAGTTGTTAGACGCTCAAAAATTTCATAAGTATTCTGAAATCTTCCCAATAACTGAATTAAATGCGTTAATAGCTGCATACCCAGAACAATTTGATTTTTTAAAACTGCAAAATGAACTTACTGTCATTTATAATAAAAATTCCTTTTTTTCTAACCTGCCAGTACCTGAAATTTAAAAAAATATTTTACGCAACAATCTCAAAGCTACGTTATCCGAAGTTTTCAAATTAAGTTGTTTAATTACAACTATTCCGGTAATTCCGGTAACTACAGCTAGCGCTGAGAGATCTTTTTCTTGTTCAAAGAGAATTAAAACATATTTGCGAAATTCGATGGCACAAAATAGGTTGACGGAGTTAGCTTTGATATCAATTGAAAAAAAATTATTAAACGAATTGAGAACTAGGCCAGATTTTCACGAAAAAGTTATTGAGAAATTTTGCGAAAGGACAAGAAAAATTGAATTTGGGATGAACATTGAAGTGCAAAAAAAGTGATATTTTCGTTTATTGTATTTTTTATACAATAATGTATATTATTACTTTATATTTTTTTATGCTTTGTTTTTGTTATTTTTTTTTTTTTTGTTATATTTTTATTGAGTTGTTTAAGTGGGATAGGCCTAATGAAAAATTGGAAATTTTAAACGGATTTTTGAGTTTTTCTTTCTATTTTTTACACATTTTTCTCTTTAGGGAAACCGACCACTTTATATCGGTTAACGCTCTGACAGCGATACCTCTTGGGTGGAGTGGAAACTCGTGTTTTAAATTATTTTGAATAGAAACAAAATATAACTTTCATTTCTTTTAGAAATCTGAACACCCGGAAAAATACTACTGGCTCCGCCACTGGTACCTATGTATATTATTTTGACAGTTAAAGTTAAACTATATATGAGATACAAACTCGTATATGGAGATTCACAAGAATTTTTGATTTGAAAAGTTATAATTTATTGTTTTTATTTTTATTTTTATTTATTAATAAACGTATGAGATTTTGTCATGCATATTATTTTTTTTATTAAAAGAAAAATTTATATCAAATAAATTCAATCAAAAAAGAAAAAAAAACACATTTCGTTTTTATTAAATTCAATGTACCTACTCGTATAAACTAGAACTTTTTAATTCACATACAAAAGTTAATAAAAAATACTTTTTAAAAAGGATATTATTTATGTCATTCTTTATCCATCATGTTGTTTTTCATTTATTTTCAAAAAGGTATACAAAATTTATTTCCATCTATTTATTTGATATCACTGTGGTTTTTGTTCTCAAACGAGAATGACCGAAGAATTTTAAATTTATAAATTTTTTTTTTTTTTAAGTAAGTGAAAAGATTACAAAATTTACAAACATTTTTAAAAAAGAAGTACAAAACTAATTTTGAAATTCATTTTAAATGAAAATAAATGTCCTTTATGCATAAAGATAGATTCCATTCTATATTCTATAAACGTGCGTGATAATTTTCTATTTTTTTTTTTTTTGAATATAAGAAAAAAATATAGAAAAAAATAAAATACAATGAACCATGCTGCTATTTAACATCATTAGTATAATATTAATTTATTTCCGATTGAAAATTATAGTCATGTAAAAATACAACCACAATTGAAATTAAACAGTTATAAATTTAGTTTACCAATACAGTCAGTGCAGTGTTGTAAATATGTATATAGTTTATGTGAATTCTAACACATTTTCACTTGTCTTTCCTTTTTTCAATCATTTAATAACTTTTTATTCTTATTTTCTTTTTTCAATTAATCTACTTGAGTAAATCACGAATTTTTTTTTATTACGGAAAATCAGAAAAACAATTTTAAACTTGTTTATTAGTTGTTAAGGCAACAAGCAAAAATTCCATATTTTTTCCATCCGAAAACAAATGCAGGTGAAAGATAAAAACAAAATTAATTATAACTTGCAGACTAATTTTTTTAGGATTTCACATAAAATCGGCAAAAAAAAATCATTTGATCAACTAATAATGACTAGTTAAGTTGCAATTAAAAAATATAAAAATTTCAATATCCTTCAGCTGTTAAAGCTCTAATACATTTTTTTTTAAATAATTTTTAATTGTAGGATTTCTCTAAGCTGTTTTATGCACATTTTAGAATTAAAAAGAATTTCGTCCCAGAACAGAAACAATTGACAAAAAAGAGAGATCAATCTGTTTATTATCGTAGTCATATATGATTGATTGGCTTAGAAGCCAATGTGATTGGGTCCATATTTTCTAATTTTTATTCTTTTTGGATATCAAAGGATCCACTCGTTGCTCCACTCTTCTGAATTTGTTATTAATGTACCTATAACAATTTCAAAAACCATTTTGAATGAGTCCGGTTTTACATAAATTTTGAAATAAAAACTAAGGCCTTTTTCACGAATTCAATTTGCGTGCACGATCTGATGCAATCTTGCGTCAAGTTATGCATGACAGCAACTAAAGCAAATATTTATGGCAGATATCTTACAATCGTGAACACTATATGCGCAAATATGATATCGTAAATAGCATGCATATGCACGCAAATATGAATTCGTGAAAAAGGCCTAAATAATGCTAAAATAAATATAAATCAAGCATTATACTGTTTGCAAAAGGTAAATCAATTTCAAAAGAAACAAGTAAAAAATGGTCAATCTGTTAAAATTATGTCTCCAATAAAACACAACTTTTACAGAACATTAAAAATAACACATGTAGATAAAAGTTTAGATAATTTAGAAGATGTTTGTTATGATGATTAAACATATATTATTATTTTTTTTATATGAATATATTTCACCAATAAAGCGTATGAGTTGTACTCTTGTACTATTTTCACAATAAATTTTCAGCTATTGTCCCAATAAATACCTACATTTTTGTTTTCACATCCCATACATATTTTTGTATTATTGTAGAGCTTATACTTTAAAAAAAAAAACATTTAATATAGTTTTCTGATCAATTTTTTGTTTAATAGACTTAATTATATTGGCTTCTGAGCAACTCATATGTGGATGAGATGTAAAGTTTCCAGGTTCACAGGTTAACTAAAAAAACAAAGACGTTGGCTTCTCTGTGGAACAGATAAGGTTATAAGATGTTCAGAATCCATAAAACAGAGAAAAGATTACTTTATGGATTAAATATATGATTTAGCATATGAAACATATTTCTCCATACTTTTTTTTTAAACAAAAATGAATTATGGAAAAAAATACAACATGGAGTCCTTTTTTGTTTAAAAGTTTCTAAGAAACATTTCAAATTTTAAAGGCTCACGCTAAATAATACATTTTTCTTATTTAAAAATATTGCTATTGTGAAAAAATCATAAAAATACGTTATTTTTTAAAAATATACACTTAGAAAACTGGAACAAAGATTTCCTTTCAAATAAAAAAAAAAAAGTGTGTAAATAAAAATGAAAACTATAATTTATCAAATGAAAATTGATTTTATTATCAAAACGGTTACTGTTTTTTTTATTTTAAATTTCTTTTTCTTTATTTTTAATAATATGAATTTGTTGTTTTTTTTTTCTTTTTACATGTATCGAAAATAAGTTTCACATATATATTTTTTTTTTAAGTTCAATCAAAAAGTTGTAGTTTGTTATTTTCTCGTTTATTTAATAAAGTTTTATGTTTTTTTTTTTTAATTATGTTCAATAGTAATTTATTGTTGTTTTGTATTTGATGTTGTTAGATTTTTTAATTATGCAGATTAATTGTTTGATTTGATTTTTTTTTTTTTTGCTTCTTATTCATTCATTTTCGTTTAACCGTTCTACAACTATTTAACATTTATATTATTTTTTCGGTAACTTTTTATTTTCTTCTTATTTATTTATTTTTATCATGTTTTACTTCAAATGTGCTTTATTATTACAGAATTTTAATTTAATTATTATTATTATTATTTTTCATTTCTTTATAAATAATTATTCCGTATTTTAATGAAAATTTATTAATTCATTACATACATATTTTTTTGTTTTTTTGTTTGTCTTCACTATTACAATTAAATTTTATTTTTCTTTAAAATTAATAATAGTCGTACAATATAATTAATAATATAATATAATGTTAGAAGTACAACGAATTTATATTTTAATATTTTAAATCGCAACTTACTTAAATGTTAAAATTTGTTTCGTGCCTTTTTTAATTTTTTTTTATTTACTTTTTCTTCAATTTGATTTTTTATTTTTTCTTTATACGAGTATAAACATTTTAATTTTCGTTAATTTTTTTTTTTTTAAATTTTATAATTTAATACCGATTAATTCATATTAAGTAATTAAAAATAATTTTTATTTATCTTATTTTTGTTAATTTTATAAATTTAACATGCCTTCTAAAAGGAACATAAAATTGTTTTTGTAATTTAAAAAAAAAAAAAAACAAACAAATATATTGAAAGTTAAAATTGTTTATAGAACAAATTAAAATATTGGAAAATCAAGAATAAAAATTCTTTTCTTTTTTTCTCTCTTTTTATTATTTGTAAATTAAAAAAGGCGTTTCTTATCAATAAATTATAATTATCATAATTATTTTTTTTTTATACAACATTTTTTCTTTTCGTTTCAATTTCTTATCCAAATTATTTTGTCCAAAATAAAAATTAAAGAAAAAAAAAATTATAATTTTGTTTGTTTCAATTTTTATTTAATTTTCATTTTTTATATAACAACCGATATTATAACTCCATATCTCTCGCTTCATCTTCACTAAAATCGGACATACTAGATTCACTATCAGAACTTTCACGTTCTTGTTGGGCACGTAATGCTTCTTCGGTGGCAAATCTTTGGACATAATCAGTTACTTTCTTTTTATATTCTTCTGGTTCATGTAAATATAATGCAGCTGCATCACGATTTAATGGATCTACTGGATTTGGATATGTTAATAATTGTGGTAAAAATGATTCAAATATATTTGATAAATCATATAATGCTGTCCATGCTTGATTAATAACATCTAAACAAACTGTTCCAGATGACTCATCAATATTTGGATGATATATTTTATTAACAAAGCCTATACTAGGTGATTTAAATGGATAATTATCTGGAAGATAAACACGAACTTTCCAAACACCACCTTCATATGGTGTACCATGTGGTCCAAAAAATTTAACATGAAATTCATTTAGACCACCTAATATTGTCACCTCATGTTTACTTTCAATGAGTTTAATGACATCATTGTCCATACGTCGTTTACCTGCACTTGGTGAGGACATTTCTGAAATAAAAAAATAACAATTTAAAATAAAGTTAATCAATTTAAAGTTTATTGAAGAAAAAAAAAGTATTCACAGACTGAAATCGATCTTGACTTAATAAAACAAATTGAAATAAGAGATTGGGTCGCCGAAACAAATATAAAAAAAAAATTTAACAATGGGTCATTCAACTTGTAAAATTTTTTAAAAATTTATTTAAATAAAAACGAAACGAAAACTTATTTTGTCTGTAACAAAATAGGCGGTATTTATTATTATTTTAATTTAATAAAAACATCAGTCAAAACATTAAAATTAAACATATGTAAACTATATGTAACACAAATCTTTTATTTGTGTAATTTGATTGAATGTAAACAATTTCTACACACTTAATTAGGTTTATGAAAAGTAACGAAGAAAAATAAGTAAACAAATAAATGAACATTAGACTGTATCAAATGTGTAAATCCAATATCATGAATAAATAATGATTTTTAATAAATATGTAACTAATGGAAAAAAATTCAACAAACATTTCAAATAGAAAAGATTTGAGAAAAAATACATGTCCTAATTATTTTAGTTTATTATTCGTATTATCACTTCAAAAAAAATTGATTCTTGTTTTCTTTTCCTGATATGACTAAAAATGGTAAACATAAAAATTTAAATTTTATTTACTTTTAATTGATTATTAGGAAGTTCAATTAAATTTAATCTATGTTGATTTAATTATGATTTTAAAGAATATAAATTGATCTTTTCCCTTACGAGTTCTTAAACATTAAACATAATTTTGAAAATATACAAACATTCATACATATATTCATGGAAAATTTAAATTTTAATTTTCAAGCTGTTTATTCTGAATAATAATCGTATGTTCATTTTATTAAAACAGTTTTCTCAAGAAAATTCAACTGAAATGCATAAATCTATCTACGATTATAAATCGTTTGGATTGGAATTAAATTAATGTAATTTTAAAAAAGTAGAAAAAAAAATGTTTTTTTTTTCGGACGAAACAATAAAAAAAATAAAAAAATCAAGAAATAAATAACACCTCATGAAGTTATCTTTTAATTTTGTTTTTAAAAGGGCTTTGAAAAATACAATTTTTTGATTAAATGATGCCACCTTTTGAATAATTTCATTTAAACTATGTAGGTACCAATACCAATATAGCAGACATGTTTAAGTAAAATCAAAAAATTCTACTTTAATTAATATTTCGTTTAGATTATGTTTCAAAATGAATTTCAAAAGCATTTTTATAATAGGACTATGTATGTATATGTTGTTTTTTTTTCCAAAAAAAAATCAGAAAGTTTGAAAAAATTAAATTTGAAATATGATTTTATTTTTAATAATTTTCATGTAATATGTAGCTATAAATACGTATACGTCTACATACATGCATTTAATTTGAACAATGTAAAATTTGTATCTATTAGAAATTGTAACAAAAATAGCTTTGAAATGATTTAGTAATCAAATGATGCGTCAAATTGAATACATACTTCATGATTACATATCTTTTATACATTATTCTACTAAACTAACTAATTGATGAATATTATACATATTTATATATTATGTACATGTACATACTGTTTATAAAATGATATTTGAAAAATTTTTTTGGAGGACTATTATAATATTTATAAAGTACATAAAATTATAACAAATAGCAAATCGACCACACACAATTTTTAAAGCTTAAAAACTCACTGACAAAATGACAAGGTGAAGTGACGAGAATATACATTATGTACATATATAATAACAAATATCAGCTGGTTTTTCTTTTGCTAGATAGCTTGCCGTCAGGTTAATTTGACGTAGTTAAAAAAAATATACTATATGTACATATAATATATGTAATCATCAATTTACTTATATAAAAATGTTATACTAAATGGTAGATGGTTTGTTTATATGCTACATCTAACAGCTGTTTTATAATTTTAATGAGAAAAACTTTATATACATAGGTATAATGTATCTCTATTACATATATAACTATAAAATATGTATACTGTATAGTATGTATTTTTATTTACCTGCCCGTATGATCTGAGATATAAAATAAATGTTTTATTTTTCAATTTAAAAACTGTTGCATTTTAACATTTATTTTTGCTATTTAAATTTTATATAGGTGCCTAGTTTGTAAAAAAAAAAAATTCAAATAATATATCAGTAGGTATTTACTCATAATATGCAAATAATCGATTAAAATAAAGAAAATTGCATGTGTGTATGTATCTATATAATGTATATATATGTATATTGAAAAAGGTGTAAGTAAATCTTATGTACATATTTATCTCTGATACTTATTTACTTTATATTATATAAAATAGCTATAGTATCTATTATACATAGGTATAGTTAATAACTTTGGGAAGTCATCTGTTTTGTTATGTGACACACATGAATTACATATACGTTATAAATTTTTTTTTTGTATTTTTATTTTGTAATTTTTCTATATTAATTTTGAATCTTTTGTTTTAAAACGTGTTTTTTTTTTAAATCACACCACTGCTGACTGACAGAAACACTAGAAATAGAAAATTGTGAATAAATAATTAACAAAAAAAAAATAAAAACAATTTTCATTTTATAAGTAAAATGAATTAATAATAAATATACATATTATAAAGTTTATTTAACACATGTGTGTAGTAAGTTAGCTATTTTGGTCAAAACAAATGTATAATGTGGATGGGGTATTATACGAAGTAAATTGAACGTGAAGATATTTTATTTACTTATTCATTTGTATTTCTTTTTTTTTCCTATTATTTATTACACACTTTGTTGTTTTTTTAATTTTCGTCTACTTTTTTATTTTTTTTAAATTATACATTTTTCCTATTACACTACGATGGGAACTTGGGAAGTTCATAATTTGTATTTTAATACATATGAAATCAAGGACAGAACATGCGCGTATACCTATTTTATTGATGAAATTATATGTATGTATTTATTTTTTTTAAATATATGTATGTACCTAAATTACATATATACCTAGTTCTTTGTCTCTTTATTTTGAAAAATAATAAAATATTCTGATGATATGAGCGATATCTATCACATGTGTGCAAATATCATTGTCGAACTATTCAGGAAAAGATAAAGATTTTTAAAAGAGACATGAATTTTTGTTGTTATAATAATAAATTAAAGTGAGTCATAATTAAAATCTTAAATTGTAATCTTACTGCGTGAAATTTCCGTATGTTCGAGAGCATGAACTTATAAATAACATGAACATGATATGATTTAAGATGAGATGATCTTAAAAAATGAAAACAAAGGGGAAGAAAAAATGTCAACAAAACAATAATCATAACAAAAAAAAAACACAGACTCACGCACATACACACAAAACCATTGAAATAAAAATTTAATGCATAATTTATAAAATAAAAATAATGGAGAAGAGAAAGGGAATTTTGAAACGTTTAACATTGAATTTAGAAATTTCGCAATAATGAAATAAAAAACTAGTTGCTGCAAAAAAAAAAAAAGATTTTTTTTTACCTTTTTTTTTGATTAAACAACAATACTTGATGTATCCTCCTCAACGTGTTTTCCCCTCAGCAATTCTGAAAATTCAATTGACTTTTTTCTTTTGTTTTCCGATAATTCTATCCTTTATTTTCCAAGAACAAAATAAGATATTTCGTTTTTTTTCACTTTTTTTGCTTTTTAATTTCGTATTTATTTTAAGTAAATTGCTACAAATATAAAACAAAATTTCCTTAAATAGCAAAATGATTTGTGTACAGAGTACTATTTTTATTTAATCGAAGAAAAAAAATCACTTCACGTTCATATTAAATGTGAGGAAGAAAAATGTGAAATAATAAAACAATTCTTCTCTTTTTGCAAAAACAAAAATCTTCCTTCCCTTTTATTATTTTTTATCACCTATAGTATGATAATTGATAATAGAAGACAATGCGTTGTATTATATTTTTAATACACTTTTTAAAATTTACTTTTTTCCATCTTTATTCTTTTCTTATTCAATCTAAATTGATTTTACAAAGAAAACATTTATTACTTTAAAATTCAAAGAACTAATTATAAATTTGAAATTGTAAAAAAATTATGGAGAAAATCTAATTCGAAATAAAAGAAATCTGACTTTTCACCACCAACCACCAAAAACCAAATCAATTAATCTGACAGTTTGAAAGAAAATTGATGACAGCTGACAGTTTAAATTTGGAAATTTTAGGGAAATTATTGAATAGTATTGCCGTTGGTAGTGAAAAACAGAAAAGGAAATTTCGAATTTAGGAGCTTATTTTAACAGTTTATACGGTGAAAAAATAATACGGATTTTGGATTAAATTGGGAGTAGCGTAGAAACGGTAAAATTGGGATTAAAAAAGTACATGCAAACGTTGATATTTTTATACTTATAGTATACATATTATTCTTCTTCCACATAAAAAAAAGAAGAAGAACGTGACAGCTTCACTTTCACCATAAAAATTAGAATCCGCCATATTGCATTTTACCTCACACATACATATAAAAAAATTGGGATTAAACCGATATAAATTGGGCTTAAGCTAAAATCCGAATTATCGAGTTTATACGACAAAAAATTGGGAGTAAACCAAAATACGTATTAAATTCGGAGCAGGCATAAACACGTAGATTGTCATGTTCGATTCGTAGGTTGATCGAAGAATCTTCTTCGATTCGATTGAATTTAATTTCGGTATTGTGAAACTCAACGAACCAAAAAGCGTTGCATCATACACATTGGTTACAAGCGTCATTATCGTGAATTATTGTGTATATTTTCTCTAAACAATTTTTCAGCTGTTAAAATTTGAAGATACATATTTGAATAAATTGTTTTAAGTTACTAATATTTTTTTAAAGTCGGGTTTAACAAAAGTCGACTTTAAAAACGGAGTATGATATTTTACAATATATGTTGAAGATTTTATTTATACAAGTATGTGTACAGAACTTCAATGCATACTCAGTTTTTAGAGTCGACATTTGTTAAATTCGACTTTAAAAAAATGTTATTAGTAAGGCAAGTATTTTATTGTTTTGTAACAATTTTGGGGATTTCTGTGAGAAAAATTAATTTATGTCAGAATTTTCATGATATTCACAAGCTCTTCTAATTGCTTCTTATTACCTGTATTTTTCCTATTAAAATAATAAATAATGTATGTAGTAATTATTAAAAACACATTTAATTAGTATGATTATTACATTTAAAACATTGAAAGTTACATTTTCTTTGAAATATCCATCTTTATTTCATATTTTTCGTATTACAAATTGCGTTTCGTCAGTAAAAAAGTGATCGAAACAGCTGTTCGATTTAATCGAACTAAAAGAAAAAAATCGAAAATCATAATACCAAAATATGAAATCGAACGCTGTTCGATCATTTGACGAAAATCACAATAAGGGCCTTAATTTTAAAAATTGCTTGAAGTTGAACTTTGAAGTTGAAGTTTGTACTGTTTTTGAGTTTTGACACAATTTTTGTTGTTGTTTTTATTATTAATTTTTATAGGGAAAACGTGTTATGACTAGTAGGAATTGGTAGTAAACGTGTTATGACTACTGCCCAAATATGGGCATAAAAGCGTGTTCCTGCGACTTCGAAAACGTCAGATGATCGTCAATTGACGAAATTCAGCAATACAACGTCTTAAGCTGAATATCGTCAATTGACGATCATTTGACGTTTTCGAACTCGCACTTTCTTTTCAGTGCGCATGCGGTTGATTTTGGTAAAAATGTGGATCTTTTCGAAAATATGAATCTTGCAAAAAATGAATGCAGCATGCAGCGTCCTACTAAAAATTTTCGACTTTCGACAATACTCATTTTTTTTCATTTGTTTTTTTATTTTATTTATTTAAAAACAAATGAAAGAAAATTCTTAAAGTGGTACTACATTTTCAGAGGTGACTGTAAAAAATTGAGAAATGAGAGAGATAATTGTGGGGCTTGTTTGGTTGGGGCTGTTGTTTTACTAGAAATTTTGCTTTATACAAAATTTTAATATGGATGGAGACTGGAGGAGAGCTAGTTTTACATTGGCCATTAACGAGTAAAAATCAATGTGAATTGTGCATAGTTACATAGATTCCGGTTTAAAAAAAAAGTTTTTCTTTTTGTTCAGCACATGAAAATGCTTGTCAAAATCGATTTTTCCTAACTAAAAGTGAATATAAAATAAATTGAAGTGAATTTACAGGCAATTTAATTATCTAAAATTGCAATTGCAGTGCAGTCTTTTACAAAAGTATCTAATCTATCTACCTGGTCCTGATGTGTATTATTATTTCTGTGACAGTAAATGATTGAAAGAAAAAACCAAGTTTTTTATGTTTTATGAAGTACAAGGTGATTAGTCAGTGGCAATGCTAAAATCAAGTATCTATGTACTTTTTAAATGTACATATAGTTATTGTCTTTTGTCTTGTTTAAAAGTCGATATCGAGGTCGAGTTATAAAATATGTACTTATAAAATAATATTTTATCAAAAATAACAAGAATGTTTATTATTTTGTAGAATTTTTTTTCAAATATTTTATATTTTTGCATTAGATACTTGTACTTTTATCTTTAAAAAACTTAGTCACCAAGGTGTGCATAAAATGTAAAAGTATTCGTGTTAAAGGTTCAACTATAATCACGTTACTGTGAACAATAAAATTATTAGTAATCGTGTTTTATTTTATTTCATAACATAACTATACAATAATTTATATGAAACTATAAAATTCATGTGCAATGATAAATTTTATTACTTTTTAAAATTTATCAAAATTATAAAATAATATTCCGTGAAAGAAAAACAATACGAAATGTGTACGTAATAAAATACTTTTTCCCCTACATATTAATACGACACTTGCTGAATAATAAGAAAAATATAAAAAAAATGTATTAAAAAGGATTTGTGGGTTGCCGAGGCAACGGAGAAGGATCTACGTCGTCATAATACGTCATTGTCACAGTTAATTTAAATAAAAGTAAGTAAATGTAACAAAATATTATACTATACCTATACTTTGCGTATTTACATATAGTACATTACATACATAGGTACATACATAAATAATTACAAAGTAAATTGCTTATTTTAATAATATCAACCAAAAATGTCCTTTCTATTGATGTACACTTGACTTTTTATGAAAAAATTATGAATAAATAAAGACGTAAATAAAATGTTATCTACCATCCCCCCCCCCCCCCCCACTCTGCGAAATTTTGCAATTTATCTTTTGTTCTGATCTAAAGGCATATTAAGATGTTAAAAAAAAAGAAATTCTTTAAAATTTACCAAGAAATTTATTCACATTTATCAATACGAAGGACCTTTTAGGGACTGTGAGGTTATAAAAAAATAAAAAGAATTGGTAAGAATGAAATTTTGAAATCAGTTTTTAATTTGAATGGAAGTTTTAAAACTGGAATTGAAAATATTAACTGGAAAAGTGAATTTTACGAGTTTTTTATTACTCAGTTTTGAGATATCAAGCTAAGAAAGCAACTCATGTTTATTCTAAACTGGTTCAATTAGAAAAAAAAAGTTGAATTCTTATAAAATAAAAAATATGAAATTATAAAAACACATTTAGTTACTTACCTTAAATCTTATAAAATCATAAAGTATCTCTATAAGTACATTATTTTGAAATTGTTGGAATCTATCAGGGTTCCATAATCGTATGAAAAAAACTATTTAAAATCTTAATTGTTTTATTGAGCAGTCCCATTTAAGTATATACATACATACTCAATTATAAAATACATAATTTGCGTAATGTTCTAATATCATAACAAAGATACAATGTACAAAATTTATTTTTAGAAAATCTTACATAAAATTCATTGATTTACCTAAAGTATCTATAATATGATGATACACATATTATGTACACAAATATGTATTACCTTTTTTCTTTACCCGTGTGTCATGCTTCAATGATAACAAAATTGGAAGCTTTTTAAATCTAATTTTATAAAAACTTTATGTATTTATGGTTTTATTTATTTTAATTTTATTTTTATGAATTTCTAAAGAATGAATTCTAAGATTATTTCCAAAAATAGAAATTTTATATCTGTTTAAAAATCTGGAACCGTTTAAAATCATTAAACACATTAAATGTGTGTTTGAATATTGAAATAACTACTATACTATTGCACGACAGCCCTCATATTAAAGCCTTGGCCTCTTTGTTTTGACTTAATATTTTTAAGGATTCTTATACACTATTTTCAATTGTAACCTTAGATTATAGAAGTATAGAAAATGTTCTTTTTTCTGTTTTTTGTTTTGTTTTGCTTAAGTTATGGATATGAATTAGCATGGAGCGTGAAAAACGAGTACCTATATTGTTTCTTTGTAAAAAAAAAAACTATGTAAAAAGACTAAGCTTATCGTTATTGAAAGGTGGTAATAAATAATTTTATACTTTTATTTAAGTACAGTATGTACCTACATATATATATCTATTTTTGAATTCTAATAATTTCATAAGTTTTCCCACTTAGGCACTTACTTATTTGTCACTTATCAAAAACACAATAATGTAATTTATTATTTAAACAATGTAATTCATAGTTCTTGAAAAATTATTTAATCGGTGTACATATTACATACATACATATTTAGTAAAGCACATCATTTAGCAAAAGACGTTTTACCTTATATAAAACTATCAATAACAATTTATTCGTATCAGTTCTGAATGTATCTATTAACCTACATAAACGTGGACATTTTCATTGAATATGCCAAAATGATGGCCTTGTTAGCTTATGTTGTAGGCATACATATTATATTTCACATTATAATGATCTTCATCTTAATTCATCATAATAAATGTTAAATAATATATTGTTACAGTAACTATATACAAGAGAAAGTAACAAGTAAAACGTCAGTTTTTTAATTTTTTTTTGCAAAATCTTTTTTTTTTTATTGAGACAACTTTTTCTTGTTTTTTCATTTTGCAAGGTAACTGTGATTTTTTTTTTTAAAAAATTTTTTTTCTTTCAATATGTCTATAACAATTTTTTTATGGTTGAAAATTCAAAGTTTTAAGTAATATGTCTTTTTTTATGATAGTTTTATTTTTTTCAGAATTATCAATTGAATGTAACTAAATTTGAACATTTAAGAAAAAAAATTATCCATTTCATTTGAAAAATGGTCAATAGAATGTTGAGGAAGTTGAATTTTAAGAGCATTTTTAATTAATTTTTTTTTATGTTAATTTCATTCGCATTTACTTTTATTTATTTTATTTTTTTGATACTTTTTATAATTTTTTAGCACTAAATATAATTACATATAGCGAATTTTTTTTTCCAAGAAAAAATTCCAGTAAATAGAGTAAGTAGAGTAGTGAAAAAAAAAACAATAAACTCTTTGTAATTTTAACTTAGCAAAAAAAAAAACGGAAAAAAATGATATTTTTCTTTTAAATTACGTCACGGAAGTTAATTATTTTTATTTTTATGCCAAATTTTCCATATAAAATAATAGATATTTAAATTTAAATTACAGTTTTTTTTAAAATGTATTGTACTTCATTTTATACTTTTATTCGTTTAACAATAAATAACGTCATGTGTGCATGTTTTCAGAAAATTTCAATTTGATGGTTGCTCTTTTGAAGACTTGTATTACTTAAATGATTATTTTTCACTAAATTGGAAATTTATTTTCTATGAAATTCAATTAATTACAGCTTTATGTATCTGTAACAAAATAAGTTACGTCATATTTGTTATAATTAAAATGGATTTTTTCAAAATTATTTAAAAAAATCCATAACTCTAATGGTCTTATAGTCTATAAGGAATTTCATCTAGGAATATTTTGAGAGTTGCGCTTAGAACAACTAATACTTTTGTACTCGAATATATTTCTTCAGGCAATATGAAAATACTTCTATATTTGAATAGAAAATTCCTTAAAGAAATTCCAAAATTTGTTGAAAGACTTGATTTCTGAAGATATAGTTTTATTTTACTGAACATATATTAATCAAGTTCTTATTCCAAATATCATTTGAATCGAGTAACTAATTACATATTTTCAATGCTACACCATTTTATTTCGAGTTAAAACTATACTTTTGGAAAGAATAACTCTGATCTCCAAATACAGAGGGTTAAACACTTTTCACTTTATCAAATGGTGTAATTTTCAATTATTTAGAACGTATTCTTAAATCATAAAATATTTTTCAAAGTAAAACAATTTCAATATCACTCAGTTGTGCAGTACTGAACCTTAATGATTTCATGCACCAAATTGTTTTACTTCTTTCGTCTTATTTTCAAAATACATAAAAGTGTCACTGAGTTTTTAAATGATTTGAAACTAATGTGATCGTGATGCATTTTGTGCATATTTTTTAATACTAAAAGATACATAATTGTATCTAGTGCAAGCTTTAATGTGTAACGATTTTTTTTTTAAATTAACTAAAGATGCCGCAATTAAAAAAAAAAAACAAATCAAAACAAATTCTTTAATTAAGGCTAATTGTTATTACGAAAAACACTATTAATGGAAAACATAAAAATTGAAGTAAAAATGAAATTATTGAAAAAGTGAAATTACAAATTGAAAAAACATTTAGAAACACTGAATAAAATTTCATTTATCGTACTTTATTATTTTTTTTCTTCAGAAATTTATTACATGAAAATGAATATTGAATAATAAAATAAAATTACTTTGTATCTATTTCAATGCATAATTTTTAAGATTTGTTTTTGAGCGTACATCTGGTTTAAAAACGCATCAGATGTGTAGTTATCATTTTATAGTAGATATAGTGTATGAATTCAAATAAGCAATATTTTTCAATTGTTTCAATTTCAATAGAATAATAAAGAGATAAGACAATTTAATTTATCGTATAACCTAATAAAAAATGAAATTTTATAATTTGAATTAATTAACATTTTTTTTGTATTCAAAACCAACAAAAAAAAACACAAGAAGGGAAAAATATGTATTGTAGGTATATGTTTCAATTAAATATTGGTTTCACTTTTATTTATTCATTTTTTTTTTTGTACAACCATATTTTTATTAGAGCACATCTAAATATGATTGTCTGCACGAATCTCTTTGTTTATCTAATGATTTTGATGACTTATTTAAATTTAATACCTTTGACACGTTATAAAAAACATGAAAAAAAAAAAATTACACAAATATAAAATAATAAACATAATACCTACCTACTTGATTTAAATATAATTTTATTTCATAATATGTGTTAAATATCAGACGATGATAATGTATAGTATGAACGGTATGCATAATATTGCATCTGATGGATATTATTACATTCATATGATAATTACATTTTGAATGTAAAAAGTTGATGATCGTAAATTCATTAAAAATTTGCATATATACCTACTTACATATGAATAAAATACTCGTATAGCTATATCATGTAGGTACAGAAATTATTGTTGTCGTATCATACACTAGGTATATAGAAGATATTCAAGTTATCTGTGGTCTCATTGTGTATTGTTTCAGTAGATATTCAGGTAAATTGCATAATTTTAAAAGATACTTTTTTTTTATTGAAAGTTGTATAGAGTTTATGTTCAATTATTTTTTACACAATATTTTTGTAACAAAAAGGGAAAATAATCAAAATAGAAATTCATAGTACCTACATATACTTATTGAATAATATAAAAATTATAATACTTAATCCTTTGAAAATGGTATAAAAAATGATAAAAATAATATATAAGGATCTGCACGTATAAAAAAATAAAATTTGAATTTTTTAAATATAAGACGTAATTTTTTAGAATGAAAGCTATATATGTATGTACAATATCTTTGAAGAAAAATACATATACACAAAAATCAAAATAAATAAGCATTTACTTTTTTATGTAAATGATTTTAAAAATTCGTTAAACCAGTTTTTAAGACAAGAAATTATTCTTTTTTTTAAATGATTCAAGTTGAATTGACATATTACTCATTTGAAAGTTTTTTTAAACAGAAAACATGAACGGTGAATGTAACAACAAAATGTATATACATGTATGTGAAAAAAATTCGTTCAGATTCTGGTGTGGTAAATAAATAATAAAGGTGTGTTGATCTTGATGAAAATACAATGGTCTTGTTGAACCTAGTGAACCAGAACATTCTATTTAATTAATTATATCGTTCTATCCAAATATTTCATCAGAAATTTCAGACATATTACTCGTTCTTTTCATTAAAAAAAAATTTTTCAAGTTGAGGTACCAAGTGATCCTCTAAAGTGTACTTCACACTTTTTTGTAACAACAACAAATTACATTAGTCAAATGATAAATCATAAGATAGATCGTCAAGTGTGAAGTACACTTAACATTGGGATCTTATGAAGTCTTATAGATTTTTACTAATTTTTTCTTACATTTTTTTTTCAGATAATTTTAGCTTTTTATTACAAATATTTGAAGTCTCATTAGATAACGGGAATTATGTATAAAAATCGGTTATACAAATACATACATATTTCAAGATGAATATTCATAAGAGCTAGGAAAAGATCTTTTAATTGATTCGGTGAATTCTTTCTTATCATTATCGGAACACCCTGTATAACATTTATATTCTTGAATTTGAACCACGATAACTGATTCATAACTTTCGCATAATTTTTAGTTTTTACCAAAATTATTAAAAATGGTTGATTATAATATTTTTATTGTAATAAAAGGAAATTATCATGTATGTATATACGTATATGTATTTAGGTACGAATTTGATTTTATAACATCATCCTACCAAAACCGCAAATTAAGAATACTATGAATATGATGAATAATGAATATCTTTTCTTTTTTCTGCTTTTCGAAAAAAAAAAATGAAGATTGTGGTCATTAAATGATTTTTCACCGTAACAAAATCTTAATACATATATTGAATATTATTGTTTACATATATGTACATATACCATTTTTAAATTTAACTAGTTTTTTTTTTTTTTTGTAAATTTGTATAAACGTGGGATTTAACTTAGCTTAATTGAAAAGCTATATTATAAAATTTATAACAGGTATAAAAATGTTATTAATGTTTTTTTTCTTTTGCTCTTTTATTTTGTTATTGTTAAAAAACATATGAGTTCAATGATTCTTTGAAGTGAAATAAACAAAGAAATAAATATAAATAATGTCAGAGAACATCATCAAAATGAAAACCTTGAATTTATTACAATTATAATAATAATAATAATAATTTTGTATAGCTAGCATTTTGAAAATTGTTTGCGTTTGTAATTATCGAAAAGCAAAAAAACAAAAAAAAACAAAAGACTACAAGTAGTATGTAAATTTTTTATGTTAGCATTTATGAAATGACGATTTAATGTAACGACATTAGATAGGTACATAATACATATATTAATTGTTTGAAAAAAAAAAAAACAATTAAGTGGAATAATGGGCTTATAATTATTTTCCAAACAAGAAAAAAAAAAGAGAAGATTATTTGAAGTTTTTGGTTCGATGAATGCTAATTAAGTAAATTGAAAGCCCATTTAAATTTAATTTCTTGTTAGAAAATAAAATATATTGGCAATTAAAATACGATAATTTTTTAAGTAAATTTTTTCATAAATCATATTTTTTGTATTTTTTTTTTCACTTTCAAGATTTAGCTTTTGATAAATGATATATGTACGTACATTACATATGTATGTATCAATAATTTTTTTATTATATTTTTCATCACATTTTGAAAGACTATAAAATTTAAATTTCAATATTTTTTCAATAATCCAATCTATTTTTATATTGTATAAAAAAAAATTTTACATGCATGAAATTTCTCTAATCCATGCAATTTACGAGATATTATATTGAAAATATTCAGCTATATTCCATAAATAAATATTTACGAGTATATACATACATATATGTATTCTTGATATATATGGTTTTCTGTTTTTCATTTGACCTTGTATTATCCATTCACTCCTTTTTTCTTTTAAATTTCATTTAATCAATATCATTCATCACGCACAAATATTACCTATTATAGGTATTGTGTTTTTCTTTAAAGAAAAAAAATAAGTAGCATTCAACACGCACATTCATTAATAAATTTTATTCGTGTATACACAATGTGAAAATTGAAAAAAAAATTATTTTTATGGAAATTCAATCTAAATTTCCAGTTACTATGTATGTATATTATTTATTGTACATATAATACATACATTAACTGTAACTGTATTTTAAAATATTGAAACTATTTAATATCCATATTCAATCTCATTTTGAAAAGTAAAAATAAAGAAAATAAAATTTTAAATTACATTGTTACTTTATTACATTTTTCTTTTGTTATGTTTTCTATTTATTTTTATTTTTATTTTTAGATTTTTCCAAGTTCACTGAATTCTCTGTACCATAATAGATATAATTTATAATTCACTTTTGTTAAAAAATTATCTCAAGTGGAAATATAAAATTGATGTCATTTCACTACTTAATCATTCGTTTGTAACAATTTTATAATTTAACCCTTTGAGTGATAATTAATATGACATATGTATAGTATGTAGATATATGCGACATTAACTTTTTTTACAAAATTTTTCCTCTTGTGACGTTAAAAACAGCTTTTGTTGTTTATTTTAAGAAACATATCGTCCTTGAGTCTGGCGATTTCCGTCTTTAATTTCGTACTTTAAGCATCCTGAAATTTCTTCATTGCAGCGAGATCTCGGTCTATCTCTTCGTCGAAAACTTTCTTTTGAAATTTTAGGTTGTTTTATGTTTTAAAGTTAAAAGTGTACAGGCCCATCTTAGTGTCATGACGTCATGAGTTTTACATGAGATAATAGTGTTGGCGATTGATAAAGTTCGTACAATTCATCTCATCTGCAACTCGTCCTATTTTTGGCAAAAATTACTAAAGTTAAAATTTAGGAAGATTTTAAACAAGATATTCCCAAAAAAAGGGTGGTATTGAAGGGTTTCAGAAATCTGAGACTTTTCAAAAATTATAAATATAATCTATTGAATTGAACTTAGAAGAATTTATATAAGGACGAATAAACAGTAGCATGGAAATACGTAGTGTAAAATTATTAAAAAACTTACATTGGAAAAAAACCTGCTTACGCACAGTTTTATAACTAGGCTGACAATATTTAATTTGAAATCATTTATTTATTTTTAAAATATTCTTCAAAAAAATTAAAAGAATTAACCCTTTATGTTTAACCATTTTCATTCTATCATATTTTGTGTCACAATCCATAATTAATATCACACAAAAAGCAAATTATTGAAACATGAGGGTTAAAATATAGTTGTTTTTTTTTATATTTAGTTATATGTTTCGGCATTTAATAAGTTTTTTTAAAGGAATGCTCCGATGATTTCACATAAGGCAAGCAATTTACAATACATAAAAACCGTAAATTAGGTGTGTTAGTTGAAAAGATGCATAGACCATAGTCATTGATGACAATGATGCTGATTAATAAATAGATTATCAGATCTATGATGCTTGAACATTTTTAAAAATTCTTTATGTTATCAAAAAAATTAAATCTACATGTGTAAGTAAGTATGTATATTTTTAATTTATATATTTTGGTTACAATATGTGCTCTGTTACCGTCAACGGTAAAGATCAAAAATTCGAAAGTGACTTATAACTTTTATCACTTGGTTAAATTCGACTAATTTTATTTTTGGACTATGTAGACTCATGCTCCCAAGTGTAATTTAAATTTTTCTTTTAATAGATATATAGTACAAACATATGTATCTTTTAAATTATTTCATTTTAATTGTTTCTATTATATGTTCGAAATTGTTATACTACAGTGGAACTTAAAATAGAAAAATAGAAATTTTCAGATAAGATCATCCTTACATTATTTAGACTACTTCTATTTATGTAATCATTTATTGTAATTATGGCAAAAAATAGATTATAATAAGTAATTTCTAGGAAAATACAGAATTCTTAAAAAAAAGGACCTTTGCAAGATGGTTATGTACATTTGAAAAACAGACAGTTAGTATTTATTGAAGTTTAAAAGATAAATTCTTAGTTTTCGAATTTTTAAATTCACACTTCATACCCAAAAGATATTTTCTGCGAGATTAACGTAAAATAATAACGTGTATTTTTTCACGTTATTTTATTGTTTATTGCAAATACAAAAATTGAAAAAAAAAAAAACTTTTTTGAAACGTAGACAAAATATTATTCTCCATTTCTTTAAATAAGTAACTATGTACTTCTCATTTTTCCACATATCATGATAAATAGTAAATATGTACATACTACATATATTATGGTACCTTCATATATTACTAATAAACAATTTTTTATGATATTCATACGGTACATACATACATACATATATTATATTGTGGTAATCAAAATAGGTATCAAAATACCTTTCTTTTCATAATTTTGTATTGCTCAGATTCCAGTCATGATCAAAAATATAAGGTGCCTCTGACATTTAAATTTTAGACTACATATTTAGAAAAAAAAAAAACATTATGGTTGCCAAAAAATACCAGGTACACATTCCTTTATTATTGTTGTTATTCTATTTAGAGTTCATCTAAATTTTTGTATAAGATTTTGATCTTTTCCTATATGTACTGTACATACATACATTAATTATAGTGTATCTAATAATGTAGCTACACACAGATTCTTTTTACAATAAATTTATCTGTAAAAAAGTATAATAACAGTTTGTGTATAGTCACGAATTTTTCTATAAGTTCTGTTTGAGTGCATTTTCAAGTCACGAATTGTAACTGTTATTTAGTGATTTAACCCCATGAATTTACAGATCAAACAGAGAATAATGTATACAGATATACATATATATATTATAAATATAATAGATAATTTAATAGATAAATAAATAGATACTTTTCTGTTATAGAGATGCTTTTTTTGTTTTTGCTACGTTGTATAAGGTATATGGTTAAATTGATATAAAGGTTCTGTTATACAAGAATATACGCTATTTTATTAGATTATACATACATATATAAAAAAAAATCTAAAAAAAAGAAGAAGAAAAAACAACTGTTAATCATTTATTATGTGAGTTCATTATATTAGAAGAATTCTACATTTTCGTTTTCCACGTGAATTAATTTTAACTGGTTAACGATGGAAATCAATTAGTAAAGTTCATAGCATTTGCCAATTGAACATATTTTTTTTTCTTCTCTTAATTTAATTAAGTACCCCGTCGTTTTTATTTTAATCTTTCAATTTATTTAATAGCAATAGGATAGTCAAATAGAAAAGAAAAAACAAAAAAGAAGAGATTGATGGTATTTTATTACGTGAACATAATTTTCGTTTTAAATTAAAAATGATTTTTTTATTTAGTTTTACAATTTACTATAGAGTTCTCTAATTCCTATTAAAAAGTAATTTAATTTGTTTGTGATTTTGCCGGTTAAAGAACAAAGAAATCTTTGATTTTTATTTTAATAAGAAAAAAAAAAAAAAAAAAAAGTTTGAGTTTTTCACCTCAATTTTTTTTAAAGTCGTCGCATTATTCCGATTATTAAGAAATTGATAAAAATTCTACATTACATCATGGCAACACTAGCCGTTACCAATAAATATTTTGCAATACGACATGCTAAAATATCATTTTACATGAATTAATTATGCAATTTAATATTTTTAAAGGAGGAATAATATATCATCGTTAAAATAAACATTTTTAGTTAAAGTTTGTGGTGGTAATTGCGGTTTTGAATTTTATAAAATAATAATCATTAAAAAAGAAAACAAATATCATCTGAAATAATAATATCAGGTCTCCTTAAAACACACCTAATATAGCACTGTTAACTTATATTAATGTCGTTATCATAAAATAAGATCTAACTCGCGCCTTCGTGCAATATTTTCTTCTTCGTGTTAATGTCCCATATTATTTTTTGTATAAAAAGTATGTATGTATGTGTACATACACATACATATGTATGTACCTACTATGTATGTAGGTATATACATATAGTGCTTTTTTTTTGTTTTTTCTTTTTTAATTAGCTACATGGTAATTAAAAAGTATATTTAACCCCTGAATCAACAAAAGTACGAGTAGACATTTTTTAAAGAAGGAAATGTAGTATGTAGTTCGAATATTAAAGATTTTAGTATTCTTTTAAAAATATATGTGTATTTCCTTTAACAGAGTTTTAAAAGATCTTTTGCGACATTTCATTAAAGAAAATTGCTAAAAATATGTAAAGTTTGTCTCTGTCTTTATTTGAGGCTTGCAAAAAAAAAAAAAAAAATGAGTAGAGTTAAATTATTATCCAGTCATGAACTTCCAATGAGTTTTTTTCTTTGTTTTTGTTTAATTGCCAAAATAATACGGTTAGTATGAAAAAAGCTCAAGGAAGTTCAATATTGTCTAAATTACTAGAGAAAACAAACTATAAATTTAAAAACTAATTTCGCAAAACTATTGTGGATACAAAAAAAATTTAAAAAAGGAACAGGATTTCCAGTGGCGAGTCTTGTTACATTTTTATTATTAAATTTTATTTGATAAATAATTTTTAACCTATTCAAATCGAATCTTTCGTGACACTTTTGCTTCATAAAAAGCTGAAAAATTTCATGAAATTACTAGTGTCTACAGTAACAGTATTTTCTTGATTTGAGAAGATTTATTGTTAAGAGAATCAACTGATTAATTCTATTTTTTTCGTATTTATATTCATTGTTATAAGATATATGAAAAATAAATAAGCAAATTTAATATATTTTTTAAATTTTTAAATATCTTGTAGGAGTAACATGGATATCTTTATTTAAAAACAACGAAATAAAAGAAAATTAGAATAAAATGCATCACGTATGTACATATTTATAAAGAAAATTTGAAGCTAGGTGGCTCACCACTAATACCGCGGTCGGGTCTGGTTACTTCCTCCATAGTTAGTTTATTTGCGTTTATTGAATAAATACATATTCATATAAAAATTCTTGCATAACTAAATTAATCATGTTAAATGTAGCCCTTTGCTTATTCTAGGCTTCTATAGGGTTAAATTTTAATTATAATTGTTCTTAAACGTACATTCGATATGTTAACGAATTAACAGTCATCAGAGTAAAAATATCTTAAGAAAATAATGGTTTAAGAGTTTCTAAAATTAATTTTTCTTTAATTTTTTTTTTTCATGTTCCAAATTTATTTTCTTTTTTAATGGTAAAAAAAAAAAAAAATAAATAACATAAACTAAAAATAGCATTTTCCAATGAAGGCTTACTATAAATACGTATTTCAACATTCGAAAAATTTATAATATAAAATTCAAATTAATAGCTTGTACACATATTTACATACATATGTATATATAGATATATGCTATGAAGTCTAGATAAATTGGAATAATGTGTTTCAAGTTTCATAATAAAAAAATATGTAAGTAAGTATATACATAGTAATTTTTAAACACCTACAGCTGACACAGTTTCTGATATCTCAATGTTTTTTTTTCATCTTTTTACGCTAAAAATATTTTTTTATCTAAATAGCTTAAAATATTATTGATTTGATTTTCCACTATGTTGAATGTTAATTGAAGCAGGCATACAGAAAATAAATTTGTGTATTAAAAAACAAAATACTTCAATTTAAAATGAATCATCAAAGTTAACGTGTTATTATAGGACAACTTAAAAATATGTGACAAGGCACTACAAAATTATTTTTATTTACCTGGTTGTTAGATAAGATTGAAATATGTGAGATATTGTAGATATATTAACTTAAAGTATATTAACATTATAGATAAATATAATTTTTATCTGGTATATTTTATTGATTTTAAAAACTCAAACAAGTGTAATAAGCTTAAAGGTTAAAAAAACTTTTATAACATATGCTTTTTAAAAATTGATTATAAAGCCTCTGTAACTACGATGATATTCAAGTAAAGAGTTGTTCGAGGACGTTTCGGAGTTTCTCAGTAACTTTCTCCGTTCTTTAAATTCGTATTTTTCGAATATTCCATCATATTTAATTATTTTCAAGAAAGGGATCGATTCTAGACAGGAAGCATTCTATTCACTCATCCCAAATCCGAAAACCCCATGTAAATCCGTTCACGTTTACTACCCTAAAACTCTTTCCAAAATTTCAATTACGTCACACTCTTACCCACAAAGGAAAAAGTAAGTGGATAAAAAGTATATAATAATAAAAATTAGAAAAAAAATAAACAAATAAATGTTTACGTTTAAATTGTGTGTGTTTTTTTTTTTAATTCACAAGTTCGAGGAAACGAGTTTAACACATAAATATCAATTTGTAGGCCATTAAAGTTTTTTAACTTATTAAAATAAATATTAAAATATTTGATATTTTTTTCCATGTGAAATGGAACTTGCATAATATAACCTATAGTAGTATGCAAATATTTACAAACAATTTCAGATGCAATGAATTGATAAACTGCAATTTGAATAATTTATAGTATATTATGATGTCACCATTACGTGATGTTAAAAAAGTATCGATAAGATTAAGTGCAAGTAAGTATAAGACCAATTTTATGCGGCCAACGCATAATATGCATTTTTAATTATTTGATATAAATTACGTGATATTAAAAAGAAAAAGCGTATTAATCACAAAATTATCTTAAAGTTTTAATAAATTTTATCTTATCAATTTCCATGTTGAAAGAAGATTAGAGATATTTAAAAAAAAAAATTGAAAATCAATACAAAATAATTAAGTATGTATGTTAATGTCGTACTTACCTGCTGTTGCTGATCTGAAAAAAGAGACATTTTTCAAACATATGTAAGTAAGTACTTCCCATAAAATTGATAAGCAACACCTGAGTTATAACGAATTTTAAATAGAACCAAATAAAATTGAAAATAAAACGTAAAAAAGCTTATTATATTTTTATGTAAATGAAAATTTTTGAATTTTTATTAATCCTTTGATTAATTTTTATTAGTATTCAAAAAATATTAGGTATACGTAACTACTATACAGAAACATTTTTAGTTTCAGCCAATTATTGGAAAATTAGATATGTGTATGTATTATACATCGTCATTGTTTTTGAAGTTTTCCTTAAATGTTCAAAAAAGTTATCTTGTTTATGCACAAAGGTTAAAACGTATTAACGATAAAACGTTTTAAACATCGTTTTGAGATAATACATTTTGATTGGTGTTTATGCGTAATACAACATTTCGTTCTCACTCAAAACGTTGAACACCTGCGTGTGTAATAACAACTACTTAAAACGAAGTAAGTGTTTATGCACATTTTAAAAACGAAATGAAATTTTAAATGCGGATTTAATAGTGTATTAACTCAAAACGACGTAGAGCTTTAATGCGTTTTGAAATTTTGTTTATGCATCCGTATTAAGTCAAGACGGAGTGAGTTAATGCGAAGTAACGCTTAGCATAAACAAGATAAGTGATTCACTCCTTTTTGGCACTTGCAAATTTAAGTAGCCAATAAAAACTTTTTTTTCAATAGTAAAAAGCAAATATTGCAATAAAGAAAATCAATATAACTATTCTGAAGAAATTATGTTTAACCCTACAATGAACTCATTGTATAAAAATATACATATGCATACTGTATACATTTTTACTTTGAATTCTATTTTTAACATAATTCTATTGAGCTACGTCCTTGAAATTTTATTAATTTCTTCCTTAAAGACTTTTCTACACCGCACCGACACAAATACCATTATTTCAAAGTTTTTACTAAAAATCAGTATAAGTTTTCAGAACTGTTATGATTTTTTTCTTTTATGAATATTTTGTTGATTTCATAATTGATTTAAAAATAATTTTTGCGGTCTATGGAATGCTGTAATAAAGGTCTTCAAAGTTAATATGTATGTATTTGGAAATATACATGCAGTGCATAATGTACTGTAAACAAAGCTCCGTAACTTTTGAACAAAAATTGTGAGGTTATTTCTAGAGTTAAAGTTATGTTTTTTAGTATTATGAATTTTAATTATTCACATGACACAACAATACAGAATGAGATTTGCATAAATTTTATTTATTTATATTTTTATTGCGTCGGAATTATATGTATAAGGTATAAGATTAATTTTCCACTTTAATATAAAAATTTATATTCAACTCACGATACTTTCGTCAATATTATGAAATTTTTTAATATATAGGAACAATAAATGCTATTTATCATTAATAGCTACTTTAACAATATATTATTATCAATATACCTATAGGTATATTTTTTTTTTTCTTGTTTTAAAAGTTGCTCTTTTTAGAAAAACAATTTTTCAAATCAATATAATTAGTACTTTTTAGTAAACCGCATAAAATTATTTTTTATCATATACAAGCCACACAGGTAGTAAGTAGCAGAGAGAGATAAAACACTAACATTTTTTACCTTATAAATAATACTGCTTTTTCTTATTTCCATTACTTCATGCAAAATGAAAATATTCTACGTGATATCTAACTTAGTTAATCGCATAAATTCGAAAAAGTGTATAATATTTCGTGAGAATTTAACAAAACAATAGATAATAGATTTTCAACAACTTTTTTATATAGGTGTACATTACATACATATACATTATATTGTATTTGGTGTTCTACATACATACTTACTAGTGTTTTGAATTTTATAAAACAACTTTCTGTTATATTATTTTACACTTTTTGTCATTGAATTAATAAATATATATAATGTACCTATATAAATTTTTTTTTTTTTCAATGAAAAAAGTAAAGATAAGCAGGTCGTGTCACTTTTTTTAAAATCTTAAATGGAAAGTTGTCTAATTTATGCATGAGTTTTGTTTGTAGGTACATAAAATAAAAGGATTTCCTTTTCAATTTAAAGAACAAAAAAATATTGAAAATATGTGCTTTACTTTTCATGTCATATTAACTTTTTTTTTTAATAAAAATAAAAAATAAACTTTTTTTTTTGGCACATATTGCTTTTAGTTCAAAAATAATTGGAACATATATTTAGTTTTTTAAATTCTAAATCAATAGACATACCTACTATTGTATTAGTTTTTGGCTTTGTGAACAAATGAAAGAAAATTGCTGAACTTAATTTGAAAAAAGAGTTTACAAGATACTTATTTCAGTCACCTTACCAGTAAAATACTTATAAGTATTTCCTGCAAATTCGAACTTAGTCATCGGGATCTTTATTACATTGCGAAAATGACAATTTCAATGAATCAACATGATACATAAGTATATGACTTCACCAAAGTCATCATTAATTTTTCAGGAATTATTATTATGCAGATATGTAAAAGAAAGAAGATTTACTTTATGAATCATTAATCGTATATCATTACAAATACCGTTGTAGATGCTTAACAAGAGAAGATACATTGTGTTACTATTGTAATAATTATTATTTTCTCTGTTTTAGTTCATTTTGAATAAATTTTAATATTTTTTTATTTAAAACAAAACTCCCACTACTCTCTTGAAAAGTCTTTGTTCTGAAGAATTTTTTTTTTTTAAATCAAATCTTCTGCTTTTAGTTTTATTTATTAATAAAATCGATAATAATATTAATAAAATTCAGAATAATTAAATAATAAATCTAAAGAAAAGAATCAAAAGATGTGTAAATCGAATTTAATGTGTATTTAGGTTATCATCAATTATATCAAGTGTTATTTTTTTTGTTTTTTAACTCCAAAATATCTATTATAATATCTGCCAATTTTCATTGAATGCTTAACTACTTCTTTGTGTTAGTCGAACATTTTTTTGTTTGGAATTATGTTTTATAAGTGGGTTTTCTTTTTTTTTTTCACAGTGAAAACTATTTATTTGCGGTAACTTAAAAAAGTTGTGGTATACTTTTTTCTGTTATTTAAAAAAAAAAAGAAGATAGATTTAATTACATATCTGTTATTGTATCTAAAGTATCAAAATGGCTTTGTATATATATACCTATGTACATAGTATTATGCAAATATTTAGATTTCCCTATTATTTATTATACATGTTTTTAAAATTTTGATGCATGTTTTTTTACACTTTGTTCTATCTTTATTCAAATATATAGCTTCCTATTGTAATAAACATATGTGTATATTATCTTTTTTATCATTTCCGGAGACAATACCCTACAATACTCTGAAAAGATGAATACGAGTATAAGTATACCATATGTTATAATAATAGATGATTTACAAAATGTATGTAAGTATATGGCATAGCTACTAATATATTTCACCTTGACTTGCTGCGAAATTAACAATGTGTGAATGAAAACTTAGATAATGCAGGGTGCATTTGAATTAAAAATTGAATTAAAAGCAGTGTAATACTTATATTAAATCAGTGCTCATTTCGAAACTATTAAGAAGAAAAAGACACATTAAGAAAGTTAAGTGCACAATTAATTCTTAATTTGTAAAAAACAAAATATTTTTGGTACCTAGTTATTCTTATTTTACATTAAGTTGTACAAATGAAAACAAATTCTTCACTTTCATTGTTAAAAAATATAAATATAAAAAAAACTTCATTCATTATGAGCACACCGTGTAATTTTTATATTTTTATGTATGTAAGTATTTGTTAAATTAATTTCACTCGCATGTTAATTGTTAATCAACAAAAATCATACAAATCAGTTAGTCATGGTATATTCCCAATGAGATGGAACATGGAAGTCCGGTGTTTGTTTAGGAGTTCAAAAGAAACCCCACAATAGTTGTTTTTTTTTATATTTTTAGAATTGTTATTAACTTCAATAATTCAATTACATTGTTAGTACATATACAAACTTATGATACATTGACTAATTATATTGTCAATTAAAATAGATAGAGTAAGTGAATATACGTAAAGTAAAATTGCACAACTAACGGATTAAAAAAACAAATAATATCTTCACATGTGTAAGAAAACATATCATAGATATATTTTGATTGATCAATCGTTACGTATCTCATGATGAAGAAGAAAAAATTGAAATTTTTTAAGCAAATAAACTCAGTCGTTTAGCCAGCTGTGAAATGAAAATATTAAGAAGAATATTCTGTCTAAAGAAGAATTAAGATGGGACTTACATTATAGAATCCTATGCAATGTATGCATGAAATTAAAACTCTAATCAATGGGAAGAGTTCCAAAAGAAAAGGCAATCGAAAAAGTAAAAAGGCAAGGATGGTCTAGGAAAAATTGTTAAATGATGTAGAAGAAAAGATAGGTGCAAAACAGAACAGAATTCTTGGTGAATTGTAAGAAACGCTATAACTCATAGTGGGCTGTGAGACTGGAGAAGAAGAAGAAAACCTAAACTTTATACTATTTTCACGAAACCATAGAAGCTGACAAAAAAAAAATGAATAATTCAAAACGCATATAGAATTGACTTACGTATTCCACTTTCAAAATGAACAGCTCAAGTAATAAATTAAATTAAATTTCAGGATTTTGACAAAAATAAATAAAATATAAAAATGAACTAAAGCGTTGTATTTCAAGTTACAGAGTACGTACAGTTAATATAGTTGTCTATTTTTTTAAACTTTTATTATGTGAATTAAAAAACAGGTAGTTTTGAGTAATAATATTTTTTTTATGTAATTACAAAAAAAAGTAATTATTTTTATCTTGTAGATTGTTAGACAATCCGGTACCGTACCAAGGTCAAAGTGTTTAAAATCCATTAAAAAAATATTCTTATGAAATTGCTTATAGCAATTTTTTTTTACAAATGCATTATTTTTACGTATTTATAATTTTTTTAAAAATATGACAATCACTAAAAAAAATTAAAGTTTACCAGCAACAATATTTTTGTACAAAAGTAATTTTCTTTGAAAAAGAATTGTTAAACCTGTCCAATTATTTCCAACAAAAATAAATCATATTACGTTACATTACAAACAAAAATTGAAAAATAAAAACAACTTTCTAATGGAATCATTAAATTTATTTTAAAATTTTCCTTTTTATGCTTTTTCATTTTTATATAAAAAAAAGGCAGAAAAATAATAAATAAAAAGTAATAATGAGCAATAAAAGCACTTTGTTTTCTAAAATAAAACAAGGAAAAATTATGAAATAAAAAATTTTTCATTCTGTAAGGAAATATTGATTTTTTGTCTCCTGAAGTCCTGATGCTCCCAGTCAGTCCTATGCGAACTGAAGCAGCCCAATGCAAATGAGCAAAAAATATTGAAACTTTTTTTTTACATTTCTTGGGGCCTTTGGGGTTTACGATCCCATAAGTCATACACTCACTTTTATTATTGTTTTTATAAAATTATTAAAATAATAATACAATTGTAGAAGCTAAGAGCTAATACTATGAATAATAAAAAAGGATAAAAAATTTTCATATTTTATCAACAGCTCAACAACTTCTTTTGTTATCTTCAAATTTTTTTTTTATGGATAGTCCTTTTTTTTCGAGTCCGTTTTACATTTATTTTTATTTTTATATACTTTTTATTATATACTTTTTATCCACTTACTTTATTCCTTTGTGAGTAAGAGTGTTCCTCGTGACGTAATTGAAATTTTGGAAAGAGTTTTAGGGTAGTAAACGTGAACGGATTTACATGGGGTTTTCGGATTTGGGATGAGTGAATAGAATGCTTCCTGTCTAGAATCGACCCCTTTCTTGAAAATAATTAAAGAACGGAGAAAGTTACTGAGAAAATTCCGAAACGTCCTCGAACAACTCTTTACTTGAATATCATCGTAGTTACAGAGGCTTTATAATCAATTTTTAAAAAGTATATGTTATAAAAGTTTTTTTAACCTTTAAGCTTATTATCCACTTACTAACCCTTGACTAAATAACTTTGTGGGTAAGAGTATGTTGTTCGTGACGTAATTGTGAAATTTTGGAAATAGTTTTAGGGTAGTAAACGTGAACGGATTTACATGGGATTTTCGGATTTAGGATGAGTGAATACTGAATAGAAGGCTTCCTGTCTAGAATCGATCGTTTCGGTAAAATGATTAAATATGATGGAATATTCGGAAAATATAAATTTAAAGAACAAGCTGGTTACTGAGAAACTTCCAAAACGTCGTCGAATAACTCTTTACTCGAATATCATCGTAGTTACAGAGGCTTTATAATTAATTTTTTACTTTTGCATTTTATTTATAAAAAGTATTTGTTTTAAAAGCTTTTTTAACTTATTCTTTTTCTTTCTACTTTTATTATATTTTCTAATTGCTTTCAATAAAAAAGTTCTAAGTGTGCTTAGAAAAAAATGTTTATTTGATTAGAAAATGTGTTCAATGAAACTTTAAGGCTGCTACGAGTGATTTGTTATTTTAAATGTTATGAATGAATTTTTAGATTGGCAATTTGTTCGTAATGAATGTGATTAAATTGTCTAATAAAATATAAATACACCTACATAATATGTATGTACATAAATGTATATCTATATTATAATGTACATGTATATTAATAAAAACAAAATACAAAGTCATTAAACATTATAATTACAGGAAATAAAGAACATTAAAGAACATAATCACTTTTGATGACTTTAATAAAAATTTAAATAAAACATTAAACATTCAACATTATTTAATCTATTAAAATTATTTAACAACAACAAAGTAGTACATACTCTGATAGAATATCTTTTGATTTACATTTTTCGTATTTCGTGATTGATAGGCTTTAATATTTAATTGATGTGTTCTGAAGCCTTTTCAATCTAAATCTATGTTAACAAGTTATACGATACATTAGAACAATTACGTATTTGTACATATATGATAGAAAAAAGATTTGACAATAGTTTGTTGAAATATTGGTGGCATATCAAACAGTTTATTTGTATATGCTTTTTCAGTCACCAGGAAACATATATGTATATATAAACAGAAATCTAGACAAGGATAACGTAAAAATTGTATTTTTTTTCATTTCTATCTATTCTTATATTAAAAAGTCTTGTACACTAGCGAAATTGTTATACATATAGTTATCTGATAAAAAAAATTATATTCACTTTTTTCTATTGTTTTTGGTTCAAAAGCTTTTTATCTACAAGAAATACTGAACTTAGATTGCGATCACCTCTGGCAAATATTAATAACAAACACTTTTACATAATTAGAAAAAAACAAATAATATCCTATACTCTAATTAACCTTACGTTTATCCTTAAATTTAGTCATTTTCTTTTTGTTTCTTTAGATCCCGCGAAAAAGTTGGTGTCTTGTCTCCTATAAATATTAGTGGTGTCACTACAAGATAGCGGGAAAAAGTAGAGTTGTTGAAGTGAGAAGTTTCATATCCTTGAAGGTTATGAGATGAATTCCACTTCACTATTCAAAATAATACCATGAAATTATTTGAATAAATATTCAGATATGTACATTACATACATACATGTGTGTATTGAGGAAAGATAAATAAAACTATTCGATACTTAAAATAAAAAAGATTATTATACTAAAAATATACACAAAATAATTAGCTTTAATGAAATGTAGCACGTGATTAAATGAAATTGTACAATAGAATTATGTATTTTCAAATATATTTTCATTCAAACTGTATTCGTCTAATTAATTTTAGTTTTGTTTTTATTTTTATTTTTATAGATAATTTGAATTATATCAGTTTTAATAAAGTTGTCTTCGTTTTGGTCATGACTTGGTACTGGTGGAAACATTGGTTCTGGATAACAGGCTGTAAGTACTTTTTTCTTATATGTATGTACTAACAATTTTTGTTGTAATATTTAACATAAATATTTTGATTTTCTTCTTCTTCTTAATTTTTAGTAATGACTTTAGTTATCACATTCACATCAGTAGAAACATCTCCCATGACTCCACTTCATAAGGATTATAAAAAAGAGAAAAATTTAAAAATTTTACCTTTGGCTGGACCAACAGATATTTTTGATAATGTCTTCAATGGTAATAATGAACCAGCAGGACTGATGATTCATAATAATCGAGAGAATCAAATTCCTGATAGTAAAATCAAAGATAATTTAAATGGTAATAATAGTGTTAAAATAATAAGTGATACAATAGAAGAAAATATCACAAGAAATGCAAATGAAACAGATTTGAAAATTTCTATTGAAGAGCATAATTCTAAAGATAATGATTCATTGATAGAGAATAATAAAACAAACAAAAGAAATGATTTAGATTTAGAAAATAGTAATTTAAATAACACAAACATAAATATTAATAATAGACATAATATTTCTATACGGTAAGTTACCATAGTTTGGAAAAAATACATATATTTATGTGTACATACATACATACAAACATATGTATGTAATTAAAAATCTTTATATTTGATATTTATTTATTATTTTTTTCTTTTTAGTACAAATTCATCACTAGAAATAATTTCGAACACATCACAATCTGTAGTTTCAACTGTTGAGAATCAGTCAACGTGTAATAATACCGTAATAGTAACATTGAATTCAACATTAAACAATTATAATACAAGTAATAATGTAACAATAGATTGTGAAAATGATAGCAATGAGGAATCACTGGAGGAATCATCGTTATCGTCAACATCACAAAACAATAATAACAATAAAACAAACACAATTCATGTGGATTTGATTGACAATGATGGTGATGATGATGATGATGATGATGTTGATGTTTATACTGATACCGTCATTGCTCGAGGTGGTGATGGTTATAACCATACAAATAACAATGACAAAGGTAAGGAGTACAAAAATAATAAACATAATAACACCATAGTCATTGGTAATATCATGAAAGTAAATAATAAAGGTAAACATCTTGAAAATCAAACAAAAGATGAGGAAATCACTAGGGCGGAAATACAAAGACAATTAGATGGTGAAAGAGGCCGGAAATCTAAAGTTTTAGCAGAATATAAACATGAAATCAAATATATTAATTTTACATCAGATGCTAAAAATTTATTAGCACGCTCTGCTGCACCAATTTCATTAGAATTTGATGAACAAGATGATGAAAATGTATCATCTGAAGCTCTATCCATACAAGTAAGTTAAATTAAATTTTTTTCATCTTAAGATATTTTTCTATTGAATTTCAAAATTAATTCTTTTGTATTTTAATTTCTTGTTATGTTTTTTTAATTTAACAGAAAGCATACATATTAGATGCTGGAACAATTTCTGGAATATGTTTATCAGTTTTAGGTTTATTTTTCGCAGTTACATTATCTGGAATTGCATTATATAGAAGGAGATACCTGAATAAACCGCAAACATTGAGTGAACCAGATTCAAGTGGTTATATTGATGACAGTACAATACGGGTATGTATACAAGAAAAACCATTAAAAAATAAATTAAAATGTACTCTAATTCTATATGTATATTTATTCGAATATTTTTGAATAATTTTTTGCTTCTTTTTTGTTGGTTTACAGGATAATTCTGATGAAATGTATAGTTTGGATAATGATTCTTTTCTTAATTCTTTGGAAGCAATGACAATACAGAATTATTGGACAGATACAGTGAAACATACAAAGCTTTAAAATTTTTATCTTAATAATAACAATACTAATAAAAATAATAATAAGGTAAAAATCGAAACCACCCTTCAAAGAGCAGACATTCAAAAATATAAAATGTACAGAAAAAAAAAATAGTATAAAAGTATCTTAAATCAAAAAAAAAAAAACAAAAACAAATAAAAAAAAATAAGTTCTATTGAATTTTTGTTTGGAAAAGAATGTTTTCTTTAAAAAATTTTTATTTTTAATGTTTGAGTAGGTATTTATAGTTATTACATAATATATTTCTTACTATATATAAAAATGTGATATAATTGTAATATAAACAGATTATTGTTCGTTTTTTTTTTCATTTATGTTTTATAAATAAGGTAGAATTACATATTCTTAATTAACAAAAATGTGTATATTGTCACAGGACACAAAAAAACATACCCATATGTAATTATAAATTGATCAGTCATGTTCATGTTCAGATTTCATTTTTACGGTGGAATGAAATACGTAAGTGAATTCAGATTTTCTACAATTCACTAAATTGAATTCAAATTTACTGTGATTTCGAAAATAAATTTCATATTCGACAGTGTAGGTGTTCTTGAATCCACATTTCACTAAATTTTGGTAAATTCCAACCGGAACAAGTAAAGTGTGGGAAATGACTGATTTCTTCTGTTTAGTGAAGGATTTTATATATTTTTTAAGAAAAATAAATTGCTTTTTGAACCAATAATTTCAATAAATACTTATTTTTCCTTTTCGATATTGTTAATTTTTTATTATTATCGTTTTCTAAATGACTTAAATATTATTATTACAGAGTTCATTATTTTTTAATTTTTAATTCAATTAACTCTTGTTTTTTAGTGTAAAGTTTTTAAATAGCACAAATTTTAAAAACAAATTATTAACATTTTGACATTCAATATAGAACGAGTATGTTTTCGAAAATGAATACGAACTCAATTGAACAAAAAATTGATTTTTATTTAAATCGACGTGAATTCAAGAACACATATGTATTTTGAATTCATTTCACTTTCACGTGAATTCCGGAGCATGATTTTATTTGTGTAATATGTATGTAATGTAGGTACATATCGTCGCCTGTATGCAGAAGTATTCTATGTCCATTCAAGTAAATTTTTCAGGAGAGCGAATTAAAGTTTTCTTTTGACATATAAAATTAAAGGAGCAAAATAGTATTGATGTTTTGATAATATTTCATTATCACAACGAGAGAACTTGAAAATATCTTCTTTTCAAAACCATTATCCTTCAAACTCAAGGATTAAAGGACATAGGATATTTTTGCTTCCAAATAGAATAGTTCTGCATTTAAAAATAAATTACCTTGGACTTAGACTTTTTCGGTTCAATTAAAATTTTAAAAAAAAAGAAGCAGAAAAACACACGAACTAATTTCAACAGCGAATAAAACACGACTAAGGCAATGAATGAACATAAAAACATTAAAAACTCAAATTTGGATAAAAGTGGACATAGAATAGTTCTGCATTCAGCCGACGATATGTCCATATGTCCATATGTACCTATGTAGTTTGTTTTCATACTTTCATTACGATCAAGTACGAAAGAGTGACATTGCTTTTTTTTTTGTTTTCGAACATTACTCATCAATTATTCAACTTATATTTTAAGGATTGATGTTCAGTCGACATATTTATTATGAAAATCACTTTTTTTTTTAAAGTTTCCTGTTCATGTAAAACAGTTTGAAATTAATTTTTTGTTAAATCAGACTAATTTACATGCCAATAATATTTTTTTAAAATTTCATTAAACTTCTATAATTTGTTACAATTTTTTATTTCTTTCAAATTTCAAAATCAGATACTAACAACAACGATTCAAAAAAATTCAATTTTCAGTAAACTTCCATCAATCCTTTTTAAGATGCTAATATTTTGTGTTTTTTATATTTTTCGTTTTTAATGACTTATTCATTAATTTTTCATATTAAACAAAGAGGATATACACATTTTTATCATTTATCATGAATTAGATTTAAATAATAAATTTATGATTTATGTAGTTTTTAAAATTAATTAATTAATTTTTCATATTAAACAAAGAGGATATACACATTTTTATCATTTATCATGAATTAGATTTAAATAATAAATTTATGATTTATGTAGTTTTTAAAATTAATTAACATTCGAAATCAGAAAATAATTTATGTGTATGTATGTGTGTAATTATATGTAACATTTATGTCTTATACATATGTATTTAAATTTAAAAAAATTAAGTAAAATGGGTAAAAGCAATAGATAAGTAATTGTAATTAAAATATAATGACTATTCTTACGTAATTTAGACAAAAATAAAATAAAGGATATTTGTCCATTATGATTTTTGTATTAGTTTGCGTATTGCCAATAGAAATTCTTTATAAAAATTTCAAACATCCCAAATAACTAATTAATTTAACAAAAAAAAAAAAAAAAAAAAAAAAAAAGAAAAGACAAACCTAAAATAGAACTCTTTTTGTGATCATTCATATTATAATTTATCAAAATAAATATTATAATAGAAATAAAATAGAAATAAATTAGAAATTTTTATTTATCTTCATATTCATATTCATATTTTAAACTTGGTCTTATTGATAAGTCAGATGTTAACACTCTATATTTATATAATTCCCAGCTTATTTTCCTGCAAATCATTACATAATCCATGAGTTTTTCATTTTGTAGTTTTAATGTAATTTCCCATGCTCTTTTAAGACTTTCTTGTAATAAAATGATCTCTTTTTGAGATGTATATATACGAGCTGTTTGAAGAACACCAATTAACATCCAAGCATAATTTTTACAATTTGTTGCTTCTAAAAATTTATAAAAACAAAAGTATAAAATAAAAAAAAAAATATTTTTATTTAAATGTAAGAAATATGAATACGTATACCTTCAATTACTCTTTTCGTAAAATTAAGAGCACCTTCAAATTTTCTATGTTCAAGATGTCTTCTAGAAAGCTCATGATATAAATAACATTTTTCAATTGGATGTTTAACGAATTTCAATCGATTTTCAAGACGATCAATTAATTTTCTGCAGACATTTGTTTTTTAAATTAATAATAATGATAAATTTACTATATGGATGTACATAATATACTGAAAAAAATTTAACTAACTTGTATGCATTATATCTTGAATCTCGAGTACCTGGTAATCTAAAAGCTGTTTTATCACCAAATACAGAATGTCTATGATTTTGTTCATCCTCTTTAACAATCGGTAATTTCATAATAACTTCAAGTTTATTACTAATTGGATAAGAATCAATATTTGATGGTATTTCTAATTTATCAATGTATGTGAGTGCAATTATATTATAAATTTCATTGATAAATTCCAATTTTCTTGGCATTACTAGAAGTGTTTTAATTGCAGTATAATTACCAACAAAATCTTCAACAAATTTTATCATTCTCTGGAAAACAAAATGAAAGAAAATACTCATTCTAGATATTTTTGAAAAAATTCTTAAAAGTACAGAAATTTAATTACTTTAAGATTTCCTTTCTCACGTAGCTCCTTGAGTTTATTCAATATATTAAACATATCCCTACGTGTTTGATACTGTACACGATACAAATGTTTGCGACGTATTCCAGCAGCAAGTTTTTGATCTGGACACATTCTATAACGTTGTATATACATAGGATTTCTGGCATGTAGCATTTTCTTGATAAAATATACAATATTATTTCTGAACTATGTATGTATAATAATAATAAAAAAAAAAACTTACCAAGAATTTTGTAATTTTCGTGTAATTGTTTTTTAAAGAAATTTCTAAAAATGGTGAACTTCGTTTAGTTTGTGATAAAAGTAAGGTTTTATTTTTTAATAAATTTCGTAGAAAAATAACATCCACCCAGCCTTTATTAAAATAAATTTGATTGAATACTCTAAAATATAAGTTTTTTTTTGCTAATTCTAAAGGATATGCATCCTTTATCTATATTTTTAATATACAAAAACAAAAACAAATGTTTTAAAATTAATAAAAAATTCAGAAATAAATATTTGTTGTAGCAAAAAAAAAAATAAAAATAAAAAAACAGTACATACATCTTCTTCTAGAACGCTAACTACATCACATTTTTCCTGTTCATGTTGTATTTTCCAAAGTGGACGTGTATCTTCAACTTTATGCCATAATTTAAGTACAGTTGGAAGGTATTTTCGATTTTTTTCCAAAAATCTTCCAGCAAAATCACCAAGACTATCATTGCAATTTTGATTGACCTATTAAATTCATAAGATCAATTCAATTATCAGGATATTCAAATTGAATGGAAAAAAAAAATATATATGTACTTACAACATCAATACGATCTTGAAATTGTGTAACTTTCCATCCAGTGAACTTTCTCATTTTAGTACTTAATTCACATTTACATTTTTCAAACATATTTGAATTGTAAAATGCATCACAAACTTGAAGGTTAATAATGTGATCCATATCTTCAATTTCTTGAAAAAGAAAAAGAAAATCATATTGAAATAAATACATATTAAATTTACATATGTATGATATAAAAAAATATTATTTAAATATGTATAATCAACCATATAATTTTTTCTTACCACATGCTTTGACAGCATCCTCAAGAGCATGGCTTGTTTCAGCGATATCATCATAACAAAGGCTTCTATAATGCAATGCTGTAGCATCGTCTTCCTATAAAAGTTCATAAATTTGTTGGAATAATTGGGAACAAAATTTAATTTTCATATTTTATACTTTCAAGTCAAGTGCTTTATTATAATAATATGTCGCATTGTCGAATTGTTGCTTTTTTGTGTAAGCAACACCCCAATCTCTATACATTTTTTGCAAATGTGTTTCATTCCACAAAATATTTTCCCATGGTTTATAATTACCTGACATTTTGTTCAAAAAAATAATTTACAAAATTTAAGAAAAAATGGTCGATATTTTGCGAATACCAAGAAAAATAATTTGTATAACTTTTCAATTTCGTTTATGGCCTGCTTATTTAAAATGAATTTAGAAAAGAATTTATTATTCACTCCTTTTAGTTTTTTTACAGTGTAACTTTTTAAGAATTGTATTATCTTGAGATTCTCGTAGGTGATGTTTTATAATGAAACCTTCATAATATTAAAACTTTGAAATATTCTCTTAAACGTGTGTCATATGTATATGTGTGTATGTCCTTATTGGCATTAATTCAATTTTATAGCGCGAATTCCAAAAAACACTATAAAAGCACGCACGAAAAAACACTCACGATATAGTAAAATTTGATAAAGTGCTCAGTGCGGTTTTTTTCCGAGTGTTTAATTTTTTTTAGTTTTATAGTATTTTTATTTTTGGATGTCAGTACAGGCAAGATAGGCATACTTTTCTATATTCGTTCACAAATTGTTTGAATAAATCTGTCTCGTGTGTGGGGTGATCAGATCTCAATTTCAATCGAGGTGAATCTTTTAAATCAAATATTACCAAGGCAAAAAACTCATCGGGTACTGCTTCCATAAGCACAATACTGACTTCCAAAAATAAAAATATTATAGTAATTTTTCTTACCGTCATACCTACTTTTTTTTCACATCACTTTTTTTTCAAAGTTTTTCAGTTTTATTAAGAAGTTATTTTTTTTTCACAATCATTTTTTTTCCAAATCCTTTACGGCACCAGGTACGTACATTTTTTCTTTTTTACACATTTTTTTTTTTTTTTTTGTTACTTATTACTACCCTTTCTATTCACATTTTATAATTTTTTCCACGTTAATTCTTTTACACGTTTTTTTTCACTTTCACTTTTTTTACACTCATATCTTTTCACCAACTTATGACTCGCGATATTTTTTCGTTTAATTTATTTTATTTTTCATTTTTTCCACATATTGGAACAAAATATTTGGTGAGGCATGGGGATTAAAAATTGAAAATGGTGTATTGGTCATATTCTGTCATCATAAGACTCATACTTACACATGCTTCAGCCATATGGTGACCAAAGACAAATCAAATAACGGTTCAAAACAAACTCAACAAAATACAGAGACCTCAACGGCAGCACTAGAAGCCATGCTCAACTTGCCACCTCTTAGTATACAAATTAAGAAAGAAGTACTGAACTGGGTCTTAAAATTTCAGAGAATTAGGAAACTTAAACCAGGTAATCTGACACACAACCTTAAGATTCTCGAAGAATTAAAGGACTTCCAAGTCAGTTATGTAACTGACAAGGTGGAGGCAATATTAAATTTTGAGAAGCCGTTTGCTGCTTCCAGATCGTGAAACTTAGCGCTAAAACAAATTAATCTTTGAAAAAGGAGCCTCTATATGGTGCACCGATGGCTCGAAAACCGAGTCGGGAGTGGGAGCAGGGGTAGCAGGCCTAAAAAAAGCCTCTCCAAACACCAATCAGTCATTCATACCACGCCATAGACATGTGCGCTACCGAATGCCTGAAAAAAGGCTTCAATAGAGCCACAGTCTACATCATTTCAAACAGTCAGGCAGCATTTAAAGCTCTCAACGCTCATAAAATTGAGTCAAGACTCGAAGATAGTACTGGAACGTGGTTTTTGGGACAGTGCGGTTTCAGCTTAGTCAAAATGACGTCATTTTTTGAAAAAAACAAAGATAACAAATCGGTGCAGAATCAATTGAACATTCTTTTTCTGCAATAAAAACTTGGGGTTAATTGAAGCCTTTTTTGAGAAAGACAGGGTTAAACACATAAATTTGGGAAAAATTCACAAAATTTTGATTTTGAATGCGTGTAACTTTTTAACAGTTAAAAGAAGAGGAACAAGTAAGGTATTGTTGAAAAGGGCAAAGGGTCTTCTACATTTTTTCTTAACACAATATGACCCTTGAGTGCCCCTGTAAAAAGTTATAGGGTACATCGTGAAATAAGAGCAAAAAAACTTCAACGCCCTCTAGCGGCGAAACCGTTGGGATTCCCCCCCCCCTTCGATACGATTTTTTGTATGTCTTGATGAGACCTATCTATGGTATCAAGGTTAAGCAAACCAAACGGGACACCCTGTATATACATTTATGTAGAAAATGTTCTTTTCAGTTTCTTCTTCACTTTGAAATTGTGTTACTTTTATATGCACAAAGCTATTCTATGAAAGTTTAATGACAATCTTCACACTATTCTTCTGCACCACAGACTTTAAATTTAAGCTAATCTTTAACTAGGATATTCGTTACTTAAATTTTCAGTATGGAATTAAGTTAATGAGAAAAAAATAGAGATACATACATACCATATACGTGTAATACTTTATAAGTAGGTATAAGCTTTTCAGATTTTAAATTTTTCCTCTTTTATTTGAAATTACATTCAAAAAAAATTGTTTTTTTTCTTCAATAGCTCGAAAAGATATGTACCATACTCTTATGAGTTTTTATTTTTTACGTACTTTAAAGATGTTACTAATGCATTACTGTGGACTGTGGTATATATACGTACATGTATTATTAATAAACCTTTTGCATTTAACATTTTTCTCATTTATAAATTATTACCCAGAAAAAAAAATCCATTATTTCTTGCCTTTTATTCGTATTTTTCTCTGAAATTTTTCCTCACATTTTAGATTTTTTTTTATTTAAAAAAATCTTTTAACATTTAAAATGCAATGTATTATATAAGCAGTACATTGTAGGTGGTATATTTAAAAAGAAATCTAGAAAAAAAAATGCACATTTATTCTACAATTATATGGTTGCATATTATGAAAGAAAACTGGGATGATTTCTACTGGTTATGATTTAATAATAAAAATATTAACAGAGAATATTAATGCTAATGGTAGTGTACTAATGTACTGTACTTACGAGTATGTCTATACAGTCATCGTTTTTATAATCCTTGCTATGGAAATAAAAAAAAAAAAAAAAAATTATATAAAAAGTACAAGTAGCATGTTGAAAACGACTATGAATATCTGAACATTAAAACATCAAAAAAAGTTTATTATAACATCACTAAAGTCCTTATTAAATAAAATTATGCCAGTCAGGTAGACTAAAGATAATGTGGTAATATAAACGATGATAGAAAATAAGGATTTCATTGTATGTATAGTATATTGTAGAAGATAATTTATGCATAACAAAAGTACAAAAGATAAATGACCTATGCTTTATTCTTGTAAGTTTCTTATCATTATTTATTTGATATTCTGTTCTGTCATCATAGTTTTCATCTCCTCTACTGTTTTGTTTTTGTTTATTGTTGATTATTTTATTTGTGATTCAATTATTTATTGAATATCAAAATTTAATTACTGTTACAAGTTTGATTTTTCTATAAAGATTATTTTAAGAAAGAAAAAAACCGTATCATTATTTTTTTTTTTAATTTTCATGTGAATAAAAAAAATCATATTTGAATAAAGGTTACCACGTTTTTATTTTATTATTCACCTATTTTCTGATTCATTTCTCTGAAATTTAATGCTTTAATAAAGAGTTGATTAAAATTATACAAGTAGGACGATCATAAGTTCTGATACAAAAAAAAAAAGTAATAAAATAATTCACCAAAATTGAAAATAATAAAAATCTTTGAATTTTTTTGTTTCATTTTTTAATTTACAGTAAAATATCTCTTACATCTGCTGAAATCAACAAAGTTTAGACTGTAACTTTATTAAAACTAAACCTTAAACGGTAAAACACCAACATTCGAAGCTAGGACTTTACAACTCACAACAAGCTCCTCTTGGTTGTCATGATATGATTGACCTTTTTTAACACGTTAAATACGAAGTACAACAACATAGAAAATGAGTACCATTTCTTTGAAGTTTCTATTACGTTTAAAGTGTTCTAAATTTGATGGAGTATTCAGTTTCACAAATCTGTCATCAAATTTCATATTGGAAAGTTTCACAGATTTAATCTTGGCTAGAAAAATGTTTCTAGATTATATGAAGTAAAATATTTTATTTTTGATATTTTATTCTTTTCTGTTTTACAAACGCACGATTCAAATTTTTTTTTTGAAATTGTAACAGAATACATGACCAGATTAGCTATATGTATACGTATGTATATATGTATGTATATCTGTAACTATACCTAAAATTATGTAAAAAAGAAAAAATCTGTTTCTGTCAGATGAATGAAATGAGTGCCTATAAATCGTGATACTGATATCATATTATAGAGTACAAGTAGCTGTTAGCCTGGTAGAATAAAATTTAACTATACATACATGCGTAAATATTTATATGTACATATTCGTACATGTATTTATTATTGTATTTCTGTTTTTTTTTTTTTTTGAAATAAATACTGTGGGAGTATACATAAATACTTATATGAAATTTATTCATTAGAAACAGCAAAAAGGTTACCGAACTGTAATGACAGCAATATATAGAACACATGTACTGAAACTAAAACAAAATTAGGTAGCTAAGCAATTTTAGGAAAATTTTTTTTTCAAATTCAATTTTAATAGGTTTTTTTTTTTCACTTTTTTTTTAAATAAAAAGAAAAGGTAAATTATCAAAATTTCACAACGTCGGAAACTAAAACTCAAAATTGATCAAAGTAGAAATTCTGATTTCTATAATTGTTTGTTTACCTTGTTATTATTTTCTTCAAATATATATTTTCATTTCAATTTTTCTTTGAATTTTGACATAAATTTATGAATTAGGGTAAAATTTTCGAAAAAGCTTTTTTTTTAAATTTCGAAACACATAAGATACACCTCTCATTTGAATTTGTATCTCATTTTCATTTTGTTCTACACAACGCATGTCTAATTTTATGGTATACGAATAAATTTTACGTTTAACATTATTTGATATTTTGAAATCCTTGTTCATCAGTCAACCATTTATTCTAAGGCTAATTGAAACTTCGATTCATGTTAAGTATTACGTTGCTTAAATTTTTATTTTTTTATTATTTATTTTTTTTTTTGCATTAAAAAAATCCAAATTTTGTAAATTTTAAAAGCAACAAAAAATCCATTTGGAAGCTATTAAAATTAAAAAAAAATTTCACTAATTAAATTTATTTAATACAATATGTATATGCATCGTAAAATATACAAAAACAAAAATCAGCCATTCCTTTCAAATTTTTTATTTGATTTTTATTCTATTTTTCTTTTTGTTTTATTTTTTTATAACAAAAAAAGATTATTTTATAATTTTTCATTACCTCTCGAAAAACAAAATATTACTAAAGCTTAATACTAACACATTTAAAATAATTTTCAAAAGTTTTAATGCATTATTAAAAGTGAAATATTTATATTTGTATATCCTAGATGGATATAGGAGGATAAAGTACACAAAGTTTGTATAGAAAAAAATAAGTAAAATGTAAAAGAAAATAAAAGAAAAATAAATGAAGAAAAGCGCTTGAAGCAAGAAAAAAAACAAACATTCTTTCAGTTTTGTTATACATATATAATCTCTAAGGATTACATTTTTTTTTCTTCTATAAATTTTATTAAATTTCTATAACGTTGTTGTAGGGAAAAATAATAAAAATTAAAATACAGTAAAATTAGGTCTAAATTAAATTTTCTAAGTAATAAAAAATATTTTATTTACAAAAGTAATTGCATTTAGTTCAATACTCTTGGTACCTATGAATCATTCCATGGAAATAATAAAATTATCATTATGATAAATTGAAAAGAAAAAATATTTTTTCACATTATTTACTTTTTTGAATTGAAAATAATGTTATATGATCAAATAATATACATATGTATGTATGTATGTAGTATATTACAATATTATTATTATTATTATCGATTTAGATACTTGATGGAAACTTAACATGCAAATACAACCAACATATGAATAAAATAACAAATACTCATTCATATTCCAGGAATTTTTTGTTTCAAGTGTTAGTCTTCAAAAAACTCAAGTGACAATTTTTTTTTAGTTCCATAAATTTGTGACTTTCCGACTTTCCAGTCAATTTCAAATAATTTTCACATCAATATTTTTTTTATGTTTGTAGATTTTTCAAAAAAAAATGTGTATTTGGTCATTTTTACATTTTTACAGAATTTAATTTTTTTTTTCAAATTTATAAGTTAACCCTCTATTGCATGAACTTACATAATGAACTAAAAAAGTATGTATACATACATATAAATAACTGTTGTTCTACTTAAATGTTAGTGTGGTAATGAAATGAATAAAATAATAGAAGATACAAGAACAATTGCTTACTTAAAATAGCTTTATTTTTAATGGAAATCATGAAAAGAATTTTTTTTAACATAAAAACACAAATGTACTTAACATTTATATGTGAAAAATAAAATATAAATCACTTATAGCACAAAACAATGCCGTTGAAATGTTGACAATAAAGTACAAAAATGTCCGTTAACACCTACATATAAATTGTATGTATGTATGTTAAACAACTTATGACACATGTCCGTGTTATTCTTAATCGGAATATCTCCAGTAACCACTTGAAACCAACATATTCAAAATTTTCAATATTGCTTAACTAATTAAACTATGGAACATTGCAAATTAGGTTAACGATCGGAAATGAAGGAAGGTTTAGTATATTTTGAGTACCTATAGTATAACACTTATTATATTGTAGGCCTGGGAATTCTTCTTTAATAATGTACCTACTATATGTAATTTTATAACTATTAATTTAATATTTATGTATATAATGTAATTAATTTTTAACAAGTATCTTTATCCTTTCGCAATAAACCCGCAGTACTGTAAAGGTGTACATTTTAAGTGTTTTATTCTATAATAGAAGATTTTAGTTCAGGTGTGGGGTCAACCACGTGAAAATAAAATCTAAAATTATTGAAAATTTGTGTTTTGTGGAAGTAGTATAGAAAAATACATACCTAATATACAATTGTTCACAGTGAATATTTTGAAGCCAAATTGCAAAAATTGGGTAAAAAAAACAACCGGCAAAGCTTCATTAATGTTAAGATTAGAAGAGGAATGGTCAAAGTTAACCCTCGAAGAACTTAACGCCCGAGTGACTGATTATGATGAAGAACCGGAAGTTGATGATGAAGATGATGATTTACAAATTACATTGAACCCAACATGTAGTACCAGTACCGGAAATATTACAAATAATGGTTGTGTGCAAAGAGCCAATGGGCAACGACCTGCAGCAGAATAATGAAATTCATCTGGATAATGAGATCAGTCAGCTGGAATCTATTATTGAAAAGAAGAAGAAAATTGCCGAGCTGAAGAATTAATTACGCCTTCTGGAACGGAGTAAAAGTCACGAACAAGAAATTCATCACCTTTCAACTTTGAGGACATCGAGGAGAACTCTTTGTGTGGTACTGCTAAAATGTTTTTAAGAATGGAAATTGTGAGTTCTTGAAGTGCATTTAAAGCAAATTTATTTCAAGAATTTTCTAAGAAAATTTCTAAAGTGGGAATACATGACAAATTGTGCAGAAGTAAGAAAACACGTGAAGAAACATATCACAATATGTTCTTATTATGCAAGAAATTCCATCACATTCTGATAAATACGATTTTATTTAATACATTATTAGTGGCATCCCTGACACAGATGCTAATAAAGTTATTTAATACCATTCAAATACTATTAAATAGTTAAAACTTTCATTGAAAAAATATGAAATCTTCAAAATGAATGGTAATCACAATGAAGAAAAAACGTGTAACAATAATGTGTTTAAAAATCAATTCCATTCAAAAACATATTACAAATATTACAATTGTAATTCAATTAAGCATACTGCATACTTATCAATGCAAATTTAAGTAACATAAAAACAGGTTTACAAATAATACTGAGAACAAATATCAACGAATAAACGAAAACAATAATTACCGAAAAAAAGTTATGAATGTACATAATGACGATATGAGTAAGTAAGGGAAGTGATGAATTAGAAATTGTAACTATTGACGAATTTGAGAATCAGCTGATGTTCGAATTTTATGAAGGCTGTTGGCTTCATCTTGCTGGAACCATATGTTAGGATTAGTCTCCACAGCTGGACGCAAAAAGTTGTCAATCATAGTCCTATACACTGCCTCGGTGGTAATTTCTGACCGGCCCTACTGATTTTCTCCTCCTTCTCCTGTCAGCCATAACACCGCACCAAACAGTGCATCTGGAAGGATGCGATTGATACTAATGTAATGCCCTAGGATTCGGTGCCCAAGAATCTGCAATTTTGCTTATTTACCATTTAAATGAAAATAAGTTTCATCACTCATCAATCTTATGCTGACGGTATTTTCGTTGAGTTAAAAAATCGATTTTTCAGAATAAAAAAAATCAATAATTTTCACACGTTGTTGTACACTGTCAATCCTAAATCCCCAAAAATGCTTTATTATAACATGCAAAAAAGAAAAACAAAAAAAAATTAAAAATATAAAAGTTATGAATTTTTTAAATAATTCAGTCTTATTTGGGCCACCTTGTACATATATGTATGTATGTTGCAAAATTTCAAGTTTATTTTACTTTTGTATTCAAAATACTTATTAAATAAGTTATGATTATTGATTGTTTAACATTAATGTACAATAGTTTGAAATGTATATGTAAATACATATGTAAAATTTTATAATCAGAGACGATTATAGTCACGTTGGCCGACTGTAAGCATGTGAATTATTTTATAATAATGTACTAAATTTTATAGTAAAATTTATAACTATTAATTTAGTACCATTTATGTAGGTAATGTAATTAATTTTTAACAAGTATCATTCTTTTTTCGCAATAAAGCCACCGTAATGTGAAGACGTACATTAAAACACAAGATTATACATAATATTTTGTATTATTTTCGATCCAAATTATGATTTAATTAAAGTTAATTTCATCCAGTTAATTGCAAAATTTAGTTTTAAAAATCGTGCACCGGAACAAATGCAGGACAATTGCACTTTTTATAAATTTTACAAAATAATATGAACACTTTACTATAATTTCAAATTTTTATCCCTTTAGTGCATAGTTTATCATATATGATATGTTTCTTTATTTTTTAAATATTTTTACGTTTGAATTAGGGATTTTGGTTTTGTAAATTTTAGCATTGATTAATTATTATACAATTATAATGTATAATAAAATTAATCAATGATTTTAGCATGTTCAATGTGGGATCCGGAAAATTCATCGCCAGCAATTCTTCGCCAGCAATTCACCGCCAGCAATTCTTCGCCAGCAATTCATCGCCTCAACAATTCATCGCCACAGCAATTCACCGCCAGCAATTCTTTGCTGTGGCGATGAATTGCTGGCGAAGAATTGCTGGCGGTGAATTGCTGGCGAAGAATTGCTGGCGATGAATTTTCCTAGACCCGTTCAATGTACTTCGGACTTTTTGATTTTTAATAGGTGTATTTGAATAGGTGGTGGTTGATGAATAGTAAAATGTATAGCGTAATCGTTCAATTTATTGCACTTTTTAGTTTAAACATCTGATATTAAAAATAAAGTAAGTTATTTTTAAAAAGATAATGATGTTTAGTATTCATTTAACCTATTTTTAACTAAATATTTTTGAAAATTTCGCGTTAAATTATATCAATAAAAAATACATATCATAATATGTGATGTATCATGCATTTGCTCTACATTAATTAATATATACAGGGTGTCCCGTTTGGTTTGCTTAACCTTGATACCATAGATAGGTCTCATCAAGACAAACAAAAAATCGTATCGGAGGGGGGGGGGGGGTAAATCCCAACGGTTTCGCCGCTAGAGGGCGTTGAAGTTTTTTTGCTCTTATTTCACGATGTACCCTATAACTTTTTACAGGGGCACTCAAGGGTCATATTGTGTTAAGAACAAATGTAGAAGACCCTTTGCCCTTTTCAACAATACCTTACTTGTTCCTCTTCTTCCAAATGTTGAAAAGTTACACGCATTCAAAATTAAAATTTTGTGAATTTTTTCCAAATTTTTGTGTTTAACCCTGTCTATCTCAAAAAAGACTTAAATTAACCCCAAGTTTTTATTGCAGAAAATGAATGCTCAATTGATTTGGAAAAAATGCACAAAATTTTAATTTTGAATGCGTGTAACTTTTCAACAGTTGGAAGATAAGGAACAAGTAAGGTATTGTTGAAAAGGGCAAAGGGTCTTCTACATTTGTTCTTAACACAATATGACCCTTGAGTGCCCCTGTAAAAAGTTATAGGGTACATCGTGAAATAAGAGCAAAAAAACTTCAACGCCCTCTAGCGGCGAAACCGTTGGGATTTACCCCCCCCCCCTCCGATACGATTTTTTGTTTGTCTTGATGAGATCTATATATGGTATCAAGGTTAAGCAACACAAACGGGACACCCTGTATATCATATATAATATACTATCAAATATGATGCATTATCTCTACAATGTCCAGTTATAAAAAAGGGCTGTCAGATATTGATATATTGAAAATTATTGATGAATGGGATGAAAGTGAAGATGAGTTTGGGAAAGGAGATGAATTCGACGATTTATATGATGATGTTTAAGCCCAACGAGTATTCAACGAAACACCAGATGAATCTACTGACAAAGAAAATGAAGCAGAAAATATAGTAGAAAACATATTTCATGAATTTAACATGATTTCAAACACAAATGAAAACATTCTTGAGGAATTAGATTAGATTAGATTAGAGAACCAGCCTAGAGGTGAAATATTTTTCCTTTGTTTCTGCGACCCGTTTGGATGATTTGTAATACCCTACTGCTGGTTTTGACCCAAAGTTTTAGGACCTTGACAAAACCCAAGACTTTTTTAGGTGGTATGTGCCACACTTCGTCCGGTGTTAGGTCCATACGCTCAAGCTTAGGTCGTATTATGCCTTTACACCGGCACAAGATGTGCTCGAGGTTTCCGTTTCCTCTTCACAGAATCTACAATTTTATTTTCCCGCGCGGGGTCGGTGGCAAATGTTATGCGCGGAGCCCCCAGAATTGTCTGACGAATTTTCAAACGAGCAAAAAAAAAAACCTCTTTCCATAGAGCTATATATATAAAAATCTCCAATTAACAAGCAACAAAAAAAAAATATGTTCATTTCCATACCACCTTGCGGTAGAACAAAAGGTTCCTTTTTTTATTTTGTTAAATTTAAAAATCCTCACTGCCTAGAACTTTTCAAAATTTATATAAAAAAGTATATAAAAATCAGTTTTTTTTAAATTTTTAATTTAAAAATCCTCACTGCCTAGCACTTTTCAAAATTAATATAAAAATGTATATATATAAAAATCAGTTTTTTTTTTTAAATTTTGTTTTTCTTAAAAAATAATATTAATTGCTTGAAATTAATGGTTTTAAGTAACAATTTCAAATATGCCAAGATAAAGTGATAAGTTCATATTTATAGCAAAATCATGAAAATTGGTCCAGATTATTCATATTTATCATAAAAATGTATAGGGTCATACAGAATATTTTTTTTATATTATTTTGGAATTTATTTGTATATCTACAATTTTTATTACAAATTATTTCTCTATTTTTTTTTGAAAAAAAATTTAAAATAAAACAACAAACACCTTGTATATATATGTATAATATATACATTCTCATTCATAAAAGGCGTCAGGTACATTCATAAGAAAAATATTTTCGTTTATGAAAGGTATGTACGTACATGCTTGAAAAATAGGCGGGGATAGTATAATGTATAAAATTTCACCGATTCATATACATATACTGTCTTGGTTATTATACATTATAGTACACCTACATAAATACATATACATATGTAAATCAAAATATTAAAAAAAAGAATAAAACATAAGGGTTCAGGACAGTTGGTCATTAAATCAATTGTAAAACAAGAGAAAATCATAAATTTAAAATGGGAATTCCTTCACTTAAAAAACAATGAGATATTTAAATTACTCGAAACCTTTATAAATTTCAAAGAAGGATGTTCATTTTTGGTCAAAAAACGATATGTACTAAAAAAAATATGAGTCTTTATGACATCTGAAAAATTTTAATTACTTATTATCAATATGTGAACCAAGGTTCATTCTAGCTGGCATAACATCAGAGATCTTTAATAGTCATCCATAGACATTGCTTCCAGTATGCTTAGGTGACCTTTAAGATTTTCGAGTTTCAGGTCTTTAGTACCCTGTATAGCTAGAGGACAGATCTTATAGCCTCTTTCCTAATATATACATATATACATATATATATATAGGGGACGTAGGTTGAGCAGCGCCTTTAAAGCTCCTGTGGGGCTCATGGCACCTGTGATGTTTTAAAAAATTTCATTCATAAAAAAATGCAATATTATTTCAAGAATTTGAAAAATGTAGTTTTGAAAATAAATTTGTGAAAAATTTTGGTAACAAAAATAATATATAGTTTTAACTGTAGTCGAAAAAAAATTTTTTTTTAATTGCTTAATGCATGAAATATCATATATTATGATGTCATTGAAAATTCTGGTTTTCCCGGGAAATTACTGAAAATATTACATTTTTATGTGTAAATTTGAATTTATTGTGCATAAATTACCCTAAAAATAATTTTTTCAATTAAAAAAAAAAAAGTCATGCATTAAAGGGTTATAGGTTATAGTGAGTGGTAATTTTGTTTTACACACACAACGAGTATAGACGTCAAACGCGAGTGCTGACTTAATGGCTTTGACGTGTACGTATTTGTATATGTACTTGACAAACGCAACCTGATCGTTTTACTTAAAAAAACAGGCAAAAGCTAAAACAATTTTTCCTGAAAATATTTTCAAAATGTAAAACAGTTTAAATTATTTCAATATTTAATAATAAAATTTAAAAGAAATATAATTAATCGCACATAGTAATAAATACAAATTACCTATACGTCATATTGAAATTAAAATAGTATTTATTTTCGAATTTATCATTTTCATTGAAAATTGATAGATTTATTTTTATCCTAAATTATTTTATAAACAAATACTCAAATTCTATATAAATCTCTTAGCAATTTTTCATGAATTAACAACATTTATGATTGATTACAAAATTGAAATTGGAAAAAAGAAAAATCAAATAAAACTTAAATTATGTATGTGTCATTTGAATCTTCAATGTGAATTTTAAGTGCCTGGATATTTTGTACCGTTTTTTTTTTAAATAAAGTTTTTTTTGTTCATTAATTTTATTTCACTGTGCAATTCAACATACGTACATATATGAGTAATTTCATTAAATAATAAAATGAATTTATGTTTTCTCATAAGACCTGTTCCTTTTTTTTTTCTTCATATTTTTAGCATTCATACGTTGAAAGTTTTTCCTATACTTTGTGGTTTCATTTCACATAAGACTTCATTGAATAAAATATGTACATAGTTGCAGACATTTTAGCACTTTTATTTGATAATGTAATTCGTCAGTTGGGATTTTATTACAACCTTTGGCGCAAAAAGGAAAAAAAAAACAAAAAAACAAAAATGAACAAAATTAAATAAAAGAAATATGTAAAGCGAAATAAAGAAAGTAATTTTAATTTGAATTTGCATTTGAATATAATAAGGTAAATAGCATTTATTAATTTTCACCTAAATATGTTTTAATAAAATAAATGATTATTCAATACTTTTTTTTTCATATAACGATTTAATTATTTATTGTAAATCCAAATTTACTTTAAAAGTAAAAATAATAAATAACACAATATAATTATGGTAATTATTTTAGAATAAAATACTTAAATGATTTAATTATGAAAAATATATTTTACAAGATAATTTTATAATTACATATTATATGTATGTATAATTTATGGTATTTACATATTAATGATATCCTACGTACATATACATATACGAGTCCTCAATCTGTTCTTATCTTTTAAAAAATTGTGTGTATAGTATAGAAACTTTAATTGGCATTTAATTTGAAACAAACAAACAAAAAAATAAGAAAAAAAATTCACGAAGAATAAACGTTATTTGAAATTATGAATTAATCAGCATTTAATCAAGATACATATTTATCATTATTTAAAAACATTTTAAATTCTTTATTATACTTTTTAATATACATAACATTTTTTCCACAATAGGACATTGACGTTATTTCCATCATCACTTTGAAAGATTTTAAAGATTTTTGTCCTGCACAAACATCAATTAATTATTGCTGTCTGGATCTTTTATCTGATGTTAAATATGTACTTACATTTTATGTAGGTGTAGAATATAATCAATAACATTAGATTCGTGCTCATTTGGTTTTTTTACGTAAAGATTACTTTTATAAAGTAAAATATTTTTTTTTGTTTTTTTATTTCTCTACAGAGACGTCTAACAACTTTTAACAGTTGCCTTGCCACAATTTTCTTTTGTGGTTTTTAGTTTTTACGATGAGTAAAATATAAATAAATATATCAAAGTCGATAATTATTCTCATTAAGTATGAAAGAGTGTGGAATGTGGATATAGAAATTCATCAATAAATATTTTCATTATAGTAAAAGATTTCTAAAAGTATAGTAAATATCATCCTGGATATATTCTGCTTCGACTGGAAAATATTTTTTGTTAAACAATAAAAATTAAGAACTAAAATTTTAATCTCTACAAAATCAAAGATTATTATCAGTACAGGTCGCCCTCGAGTTGTACAATTTCTAGGTTACAAATTTTCAAGACATACGACGGATGAAAGAAACGGTGTCCTCTCCAGTTACACGGTATTATAGCAAATAGCAATCTTTATTTTGTATACAAAGTCTGGAGTATACTAAAAGCCTGAGTCTTGACATATACATACATACATATACGAAACAATATACGAAACCTGTAATTATTCTCTAGAAAATATTTCTCTAATTAACAATAAACAATCTGTTGAATTATTTTTTTATAAAAGTGGACTCCGTTATGTAACTATGATACATAAAAAAAAGTTATTTATTTAGATTTTTTTATTAGTATAATCGTTTTTACCTTTTTTATTTTCAACATCAAAAGAAAACCATTTTCAACTGACATGTACAACCTTTTCAAATACTCAATTTCTAATCGTACAATTATTTTGTATCTAAAAAAAAATATTAATTTTTTGTTTGTACCTTCGAAAATAATTAATTAAATTTAATTAATTTTTTTTTCTAAAAAAAAATATCCTTTTTGTTTTCAAGTAAACACGATAAAAAATTCAAACTGAAAAAAAAAACCCAAAAAATGTTAACGAGAAAAAAATGTTCATTTCAATTTACGCTTGAGAAATTTCATTTTAAGCAATTACAATTTATCCACTTTTTTTAAAAAAATGAAAATACAATCTTTTGTAAATCGTTTTTTTTTTTAAGAGGAAAAAATGATAAAATGATGCAAAGCTTATTCACAGAATTTATATTGCACGTGTTTGTTAAAACAAATTTACAAGTGATTTTTTTCAGCATACTCTTTTTTTTAATCGTAGATAATACTTTGTTTTTAATGAAATACATATATTCAGGTTTTTCTGTTTTTTTTTTAACAACAATAACATCATAAAGTGAAACAATATTAATTATTTTGACCTAGAGTATAACATGTGTCATGTATTTAATTTACGTTGATGAGCATTTTTTAATTTTTTATTTAAAACAATAAAGGAATACCAGGTGCAAAAAATTTAAAAAAAAAATTCTAGATACATATTATAGTATGACTGACAATGAAAAACAAACTGTAAGATACTTGAACTTTGAACTCTTATAAAGTGAAATTTTACATAGATACTTACTTGATTACCCCTTTTTCACATTTACATACATATTTACTTAAGTAACAATAATTTTTTGGTTTTTGAGTCTTTAATTCCATTTCTAAACGAAATTCAATGACAATTTAATCAAAACATGTCAAATACAATTAAAATAATAAAAAAATAACATCTTTCTATTATAACACTACTTTTTTCTGTAATAGCATGTGATGATAAAAAAAAGATTTGGACTTTCTATACAATTTTTTTTTTACCAGCCACTTATTTTGAATAAAAGACTGTCATTTTGTATCTTATCATAAGACTTTATAATCTTATTCAAAAATAAAATCTCTATAACTATAGAATTCAAATTTCTCTTCTTTTTTATTATCTTCTTTTAAACCCTTTTCCAGTCAATAAACTTGAATGAATGTTTCACAAATTAAAGTTTTTGAGAATTTTATTTTTTTCAATTGCCTGTACAAATTATCCTCCTACAATAATGTCCTCTATTTAAATTTATTTAAAAAAAAAAAAGATTTATTTATTTAATTTTATTTAATTTTTTTTTTTTTTTTTTCAAAAGAATTTACTGAACAAACACAAAAATGAATTATCACAAAACCCTTTTTTGTAATAATATTATGTGGCACAATTCAAATTTTAAGCACTTTAAAACTCTTAAGAAAATTATTATAGGTACTTATGTATACGTATTATTCAAAATTAATAATAATAAAATAATAAGATTTAGAAAATTAAATATTTATGAATTTTTGTAAAATATAAATAATAAATAATACGCAAAATTAATATCTTTCATTGGTTTTTTTTTTTGTTTGTTTTCTGAAAGAAATATGAATTCAAATTTTTATAAGAGCATTTACTTTCTTGCTTCCTATTATACGGGTATTTTTATTAATTTTTTATTCTTATTTCCCTTTTTGGTCAACTTAAATTTATAATAAAATTTTGCGTATTTTTTTTTTCTATTTTTATTTTTCAAACAGAAAAAAAAAAGTTTTTCTTTTCTTTTCTTAAACTAGAATGAACTTTCAATGCCCGCCCATTGAATTATTTAAATAAAGTCGATCCACTTATTATATAAAGATGAAAATTTTATTAATACACATTGTACATACTCTGATGGATAGATTTCAGTATCTTTTTTATTCCTTTCTCATATTATTCATGATGGATAAAGAAAAATCTGAATTTAACTTAAAAATTCAATAATTTTTTTATCGATAAAATCAAGATAAACGACAATAACAAAAGAAAAATAGAAAAATAACACAATTTTTTTTTTTTTTGTTATAATGATTCATTATACTATGTATGAATACAGTTAAATGAAATGGATATGTGTGTTAAAGAAAAAAAATTAAAGATTTATTTTGAAAGAATATACTTACATAAATGATTGTGATGTGATTGACCATGTATCTTAAAGTTATTAAATTGATTATCATAATAGAATATTGTAATCAAATTGAATGCACATATCTATAATATAATGTGATTTGTATTTAATCAATTAGAATTAATTCGATGGATAAATTTTCTGAAATTGTTGTATAATAATTGATAATTACTCGTAAATCAATTTTTTACGAAATTATGATGCTTTAATTTTCTATTACTTATTTAATTTATTTTGTTTTTATCACTATATGAATTTTCAAGTTCAATGTACTCGACGACCGAAAAAATAATTTATAGTTCATATGTGTCACAATAAATATTTTTTTAGTTATTCAATGTAGGTACTATATATAGATACTGATACAAAACACAATGATTTATGAAGTAAATAGGCCTAAAAATATTTTGACCTTTTATTAGTCTCCTGTTCCTAGAAATTTTAATATTTATTGTAATTTTAGGGTAGGTAGGTATATTACAATAAATCGATATGTTTTCCTGTAAATCAAATAAAAAGAAATATTTTAACACAAAATAAAATTTTTGTCGCAGTTACACAATGCTTATGAAGAATTCTAGTTTAATGTGAACTTTTTCGTATTAGTATCTAATTTATAAATAAAAATTTATTACATTATACCCGACAAATTTCGACTTTAAAATAAATCACATAAAAATAACCGTTTTTCATGTAAATTGTTATGATAAACGCGAATTTGTCATTAGTTTTCTGAAGTTGGCTATAGTTTTTGTTTTTCATACAGTAAAAATATTTATTTGAATATATAATTTCAAATTTGTATAGAAAAGACATATGTACATAATTTTCATTTTTATCTAAAAGATCCTTAAATCCAATACAATACATCTTATTTATTTCATATATATACATGTACATATGTATGTATGTATGTACATTCAGTTTTTACATTTATGCTAAGTTTACATAACAGATTGAAACGTAGATTTTTTTGCATTTCTTTCTTCTATTCTTCAGAGTATATATCGCTTTCGCATTCATACCTCCATGCCATTAGATTAGGAGTCGACTTCCATTTTTATCTAGAGCTTTAAAAAAATTCAATAGTCCTTATTTTATGTATAAAGGCGGTGAAAATACATTTTGATCAATAAGATGTGGTTCATGAAATCCTTCTGGCACGAAGATTGCACCAGATGATGTTGATGCTGATTCAGTTGAATTCTGGTCTGCTGAAGTTGATGATTGATCCTTTTCCAGCTCTATTATCGGTTGTAGAACAGGAAAACAATTCCTTACTAATAACCAATCTTGAAGACAAAGTATTTCCAGGAACTTATTTTTCTATAGTTATTCATGACATCCACTTTTACGACACAGGCATTCGGCACAATAACTGGCAAACCTCTTTTTGCTATATATTATACGCCATTAAATTAACTTTGTGTATCATCTAGTACAACAGAATTGAGGAATACAGCCCGATGTAAAACGGATACCACCAAAATAATTACAATAAGGTATTTGTTATAGAACGTCGAAGATTTTTTATAGTAAAATCTCCACACACATATAACATAGTTATCAGAATTATTAATGCAAAGACTATTACGAGATGATATTATGAATTTGATTTTATCTCACCTTTTTTAAATTTTTGTTTTATAGAAACACATTTTCTACTCTCTACATACTTATTTAAACTATCAACGTATGTATACTTTTCGTTTATGGATGAATTTTCGGCTTGCTTTCTTTATTTTTACCACCATTTTCCTCAACTCTTCATTATAAATTAGGGCATTGATCATGTTTTTCACTAAATTTCCTCTTACAAGAAAGGTAATTTCCTTCTCGACGTGGTATACATATATGTATATGACTTATTTTTTGGCAAATGCGATTCATAAGTTTTATTACTTATTTTTTCATGAACATCATGAGGCAAATAAAAATATTACAATACAAAGATATTCAATTTACAAAAGTCATGGCGGACAGTGTTATTATTCTTGATTTAGTTTTTTTATATTCTGTTTGATAAAGAATTCTGAGCTGAAAGTTTAAGCTTGTATTTTTTTATTACCTTTTTGTAAGCTATTATTGTTTTTTAAATTTACCGTTGCATCCCTTATTTTCTTTAATAAGTTTTTCTATTTTTTAAAATTATTCTCAATTTTTTATTAGTCTTCGAAGTCTATATTGTAAAATTGTAATAAAATTACGTTTACAAAAGACAATACATTAATTTCAAATCAAATTACTTAAATTTCAGAATTTAATGTATTTTACCAGCATTTTAAATTTATGAGAGTCCTTATGTAATAAACAAATATTTTTTTGGAAGTTCAAGATTAACCAATTTTTAAGCGAACTTCGTTTTTCTTTACTTTTTTTTCCAGATTTTTCCAGAAACGTTATTTTTTGAGGCTACATATACATAGGTTAATAAAACTTCGCTATATTCATCTCTAAAGAATTGTATGTAATCACTTATTTAATCGAAATAACAATCACGAATAACTTATTATTCAATAATTTAATTAGCAATATAAAAAATCAAAATATGAAAAATTTCAAAAATCTTATCATGTATTATAAGTATATCTATTATTCAAATATCTTTAACTTAATTTTATCACCTCGTATAACGACAATTTGTTGGCACGATAATTCTTTAAAAACAAAAGACCTTTTTCAATAGATCCATTAAACATTTTCTTGTTTTTTTTTGCTATATTGTCTATTATGTATATAACAAAATGCGCAAAATTTTCCCATTATACCTTTTTATTTCACAATTTGAAGTTATCTATATGTCATATTTTTTTTTTTTGTGTTTCCTTGATTGAATACCCTAATAAATAAAATAAAAATGATAAATTTTCTAATATTTACTCAAATATCTGTGGCTGGCTGATTGTATACAATTTTTTTAATGTTGATTTTCAAAAAAGATATACATACATTTTTATTTATGTATGTTTTCGAAAGAATTAATGGGAAAAAATATGAAAATAAAAATTTACGAGGTTGAATGCTCTAAAAATGAATATCCTTATTTGAAAAGAAAAATATTACTTCAAAAATTATACAAATAATGTGTGCTTTTTTGAATCTTTTATTTTTACTGTATTTTTACACACACACATATCTATATTACATACTCGTATTTATGTATGTACCTAAATCATATATTGTAAATGAAGGTCTGTTCGTGTACCTATATTGTCACATTTTTGAAATATTTTATCGTAATCAAAAGAGAAATATGAAAAAAATTCTTAAAATTATGTAAATAATTTTCTGCTTTATAATAAATCAGAACACAAACTTCAACCGTTTTGACACACCTTAAATTATTTAAATTCAAAAAAAAATTTGGACAATTTTTGTGAACAAAACCATTTATATTATATTTCAAGCATCATTTTAAGGATGTCTTTTTGATTTTAATTTTCTTTTTTTTTCTTGTTTTGTTGTTTTTGTTTTTGTAATTGAAAAAAGAATCTAAAAATTTCTCTTTTTCCATTATTCTAAGAAAAAAATTTTTTTTTTTCAACATTTCACCCCCCACGCTCGAATAACAGAAGAATTCTTATTCTATGTATAGTACTTATATACATAGTATTTTTTTATGTTTAGTGATGATAAGAAATTTATTTAAAAAAAAAAAAAAAAAAAAACAACAACAACAATCAATATTGGAATATCTTGAAACAATTTGGTTTTTCTAAGGAATTTTTACTTTTTATATCTGCTGATTATTATCATAATTTTTCTTTGTTTTTTTGGTTTTGTTTTTGTATTTTTCAATCAAGTCAATATTATATAATACATATTTGCATTTTTTTTAATGTAGGAAAAGTAAAAAGTTATATTTATGTAAATTAAATGACAACAACAGATCTTTTACTCAATATATACATACATATACATATATGTAGCAACGGCGGAGGATGGAATGGTTTAGGGTGTTCAGGGCGTTCGGGAACACCCTAAAATTATTATGAACCTGATCATAAGATTTTCTAATTAAATTCGAAAACAATTTTTTTTTTTTTTTTTAAAGAAGAGTAAAAGAAAACAATACAATTTAAACTCTTATTCAAATTTATTTTCTTATATGTAGATACATAAATCACTTAGGTTCACTCTTCAAAATGGACTATCAGTAGAAAATTATGAGTAAATATTATTTTGCTACTTTTTTCTTTATTCATATAATCATGCATGATTTTCACATTCTAAAATGAACATTTTTTTTTTTTTTTTTTTTTTTTTTTTTTGTGTAAATTTTCTTCAAAGTATTTGTTAACTTTTGTATTACAGTGATTGATTTTTTATTTAACGAAAATTCAAATTAATAATTCTTTAATTAATTCGATTTGTTAAATAGAGAATAATTCATATTGTATGGGTTGTGCTGTGATATAAAATTTCTTTAAGTTGGAGCTGGACGGTAAGAAATAAATAGACTAAAATAGGATTTTTTTTTTCAATTTGATCCAGGGTATACATACGTAACTTGAGTTTTGGTGACGATATTTCTGTCATACATGCACCTACAATTTAAAATGGAATGCGAACCATAGAATTCGTTAGTAGAGAACGAATTTATAATGATATTTTAGTAGTTGGTTTTTTTTTTTTGTGGACTTGTTTATGGTTATCGAGCACTTATACCCAACTCAAATGAATGAACTTAGACGGACCTAATCACCAGACCATCAGCATCAGAAGCCAGCACTCTACCATTTTGGCCACTGACCGCCCTAATGTACATTCATTAAAAAAACAACAACACCCGAAAAAAAACGACTGCCTCCGCCACTGATATATACATAATAATATAAACGAAAGAAATGTATACACACTTAATTGTATTTTTGTTTGAGGTTTTATAAAATGTATGTGTTCGTACAATACGTGATACTTTTGAATACGCAATTTTCTTTTCAAACACAGTTTTAATAAAAAGTCTCAAAGTATTTTAAATTTTCTTTTTTTTACTGAAAATAAATTTATTTCCATAAATCATTTTTTTATGTTGAAAAGTTTTAACAAATAATGCTTTCCATTGTACGTAGATTGACATATTGAAGAAAAGTTTATCTTAAAATTACTAATACATATTCATTTTTATATGTACTTTCTTTAGTAACTTGAAAAATATTTTGATAGTTTAATAGTCATACCGTGATATAAATAAAATAAAATTTTTTTATATGTTCAAAAAATATTTTATTTTTATAGTTTTTTTTTTTTCAAACGGATGCAAAAAAAATTCTCTTAAAAGTAAATCATTTACCATCATTTTAAAAATATTTTCAAACAATTATTTAAAAGAATAGATTATGCTAAAAACAATACGTCAGTTTATTGTTGTTTTATAGCCCATATCATGTGATCGAATATAAACGTTAAAATGAGTGTTAACATATTATGATTCGAAAGAAAACATGGCCAATGAAGTCGGAGTAGCTTTAGAAATGAGGTAGAAATTGAACCAATAGTGCAATATCCAACTCTTAAAGAACGATGGATCACTTGTTGGAAGGCGGGCAGTGGACGAAGCAGTAGTGTATTGGCTTCTGATGCTGAAGGTCTCGGGTTCGAGTCCGCCTAAGTTCACTCAGCTTTGAATGAGTACCAATTCACTTTGAGTTGGGTATAATTAGTGCTCGGTACTAAATAGTTTGGTGGCTTTGTTTAGAGACCATAAGCTAAGTCCACAAAAAACTACAAGAAATATTAGTACCAAGCCCTGTCATACGAATAAAATTCGTTCTCTACCAACGAATTTGGTGTTTCGCATTCCACTTTAAACTGTAGGTGCATGTATGACAGAAAGGGTTTACAACCCTTTGACTCGAAAACTGCGAGGTGTTTCGGTGTGTGGTATCAAAACGGCACGGTTTAGTGCTAATTGGGTCTTCGGAAATAATCCAAAGAACCAACGGTTGTACAGAAGTTGTACTCAGATGCAAATCCACTGGTCCACTCAACTTTGAGTGCCAGTTCTTTCATACGATATTTACAGATTCGCTTAAAAATGACGCTGTAAGTATATGGACGACAGAAAAATAATATAACTTTTAATTAATAAGATATAATAATCAGTCTATTATTAAATATTACTCGCGTACAAGATTGCAAATTATTTCATCTGTCAGAATATTTTTTCTCAATGTCACATACAGAATTTAATTTTTTTAATTACTACTCTTGCACTTAAAATAATCGTATTGAAATAGCTTACAACTTCTATTTATGTACAATGTACATATATTGAATATATCAAATCCTTCAAAAACAAAAAACAAACAAAAAATCTTAATTACGTTTTTTAAATTATTACAATACAAATGCGTTCGTTTAGCAGTACCTTCATAATAGAAATCATAATTTTTATATAAACCTAACAACCACTTAATTTGAACCTTTTTTGTTGTTGTGAAATCGTACTTAGTCTTTTTAAAATCGTTAATAACAATTTTAAACTCAATTAACTTTTCAAAAAAAAATAAATAAATGGATTAAATTTTTTATCTTCCACTTGGTTTAAAATTGATTAAAAAATATTTTTCGATGGAAAAGAGCTACTCTATTTTTAAATTTTGATTTTTTTTCTTTTTTTCTTTCAGATACATTTTTTTTTAAATTTAAAAGAAATGCTTCCAAGGATACGATTTAAGAAGAATTTCAAGTGAATAAATTTTGTTTTGGCTTAAAAGATAAAAAGAACTGAAACACTTATTAAAAAATGTTTTCCATTAAAGTTCTTTAAAGTGGCTGTAGTGGATTTTTTTTTTTTGTAATTTTATACATATTTGAAATATTTGAAGCAAAATCCGGAGAATTAGACAATGAAATTCTGAAAAGAATAATAATTTAAAAACCTTCTATTATGTTACTAAAAAAGATCATAATTTTCACGCATTTTTTCTCAAATTACTTTTTCTTTTTTTCTAAGAAAAATAAAAAAGAATATAATTTTCACCTTTTTTCAACGAGTCAGGGAAATAGACTGGAAACACAGTAAGTAGAAAAGAAAATTCAAAAAGTTTTTTTTTATTTTTTTTTTCATAATTTCAACTTACGTATTTATTTAGTTATATAAAAGAGTCCCTGTGCTGCGAGTTATAAATTTTAAAGAATTACGTAGGTATTAAAATTTTAAAAAAGTGTAAAAATACCAAGAAATATAATATAAAATAATTACTTATAATTTTTTTTTATAAAAAGAAAAATCACATTTATACTTTTCTGAAGTTCAAAAATAATTCACAAAGTTTATTTAATTTTTTCAAAATTAATGTTTGCACTGCTTTCAGATTCAACAAAATCTGTCAACATTGAATACAAGTTCATAAGTATAAATGTATGTAACTCAAAGGTTGAGAAAACTAATAGATCATCCTACATTTCTGTTTGCACATTTAGAAGCTTTTAAAACCACTATACCCAAATGAACGAATTTTATTAGAGAACATGTTACTGTTTCAAAATCCTAAGTAAGCTACATCAGAAAAATCTGTAAAAAAAATATTTACAATTTGGAAAATTAAACAAGCTCATATTTATTTTGTAATTTTATATTTTTTACAGTAAAAAACATAATACGTTTTCTTAATACTTATTTTGCATAATCAATTTTTGTTTTCGTTTTAAGGAAAAGGTGTTGAAAAGCATAGAAATTTGGCTGGTATTTTTTTTTAAAGTAAAAATTCTTGGAAGTCATTCTTTTAACTTAAGTCCTACTTCAACAGAAGGTATGATAAAATTCTCTTTTTCTAAGAAAAACAAAACTAAAAATTACCAACGTAATACAAAATGAAGTACCTATGTAATGTAGGTATTCTACTGTGGAACTCCATTGGACAGTAATACCAGTCTCGTAGCCGTGGCGTTATGTTGTCAAGCCAGAGATTACGTTTCAACACTGTTTTCAAAAATTTTTTTTACTATACAAATCCTAAAGCAAGTAAATAATTTTTTTTTTTCAAATTTAATGTTTTACTTTTTCTCATTTAAATTAACATAAGCCAATGTAGAACGCGAATTAATTTATTCATAATTTTCTCTAAAAAGAAAAGTCTTGCTGTATTACTTTTAATGTGAAAAAATACACTAAATAAACTGAAAGAAATAGCAGACATTAAAATATGCTGTTGTAAATAATTACCATTGTTATTATTCAGACAATAACTAGGCTCTTTTGTTTAGCACCTCAAAAATTAAAAGATGTTTCCAAAGTTATTAAATGAGTACAAAAGTAGTATAAATACTTTATATTTTTTTTTATTTTGAGGTTTGTTTGTTTCTTAAAACATGCAAATTTATCTTTTTTATTTAAATATTCCTAATAGAAAAAACTTTATCGATGTTTTTAGTATATACTTTTTTGTATTCTAAATTTTTCAATGATTGTAAAAATTGTCTAAAATTTAAAATTTTACAACACAAAATTTAATGTAAACTTTATCAAATTTTGTGTTTATTTTCATTTTATCCTTTTTTTGTATTTTAAAACATCATAATAATGTTGGGACATTAGGAAAATTCTTATTTTAATGGAAACAGTTTTTTTTTTGTACCTACTTTATTACAAGAAAAAAAAAGTAAATTTCAATTTAGAAAGTATCAAAACTTATTAAGTGTTAAAATATAGTTCATAAAAGGGTTGTTTCTTATCAGATTTGATTTGAAAATGTGAAAGAAAAAAAAACACAAATTTATCTAGAGTTCACACCTTTTAAAATCTTTTTGCAACTTTTTCAAGGAAAAAAAGAGGATGTTAAAAAGTTTCTAAAACTTTTTTTTTTCTTTAAAACAAATTTGAAACTCTAAATACATAAATAATTCAATTGGTTAAAATCTTAATAATTTTTAAAAAGATAATTTTTTTTTGTGGTAAATAATTAAATATTCGTGTACGACAACATTAATAGTTTATACGGGAAATTATACTTGTTTAATTTTACACAAAAGTTATAAAACGATTTTAGAACTGCAAAAATTTATTAAAAAATTTTCCAATAAAACTTAAAGTACCAAATTAAAAACTTCGGGAAAGCTTTTAATTCTGAGAGGAATTTTAATTATATTAAAAAATATTATTTCTTACGAACTTTTCTCTGTGCTTTAATATGTACGCAGATTTTTTGTTTGTTTGTTTTGAAACTTTAATTTCATTGGAAAAATACTATATATAAGTAGTTTATTAGTCTTTTTGATAGCACATGTTGTCAAGTTGTTAAACCGTCTGTTTCTACAAACCAGGGTTTTTTTTTGTTTCATGAAAATTTAAAATCAAAACTTCTAAATATATATCTTTTCTCGGAATTTTACTGAAATATTTTTTAATTTTGATAAGAAATTGAAGAGAAAATGAATAAAATAAACAAACAAGACCTAATGACCTCCTAACTTTTGAAAAGTACACGCGTTTATGACGGAGAAAATATTTCAAACATTAACGTTCTTGGAACATTTCACTTTCTTTGAATTTTAATCCATAAATAAAAATTTAATTAAAAAATTCAAGGTATCTGAAAATAAAAAGCTGCTTGTAAATGAAACGTGGAAAGAAACTTATAACTGTTTATTGCCTCAAACACAATACAGCGGTTTTCGTTGTCGGTTGTCGGCGACAAGTTTGTTACAATAACAAAATACATGTAAAGCTTGCCGTCGCCGACAACCGACAACGAAAACCGCTGTATTGTGTTCAGGGTATATGACTTCCACAAAATATCATGTAATAAACTTTTCCTAAGCGATTAAACTCTCTCCTATCCTACCTTCATCTCTTCTTATTTTTGAAGTCTACTTTATGCCTGTATGCCTGTATTCTACAAAGAACTCTGAACAATTGATTTCTAAAAGAATAAAAAAAATTATAATACAGATGATAATCCAAACGAAAGGTACACAAAAGTTCATGAAGCCGACTTCAAGACTCATGAGTCTAACCATATCCAAGCAACTTCACATAAGCATTTAAAAAAAATGATTTATTGAATTTAATTTTTTTAAATTGATAAGATGGAAACATTTTTTGATGATAAAATTAAATAATTTAATAATTTAATAATTTAAGTAATTGAAGAAAATTAACAATTACACTTGTTAACGGAATCCCTTAAATATTTATTCACTTTTTCTTTAATTTTTTTCATTTATTTTTTACAAAATTGTATTTTTTATTTATATTTTCTATTTATATTTTTTAAACATCAAACCTAAAAGGAATGAGTTGGGGACCATTACAGGACTTCGCACCGAACACTGTTCACTCAACTACCACCTAAGCAGGGATTCAACAGGATGACAAGTGAAGAGAAGTGAACCTCAAAACACATTCGGGAATGGGAGGCATTGACCTTTAAAAGAGTGCGATACATGCATCAAGCTTTTTCTCAATAGAATCTTAGGATTTATCAATAACATAAATCTGTAAGAAGTACGAGCGACACAAAAGATTTCTACAGGTTGAAGGATTTCTTATGATAAATTAAATTATACTTTCTACGAAAATATAAAGTACCAAACTCAAAGCAGTAGTACGGGAGTAGAGTACGGTTATTAAAATCGGAGTAAAAATACTCCAAACGACAGCTCTTGTGTTAGCATTATCTACTGATACCTTTAGATACAAAATTCAAAACATTAAAAACCTCGGATGCAGAATCATTTGCGTTTTGAGGCAGTCTTGAGGTAAGAAGTATTTAGTTTATTTTAATGTACATATTCTGATATGCTAGAATTAATTTTAATATTTGAGCTTTTGCATATGAGTCTTGAGTCTTTCGTTTGGATATGACCCTCATTTATATTATTTCAACATATTTATAGACAAATATATAACAAAACATAAAAATAAAGAATAACATAAACTTTAGTTGAATAGATGTTAAACAATAACAAAACTAATAAACTTTTATGTTCCCATGTAACTAACTATTTATTTAAATAAATAGGTATCTTTCATAAACTTTTAATAAACATTGTTTTTACTTTTGGCAGACACACATTAACACTAACTGATTTGTATCCATCAAATTTATGTTTGATATATAATTTATCACTCTAATAGACTTCATGTGGTGGTGTAAATACATACATATAATGTGTGTGTAACATCTTATGTATCATACTTTTCATTTTAGTTCATTATTGCGAAAAATAACTGTTAATTATATAGGTATTCAATTAATTTTGTTGATAAATTTATGTGTACCTAAACCTAAATGAAAAATTTGTGAACAATTATTAAGAATGACAAAAAATTAATCACAACAAAACAATATAACAATTAATTATATACACATATATGTACATACATACATACATATATACCTATATGTTTATACATTAGCACATACATAATTTTCGGATGTAAATACTATTTGAAAGTTTTTAGTTATACTTATGAAAAGTTATTTATTGATATTTTGAAATTTTTAAAAAAAAAAGTTTCTTTTTTTTTTCAAAGAAAAACATGCAAACCAAAAACTTAGTGTACAAAATATTGATAATTATTGAATTTTGAAAATTTGATCTGAATATTCTCATTTTCAAAAAAATCTTTATGCTCAATATATTGTTTAATATTCTTTCAGAATTTTGAAAGATTGTTAAGATAAACTCCAGTATACGTTTATATTTCATAACTATTAACATAAAAACTATTATCTTACATTATTTCAAAGAAATTAATTGAATTTGAAAAACACAAAAGCTATCACAATGTGAAAAAAAGTACTAAAAACGCAAAATTTTTATTCATGTGTCATTCATAGATAATAAAAGCCTCACCTGTGAAGTAGTAAATCAAATAATCTCATGAACAATAATCTTTGTTGTTGTTGTTATGTTGTTCCACGGTATACATAACATCTCTTTTGAAATGGCATGAAAAGAAACTACATAGGTACTTGCAAAACTAAAAAATAACTTGAATAAGCTGAGCACGTGGCAAAAATAAACAAAAGCATAACATTAAAGAAAATTGATTCGAAAAAAAAGCTACACAAGAAAGGTCAGTTTGAAGAATCGAAGGAAGTATGAGAAGAAGAGGCGTATACATAGGTGTTCAACATCAATAACTGTTGAAAACTGCATTTAAATACAATATGTATATGGAAATTCTTGATATTTAAATAAATAATAAAATTAAGTACTATTGTAAAAGTACAATATTTTACTTGAAAAGGAATTTTTTTATTAACTTTCCGTATCGTTCTCGTTGTAAATTGCTCTCCGATGTTCATCCGAGATCGATGTTAGGAGTTAGGACGATATTTCGTACCGTTCTCGTATCGGACTCTCGAAATAATGTAAATACACCCTCATTCATACGTGTGGTCTTGGTTTGCATTTTTTTGCAATTTCAAATTTTTTATTTTAAGAAAGTAAGTGCATTTTCGAAAACATCATATAATCGTTTATAAAATTGATAATAAGCAGCAATTCAAAGTTGTAGGCTGAATTTCATCTGACCTTGTATATATAATGTATATTTACGTATACTTAACATATTCACTTTGCCGTTTTAACAATCGCATTTTCCTTTACTATTTTACAGACCTCTTACTACTATGTTTTAAAGACATTTAAATTATAATTATATCATGTTTTCAGAGTATTCTTTTTCCAAGAATACAAGATACCCAAGTAAAATTGAACACCTATTTAACATTTTCTCTCTTTTATTTATCGATCTTCCCCCTTCCACCTTTTCATCTCTATGCGACAGTACTATACATATATTATATAAACGATATTAATTCGGGAAAAAATTCATTTATTCAACATAAAAACAACTGCAAATACAAATTATTTCCTATATGAGTACTTAAAAACAAATAAATTACATAAAATGTAATAAAGTCCATTTATTGTAGTTGTACTACAAAAAAAAAGTTGAATGTACAATCTTATACATATTACAAAAATTACATTATTTGCTTCTCTGTGTAATATAAATTATTTTTTAAAATATACGCATTTAATTAACCTTAATATATTTTTAATATACAAAACAAAAGCAAAATATTTGTGTAATAGAAAATTCTAATTAATTCATTTTAAATGAGTTTATATATTTACTTGTTTTAAAACATAAAAAAACTGTTATTGATTACCACTGAATTAATTCATGGTACTTTATCACACACTCAAATGGTTTTCACATAATTAAAACAAAAACACCAACAAATAAAGGATATACATATGTATATATTTTCTAAACACATACATACATATGTACAATGTACATATATGATATTTAGCTATAGAATAGTTGAATTGTAAGTGGTGAATTAATTATTTATGAAGTGGATAGAATTATAATTTCAATTAGTTCTATGTTTTATTTTGGTACAAAAAAAAAATTTTATTATTCTTTTTTAATTTTATTGTAAATAATAGTAATTACATTAATATATTCCGTTATCAACAAAAAATCAATTGAAATCATTTTTATATGCGAGAAAATTTATTTGAAATTTTTAAAGCTTTCGAATTGCTAAAATTTTAGAAATTTGTAAAATTTATGATTAAAAAATATTAATAGAATTTGATTCGGTTTTGTTTTTTATGTTTTTCTTTATAATTGAAAATGATCTTTAATTTGGTTTTCGTCGTACCATAAAAGAAAACTTTTAAATTAAAAACTTTTACTTGAAAAAAAAAAAGGTGCCACGTGTTGTGCATTAGTGTGTGTACCAGGCAAATATGAAATATTGATCAATAGAATGTGAGGTGAAAAAAGGCTGTTTTGTGATACGTAAAAGTATTAAAGCTTAAGTGATTTGTCTTCAATAATTCGATATATGAAATTATTATACGGAACGTTCAAATAATACATATTTACATTAAAAATTACCTAATTGAAAGAGTTTTCAATTAAATATTTAAGTATTACCAAACAGAATGATGAAGAAATTAAAATTTTATCTCGAAAAGAAAAAGAAAGAAAAAAGTTTAAAAATAATTTTTCATGTTAATTTTATAAAACTAAATGAAAATACACAAAATGTATTTAATGACGTACACACAAACGAAATATAAACCAAATTTTAATAAATCGTTCGAGAGAATGTTTTTAGTTTCCTGTAAATCCTACAAATTATGTCATTGTTGAATTTAAACAAAAAATCTGTGTTATCCACCCACAGGCCATCTGTGACATGGGTGATTGTCGTAAAAATTGTGTATATAATCTTGTTAAAATTTTGAATTAGAGCAGTAACAAAAATAATACAATAGTCAACTGCGTCTTTTGAAAAATGTAAAAGATGTCCCCCTAGTTTCAACTATCGGGTCATATTTTTAAGTTGATGAACAAAAAAACATAGGAAAAAGTTATTAGTCCCGGGTGGGGGTGTCAATATCTTGAAATTTTTTTCAATAAGAAATTTTGTTAAAATTTGTCATCGATATGTTTTGAAACATGTTCGTGACCTAGTTATTCAGAGTAATAAGAGTCGTCTGAAAATAAATGTGAATGTAAATATTATACTACAGGTTTCTTTTATGATGGAAAGAAAACTAAAGGTTACATTTTAGAAAAAGTTTGTGAGATGATCTGAAACAAATTCCTTTAAAATCCCTTCAATTACTTAGCTTCACCATTCCACCATACCTTCGGAATTTAATTATCATATTTACATCAATTTATGTGCCTCATATTAAAATATTTGCTATTTTTCTAAACTTTTGGTGAATTCATGAAGTTTTTGAGGTCTTTTCTGAACAAAAGTGCCATGAAATTTTTTTTAAATAAAAAGTGATAACGACAACGACAACTACTTCGGACACCGACAAAATTAGAACTAGATCTAAGTGAACGACAATGTTGTCATTGGGCGAGAACAACAGTCGTTCTATTGATTCTAATTGAACGTCACGTTGTAGTTAGAACTATAATGCACCAAATTCGGCTTATATGAGTTGAAAATTAATCATTTGGAGTAAATTAATCAATAAAACTGTAGGGGAACTTCATGACTGGTATCAAAGATTTGTTAGTTTCGAAGACCATAATACACTACTAAATTTTCATACTGAATTACTATTTCTTATTTTATTTTTTCTTAAACATACTTAATCGCAACTGTTTTTCGGCGAATCAAGAAAAAAATAAAAAATTTTCCCTTAATTATCATTTATTTTTAAATTTGTATCACACCCACTAATTAATCACGAGACACCTTATACACATAAAATACTTAATTTGATCTCGTTTTTGTCAAATGAATATACCTATACAAATATAAATCATCATACTTTAGAATTCGCCTTTATGTTTCAACAGTTTTTTTTTTTTTGATTTTATCTAAATATTGTGTAATATTTTTCATTATGTAAATTAAAATCCATAAAATAAACAAAAGATAATGTACAATACCATATGCATAATTTCAAAGGGTATATTCATGAATTTATAATGAATATATGTATACACAAAAAAGATACATAGGTACATACATATCATAGATATTTGTTGAATGGTTATATACTTATATAAATTTTTTTAATATTTAGAACAAAATATTATGTTTTTCTATATCTTAATTTAAAAGCAACACTCAAATTTTATAAATAACCTTATTTAATTGAATATAATATCAGACGTGTAATTATTTAAATATTCATAAAATTTGTAAAAAGACAAAAAAGATAAGAACTTATTTTGAAAAGATAAAAGCAAAACCTTTATTGATAGAATGGCGTTATAAATATTTTGTTTTAGTTTTTTCTTAAAATTTTAAATGATCGAAAATATATAAATAACACCATTCTCGATATCCTTCAACATTGTTCCATTTTTGAATTAAGATATTATAAAATAATGAATTTATAAAAGAAGAAAAAAGGAATAAAATAAAGGAAAAAGGAAAAGGATTTGATACAAACCCAATATCCTATAGAAAATAATAGTATAATAATACTTATGTACAGTATCTTTCTGGTTTGTATTACTGTATATACTGTATATATTGTATATATCACCCTATCGTATCCATTTTTATAGATTTTTTTTTTAAATCCAATTTATTTTGGTAAAATTTATATAATAATGTTTATTTTCCCTTTTTTTTGAAACAAAATACAATATCAAGTAATAATATCCTTTCTTATTATATTCAATTATAGACAAACTATGTGATATTATATCGTACTTACATAAATATACCAGTATATGTTAAGTTTTTTTGTTGTTTTGTATTACAGAAATTTTAAAGAAACGACAGTTAATTTCAAAAGACTCAATTAAAAACAAAAAGTTTTTCTAAAATTTGTGATGAGGAAATTATTTGTTTTGTATAAAATTTATAATCAATTCTTAATACATCGTCCATTCCACGCGGGCTGTTACATAAAACCCAACAATTTTTTTTCAGTTTTTTTTTAATAAGAGGTTATATATTTCACTACTGTACGTTTATTTAGTTACTAAAGCTTGTTTTAAAAAACAAATCAGGTACATAAACATAACACACACATAACACCGACCTTAAGTAGGTTTTCGGAGGCTATTTTTGAGCTGAAATAACTAGTTAAAGTAGCTTTACACTACTTGATTTCTCATATCACTTTACATACTACATGTCACTGGTAAAAGTTTGACAGCGTTTACACTGTCTGATTTTGTTGAGAAACTTTCTCATACGACTTCACATTCGACATATCATGAAAATAGATTTTTTCTAATTTCATATGACATTTGATTCGACTTCGTGATACTTGAATTTTTTTATTTCAGTGGAATATTAGACTTATGACGAGTCGTATGACAATACATATGTAAAATAACATACATAAAGTGATATGAAAAATCAAGTAGTGTAAAGCTACTTTTACCAAATGCACTTTATGACAAATAGCACAGTTTTGTTTTAGCTTTACAATGTGAATTTTTAAAAAGAAAAAAAAATTAACAATTAAAAAAAAATTAATTTCAGTGTTTAATTTTATCATTATCTTCTTTTTTCATTAAATGCATTTGGGACTTTTCAATTGTCCCGTCCGTCATATGACCTGGCAAACATAATTTGTTATATCTTAGTTTGAGCGAGTTGGAGAAATAACAAATTTCTGTCGTAGTTTGCTAAGACTACCACCTAAAAATTTATCATGAAACAGGAGGTGTGAAGTTATTTATACTTTAAAGAAAAATAATTTTGAATTTATGACTGTAAAAACGAGTGTCATAGTCATAGTGTCCGTCATAGTCATTCATCGCCTTATAAAACTAAAACAAAAATTCTTGGGAAACATCTTCCTTTTCGGTTTGGTAGGTTTTTTAGTATATCATTACTATTTACATTTAACTGGAATACATTTGAACTATATGAAGGTAAAAACGAAAAAAGATTCAAAAAAATTTTCTTCAAATTTTCGTCATGCATGGAATGGTCGACATACTTATGTATATACTTTTTCATCTTTCATTTCTAACAACTTTTTTCCATTTCAGATAGCCTTTACACAATCTAGAAATTGTGAAACCCGCATAAAAGTTACTTAAATTAAACATTTATGAAATTTGAAAAACAATGATAATATCATTGAAAATGTATTTACAATCTGGTGATTATTGAAAAAAGGATCTACCAAAAAAGCTACATAAAAGTATGTACTATGTTTCTGTGTATTAAATATTTGTCTTTATTAACTTTTTATTTTATTGTCTATAATTTTATTTTAAAAGTACACTATACATACATATATGTATGTATATGAACAACCTTTTTTCGTAACGTTTTTTTTTTCATAGCTTTTAGCCTTTTTCCCTTAAAGTGATTGTTAAAATGAACACAAGCAAACCGATTTTTCCATAATTATCACGATGAAAAAATAATACTGCATTATACTTTAATTTATTTTTTATCGTCAAAAATATATTGTATGTATTGTTTTTATGATAAATCAAATTTATTACGTCACACACACATTGATATTCTTTTTGTGTATTATCATTTGATATTTTTTTCTATTTTATACTATTTTATACTTTTAGTAGAAATAAAAAAAGCCATCATTGATTTTTAGTATGTAAATTAAAAAAAAAATAAATAAATAGAAAAAAACAAATAATTTGTATAGTTTATTGTTTTATTAGAGAAAAAATCTAAAATTATAAAATTCTGATTTTTGGTTCACAAAACAAATAAATAAAATATTTATGAAATTTATAATTTTATTTAAATATAGATTTAAAAAATAAAAGGGATCATATTTTATATTGCTGTATAGGGTAGAATAACCAGTTTATGTGAAAAAGCTGTTGATTTCTATTTTGAATTTCAAACAAATGAAGTCTGCAAAATGTTTTTATTATGTTTGCCTAATTGCTTTTTTTTTTTGCGAAAACACGAATTTTTCGCTTAAAAAAAGTTTCTGAATAAATTAATATTTTATTAGATAGCTGATTTCTTTTTAATCATATAAAAACTTTAAAGAATCTGATTTAAATATATTTTTGTTAAAATAACTTTTTGTAAAAAATAATTTGTTTTCCCTTTAAATCAGAAAAATTTTATAACAAATTTAATTTATGAAATTTTAAGTGAGCGAATAAAGAGTATATTATCGATAAAAAAAAAATACCTGAAAATTTAGATATAATGTATGTATATATGCATACATATATGTATATATGTATGTGTATACAATATGATATAGAATATAGATAGTACAGATACGATACTAGTAATCAAATATAATAGCAGAGTAAATTAAAATATTTGTAATTATTAATATTAATACGACAGTTAATTAAAAATTTTATTATCAGTGTGTATTTACATAAATGTATACATAATTATATGTTCTGGTTATTACTATACACGTGTCATTTAATATATATGTATATTTTAGTTATGTATGTAGGTATATATAATTTTTTTATGAAATCTATATTTTATTATTTTATCAGAAATTTACGCATCTTTAACTTATGTATACATACATAATGTAAGAGTATATTTATGTAGATTTCGTAAAGCTTTCAAATTCTTGAATAAAACACATTTTGCTTAAAAAAACACGAACGGAAAAAGACCAAATAAACAAACATCAATTTCTTTGTAAAATTTATTTTTTATTTTTCATTTTTTAAATCATATATAAGTGTGTACTTATATGTTTTATTTAATTCATTTTGAAATATAATATAAATAATAAATGATGTGTAATATAGTAGGTATGTACCTACCCTCCTACAATGTTAGTTTTTTTTGTTGTTATGTTTGTTTTCTTTTTAAATTTTTCACATGTTTCAAGCAAAAAATGTTATCAAAATAACACACATTATTTTTGTTGTTGGATTTTTGTTTTATAATATTATCATTTCATTAAATCAAAACAGAGAAAAAATTCCATCACGTAATATACAGAAATGACTTATTTTTATTGTTCAATATTCGTGATAAATTGTCATAATATATATATAAAAAAATATTTACACACAGAAACACACACACATACACATACACACATGCATATACACACAGGTTTAGGTGTGTGATATTATTTTATTGGAGAGTAAAAATATATAGGATCTTATAGAACAATTATTATTATCCTTCAGCTTTAACAAAAAAAAATACGACACAGGATAAAGAAAATTTTTGTTTTTATTTTATGATTTCACATGAATACATGAGGTGTGTGTATTATTGCATGAAATCACCTTATTTTTGTGCTTTCAAAATATATGAAATTTTTATATGTATAGTATAATAAAATCATAAAGAGGTAAAATATATAAAATATGAGTTCATGTCAGTTTTATGTTAGTTATTCATTTTTATTTTATTGTAGATATACCTTCAATTAACAGTAGAAAGATATTCACTAATATAAATCCTCATATAATGAAAATAAAAACGGTTTATTTTCCTTTTATTTTTATTTTTATTTAAATGCTTAACGGAAAATTAAAAAGTTTCGAAACATAAAATAAATAAATCATACCTATAAAAAGATTTTTTTTTTTTAAATTTATTATATAGTTAAATTCATTTATGGCACATGAAAATTCATATATAAAACTGGATGTAGTATTTTATTCATTGTCCCTTAAAGGATTATGATTTGAATTTGAAAAAATAAAAATAAGTAGTATCCTAATAATATTCAGTCAATAGATGTAGAAGAAACTATATTTTATCTTCATAAACGGCTGTGAAATTTTTTTCTTTTGTTTTCAACTCTTTCGGTTATTTAATTCACTAAAACAATATAGCGTAAGCGATACAATTATTGACACCCTTAAGACATATACTTACTTAATACTTTTCCAGTTACATTTGTGTCGCCTGTTCTGACTATTTTACAATGTTTAAAGTGTTTTTTAACTGTTCTTTTTAAGAAAACCCTGTATAAATCTATTAAGGAAGAAAAATACAGATTTTTAGAAACTAATATCGAAATATACAACTATTGTTACCAGAACACAACTATTGGCACCCAATTTGAGTACATTAATTGGCATGGGTGGCAATTACTATTATCTAAGTAGAGTATAGCTATTGACACAAAAATAAAAGTACAAAATTTTTAGTACAATAGATGCATATCATATCATAATAAATGCAAATGGAGGACTTGGATTAATGTTTTATCTGTTTTTATGCTTTTTGATATTATTTCAGTGATTGCTTTCTGAAGCGTTTCCTCAGAGTATGTGTTTAATTTTTTTGGCATTTTATTCTATAGTAAATCGAGAATAAAATTAATAATTAAAATAAAAAAAATTTTTTAATTTAAAATGTTTTTAAAACGGACTCAAAAGTATAAAATAATTTTTCATAGCCTCATACACATTCTCAACCCCATACAGATAATCCTGAAAATTTGTAATTGCGAATTTTTAATAGCTATAAAAATACTTGTAAGATTAAAAACGAAAAACGTGGGGCGCTATTCTTTACACTTCTTACTATTAACTTGCGGTATTCTTTACACTTCTTACTATTAACTTGCGCTATTCTTTAGACTTCTTACTATTTTATCTTGCGCCCCATGTTTTTCGTTTTTAATCTTACAAGTATTTTTATAGCTATTAAAAATTCGCAATTACAAATTTTCAGGATTATCTGTATGGGGTTGAGAATGTGTATGAGGCTATGAAAAATTATTTTATACTTTTGAGTCCGTTTTAAAAACATTTTAAATTAAAAAATTTTTTTTATTTTAATTATTTTTTGATTTTTAGTCTTATGTGAAATTTGTCAATCGATTTTATTGATATTATTTTACATTAAAAAACAATATAAGTAAAACTAAAAAAGTTCTTTTAATTTTAAAAAACAAATATATTTGTATATACATACAGGGTAGGGTGTATTCTTTCTAACTACCAAGAGGGGTACCACGATATTCGCTGGACTATTCCATGAAAAAAATTGTACTAGCGAAACTTTCGATCGTGTCTATTTTCGCCGCTAGAGGGCGTTCAAAATCTTGAGTTTTATGCAAGACCTCCCAACACAAAATCACCTGTAACTTTCTTTACACCCTATGTATCAAAATTTTTCTTTTCATTATGAATGGCTATTAAAATTACCTTTCATTTTATGTATTACTTATTGTATGTAATAATCCCATTTTCAAGAAAAAGGGCCATAAATTTGAAATTATTATTGAATTTTTTTATTCATTTGTTTATTTTTTCTTTCAAAAATATTATTCATAAACAAAAAAAAATTTTTAAAGTGGTACTACATTTTCAGAGATGGCTGTTAAAAATGAGAAATGAAGCATACTAAAATATTTTTGACTTGAAAATCAGAGTTTGCTTAGATTAAATTTTAGTAAAGAAAAATTAATATTTTATTTGTTTTAGACCAAATTTGGGGATCGAATATCATAAAAAGTAAAATCTTAAAACTTTCATTAGTGATGTAATATTGCATTGTCATGCAGTTCTGAGCTATGTTGAAAGTTTCAAGTCTCTATCTCATCAAAAAGTTGGTTAAAAATTAAAAATCAATTTCCAAATTTGTACCGAACAGACAGACAAGAAACCAAGCTAATAAAAACATTTTAAAATAGCAAGAAATAATCATTAGCTCCATGTTGAAAAATTTTGAAATATGAGGAAAACTTCTCATATACAACTATTGACATCTGGCAAAAATATAATTATTGACACGTGACAAAAATTGTACCTCTTCATAAAATATAATTATTGGCACGGGGGGACAATAATAGAACAATAGAAGATTTTTTATTACAATTATTGACACCCCAACTTAATAATTATTTAGTTTATTTTGGTGAATAAATTTTATAGAAACAGTTAAATTGACTTCTCTACATTATAATAAAACAACACTTTTTTATAATTTATTGTATATATTTGATAAGAAATCAGTTTTTACCTTACAGAGTTCCTTAATAATTTCACATAAAATTTCCACAAAATGAATTCAAACAAAACATTATCACTATCGCGGCGTTAGTTTCTTGACTGAAGCCGATATATTTCATAAATTCACTTTACTACTACACACAAAACAAATTGAAGTTTTCATTGATATAGTTTTTATTCTGTGAATATTAGTACACATTGCACAAATTTCTAATGAACTGTAGGGTGTCAATAACTGCATCAAAATTTCAGGGTGACAATAGTTGTATCGCTTACGCTAATCTTTAAAAAACACAAACTAATAAGAGTCCCTTGAATTTAAAAAGCACACTAAGAAGAAGTCACTTTTACTTATGCTCTTATGACTTCCAAATCTTAAGTAACATGTGAATGAAGGAAAACATCACTAAATAATTTCACATAGCAGTGAAAGAGTAAAACATAAGTTTCTTTTTAAGTTGAAGTACGCGAAAAAATCATCTTAAGTGCACGAAATTAAGATGATTCTAGAAAAACACATTCTTTTTCTTGGACTTAATTTTTGACAAATACATACATATGTATATAACAATATTGGGAGATATTTGAATATTATTACTAAAAGTTTGAATTTGTAGTAATAAAATAAATATAATGATAATAATAAAAAATAAATAAATAAAATAAGAAAAAAAATTGAAATAAGTATTAGCTTTATTGTCAGCAAATCAATGTTTATTAGTTACTTGTCTATATCTTATCTGCTCACTTCAAAGCAACTGTCTCATTCATCCAATGCTTAAATTCGTGAACTTTAGAAATTAATATGGATAAAAAAGTATCATAATAGCATTAATGATAGTCCACAGAATGGAAATTAGTAAAATTCATATTGATTATATTTGAAATAAAATTTATTACTTATACACTCGTATACTTATACATCAGTGTAAAAATGTATTTATGCACGAAGAAAAGATGTTTATACCTTGTGAAAAATAAAACAATCTTTGGCTGATATTAAATTATCGTTTAAAATAATATTTGTACTTACGTATTTGAAATGTTTTCTTTTGCATATCTATTTATTATTTATTTTTTATTCTTAACGAAAATAATATCTTTCCTTTATAAAAATGCATAAAATAATATTAAATGTACAAAACAATTTCCACACTACTTGCACTGCCTGACTGTGTTGACGTAAGTATTTAAAAAACAAAATTCTTACAAAATATTTCCCATAAAACATTTAATATCCAGCAAAGGAAAATTAATTAAAAATTTAATTTATTCTCTAAAACTTTTATTTAAATGATAATTTTCTACATTTTCTATATTTTTCATAGAATATGCAATATTTATATAAAATTCTACAGGTTAAATTTATTTAATTAAAATTTGAAACTAATGAGAAAAGTTTCTCTTATTTTCAAGATATCATTTTAATTGTTTTATGTTTTTGAAAAATAGTAAAATATGAGAAAGTGAAAAAGTGGTAATAAAATTTAATTCAATGTTCCAAAAAAAAACAACTAACTCTTCAAATAATTATCTAATAATAATTCAACTGTAATCTGCAATTGAATTGCATTAAATTTTCATTTAAATACAATTTAAAATATTTCATTTTGTTTTTTCTTTCCAGTTTTTGCATCTTATACAGAAAAATAAATTACATTTCAATAAAATTTTATTAAGCATTATTACATTTTGTTAAACCATAATATAAATTCAATTTAATGATATTGCGTTTTATAAATGTTTTTATCATTTATAAGCTTAAATATAGGAAAACATATCACATTTACAACAATCTGGTGAAAAAGCAGGTAACTATAAAATCTCTTCATAATAATACTTCTTTAAAATTACATTTACATTATATGTACATACATATATTAAAATACACACAAGTGAAACCTACAATATGCTACAATATGTTTACCAGTTTATAATATATACATACATATATATATATATATATATATCTACGTAAATGATACACATATTTTACTCATTGTATACCATACAAAATAATTCCTCAACAAATTGAATTATGTCAAGTGTGAAAATCGATTTGAATTAATTAAAATTTTTGTGTACATCGAATTAAAATATTGTTTTGTTAACACTTTTGTTTTAATTATACATATTATAATTCTGTTGTGTGAAATATATCAGAATATAAAATGTGAGTTTTACTATTAAAATTTTTATACAAAAGATAATCCTTATTACATCAATGTTTGTGTATGTGTGTGTGTGTGTATTTGTGTAAAGTCAATTTGGTTTTTATCAGAATAATAATATTCAAATTAATTTTATGCTATTACAAAAATTATATACGAAATGTATGAAGATTGTAAATAGATGTTATTTCTAACTGAATAATGTGACAAACGTTTTTTTTTATTCATGAAATTTCTTTGAAGAAATTTCAATTATAAAGAAAACTTTAAATTACATTTCTGAAAATTAAGAAAATATTAAATAGAAAATTTTTTAAAATATTGTTTGTTATTTTTTACGTTTATTTTGAATTAATTTTAGGATTATTTTTCTATATTTTAGAAATTTTAATTAAAATTTTAATTTTCCAAATGAGATTCACTTTCTTCAACTTTTTTAATATATTTATCGCAAAACCATATACATGCATACATTTTTAAAAAAACCACGAGCTATCTCTTCTTGACATATGAGATATGTATCCCTCATATGAAAGTCTTATTTGAAATTTTAGAAAATGAGCTTTCATGAGTTGTTCAATCATTGTTCTGTCACTTGTTTTTTGTTCTTATAACATCTTTTTAACATCTTTTTCTCATTATTGTAATCATCATGTTATCTTAAATAAACTTTTTTTCTTAGATTCGAAGATAAAAACAGATTCAATTATGTTGAAAAGAAAGTGCGAAAAATAATTCTATGGGCAATATAACTTCAAAAAAAAAAAAAAAACCTCTACTAAGTATATACATACATATATGTACATATATGTACTATGTACAATGTTCTTAGTACGGGTTCACTCTATGTTCTCTATGATATTGTGTGCTTTCAATACGTTTGCTTTTACCATTTATAGAAAAACTAAGAGGAAAATTTCTTATGGACAATTCAATTATGAATCTCATAATGAAAGGCTTTTGATTTAATTAACCATGATTAAATTTTCTGGTTGTTGTGTTCAATTTTCTAATAATTGACTTGTGCAGAAAAAAAAAATACATAAATTTTGTTATTTTGTATGTAAATAACAGAAATATGTATGTACATATTATATAATTTGAAAAAAATTCAATTTATCAATTTTTTGATAAATATTAATTTCATATTAATGAACATAATAAAAACCCAAACATGAAAAAAAATAATAAAATAACATACGTAACATTGATTATACCGTTGTACTAAATAATCCAAAATCTTTAAGCTTTATTTTGTTACTTTTTCGTTTTCTATATTGCTATATATGATAAATTCTGAATGGTACCTTTTAATTTAAATTTAAATACGGCTACAGGATTTGTATAAAAAAGTGTAGGTGTTAAACTTACCTTTTCATTAAAATTAATCTCGATTTGTAGTTAAACAAAAGGAAAATATGTAACATGTGTACATATTATGTGCACGAGTATCAACTCATATGCACGTATTTTTGCATACATAATATAATTTTAATTACATATATTTTAGAATAAGAGCTAAAAATAAATATAATCTTAGAATTCAAAACAAAGTTATTTTTGAATGTTTCAAACTTATACAATTTTTCAAAACATGCATGGACAAAAAAAAGTAGTTAGGGACAGAAAAAAAGTAACAACAACAACAAAATAAACGGTTTCCAGAATAGCAATTATTTTAATTAATTTCTTCTTTTTTTTCGTTTCTTCTTCATTTCATGAAAGTATCGTACCTATATAATATGTATATCCTTTTTTGTTGTAAAAAAACACAAGATGATTATATTTCACCACATGAATATATGATACCTGTCTTATATATCCTCTAAATTGTACAATAGATAATTATGAACTTGTTGCTTCCTTGTTTATTATTCTTAATGAATAAACTTGTAAAAAATGCATGCAAAATGCAGGAAGAAGATCACAACAAAATTTGCTTTTTCTTTTAAGTGAAAAATAAATTTCACAAAAATATTTAAATATGACACTTACATTACAATAAGTAGGATGATCTTGTATCTTTAAAAACGCAGGCTAAACTTTGAATTATGATTATACATTAGTGCATTTTATAAGGTACCCCATGCTGTAATCTGTTATGTACTATGCGGCTTCAAAAAAAAATTTTCTTTTGATCACGGAAGGTGCTTTTCTAAAAAATCATGTATTTTAAAACGAACACTACATACTATATGTATATCTTTAGTTCAAGACTTACAAGATAATATTGTATTCAATTTGAAAAGAGGACTTTTCACAAATTTCAATTGGCTTTTTCAACGTGATATGTCAAATTTTTCTTAAATGATAGAACTATTGCCCACTTCCTGCTCTCAAATTCAAACTGCGAAAAATCTCCGTTCAAGAAAAAGTGTTAAGAATGATTCAAAATCCTAGAATAATAAATAATAAGTTTATGAAAAATTAGAAAACGTAATTCAAGTTCCAAAAAAACCACAAGTATTTCTGTACGCCATGGTAACGAGTACAACAATGTACTTTTGAACCAAGTACAAGAATACAAAAAAGTAACAATGTATTCTAAATGCAACGCAACGCACTGTGACATTTTAATCCTACATAAATAAGAGTTTAATAGTCACACAAAAATTTTCAATAAAATTCAAATTATTTTTCTACAGAAATCAACTACATATCTAAAACTATGTTCAATAATTTCCAACTGAATCAAAACAAATTTTATTTATTCGATTTTGTTGTTATTGTTTTTCATATGTACAATTGAATTTTATATTTTATCACACTTGATTATTTACAATGGAAAACCATTTCACTCCAAACGAAATAAATACCTACAAATACCCATTTAAAAATAAAAAATAAAAACAACAGGAAAAAAGTCGAGAAAAATGATCAAAAATGTAGGAAATTCAATTTCCTTTTTCAATCAATCTGTTATGTAATCCTGTGACATTCATCTTTTATTCTTCATAATATACATACATACATATGTACATACATTATATTCGAAACACAATAGAAAAAAACGTACACAAAACACACATTTAGGTCAATATAATTCTTATAATCAGTGAATACATATGTATGCATGTACATATTTGTATGTATAAATTCATTGTAAATATAAAAACAAAAAAGTACATAAAGAAACTATCAAACAATAAAACTATAAAACTACTTGTTCTATTTTCAATTCTCTATATACATGAAATATTATGTATATATAGGTATGTATCTGTATAATTTAAGCATTCAACCCACATACTAAACATTACCTACTTATATTTACCTAAAAATTGTTATCTATAAATTCTATCACAAATTGTTTAACTCTCTTGAATAATACAAATTTATATCAAAAGAGAAAAAAAAATAGAAATAAACTTTTCGTAGAACATCTATTGACTTATTTATTAGATTTTGTGTATTATCCTTATTACCTGTCTATAAAAAAAAAAAATTATTAAAGATGCCTGTTGCTTATTCAACAAAATAAAGTAGGAAAAAAAAACTTATTTAGTTTTACTTTTATTCTTTTACAACATAAGTAAATATAGGATGTCTAAATTCATGTTTACGGTAAAAAATAAAAAATAAAACAAGAAATAATGTGAAATGACATGGCATATCATTAGATATTATTCATTAATAAAAGAAAATTGTATAAAAGTAATTCAATTTAAATGAATTTATATTAAATTTTGTGTGGTATTGATTTCAATATTTTTATACACGATATTTTTGTACATGATAAATTTTATTACATGCCAACAGAATTCAAATGCTCGTGTAAAGGATTATGGCTTTTTAAATAGGCAAAAAAAAACATAAATAACGAGACTTCCGATGTGTAAAAAATTACGCTTTTCGATTAGAACGCGCGTATCAGAATTTGTTATTTTTTTTTACAATTATCAAAGTGAAGGTTTTTTTTTTAAATAGTTAAAAAAACAAGTGTCAATAAATATGTATGTATGTACCTACATAGGTAAGTGTGTGTCTAATTTCAGGTGGAAGGCTCGTCAACGGATATGATATGATGATATATGTACGTTATGTAACATAATTATATGATTTATTCATTATATGATGTAATAATGTTTAATTATCATATTTATTATGATTATTTTGCTTATTGATTTTCTTTTAAGAAAGTATAGAAGAAAATAACAGTAATAAGGATTAAATTATTTTTTAAATAAAGGTAAAAAAATAACTCAACAACGACATTGAATTTTATTAGTTAAATTTAAATAAAATTTAACTTAATAAACCCTAGCCAATAGAAAGGATCATGCAGAAAACCGGGATATTTCTTTTTTAAGACCAATTGTCGGAGCTGTCGGTGTCGAGAGGTAAGTGAGAAAGAAACTCCCATTCACTATCTCTGCAGTTGTTCAACACTTGACAGAGTAACATTACTTACCTTACGAAAAATGGGAAGTTTCCTATTTGAAAACCTAAACCACATTTATATCATTTTCTTTGAATGTAACAAGATAGCTATAAGGATCTCCTGCCCGTATGTCAAACACTACTTCCCATAGATATGGTTATACTCAGAGTCCTGAAGTCGACTATATTGAGGCTCCTTTTTCAAAGGTTATTTTGTTTTTGCGTCAAGATTCACGATCCGGAAACAGTAGGTACTTTGAATTGCTTTTCAAAGTTCAATATTGCCTTCATTTCGTCAGTCACTCGACTGATTTAGATGTCCTTAAATTCTTCAAGGATTTTGAGGTTATGTGTCAAATTAACCGGTTTAAGTTTCCTATTTCTCTGCAATTTAAAGGCCCAATTCAGGGCTTTTTTCTTAATTTGTAACAGTTAGGGAGTACTCAATCCTTTGATTTTGAGTAGTACTCAATGTTGTTAATTCAACAAAAAAAAATCAACCCTCTCCCCCACACAACACAAAACTCTCAAATCATAGAAAAAGAAGGAAAAAGATGTGATATGTGATGCGTTTTCTGCAAAACAAATTTTGAATAATAGAAATCTTTTAACTGTAATCAAACTGTAATATAAGTTAAAGCAATACCGAAAAACCGGTACTAAGAAATGCGTCAAAACGTCGACGTTTTTTGGCTTCCCTGTCGCTCTCCGTTTAACTACAATATAATCCGATCTATATAACTTTTAAGTCCTAAATTTCGAAATATAATTTATTAATTAGTTTTCCTTCTGTTCAGCAATAAATAAAACCCATTATGATAAATTTAAGCCTACTCAAATTAACTCTGATTTTACGCGACAACTTTTCGGTTATACAGTTTCAAGTGTAACGTAAACCACTAAATTCGTTTGTAGAGAATGAAATTCGTGAGTTCTACCAAAAAATGTATAGTCAGAAAGAATTCGCATGTGTAGTAGCTAAGAACAGAAAAAACGACACTCGACTCGACTGGGAATCGAACCACAGTCCTCTATCTTGCCGGTATAGTGCGCTTACCAATGCGCCACCGAATGTCATGCCGTTCACTGCTCTTAGCTACTACTTAAACATTGATATTCAAATCTCCTACACATGTAGTATAAAAATGTCTCATACAAAAATTTTTGTTCTGGGGTTGGAACCCCATTATTGAAATAGCTTTGAATGTACATCGGCATGTTTTAAGTTTTGTTAAGAAAGCTTTTACTTCTTCCCTTCTCTTACCGCACTGTTCTATAGTCTAATGTTAAAATTCAAGTTTTTAGTTTATACTACATGCGAATTGTTTCTGTCTTTATATTTTTTGGTTCTATGTTGGCATATTATTTCAAAGGCGAGAAACTTGTTTGAAAAGGGAACAAACATTCATATATCCATGAAGATTTTTCTTTGACGTCCTTTCAGTTACTCGTACTCGCTAAAGGTATCTTTTATATGAGAGGAAAAAATTTGGAAAATGGCCGGGGGTTGTTCTGTTCAACTTCAACACAAATTACCTAAATTTTGTTGCGACAATATGATATTCATTCCTAACCTTTTATATCACTTTTCTCGTTCTTATGATTAAATATACACTTTTTAGTCTCCTAAAGAGATAATGTTTTAGAGATTTTTTTTATTGGAATACCTATTTACATTATTCATAAACGATATTTACGTAACCTAAGTTCATAACTGTTTTTGTCGAGTATACCGTCATCACTGAAAATTAATTAAGCATTCAGAAAAACGTTTTTTTTTCCTAAGTAACGACGAGTCTACATGACATTACACAAAAAAAAAATATGTGTAGTGTAGATATACATATCATTTTTTCATAAACACACTCAAAATAAACAGCTAAGAAGTTAGTGATAATTTCTATATATATTTTATAAATTACTAAAGGATAACAATTAATTGGACTTTAAATCTGTTTTTTATTCGTATAAATTTTCAAATCAACAAAATAAAACATATATACATGTATGTAGAAAAGTTTTTTTACACAAAAGATAAACAAGCTTTATATTTTCACATATGTATGTATGTATGAATGTATTATTTTCTGCATACGTATACCAAATAACACAAATATCATTTTGTCTTTATTATTTTATAAATCTTTTCAATTTTCTCAACAAAAAAATGATTTTTTTTTTTTTTTTTCATAAAAATCTAACAAAATGATTTTTCAGACTATTGAATTTACATCAATCTTAATAACAATCATACAAATATGTCTTTTAGAATTTATTGGGACAAATAAAAAAAATTGAGAATTTAAGCTACTTATACAAATAAATCCTTTTCACACGACTCAATTGAACTATATAAAATCGTATGTAAAAACTTTCAAACAAATTTATTTTTAATACCACAATTATACAACAACAACAACAAAAATATAAAAAAGCAATTTCAATTAAATTGGCATCGATTTAGTCTGAGTAAAGTTTTTCTTTAATATATTCTCTTTACAGGCAAAAATCCTTCCTATATACTGATTGGAATTTCTAAATTTCTTTTTTGAAAAGAAAAAAATTGTTTTGTTAAGAATATTTAGGTGATATTTTTATTGTGATCACAAAAATCAAATAATTAGGTAGGAAGTGCAAAATTAAAATAGTAATCGTTTACGTAGAAATGAATTGGTTTTCTTTTTTATTTGCTTTCGTAATTTTGGTTTTTAAAGAAGAAAATGTTTTTTTAAATAGGTAAAAATATGCCTGTTAATTAATGATTTCTCTAGAAATTAAATAGTGAATAAAAAGATTTGATATAAAAAGAATACATTTATGTCACATATTGCATGTATGTATGTACATTGTACATACAAATACTTAATCATATTTTTATATATAAAAATGTTACATTAATCTCAATATCCGTATTTTGATGAAACATTATTAAGTCCTCATTTTTTTTTCTTTGAAAAATAATGAATATTTTATATTTTAGTAAAGTAAGTATACTCGTAAGCAATTCTATTTGAAGATTTTTGATTTGATTTTGAAACCGTGAAACTCTTGAAAAGAAATGTACATAATATATATATATTCTAAACCAGTAGTATAAAGGTGCGTTTCCACCAAAATCATTTGCGCGCACAGTGACCGCACAAAAATGAAATAATCGTCTACACCTAAATCAGTGTTGCGAGCACTGTGCGGTTAGTGTGCGTGCAGACTAGAGAAACATCATTGCGTCAGTGAAAACGATTTTGAAAACAAAGAAAAAAATTAAGAAACAACAGGGGAACATGTTACTGCACTGTGCGGTCACTCTTATTTTAGTGGAAACGGGATTTTTTGTGTTTCCCGTTTAATATGAAAAACATTGTAGAAACATTATTGATTTCAGTTAATTGGTTTGCAGGAATTTACATTTTTAGTGCATTTTAATCTAACTATGGTCAAATGAGAAAATTATTTTGCTAATTTGTGATAATATGGAATCTATTGATCCTAAATCCACTAAGGGGATCTACTTACTTTCAAACTATCCATAAATCGTTTAGTCGGAGTTTCTCTTTCTTTTAAATAAGGTCGTACTCAGAAAAGTGGTCGTACTCTTCCTCGTAATTATAGATAATGCAATAAAAGAAAGGGAGCATTATACTTATACAATTTCTCCAGAAGTTTTTAAATTCACTTTTTATTTAAAAACTGATATTTCCACTGAACTAAATTAACTATTTAAATGATATGCACGCTATGTTTCCGCACATAATGTGAGAAATAAGAAAATTTGTGCGCGCAGTATATGTCCCCATTCAAAATAAAGTTTGGAAACTGCGCTCGCACAGTGCACTCAATGTTTCCACCAGTGTTGACAACATGAAAAACATATTATTTGGTGGAAACACCTAGAGAAACATGTGCGGTCACAGTGCGATTAAAATTTTTTTGCTTTAAATTTTTATGCACATACTTGCACTGTGCGGTCACCTCAGCGGAAACCCACCTTAAGAAAAAACTTTTTTATTTCTCCTAATTTTCTTATAAATAATTTTGCCTTCATTTTCCAAACTACAGCATTTATGTACATATGTACATAATGATACATAGCATATTATAGGATGAATCATACATATTAGGTCTGTTTGGAGTATTGAAAACTGATACTTTAAGAAATTTTAGAGACATTTAGAGATCTCTTATGTTCTCCTAAATTAAAATTTTTTAATCTCGTAAGGATAATATTTTTGTATACATTTTAATATGTATGTATGTACATTTAAAAGTATTTAACTCTTAAGATCTTGACATTCAGTTTTGAAAAAAAGAAGATTATAAGCACAAATTTCAATCCAATTTAGTTTTGAAATTGTATATTATGACCAAAATTTAGTCTACTATTTCTTCCTGTGTAACTAATATACATACTTATGTATGTACATACCATATAAATTGATTTAATACTTTCTTTATGAATCCCTTAAAAATATCTAATGTATAAATTTTCATAAATTTAGACTTTCATAAATTTTTTTTTCTTTTGTTGAGAAACTATTATCGATTTTTACGCTTTAATTTTTTTTGACATCCAATACTGAAGAGGTTAAAAACCACAAAATAGAAAATTTCAAGATCATTTTTTACAAGTCATATACAAAAAAAAATTTAAATTGTAGTTCCATTATAGAAATTCACAATTCAATGAATTTTATATTCGAAAATTATTCAGGTATGTAAAATAATAAACCAAATTTAAAAAAAGATTTCTTTATTCAATAATTTTTAAAGCATAAATTTTGAAATAAAATGTAACTTATTTTAATTTTGATATACCAAAATTTCTTAACAACAATTTGACATTTAAAAACGACCTTTTCTACGTAAAATTTAATGATGACTAAATAAAGAAATAATGCCTGTCTTGTTAATATCTTATGAATAGGATAGAATGTTTAAATGAGCTGAAATCCTTAAATTCTTTATTTTTATTTCATCTTTTAAATAATTTTAATATGTATGATGTATTTACATTGTAATTGGGTAGATAAAATAGAAAATAAAAATTTAAAAGTAGGCTACTTTACACGTGCTACTTTACATCATTTTTAAAAATAAATTCAAGAAAAATACAACAAACTGTATGTTTATTTTTTTTTCGTTTTATCATACAGTTAATGAGGTAAAGATACTACATGTTTTGATGAGTTTCAAGACAATTTTCATTATTTTTCAATCTTTGTTAGGTATATTTTAAATTTACGTTGAAATTATAGCTTTTACTTTTTTTAACCTAATTTTTAAGTGTGCTGATATGACTTGACGTATGTATGTATCTTAAAAAGCATAGAAACCACCCTATAACTCTTTAACTGATGTACTAAATATTTTCTTTTAAATTTTAACAATTTTTCTTGTCGGTAATAAAAAAAATAATAATAAAAACGAAAAATAATTCAATACTCACGATTTGTTTAACAATAATTTCCACAAAACTTTTTTGAAAAGTTTTAATTTGCTAAGAATTTTAATGTTTTTTTTTTTTGCAATTTTGATTTGATTTTTAAATTTTAATAAAATTTTAAACAATTTTCAATTTTAAATTTCAAATTTTTTTTTGTTTTGTTTAATTTTAAAATTTTACTTTATTAAATTCTCTCTTTGTTTGTAATTTTTCACAAAAAAAAAAGATACAACATAATGAGATGAAAAATTTAAATCTATTTTTTTTATTTTTTTATTTTTTTTAAATGAAATCAGCAAATTTTTATCTCCCCAATCGATTGCTGATACAAAAGCATTATAATATTAATGAACCAGAACTTATTCCCTTGAGACATTTTTTTATTTTTCTTTATATATCTACAATCTATGTATATACAGATAGTATATACATACATGCATACCTATTATTTAGTCCCTTATTTTTTCCTCTTTTTTTCTTTCTTACAATTTTATTTCTCTTAATTTGTTTCGTTTTTTTCGTCAATTTTTCTTTAAATTCAATAAATTTTACTTCTAAACATAAATTTACAATTTTATTTACTTCAAATCAAACTTAATTTAATTTCAAAAAGGCAAAATTCTGTTAAAGTGAATTAAAATGAATTGTTTCAATCTTTTTTCTTCTTCTTTTTTTTTTACTAGGTATTTTAATTTTAGAAATAATCTGAATATTTTTTCCTGAAGCGAAAATATCTGACGCAAATTTTGTTTTAATAGATAAAAGATTTATTACATTTATGCTACAAAAATATATATGTACATACATACACTTATGTATGTGTGTAAATATAATTTATATGTATGTACATGTTAAAAATAATGACAAAGACAAAATTTATCATAATAATATTCTCACAGATTTGTTTTTTTTTTTTTTTCACAAAAAATAAAAATGAAAAAGTTTCCGGTCTTTTTTAATAACGTGTATAGTAGAATGTAGAACACGATAAAGGAAAATAACACATAATTCTAGAGGGGAAAATTTTATTTTGAATTACAATAAAATTTTATATTCAAATGAAATTTTTTACATAATTGTTAGCTTTTTTTTAAAAAAAAAATATAAATTCATTCATAATTGAAGCTTCAAGTAAAACAGCTGCTAATTATGAATTTGATGTAATATCTTAAAAATTATGGCATGTTAAATAAAAGGGAAACAAAATCCATTTTATTTTCCCTCCCTTGAGTATAATTGCTTATTGTTTTTACAGTTTTTTTATATGTACGTAATTCATAAGAATTAATTATAAAAATGAAAATTCATAAAAGTAAAAATTAAAAAAAAATTATTTTAATAATTTCGAATTAACAAATCTTTTTGTTTTTCGTAAAAAAATTCTCAAAGTGTTTTAATTAATTCTCTGTTGTAGTTTATCCCTAAGCGATAATTTTTTTATACTTTTATATTTTTTTAGCTTTTATTAAATCTTTTTGGAGAAAAAACAGTATACACACACAAAATCTTTTATTTCTAATGATTATAATGTCTTATTTTGATAAATCATGTAATCATGATAATTTTTGCAATTTCTAGTGTACACAATGAAATATATTAAACATTTACCAACTGCAATTAGTCACGTCTTAGAAATTCAATTAAATTGTTTATTTATCTGAAACATATTATAATTGAAGTAGTAATCAAAGAAGAAGAAAAAACAAACGAAAATATCTAGGAATTAAAAAATGTAAGTATTTACATTTAGTCTATAAGATTAAATTGAAGTAGTTTATTGGATACTGAAGAAAAATAATTTAACAAATTGCAAAAAGAAAAAACAAAACATTCATAAAATCAATAAGACGAAAAATCAGGTTGAGCATGAAAATTAAAAACGACAAATTACTACATATAGCATAAAATTGAAACGACAAAATATTGAAAAACTATAAATATTGTAAAAATAAATACATATATAAAAAAAATTATGTCATAGATACATGAAATGTTGTTAAGGTCAATTTTCGAAAATATAAGAGAAACAAAATATTATTTTTCTAAATTAACAGTTGAGTTACATAGCTCGAGATTCCAAAAAAATGAAAATTGATATTGAAATTTTAAAATCATGTAAAAATTTATTTGCTAAAAAATGTATTACAAAAAAAAAGTTAAAGTAATATTTTAGAAAGAAAACAAAAAAAAAATGTAAAGACTAAGAAGCTTTAAAAAATAAAAATGATAAACAAGTTAAATGAACACTGAAGTGTTTAACTCTTTTGTGATTTTTGGTTATTTTATATTTTGTGTGTAAGCAAGCCGTGAAGAAAAAAGTACAAGAGTAAGAAAGTGTGGTTGACATTGAAAGTGATTTAGATTTTATTTAAACTGAAAATAAACGATTACAAAATTTCAATAATTTATCAGGTAAGAAGCTTAAAATTTCAAATAGTTAAAAATTAAATTAGATTAGATTACTTGAAGGAAGATGTATCAGTTTTATAGCAACATTTTAAGCTTAATTCAAGCACTTGTTTAAAATAAACGGTTTCTTTTCAGAATGGCGAGAGATTGCAGGATATAGTCAACAATATTCCTACAAAAACCCCATGGCTTGCAATTGTTGGTAAGATGAAATAGTTTCTATTGTGTTTTTATATTCTGTTCTAATAATTTTTCAATTACCAGATATATGTAGCATCGACTGGAAAAAAACTAGAATTACTATAAAAATTTTAATATATCAAATAATATTAAAATTAAAATAAAATAAAATGAAATGAAATAAAATGAAATAAAATGCACATTTTTTTCTTAAATATTGCGTTTTTTTAAAAAAATATATTTAAAAGGATTTCCAAAAAGGAATATTACTATTTTTGCAGGTTCAAAATTATTACAGGAAAAAGAAAATTTATTTTTTTTAAAATTAGGTCATAGCTTTTAAAATAGAGATAATAAACTGCTTGAAAGTGGAATTACTTCTATTGCATTAAAATATATTTCCAAAAAAGTAAGCTTTTACTATCGTCTGAGTACATATTACTTTAAACTAGAGTATTTTTTACTAACTATGTACATACATAAGTTAATTTTCAATACATTTTTCAGTAAAAATGTTATACTCGACACGAGAGTAAAATTATTATGCTTGCTATTCTGTGATGTAATTTCACTAGTAATATACTAGGTAGCCTAATTTCCTGGTATTATACATTTATACTAGTAAAATTTTTTTAGAGTGTATGCATACACTATACAATGCTTGGATTAAGTTAAAAATATCAATAACTTCTGTTGAAATTTACTATCTAATCCTATATGAAAAATAAATGCGAATGAAAATATGTCTATATTTCGAAAAAGTGAATAATTAGAAAAAAAATCGATAAGAATAAAAAATTAAAATTATCATATGAAAACCATTTTATCTGTATACTTAAATATTTTATGTACATACATAACACATGTACATGTCGCAATCAAAGGTATTCGTACACCTAGGTATCAGAAGGTTTTTTTTTTTAAATAAGTCCAAATATAATAAAGATATTTTTATGAAATTTACTATGATTGATCCTTATAATGGCTCGATAATTATGTGAGGGTGTATGTCGGCTGGGTAATCTGGCTTTCATTGATTCTACAATAACTACTCATGCGGTTATTTGAAGATCCATTAGAAAATATTTTATCAAGTGTCCGTAAAATTCAACTTCAAAGACCATGGACATTGCAACATGATGAGGATCCGAAGTAAATATGCAAGGATTTGTCAAGAATGGTTGCTTTGGTTTGGTCTTTTTATAACTTTTTGTAATGTTTTACCTTCATTTTTCAAATCAACTTTCTAATTTCTAAAGTCGTTTCTTTGCTTTTACGTCTCATTATTTGTTATTTAAGATTTAATTTTTTTTTCAATATTATTTTTTAATAGAAATTTATGGAATTTAAAGAGGAATAAAGGATCAATCATAGTAAATTTCATAAAAATATCCTTATTATATTTTGTCTTATTTTAAAAAAAAAACCTTCTTCTGATACCTAGGTGTACGAATACTTCTGATCACGACTGTATTTCAAAAACAAAAATTTCTTATGTCTCAACCTTTTTTTTATGGAAGTTTTTCATATTTTTTTAATATTGTTACACTACACGTATATGTATGTAAATATGCATAAACCCAATAATTCCTCGGGGATAAACACCACGTGCTAACATTTTTCTATTATCTAGACAAAACAAAAATTTTCGACATGATTTATCTTTTTCTTTTTCATTTTTCATGTTACATTTACTAAAATTCATTAAATTATGTAGGTATATAAGTATTTTAAGTCCTTGAGATGAGGTAGCTATATTTGAACACAAACTGTAAGTTATGTTTAAATATTAATTATAGTTACTCATTTTCAACATTACATCTTAATTAATAAATTCAAAAAACATTTTTTCTTCTTAGAATAAAAAAATAAAGACATTGATCATAAGGTAAATAAAGTTTTTTTTTTTTGAACAATAAAAGTAGAAATTATTTTTCATAAACAGACATCTTAAAACGAAAGTTACGATGAAATGGCGTAGTTTGAAATTTTCAAAGAGTTATTTATTACTTTTAAAATTTAATTTGATATTTTCTAAAAGTTGAAAATAATATAAAATACAATGTATAGATCCTTGTGAATTAGTGAAAGAAAACCATTATTAACTTTCTTTCTTTCCTCAATATTTTTATTTGTTTTTTATTTTATTTTTTTATTTTATATTTTGCTTTTTTCAAATAAAAAGGAAATTTTTGCAAACTAATATATCAAAATGTTTTCTACAGAAAATACCTATATCAACCTTTTTCTTTGTTTTGTCTTTTTTTTATACTTATTTTTTAACATATGTATAAGTATAAAACGAATATGCTTTAAAGGCTTATTTGTATGTATAATTTTAAAATGCTGTTTATTTCTTTTACAAATTTTTATTAAAACAAAAAAATAAAATGAAAGTTTTTTAAAACCGTCAAAGGTAAATCCAATTTTATGAAATGAAACTGTTGAAAAAAAAAAAGTTTTATCATCAAAGCCTCACATATTCATGTTTTACTATTTGAAAGCTTTAGCATTAAAATGAACCCTTAAAAAAATTTAATATATTTCTGGTACCCTAAAATGAACTTATCGCATATGCAAAGTTATACATTTCAAATGCGAAATCTACACATTTTTGTGGTATGATGAGTTATGAAACTGAAAAATTTTATTCAATGTTATTACGTTTTTTTAATGTAATATTTTTAGGATACAGTAATTACTGTGTTATGCGTTTCGACATATTTTATGTACGTTAAAATTTTTTTTCTATTTAATTTATGAATTCAGTATGAAAAATAAAAATAATAATTGTTATACGTTCATTAATGATTTGAAATGAAAGTGAATTATTCATATTTTATAATTTAAATTTCATATTTTGAATCTCAAAAGATACTTTTCTTTTACAAGAATATTGAACTCTTCTATTATTCCTGTTATTCCACTGAGTAAAATTTTATTTGATTAAAAACAAAACAAAAATATTTTTATTGATGTTATTTCTCAACGTTCTGACGAAAAACTCAAACTAAGTATGAAGTTCATTTCTTTTTTGAATTTTTTATTGAAAAGAACGGTAGATAAGTTCCTAGAAAATACCGTGTTGTGTAAAATTCTGTTATATGAGAGATCCAGAGCAAAAATGCTAAAAATGGGTTCTTTTAAAAATGCAAAAACTATTAGTTTCTTTTACACGATGGAGGACCATAGGCCCTTAGCTAATTTAACGTGGTAAATAATATTTTTGGCCATTTACAAACTGAACACTTGAAATGGAAAATATGCAATAATGTATACTTAATTTTTCTAATATATGTATTCTTCTAATTGTAGAATAAGAGTACATATTGAATGAAAAGTTTTCGGAATTTCTGAACGTGTTGAAGAGAAACCATGTTGTACAAAAGTTACCTGTACTTGATTTTGCCCACTGATTTGCAACAACTAACTGCATTTCCATTGAGTTTAAGCTTAACTTACAAAAATTCCAGTATTTAATTTTCACTTGCTTTATGTTTTATACAATCTTCAGCCGTTAAAGAGTTGATTCTTCCTTTTGAATTGTTAATATTTTCTAGAATCAAAAATAAATTTTAATAAATAAAGATAAGTATTTTGAAATTGTTTATTATTATTTTCTAGACATATCAAAGTGGATTTTCAAGCTTTTCAAGGCTTTAATTTTTGCGAAAGTTAATTTAACATCGTTGAAAGAATTGGTCAATTTAAAAAAAAAATTTCATAATAATTTTTAAAGATATTTTATTTATTTTATAATATTTAAAATTTTATAGTTATTTGATGCTATGATAATATATGTACATATGTATCTATAGAAACAACAAATATAATACAAGATTATACATATTATGTAGTTATGTCAATTACAATTTAACATACGAGAGTAAAGGGTTAAAGTATTTTTTGATCAATAAATTATTTTATTGCTTTTTTGACATTGTATTTTAAGTAGAAAAATACTTGATCCCGTAAAACTAGAGGAAATCTTCTAGTCCTCTTTTACATGAAAAACTTCTACAAATTGTACATTATTTGTATTATATACCTTCAATAAAATCTATATGACCATAAACAATGTACCTAAATAACATGTAAGTAATTTTCAAAGACATAAAATAATAAAAGCTGCATATTTTTTCTAGAACAATGTCTAAAAAATTCTTCTACTGAGTGAAAAATTCTATTTGAAAAAATATTACATAAACTTACATGAACTCCTTTTCTGCGTTAAACACAAATAAAATCTCATTGTTATTGTAAATGTTTAATTTATGGGGACTATAATTCAGATGATGTTTGAATTCATTAATCATTTTTAAGGGGTTTTTTTATTGAAAAAATCATTACTCAAAAATATCTATCTGTATTGAGGATGTATACATATTATTTTCCACGCAGAAAATTGCAGAACTTACAAAAAAATAAATAAATTTTTTTTTTGTCATAGTTGTTTTTGTTTTTTTTGCCTCTCGCAAATATACTTATTATGCTTTTGTAAATGGATACTTTTGTTGATTTTCAAATAATAAAAATGATAAATGACTTTTTCTTATTTCAATTTTTTTTTTCCTTTTCATTTATATTCAAGTTTAATAAATACAATTTACATAAAGCTATTCACGGTCTTTTCAAAGGCGATAAAGTAAAAAAGCGCTTATTCAATTTTCTTTTCATCTTTTTTCAAGTTAAAATTTATTCAAAAAAAAACAACAAAAAACAAAGGCTAACAAATTAAAAGAAAAGTTCATTAAGAGTTTCTTTTTGAATTTGTTAGTTTTTTCTTCTTTAGTTTTTTTTCTTCCTTTTCCTTTTCCTTCCTAAATAATATTTGTAATATACAAATTATACTCCTCTCTAATTTCAAGACGTATTGTAGAAAGTAAATACGAGTAAATTAAAAGATATATCACGTAACACAAAAAAATGAAAATGTTGAAAATTATGATATTTATACTTATTTAAATTCTATACATGAATTGTTGGAAAAACTTTATACCTAAGTGAATATAAAATATACAACCGAAATTGATGATAATTATGTACATACATGTGTGTGTATTTACAGTATATACATTATACATATATAGATATTTCAAATCTCTGTAGAGGAAAAATTCTAACAGATTAAAATTTATAAACATACGTAATATACAAATATTTCACACCCACAGCGTTTCATTGATAAAATTTTATTAAATTCGTCATATTGTTCTAAATTATGAATGGATAGTGTATAACGTCATTGTTATTTTCACCTTTTGAATTCTAATAACCAAGATTATCATCATCCACCTTATAATAATGACATTTTAATAAATGAATGAACTATTTAGATGTTATGAATAAATATATTTTGTTTTTTCTTTGAATTAATTTTGAAATTATACAAAGTTTACAATATTGAAAACAAAACAAAAAAATACATCAAACTTTTTAAGTTATGTTCAAGAAAAATAACTTGTTCTTTTTTTCTTCTTCTTAAGTTTAAAATAAATTCTAAACCTTTTCTATGGCACGTGTATTTTATTAAAGTTGTGTGTTCATAATTAAAATATCCTTCTGTATTCAAAAAAAAAAGTATATAATTAGAGTGTCCTAAATAACAAATTAAATTCAAATATTATAACAATTTTATAAATTGTATACGTCCATTACAAATTTTTATAAATTAAATCTTTATTTTTGAAGGTCGTAAATAACTTTTGAATGTATCATATATTATTATATATTTTTCACATTTGAAATGCATTTAAGTAGTTTAGATAGATAGATTGTTTTAGGTTCCTAATAAAATTCAAAAAATAACTAGAAGATGCACTCCATATTTTTTCAGATTTGAGGGTAAGCTGATCAGCTTATAATTATAATTTTTAATTTTTTTTTTTAACATTAGATGAATAATAATAAACTAACAACAATATTTCTTTTCTTAGTCTGTTGAATTTATACATAGATTTCAAAAAGTTATAGGGTGAGTTTATAATTTTTCACAGCACTGTAATTAGGTAATGTTATATCATACAATCGATATTCCAAAATATAGCAGGCCATTACTTCTGTATATTTTATTTGATGGTATTCAATTTTAAGGGATCTTTTGTTTTTTAAAGCAACAAATCGTATAATACCTTAGTAGAGGTCCTTAATTTCAAACGAGAAAAAACATCTTAATTTTTTCTTTGTAGCATATTTTAAAACATAAATACATTGAAAATGTTAAAACGATGAGTTAAAGTAATTAAAGCTTTAAATAATCATTACTGTGGTCATTCTTCCGTCATTTATACTCATATTCGTGTTACCATTATATCTCATTTTTGTCCAAATCATCATATTTTATCCGCCTATTTTTTGACTCTAAAAAAAGTGGTTAACATTAATTGTAAATAATAGAAAAATATTTTATTAGGATGGTCCACGCTGCTAGAGCTACTATTTTCACAACTTAATAAGAAATTAATGAGCTTTAATATACACATACATACATATACGTACACATGAGTTTTAATATTATCTTTGATTACACTGTGCCAGTAAAGCCATAAAATATCTTTTTGATTTCTATAAAAATAAATCTTTTATTTTTTCGTAAGGATATTATTCGTTAAATTAATGAATCAAAAATTATTTTTTGTTTCATAATATATAAACATTAATCTTATAGGTGAAAGAAAATTAATTAATGACATCCATTAAATTATTGCTTAAACAATTTTCAATCAAAATTTCAATACATACATATGTATTTCTGTCTATTACATTCTACATATACCATAATATGGGTATTAAATATTTTTCAATAGAATACCTATTCTTATAAATAATTTATTTGAATGTCACTTAAATTAAGAAATTAAATTGAACATACGATTAAATATTTCAATAAAGATTTATCTTTCTAATTTTATCAATAAATGTGAATATACATATACGTACGTTATATCTAAAGATATACGAATATATCTTAGAAAGGATGACGTAAATATGTATTTGCATGAGCCATATATGTAGGATGTTCAATAAACACTCAAATAAATCTGTAGACACTTGACAACATATCACAAAGAATTTTATCTAATATGTATATTAAAATATCATATAAAGATAAAATTTACATACATATTTTCGAAATTTAGTTCAAATACTGGATTTGAATTCCTACAGAATGTTCCTTAAATTAAAGCATTAACTATTCGAAAAAAAATATATTTAAACCAAGTTATTAGTTTAATTTCTTCAATTTGTTTTAAATTTAAATTTAAAAAAAAATTCAACAATTAAAATAGAATTATTTCAAAAAACTTGGTTTTACAATATTAGCACTTTCCCTACACTTTAAAAGAGTACATATGTGACGGGGGCAGTTTTTTTATACAATTTTATATAAATATAGTTAGTTTTTAAAAGAGGTGGGAAAAAAAATTAAAAAAATAATATTCGAACTTTGACTTGAAAGGCTAAAAATTAATTTATAGCTCACAGGTTAGCTTTTATGAAATTCCTGCTATTCAATTGATAACTAATATTGCCAGCTAAACAAGTAAAAACAAAGTACCGAGCTATCTTTTGTTTTCGAAAAAAGTGTACCTGAATAAAAAAAAGCTCAACTTGTCCAGGAGAACCAAAAAAATAAAATAATTTATCGAAGCCGTATCTTCTCGCTCCGAACCAAGACTTAGAGCCTTTACATATCTGCCGGACTTAGAACATCTCGGTTTGAGCTATTCTGTGCAGAATTGAGTCTATATTGAAAAAACAAAATGTGTTTTTATTTTTATTTCTCCGATACCAAAGCCCTTAAAACACTTTTGAATCTTTACTTGAGGTTCATAAAAAGTGCATTCACGTGAAGGATAAAAATATAAAGAAAGAACAAAAATAATATGAATACGTTGTTTATGAAAAATGTTGTTTTTTAACCCTATGTCACTTACTTATGGCCAGTTCCACAGTCGAAGTTTAAGCAAAGTTTGAGTTAAACCTAAACCATTGGTTAAGCTTCACTTAAATTTTTTTTCGTTCCTCAAGTCAATTTATATTTGTAGCTTAACTATCTTTAGTTAAACCTATCATTGTGAATGAATTTAGGTTGAAACTTGAAAAACTTGTAGATGTCATTGTATAGCCGCTAGATGGCAGTGGAAATTATTGTGACATTTTAAATTTTTTCATATAAATTTCAATTTATAATAAATTTAGGGACAAAACAGATAGATAGATGGTAGTTGTTTTTTTATTTTATTTTTGACTTTTACTTAAACCTAAAATAGAGTTTAAGCTCTCAATTCGTACGGCTTAAGTTAAACTCAGTTTAACACTTAAGCATTCACTGTGAAACTGAAAAAAGTGGTTAAACTTAGTTCAAGAGTTAAACTCTGTTTAAACTTTGACTGTGGAACTGGCCATTAATCATTTAATTGTAAAAAACAAAAATTTTATGGAAAAATATTTTGAGCATAATGAAAAAAGTACCTTATTTTTGTGATTAATTAATTTTGTAAACAAAAGAAAGCAATAAAATAGAGTAGCATGACAAAAACCTCAATTAATCAAATTATACCATTAGTATATTATATTTTATGATATTCATCTTTATACGAGATAGAATCAAATTTAATTTTATATACATATACGAGTATGTACATACAAAGAAAAAAGTCATTGTACTTATATTCTTAGCATTAGAATACTTGGTCGGGCGGTGTTTTCAGTTTTTAGAGTAAAAATATTAGTAATAACTGATTATTTTGATTTTCTACGGTATTTTTGTATGTGTGTATTTTTAAATTAACATTTTTATATGTGTATATCTACATACATACATATATTTTGTAATGTAATATACTTTTTAAGATATTTTCAAGAAAAAGAAAAATGTATGAATCCTGATCAAAAAAAAAAAAATATGTTTTCACATGAAGCCATCAACAAAAAAAAAAAAAAAAAAAAAAAGAACAATGTCTGATCACGTTCGACTTTGGTCTTTGGACGAAAATAAAAAAATGTTGTTCTTTTTTTTAGTCCTTAGTAGTTCAGATAAGATAGAAACACTTTAATTTTCCAAAGAACTAATATTTATACTTTTATCTCTATACGCAGCCGAAAGGAATCAATATAATATTTTTTTTTGTATCTTCGCTTGTTTTTAATTATGAATTTTAACAAAACACATATCATGATTACGTAAACATAAATGTAAATATTTTCATATTCTATTTATTACTTCACAAGCACAAAATAAAACAAATAAAAATAATATTTTAATACTATTTGCATTGTTTACGTAGAAAATGTCTATGTCTTATTAAAAGATTTTCAAATTTATTACTCCTTTTTTTTATATATACCTCCGTTTTAATTTGTTCAAATAAGCGTACGTATACACAAAAGCTAATTGTAAAAACCAATTTTCTCTTTAGTTTCAACAATTTATGGTATTTGATGATAGAAGAAAAAAAAAAGCGAAAAAGAGATAAAAAAAATAAATAAATAGCAGCTCAGGGTAAAGAAAATGTTCATTAAATGTGTATATATCACACATACACTAGATACATATTGTATCTTTCGTATTTATTTTTTCTATTCAAAGAACTTACAAAAAAAAAAAAAAAATGAATATGAAGAAAAATGACTCAAATACATTAACACTATTTTTCTATTTTTTTTTTTTTTTTTTAGATTTTTATAAAATAAAAGGGAAAAAATGATATTATAAAGAAGCTTTTTTCTTTCAAATACATAATATTATCTTAGCAAAATGATCAATTTCTTGGTAAATGTATACTTATATTTCTTCATTTTAAAAACAAATACATATATCATTGCTATAAATAAACCGTATCTGTTTTATCATAAAATTAAAATAAATAGTTTAAATCACATAACTGAATATTTTTCAAAAAGGAATATGTACATAGTACATTATGTATGATATATTCCTGTCCCTGTAAGAAGATTTATCATTTCGAGTTCTGATAAAAGCAATAAGAGTCTTAAACTTTCAAATAAGTTATGTATGAAGAAAAATATTGTATTCTAAGAAAATTAAATTCTAAGTGACTTTAAGTTTCAAGTAATAAAAAAAATTTATTTTCACACATTTTATAGATAAAATTAAATTTTAAGGAGGACGTCGTCTGATTTTTTTTATTTATTTTGTATCACATCAACTGGTTTAAAGTAGAGAAATTCCACTCGGAGGTCTGAATGCCCATTGTGAATGCCCTTTAAATTTTTTTGTGGAAGTTAGCGTGACCTATTTTGAAAACCATCCCGATTTTTGAATAAATTTATTTAAGTCTTTCAGTGCTATTTTTGCTAAGTCGTCCAGACCGTCAAAGAACCTTGCTCCCAAACAAGCGAGCCTTCGTTATTTTAGAGATAGTGATTCTAATTCTTCTTCATCTCTACAACTTCTGCAGAATTAATTAGTAGGTAATAAAAAATAAAAATAATTTTTAAGAAAAAAAAAAAACTCCTTCGACTTGTTAATAAAACGGGTTCTGGATTTCTGGTACCTTGGTTGGTTGGTTGGTTGAAGTGGCGGTTCTTTGGATTATTTCCGAAGGGCGAAGACCCAAATAGCACCATAACCGTGCTCCCAGTTTTCAGTCAAAGTGTTGTAAACCCTTCAGTTCTGGTTACCGTACATTGCTTTTTTTTTTCTTTTGTCTATTGGAAAGCTATGTAAAATTAACAGATTGTCATCCGATAGAATAAAATTACTTTTTACCAAGACTGGCAGTTAAATTTAAATTACCTTCATGAAGAATGTTGTCCGGTCGCTGTTAACTGGAGTTAGCTCACAAGATATCATCAAAAACTTCATTGGAAAGGGGAAGACGAAGAGGGTTTTTTATATTTCTTTTAAATACATTATTGGTATATGCACTCACAGGTATTTTATGTGAAAAGTGCACGTTAAAGATTGGCCAAGTTAGTAATGGACAGTGGAAACCCTCTATTTTTAGCATAGATTAACAATATGCTATATACGAGAGGCCGACATCTTACTACATCAAAAATTTGCTGATATTCTACTACATGGTATGGTCTTCAAGTAATGAAAACGATCAAACATTTTTGTAATTATAATTTTCGATTTTTATTAATTTTTAATTAATATACTTTACATATATAAATATAGTGCGTTTTGATTTTTTATACATTAACATATAATTTGCATAATAAAAAAAAATCTTAAGTTAAATACACAGTACATTATATGTATGTATCATACATACATAAATGTATAAATTACATATTTGAAATTTATTTTACATTTTGATTTTATTTTTGCTTCAAAATTCAAACAATATTGAACATGTTAAATCACAACACATAAATATACTTATGTCCGCTTTTTTAAATCAAATAACATTTAATCAAGATCAAATAAAATGAAAATTAAACATTTATTATGCATTCTTCGTCAGTTAATTTTTTTCTTTTGAAAATACAAAAATTTTATAAAATATTGGTCAGGGTTGAAAGAGTCTAAAATCTAGAATAAAACATTCTATCTTTTTTATCAAAATTAAATCTGTTTCTACATGTACAGAGGTCAAAAAAAAAAATCCAGCCTAAGTATGATGCACTGGGATTTTTTTAAAATCATTTAATTCCCATGGGTTTCCATTTTTGCTATGAATATTATAATTTATTGCTGTTCATAATGTGTTTAAGTAGTTAATTCGCATATGCATTAACTAACAAAAAGGAATTCAACACTTGTAAACAAGCATTTCTTAATCTGTTTGCTGGTGACTATTATTATAGTTCTGAGAAATTAGACATTGCGCTTCGAAAAAATTCCGGAAAGCTGGATTTTGGTATGAACCTTGTGGTTTTAAACAAAATGTCAAAAGTACCCATCCACCCACTTTTACAGAAAAAATATCGACTATCAAATTTTTAGCTTAGGAAATTTCCTACAAAAAATGTTTAATAGCTTTTATTCGTAATAGCAACCGTTTTGGAAATAATTCGATTTACAGAGTTGCAACGAACAGTATACTGTTCGTTATTTCGATATTTTTTAGGTGGTATAACGCATTTTTCAGATAAATATGAATTTTAAAAATAACAAAAGCAATATCTCTGTCCAACTCCCATCATACTCAAGTTAGAAATTTCTTTGCCTCCTTAGTTCTTTTAAAAGTGTAAAAATTGGTCTTAATGAGGTTTTATTCGTTTGGATGGAATATGGAATTTACATATATTCAAATAATAAATTACAAATCAGTTAAAACTGAATTATTGCCAATTAAAAACGAAATTCTCCTTACATTGTGAATGCGAAAAAATGTTGAATTTTATTTTTAATTTTAAATCATATAAAGAATTCAATTTTAGTTTTATTTAAAATTTTTAAAATTCTACATTTAGGTACATTTGGGATTTTTTTTTTAAAATTTAAATAGAACTTGAATTTTTTATCAAAAATTTGTAGTTCAAAATTTTAACATCAATTTTTTTTTTTAACATTATTTAATTAAAATCTTTATTGAAATTATTTATTTTACAAAATATGATTTTACTTATATGTATAAATTCTCCTTAAACGCAACTCAATAAATAAAATTAAGCAAATGTTTATTAAAGAAATAAATTTTAAAATATTTATTTTTTTTTTATAATAAAAAAAGACTTTCTTTTCTAAAACAAAGAGTAAAGACATACAAAATAATAAAATTAAATTATTTTTTTTTCTAAATTAATTTCAATTTCTACCTAAATATCTTATATCACTTTCTTATTTACAAAAATAGTAAATTTTTGTTTTATTTTTTCTTTTATTAAATTCATTCTTTTATTATTTTTTATATAGATTTCTTAAATTCTATGAAAATAATAAGAATATTTTATTTTCAATATTTATGGTTCAAAAAGCTCTGTTACTTGAAAAGTGTTTAAAATCAAAATATAAAAAAAATGATGTAGGAAGTTCACAGTTTTAGAAAATTTTTAACAAAAACAAAATGAAAAAAAAGAGGAAAAGTTTCGATCGAAAAACTTTTTGATTAGAAAAAAAAATAACAAATTGAAAACATAATATGTATTAGGTATTATACCGATAAAATCAATAAAATGAAATAAATTTCATAAAAAAAACAAAATAATAAAACAATAAACAAACTAAATATTAATTTTTTTTATGATGAAGGATGACTAGAATTCCTTTTTTCTAAATGCATAATTTTTTTTTTTTTTTCAAGAAACCTGGTAAAACAATTTTATATTCTTATTTATAATAGTCAATTACATTTTGTATATATACTCATATTATATGTATGTATGTACTTATGTATAAATAATAATTAGATATAACATTAATATAGAAACCTTGTATGTATGTATAAATGATATTTGCATATATATGGGTAATTAGATATGTAATTAAAAAACAAATTGCTTCGTATATGTGGGTGATTCCACAGAAAGAGACTTTATCAACTGAAAAAAAGAAAACAATATAAGTTTGGTGTTTTTCCGGTAGGCGTAAAGTTTTTAACGTTTCGTTGCTAAAAAACACACCAAAAGTTGTGAATTGAATACTTTTTTTAATAATTTAATATATTGGATATTTTACCTCAACATAATGAATTTCTATATTCGAAATTGTTTATTTGAAATTTTTGTAAAGAATTTTATTTTCTCTAGAAAACACTATTTAGTGCGAAAAACTGTGTCCATCTGACCATTTGTGTGCAATTTTTACAGCTTCAAGTGAAATTACCTAGGTAGAAAGTTGAGATGCTTTTGTATGAAGAAAAATACTTATAAGTAAATACCACCATACCGGGTGAATCCAATTTGACGAAACTGGTACAAATTCAAATTAGAATTAAAAATAAATAGAGTTAAAAAATAACTAAGGGTTTTTCCAAATTTGTCCTCTAAAAATTATTCAAAGTGTTGGACTTTGAAATAAAATGTAATGGAAACACAGTTTGCCACATTTGAAAATGATAGATAATTTTTTTAAATTTAACTGTAGGGGCGGGAAACTATATGTAGGTATACAGCTGAATTCTCAAACAAAGAACAAAATGCTATTATGAAGGTACAATATATCGAAGGAAAATTCAGATGCATAGAATATGTGTTCTTAGTTTATATCAGGGGAAAATTGAGGTTAGTTTAATTTTGACGAAAAATGCTTAATTGAACGGTGTTGCTTATCAATTTTACTTTCCCGAATATGTATGACTTCAAATTATAACAGCAGTTCTTTATGTCTTTCCAAATCTTTTCTTTACCTTTTACTTTATATCGTGGAGTCTCTTTTTGCAAGACCACCCATATATGTATGATAATAAACATGTGTTTAATAAAAAATTTAAAAATTCATGAATTAATGCTTAAAATGTTTATTGTCGTTTAAAAATATGTAGTATGCAGGTAGGTATGTATATATCATTTTAAAATCACTTAAAAGTATATTATCATAATATTATATACCATTATAGAAAATATAAGAACATAAAAGTATATATTTTATACAAATTAATATATTCAAAATTAAACATATTTTATTTCATAATTTATGTGTAGAGCCTTTGATATTTTTTTAGAAGAAATAAAATATGTAGAATTTACTTTATTTGTATAATTTTATCTATTTTTGTTTTTAATCCTTTTTTATTTTTGATTATATTTGTTTTGTTTTTATAGAAAGTATATATATAAATACATAAATATGTGATATGATATATATTTTTATATGTATGTATATTTTATATAAGATATATATGTATAAATATGATATTATGAATTTTTCAATTCCAAATTAGAAAATTAAAAACAAGATTATATGAAAACAAACAAAAATACAAAGTATGTATACTTTTTTCGTAATATGTAATAAATATATGTATATATGTTTGTAAATATGTGTTGTTTTATGCTTTGCATATTTTATATTTTTATATCCAGAATTAATTTTTTATCATATGTATGTTTTCAAGATACATATCTTAGATATTCCTGCATTATAGTTTTTTTTTTTTTTTAAATCACAAACAAATCACTACAACTACTTGAATTTCTTCGTTTTACATTTAAATTCTTTTTAAATTTTAATACAGATGTTAAAAATACTCTTGTACGATTTGAAAATTTTGTAATGGACCTTTCTTTGCTACTACTGCTGCTGCTACAACAACTTTTATCATCTACTAAATTCGTTAAATTTTTTGTTATATTTTGTTTATATTTTTGTTGCGGTTGTTGTTGCTGTTGTTTTATATTTTTTGTATCAAGAGATTTACGAGATTTTGGTGAATTTGATGGACTTCTTGAATTTGATATTGAATCTGTATCCTTATGAAATTTTTTCATTTCTCTCGCACGTCTAAAAAAATCTGGTTTATAACCATCATCTTCATCATCAATTTCACTTTCACCAACTTTTAATATATTTTCAAGATTAAGTGCACGTTTTTGTGATAATTTTCTTGTTATTGGTCCCGGTAATGTTTTACAATTTGTTGATTGTGTTGAATTTGTAGATGATTCAATTGATGATGATGATGTTGCTGCTGTTGTTGTTAATGTTGGTGTTATTTTATTATCATATTCTTTACCTATACTTTTTTGTTTAATTATTTTACGTGATGGTAATTCTATACGACGATGTTTTTGTAATGTTGCTTGTAAACAAAGACGCTGTTTATCTTTTTCACTTAAATTATGAATTCTTAAAGGATTTAATTTAACTTGAGCAACAATACCAACTAATAATTCATTAACATTATGATCTAAACCGCTTGATGTTTCAATAAATTTACATGCAATTTCTTTTGCTAAACGGCGTCCAGCTAATTGTTTTTTTTTTTTAATTGAAAAATTTTAAAAAATAATTTATTTATACAAAAGGTATTTATTTTTGCGTTTTCGTATAAATTATCATAAAATTAAAAACACCAAAAAGAATTTTTTAAAGGATACAATTGTATGATATAATACTTACTTTGTCTCGTAACCTCACGATGACGTTCTAAATCTGTTTTATTTCCTACTAAAATAGCTCCTCTGGTAAGTAACATTTCGCTATCCTTTAAATAATGTAAAATTTTTTTCGCTGCTTCAAAAGAATTCCTATCTACCACAGAATATACAACCACAAATAAATCAATATTATATGTTGAACAAAATGCTTCAGTCTGTAAGAACAAGAAAAAGAAAAACAATGATGGTAAGTAATTAAACCAAAAAAATAAGAAAAAAATTTAGATAATTATATTAATTTCACCAAATTAAACAGAAATGATTTTCTTCTGTAATCTTTTTTTTTATGATATGAATACACAAAATGTGTATGAAATTATATTTATTCATTTTGTGAAACTTATAAATATAAAAGCATATTATATTCATTTTACACGCGAATACATAAATTTAATTATTTTCAATTTGATTTATATTTATCAAAAACTCTCGTACATATCATATAACATATTTTACTTACTGACATCTCACAAGCTGGATGATCTATTATCTCTAAATCAGTTTCTATTCCATCTAACAATACAGATACAGTCTTTTGTCCGTAATCATCATCTGTAGTAATTCAAGCAAAGTTTGTATAGTACAATAAATATATACAACATAGTATAGCTTTTTTTATTTTTCTGTTTTTTTTTTTTTTTTTTGAGAGCATAATACATCATTTTATTAATTTATTTTTTAAATATTTTTTCTCACCTAAACTTAAATCATAAGCACAAATGTAATCTGATGTTGTAAACTGATATGTTAAAGCTGTTTTTCCTACACCAGAAGCTCCTAAAATTGCAATTTTATAGGCAGGAATAGATCCACCACTATGACCACCACCACTAACATTTCCTTCTGCTGAATCATTTTCCATAACAACATCAGCCGAAGCATTACTATATGTAAAATGAAATTTTTCAATTAATTAAACAAAAATAGAATTCATAAGAGTAAATAATTTTAATATTTTTCTCTTTATGAATTTAATTTATGATTTTTGGAAAATTCTTTGTGTTTTTTAAATAACCACAATCAAACACATATTTTGGCTTTCCACATTAATAAATTTGCTATTCGTGGAAATAATTAAATGAAATCTTCTGATAAATTTATCATAAATAAAATTTTTAAGCAAATGTAATTGAAAAAAACAAAATAACTATGCAACTATGGATTAAGGAACTAAGGACATGTCTACTCTGTTATATTAATTTGGATAGAAATATCTATGTATGTATGTGTTAACAAATTTTCTAAAAATTCTCCACCCTATCTTTTGTTTTACAAAGATAAATTACCACACTTGTGTGGAAAAAAAGAATCCTATCGCAAATTTAAAAAAAAAAAATGTACCCTTATTTATAACAGCATTATCCAACAAAGGACATGTATAAATGAATTGTTAATAAATTTACATTAAAAAAAGGCTTATTTTGCAGAATGTTAGAAATTACGATTTGTACAATCTTATTTACTATTTTATTTACTATGAATAAAAATATACTTATACCCATTATAAATCTTTTTGTGAATATTTTTCAAGCTTTACCAGGAGGAAAAATTCACACATATAAACAATTACCCAAAATTACTCAAAATTTATTTGAGTACGTTTTTACATTTTGTAGGTAGTAGTTATGTCTTTTTTTTTTTTGTTTCATTTGAAAAAAAAAGGTGAAGGTTACATATGTACATTATTTTTTCTAAAATGTTGTTCACACATGCTACATTTTTTATCCATATTATGTATGTACATACTTAAACAGTACTACTCACCTATTATTTCTATCTCGTCCACTGTTTGAAGTGCCTGTAGATGTTACGGAATTTATCGATCGAGATCTTCTACTTCTACAACCCACATAAGAAAACAAAAGGAAAATATGTATTATACACGTAATAAAATTCAAATTTTTTTAAAACGTTCCTTTTTCTTTTCACTATTTAAAATTTCTTTTTTTTTCCACTTAGATGTATTTATGTATCGTACTTATGTATTTTTTACATTAAATAATATTAAATATGAGCTTTTAAAAAAATATAACTTACCGCATAGAATCACCTAAATTACAAACACCATGAGATGTAATACTAAAACTCCTCAGTCTGTAGTATTCAATATCCATATCAGCACAATGTATAGCTGCTCTTCGTGTATCAGCTAATCTAGGCTATAAAATGAAATAAGGTTAAAGATAAAAATGAAAAAAAAAATGCTAATACGAAAGGATGCCAACTATGAGCCTTATAGATTATCATTTACTATTATTCATATTCTTGTTATATTCCTTTTTGCAAAATTTATCCTTTTCAAGGTTTTTCACATGCCCGTAAACTCTTAATAACAATTATTCCCCCCACATATAATACATTACATCTATTTTGGTATCATCATTAAAATAATAATAAACATTAAGTGTCCTTATGAGCTTTCATCATTTAACATAAAGCATTACAATGTGAAATAAACATTTTTTCTCACGAAATTTTATGTAAGTAAAATAACCCAGAATAAAACATAAAATAATTAGATTTATGAGTCCCTTGTGTTATTCTATGTTATCTTTTATATTATACTAAAGTGCATAATCATTATGTATGTATGTTTTTTTTAAACAACATTCTTATAAAAACTCATTCCGTCGATATTAGAAAATGTTAATACTTACAACCTACGAAGGTTGCACCAAATTTTAACAACTTTATTCGTATAAAATGTAAAATGTTTCTGTTACAAAATAACACTTTAAGTACATGTGTATTTGAACATAAAACAAAAACAAGGTAAAAAATACGTAGGTACCCTCACAAAAATCCTTGTTAACATTTTTATTACGTTTTACTATAGCGAATTATATTATCAAAAGAATGTATTAAAAGATTCCATAAACAAAGGTCAGTGGATATGTATACTTTGTGGACTATTAAGTATTATAATTTTCTAAGAAATATGAACTCTTTGTATCAACTATATACATCAAAAGGTCAAATTTATTTTTAATTTTAGGGATAGAATTTCAACAAAAATTTATTAATTAAAAAATCACGATTACAATGAATCTTTTAATTTAAATTGAAAACGAAAAAAAAAGGCAAAAATACATTCTATTATTTCATGTTTTAATTATGTACCTATACATACCTAAATATTTGAAATTCCAATCAAAGAATTATCTACATTATTTTGCAATCATCGATATTAACTTAAATTTTAATGGAGAATTAAAAAGAAAAATCTTTAAAATGGATATGCTTTTAAAAACTTTTCGAAAGACACAAAAAGTTCAACAAAGAATAAATTTATATCGAGAATCAAAAGTTCAATTATAAAATTCTGTACATTGTATATGTACATACATAAATATATACATATGTATATGTATATATCTGTACAGAATGTCCGCTTTAAAGTGTTATAAAATTTATTCATAGACAGATCTCGCTGAGACAATCATAAAATCGTATAGAAGGGAGGTGGGGTTTAATCTCAAGTAAATATTCTGCAAAAACCCAGCGATTTTTTTTAAATCCCTTACTAACATACACTTTTTTACAGCAAATAAAAGCACAATTCCTCCTCTATACAAATTAGCTCCTTACTGTATGACTGGTTCAGAAACTACAGCCTATTGAATAAAGTCATCTTTTTACTTGTTTTTGTCATTGAAAACCATGTTTTCGTTTGACCCATCATGCATTTTGCACCAAAATTCACTTTTTATATACATTATGTTCATTGAACATACAAGTAATATTCTCTTTGATATAAATACAAAAAAAAAAAATCTCATTTTAATTAACAAGCAATAAATATTTAGAAAATAAGCTTTCAATGAAAATCGGAATTGATATATGATGGTAGTCCTTTAAAATTTCAAAAGACATGTTATATAAGACATGGTGATTAAATAAATCAAAAAAAAATAATAATAATAATAACAACAAGAGTAAATGAAAATGATATTAAAAAAGCTTTACTGTAATCAAAATTGTTTCAAAATTAAGTAGGTTACATATAGTACTATACATAGAATACTTTACGATACTTTCTAAATAGAAACAAACTTTTGTAGTATCTACATAATGAAAAATAAATTTATATTTTGATTAATTTTACTAGTTTACATTTAATCCTTTTCAAATAAATTGCCTTTTAAAATAAACGTTATTTTAATGTACCTACATACATACACCTACGTATCTTTTAAATATACCATACAAGTAAACTATAAAGTGAAATTGAAGCTAAAGGATTTAAGAATTGATTTTAGAATTAAAAGCCATTTAAAAAAAAAAAAAAAAAACAACAAAAAAACAACAAAATTGAAAATCTGGCTTATCGAATTTAATGTTTCACTTGAAAAGCCACATTATCAGTAACAAGACAGCTTTAGATTTAAATTTTTTCATCGATATAACTTATTCGATTATTTTCTCAATGTTTTTCATTTGACAGTTTACATTATGTATTTTTAAACTTTGAAAAAACATACGAGTATGTTCAAGTTACATGCTGATTTTCATAAGAATATAATGATTGTTGAAAAGTATAATTTGGCATAACAGTATAATGTTTTAAAAGTATTTTTATGTAATTACCTTTCGGCTTTCAGCAGGCATACTTGATGTTCTCATTCTTTGTTTTGTTTTTGAATTAATTTGTGCGATTGCTGCTGCGGTACTATTAAGAATATTTTCGGTTTTTTGAAATATTGATGATGATGATGGTAATGGTTGTGTTGCTGTTGATGATGTTGGTGTTACAGCACGGCTTGTTGTTGTTGATGTAATACCAGTTGTATTTGTTATTGTTGAATTATTACTACTATTTCCAGCTACACCATGTAATGTTAATGATGATGATGATGGTGTAAATTGTGGTGATATAGCTCCAGACATTACTTGTTTAAATGATAAAACTCCACTACTTGTATTACCTTTACAAGTTGGTATTTGATGTATACCAATTGGATTAACTGGTGATTTTACATGTGAAAGTCTTTCCCTATAATAATAATGAAATTTTTATAATGATAAAAAAGAAAAATACATCGTTATTGATTTTTTTTCTCCAAAAAATTTAAAATCATTATTAAGAATTTTTTTTTCTTATATAACTACTAAATAAGAATTTGTTTAAAACGTAAATATTATCCCTACTTACTTAAATAAAATTCAACCTTTCCTAATATTTAATTATGTATTAACTATTAAAGGTATAAAAATCAATCAGAAAAAGGTTAATTTCCTTGAATTACATTTTTACTAAAAAAGGTTCGAAAGAAATAAATGATTTTGGATAAATGATCTTTGAGTTTAAAGCATTTCATCTTTAAGGATTACAAATACAAAAAAAAAACTGAAAAACATTTTTTTGTTTTTGTAGAAATTTCAATTAAAGTACATTCTTGACATCTATAAATTAATACCACCTTGACTTCATTGAAACATTGTATGTATACGTATGTACAATATATGTATACATTTGCTTTGTTTTTTTTTTTTTTTTAAGATTTTCACACGACAATTCTTTGAAAGCATCTTCAAATTTAATTTTACTACAATTATTATATATCTTATAAGCTAGCATCATATATGTAGCACATTATCCTTTGAAAAATTGAAACAAAGAAAGCTACAAAAAAGAAAAACGAATCGAAAAAAGAACAAACACTTAAAATTGTATACATATTGTTTGAAAAGCAATGTATTTAATTGCTGTTGTTTCTGGTATATACCGACCGACTGTATCTCAATATATTGTATTCTTTAAAAAACCGTTAACAAAAGAATTCAAAGTATAAAGTGCAAAAGTTTCTTACCCTTAAGCATATTATCCTTTATTTCTATGGGATACAGGTACATATGTACATACGTATTTTTAAGAACTAAGTCCTTTTCTATGAAATATTTTAAATAATGTGAAAAAACTATGTATTTTCAACGTTTTACTATTTATTCCTTTTTCCTAACTGTCTTTTTTCTTCTATAACACAGTACACTTTTCTTCACATTACTTCCTGTTTTACATAATCAATTCTATGTACATATACATAAATGTACATAATATTATGTACATGTTTAAAACCTTTTACATTTTTTTAAAATAATATTCTATTCACGTTATATAGTTAATCCTTTTCTTCCTTAAAATTTTTCTTACACTTTTTATCTTTTTTTAAACAAAACTTTTTTTTTCGATTTTATACCCATGTTGACGTCAAATAAATAATAAAGAGTATCAAACCACGGTATTTTAAATATGTACAATTGTACATATATGAAAAAGATAATAAATTTTTAAATACCTGGTGTTACTATGTGGAATTGTATGTCCCCATGGTATTTCATCTGCATTTCGAAACAATTTATTGTCAGACGTTAGTAAAGTAGCTGCTATCGATGATGAACGTCTTCTATTTAAAACTGGTGATTTTGGTCCTCTTAAAGTCTGAAAAGATGCATAATGAAATTTAAATTTGATATACATATGTGTGTATACATATAGGTATACTGTTTATAATATATCTTTAAAAGTATTTTAAATAAATTCTATATAAAACTTACATTTGGCCTCGGTGTACCAGGTGTTAGTTTATCATTAAAACACTTATTCATTGTACCCGTTGACGAAGACATTGACGATGTATTCATCTCACAGTACAAAGTATTAATGGAACGTCCGATGTTACTACAACTAACATTACAACTGCTTGCAGCAACATTAACTCCACTTCTATCACCAACATTTCCACCACCACCACCTCCACTCATTATACTTAAAGAACTCCCTGGACCACTAACAATGCCACTCAAACTTTCTCTTAACCCACATTGTTGAACTATTCTTGGTAAACCATCTTTTGAATGGAATCCTTTACTACTACCACCACCACCACTACTACTACCACCACCAGAACCACTACTACTACCACTTGCTATACCAGCAACATTTATATTATATTGAGATTGTTTTTGACTTTGATTCTTATGTTGTTCACGTTCTTGGTGCATTTGATGTTGTTGTTGTTGTTGTTGCTGTTGTTGCTGCTGCTGTTTCTGTTTTTGATGATGTTGATGACGACGTACAACACTTGTATATGGAATCGTTGTTGTAGATGATGAAGTACTCATTGTATCACTTTCTTCACAGCTATCTAAAAAATTATACATACATAATTTATAAAAGATCAATAAATGAACAACTTTTTTAAGGATATACGTATATTCGTATACGTATAGTAGATAGGTACATCATAGAAACATTTTTCAACTTTAATCTTTCTCCATTTTAGTTATAATACATACATATATGTAGTTCATATTTCTTTATCTTTTGGATTTAGAATATTATTTATCAAAAATAAAACAGTTTACATAATAAAAAAACAAAAAAACGAAAATATATTGTATAAAGTTAGTTTTTGATATATTGTACATACATCTTTTTCTCATTTTCTGCTGAAATCCTTGAAATTAAATACAAATTTACATTTTGAGTATTAAAAAATAAAACATTTTACCCAATAAATGTGCACGTATAAATTTCGAAGAGAAAAAAATAATTGTATACGAAATTAAGTGGAAAAAATGTGAGCACGAAAAACAAAAACTTTTAGAAAAACAAACAAAAACAATAAAATTATTGAATTACTTTAAAAGTAAAAACTTATTAATTTAGTTTATCAATTAAAAGTTACTCATACATATTCAATATTTCTTGCAAAATTTAAAAAAGTTTAACAGTAAAAGTTAAAATATTTTTTAAAGTTAAATAAGTGCCATCAAAACTTTTGTTCCTGTTTAAATTATTTTCACCTGAAGTAATTTCTTTAACTATTTAAAATTCAATTCAAAAACAAAGCAATTTTTTTTTCACTTGAAAAATACATTATGTCACTGGAAGTTTTTGCTTTTTTATGTTTTTTTTTTGTTTTTAAAAAAATAACACAATAACAAAAAATAACTCAAAAGAAAATGCAGTAAAATTTATTTTTAATATTGTGAATGCAAACAGTAATTTTTCCATTATTTTTAATTAAATGAATTAATAAAGTTTTCACAAAAAAAGACAAAACTTAAAAATTTAATAAACGCTATCCTTTATAGTTAAATTAAATCTTGAATTTAAAACAAGAAAATTCAAATCAACATAAATTTGAAAATGTTTTGCTCAAATGAACTTTTAATTTAATTTTAAATTCGAATAAATTTTGTTTTTTTTTTTTTAATTAAAAACACAGAACATAAAATTTAATAAAATATTTAGTCAAGATTTAAAAATCATCTAAAGATGAAAAACTATTGAAAATACAAAACAAACTACTACAAACCGATTTCATTCGAAAGCAATCAGTTTTCTAATGAAAAACTATGTGAAAAATTCAATATAATGCAAGAAATAATTTGAATATCACTTTATTATTTTTTTTTTTTTCAGAATATTAAAAAGAAAAAAGAGGTAAAAGTATTTTTCAAAAATCTTCGAATATGCAATAATAATGATCGATTGAATAGTGGGAAGATTCAACATATAGAAAAATAACTGAGTAAGCAAAACTCTGAAGAAAATTCTTTTTAGACGTGCATACATACTCGTATGATATACCATACATATGTACACATAATAAGAAAAGAATTTTTCAATTTTGAATAATTAAAAGATTGAATAAATGAATAAATGCAATATGCATGTAGAATTAATATAAAATAAAAATAAAAAGAACAAAAACAAGAAGAAAGAAAAAAATATAAAAATGATGCTGTACATTATTATGTGAAGTTCAAAGATTTACATAAAATATCTCAAGGATAAAGGTTGTTAGCTATATTTTGTACTTTCTTCTTTATATACATACGAATATATATACAATTTACGTATTTTACTCTTCCATTCACATTTTCCTATTTTAAGTATATTCATTGAAAAGACTAATCGATGTTAGTTTTCTACTACAATATAATACATACATATGAATGTACTTTTGTATTTAAAATTCCTTTTCAAAAGGTGCATACTTTTTATCTTTGTAAATTCCTTATAAAACTTATAATAAAACACGTACAGAACTTGTACATGATAATTTATTGTGATTTTATAAGTAAGCTTATAATACAAATATAATTAATTGTATTTGTGGGCTGTCATACGCGTACATGATATAAGTATGTATATCAAATGTGTACATATATTTTTGTACAATGTGTATACGTAGTACATTTATAATAAAATTATTTATTAGTAATTTCAAATAATAAAATGCACTTTCCATTGATGAAAAATTGAGAAAAGACATGATTTATATTTATGAAAGAATTTATTTATCTTTATAAATTGAATTTCATTAATACTACATTTCTTTTGAAAGATTATTTAATTAAATATCAGTCGATCAAATTACATTTATCGTTTATATAAACGATAGCAAAAGCAAAAAAAAAAAAAAGAAATAAAAACTAAAAAATTGAAGTACTTATTTAGCTCACAGTACACCATTGTATTGCACAAGTTCAATACGTATAGTATAGTTCTAAATCAGAATGATGTCTCCTTTGACAAACAAAAGAATATATTCTGCTGTAAAAAAGCGAAATAAAATAGTAAATCATTTTTAAAAACTTGGATACCAACACCATTATAAATTTTTTGTTTAAAAAAAATCTGACAATTCTGTCAAAAAAAGATGTTAATCTAATTCGATTTTTAACCTTCAGGATGTAACTTTAATGAACCTTAAGCTTTTATCGTATATATATTATGTATGTTAATTTAATACACTGAAATAGTAATTATACTACCAGTATTTTTAAACTATTCTATTTTAAAAATGAAAAAACCAAATTATGGCTCATAAATGCACCATTAATTCAAGAAACTGATATATGCTGGTAACGGTATGTTATTAAATATTATTTCTCTTACCTACATACATACATACATATAGTAAAACAAATATGTACTGTCAATCTTCTTATTTTACTACACATTTTATAGACCAGAGTACAGCTTATAAAACTAATACTAAGTGGATAGCCTAAAAGGATAAGAACTTCGATTAATTACTTAGTTCAATTTAATTTGGAAAAAAAAAATATTAATAACAAATTTCCTTCCCTTCAATGAATAATTAAAGTTGTTAATGTTTTATCTAGAACAAATCGTTTTGAAATGAAGTAATGGAAACTTAATTTATATAGCCTTATTTCCAATAACAGAGGTCTATATTTTAGTATATGTTTCAAGATTTATATGCAATTGGCGATTCAAACCTATTAACATACATACGTATATACATACATAAGTGCATAGGTACACAACAAAACAATAACAGGCATATATAAGATACCTTTTTCTAATCGGAATTAAATTAAGTAAATAAATCCAATAATAAACATAAAGAGCTCATTGTAATTCACAAATAGAATATTTTTGAAGGAATCAAGTTTCATTTTTTTAATCTAAAATGTTTTCTTTTCTTTTTAAGGCAAATTAGAATGGAATGTTTCTTTTTTCTACGTCTTTAAAAGACAAAAAGAAAATTAGAAAATGTTAGTTAAACAGTATGAAAAAAGGTATGTATGATTATTATTATTAGAAGATATTTGTTAACGATTTGATATATGATATAAAATATAAATATAACCGTATAATTTGTATCGATTTTATGTTACGTGTATAATATTAAAAGAAAAAGAAAAATAATAATGAGCTATTGCGCAAAACATATACTTTTCTATCGAATATAAAAATTTTTATATTACAGTATATTTATAATCAATCCCATCTTCCTGTACATTCTGTTATCATTTTATGTACATATACAATATAAATTTTTCCAAATAAAAAATATACAACGAGTACATAAAAAAAAAATTCAAAAAATCACATTTTTTTTTATAATTTTGTTGATAAAATATAGATTATATATTTATACCGAAAAAAAAAGAAAATCGATTTCCTTTTAAATGGATTATTATCCATTGTTTGAACGTTAATATAATTTCATGATATAAGTATTTTAAAAAATCACAACTATACAAACATAATAAACAAGTATACCGTTTTTTTTTTTTTTTTGTTTTAAATCATATTCATACTTACCACAGTCAAATGGGCGATCCAATAATGAAGGACGACTTTTAGCTTTTTGCTTCATACCACCACAACCTCTGTCACATCCTACACTATTTCCACCTTCTTCATCATCATTTGATGGACTGCTATAACCAAAATCAATAAAATTCTGCGAATATTGTTTTTGATGCAGGCAACAGTACTTAATATGTTTGCAATAATTACTAGTACTATTACTATTACTACTATTTGGCCTATTAACACGAAATGAATTCGAACGTCCAACATTATTATTACTTGTGCTTGGACAACGTAAACTTCCACCACAACGTCGTTGATTTTGTCTATTTGTCCGTGGTATTATCTGTAAAAAACAAAGAACAAAAAAAAAAAACCCAATAATAAAATGTTTAAATTTCATTAAATTAAAATTTACACAAAACTAATTCTTATTTCTAGTTAATTATTTTTTTAAATAAATTAATTTTACGAAAATAAATACATGCATACATACGAGTATATTTATATATTTTCTAGTTTAAAAAAAAAAAATTAACTTTAAAATGATTAATGAAATTTCTAAAAACAATTCAAAAAAAGTTACACAATAAAAAATAAAAAATCTTTAAATCTTTTTAAATACTATCGAGTCTGGCATATGAAATATATAATGTATCATATGTATTTATGTATGAACATATGTGTATTTTCATCAAATTTTTTAATTTAATGTTTTTTAAAATACGCAATGTCCCTTCTAGATAATAGGAAATAAATTTTATTTTTCTCCACATTCGTTTTTTTTTTTTCACAATAATTGTCTAATCTTAATAAATGTAATAAATTGTGAACATCTATTTATTTATATGAAATTGTAAAAATTCTTTGAGATATAAAATCAGCATATAACGATAAAATCAAGAAATATTTTCAATTCTCTCTTATCAAAAATATTTATTATGAAATTTATATTTTGAATTGTTATTCACACATATTTTCTTTCTAAATATGTAATACGCCTATAAAAGGTCGATCATTAATCATTGTCAGAATTTAAAATTAATGTTTTAGTAAATTATAACGTAATTTCCTGTTTTATTCCATAAACTTTCATTTAAACAACATATAACATTGTTTGAAAATACATATATTTATATATAAATAACTGGAATATATGTACATATATTGGTTTTGTTACATATATTTGTGTGTGTGGCTTTGAGGCTTTCTTTTGAATTTGAAATACAGAAAACCATAATATTTCAATTCATTATTGTTTTATCTTAAAATAATTTTCAATGTATTGTAATAAAAATAGTTTCTATGTCTAATATGATATTTGAACCTACACAATATAAATAAAAATCTCCAAGAATTCCTTATACATACATATTATATATAACACCCAAATATTTATTTTATTTTCTAACAACCCACTACCTAGCATTAAAAAAACAAATAAAAAAATTTATTATTTTTCATTTCCATGGAAAATAAACTTTTGCCCTCTGTACTTCTACTTTTCTAATACTACAGATAATTATATTTATAAATAAAATTATGAAAAATAACTTCATTTAAAAGATAATTAACTAAATAAATTATATTAAATGACATTCTACCTTATCCTCAAGTAAATTAGAAAATAAATCTAAATGATCTTCATCTTCACTCATCATTGCAAAAAAGTCTTTAAATGTATCAGGAAATGAGGCCGGAAATTGTCCTTGTCTAGAATCCAACTTTGTTTCCATCCTAAAGGTAAACCAAAATATTAAAAAAAAAAAAAAAAACGTATAATAAAATCAGAAACATTTTAAAATTTTTCATTTGGTTTATTAATTCATTCACATATACATACATAAACATAAAACAAACTATAGTAAAATTTAAAAAAATATAAAACGATGCGGTATCTATGCAAAAACAAATATGTACATACATATACATATACATATTGTGGCATAAAATTACCATGAACTAAATCAAATACTATTGTAGGACGGGTGAATGTAACTTCAACTTAAAAATGAAATGAAAATCAAGTGTTGTCATGAGAAATTTCGAAATGAACCACACTTAAAAATTTTACCATGTGATTTAAAAAATTCCACCTTAAATATTTGATATTTTTAAAATTGTCAAATAATATAAAAATATATTTTTTTTTAGTTATAAAAAATGTCAAATCATTTTCAAATCATAAAAAATGTTTAAATATTCAAAGGAAATTCTTCGAAAAATCTTTAAATTTGTAATAAATTTTACATCACTTCACAAAAAAAATTGTAAAATAAAGTTCAAACCTTTTGAACAAATTTTGCTATCACAACACATAAAAGTATCTTTTACAAAAAAAAAAAAAAAAAATCATGCTTATTCTTAAATTCGCAGAAATTCAAAAAAAAAACAAAACCAAAAAAACAAAGGATATTATTTTTTGTAAAATAAAATATTTTTTAATTTTCATTTTATAAGAAAATTACAATATTTACAACCATAAAAATTTTCCAGTAAAATAATAATTTTTGTATCTACGCAATAATTAAAATTGCTTGATAATAAAAAATTTAAATTTATTTCAGCAATAACAATTACATTTTAAACAATTTAAGTTATTTAAATATAATATACTATATTGTATATATAGTGAGTAAAATAAATATATTTATGTGTTCTCTTCAATTTCCATTAAGTATACATATTTTAGCTTTTGTAATTATTTTTATGCTTGTATTTTTAAAATTTATTTAATTAAAAAATTTAATTATAGCTTTTTTTTTTTTTTTTTTGGTTTTTGTGGAACACTTTTAAAATTCAATTAAATGAAAATTTTGATTAAGAAAAAAATTATATGTAATAATTTCTGATATTTCAATTACACCCTACCGTAATTCATACATTAAATTTTGATTAAAATTTCCAATACATAATTTTGATAAAAAATTTCCCATTATCCTTTTGTTATTAATTTTAAAGAAAAACACAATTTTTACAAAATAAATCAGTCACCATATGTACGAGTATTTCAACTAAAATTTAATACTAACAAAACCTCATAACCACGTACTTGTACGAATAAACTATAGAAACTATATATATGTTATTATGATAATGTACATACATACATTCACATACATATATATGTCCTTTTTCCTTTATTCGCATGTGAAATCGAAATAGCACAAAGTAAATTCACAGTCTAATAATGATTTTTTTTTTATTTTGTGATTATTATTTGTACATATGCAATTTTTTCCTTTGTAAAATTGTTCTTTTGTGTTATGTATTTTTTTTTTCATTTTCATGACAAAATCCATTTTCATGATGAGAAAATATTCACATGCAAATAGCAAATTAAATTTTAAGTATAATTTATTTATTATTAATGTAATTTTAAAATTGATTCACTTGTATTTTACTTGTGTGTGTCCTTTTCTTATTCATGTTCAACTAGAAAATTATAATGAATTTTTAATGAAGTATTAAATTTCTTTAAATTAATGATTGTTATTTTTTTATTTATTGCAACCTAAAAAAAATTATTACAGTAATTGTAAAATAAATAAATTAAACAAATTTAAAACAAAAAAAAAAAACTGGCTGATAACCCATTTTTCGAAATTAATAAATCTTGACGATTTTTTTTTAAACGGAAAACAACTTTGAAACAAGTTATTTTTTAAATGAGTGTAAAAAATATATGACAACATGACAATAATAGATCAAATTAAAAGGTTGTAAATCGATTTGAAAAATATTTTAGAAGTTAAAGACTTTTTATGTAAATTACTTACACAGGGTAGCGTGCCCTTGCAAAAAGTTATAGGGTAAAACAAGGAAAAAGCACCAAAAATCTTTCCCCCTCTCTAACTCCGTAACGGTTGAGATTTCCCCCCTCCCCCCACCAATACGATTTTTTGTTCGCCTCGCCGAGACCTATCCGTAGTTTGCCGGTCGGACACCGTAACGGAATCACCCTGTATATATTATGTAATCACATTATCAAAAAGAATAAGAAGGAAAATCTAGAGCAGAAAATAAAAAGAAAAAAAAAGAAAATTCATCCTTAGAATATATAAAAGGGAGTTTTTTTTGTTACTTTCTAGATAAAAACTTTATAAACACTTTTTTGCATTTTTTAAAATACTGAAAGTGAAAGAGAGAATATGATAAATACTCAATATCCTTTGAATCATCGAAAAATGTATACAATTTCAAATTAAGTAAAAAGTTATAGTTGTTTTGTTTGTAAGTTGATGATGATGATAACCAGCCGGTCATGTTTACTGACATTTTTAATTGTTATCTCTTGAATTTTCCACTTGAATTTAAATTTAATGTAAAATACATTCAAAAATAAAAATTCAAATTCAATTCATTTTTTTTTTTTTTTTTTTTTTTTTTTTTTTTTTTTTTTTTTTTTGTAGAATATCTAAAAAAAATTTAAGAAAAACCATAGCATCGAGACTTTAATTGTAATTGCAGTTTTTTAAAATCTACATATACATAATTTAAAACAAGAATAAATCAATTAAATTTTTTAATTGAAATTTTTACAGCTACAAAAACAAAAATGAAAATTTCAACAAATATTTACCAAGAAATTTAATTTTAAAATTTTGAAGAGGAGAATAAGCCAAAAATTACACAATTTGAAAAATATATGAAATACGTAAAAAATAATAATAAAATTTATAAAAAAAAAAAAATGAGGTGAAGTATAAAACATAAATAAAAAGAAAATTTCCAAGAATCCTAGTTTACTTTTTTTAAGGATGTTTGTTTTCTTGTTTTATTATTAATGAAATAATAATGGCTTTTATTAGCAAAAACTCCAAGAGATTTTAATGTAATTAAATTTTTTTTTGAGTAATCTTATTATTATATGTACACACATTACACATGTATGTATGTATATATGTATGTACTCATATTATATTTTATCAAACATAAATTCCAATTAATACATACGCCTCTCATTAAGATCATATGTACAAATATGTATATACATATGTACATTTTTATTACGTGTGTAAAATTAAAATTTAAGTACATATAAAAACTTTTTGCACACGCTTCCTGTAATTTATTACTTTTCATAATTTTTTTTTCAATTTGTGCAATAAATCAAAAATTTCAGTTATTGTCACACTGCGCTAAGAGGGAGTGAAAATTTACTTTATATGTATGTACATACATAGAAAATCAGCTTTGTGTAATATGTACATGGAGCATATGAAAAAAATATAATAAACTTGGTGTTTTTATTGATTTTATATTCATCATAGCATCATATGTTTTTTTATTTCTGTCAAAACAGGAAAAAAAATTGAATGTATACTTATTTCCTGTAAAAATTAATGTTCCTGCCTCATTGAAAATATATAACGCTTTTTTAATGATTTTATAAAAAACCCAATATACTTAACTACATCTACATACATACATATATATATATATGTATATGTGTATGTATAATGTATATATATATGTACAGATGTATGTACGAGTACATATATGTACATATATGTATATTTTTTGGAACAAACTTTTTCTTTTTCCTCCCTCATATTTTATCAGCATTTTAAAAAAATTTATTTTAAAATGAAAAAAGTTTTTGATGAGAAAAACTATTAATTATCAATTTTTAATGAAAATTTGTTGCAAAACAACACTACATATCATACATTTGAATTTTATTTTAAAAATTTATTTTTTAACTTTTGAACAGGAACATAAAAATGGAAATAAATTAATAAGAATTTGCTAAAAATTGTAGGAGATTTGAATATCAATGTTTAAGTGATAACTAAGAACAGTGAACGGTATGACATTCCCAGTCGAGTCGAATGTCGTTTTTTTCTGTTCTTAACTACTACAAAATTAATTTATTTTTCGTAAAATAATAGTCTATGATGAAAATCTATAAACACTTTTCAGCTTTAAAAATGGGTACATTATATTATTATATGTACATATCTACCGTACAAAGGACAATCGCGTCAATTACATTTTCACTCATTTTGACTTAGATATATTTATGATATAATATATAGTTATACATATGAACTAGTGAAAAAATTAAATTATATATATAATATATAATATATAGACATATTTTTTAATAGAGAATTTTTCCTTCAGTTCATATATACATATAACTATATATTATATCATAAATATATTTAACTCAAAATGAGTGAAAATGTAATTGACGCGATTGTCCTTTGTACGGCAGATATGTATACGAAAATTAGAAGAAAAAAATAAATTACTCGCACATTCATTTATGTAACAAACCGCATACATATAGATTTGATATTTGTGGAATTTTCTAACATTATCAGATACTGAGATACTACACAATAATATGTATATAATTCAAAATTTTATAATTACTTATTTGCAACTCTAATTATGTAGGTGAAAGTTTATATACTCATTTTTAATGGAAAAAATCAATTAGAATTTCAAACTTTACTTTCAGAATAAGCTACAAGCATTCCATAACCATCGACTTATGAGCAGAATATGATATTTAATTGTACATCTAAGGAAAACTTAAATAAATAGTAAAAAATTACAGTTTGAAAAATTCACTAAATTGCAAAATTAGTATACAAAAAAAAACAACTTGACTCAAAAAATTGATACAATAAAAATTTTTTCCATGTTACCGTAGGAAAAAAATTCGTACTACGAGTAATGGGCTGTCTAGCCGTTCTTTCCTCAGGCTTTTTCACAAAGATTTCTTCTAAACCTTAGTAGAAAAGACTGTCGGGCTCTCGTTGGGCTCATCACAGGGCACAACACGTGTAACCACCATCTGGCGGTCATGAAAGTGGTCAGGGACCCAACGTGTGGGGCCTGCCAGGAGGAGGCCGAAACAACAGAGCACTATCTCTGCTGTTGCCCGGCCTTCTCTAGGATAAGGCTTCATACATGGAACTCTGATGTAATGAGAATGGAAGACATCTGTTCTCAACCCCTAGACAAAGTCCTCTCGTTTGTTAAGAAAACGAGGAGATTTTACTAGAGACGGGGCGCTGAGTACAACGGACTCTCCTGTCTGAGTGCTCGTGGATGCCTTATCCGCATCCCCCCACCCACACAACAACAACAACAATGGGCTGTCGACCACAAAATTTCTAACAATTTTCATTGACTCCAAATATTGAACACAATTAGAGTAATTTTGAAATATTGTGAGTTAAATACATACACTACAATTTGAGTGGAATATTCATCCTTCAAATTTTTGGGAAAACCACATGTACCATAATAAAAAGGATGAAATAATGTAAAATTGAACTTCTTTTTTTCCTTTAAGATTTTTTTGTAATTTAAAAGGAGTTTTCAAATATAAATGAATTATTAGTAACACAAGACATTAAAAAAAATCAAAAATTTATAATTCGTAATTTTAAAAAAAAAAAATTAATTTGTGACTTTTCAGTAGAATTAATCATCTATGAAACAGTTTCATCTGCCAGAATTTATCAGAAATTAAATAATCTGTTGAAAAAATCTTCCGAACAAAGAATCCTTGTGTTAAATATATAGAACTACATTTCTTCGAACATTCTCTTTATAAAAATAAAATATTTACCTACAATTTTTAATCAACATTTACCAACTACATTATATTGCGTTATTTTTGACGACGTTATGTCATAAATTATGATAGCAAGGTATTCATAATTTCTATTTATGATATTAAAATTTCTTTTTTTTTTAACTTTCTAATTTCTCTTTTTTAGTTATGAATAATAGAATTTTTTTTAAAATTTTTAAAATAAATTTTAAGGCACGTTTTCCAATAAAAAATTGAAAAAAAAAAACAAATTATTAAGAGACGTAATTCATAAACTTGTTAAAAATTAATCGTATACAAATAATGACTACTATATACAATATTATGTATTCTATAAAATAGTATCTTTTCAATGAATCAATTCAAATGATAAGGTACTATATTTAACACATATATTAAAGAAAAAAATAATTTAAAACAATTCACAGAATATAAAATCCTCAATTTTTAAAAGCTTTATTTATATTTCGAAACGTTGAACTTTGTACATTCACATAATAAATTGTTTATTTCAATTAATTATTTTTTGTTTGTCTGAGAAAAATTTCAAAAAATTCCAACTTACTTGTATCACTTACTTCTTTTGTATAATTTTCAAAATCAATTATTGTAAAATTTAGAATTTCACAGTAACACATTTTCTATTCTACCATTATTTACAGGAAATTTTATTAATTTAATTTTAACATTCACCGTCTAAATACAAAAAATACAATAATAATATAATATTGTTCACATAACGTATAAAGGTATATAGGCTAGGTATATATATAGATTTTCCAATTTAATTTATGACACATGTCATAACTTTAATAATTTTTTTTTTCTTTTTTCTTCATGAAATTTATATAACCTTTACATTTAAACTTTCTCACATTTTTCTTTAATAATACAAAAAAAAATGTCTGTATTACAAAATTACTTGACTTTATCAGAAACATTGAAGAAAGTAAAAAAAAAAAGTACTTACATATATTATGTAGGTTTATATTTTTATATGTATATCAACTTTCTAAAATTCTTTAGATCATAAATTAGACTAACAACCTAACAGGAATACAAAAACAAAAATAAAAGCCATAAAAGAATTTTAGAACATGTCATTGTGTGTCATTTCCATAAATAATTCTAAATTAAATTAACAAGAAAGAACCACCAAATAAAATTTAAACTTTTTTATGTTCATACTTTTAAATTTTGTGAATTTATTTTGGTTTGTAGGTGCGTGTTAGAAAAAAAAATCTTCAAGATTTGTATATACATAAACACAAAAGGTAAAATAATTGAGAGCTTTAATAGTGGGTGGACACGAGTTTAACTTCTTAAAAAAAAGTCCTTTTAAATTTAATTGCTACAAAATATAAATTTACAGTTAAAAAAATAAATACAAACAATAAATAAATAACAACAACAACAAATTACTTTTCAGCAAAAATTAGTAACACTTAATGCTCTTTGTTGTCACCTTTTCCGGTAATTTATGTACAAAGGTACGTACATATACAAATTTATAAACCATTAAATCATTTCAATTGAATAAATAAAATTAGAAATCTAGAAAAAAAATGAAATGATAGAAAAAAAAAATGCTTTGTTAAAAATAAAATAGTCGTTATGTTTATTTTTTGTCCAGACAGCAGCGTAATGACAAAATGTAATTTTTGTTATTTTTGTTCACAATAAAGTATAATGTACGAGTATGTATATGTATACATAAAAATTATATACAAATTTATATTTTAAAAAAGGAAAGAAAAACGTTTAAAAATATATTATGCCTACAGTCCTACAATAAATCAAATGCTTCAATCAATATATTTTATGCACCTTTGTCAATAAATTTTACCTTTTGAAAGTCTACCTTATTTATTTATTAATCTATTTCTTATTATTTGAACAAAAATATGTTGGTAATTTGTGTTTCATAGTAAAGACGAAAATAAATTCAGTAGATACTTAATTTTACCTCAGATATTGTTTAATACATAAAATCTTATATCCCTAAAAAAAAAAGCACTATCAAAATAGAAGACAAACAAAAATAACCACACAACACAAAAAAAATTAATTCATATATGTAAATAGGATCTACAAATCCTTGTACATTTAATAATAAATAGAAATAAATGTTCCTTTTTACCTAATTCAAATGTTTACATTATTCAAAAAAAAAAAACTTTAAATGATGTATGATATTTCAATTTATAAAATTTCATTTTTATATATAAATTTTTTAGGCAACAACTTTACATGTAGGTACATAAATATAATTTATTTACACATAACATATGTGAGTGTAAACATATTTCATATGACTGTCAGTTGTCACACATTTTATTCAAATTTCGAAACATATTATACATAACTAATTTTTTTTAATTAAAAATTTTAATTTATCATTTAAAATTTAAAATTTATTGAATTTTATGCAAATAAAAAAAAAAGCTTTACTTGAAAAAATTGTAAACATTTGGAATTATTTTGTTTCAAGTAAATTGAAAAAATTTTCCCATTGATTGTATATGTATTTAAAACAATGACTTTGAATTTATTATTTGCAGCTTACTAAAATTTTCCCTACATCATATTATCTACTTTACTTATACAAAATTTATTTGATACATTCTTATGAATTTGTTACATGAAATTTAGATTTAATAAAAATGTATATATAGATTTTTACATTTCTGAAACGATAATAACAACTCTTTACACTATAGAATATACAATAATACATCTCACTTACTATACTAATTGTTTCTAAAATTTCACTAAATAACTGTTTGGTTTTTGAAGATAAAGTTTTATTGTTTTCAGCAATTTCATAGAATATACTCTACGAAAATGTTCGATTTTACACGTCGAAATTTTGAAAAGTATCGATACTGGGTATCGGTATCGGATCTGTGGTATCGATACCTCGACAGTATCGGGACGAATGTATCGATACTCGATAGTATCAGCCGATACTATAAAATCCGATACTATACAAAGAAAACGGAAAAATTAAATGAAAATAAGGTTTTTTTTTGTTTTGTTTTTTTGAAGGAAGTAGTCTCGAAATTACGAAATTAAAAACTTTGTTGTTGTCTACAACGTACTCGTTCTTGTTTCTTGGTGGCTTCTTTATTTTATATAGCTTTTTTACCACTATTTCGGAAACTTTGCACTGCTGGTATCGGGTATCGGATATCGGCCTAAAAGTATCGATACCGGTAAAAGTATCGGAGACTAAGTATCGAGTACTTAGTATCGTAGTATCGGATCAAAAGTATCGATACCTCGATAGTATCGGTGGTATCGCGACGTCCTGTATATGTATGTTCATATGTATACATATGTACTATTCTTATAAATGCCATATGAATAATGCAAATATATAAATATCCCTATACATTATTGTTGCTCATAAATTAATAAATAAATATAAATAAACAAATTAAAATAAAAACAACTTAATTTTGACTCTACCCTTACATCTCAACAGTTCGAAGAAGTAAGAAGAGGATTTTAATCTCATAAAAGACATTAAAGTTTGTTTGAAGATATTTAATGTGTTTCGTATTTGAATTTCTATGTATGTAGTCTCGCTATAACAGCTCGATTTCTAAATAAGTAAAAAAAACTTAGGTACCCCCAAAAGGCCAAACGGTTTCCCAAAAGGAAACAAAGAGGAAAGAAATATTGCAAAATTTTACAAAATTTCCATAAGAAAATATCTCATTTGACTGTATTATCAAATTAATATACCTCTTTGGGTAATTAAAATATTGTTACTTCATAAATAATTAAATATTAGTTAAAATTTGGCAAAAGATGTTCAAATTTAATTATAATCACATTCCTATACTATTTTCTAAATTTTCGAGACTAAATCAAAAAATAATTTAAAATTTTAACAATTCTAATAAAAAGGCATAAATATATTATTTATTATCTATAAGAGATCAATACCAGCATTCAATTTTCCAAATTATAATAGATTCTATTCTTGATCATTTAATTGATTGAAAAAATTAAAATACCTACATACATACGAAAGATGTGTTTAAAGATATGAAAATTAGTTCTTGTTATTTCCAGTTCAATAACAAATAAAAGAAACATCCTATAATTTATTCATTTTATCTGATTTTCAATTGAAAATAAAACAAAAAGTAATTGTATTTTATCGTAAAATTAATGAAATGTAAACAAAAATATGAAAATTAATATTTAAATAAATAAAAAATAATAAACATTGAGTTTACATTAAAATCTTCTTTTGGATTTCAAAAATGGAATTTTATATGAGTAGAAATGATAATTTCAAAAAAAATACTTATTATAATTTTTTTTATTATTTAAAATTTTTAATTATTGTTGTCAAATAGGTAAATACATATGTATACATACATATTTTATTATTTTGATAATTTTGTGCGTTGTTGTAAAGAAAATTTAAAAATTACATTAGGGTTCTTCAACATTTATTTGTTTTAAAATAAGATTCAATTATTTTCAAAGATTTAAAATTTATAATTTTATAAAATATTGTTCTCGTTTATCTGAAAAATAACAATTGAAAATTTATGAAGCATATAATTAAAGCCAAACATTATACATAAAAAAACGTGTTCAAACAATGATAAGTAAGATAACAAAACAATGAATCAAATTAGTTAGCAAGGTTTTTTTTCTATTTATAATTTTCTATTATATTTACTGTAAAATGGATGCCTCACTTGCCAAATCGATTAACTTTATATAAAAAACGTCTAAAGAAGTAATAAATTAGCTCCGATAATAAATTAATTATGATTCGAAGACCGAAAAAATATTTTTAACTTATTAGTTTAACGGCTTATCATCACATCCAATTACTTCGAATATGAAAAATCCAAGAATTAATCGAGTTCTGGAACTAAAACTTAAAAAATTTCAAAAATGGAGCTAATCAATTTGGCAAATGAAGCATCCAAATATATGTATATTGTTAAGACTAAATTTAGCAAGACTGGTCAAAATAATCAATTTAAAATTTTTATGTACAAAATATTCTTCGGTAGAGGTTTTTCTCTGTTAAATGATATGTTTTATTGTCTATATAGAAAGTATCTAGGTCATTTGAGAAATATCTTTCGGTCAAAATTTGAGGTGCATTTTTTTTATTAAGTTCACTAGAATAATTTTTTTTTTATATATTTTTTTTGAACATTGTCAGAGTTTTAATGTTAGAACTACACAATTTCGATTAGGGTAAGAGCTTAATGTACATACTGAGAGAGTTTGATATATGAATAATGATGTTGCTTCAGAGTTCGATGTATTTAACCATTATTGTACGAAATTGCATTCAGTGCACTTTTATTGAATTATAGTATCAATTTTTCTATCAATTACAAATAATAATGTATAGAAATTTAAAATAAAAAATAGAAATAAAAAAAAAAAATTGTAATTATAGATTAATTTAATTAAGAAAATCAGTATAGTTAGTAAATCGTCTCTTTTAAATAAGTAAGTACCTTTATAACAAATCGATTCTATGGAAATGTCTACTTCAACTTCTTTATTTAAATATTTTATTATTTTTTCCTTTCTTATTAAAAGTTTTACTTATAAATTAATTTATTAAAAGATTTTTATTTCAAATTTTCCCATCCAAAATACGATACATATGTAATATTATATGAGTGTCAGCCAGTGACAAAAAAAATGCCAGTCAATCCAAAGTAGCGTTTTTAGTTCCAGATATACCTAAACTTAGTAATTGCCACCAAGTATAGTTAATGCCACGTTTTTGTCAATATTTTTGTCACTATATTATTAATTGGCACTTCATAGATGCATTCGGAACGTATCTGAAACGTAAGTACGGGAACTATATAGATCTCAAGTTTAAAGTTCCAGTACAAGTTTTAAAATATAGTATCAAAACCGTGGCAAAACTTTATCGAAAATCTTATACTTTATAGTTACTTTCTCTTGAGTTTGTAACGTTTTTGCCACTACAAAGTGACAAAATTATGGTATTTTTCTTAAGTAACGGATAAGTTTTAAATATACCTACCATTTTCAGAACTATAAAGTTTCTGATACTACCCTATAGGCAGCCATTACTTTATAGGGGCAATACATGAAACAGTCATTTTTGTTATAAATAAATAATTAATGGAAGAATTTTTAAACAAAAATTCAAAATCTTGAAAACAACGCAGAAGTAGGTATTTTAAGAAAATTTCTAATAAAAAACAAAATAATATGAAATATTTGAACAATTTAAAGCATAAAATCGAAGAAAATACAATTTTGTGAAAACCGCAAAATGCAATTTTTTAGAAAAAATTCATTAATTTGTAATATTTTTAAAAGGCAACTTATTTTTTGGATTCACAATACTCATATTCACAATAAAATTTCATTCACAAGCAGTTTTAATCATAGGGTAAATTGATTTTAATTTTTCAAAGTCCCATTAATAAAAATATGTATTTTATTTATACTTTTAAAAATATCAAACGAAACTTGAATATTAGTCACCATTTTTGCAATTTATATTGTATATAAATTGGTAAAGTAATTTTTATATGATTATTACAAACACAAAAAACAACAAAGTTTCAATTGTCATTTAGTATTAGTGAGAAGGTATAGCATTCAAGTTTCAGTTACGAATTTGGGTGGTGTTTGCAACTACATATATCTTGGAACGTTTTCGCCACGAGGCCGACTATCGTCCCAATTTTGTTGCAGGCAGGTATCGATCCATTCCCCATTTTGTACGATTCTTCTTGGTGGCAGCCACGTGTATGTATTTAAAAATTACAAAAAAATAATAAATTTATATAAAAAATTATATGACAATTTTTGCTAAATGATAATGAAATATATAATGTAAATTTATAGTCCCAAATTTACTTCATACGTAAGTTTAACATTCAGTTCGAATTTTTATCAGTCAGGTATATTTTTTTTTTCATATTGAAACGTTTATATTTGAATGATAAAAGATATTTTATGAAAAAAGATTTATATCACTTTAAAAGATTATAGAAGAAAAACAGAATCCATAACCTTTTACATACAAATTACGTAACAAACTTCTTGACATATAAGCCGTTTTTTTTTTTTTTTTTTTTTTTTTTAAAAGTGGTATAAGTCCACTTTGTTTAATTTAGAAATATTTAATGTTTTTTATTTTAGTGCCTATACAATTTTCTTATAACAGTTTAATTTCTGGTGACAAATTTTAGGACATAATAATCTGTAATAAGTTTAATATTATAAATAATTGAAAGGGCATATCAATCTTCATTTGACTTTAACTTTTACTTTAACTCATTTTTCATTTAAAGTGGACTTATACCACTTTCAAAAAAAAAACGGCTCATATATGTAGGTATATATGTATCTATGAATCTAGTATCTGCGCTATATTTATTATCAAGTATGTATAATCAAATTTAGAATATTAAAATATCGCTATATGTATATAGGTAATAAAAATCTACGTGAGTTTCTATCTTTTTTCTCCTTATAACTGTGTGAGTGATATTTTTCGAAATTAAATATAGCAAAAGAATGTCCTTATATGACGTGACCTATATTTAACTTTACTCTGTTGCTGTTTACTTATATATTTTTCAATGTTCAAATGTATCTAAACAAATATTTTTTATTTACTTTTTAAAACAATAATCATTCCAATCAAGTAATCAATTATTATGAAAAACATCAAATATTTTTTATATACGTTTTTTTTAGATGTTTTTCATTGATTGCTCAAAGTAATACAAAAAAATATTTACGCACATCTGTTTTCCATAAATTTACATAATCTAGATACAAATTTTCTATGAAAGTTTAAATTGAATTGCTCATAGTAAGAAAAATATGATAAAAAATCAAAACAATCACACAAAAAATCAAAAATTTTCATCAAAAAACATTTTATTTCCCCTAAAATATGAAAAATATGCGAATAAAAATATCATATTGTGTAGGTACATATATGTATTTATAAGAAAATTTAACCTGTTTTTTTCATATATTTTCGTATTAGAAAATATGCGTGGGAAAGACATACCAACATACGTTCAAATTTTGATAAAATGTTTTTTTATAAGATAAATATTTTTAAATTTGTAAAAACAAAAAAGAATAAATGAATGAATAAGTACCATATGAATATTTTTATTCATTTCTTTTTTTGTTTTTTGATGTGTGAACGGTGAAATAAACAAGATCTAGTAAAAATTGAAATTACATACATATGTGAAAAAAACAAGAAGAAAAACAAGATAAATATATAAGCCCACGCGAAATAATCTGCGACTTAACATTCCTTGATGAAGAAATTTTTTTTAACATATCGATTGTTATAAAACTTGAGAAAAAACTACCATAATTTTTACTGAAGCTTGGAAACCAGCAGTTTTTCCTCGTAAATACCAATATTGTTTTTAAAGGCTTTACAAGCAAGAATTAAAATAATAGGTATATCAAAATCTCAAAAAATAATGCTTACAATACAATGCAAAATGGCTTTCATAAAGTTAAAGCTTAAACACTTCTTAAAAGAAAAACAAATCCGCCATATTTGCTAGTCGAAATTTGCTTAATTGCTATAGAGGATCGAGGATTTCTGCCTAACTAAATCACAAACAAAATTAGTCAAACTTAAGTAAGAATAAAATTCATACCTTAGAAATGATTACGTCAATGTTTCAAATTTTAAAATCAAAATTTAAAAAAAAGTAAAATTTAAAAACAAAATGCCATTCAAGTTAAATTATACACTAAATTGCTTATTGAATTTTCCACATAGAAAATGAACCTTCCAGCGTAAAATTATGTTTACACATAAATTTTGTTTACGCATACATAAATTTACAAATTAAATCAAAATTTTTCATAGAAAAAAATCAAAGCCAAAAATTTTCTTTAACTATAACAATACAAGATAAATAATAATTTTCCAAAGTATACAAAGCCTCATATACCTATATGTATGTACATATTATGTACTATACAACAGAAAACAAAACACATCATATGGATAATTTTTCATTCTTCTTTTCTGTTTTTGTTTGTTTTTTCTGATAGTATATACGCCGTATGTACTATTCACCTACCTATAAATACATTTTTATTGTAAATTAACATTTGTTATTTTTATTAGAATGTTTTTTTTCATTTTAATTTTAAAAATTGTAGCTCAAAAACACGGAAAAAAAAATATACATACTACCTTATCTTACATACATTTATTCATAATATTCAAATAATTTAAATAAATAATAAGTAAAGTTTACATTAAGTATTGTCTTCCTAAAATAATAATTGATGTGAACGTTGGGAATTATGATAGAAATATGAAAAAGAAAATATTTGAAAAAGAAAATTTAATTTTGAAATGTTTATCTTTTCATGTGTACAATAAAAATACATAATAACAAAATCAATAATTTTAATTTATATTATATTTTCTGATATATAGATAAAAACTATGAAAATAAATTTTTTTATGTTTTTTCAATTCATAGGGTGATCACAGATAATTGTGCCGTCGAAATAAACACTGACTTGAGTAAGAAGGTGGGTCATTGAGCGCGTATACTCCGTAGTACCGAACCGGTACTATAGTATTTTTATTTTTGGAAGTCAGTATTGTGCTTATGGAGGCAGTACCCGATGAGTTTTTTGCCTTGGTAATATTTAATTTAAAAGATTTCCCTCGATTGAAATTGAGATCTGATCACCCCACACACAAGACAGATTTATTCAAACGCAATGTAAAAGAATGTAGAAAAGTATGCCTATCTTGCCTGTACTGACATCCAAAAATAAAAATAGTATAGTACTGTTTTGTTCCCGGTATATACGCATGGTACCGAACTATTTTAGGCCGACCATTTTGGTGCGAACCAACTAATTTGGTCCTCCTTTCTTTGTTCATTCAAAAAGAAAAAAATTATTGATAATTGACACTATACGTACACAAATAGAAATTATTATTAAATCAATTAACAATGAATGAAATACTTATTTGAGTTTGACAAGTATTTTTGTCTTTCTTTTTTCATTATTGGCACTTACGGTATATACAGGCAGTACTAAAATGGTTTAGTCGTACCAAAATAGTACTAGACCGGTTTGGTACTGCGGAGTATACGCGCTCATTGTCAGCCGTTTAACTACTGAAGGGCGTTGGAGTGTATAGTAGAATTTTGTCTCTTTTATACTTGTACAGAAAAACCTATATTATTCACATAGTTCATATACTGGTAATAATAAGCTTTCCTTAGATGAAATTCTTTTAATTTTGATAGAATAACCTTTCGCATGACCGACCCTCAATTTTCAATTTTCAGAGAAATATAGTAACAAAAAGGAAAAAATTCAAATCGACTGCATACTAAAAACTACTTTATACAAATTACAATCAAAAGACACATTTTCAATGTACAAATGCTTTCAATAGCTTTTTGAAATTATAATTAATATGAATTACTGTAGAAACATAATAAGAGCGACCAGTGGCGGATTTAAGTGTGATGCCGCCCTAGCCACTGTCTCATATGGCGCCATTTTTTTTTTGCTTGCCACATAGGAGTTTAAAACGAAATGAGGTTTTTTTTTTTTTTCTCGTTAGATATACATAGAAGTTTATTTACTATCTATCTATTTATCTAATCACAGGAATGAAAAGAGGTTTTTTTTTTTGCTTGTTAGGGTAAAGATTTAGACCATTTCGAGCCTTAAAAAATATGTTCCCGGAGTAGTCAGGAAGTTGAAATTTGGGCAGTATATTCCATGAAAGGTTCTCTTCCACACAAACGAAACGAATGAAAAAAAATCGTTAACTACGGCAAAAAGTAGAAGGTAAAGTGCACAAAATCGTCATTTTTCGAAAAAAACCAAAAAATCACATTGAAATCGGCACGGGTAAATGATGTTAAATTTACCTGTTTTTTGGTATTTATACTTTAAATTGAAGAACGAAAAAAATTAGGGGGTAGGACACTGAGAATCTGAAAGTTTACAAAATAAGGGACAGTCTAATGTACATATTAAACAAATAAATACAAAAATATTAAGTAGCTATACTGTACATTAAAAAAACACCATTATAATCTCAAATAAATGATAATGAAATGTAATTTATTAATTAAAATTGTTTTTCTAATAAATGTACATTTGTTGTTTTTTTTTTTATATTTATTTTATGATTTAAATTAATATTTTTACATTTGTTAGCCAAAGGCCTTAATTCAATTAATATCAACTGCATGGATGATTTCAATTCTATATAGATTTTAATTAATAGACAAACAATTCAATTAAGCAGAATCATATTTGGTTTTTATGTGTATTTATTTAATAATGTTTATCTATATATTTTTTTCTCTTTTCTCACAAATATAATCATGTTTTTATTCAATTGTTTCTAAGCAAATATGTACATATAAAAAAACTCATATTATTTCTTAACCAATTAATTAAGAATAAACATCAGAAATATGTATGTATCTTAATCTTAAATATACGTAAAGAAATACACGAGAAAATATCTAATTTTTCAATTCGTTTCAAAAACAACAAGACAAAAATGCTAAAAAAAAAAACCCATAAATTGCGAATATAACACAATCTGATTTTAATGAGCTCTACTATATATATATTGTCATAGTTCGTCAAGTATATAATTTCATTTTTTTTTAATCTTTTACGAGTCATGAAAAAAGCTTTTTTATGTTATGGTTCATATGTCAGCAGTCATCTTTAACCACATTTTTCATGTTTTTATTCCTATTTTTTTCTCGATACCACGATTGCAAAAAATAAATTAGTTTCTTTAAAAAAAGTTTCAGAAAAATAAAAGTACAAAAACAAAAATAATCCTTGATATAAAATAAATAATTTTTACATTCACACTTGACATTTAAATGGGAAAAAAAAGTAAAGAATAAAGGAGTTTTCTTTTTTGCAATGAAACTTCCGAATATTATTTTTTCAAATATTGTTACACATGTGGACTTTTTAAAAAGGTCATTGTTTGTGGTATTTTGTACGAAATTGGAAATTAGACAAAATTAATTTGAAGTAATAGATAGATAATCTATCTGATAGATATACATACTTAACTTAATCCTCTTTACACAAAGATACACGAAAATTTTAAAATTAAAAAAAAGGCAACGAATTTTTTTGGTGTTTTTTACAAAATACATAAATTGTTTTCTTAATTTCAAGATTTTATTTACAAAAATATTTTAAAAATAACTCAATTTCACGAATCAAATTTAAGGAAAAAAATGTACTACTCCTAGAACACTGAAGAAATGTTTGATTTATGAATTTGTTTTTAGATAATTTTATACCATTAAAAATTTTTATTTCCGCAAAATCTCATAAAACTTTCACCTAAACTTTTACCTAATAATTTTTTTGCCAAAACCTTTAGAATTCTGGCACATACAAAAAATTTGTTGCAATTAAAGTTTCAATATACAAATACAATAAATGTTCACAAAAGTGGTTGAAAATCGCCTAAGCCTAGGAGCTCACCTTGAACTGACTTACGTCTAAACTAAAAAATTTCAATTTTCAAAAAAAATGTATTCTTCGTAAAAAAAAATTCTAGTTCCTGATGTATAACGCAACAGAAAAAAAAAACTTCTATGTAAATTATGAAAATCATTTGAAAAAAAAAACATATTATTGAGGTAAATTAAAAGCTATTAACATGAACGTATTGTAATTGCCTTATGCTTTTATAGCCTTTCAGATTGAAATAAACACCTACACGACGTATACAATTATTTAACATAAGTGTTTTAAAATTTATTTATTACAATAAATATCACAAGTGTTCCAATAATTTACATGCTTAAAATAATCACAGATTTTACAATCAATTTAAATCAATCTCTGAATGTCATTTATAAGGATTATTATAAACACAATACAATTAACTAACGGATATCATTAATTTTCAAGATATTTCAGCGAGTATTATACATATACACAAGGTTTTTTTTTATAATATAAATCCGTACGTAATAATGCTTTTATATTTTATCTATACTTTAAATAATTGTTTTTTATATCTACATAATATTTTCCTTTTTTATTTTTTTATTTTTTTTAATTTTGTTTTAAATACATATACCTATACATACATATTACATACATATTGCTTTTTGTTAATTCTAGATAATAATGGTAAATAAAATAGAATAGTTACAGTACACACAGTATGATGACGACAATATAATATAATGATATCGATTTTAACTGGAAATTTTCATATTTAACCTGAAGCATTTAAACACGCCATTAAGTATAAGAAGCTTAATGTACTACATATGTATATGTATATTTAACATTTTTTTTCTTTATTTTTATTTTTCATAAATACCTACATACACACATAAATAAATTTTGTATATATCATTAACAATATGAGCTAAAATTTAAGTATATTATTTTTAAAAAAAGTGTATATATAGTACGTGTTAGAAAGCCTTTTTTAAATTGAAATTTCGTGTTCGAGTTTATAATTATTTAAAAACAAAAACTTAAAAAACAAAACATATCCTTATGAAAACACTTTGATTGCATGAAAAATTATTTTTAGCATAAAATTTTATTTATTCTTTCAAAATTAAAACAATAATAAAAAATTGAAATCATAGAACGAAAATATGAAGAAAAAAATAAGTATAAATTGTTGATGACCAAACTCATAACAACTTTATAAAAATTTTATTGCAGTTCATTGCATGTTCTTAAAGCTTTTGTGCAATGCATACATAATGATTATAAATCATAGAAAAAATCGTGACAAATAATAATATCATTCAAAAAACCGGGAAATCACACAAAGAAAAATTAATTTTTTCCTATACATAATATAGCAATGGGTTTTTATAGACACATATGGTGACCAATTTTATTAATTTCCTTCCTTATTTATAGCACTATTATACAGCTCTGTGCAATAATGGACCTAGTCAAGTTAGCTTACGTTTTCATGACCTATTTTTATTACGATACGTATTACGTATGTATATGTATTATGTACATATATGTATGCAATTATTTTTACGTGATATATGAACCATGATTCTGAATAGACAGCCCAATATGATATTTTTGTAGATAAGAAAAAACAAATTTTTCTAATATGTATAATTGTAGAATTTAGAATTCATACCCAATTTAAATTAAATGACAATTATTTGAAACTGATTCAATTTGCAGCTATATAATTGATTTTGGTTTTTCATTTAAAAATATCTTGAAAATAAAGCAAATCATTGTCCCTTTTCACTTCCACTTGGGATTTCTACCGCTCTAATAGATTAGAAATCAACCCTATCAAAGCGATTTAAAAGAACTGTTACAAGATTAAATGTAAAAATTACAATATTTTAAACTAAGTTCGCTACAAACGACGTTTTTTTAGGGTTGCCTTTCATTTTTCTATCTAGAAAATAGTAAACCTTGAAATACAAAGTACTTTTGTGTCTAGAATACAGGTGACCGGAGGTATAAACAAAATAGCTTTCAAACTTATTTATATTCTGTTTTTATTTTTTAATCGTGATATTAATACAATTTCATTAGTATAAAATTTTTTTTTTATCTTATACTTATTACTTGGAAAAGCCGTTACTATAGCTATCATTCCAAAAATCAAACAACTTAAAATTTTTTTATTAGAATGGAATTCGAAGAAAATTACATAAAAAAATGCTACAAGAAAAACATATCAGTATAAGTAGTCGTCATTCGAAAATAAATTTTGAATAAATATTTTTATCTCTGTAATTTTAGTCACGCTTAATTTTTTAGATTTTTCAAGTTTATTAAAAAAACAAAATAAAGTTGATCATCCAAAGTTTTAAAAAAAATTTAGAATTTTTCATATAATCATTTTTTATGCTTTTAAAAATTATAATTTAGTTCACTATTGCAATAGTAAATTATTTAAAAACTCAAAAGAAAATTATAATCTTCAGAGGATTCTGAAATATTGAATGTAAATTTTCTACCTTGGTTTTGTTTTTATTGAATTTTCTAAATTTAATCATAATTTTATTGCATTGAGGAGTAGGAAAGTGAATAATACATCCTTTTGAAGGATATGAAGAGATGTTTCCAATTCTCCTATAGTTTTTAGTTAAATTGACAAAAACAAATAAGTTATGTATTTACACAAGCTATTTATTCGATGAATTTTTTTTTGAAAATCAAGGTAATACTCGTATGATAACTGGAAACCATGTACACATGTTCCTACATGTACTTTGCTTGTCTTAAGTAGGACAATTTGTATAGTTAAATAGTGGATCAACTTGAATGTTACACATTATTCAAATATATGATTTAACAAAGTATTAGAATTTGACTTTAAATTTAGAAAGAAAAAAAATTCAACTATGTATAAGTACAATTAATAAGATAAAAAATAATATTTAAATTTTATATAAATGTATCTAAATTTAATTACAGTATTTTGTACAAAGTTGTGTTTACTTACTCTTCCGAGTAACAGGTTGTTGAATTAGAAAATTATCCTTTTTATACCTGGAGAAAAACTATTTTTTATTTATTTTATATTTGTTTTTGTATATAACTAAAATAACACATTCAATTTTGATTATTCATTTTCATTTTAAAATTTTCAAATCACAACAGCAATATTTATAATTTTCATAACTTTTTTTTTTTATTTACATATATTTTTTAAACTAAATAAAATAAAATTTATTTTTGATTATTTTTCTCTTGATTTTGTTATATTTATTTTTACTTATAAAATCGAATTTATCAATCATTGAATTTAATTTTTACTTAATTATCGTTACATTATTTTAATTTTTTTTTTCTTCCCAATTGAACAAAAACAAAAAAAAAACAATTATTTATTATACATCACTTTCATTACAATGAGTTCATTTTATTATGTTCATGCAACAGAACTATTGAGTCAAATTAAATAGAAAGAATAAAGATTGGTATTTAAAAGCGAAAATAAAATAAAAAATTGAAGAGAAAAAAAAATAGAGAAAGAATCTATTTTCACAAAATACAATATATTTCATATTATGTTACACATTTTATTGTAACAATTTTTTTTTTCACTTTAATACAATGCCCTAATATTGCATTCGAGATTTCAAATATAAATAAAAAAATAAAACGTTACACAAATCTAAACCAATCACTTTTTTGTTATTGAATGCATCTGCACTACTGATCAAGAAAATTCGATATTTAATAAAATTTCAATATTACAAAATTGAAATTCATTTCATTTATTGAATTTTCTGTATACATATATTATACAGAATATATTAAATCCACAAGTACAATAAAGAATATATTTATTTTATTTTCAATTTTATTGCCTTATTATTGCTATACACACGTTTTTATTATTATTATCTTTTTGTTTTCTTTAGAAAATGTTGTAACAAATTTGAAATGAAATTTATAAAATGTGTGTGATATGTTATAAATGAAATAAATGATTTTAATAATAAATTTAAAATATACAATTTTATTTTATTTTTATTATTTATATTGTTTTTCTTAGAAAAAAATAGTTTTTAGATGCATCTAAGATGCGTGAGAAAAACTCTTAAAAAATTTCAAAATAGGTATATTATTTATCCTCCGTAACGAAAAACATTTAGTCTCAGACTGAAATATAAAATTTTCATTTGGAAATCAGAAAAACAGAATTTCTATTAGATGTAGTATTAAAGGAGAAAAAAAAAATAAATAAAATGTTTCTATATCGTTCGAGTTTTACTTAAAAGTTGAATCAGTAAAATTTGAGAGAAGGACATGCGCTATACTTAATAAAGCTTTTCAATATTATTGTTTCTGTTATCAGTATTCAAAAAAAAAAGTATCAAAAAATACTACACTTTATGCGTTCATAAAATACGGATATGAAAAATTTTGAAAAGATATCAAAAATTTGATTTTAAAATATGTATACGAGTACCAATATACTTATAGATAAAAATAAAATCAAAAAATGACAAAGCTTTTTCGAAATTTATAATACATATTTATAATTCAGTTTATTTTTTTTTTCTCTTTTTCTTCGTATTACGAATTATAATATATATTATTTTAAATTATAATAATACTTATAAAATATATCAAAAATGCATTGAATGGGTGTGGTAGTACAAACAGTTTTTGATAAACATAAAAAATACTACATCAAAAAACCGTTGAAAATTTATTCTGTACATTTTCATATTGGATTTTTTTTTCTTTTCATTATTTAAGTACATAATTCTATTTTGTTTTGTGTATATTTTCATACTTTTTATACACTGCATAAACATTCAAAAATATAAAAAAATATGTACATAATAAAAAATCTTACTACTGCATAAAAATTAAATAATTTAAAATAATTTGCAATTTAAATGAGATGAAAAAGTTGTTGTCATAAAAATAAATATGTATAAGTATATGTAAATGCATAATGTCACAAAATGACATAGATATTAATATTATGATTCTGGTCATTACATTATTTTAATAAAAATAGTTATTAGTAGGTAATCAAATATAGAATTTTTCAGCAATGAAAAAATCGTAAAAAAAACAACTTTTAATTACATTTTTATTTCCACGCATTTACGATGTTCTAGAAGAAATGTTTTAGATTTTAAAGAAAAACAAAAAAAAAATTCTGCAACACCTTTGTTTCATAAATAAAATAAACGTGTGCTAGGATTATTTCGAAAAATAAATAACATAATACCATTGTTTTTATCACCTGTTGTACGAAATTATAAAAAATTTTATTTTGCAAAAACAAAAAGAATTCATCAAAAGTTTTTTTTTTTTAAATTTTCAAACTAAATAATACGAATTTTTCCATTCTTATTTTTTCTTCTTTTTTTTAATATGATTTTCCTTGTTAAATGAAAATCCTTGTCTTTGTTATAAAACCAGAAAAAGAACATTGAATTTAATTTAAAATTGTACAATTACTTATTCAAGTTGAAAACTTTTATTATTTGTGAATTCTTCAAATTTCCAAAGTTAAATCACACATATAAATTCATAATATGTACTATTATATAGTATATTATGTATCATATTCCTTATGGAATTTTCTTGAAATATCATAAAACAAAAACAATTTAAAATTAAAAGTTTCATTTTTGTTGTATTTTTTTCTTCTATTTTAATATAATGTTAGTATGTGTATATATGTACATACATATATGTATGGAATGTATATATTATATAAAATCATAAAATTTTAGAAACATACTATACAAGAATGTCCTTCAAAAATTCAACTTATCTAAGAGATTTATCCATATTTTCAATTAGTCCAGAAGTAATCGTCCTAAAAACTAAAATTTGATGAAATTAAATTGTGTATTTTTCAAAAAAAAATTCTTTTAAACTTTTATACATCAATTTCGTTTTCTTATTATTTTTTGGTCCCATTTTTCTTACACAGAAATGACACTTGATCGTTGGTTGAGACCTGACGGTTATTGGACGCTTCTGTAAACCCAAATTTGCAAATTTGTCTGTTTTAATGACACCCCTCAAGAGCTTCAATTAACCGTTAATTAATACGATAAAAATATATTTACAACCATTCAAGAAACGTATTACATATATCTTCCAACCAGCCATCTGTTAGTCATTAAAATTCTTAAAAAAGAAATTTCCCATTGTCTGGAATTTTGCTCTGGCCATTGCCGAACAAGCTGCAGAGATAATGGCTGAAGTTTTCACTCATTAACCTAAGTATCTGTAACAGCGGCAGACGGCAGTTAGCGTTAAAGGCGATACCCACATTCTCTGATCGGGCGATCTCTTATTAGCAAATGCCCTGACCCCTGACCCTGGTAATATCTGGATAGATATTCAGGCGCTGTTGATAAGACTATCAAATGTTATTTGCTGTAGAATGGTAGATTTCAAGAATGCCACTTGTAATGCAATAAAATAAATTTCCGTAAATATGTTATCCGATAGCAATAATTCTATTGCAATATATGTACATATACATATGTATGTATGTATGTATGTACATATATTAGAACAGGAACTCTTGGATTACACCAAGTAATATAATAAGTATAATTTTTCTATTAAATTTACAATAAATGCAATAACAAAAGGAAAAACAAATAAGAACTATACTTTATTTAACAATTAAAGTCAGTATTGTGCTTATGGAGGCAGTATCCGATGAGTTTTTTGCCTTGGTAATATTTAATTTAAAAGATTTCCCTCGATTGAAATTGAGATCTGATCACCCCACACACGAGACAGATTTATACAAACGAAATGTAAAAGAGTATAGAAAAGTATGCCTATCTTGCCTGTACTGACTTTAATTGTTAAATAAAGTATAGGTACGTAGTACATAGTACATATTTACTACAAGTTTATACATCACATACTCCAAATATCCACATGGTTTAAACTTTAACCGTTTAGAAAATAGAAAATTATGCTTCTGTGGAAATAAATGAATAAACATTTCTATACAATATTTATTTAAAGGATTCACTTAAAAGTGATTTTTGTATAAAATAATTTCGTCCATTAGGATTTAAGAAATGTAGTTGCAAAAAACAAAAAAATCATTTCTTGAAAGTACAAGACAACAATAATAACAATTTAAAAGATATTATTACATTTTACATTGCTTGAATAATTTTGTATGTGTATGTATGTATATATCCTTCATGTCTTAAAGAAATTCATGAAAATATGTGTCAAAATTCCTAAATCCCAATTCAATGATAAATAACATGTGTAAAGACAATTCATTTCATATGTATGTAGTATACATACATATCTCAATTTTTATTAATGTTTACATCAAGGATAAAATATTTATATTCACACATTACATATAATAAGGGGATTCACTCTTTGGTGCAAATAGGTATTGCATCGTTGCATTCGGTGTATCGTAGCACGAATTTTTGTTGTATCGTTGCAAATTGTTGTTGTATCGTTGTAAATTCGTGCTACGATACACCGAATGCAACGATGCAATACCTATTTGCACCAAAGAGTGAATCCCCTTAATATATAAAACTGCAGTGCAAAGTGTAAATGATATTTTTACACTTTCTCTTCTTTTTGTTTTTTAATGTTTTAATCAGAATTTACGTCAATATTATATTCTTCTACATAGATATATGAAATTTAATTTTATTATGGAAATTTCAACGAATTTAAAATAAAAGAAAACTATGAAAATGTTCATTTATGCTCGTCATCATCTTTTTTTTGTCATATATTTTCCATATTTTCTTTTAAGATTTTCAACAACAACAACAAAAAGTAGAAAAATGCCAATTTCAATTTTAATACGGTGTTGAATTTACATTTCAAATTTTATAACAACAATACATCAAATCATTACAGAATGTAATATCCAACATGAAAAACAACATATCATCGAATATAAAAAAAAACGTACAATAAAAATAAATAAAAATCTCAGAAATTTTTCACAGATATTTCATAATGTGCATTTAAAATTATATTTATATGTACATACATATGTACATACATATATGGAAATGTATATCAAAAGAATTTTTTAATAACTCTCATGGAAATTTTTCATTTTTAAATGAAAATTGTGAAGAAAAAAAATAATGATGATAAAGTTATACCGTTATACGTATACCATACGTGTATGATTATACAATATACATACATATACCCACGTACGATATACACTATACATATATATATGTATATAATGATACATATACATAAATAAACACGAATGAAAAAGTGCAAAGGAAAAAAATAGTACGTTCAACTCATACATATCTATATGTATTTAATATATATACACATACATACATACATATATAAATGTACTCACTTTTTTTTAATGGTATCATCATGTATCTTTTAAAAAAAGGAGTCGGAAAGGATTCAAAAAAAAAAAAAACCTACAATAATAATGAAAAAAAAAACATAGAAAAAAGCATTTTTTTAATATTATAGATATGAGGAAACGAAACACATTATTATAAGTAAATCTACATTCATTTGAGAATTGCATGTCTAAAATCTATTTAAAAATGATGGTTATATGCTAGCTAGCTACCAGGATAAAGGATTTAAATGAAAATGCAGCGATTACATAATTATATAATATGACGTTGTTTTTATTCTTCACTCTCTGTGTTTCGTTTTTTTAACTTACCGAGCTATATAAGTATATTTCATTTTTTTTATTCAATTTTTCTACCTCACCAGTGTATGTAGTTTAAAATGATTAAATCATGGGAGCTTGTTTTGAATTACATTAACAATACAAACTTTGTCTTTAAAGTCAACGACCTAAAGTGCAATTTTTATTTTTGTCATTTAAATTATCAAAGACACGCAAAATGATTATATTGTGTATTTTATGTTGTTTGTATGGTTTGGTTTTATAAAAACAACAACAACAAAAAGTAAGAAATTAATGACATACATTTTTTTCAAATGATGATGACCCAAAATAAAATAAACTTCTTTAATAAAGTTTTTTTTAATTAGATTAAGTGCAATTACACTTTTTTTTTTAATCTAATGTACAAATGAAATCTAAAAATAAGCCATACAAGTTGGGAATTAAAAATGGATCCTCCATTTGTACATTTATTGTGTAACTTATAGAATTCTAGCAGATGTGATGGATCTTTCAAAACTTTTCGTAATTTGGTTACAAAGTTAATTTTATTTCGAAGTAAAAAAAATATTAAATATGGTCGAAATGCCATTAGGTCATAAGAATATCAGCACACAAAATGACATTATTCTCATACACTATGTACCTATAAACCAAAAAAAAACCAAAAGACCAACATATACATATGTTCATATTATGTCATATTTCAAGTTTCAAAGGTATACTCTTATCAAAAAAAGTTAAAAGATCGTTTTATAAAAAACACAAAGTTTCGAATTTAAGCTAGGTATATCTCAAGAACTTTAATTCGATCAAAGTGAAATAAAGTGTGTTGGAAACAAGATGTTTAATGTTTATGTTTACTTTTCGGGTATAATATGGAATTTTTGTCAATAAGGTCAATATGTCACGTTGAAGAGTACATTGGGAACATCATATTTTTATTAAAAAATGATAATAAAATAAAATACACAAAACATGACTTGAAGCAAATTAGAATACGATTATAAAGTATTTATTATTATAAGATTAAATTTGGAATACATAATATTAAGAAATACAAAGTTACTATACGATTATTTTTAACACTCTAGAATAAGTAATTAAATTTAAAAAAAAAAAAAAGTATTTCTTAATTCTTTCTATTGCCTCTGCGACGCATTGATGCAGTACATTTTGGACAATACCATTTGCCTTTTGGTGATTGTGTTATGCCAACACATGGATAATGAAACCATTCAAATGGACACTAAAAAGTAATAATAGAGATCGATAACTATTAAATTGTACAAACACATACACACATAAAAAATACTTACCGCTTCATTATCACAAGCAACCATATCACCGTATGAAACTTGATTACAAATACAATATCTTGGTTCATTCGGGTCATAAGTCCATTCACCTTCTGGTGTTTGTTCTACAACCATGCCATTCTCATTAACTCTTGCTATCTGTGCTGTTGAATCAATAGCTGCTGATGACGTTGAATTCACTTGAGACGTATTTGATGACAATGATACTGCTGCCGACGATGATGATGTTGATGATGCTGATGAATGTGATAAATTAGATGAAATTTTCCTGAAACATATTTTTTCTTATTAGAGTAAAAATCTAATTGACATAGGAGATAATTAGTTTATTGAAAATAAAAGAGGAAAAATAAAATTAAGGAAAATATCATAACCTACTTTTTATGTCGTCTTTGTCCATGAAGTGCATTTCCTTCACGTTCGACAGCTTGAATAGCATTATGAGTTGCTCCAACAAGTTCTCTGGCTATTAAAATTTCATGTGGATTACTCCCAGAAGCTCCATGAATAGCTTCATAAGATGCTTTTAAACTGGCTGTTCGACGGCCTTGTTGCATTTGTTGTGTAGCTACAATAGCTTGACTTGCGGCAGCAGCTATTGCATTGCCTATTAAAAATTCAAAATTATTGAAAGCAATAAAAATTTTCCATTTTTTAATTCTTTTTTACCTGCACCCATATGTTGAATATTATAGGCAACAGACGATGATGGTGAACTAGAAAGAACTGGTCCAAGATTTGGTGTTGTTGGTCTAACAACCTGAGGAGTAACATTTGGAGGACCTAAATTACTAGAAGTAATATTCTGTCTTTTCTCTGTACTTGCTCCAGAACTATCACGTCTTTTTTCAGGTTTATGGCGATACCTTGTTTATGATATAATGAGTAATCATTTAATTGAAATGTTTAATCTTAATTTTGTTATTTTTACCGTTCTTTTTGACCATGACCGCTATTACTTGAAATCGCACCAAAATAACGATTTTCCTTTTGATTGCCAGTACTCATTGATGCACCACCTGAATCTAATTCAAGTGAGCGTTTCTCAAGTATTTCTGTAATACCATTATTATCTGCTTCTAATTCACATTTAAATTTGAAAAGTTCATTATCAAGACGACGTAAATAACGTTCAACAAGTTCATACATTTGCGTAGCTAAATTTACTTTCTCATCAGCATCTTCGAGTACTTTGTAATAATCTTTTCTTATATTTTGGAATTCATTGTCAGCTGATGCTCCTTGTAACTCATTTCTTTTGCATTGTGAAAAAAATACTCTTGACCGTTTATCTATCGAATCTACGGTATCTGTATAAAATAAGAATTATATGAAACTTAAATCTTTGTTTCTTCAAAATTTTAGTAAAATGTTATTAAAAATGCATCTATAAGTGACAGAATATCTATCTTTTAAAGTGTTTGTTAAATGTTTTTACTTATTTTTAATTTATACTTAGTTAGATATTCAAAATAAATAGAACTACAATACTTACTTTGTACAGTTAAATCCATTTCTCGCATTTCTGTAAATCGATCCCTTAGTTCCTGAGGCAAATGCTCAATCACTGTAAATAAAAAATCTTTCAGTATCTGTTGCTAATCAATAAAAAATTTTCAGTACAATAGTACATACTTTCTAAATAATCTTCTAAGTAAAGCATTTTAAATTACTTAGTTGAGATTTATTTTTAAATAAATATGTAATAAATTACAATTAAGAAATAAATTTAATAAAACAAAATTAGGAAAATATATACAATTTGTTTTCGAATAGTGACCACGAAAACAGCTGATAATAGTGATAATGACAATTGACAATTTTCATTGATGAATGTTTTGTTATTTCAGTGCTGCTGCTGTTATTTTCAGTACTCTGATTTTGTTTTCTATTTTTTCAAAATCCGAAAAATTTTAGTTTTTGTTTCTTCTACCACGAAAATGATTGTGTCAATAGATGCTTTGTAATCCAAGTTTAATGTCGATAACAGGTCAAATCGATCAATGAAATACCGAAGGGGGTGTTAGCCACATTATTTCTACATTACTATTACATTTTCTCTATTTGACAATAAAAGTCACTATGAAAAATTTTACTTTAGTGGAAAGTGATCATAAACGTTATCTGTTCAATTTCTCAGTTTAAGTTTTGGTTTGGGAAAATATCATATGAATTGAAGTTTGAGGCTATGAAATGATTTTGTAATTTATATTTTTCTTGACTTGTTTTGTAATGTTGGATTTTTTCATTCAAATTTGTTCAAGTATGTAATTTAATTTTTTAACATGGTTTTTTGGACTTTTAAAGTAAGCCTGAACTCAGTTTCATTAAAACACAGCTACTATCTTTCTAATTAAAAAAAAAATTGTAAAAGTATTAATTAATTAATTATTCATTAATAAAAAATGCTATTGCTATTTTCAAGTGAGAGGAGAAAAACTGAAGTATTGACATTATCAGTTCCAATAAAACACAGCTGGGTAAAAAAATTTAAAAAAAATTACCACAGTGTGGAATAATATATTTAAAATTCTGGTAAATTATACTAAATGTTAAAACACAGCTAAGTGAGGAAGTGAAATTTCCCGAATGAGTTCCACACCATATGTAGAACTTACCTTATCCAGAATATAGGAAAAATTGTAAACTACAAAAACAATAAAAAAATGATAACAAGGTATGAACCTTGTGACATTTGTGGATTTATAAATCCACACTTTTTTACATCATTTTATATTCTAAAATTTCAAACGACAGCCTTGGTTGTTTTTTATTTATCAATTTAACAGTTTATACTGTGAAAAAATAATCCGAAATAAAACCGAATTTTGGATTAAATTGGGAGTAGCGTAGAAACGGTAAAATTGGGATTAAAAAAGTACATGCAAACGTTGATATTTTAATACACCTATAGTATACATATTATTCTTCTTCCACATAAAAAGAAGAAGAAGAACGTGACAGCTTCACTTTCACCATAAAAGTTAGAATCCGCCATATTGCATTTTACCTCACACATACATATAAAAAAATTGGGATTAAACCCAAATAAATTGGGCTTAAGCCAAAATCCGAATTATCGAGTTTATACGACAAAAAATTGGGAGTAAACCTAAATCCGTATCAAAAGCGAATCAGGCATAAACTCGTACAATTAAAACATTCAAAAAATTGTGCTACCATACGGTGACATTTACGGTGGAATTAAATTACTTTACTGTGGACTTTATTATTATTCCGTGAAATATAACATCGTTTGCATGACAGAAATGTTTCAAATTAATTATAATTAATTAAAATGAATTTGTAAACTTAAACATTAAAATATAATATTCAGATATTTTACAAATATATGTACTTTTCAGTCCAACTTAATGGTACTCATTACCATGATGGTACTTAAATTTTAGTGGTTAGTGCTATCTCATATCTTGTTATTGTTAATCTGGCAATAATGAATGGTGCAAATACTGCAAATGTCATTAATGTCAGAAAAAGTATAAAGTGTAAACAATGTAAACATAAACAAAAATTTAATATAAACATTAAACAGTCTAGTTATTTAGTTATTCCATTTCAATTTTTTACGAATTTTGAGAATAACAATAAAACTGTAAGTAATCTATTTAAATTTTTTCACATATGTAGTTTATATTTATTTCATGCTAAAATCAGAAACACATTTTTGGTAATATTTTAAGTTTTTTTAGCAAAATAAATCTTATTATGTACCCTGCATTTGTTATAACCAAAACCGCTTTGTAAATTGTTTTTATATAAACTTTATTTTTTACTATGTAATAGAAGATATTATAATTTTTCTCTTATTTTATTATTAATTAATCCACATGCAGATTTTCTTAAGATGAGAAAACGTGAAATACAAAGTATAACATTAAAACTAAGCGAATTAAAAGAATATGATCTGGCAAAACAAGAACGCGCCTCATCTAAAACAGAAGAAGAAGAAGACGAAGCACCAACATCTTCTGCAACATTACAGCCTCCTTTAGCAAAAGTTGGACCGAAATCAAAACAAGAAGTTCGAGAACGAATTGGTTTAAATGATTAGTTTAAAATATTAAATACAGTAATTTATTATTGCTCTTGTTTTGTTACAATAAAATTGCTTTATTAAATTAACAAATCATTTTTGAAGACTACTGTGTAAAGATTTTTTTTTTTTAAAAAAAGTACGACAAGGGATCTAAACATTACCAAGTTTCCTCCTTCGATTATCAAACGTAAACAAGGATATTTGATGGTATTTTTCTATTAAGCTTGATTTGGAAACAAAATTTTTACTCTCATAAAGGCTAGGAGCTTATCTAGAAAAATTGCATTTGAGGCGTTCCATTTCAAAACTTGTCTTCTTCTTGATATGTGTTTTTTCAATAAACACAAAAAACTTTTTAACTCTTCTTCTTAGTAAGAAATAAAGATCTATTTTTTAGATTTTATTTTATCTCTCCAAAGTCCAAACTATTTTTATCGAAAAAGTAAAAAAATAAATTAAATTTCAAGAGAAATAAACAGAAGAAAATGTCACAAGGCGAGTTTTGTTGCGACAGCTTGGATAAGGCGAACTTTGCAAAGTCAAAGTACGAATAAGAAGCAAGAAAAGACAGGAAAAAAGACACTTTTCGAGAAAATTAGGGTTAAAGTCAAAAAATGGGTGAAAAAATTACAAAATTTTGGTTTTTAGGCCTTATAACTTCTATACGGTAAGAGATACAGCAGCATGTAAGATGTTGATAAAATGACACAGGGGTCTTCTATAATTTTATATAGGGTAGATAAGCCTAACGTGCCCCTGTAAAAAGTTATAGGGTAAAATAAGGAAAAAGTTCCAAAAATCTTTCGCTCCCTTTTAACTCCGTAACGGTTGAGATTACCCCCCCCCCCCCCCTCACCAATCCATACAATTTTTGTTTGCCTCGCCGAGACCTATCTGTAGTTTCCGTGTCGGACACCGTAACGGAATCACCTTGTATAGTCGTAAGGATTCTTCTTCCATCCAATTTTGTCCGAAATGTTTTTCTAGAAGTTTTGATCTTTTTTATTTGCAGGATTTACAGGAACTCCTCCACTGATAACAAGCGGAAGACAAGACACCTTCTGCATATTCTCCTTTCCTCTTTTAAATACAGTTTTCTCAACACCTATTTCCGCAACATAGTTAGGTTCTCCACGAATTTGAACTTGTTTTTTATTTTTGGTTTTTGTAAGAATGAATCTTTTAGTTCTGAGTGCTTAACTTTGAATTTAGATTTAATTTTTTTACAACACATTTCGTTATCAAACAGTTTCCCATAAAAACCACCGTTATAAACTTTTCAATAAATAACAAGAAATATCGCATCATTTAATGTAGGTACTTCTTTGTGAAAATGGATAAGCCGAGTTTTAAAACGACATATTTCATGAATAAGGCAAGTTTTGTAAGAAAAGTAATTTTTAATTGAATGATTTTGAAGGATTGGCAAATTTTAATATGATAATATTTAAATATTTATTTGAGTTCTCTTCAGAAGAAACCGTTAGTGCTTTCAGCTTTGAACGCCTCATATCTACATATTAATTTGTAACGAATGGAATATTCCATATTAAATATATATATACATATACATATATACATGTATATATAAACATATATACTTATATTCCATATGAAAAATCCCTTGCAATTTTATGATGAAGTTTAAATTGGAATTAATTCTTTTTTCCTTTCCTTTTTATTTTTCCCTTGACTTGAAAAAATGGAAACGATATTATATTCTATAATTGTCCTTGGATTTTGAGGGTCAAACAAAGACCTTAATATTGTTAATTTTTAATAGAAAATAAAAGCAATAAAAATAATAGTATTTTTTTTTTCGTTATTGTGGTTTTTAAACTTTTCCTTTGGATATTTGCCAATTTATTTTAAAGTAGAATAAGATTTTCTTTTCTTTTTTGTATACCATCACTGTACCTATAGCAAAAGCATATTCCTAATTGAAAGAATAGATTGTTTAAAAATATTTTTTAATCAACGACTACATTATCCAATCAGCTTTTGTGTATTGTATTATGAATAAAGCCACTTGACATAATTAAAAACTAGGTATTGATTCAGTGTAGTTGGGCTAATGTATGTACAAGACTTTCAAAATGTAAAATTGAAAAATTTGAGAAATTAGATATAAAAATCAATAAAATAATATTTTAATTGTCTAAAAAACCAAAAAAGGAACATTAAGAAAATAAAAAAGAAATTCCGATGTACAAACTACAAATGTATGTAGTTTATCCTTAAATATTTAAAATTTTGTTCTTTTATTTCCTTTAAAAATTTAAATTTTAAAATGCTGTAGAATTTCGTTACAATAATTAGAATATTTTTTTGATTTGATTAGAAATGTGTCACAACACAACACAACAACTCCAGAAACATTTTCTACGCCTAGCTACCGTGTCAAAAAACACAATATACTAACAATAAGCTCAAAAGGATCACGGTTAAAAACAAGACTCAATAGCTCAAAGTCAAAGGGTATATGTAAAATATGTGTTTGTAATACAATCAGTCTACTCTAGAAATAAGGTTCACGTTCATAAGATTTCGTTAACAACACACATATTTAATTTTAAAAACTAGAAATAAAATTAATTTTAATGTTAGGAGAATTCACATTTCCTATATAAGACCATTGAAATAGTGTTTAGTCTTTTTACAAATATTTTGCTGTAGAGAACTCTTTTACAAGGGTATTGAAACAACCTTTGTTTATTCAATATTATGAATGATAAAAATCAATCAATCAATGTAAAGTCATATTTTCAAAATTTCAATTTAGACTCAGTTTTTCTTTCTATTTTTCCTAAGAATTTTATAAAAGAAAATGCGTCAGTCAAAAAATTTAAAATCTTGTGTTCAAATAAGCTCTTAAAAAATACATATATCTTTTGCTATTTTTAGAAACAATTTCATATATTAATAATAAATTTTCGTCTTTTTTATAATATAATAAATAACTCCCATGTTTTTATTATCCCTATTATATTTTTATTAATATTGTACAATACATTGACGTAAGTAGGAAACAATAAACGAAAATAAAGATTATTGCAATTCAGTATAGAAAAAGAGCATTGATGTGGCAAAAATTATCCGATAAGGACACCTACTTACATACACATTATTCAAAATATTGAGTATACATTACCCATGTGGACGAAGAAAAAAAATTTTTTCATTCATGAAATAAACCTTTATTTTCAACAGTTAGATACTTTAACGTTGAAACTTTAATATTCTTTTAAATTGTTCGTTAATGAAAACAAGAATATTGTTTTATTTCTTTTTGCATTAAATCATTGATAATTGAAAATAAATTGATTTTTAAAAATATTAACAAAATTATACGCACATCTGGTGCTTATTTGAAATTGCATTGTTATACAATACATAAGGAATAAAGTAAGACAATCATTCATATACTTATATGACGCACAATAGTTATACATAACGTACGTGGAATATAAGAAATTTATTATGTTTGGTTGAGGTTTATTATAGTCGATGATAGAAAATGATTTAGAAAGCAGAAAAAATTGTGCGCAAATGCTGATAAGAAAAATTAAATAAGAATTTCAATTGAGGAAGATGAAGTGTAAAATTGAATTTATTCACATTGTTAAAAGAAAAAAAGTATCCATTTTAGAGTATATAAAGCGATAGAAAATTTTGTAGAAGCACAGTTCACTTTTAGTTCTTCTAGAGAGTTGAATAGTAGAATATTTTCTTCTGTGATAAAATAACGGAAAAATAATATTTTAAAAAAAGTGGTTTTTTGGTGAAAATGGTACCTGGTTATTGGCAATTAGCCTCAGTTTTTGTACTTATTTTGTGTATATCATCATCAGTTGTTCTTACTGATACACCAAATTGCGATTCAAATGATGAACATTGTTTGGTAATTCCTCCAAAAGCAGATCCATTAACCCAACGGAAAAATTCTGATAAGGAACAACAACAATTGACCCGAGACGTAAATCGTCAAGAAAGGAAGGCTGAACGGGATATCGACCGACATTGGGATCATCGCCAAAGTACATTTTTATCTCATGCAAATAGGGAATCTCGTCGTTTATATGACAGGATTCGTGATGTGAAAAAATCAGCTCTTGATCAAAGAAATTCTGAAAATATAAGGGAACTTAGACGATTAAGAGGTAGTCGACGATATTTAGCTGGAGAACGATTATCTGATTTACATTCAATTGAAGTTGATGATTCTGAACACGAAGGAGAAAGATTTGACACACTCCGAGATCGATTACTTCATAGACTTGCTTTATCTGCTTCGGAAAACGGATACTTAACGGCTAGGGCTCAACGGCGATTCGCTCGTTTCCACGATGACATTGAATCTGCAAGAATGACAACTCGCTTTGAACGTCTTCAAAAACATCGAATGACACATTTGAATCGAGGTGACGACGAAAACGATGGAGTACGAGTTGTGAGTCGATTTGAACGTACCCGAAATGACAAAATGACTAGGTTATCCAAAAATGATGCGAATTCTCGAGCAACATCGGAAAATAACCGGAGACTTCCCCATCATTTTCAAAACCTCAAAAGAATACGGGAGAGTATTGGTAGACGAGAATCCGGTTTTGAGAGAAGAAATGCCTATGCCACCCTTATCCGAAATCAGGTACGCCTTTCCGACGATACAGTAGATTCTGAGAAGGATAGAATTGAACCAAGATTTGAAATACAACGGAAACATCGTCAAGAATTAGAAGAGCAATTAAGAAAGGAAAGTATTGAAGGCGTTAAAACTACAGAGCAAGAAACTTTCATTGAAAACAGGCGAATGCGCAAAGAACAACGAAAAGAAATGGAAGAACGAATGATCCGAGAAGAAAAACAACGACTTTTAGAAGAGGAACAAAGGATTCGTGAAGAAACTGAACAAGTACGTGACCGTGAACAACGCATGCGTGAAACAGAACGCCGAATTCAAAAAATTCTTCAACAAATTCGTGAAAATGAACGACGAGCTCATGAAGAAAAACAAAAGAAAATGGAAGAAGAAAAACGACTTCGACAATCTATTTCAGTAAGGGAACGGGGAGATGAGAATGTTAACGATAATGACAAAAAAAATCGTTATAATGAGAATGTAGACAGATTCAAAGAATTTGAGGATAAACTAGATCACCAAAATGAAAGACAAGATTACTACGACGAACGAGAAATATTCGATGATAGCCGTGAACGTGAATGGGACTACTCCGATTATCCTGATTCTTTGGAATCATATGAAGATGATTGGGATCTTGAACGTCGAATTCGTGAAGATATTCGGTTATTCCCTGATATTGAACGACAAATTCGTGAAAATGTTCAAATGTATGGTAGAGAATTTTTGGATGCAAAAGAAGCATCAAGTGGTAAAGTAAAAAGTGATGATCTAAAAGGTGTTGAAGAACATGAACATAGTGAGGAAAGACAAGATACTAAAAATCGACGAAAGAGATCACTTGATGACAAAACTCGAACTTCTACAGTTGATCGACGATTTCGACGTTCATCAGAACTTGAAACAAACAAGAAAAATCGACAAATTGCTGAAAACCGTTCATTTCGTTCCCAAAACGAACGACTCATTCGCAAAGTAAATTTGCGACGAATGGATGAAATGCGGCAAATTGACACTAGGAATGAACGATTCGACACAACTCCACAATGGCAAAGAGGAATATATCAACTTGAAAGAGGAAATGAAAATCGATTAACTGAACGGCGACTTCGAGATTCTCGTGATCGAAGGCTAGATACAGAGTCAAAATATAGAAGAACTGATTTTTCTTTACAAAGAAACCGACGACAAAATGAGAATTTCAGTGAAATGAGAGATAAAATGTTCGAACGGACTAATTTATTTGTTCAAAGACGCGAACGTCGCACTAAATTAAAGATAAATGAGAACACTGAACGAAATGACCGCATTGATAGATCTTTACAAGAGCGAGAAAATAGACAACGTAGAAATATCTTAAAAAGAAAAGCAAATATTGAAAGAAGAAATGAAAGAATTTCTGAAACTTCAGAAAGACTAGAAAATAATCGACGACGTGAACAATCTCTTAATCGAATTAATTCAGATGTACAAAGACAAGACAACAGAGAGCGAGCTGATAACTCTCATGATCGTGATTTTAATTTGAACCAACGTGAAAGAATTACAGAAAATCGTAATCACCGAATTGAAACAACATTACAAAGACAAGAAGATAATCGACGCATTGAAGATTTACGTGAACAAAAACGAGAAAATCAACAACGAACTGAGGACTCACGAAATCATAGAAGTGATTTAGAAAACACAAATCGGAATACCGGAAGACGTAATGAAGCAACACTAGCTGGACGAGAAAATCGAAGAATTGAAAATCTCTATACTGATAGATTTGATATGCTTCGATTAAACAACCGAAAAATGGATGAATCATCACGATATCGAGAAAATGATCAACGTGTTGAAGAATCTAGGAACAACTCTCCAAGCAGAAGAATTGAACAAGAATCAGAAATACATGATACTTTCATTTCTCGAGATTTTCTAAATCAACAACTGAATGATAGGGTCGAATCGAAATCTTCACTCAAGGAACATCTTGAAGAATTCAACCAAAAGCATTTAATATTCACTTCTCCAAATTCCATTCGTTTATTGCAAACAGCATTAATTGCAGTGGTAATTTTAAAAGTCATTATGCAGCAAGAATTTTCTGAGAAGAAATTGAGGTAAAATTTTAATTTTTAAATTAACCGAAAATTATTTAAAATTATAACTCTTCTTTTCTATTTGGTTTTTCCTTTTTCAGCTCAAATTCTGTTTTTAATAAACTTGCATCCGTCTTCAACAATTTAAAAGTATTTTGAATCAATGTCATCGTTTATTCATTTGATAACTAAATAACTTTATTATACTAAAATAATTATCAGTGCATATGTGAGTATATCATTAATAATCAGCTTTAAAATTATCATGTTAAGATAAATTCAAATTAAAATTATTTATGTATGTATCTATGATTATCATGAAAATTTATTGGAAAAAATATTATATGTATTATTGTAAATATAAATGTCAGTATTATTGCTTAGAAGAAAAAAAAATGTATAAGAAGATATCCAAAATATTCAATATTAAAAATTATTGTAAATTTATCATATCATAAAAAAAAATATGTAAATGTTTTGTTTGAAAGCAAATATATAGTTTATTAAAAAGCAAATTAAATTGTTTAATTCAATTTCTAATTTCTACAGAAATTTATCTTTTTTAGCAATTTTTTGAAGAAAAAAAAACTGATAAGAGTATCTATTTTTTTTTTCTTCAATTTTTGACTCCAAAATTGAATTATTTTTTATTATATCGAATTGTTCATTTCTATACATTATTTTCTCAATAATAAAAAAAAAAAAAACTATCTAACATGATACCAGACAAGTAATAAAAGGATGTAAGAAAAGTGGTAAACTATTTATAAATGAAATTATTGAGGGTTATTTGAAGAGAAAAGTCTACAATACAAGAACAAGCCCAACATTTAACACCATTCTAGAGTTAAGGAAGAGAGATCTGCACATTCATGTGCCACATGTCATCCATAGCTATGACAAACTTATCACTTAATACTAACATGTAGAAACTCTTGATGTATCATCCTTTAATACCCTTTAGACAAAAATGAATTAATATCACACACCTTTTAGAAAAATTATAAATAACTTAAACATTAATTGAAATAGCAATTAATATACAATAAGCCTATTGGCTTCTGTGCTAGGGAATTAAAACCCACGCCACGCCATTCTTTCTCCACAAAAAGAAAAAAAAATAGCGATTAATTTTATTTAAGTATGTATTTTTATTTTATTAAGCAAGTATGGAAAGCACACATTGAAATAAATTAATAATTATGTTTCGTGAATATTAAAAACAAAAAAGTTAAATTAAAGATAAACATTTTTTCTAATTGATTTCTCCAATAAATCCTTTAAATTCGAAAATTCGTAAAAATTTTAAATTTTCGTCAAATTTATATTTTTATTTGTTTTTTTCTGTTTCTTTTTCATTTCAATTCAAGCATTGAATATCGATGTGGTGTATTTGTATATGATGGATATGTAAATACAATAGCACGTATTAAACCATCACGTAATGATTCATTCGGTGATCTTAGACCATTATCACGTAATGTATCACTTGGTGATTTCATATTGAATACAAAATGAACATTATCACAAATAACATCTGGTGAACATGTATAAATTGGATACCATCCAACTTTATTAAAAACAACACCAATTTTATATAATTTATTACGATGTATCTCAACTGGATGATCAAATGATATTTCAAGTAATGAATCATACCGTACACGTGATGTACAATGTGTGTATGTTAAACGTGATCCTTGTTCATCCAATAAATGTGCATATAATATTTCTGAATAACGTTCTGTGAAACCTGTTGAATTCATTAATTCACCACATAAAACTTGTGTTGGTACTTGAACACCTAAAATTTGAAAATAAAAAACGTTTAAAACAATTTCTTTATATAAAAAATAAATGAATTTGTTATAACAATTTCTAACCAGTAATCAAAATATTTGTATCAACATAAAATGTTAATGCACAATCAGTTACACTGGTATTCCTGTAGTCCATTTGTTGCCGTATAGTACGGACACAATAAAATTTTCGTGTTTCCATGGTTTCATTAATATAATCATTATTTTGATGATTTGATGGATTAACAGCAGGTATTTGATGAAGATTTATGTAATCAGGTGATGTACGTGTACATTTCTGACGAACCATTGTAGGCGGAAGATTGTAGTCTGCACCACCACTACAACCAGCACCAACATAATCCCCGTATTGTGTTCTATCATGGTTTTGTCTTACAAAAGATGGTTCTGGTACTACAGGTATTCCAGCAGGTATATGAGGACCTACTGCAGAACCACCAGTAACAACAGTTATAGATTCATTGCATCTATATGCAATATTTCTTGATTCACGACTTGTTGAAAAACCTTCTGGTAAGGGACAATCATGTATAGCTGGACTTGAGATGTTTATTAGAATTGACAAAGCTTCAGATTGCGTTAAAAGATTTGATCGAGCTGGTCCTTCAGCAAATTGTTGTGGAGTTAATGTTAGAAAACGTATTTTTTTGACGGCATTTTTAATTAATACTTCATTTTGATTTTGTGTTTCATTATCTGTTTCTTGACTACTCACACTTTCTGCACAACTATTTTTTCTTGACAATAAAGACGATGAACCTTCACCATCATTTTCAACAACTGAATCCTCAAGAGAATTGTTAGCACTACCAGATTTTTCCATTCCATCATCTTCAACTTGCGCATCCATTGGAGAATCTTGTTGAGTTGTTGATTGTAGAGCTGTGTCTTTTTTAAGAAAATAACCTCTTTCGTATGCATATTTGTTAAGAGCATTAAATAGATCTAATTCAGTTTCAATACTTAATTCATCTTGATCAAAAATTACAAGCAATGTTGATAATTCAATATCCAAAAAACTAGAATCAGCAAGAACTTCACGAGTTTTTGTTGAAATTATCTGTAAATATTTTTCTTTAGTCCTATTCAGAATAATTTAAGAAAAAAAATTAATAAATTCTCACCTGCATACATCGTTGCATTAAACGTGGTTCCTCGAACAATTTTGCGAATTCATAAGCTCTACATGCGTTTTTTGAACTCAAATCTGACCATAAATATTGTGTACATTCCTCAACGACATGTGGTAAAATATACTTTTTTGCAACATAACATAACTCACATGCTTTATCAAATGAACTAATGTTAATTTTATCAGAATAAATATATTCCATCATAGCACGAAACGCATCTGGTTGAACATCAGGTATTAAAATTGGATCACTTTTATCTGGTAAATTACCATAAAACATTCTTTCGAAAACTGGTGAAGCCATTGCTAGGACTAATTTATGTCCAGAGATTATTTGTTGATTTGGTTCTGTACCAACCAAAAAACGACAATCAGACCATTTTTCTGTTTCTAAAATATACTGTCCACGAGATTTTATATCTGAACAAGTATTCTGCCAATCAACTGATACTTCCATTATTTTTATTCCCTTGTTAAAATCTGTGTTATCACCAAAACACAGGGAGGTAATTTTACACAAATCACTTATTTATAAAAGAATAAAGGAAGTTCAGTTTTATTTTCAGTAACTTTTTATAAATATTTACACAAAATCAGAACAAATAATTTTGCGCGATGAAGATGAAAACCCACGGACACGGATTACTTCTTTTTCTTTTTTTGTTTACAAAGCTGTCAATGTCAAATCAAACAGTGTGACCGACCGATGGAAAAAGCGGGAGTGAAAATTTAGAGTGTTGAAGTGAAATGTCATCACTTCAGTTTCTCTTAAATCACTTATCTTCTTGAAAATAGCATCACTTTAAATGTCCAAAAAAAAAAAAAATTAATCGGTCTAGTGTTGGCTTCTGGTGCTGAAGGTCCCTTGATCGAATCCGCCTAAGTTCACTAAGCTTTCAATGAGTACCAATTCTTTTGACTTGGGTATAAATACGCGTTACTGAAGTAGTTTGGTGGCTCTGTAGTCTGGCTTACTGTCCATAAACAAATTCACAAAACCAACAACTACTAAAATATCAGTACCAGAACAAGAACTACATATATACGAATAAATTCGTTCTCTACTAACGAATTCAGTAGTTCGCATTCCATTTTAAACTGTGGCCTGTGGGTGCACGTATTGACGTATGACAGAAATATTGTCATGAAACCTCAAATTAACTTAAGAAAGCCAAGGCTTTTAATGGGCTGTAATGCCATGGAGTGGCAGTGGAGTAAGTAAAATCGAAACCATGAAATCGTTCGATGTTCGCTTCAAACTTGTTTACAAAATTACAAAAATAAATGAAATTTTGTAAACTGAATATTGCGAATAGTTAATAAAAATTACTTATAAAATAAAATCGAATAAAAGATGTTACTTAGTGAACCTGTTCTCTCTTCTTTGTACTGATTGGATTTCATCTGCTTTCTATTTTTCATCTAATCACAAATCACAACACAATTGTAAACTTGGAACATGTATTTGGAATGTGGTATGTTAACTGGTAATAAGAAACTTGTGTATTGTGTTGTGTAATAGTGTAATTGCCAATTGGCTCCCTAAATTACATTTCAAAAGTGTTAAGTGAAGTTTTTTCTGTGCAGTGAACTCTACGAGGAAGGATGTAAATGGATAACAGTTCTGTGCATTTATTTTTATTTTAACGTTTTTTAAATATAATTTATTTTTGTTTAATACTTCAGAATTTGTTTGTTTAGTTGTTTTAATTAATTTTTGTGTTGGGTAATTAAAAAAGACGTAAGTAAGTTTTTCATATTTTATGATTTTTTATGTATACGTATATGTATGTACCTAGATTTCATAATTATATATTTTATTTATGTTTACAGTTACATAGCAGTTTGAGATTCCGTTTTCATGCAACAAATATAATGATGTCGTTATTCGTTTTAACGATTTTAATAAGTCTTCCATCATTAATTTTAAGTCAACATAATTCTAATTCAGAAAATCAAATTAAATGGCATGTAAATTTTACACCAAATATATCTGATATTCATATGTATGCAATTGAGACAATCTCTATAACAATAACTAACATAGATACATCATTGAATGATTATAAATTTAATATACTTAGTGAAAATGATGGTATTGCAACAATTACAAATGCACCATTAATAACACAAAATGAAATTGATCCAATTAAAAGAGAATGGTCAGGTAAATTTAATGTAACTGCTCATTTTCTTGGTACAGTAAATATTTACATTGAATTGATTAAATCAAATAATGAAACACAAATATCTGAAGAACGTTTACAATTAATAATAACACGACAAGAACGTGTAATTGATCATGTTTTTACGGGTTCAGTTGCATTACTTGTTTCATTATTATACATTAATTTTGGCGCTGCATTGGAATTAGAAAAAATGAAAGGAATTTTCAGAAGACCAATTGGACCAATAATTGGTCTAATCGGACAATTTATATTAATGCCATTAATAAGTTATGCATTAGGCTATGTATTATTTTCTGATATGGTTGAATTACATTTAGGCCTATTTTTTACTGGTGTATCACCTGGTGGTGGAGCATCAAATATATGGACTGTCTTATTACAAGGAAATATAAATTTATCAATTGCAATGACAACAATTAGTAATTTAGCAGCATTTGGTATGATGCCATTTTGGATCTTCACTTTAGGACGAACAATATTTGAACGTGGTCATTTGGGAGTACCTTATGAAAAAATTGCAACATTTGCAATTGCTTTAATTGTTCCTCTTTTAATTGGTATTGGAATACAAAAATTTTTTCCTAGAATTTCAAAAGTCTTAGTACGTCTTTTAAAACCAATCTCATTACTTTTGATTTTATTCATTGTAATTTTTGCAATTGTCACAAATTTATATTTGTTCAAATTATTTTCATGGAAGGTAAATTCTAATATTATATTTTTTAAACTTATTTTTTTGATTTTATAATTTTAAAACATTATTTTTTTAAATATTTTAGATTGTTCTTGGTGGATTAGGCTTACCATGGTTAGGATATACATTTAGCTGGTGCATTGCTAAACTATTTCATCAATCAACAGAAGATACAATTGCAATTGCAGTAGAGACTGGAATTCAGAATACAGGAATTGCAATTTTTTTACTAAGATTCAGTTTAGATCAACCAGCTGCTGATTTAACAACTGTAATTCCAGTATCTGTGGCTATAATGACACCATTACCATTGGCCATTTTATATATACTTCAAAAATGTTGCACTAAAAAAAGTGAATATGAGGCAACGTTTGGTAAGAGTGATACCAGTTAAAAGAGTATAATGAAATATGTACCTACTTTTAAAAAACAATTTTTTTTTAATATATATATACAATTTTTTTTGAACTAATTCTATATCTATTCTTTCTTCTGGAAAGTAAAATAAGAAAAAAAAAGTATTTTATATTGGTTGTTATATGTTTTTACACTTTTCTCTATTTATAAGTGTAATAAAATAACTTAATATATTAAAGTTGAAAAAAATTGTACTTTGTTTGGTATCGATCAACTCATTAAACTCCGATATTGAAAAAAAATTCTCCAATTCTTCGGAGATGGTTGATGGCGAACCAATTTCTAACACTTCTTCATATCAATTCTAACAAATTCTGTTGGACTGGAATGAACACGTTTGTAGTATTGCAAGAAATGATGCTAGATGCCTGGGTTTTCCTAATCTGACCTTACCTCAATCCACAAAGTTGACATCCGTCCCCGTCTAGAATATAACTATCATATCTGGCGGGAGCCAATAAATCAACACTAGCCATGTTGGACCCGTTTCAAAACAGCTATGAAATTGATTGATGATCAGCCTCCTTAACTCTGTTTTACAGTTTCTATTATGGCAGATGTTCTAAAGAAATTTGAAATACCATACCTTCCAAATATTTGTTTTTCGGGAATACAATGCATTCAAAAAAAAAAAACCCCAACTAAACTAACCCTAAAACTAAAGCCGGGCGGGAAGTGAAACTGGAAATGCGGTGGAGTGTTGTCTTCTAATGCTGAAGGTCCCTTCATCGAATCCGCCTAAGTTCACTCAGCTTTGAATGAATACCAATTCTTTTTTAATTCTATTTGGGTCTTCGGAAATAATCCGAGAACCGACACGCCAACCCACCACCGACCAATTAAAGCCACCCTACGTGTGTACACTGTACATACATTGAATTTTTTTTCCAAAACTCAAATTGTGGAACACTGGTTCAGTAATCAGAGTACTATCAAGAATAATATAATAATATCTTTCTACTAGTAGAGCTCTATAAATATCTCTCTATACACCATTTTTTATAGAACTATCAAAATTTCTCCCTTGTGTGATGTGTCCACATGACTTAATAATCTACAGAAGTTCAAACGAGACATCAATCAACATTCCTTCTTTTAGCAAAGTAACGTCGTGTCTCATAATGATAAAAAGGGAAACATCAATATTTAAATTTTCTCCTTATACAAAGCTTAAAAATCGAAATACTCACAATTATTTATATCACTATTTGATGGTTTCGTTTTCGAACGAAAATTGTTGAGCATAAAAATTCGTTCACATAGTTCTGATATATCCATGCCTAAATTCAAATTTTATTATTCAAATGTAATTCTCAAAAACAAAATTTTAAATTTACTATTTAAACGAAACACAAATTTTTGAAACAAGTACCAATTTTTTTTAATATTAATTTTTAACAGAAAAAAGCCAATTTTTCTGAATTTTTTGGTTAAAAAAATTCAATTTTCCCAAATTTACAACAGTTTTAAGAGCAACGCACAAATTTTTAAATAAAGCAACAAGTTTTCTTTACTTAAATAATTTTTCAAAACAAAACACACTGCACTGTTTAAAACAAAAGCCAAATTTGATATTCCGGTAAAACTATAATATGTATACATGTATAATGTATGTTTCCGATGAAAAATAGAAGAAGAAAAAATGTCACCATAGCCCACTGCGATTCCGCCTTTTTCGCATATTTTATAATTATGTATTGAAACTGAACGAACGATACCCAAATTATCCCTTTTTCTCCCCCCTTTCGGTTAATTTTCTATTTTCAACCAAAAAGCAAATAAATCTACTCCGTCTTGGGACCTGCCAAGATCTAGACCGTTTTATTTTTATAAATTCGGACGATCTTATTCAAATTATTGGCCCCTATTCCGAGAGTCGTTTCGATCGACAATCGACTCTCAGTCGAGGCGAAGAAAAATTCGTATTCTGTAAACAGATCGCCTCGACTTAAAAATGTTACCATATCAAACACGATTTAGTTTCGATTTAAACTGTCAAAAGTTGTCAAAATAAAATATTTTTGAAAAAATTAAGGAAATTGTTAATTGTTGTGGTTTAATTTTTTTTTAAAAGTGAGTTTTTTAAAATTTCAAAAATGGAATTTTTTATTGAATATGAAGAAGAAAGAGTTGAAAAAATTAGAAACGAAATTCTTCATTTATTTGAAACTTTCACCCTGTAAATTAATATAAATGTATAACTAGAATATAAAAAATTTGTTTATATATTCTTACATTTTAATACCTGCGAAACAACACAACACAACAAAACAAAAATGTAACCTCAACTGATTAGGTGATTGTCAAAAGCTACTCGACTAATATAAGTCGATATATCGACTCAAATCGACTCTCGTGAGTCGTGATAGCAAAAATTGATACTGAGTCGACAAAGAAGTCGATTGTTGATCGAAACGACTCTTGGAATAGGGGCCATTGTTTTCTTTCTTCATTCTTCTTCATCTCTACAATTCGTACCATAAAAATTATAATCCGCCATATTGCATAACTGTATTTTAATGGAATATATAAAATTTCGAAAACTAGTGTAAAATGAGGTACACATTATCATTTAAACTGACAGTCGGCGATTGATGAAAAAAACTGAACAACCACGAAATCATTTTGTGGTTACACATACACATTATCATTTTAACTGACATTTATGCAAAAAACTGTCAGTTTAAAAATAATGCGTACCTCTCTTTAAATAGAAATCAGTTTGGTTGAAAAAGCGTAGCAAGATGAGGAAACCGGTTGGGGAATGCTGATTCCCCTGGCCGAAGAATTTGGAAAATACCGTAGTTAAGAAGAAGCGTGTAAAAAGTCGGTATGGGATCATAACCATATCTAAATCTAACTTATATCTACGTATATGTATCTTTTGATTTGATTATTTATAGTTTGGAAAAGTTTTTGATGTAGTATATAAAAAGTAGTTTTTATTGTAAACTTTTATTTAAGAATTCCAGAAAAATGATATCGAAATAATTTTCGATAGCAATCGAATTAAAATTAAAATCATAGTTCACTAAATAAATATTTTAAATGAAATTCACATAGCATATATTAGCATTTGTTTGTTAAAGACAAAAAATAATGTGAATATTTCGATAGAATTAGATCCAACCAAAAACATAAATGTTAAAAGGGGGCCAAGTTCTTATTCGTTAACTGTTGGGCCAGCAAAAGTAATGAAATATGCATTAATGCCAAGTTCAAAGAACTTTTTCACATACAAAATTTCAATACAGAACGTATTAATAATTATGAATTTGACAGGTTAATATATGTAATATCAATAATTCAAGTTAAATAAAAATCTGTCAAATTCATAATTATTAATACGTTCTGTATTGAAATTTTGTATGTGAAAAAGTTCTTTGAACTTGGCATTAATGCATATTTCATTACTTTTGCTGGCCCAACAGTTAACGAATAAGAACTTGGCCCCCTTTTAACATTTATGTTTTTGGTTGGATTTCAACTATTTTTATTGAACTAATTGATTGAAATATAGGTATTAGATTTACATTGATTTGGTTGATACATCTGAAGTCTTATTTTCTCCGATTTTTGTGCACACATACAATACTGCAATAAGGAAGAAAGTTTACAAATCATGTGAATTTTCATACATTATATAAAATTTTCAAGTGGTAAATATTTTTCACTAAGCACTGCTATTTTTTATAACATTAGTATCGGACAGTACCTATATATTTTATATTTTATGTGTCTATTTAACAGTTTATATGGTGAAAAAATAATCCGAATTTTGGATTAAATTGGGAGTAGCGTAGAAACGGTAAAATTGGGATTAAAAAAGTACATGCAAACGTTGATATTTTTATACACTTATAGTATACATATTATTCTTCTTCCACATAAAAAAAAGAAGAAGAACGTGACAGCTTCACTTTCACCATAAAAATTAGAATCCGCCATATTGCATTTTACCTCACACATACATATAAAAAAATTGGGATTAAACCCAAATAAATTTGGCTTAAGCCAAAATCCGAATTATCGAGTTTATACGACAAAAAATTGGGAGTAAACCAAAATCCGTATTAAAAGCGAAGCAGGCATAAACTCGTACTTATGAGTGTTTTTCTTTATTCATTCCGTAGAAGGAATAGAACGAACGGAATAAGTTTTAGAATATTCGGAATAGAATGAATAAAGAAACAAAAACAGAGTAGATAAACATTTAAAAAAGATTGAGGTTATGTAAAATATGAGCATTAATATAATAATAATAATAAATAAATAAATAAATAAATAAATCCATACGTCCATCTATATATTATATTATTATTATTATTATTATTATTATTTATATTTTTATTTTACTTCTAATTTAGATATTACTTAAATTTTTATTTAAAAATAGATAATAATTTATTCTCACCATTATTTATTTGAGTTCATTATTTATATTATTTATAATTTTATATTATTTATATTTATTTATCCAAAAAAATTATTTTTTTATAGTCTTATATTTGACAATCAACAAAATATCAACAAAAGTAAGGTTAATTCCATTTATTCTGTTTTTATTCCATCTTTATTCGCGGATTGAAAAGAATGCGTTCCATATATTCTGAAAAAATTAAGAAATATAGAACGGAACATTCGGAATACTTTTATAGAATAAAGAAACGCATATGGAATATTCCAAACGTTTAGAATGAATAAAGAAAAACACTCTAAAGCAAGCTATGGAAGCTAAATTAAGAGTTATAAATGATAGAAACATTTTATAAAATGCTCAATTACTGTAACAATTATAGAAATATTTATTTGTCCAGCACACATTCGACAGATTTCGTAATTTTTCCTTGACCTACGCGTTAGACACTACCTACGTGTAAAGTTTCATGGTTCTAGGCTTATCAGAAGTACCCTATACTTTATTTAACAATTAAAGTCAGTATTGTGCTTATGGAGGCAGTACCCGATGAGTTTTTTGCCTTGGTAATATTTAATTTAAAAGATTTCCCTCGATTGAAATTGAGATCTGATCACACACGAGACAGATTTATACAAACGAAATGTAAAAGAGTATAGAAAAGTATGCCTATCTTGCCTGTAGTGACTTTAATTGTTAAATAAAGTATAGAGGTTTTGATTACCGGTCAGTGAGTGAGTGCCAAAATTAGCTTTTTCTAGGGTCAATATCTCAAGACGCATTAAACCTATGTACATGAAATTTGATACAGCGAGCGGGACAAAGCACACAATTACGTGGTTTAAATTGTCTGTTTAGCTTTAATAGACACTGAGCTGTGAGAGGCCAAAAATGGCTCGAAACAGTTCGTGTTAATATAGTGTACGGTGTGCATACGGCCTATGTATTGAACTTGGCCGCGCACTACCGTGCGCTTAGATAATAGAGCCCATAGTAAGGTATTATAAAGAATGAATGAGAAAAAAAACGTGACGTAAGAAAGACTCATGATCATGAATATGAGTATATGTTTGTAAAACTATGTAATAAGTATTTTTATCATATGGAGAATAATTAAATTAAGTAATTTTGAATTATTTTATAAATTAAAAATCAAATATAATCCACTCATCACACAAATTTTTTTTTTAACACTAGGATCGCCTGATCGACAATGTCAAAATTTTAGCCGTGCGTATACAAATAAATACCATACGTTTTATATGGAAGTTTAGAATTTTTTTTTGTCAAAGAGCTGTATCTCAGCGTCAGCATCCCATCCCATGACCGTGATACTCTCAAAACCAATGACGTCAAAGTTTAGAGAAATTTTATTAAAGCTTTGTACGTTGAAGTTGGTTTCTCATTTTATTCTAAAATAAGCTTGAATTTAAAAAAAAAACTTTTAAAACATATACTTTTTTTTTATTAATATACTTTTTATCCACTTACTAACCCTTGACTAAATTCTTTTGTGGGTAAGAGTGATGTTCGTGACGTAATTGTGAATTTTTGGAAAGAGTTTTAGGGTAATAAACGTTAACGGATTTACATGGGGTTTTCGGATTTGGAATGAGTGAATAGAAGGCTTTCTGTCTAGAATCGATTCTTTTCTTGAAAATAATTAAATATGATGGAATATTCGAAAAATATGAATTTAAAGAACGGAGAAAGTCACTGAGAAACTTTCGAAACGTCCTCGAACAACTCCTTACTCGAATATCATCGTAGTTGCAGAGGCTTTATAATCAATTTTTAATTTTGAATTTTACAGTGCATTTTATTTATAAAAAGTACATATTCGTTTTAAAAGTTTTTTTCAATTATTCAAGCTTATTATAAATAGAATGCAAAAGTAAAAAATTGATTATAAAGCCTCTGTAACTACGATGATATTAGAGCAAAGAGTTGTTCGAGGAAGTACTGAAAGTTTCTCAGTAACAGCTTGTTCTTTAAATTCATATTGGCCGAATATTCCATTATATTTAATCATTTTCACGAAAGAATCGATTCTACACAGAAAGCCTTCTATTCTCTCATCCTAAATTCGAAAACCCCATGTAAATCCGTTAACGTTTACTACCTTAAAACTCTTCCCAAAAATTTCACTCTTACCGACAAAGTTAGTTACTCAAGGGATAGTGGGTGGATAAAAAGTATATAATAATAAAAAACGCTTCCCCATTGATCTTGGGATCTAATGTTCAAAGCTCTTTTATTCAAAATTTACAACTTGAGACTTCTTATATATTATTCTACATTCTTCTACATTATTCTGCATGAAGTAATTCAGCAGTCTACAGTACCTACTACAATAATCTGGACGAAGTTCGTTTGATTTTGGGTAACGAAAGTATCCACAAAACGCAGGAAGTGCGTGATCTTGCTGGTCAGACAAGGCACACTCTATTTTTCTACCACCATATTCTCCAATGATAAACTCTATCGAAGAAGTCTGGGTGTATTCCAAAATGCCGTAACTACGTATCGACCACAATGTATCGAATTCCAAAATATCAAAATCAAATTCATGACAATGTCACCAGTTCCATAACGTTTTGTTACAGTATCCGCTGCGTAAAGTTTAAGCAAACTGTGCAGTGGAAATTTTCTCGATACAACACTACGACATCACTAGCAAATGTCAAATGATTTAAACGTAACCTAACATAACAAAGTTGAAAGTGCTCATCAGTAGTTGGTTTATATTTCTGAATTTTTTTAGAAAAATGGAAAATAACTTGTAAGTTCTTCATATTTATTGAGACGATGATTTTTATTGAACTCAACTCGTCAGAAGGAGCAAGAAGATCAATAAAATTGTTCAATATAATGTTATTTCCATTTCGTGTCGCAAAAAGTATTCCAAAACGTCAAAAGTAAACTAATACAATAATACTGCAATGTATCATTAAAGTCACAGAAACGTGTATCACAAAAGTAGCCGTGGGGTATCCGATACGTAAACTTTTACGTTTTGGAATACACCCTCTTTTCCAAAATCAAGTTTAGTGCAAGAAATTATGTTATATGATCCTTTAAATTGGCAAAATTTAGTAGATGTAATTAATAACTCTGTTGGAACTGTTACATTTACAAATTTTATAATTATCATATGAATATGTATGTACTATACATATGTACATAGTTATAGCAAAGTGTATCTACTAATGGTTATAGCTTAGTCTATATGTAAACGGTTCTCCTTGAATTATTATTAATTATCTCCATATAATTATGTAATTGTGAGAACTATAATAAAATTTTTGGTTTCTTACCTTGTAATTAACATTATTTGATGGTTTTTTAAAAACTAATATATGGTAAATTTAATTTGCAAAAAGGTGAATTTAATTGCAAAAGGATTAATTTAATTTAAAAAAGGATTAATTAATTTTAAAAACCTATAGGTGTTTCAAAAAAAATTTTTTTGTTCAAAGCAAAAAGAAATATTCAAAAGCATAAATAACTGCAAAAACGCAATTATAATTAATTTTTGTTATACATTTGTGAAAAATAAAAATTTTCAACAAAAATCTGGCAAAACATGATCAAAGCAATCATAATGTATGACGTCATAAAATATTCTCAAAATCAATGACGTAAAAGTTTAGAGAAATTTTATTGAAGCTTTGCAATACAGCTTTTTCTCGCTGTAGCATGGTCCTTTATCTAAAAGCTTTATTTTGTTATTTTTGAATTGTTGGGATATCTTAATGGTCTATTATTTTTGGTGTTACCTAACTCGATAGTAACGCATGAATATTTACATTTTTTTTTCTGGTCGAATGAAGTAAAGGAAATTGGTTTTTAAATATAGTTTATGTTTATGAGAAAATATAGTTCTTTGGTGATTTAAAAACAAAATTTATATCGAAAAGGATGATATATTATTCTATTCTATTTTGCTTAATAGTAGATAGTAGCTTGTTAGATTCTGATGAAGATAAAGAACCTGAAAGAAGGCCATTATCATTGAGACCAAAAATAAATCATTTTGAGTTTGGGGACGTTATTAATTTTTTTTCTCGACTTCTCGATAAATTTAAATGCAATTTCCTTTCACGCTCCTGTTTATTTGTGTTTATTTGCCACGTAGTTGCATCAGATTTGTTTTTTTCTATTGTATTTTTATTAGCCCCAATTCCGAGACTCAGTATCAATTTTTGCTATCACGAGAGTCGATTTGAGTCGATATATCGACTTATATTAGTCGAGTAGCTTTTGACAATCACCTAATCTGTTGAGGTTACATTTTTAACTAACACATTATATTTACTAATAGTTCGGTTTCTTGTTTTGTAAAATTTTGCGATCTTTTATCACCCATTTTTCAATATTAATTTATTGTACGCTTTTACTAAAAAAATATTTTTTCAACCACTGACACACTTTTTTTTAATACAAAACAAACTTTGAAAAATATTCAAATAATAACAGCTGACATCAATTTGGAAATTTCCAAATTTCCAGAGACTTTTGAAGAAATTGGGCATAGCAGAGCAGGTATTCATTTCGGCTGATTTTGTGCAAGTAAGAAAACAGACCTAATATAACTTTTTATAAAAATAATAAAAAAGATAAGTAAGCTGGAAATTTGTTAACTTTTGAAAGAAAATTTTTCACAAAAAAAAAAGCAAGTCAATTTTTCCTTTGATAATGTCTGATATTAATAAAAGAAAGAATAAATTTATAACAAACGAGCCTCAAAGAGAATATTTGGATAGAAATCAAATAGAACGAGAATGTTTCCCTGATTTTAAAATATCTTGTAAAACTCCAGAAACTGCAATACTCTTATTAGGATCACCACAAACAGAAATTATTTTGAATGCAATTCAACATCTTGATAAATTTTCTGTGAAACAAATACAAAATACAGAAATACTTTATAATTTTGGAATAGTTAAAACAATTCTACTACATAAACTATACGAACATGAACAATTATTTATAAGGCGATTTGCTTTGAAGTTATTAGCATCAATATTTGAATTGAAAAATTCAAAATTTGATGAAGAAATCAAATATGAAATATTCGAAATCACAAAAAATTATTATAAAAATATTGAAGATAATTTTATAATTGAATATTCTTCAATAATTCTTCTATCAATTTTAGATGAACCACGATTGTGTGTATTATTTGAAAATGACACAGAATTTATAATAAACGGAATTTATAAACATTTATCACATACAAGAGATCCAGATATTTTATATAATTCATATAGATTACTTTTAAAAATTATAAAATGTGCTCTATTCGTATTAAAAATATGTGATATACGAAAAATTCCATTTGAATCTATACTCAGTAATATTAATAATGAATTTAAAGAAATTCGTTCGATTTCATTGGATATTTTTGGTGAATTAATAGAATGCCAATATAAAGAAATACTTGAATTGCGTCTTATATGTGAAACATTTTTTAATGAAACATTTAAAGTATTAGAAAATGAAAATTTCAGTGATAATCATGAGAAAATTTTCGAAATATTTCGTAATTTAATGAAAAAAGAAAATATTGCAAAATTATTTATAAGACAAGGTTATTTACATAAATACGTTAAAAACTTGAAAAATAGAAATGCATCACAAAGATTAATTGCTTCAGGAGTTATAAATGAATTAGCGAATTATTCAAATTTTTTGGAAATTGTGTATGATTTTGGATTTGTAGATATGTGTTTGGAATTCTTAAAAAATCAAGAATTAATAAATTTGGATGTAATTGTTGGAATTAACAGAATGTTAGCTTATCCAGATGCCTTTTTAAAGATTGTTCAAGAAAATATTACTTCGAATTTAATATGTGTGTAACACTTTAAGCAAAGACTTGCAAAAGTCATATGTTTTTCTTAAAACTGATTTTTTTTTTTAACATTTTGATACCAAATTGTCATAAAAATTTTTTTTCTGTAACTGCTCAACATGTTGATACCGCTGCCTGCCACTGCCACACCAAATAAGGTTTTGTAAATCAGTTTTAAAAAAAAAAAAAACAAAACATGAAATTTTGTTAGGATTATCTAAGAAAAAAATATTTACTAAAATCGATTTACAAAATCATATTTGGTTGTAAGTTTTAAGCCACCAGTTGACATGACACGCGCGCCGGAGTCAACTTTTCAAAAGCTGTACCCTTGTCATTCGTACAAAATTCTAAATTTTGTTAAAATACTCATAGTATTCAGATTATTTAATATGAATATTCGTTTTTTTTTCTTCAGCTTTTATAGATGATAGAACAAAATTATTTAAAATAAGTGAAATAGCCGCTAATACTTTACAAATTTTATGTAAAAAGAATAAAAAAGTTAGTGAAGATGCCCTTGAAAATAAAATTAATTTAGTAATTGCTAAATATTTGAATGAAGAGTTCGGAGAAATTCCAACTGATTTTTTACTTCAACTTACCAATATTTTAAATGCATTAGCTAAACATGAAGAAATAAGATCAACAGTAATGGATTCTAATATGGCTAAAAGTTTTTATTATGCCTTGAAGGTAGTTAAAAAAAAATTAATATTCATCTACTTAATTTTTTTTTTTCTTTTTGTCTACGTACAGAACTCTTCAAGAAGTTCATTATTACGAACAAATTTAATTAACTCTGCAACGATATACGCTTTTGAACAAAGTTTACAAGATGAATTTTTAAATTCTCAAGATTTTGGTAAAATTATTCTTGGAGCTTTAAAAAGTTCAGCAATTGCTCTTAAAACAGCTGCAGCAGATTTTTTAATTGTTACTGGAAAAATAAAACAATATTCTGATCGTTATGTTGAAGATGAAATTTTAGAATAGTTAGTAATTCTCCTTTTTTTTCTGTTTTTTTTTTTCTTTCGAATTGATAAATATAAAATTTTATTTATATAGTTTAATTGATGATCAAAAATCATTATCAATTTGTCCAAGTTGGTCTCAAGCAATTGAAGCAATTTTATCAACAAATCCATCATTAAAATTTTCCATACGTGGACAATTAGATATTAATGATTTAATTGGTGACGATTTTCTAATTTCAAAATATCATTGGAAGAACCTTAGTTTATTGAAAAAATTAAAAAAACAACAAATTTGTCCATTATATCCTACAATTATTGTTAATTTTAATCATCCAATATGTTCACCAGATTCAATTGTTCATATTAAAAGTAAGTGTGTAACTGTAAGAAAAAAAACCTTTTTAACGGAACTACAAATTTTTCACACCTAATAGATGATTATGCTGATTGGGTAATGTGTTTAAGACCTTGTGATGAATATCTTCCAAGTTATTTAGAAAAATTACGTGAAATTTTGAAGGTTTGCTAAAATATAAAAAATTTTATTTACTTTAATAATTCATTTTTTTTTTTAAATTTTCTTTAGATAAAAGAATTAGTACATAGTACTGAAAATCCAAAATTATTAAATGTGTCAAATTTCGTTAATATAATAAAAACTTTAGCAGAATTTGTTAGTCGTAGTATGTCCGGCGTAAATCAAGGAGACCAAACAAGCTTTTATAATGAGAGTGCAGTTAAAAATCATTTAAATACGTTGAAATATCAATTGCACAGTAATGTAATTCCCCTGGGATATATACTTTATGGTGGACATTTCGAAAGAGCGATACTTTTCAAGGCATTAGCTGACCAAATTGGTTTACCTTGCACTTTAGTTAGAGGAGTAGATGGACGAATTCTTTACAATGGTGTTCCAATTTCAACTGAGGAAAATGTAAAATTAAGAAATTTCATTTATAATCTATCATCTTTACTAACTTTTCGAAGCTAAAAACATCTACCTTATGTAGCGCAGCTTAAGCGCTGCAATTTTCTCTCTGAATGTTTTGTGAAAAACTACAAAATTAGCTCATAAGGCTTAAAGCTATGACACATTATATTGTAATTCAATTGTTAAGTTTATATTTATCATTAAATACTTCCTAATGATGAAAATTATATCATTACGTAAGTAAAAGCCCTCTCTAAAGAAAAATTTAAGCAGAAATTATTTAAAACTATATCGAATTATACATTATGAATAATTCCATTATTTTAGTAAATTAATTTGGATAATTGAAGTTCTAATGTGTCGTATAGCTATAAAATTGTTTAGTGTTTGTTACAAGTTACAATGATGAACATTTAGTTATCTTTTCCCTTTTTTTTTTTTTTTTTTTTTTTTCAGGAAAAAAAATGTTCTTTTACTAAAAAACCAAAGAAGTTATTAACAGCATCCCATGTTGTTGATTTAATGAAATATCCTGGTGAAATGTATCCATTAGAAAGCAGACAAGCATATTATTATTTGCAACTGTTATAAACCACTTAACATTTTAAATGGAAAATTCAAATAAAATAAAAATTTTAATTTTTAAAAAAAGTATGAAAATTTATTTACAAAAATCTCTTGGTTGTTTTTTTGTCATTAATTTAACTAAATAAAATATGTAGTAGTGGTTTTTTGATGTTGTAATTCTAAAATGCTTCAAGTGAAAAATACAATAGTTACGTGATTCTTTTAAAGGAAAAAGATAAGAAAAAAATAAATAATTTTTATTTACATAATTGAAGTATTAACCAATAAATAAAACTGCTTTACAAGTTAAAAAAAGGAAAGTGTGAAAATTTCGGTCAGTTGATGCTTTTTTTTTTTGTTTTTTAATTTTATTTTTTCTTAAGGTGTCTACAATTTGGCACATATTCTGGATCTTCACAAGTTAATGAATGTTCATCGAATGCTTTACCATCACCGCATGTTATTAATCTTGGATGTCCTTCAACACATGTAATAAGACGATGACAATCACCTGGTACTGGAAATCTTGGATAAGGCCAAAATCTTGCTGCTGCTGAATCATGTGCAACTTTTGTTGGACATTTAAAACCAACAACAGCTTTACAAATTAGAAAATAAAATTAATATTTAAATTAAGAAAAAAAAAAGATATTTTTTTAAAAGTAACATTACCTTCTGGATTACAAATTTCAAGAAGTTGATCCGGCCAATTGCAACCATGAATACGATCATCATATGCTAATCCAGCATCACATTCTTGTTGATGTGGTTCACCATAGGCGCATTTAATATAACTTGTTGAACATTCATGATTTATTGGATAAATACCAAATTGATATTCACATCCAGGTGTTGATATTGGTGTGGCTATATTCATATATATAGAAGAAAAAAATGAATTTTATTTTTTGTGATTTACTTTTTTTTTTTTTTTTGAATCTTACGATCATATTGACGATGTCCACAATCAACTGCCCAAATATAATTACAATGATTATGAACAGCTCCTTTTCCATCGAAAAGAAGACCATTTTCACAAGTTTCAACTGTTAATGTTCCATTTGTACACAAAAAGAATTGATCACATCTTTCTGGATGACCGTATGCCTAAAAACAAAACAAAAAAGGGAAAAAAAATTATTCATGCAATTGTTCATTGAACTTTTTCATACTTTCGAAGTTTTCTCGATAAAGATTTTTTTTTTCACCTACTTGGAAAAGTCATTTCTCAACTTTAAAAATTGTAAATTTTTCAACATTCAATCTGTTTTAAATTTAACACATTATTCCTATCCAAATTTTTTGAATTTCTTTTTCATAAATTTTTTTTAAAATAAATTTGATTCAAATTGTGTGGAAAAAAAAATCATTCACTTGCCTGTACTCCATATTTTTCTGGACAATCGGGAGATCCAATAGCTACACCATGAACTGAAAAAAAAAAAATAAAAACAAAAGAAAATATTATAAAATTATCGTGAAATTACGAAAATGAAAAGTTTATCGGCATTATTCATTGCAGACATTTAAATTTATTTTATTTTTCGTAATTCATAAATCATGAAAAAATATTCTCCCCTTTTGTTGTTATTTTTATTTTATTTTTTTTTTAAAGTAATATTTCTACTACAACTTAACTTATTACCACATACATATAACATGTATATTACATTTTTATGCATCTGCTATTCAATAAGCCGTTAACCTAAACCATCTTCCTATTGATATTTTCTTTTATTTTTCTTCAAGAAAGCATCAAATAAAATGAAAAACTTGTTTTCTCACAAGAGATATTCATGTTTTGTGACATTACTTTATTTTTATTTCATTTTCTTTAAGCGAAAGTGAGAGTTACCTTGTATGTTAATCATTAAAAATTACAAAAAAAAAAAAAAAAAAAAAGATTTTAAAAAAAACCAACCGTTACTAATTATTTCTATTTTTATGATAATGAAAAGACAATTTTATTGTTACTTAGTTAACTTCCTCCAAATAAATTTAAACTGACTTTTTTATGATTTTTTTAAAAATAAATTCTCCTACAATATTTTTTTACATTGTTTTTCTCATACTTTTGTTTTTTTTAAATTATTTTTATTTAATTTTTTTTTTCTTTTTGCAAGAATTTGTTTTCTATTACTATATTATGATAATCTTGTTTACAATTTTATACTGATTTTTTTAAAAACAAACGCAAAATACAAGTGTTATTAATTACGTAATTTCTATTATTAAAAATTTAACATTTTTGGAAATTTAAAAGAATTTGAAATACACAAAAAATAATTATTATTGACCTTGTCGAACCGAAATGTTTTTTGTTTTTTTTGTTTGCTATATATACTTTTTGGCATTGACGTTTCAAACGCATTATCAATAAACTAACTGTAGGAACTAAGTTATTTTTTTAAAATAAAATTTCATAATACAGTTTCGGTATATTATTTACAGTTAAATATCACGTTTTTTGTTCAAACAATGTGGTAACAATAAATGAAAAGAAAAACAAAAGATTTAAGCAAGAAACTTTATAGATTTTATTTGAAAAAAAAAAAAGTCATACTGTTTCAATGTTGTAATTTTACATAATTATTCATTTATGTAATATAACTAGATATTTTTATAAAAAAAATAAATAAATTAAAAAAAAGTAATAAATATGAAAAATCATACATTTTCAAATTAATAAAAATTTTAATGTCTGACACATATTCCGAAGAATGACCTTTTAGAGTTTGTAAACTTTTGATGTAACTATACATAGTTCTTTTTTTTTGTTAATTTTGAGTTTCAAATTCTGAAAATGAATTAAATGAAGTTACAAAACTTTAAAATCCCGGTCTGGATTTAGACTGTAAAAAATTATTATTATTGTTTTTTTTTTTCATATTAGGAACAGGAAGACAGAACTGAACAGAATGAGAAGTATTTTTTTTCAGTTTGCATGTGCTTTAAAAGTGTAGAAAACTGGAAAAATGTGAGAATGTTGGTATAGTAAGCTTTCCGTTGTTTATTGAACTAAAACTAATGTTTTGAAAGTGATAAAACTCACGATATTGAATGATATAATTTTTAATAAAGACCACTAATATATTTGAAAAACTTAAGAACATAAAAAAATTGTTACTTTGAAAAGCTTAATTTTTAGCAGTTTTATTTCTTCCTTGTACTCTTAACGATTACTTTTTGTCGTTCATAATTATAGTCTTCAAATACCTTTTCTTCAGTAGAATAATTTTTATACGATTCAATGAGTTTTAAGAAAACGTGTGTTTTATAAGAATGCCAACATTTGAAAAAAATTTAATTCTACTCAGAAAAAAAAAAAAAAACAAAAAACAAAAAATATTAATTTAAAAAGTAAAATTCCTTTCAAATAACAATAAAACCTGTTTTATAAAAAATTAGAAACAAAAAACATAAAGATTAGATGATAATAAAAAACAACAAAATAAAATTCAATTTCTGTTTCTATGCAAAATATATTAAAATTCTTCTCTTGCTAAATAACAAGATACGCTCCAATTATTTTGATATTTATAATACCACCAAATATGAATTCATATTTTTTTTTGTATTATGTTTCAAGAATGTCTGAAGAATTTACTGCAATTACAAAAGAAAACCCATATAACATTATTCGAAAAATTAATTTTTCAATTTAATTTACACTTTAAACCAAAAATGGAAAGTAAAAATTCTGTTGTTTTTTTTTTCTTTTTAATTCTTTAAAACTATTTTTTTTTCCTAAAAAAATAATTAATATGAATTATTAATTGATTTACCGTTAATTTAGTTTAAAATTAAAGCTTTTAAAAAAAAATCGGAAAACTGTATAAGTTTATTGACACTCAACAAACATGTTAGTAACATTATAATTCTAATTTATAAAAAACAAAAAAAGATAAATCATTTTTTGCTCAATTTTTTTTTTATTTCTATCCATTCACCTAGTGCCTTTGATTTACCACATTATATGATTTTACAGTTATATGTATATACATACCTAGATATAAAAATCTAGAGTAATTTCATGTTTTTGTGATATATATTTTTATAAAGATACAATCTCTAAAACAAAACAAAAAATAAAATAGAAACAAAAACAATTATAATGAAAAGAAAAATATAGTTTGAAATATCATATATGCATATGTATATGAATGTGTAAAAGCATTATGAATAGTTCAAGATCTTCAACTTTTCTTCACCTGAACCAGTTTAACTGGGCTCTGGAGGTATTAAGAGACTTGGTTGACTAGCATTTATGTAACACATATAAGATAAAAACTTTGAAAAAACAAAAAAAATTTAACAATATCCAGTAGCACCAGTATATGATTACACACATAGTTCACAGCTCAATTTAATAAAATTCATATATACGTACATATGTATATAAATATGTATGTAATATATCTTGGCACACCCAATAAAATCAAAATCAATTCCATATTTTATCATGAATTAAACTCCATATATTGGTTACTACCTATATATGTATGTAAATGTATATAAATACAGGAATATATAGTATAATAAGTAATAAAACTAAAAGTAAAAAATAAAAAAAACTCCATGAATGTGTATGCAATACATGAGAAAAAAAAATTTCCATAATTATAATAAAAATTCAAATTAATTGCAAATTGTATTTATTGAAACACGATATGTGTATCTACATACATACATACATATATGTACATACCTACCACCTTTCATACGTGTAACGTAAATATATCTAATACTAAAAAAAAAATGTGCAATAAATTGCAACAATATTTCATTAAAATATGTATAACGTAATCAATCGCGTCGACCAAATGAAAGTAAATACGTAAATATGTAGGTACATACTATGTAATTTTGTTTTGTGTTTTATTCATTGTAAATGAATTACAAAACTGTAATTACATTAAGTAAATTATTGAAAGAATGCTGTTTCATTCAACTAGATGTTTAACAACGTGAACGTATTTAGTGCAAAAGAAATACGGATCAGGAAGTTTTCAATCAAGGCAATTTAACAATAATATAGATTATTACATATCCTTTTAAGTAAAATATACTTAAAAAAAATGTATCTTTTACAATTTTCATAAAAAATTTACTTACCTATTGAAATACCAATTAAGAAAATTAAAATACTAGAAAAATCCATATTTATTGTTTTTTTTTTTTTTTACTTTTTAATTTATTTTCACTTTTTCAAATTTTTCTTTTTTTATATTTTTGTTCCTCTTTTACGCGAATAATCCTTTTTTATCACAATCTTAAGATTTTGAGTAATCACAGGTAAAAATTGATTATTATTTTTTCTATTTTTTTTTTCTAAATATACATAAATAATTTATGTATGTACACCGTAGCACGGTTGGTATTAAACTGAAACTTAAAATTTAATATTTTGTGGTGCCCATGGCAATGTCTTTACATTTTATGAATCGCGCCAGTTCATATGAATTAATATGAAAAAAAAAAACAAAAATAAAAAGATACAAAATAAAAGATACTATACAGATATGTGTATTTATATACAATATATTATAAAAAAAGTTAATAATATTTTTTTTCTCCTAAGTTTGGATAAAAATCTACTACTTTTCAATCGTCGCGCGAACTTATTATAAACTTAACTTCAATATTTCGAGTTATTGTATATTTGTGTGTTGTACAAATTAATGATATTTTTCATTTATAATGTAAAAAAAACCGTAATGTACGTGAATAGGTAAGAGTATGTACATTCAAATATTGCAAAATTAAATAAATAATTTTTTGTTTTACTATAAAACTCCTTCAGTGCACCTATTATTTATTTTAGATATATAAAGTATGTATGTGCATACAATGTACATGTGTAACATTTTGTATGGACAATGAGTATTATACCAATTTTGAATTGAAATTACCTTTTTTTTGCAATTTTCTTTTTCTTCATGTATGGTTTCGTATTTATAAAAAAAAAAAAGAGGAATTTATTGTCGTGACAAGAGCTTCTTAAAAGTGAAAGCTTTTCTTTCCTCACAAAAACATACATACATATATTGTTACATTATTATGTTGATAATTAAATTCTGGATGAAATAATGTTAAGAAGATTCGAAAAAAAAGTGATAGTTTAACATTGTTGAAAAGTTAAACGAATTTATTTGCAAATAACGTTTGTGTTGGTGTTATGTTAAAAAAGATTATTTTATTTATTTAACTTTTGCCAGCGTCGATCGTTGATGTTTGATATTTAAACATTTTAGATTGAAAAAAAAAAAAAACTTAAAAATTTATAATTGTAAAACTCAACCACAAATATCTATTTTGGCTTCAATTTGGGAGGCTCTATTGAAAATTTTCAATTTAACTTTTTAAGTCGTATCTTACAACCCTTGTAACTAAAAGCTCATCTATTATAATATATTGTACACCTTATGTTCTCGACTTAACTTAATTAATTAACTTAAAGTAAAAAAAACTTAATTAATTAACTTAAAGTAAAAAAAATATCTTCAGAAATATTTAAAAACATTTTCACCAATTTCTCTATGGCACCCATAAAAAATATCCATAGAAATTTTGCAAAACATGTATCAGTAATGTTTTAAGGCTTATAGTTGCATTTATGTACTTTGGATCTTTTCCATAAAATTTCATGAACAAATATTTAAAAAAAAAGAAAAAACACAATGAACTTTCACTTTTTTTTTGAGAAATCGAGTGATAGAGAAGAAGGAAAATCCCTTTTTTTAAAAAAAATTTCGAAGTGTACTCAACGACGAGTTTTTTCTTTTTTGAATTTATATGTTTTCTGTTTAACATCAAACCTACCACAATTGGTCTAAATAGCCCATTTACATTCTTTTATATAGGTTTTTCTTTAGAGGTTTTTCTGTAGAGGTTTCTATAAAAAGTAACTAAATTGAAATTTTGTTGTTGTTTGTTTTGATATAGCAATTTTATTACATACATTTATAGTTGAGCCAAATTAGTTTTACATATAGTTATGGGTCACAACGTATAGAGTCATAGAGATAATATCCCTTTGCTGCACTTTTGATTAGCATAGCATTGAAGTGTGTAAAATGGAAAAAAGAAGAGAAAGAGGTTATTCAGAAAAAAAAAAGAAAATATTGATAAATTGTTTTGTTCTACGCATTAAAAGAGAGAGGAAGTACACAAGTTTAAAGAGCGTTTCACAATTTGAGAACTCCATTTATAAAGGATTAACCAAATTTCAAGGTGCGTTTAGGATGTGCGTTTAGATACAATTCATTAATTTTTCAGAATACCTAGTATTCTTGGAAAAAATAAAAATATATGCATATTATAATTTTATTAGTTTACAAGATAATTTTATAAATTATATGAACAAAAACTTTTTCAATCTATCTACATATCTTCTTGGCACTACAACACATCCTTAACCCTTGACCGTCTCAAAGTTAATTTGAGATTTCGTGACCATTTTTCTTAGTATATTAAAAAGAAAAACTACATAATATGTGAAAATTAAGTATACTAAGCCATAGATTGAAATTTTACCATTTATTTGACACCACAAAGTTTTTTCCATTAATTTGTAAGTAATATACATATATCTAAAACAATATTCAATACATTATTTCAAAAACCTCACAATAATATGTATATTTTATTTTTTTCAAATCAATAAAAATTCTATAAAGTTATTCACCTTTCTTTAGATTTAGGCCATCTGAAAATAATAGAGATTAAAAAAAAAAAAGTTAAAATTTAACATGATTAGTTGCACACACACAAAAAAAAGGTATATACATAATTTACTTTTTTCTTATTATTATTTTTTTTAAATATCAATTCAACTACATACCTATATAGTACGTCTTACGAAGATAGTTTTTATGATATTAGATATCATTCATACTATAGAAAACTCATTCGATTTCAAAACCATTCGCATCCAATTAATCTATATTGAATGATAGACAATCAAATAATAAAAATTAAATGATCTATGATCTAATTTGGTGTTGTACACACCTTTACATTTTATATTAATCACAGGTATACCTAAAATTTATAGTTTTTTATTCCTACTTATAAGTTGATTAACAAGACAGTTAGTCTTTAAAAATAAAAAATAAAACATGATAATAGTAAATTTAAAAAAAAAAATAACTTAACTCAAGTTAAATATATTATTTACCTTATAACTTACCTACAAAAACGTCTACAAAATCATGTATTTTTGGTCAATGGTCTGTGATAAGTAGACATTCGTTTTATAATAGCATTTTTTTCTTGAGTTTTTAATTTTTGAGAATTGCCATTGGCTATATATGAATTCAACATTATGTAGGTACAGTTGTAATTCTTGTATCTCTTGGGTATTAAAATGTATACAGAAAGTAGCTTAATTTATGATCATAACCAGCATTTATACGTAAAAATTGGTAATAATGGCAATTTACTGTTTTTTAGTTGATTTTTTTTTTTTTTTTGCAATTTCAGACATTTAAATGCCTACATGTTTTTTATATAAAGAAAAAAATGCCAGACTAACATTCACTTTCAATTTAATTAATTCGATTGGTGTACGTGTACATTATATTCTTTATTTAAACAAAAATCAGTGTCATAATTAAGACATGCTTAAAACAAAAGAATGCTTTTTATTGAACAGGCAAAAATGTCATTGAAAAACAAATAATTGAAATATGTTTAACTGCATGTAAATACCTAATTAAATTCATTTTATTAACAAAAACAAAATATGTACTTCTTTTTTATTTTTCTTTGCAAAAAAAAAAAAAAACAATATAGATTTTATTTTATCGAAAACGAAAGTATTATCGCGGGTGTGCTAAAAACCTATTCATAGAAAAAAACAGGTCCTGAAAATTTTACTAAAAATAACTTTTAATATCGAAAACACATTTGTGGGAAGAAAAAGTATTTAAAAGTGAAAGAAAGACATATATTTGTATGTAGTTTGAGAAGAGTTTCCGAGAACCAAATACTCTGGAAGAAGAAGCTACAAGCGACCATGGCTCTATTTGGATCGTAGACCCATTGAAGAAGAAAAAGAAAAGTTAGTGTACACTCATTAAAAAAACCTGTAAATTTGAGTGAGTACTACAAATTTTCTAAAACTAAATTGTGATTGTCAATCGACAGGAAAAAGTTCTTTTTTCGTGTCAATGTAGTCCAAACCTATTATTTAATCCTCTTATTATAATGATGTTTTCTTTTGCCAATAAACTATTATATTGTTCCAGGAAATCGTTATTTACAAAAAATAACCCACTTTAGCTTTCAACATCTCAGTTCATATGATAAAGGAAATGAAACACACTTAAGTAAAGTTTAAAGATTATAAAGAAATTTATTGAAGAACATAAAAAAAATTAAACAAAAAAAAATATTTTATTATTTTCTGTTTCATAATAATAAATTAGTAGAAAATATTGTTACAAGAAAAGTAAGTGAAATAACCAAGAACACATAAAAAAAAGATTGAAAGACAGTACTCATTATTCATTAATGCAGAAAATTTGTTACATTAAAGTTTACCTATACAGACTTATATTTCAAAGACAACGGAAATAAAAATAAAAGTAAAAGTGATGCTAAAAAGTATAAAGATATTGATAGAAATTAATATATTGAACAAATTAGAAAATAATTTTGTGAATATTGAAGAGTCGAAGACAAAGTGAAGATAAAAAAAGTTGAGATTGAAAAAAGTTTGATTTTAAAAACAAATTAGATACGAAAAATATCTGAGAAAACAATTAAAGAAAGAAATCATTAGAAATGAAAAATAACAGTATATAGTATTTATAAAAACAAACAGAAAATTTAAAAAGAACTTAAATAAGTAGAATAAAAAAAGTGGAAGATATAAAGTATTTTTTATTGGATTTACGAAGTTTCGAAGTTTTTAAACAATCCAGAAGTGAAGTGTAAGTGTTAAAAATTTTTGAAAAAAGTATTGTGAAATTATAGGTGTAGATAAATTTAATATAAAGAGGATTGTAAGAAATGAAAAAGACTTTTTTTTTTGAACAAAGATAGTTTAGAAAAGATAGATAGAAAAGTCTTAAAGAATAGCAAAAAACAGAGATTAAGAATCCAAAAGTTTTTTATGATCTAAATTTTAAAATTGAAATAAGAAAAAGAAAAATTGTAAGAGATTTTAAATGAAAGAAACATGCTAATGCAAAATGCGAATCAAAAAAATAGTGGAAGAAAGAATAGAAAATGTAAACTTAGCTAAGAAAAAAATTAAAATTTGAAAATTAGGAAAAATGAGAAAAAGTTTGGAGTTTATAAATAAAAAACACCTATTTTAGAAAGAAAAAAGATTTTTGACTAAAAATTAGAGTGTTTAAAAAGATACATATAGCTTATATTGCGCTTTAATAGTAGAAAAAATTTAAAAAAAAAATTGAAAAAACTAAAAAGAAAGATTTATGTGTATCAGAAAATTAAAGTAAAAGAGTACAGTAAAAAATAAAAAAAAATTAATCTACGAAAAATCTATAAACTAAAGTAACTATAGAGTATAGTACTTAGTTGAATATAATAGCAATAAAGAGACTTTAAGTTGAAAAGAGGAGCGTAGAACAAAAAAAAAAGATAAAATTGAAAATTGGAGAAGTGTTCAAGTACTATAATAAAGAAGATACATGAAAATAACGTTAAAAATAAAAGTTAAGTTAAGTTAAAAAAAAAGTTCAAGAAAATGTAGTGAAATTTAGATGAAAAATATCTTTAAAAAATATGAAAATTTATAGAATTGAAAAAAATTAACGAGAAATAAAAGTTTCAAGTTTAAAAGAAAAATTAGATTAAAAAGGAATTCAAAAGTGTAAAAAAGTTTTATAGAATGTGCCGAAAATGTTCCAAATGTATAATTCTACAAGAAGTTCAAAGAGCACGAATAAGAAATAAAATTCAGGAAATTCAGACTTCGGAAAAAATTTAAAAATATATGTATGTATGTGTAATAAAATAGAGTAAAAAAGTTTACTTTGAGAAGAAAAATAAGCCAAAGTTGAAAAATGACTTGAGAAAGTGAAAAAAGTTCAAGTAAAAATAAAGTCTTATTAGAAAAATGATTTTGAAAAAAAAAAATAAGAAAGTTTAAAAAGAGAAATAAAGATCGAGGGCAATATTATACTTTGTCTTGAAAAATACTACTTCTGCTACATTAGCAATATTTACAAACAGAGAGATGCAAAAAGCATTTGTTGAGACAAAGTTTGCTTTTGCCAAAATTGAAAAATTTAAAAATGTGAGATGAAGTAGAAAAAACTGATTATAGAGATATGGAAATTGAAAAATAGTTTGAAAAAAAAAATAGCAAAGAAGAAAGAAAAAGTGAAAATTTGAATAGAAAAAATGAAAATTTGATATAATAAAGGACCTAATATTGAGTTGAGTTGAGGAAAAAGAAAAACTTTAGATTAAGACAAAAAATAAAGCCAGAAAGTGAATAAGACGAACATGGAAAAAGGTAAAGAATATGAGAAATAAGAAAAAATGAAAACTAAAAGACTAAAAGAATAAGTAAGAGAAATATGGATGAAAATGGATAGTGAAGAAAACCATATAAGGGCAAAGATTGAAAACCATAGTGCATTAAAAGAACGTTAGTTCTTTATATGTACTATGTTGAAAACTAAGAAAACGAAAAAAAGAAGAAGGTTTAAAAAGTGAAAGATGAAAGGAGGAAAAAAGAAATAAAAAATAAAACACTAAAAGAATCTAAAACATCAGTGAGAAAAATTTAAAATAACAAAGATCAAAAAAGGAAATAACAAACAAAAATGCTGAAGAGAGTTGAAAAGGTAAATGTTGAAAAAAAGTAAAAATATAGAGGAAAGTTTGACAAAAAAAGAGAGAGAAAAAGTAGATCAAGAAATGGAATGGTACATATGAAGAAAAGAAAACGAATAAAAAGACAAAGATGGTTACTAAATAGTGAAAAGAAAGTACTACAAAAACTTCTAACGAAGCGAAAATAGATAAGGTAATTTTAAGAAAGGAAATAAAAAACATACATGAGAGAGAAAAAAGAAAGTGTAAAGTAGAGTCGAGAAATAGCGAAAATAAAGAAAAAAACTTTCGTTCTAGAAAGAGAGTAAAAAGTAACTAGGTTTTATGCATATACATTTATTATGTAACGTACAGAATTATACCAGTAGTAGTAAGAGAAAATTTAACAAACAAGTGATAAAGTAGTTAAGAATAAAAGAAAAATAGAATAAAATATTGAAAAAATTACAGATAAATATGTACAAAAGATTACAGAAGAAAAATATTGACAGAAATGAAAATAAAGAATAATTAAAAAATTAAAGACAATATTGAAAATGAAAATCTTTGCATTTCGAGAAAATAAATTTCAATAGAAAGAAAAGAAAAGATATTTTTCTAAATTTTTCAAATTAATCTTTTCCAAAAAATCATAGTGATGAAAATGTCACAAAACAAGTTAATTGTTCTTTGAAAACTTGTTCATAGACCTGATAAATAGTCAGTGTTAATGGAAAGTTAAAAATTGAAAATATAGTTTGGCACAAATATTTTTAAACAGACATGAAAAATTGAATGCAATCATTCTAAAAATTAACATAATGTATGTAGCTACTAGCTAGAAGAAACATACGGATTGTTAGGAAAATACAGCAAATAGAGAAAAGATTAGAGAAGAAAATTTAACAAACAACAGAAGTAAAGTAAATGAAGTAGAAATAACGAAAATTCTGTTTGAAAGTTGAATAAGATAAAAGAGAAAAAAAAAAGAATTTTGAAGTGATAATATTAAAAATAAGTCAGTAAATGGAAATTATACGAAAAATTTTAATTAATTTGAAAAATTTAAAGTAAAAGAGGTAAAAGTTTAAAACGAAAGTCGAAAAAAAAATGAAAAAACTAAGAATGATTTTATGAAAGTTAAAAGTGGAAAAGAAACAGAAGGAAATAAGCTTGTAGATATTTTTTTTCGAAAAATTTTACATGCATTTGTATAGTTTCAACAAAATATGTACTTATACCTTACCTTCAACAAAACTTGGGCTATGAAGAAAATGCATTGTTTTATGCACTGAAAATATCTCATAGTAATGCTTCAGATCACCATTGAATTTTTTCAATTTTAATGAAAATCTGAAGAATTATTAAAACCATCATTACATTATTCCCATGTGTGCTTTTTACATTACATTTCAATTACTAAAAACATACATACATTTTATGTTATTTTGTTATTATGTACTGTTTTGTGTTCAAAAAACCTAAATGCAGTAAAAATAATTATTTCTGTTAGTAAAGTTTTAAATTAAAGAACCATGCAAAATTTTATTGGAACTGGAATCCAATCATATTGGATGGAACTTTATAAATATAAATGTAATTCATGTGATGTTAATTAAAAAACTTCGATTGTATCAATTCAAAAATTTACAGTTTTGCTAAAGTGATTTTAATTAACATCACATGAACTACAATACATAATTTAAAAGTTTCATCCAACTTTACTATATGACTCTGCTTCCATATACACTTTGTGCGGTTCCCTTTGATCAAAACAAAAACATAAAAATTTTATTTCTAAGACCAATTTATTCAAAATTTATTTTATACAATAATATTTGAATTTGTGTATCTCTAACTCGCTTTTGTTGTATAAATGAATCATGAAAGAAGAGCTTTTAGAATCAGAATGATATTCTCACTCAGAAAAATATATGAAAATAGAAAAAATGGCAATAAAAAAGTGTCAGATAGTGAAGTTGAATTGATTATATATTCGTATAACATAACCATTAAATTATCTCAAATAGAAAAGCTCATAGAATTAATGTATTTTTAAAATATATCTCATAATTTTTAGAAAACTTAAAAGTCGATAAAATTGGAATAGAGTTTTGAATTTTTATTTGTACTTTTAACACTTTGATGAAATTTTCAAGCCTTTGAAGTAGAAAATATAAAAAAGAAGTAGTAAAATTGATAAAAAGAATTTTAAATTAGAAATAATTGGAATTAGAATAGAATTTTGTATTTCGAGTACGTGGTAGAGGATTAGATCCCAAAGAAAATCGAAGTATAAATAACTATAAGTTTATAACTACATTAATTTTGAATATTTTTTCAGTTTCTGCATGCGAAAAAAAACTACAAAATAAAGTCATTATAACAGTAAAACACATCAAATACAGATAAGAAGAAAAAAATTATACATATAAAATTTAAGAAAAACTTACAAGTTCCAGATAAAAGTGAAAAAATGAAATAAAAGAGAAAATCTATTTTTATATTCAAACTACGTATTCAGAATAAGAAAAAAATAGAAAAATGTCCGGTAAGAAGAGAGAGAAAAAAAGTATAAAAAAATATGTACAAAAGATGAAAGTAGAAATCAAGCTAAAGTTGAAGAAAAAAATAGTTTAAAAATAAAAATAAAAGAAAAACATAGTGAATAGAATAAAAAAAGATGATACTTTACACAATATTTACAACAATTTGAAAAACAAAAAAATTAATAAAAATTTCTTAAATTCTATGAGAAATAAAAAATATTAAGAAATCTATTTAAATTACATACATACATACTACCTAGGATATTATGTTTTTAATTTCGAAATTTTATAAAACAGAAAATAATAAAATGGCTACTATACCTACAGCACAGAATTTAAATTCAGAACATAAAAATAAAAATTTTTGTTTTTCAAAAAATAATTGTAACAAAATTAAGAAAATCAAATTTAAAAAAAAAAAAAACATATATTAAAAATAATTATCAGTCCTAGAGTTTAATACTCCTTTAGAAATGAGTATGTATAACGTTTTATTTGTTTTTTATATTTTTTGTTTTTTTGTGCCAGTCAACTCGTTTCAAATATATCCTTTTTGTATTTGTGTCCGCTTTTCATTTTATACTTTCAATTTTGTCAAATTGATCACACATATTTTAAATAAATGGCCTAAATTAAATTGTATTTGTTACTTAAAAAAATTACTCCTCCTTCTATAAATTTATTATTTTTTGTTTGTTTTAAAAAATTGAAAAAAAAAAAATGTCTAATGTTTTTTATCATCTGCTTCTTTGTACCAATCCTCACAACCAGGTACATTTTCTGGTGCATCGCATCTTTCTGTTTCTTCATTATATACTTCACCAATTTGACAACCTAAATCTCTTGGATCAACACCATTTAAACAAACATAGAATTTTTGACAATCTGATGGATGAGCATATTTTGGATGTGCTACAGCTTGACCTGATGCATCAGTTTTAGCATGTTTAGGACATTCAAAACCATCACTTAATTTTTCTGTTTGCAAAAAAAAAAAAAAAAAACAATAATAATAATTTTAAAAAGAAAGTTTTTTTAAAAAAAAAAAAAAATGGTAATGTCTTACTATCATTAGCTACACATCCTTGTCTTCCAGCTGAATCTGGCCAAACACATGTTCCGGAATATTCATCAAAATGTAATCCTGTTGTGCATTTAATTTCAATTGATTCACCATCAATACAATTAAAGAATATATTACAAACTGATGGATCAGGATGTGCGAAAAATCCATTCTTTCTTGGACAATTAGGATTCTTTGGTTGTGGTGGTTCTATTTGAAAATATTAAAAAATAAATTCAATTATTTTGAAAGGGGAAAAAAACAGCCGAAACTTACGAAGTTCAATTCTATCACCGCAATCAACATTAAATGGTTGATCACATTTATTTATTTTACGAATTAGTGGATCGAATACTAAACCATCTGGACATAATTTTTGTTTTGCTACACCATCAACACATTCATAAAATTTATCACATTGAATAGGATCTTCATATTGACCATCTTTGGCAGGACATTGAAATGCTTTTTGGGCATCTGAAATTAAAAATAAACAAAAAACAAACATTAAATAAAAATACAAAGTAAGAACAAAAGTTATAAAAAAAAATATATATTAGTATTGAAAATTCATTATTTAATTGTTATAGGACGTAGATGTATTTAAAAAGAAAGATTTTCAGGTTTTTTAATAACATATCGTTTATTTATCTCGTTTATGTATCTCTTAATTCAAGAATTTTTCAACTTTTGTCTAAAAAAACTTTTAGTATTCACCCTATACTTTTTGTGTAGATACTTTCAATGCAATAATAAAAATTAACTGAATTTATTTTTTATTATCTTTTTTATTTTTTTCCAATTTATTTAGTACCATACAGAATGCCAGAATGTATGTACATTGTACATACCATATATTATGTAGTGCTGCTGAAATAAATTAGCAGAAAGAAGGTTAATTTATAACTTTTCACTTCATTTGACCTAATTCACTTTTATTTATATGTACTTAAACTCGTATCATATTTTTCTTTAATTTCTATTTTTCATTCTACTTCATTTACATCCTGAATATGCTTTAACTGCTTTAACTATGCTTAGCATTTACATTTTAAAGCGTGACATAAGAGAACGGTATACATGTATAATGGATACAGCATTTCAATATTAAAAGAAGCATATCAATTGCGAAATTTAATTTCACCATAAAAAACATAAAATTGTATTTTGTTTCTTAGCATAATACTTTTATTTTTATTTATATTTTCTTTTGTAAAATCATCTGCTCAAATGTAATAAATAATGCACACAAGTTATACATTTGAATAAAATGGATATATTTTGAAATTTATATAAATACAAACTAGTTTCATCTTTGTTTTTTTTAATGTGATATTTCTTAATTTATAAAATTGCCAATGTATACCGTGCCGTGACTGTGACAAAAAGGTAAAAACAAAATATATACATATATTAAAGAATGAAAGAAGATAAATATTAAATTAATGTTCACGCGAATAGCATTTGAATATTAAAATAATAAAAAAAACTGACTATCTATATATGTATATATTTTAAGTTTTTTTTTTTTTGTCGTTCATTTTGTCTACAGCATAACATTTAATAAACTTTAAAATTTTTAAATTGCTGCAACTACCTATACTTTTTAGAAAGTTGCTCAGACAACTTAATCGTATCGTACAGTATAATGATGGTGTAATATAATATTACTCATTTCAAACAAAATTCATACTTTTTCATATATGTATGTATGTATTTATATACTAATATAAAATTGCCACAAAATTCAAGTATTAAAAGGTGGATTAAAATTTAAAGAAACTAAAATATTGACGAAAAAAAATATATCTTAAAATTATTATTAATTTTCCTTTTCCATATTTTTTTTTTCAAAGTTTTTTTTCTTTTCTTTTTTTTGTTCAATAAGTCAAATGTGGCCATTAAATTCAATTTGATTTTTTTCTTCTTTTCAACACACTTCATAAACAGATTTCACTTTCATAAATATTGTCATATATATATTTTTTTATTATATACAGATATCCATACTTATTGACAAATTTATTAAGCAATCAATAATCATTATGGAATATATTACATATGCACTTTTTTTTTTTTTTTTGTCGCAAAAAACAATTTGTATTTTTTGTTATACTTATATATACGTTACTAAAATTAATTCATGTTTGATTTTTGAATAATTGATATAGTATGTAGTATGTACATGTAAGGTACATAGAAAAGGAAAAAAAAATTTGAAAAACGAAAGATTTAAGCGAGAAACTTTATAACATATTCGTACCTAATTCATAATATTGAAGCATAAAAACGAAAAAAAATAAAAAAACTTGTAAAGAAGGGTTTGGATATTTAATTGATAGAACTTTTTTTTTTAATTTTTTAATTGCTGCATACAAAAATTTAAGGTATTATTTGCTGTTTTCTCGTTTGTTTTAAAATCTGATGTGGACCATGACCTACTAAAGGTGCATTTAATATTTTTTCATATTACATATTACATGTACGAGTACAACTATAGGTACAGTTTCGTATGAAATTTAAACCAGCCGATCGTCGATAAGGATTGTATTACGGGGATTAATTCTGATATTCTAATATTGTGATATGTAGCTTGATTGCAACTTGAAGCTCAGTGAGTTTGAAAGAATATAAAAACTCAAAATTTCATAGTCGAAAGATCACTTTGATCATTGATTTGTCAAAGATTTTCTTTTAATAAGGATTAGAGACAAAAATATATACATAATATGATTTTGAGATTATAAAATTGAATGATTTAATTTGAAAAATATATTGTTTCATGACCTATACAAGTTTTATAAGCTGGCAAATTCTATAAACGCATTAAACATATTTCATCAATTATCAACAACATCAACATCAATTACATAACTCATATTTTCATGTAATAAAAGATTGAAAGCATTGAAAATTGGAAAATGCTTGCTAAATCCTCGTAGGAATAAAAATTGGGAAACATTGTAAAGTTTAAAAAATTTCAAACTAGAGTAGAATTTAATTTAGTGAAACAAAATGTAGAAATACAAAAATTATAACACCACTTGTGTATCTCAATCACAAAAATTGTTTAAAAATATTTCTATAATTTCAAATCTCTGTCAGTAGTTTTTGTTTTGTTCTTCTAAATTCAAAATACAAAATAACCTTTATAGTCTATTGTAAAATTTTTAATGTTTATTAATTCTGTTCTCTCACTTTGTCTTTTAAATGCAATTTACGATTACATTTCAATATAATTTACTTTTTAGAAACATTTAAATGTTTTTCAGTACATAAATCTATCTATAGGTGTTTAAATTCACAACACATAAAACAATTTGTAATATGAATAAAAAGAACTATGTAAAAGTTCATGTAGGTTAGTTGAAGTTATTTTTATTGAATAACTTGGGCGTGTCAAGTAAAATGTGAAAGGTGTGTAAATTATTCATAACTTATTCAGTTTGTGTGCTTACTTTATTATACAAAAAAAAATAAATAAATTGGAATTCTTTATTCGAATTCTGTTTGTCTATTGTTTTATGTTTTAAAATTCATTGAATTAATTTTCGTAAAAATATTCAACTTCTTATAACAAACAGTTACATATTCTTGGAAAAAAAAGTCAATTGAAAAAATCTGCGAAATTTTAGGCTTTTAATTTAAGAATGACAGCAAATAACTTATTATTATTTTTTTTGGTTAACCTCACGTTGTATCTACTACTGAAAAACAATTATTGTGTATCGGACAGAGTGACTTTAGAGAAGAAAAAAATACATGTAACATACATATGCATGTACATAAAATTTCACTGTCAATTTCGGCTTATTTAATTAGTATTTCAAATTTTCAGTTCAATTGTGCTTAAAGTACTTTGTTTCAGAAATAGGAGGATTTTGTCTTTTTTTATTTGCATACCTAATTTAAAAAGTGTAAACTGATTATCAGCTTCTTAGAAGCAATTCAAGAAGGTGGAAAATCTTTTTCTAAACTCCTAAATTACAAGTTTTTCTAAATTTACATATTTGAAATCTTTGCGAACAAAAATATGATTTTAAAATAAAATTTTACTTTTAGTAATTTTGACCCTTTAAAACCCAAAATAAAAGTCTTAGATTATTACGGTATAATGAAAATTTATTTATTTACTTTTTCTTTTTTTGTATTAAATAAATTGGAATTGTCTAATTTTCTTTTTTATTGTGTAAATTACAAAAATAAATTTATGAACGGCTTATATTTTACAAGTTTATTTGATAATGAAGGCAACATTTCATGGAAAATAAATTAATAAAAGTGACAGTGAAAGTATTAAAGGTGTGTTGTTTTTTGTGCATAATTAGTATTTTTTTTTTTTTCAACAATATACTAAATTTAAAAAATGAATTATTAAAGTATGAACCTTGATTTTGTATAAAATTATAATAAATCACTTTCACGAAATTAATTTCCAGTTTGAATTTAAAATTTTCTTTTTTCTCATTTTAATTCAAAATAATCTAAATTTAAAAGTAACTATAAAAGCCAAGTTTTTTAAGTGCGTTTCGTATAAAAAAAAATTAAATAATCATGTTATACAGGAAATAATTTTTTTGTATCATACAAATAAATTAGCATATTTTGCAATAAAATTTCATTTAAAATGTAATGCAATAATGTTTTTTTTTCCAATTTTTTTTTTTTTAGTTTCACTTTTAACGTAACACAACTTTTACATCTTTCGATCTTTCTATAATAACAGTAAATAAAATGTTCATGTGGAAACTTGAAAATTATAGGTACGTCAAGTGCGTTTACACTAAACGTATATGTTACATATTAATTAGCATTTTTAAATATAAATTACATACTACTCTTATATTTTAAAAAAGTAAATTGTAAAGATAGATTTCAAAATTAAAAGAGAATAAAATAAAGAAACTAAAAGAAATGTTATATAAAAATATATTAAAAAACAAGTTAAAAATCAACCTAAAGTAGAAAAAAAATTTTTTTTTTGAGTAAAAAAGTAAAAAAAAAAAAAATAAATCACTCACTTGTTGAAACCGCAAGAAGCATAGAAATGGCACATAACACAAACTTTCTCATGATGTTGATTTTCCAATTAAAATTGTGTATATGAGTATATGTAATGGAAGATTATTTTTTTTCCTCTCCTTTTATATGAATTACGTGAATTAATGTAAATTAAATGCTTTTCCTTCTACAGCACATTAAAACTGACTTTTTTTTTTATATGTGAAACACAAATTTATTACAACAGTGCGCCGCTAATAAACAAAACAAGATTTTTACTTTATTTCTTATTTTTTATTTAAATTTTTTTTTTTAATAGATAAATTGTTAATTAAGGAAAAAAAGTTTTAAAAGACACTAACTTTTTTTTGCAAAAAAAAAAAAAAAAAAAAAAACAAGAAAAACAGAAATTAAACTAAGCGAAAATAAAGCTTTTTTTTGAGAAAAAAGTGTGGAAAAATAGTAAAGAAATTCGAAAAAAGAAAAAAAAAGAATCGAGAGAAAAAAAAAGGAAAGTAATTTAAATTTTATTTTAATAAGTTATCTTTTTTTTATTATTTTTTATTTACTTATTTCTTTTATTTTTAAATATAAAATTTATCTTATGAAAAAACAAGACTACAACTAAACTGTTTGATGGTTTTACTTAAACTACAACGTTCTGTGTTACGACTCTCACTTTTGAAGACTCCCTTCTTCTTTTTCTTCAGTTATATTGCATACTAAGTTTTTTCTTGTTTTATTTTTGTATTTTTGTAATTTTTATATTTAAAAAGTCTTCTTTAGGTCACGTTTTGTGGTATTTTCATCATCGTCATAATAATATTAATCAATTACATATTATCATTTTACATATATATATACATACATACATTTACCATTATCATCATCATCATCTGCCATCATCCCAACTACCATTTTTAATTTATTTCACTGTATCTGTATGTAAATGGTAAGCATTGATTATGGGTTAAATGTGAAAAAAAAATAGAAAATATTAAAAAAAAGCAACAGCAACAAATTTTTCTTAATTATTGATTTAATAGAAATCAAAGATAATTCATTTGGATAATCGAACTTTACGTGCCTCATTATGCATTATACAAAAAATGATATCATCTGTGTTTGACTTTTAAAATTTATCTTTTTATTCGCAAAAATGATACCTTAAAAACGTATAGCTATAGATAATTTTAAAAAGATTCATTGATATTTTTTTAGAAAAAAAAGAAGAAAAATTTGAACAATTGTAAAACGTTATAATTTATACGTGGGTTGCATCCTACATATGCCACTTTCAATCTGCATCTAAAATAACATTAAATTAAATTTATATATTTGAATGAAAGATGACGTATTTACATGATTTTGTAAAATCTAATACATATAATGTTAGAGGTGTTCAAAGTGGATAATATTTAATATTCAATTTTTTTTAACATAAAAAAAAGATATAAATGTATACAATTATACATACATATCTATATTTTTTTCTACAATACAATATTATAAATGTATGGAATTCATGAATATCACAACATGTTTACATTTAGCGAGAAATGTCGAAGTGCATTTCAAAGTCAATGCAATACATTCTTGTGTAACGGAAAATATTGTATAGTGTAAATTTACAATTCATATGTAAAATATGCAAATTTTTTTTTTCTTTCTTTTACACTAATTTATTTCCGGATTGTAATAAAAAATGCAATTAGGAAAAAGATACATATATACATTTTATTGGAGTATAAAAAGAAGTGAATGTTTTATCGGCATTCAACCGATGAATTTTAATTTATTTTTTTTCCCTCGTGTTACATTTTATTTTTAACATTTGTTTGTTTTTGTGCGAACTTTTTTGTATTTTTCATGGTAAATTAGCATAATAACCATATTATTTTTTTTAAAAATACGTCAACGTAACTTAAATTGTAAATTCTATGAGGATTTATTTCATATTATTGGTTTTTTTTTTTTTTTTTTTTGTCAGATTTCTAGGAAATCTCAAATGGTACATTTTTAATCTACGTTTTGTTAAGGGTTCTCATCTACGATCATATCGATTTCCTTCTCTGTTAGCACTACGTTATTGTTACAACTTTAATAATGAACTGTAGTAGTACCTACCAACAGAAAACAATAAAAAAAGCTTATAAAGTAACATTTAGCGTGAAATAAGAAGTCAAATGTGTATCTATGTTTTTCAAAAAAGAGTAAAAAAAAAGTTTTAAGGGTAAACATTTTGATTAAAAATGCCTATAAGGAATAAAAATATACATAAGTTTAGTAATTGCAATTAAGTGAGAAAATAAGGTGAATTTCTGATAATTTTCGAATATACACACTGCCTCTCCTCTGTCATTTGAAAACATGTCAATCTTTATTAATAAATACACAATTTGAAATAAATAAAATATTTAAAAAATATTTATGTTTAAAAAAGTTCAGATTCTAATGCTTTTTTGGAAGAATTTCTTTTCTACTATAATTCATTTTTTCCTACTTTTCTTTCTTACATTAAAAAGGACATTATCATATTTAAGCAAGATATTATACAAATCGCATGAATACACTTTATATTGATTACAAAATTAATGAATTCTCAAATTTTTACCTTCATTTTTTTAAAATAATAATTTAAAAAAATGTTCTCATTACCAATACACTGCCAGGCACACAATCATGAACGTTGTAATTAATTGTTGTAATTTTTATACTCTAATGATTTCAATGATTTCATTACAAAATAACAAGTAAATTATTTACAAAAATAAAGATTTATATATTTCAATTTCAGCAATGAAGAAAAAGTGCAATTTTTGAAGAATTATTTGAAAACAAAAACCTTACTTTTATGAGAAAAATAACTTTTCGATAAAACGAGTAAAGATTGCAAAAATGTGTTTGATTTTTTGAAAATTAATTAATTATTTATTTTTAGATTTTTACGAAATAGCAAAAACAAAAAAAAACATTGAATAATAATAACAAACAAAACGTGCCAGTTAATAAATTATTTCAAAAATTTGAAATCGTAAGAGTTTAAAAAAAAACAAAAAAAAACGTTTTTTTTTATTATAAATAAAAAAAAAAAGATAAAAAAGATAGATACTAAATTAATAATAAGAAAAACTTTTACTTTCTTTGAACTCTGTTATCTTTTTATTCAAATTAAAAAAAAAAAAGAAAATAAAAACCATCCGAAAATTTAAACGTTTTAAGTTTTTGAAATCAACTTTTAGGAACCTTGAAACAGGAGGAAAAAATTGCAAATTATACCTAAAAGCTGTTTAAATATCGAACAACATTTTACTTTCACATTTATACGTGCATGCGTTAAATAAGTATCTTAACATCAGGCTTGTTTTAATATGTATTTAGTTGTTTTTTCTGTCTTTGTTTTGTAAAAGAAAAAAATTAAGAGTTTATTATAAATAAAAAAAAAAAGATAAAAAAGATAGATACTAAATTAATAATAAGAAAAACTTTTACTTTCTTTGAACTCTGTTATCTTTTTATTCAAATTAAAAAAAAAAAAGAAAATAAAAACCATCCGAAAATTTAAACGTTTTAAGTTTTTGAAATCAACTTTTAGGAACCTTGAAACAGGAGGAAAAAATTGCAAATTATACCTAAAAGCTGTTTAAATATCGAACAACATTTTACTTTCACATTTATACGTGCATGCGTTAAATAAGTATCTTAACATCAGGCTTGTTTTAATATGTATTTAGTTGTTTTTTCTGTCTTTGTTTTGTAAAAGAAAAAAATTAATGTAAAATAAAATTTCATTATAATACAAAGTTTATTCTTTTTTATTTTATTTTTTCTTCAAGTTTTATCCACAGGTATTTTTATTATAATTCTTTTGGCGTCGTCGTTATATATTTTTTTATATACAAAGTCTCCTCGAATTGTCAAAATCCAAAAGATATATTATATATTATTGATTTTCTTTAAATTTTTTTTTTCGTTAATTTTTGTTTTGTTTTTTCTCATCTTTTGTGCAATATTATTGTTGTAATTTTGTCCATCATAAAAACTGGATTCAGAAAAATATGTTTTTTTTAACGACCTATATGTAAAAATTTTCAACAAAAATAAAATTTTATATAAAATTTAATTAACTTTACGTTGAAATACGTGTTAAAAACTTGTTTTTATGCTTGCTTGGCGACAGAAACTGTTTCTTAATAAAATTTGTTTGATTTTTTTTTTACCATTAGATCAAAAATTAGAAACTAAAAACTATTGTTGCAAGAAAACTCTATATTTACATTGTTGGCTATATTGAAGGAAAAAAAATGGTCTGGCTTTTAATATAAAAACTGTTATGCGGAACGGAATTCCATCGAAATCTATCAATAATAATGATCTTGAATTATAAAAACCGTACCTATATTCCTATATATATTTACCTACATATATAGTGTCTAGGCTATCGCTTATAAATATTAAATTGTTTTTTTTTTAGTTCTGTTTATACTTTTTTATAATTACGGATTTCATTTTTATTTACCATTAAATTTATGTAATTGTTATGGTAAATTTCTAAATAATACGGTTTCTTTAGAAGTCAAAGTAATTAAGTGAATAATTTACTTCCACGTAGAGCGTTCTTTTCATATAATAAATCTTTTTTCATTCAATATATCTAATTTAAGTAAGAATTGAAATTAGAAAAAATATCATTAAAATTAAAGATAAATTTAAATCAAAAACTATGTAGTCAGCCTCTTTGTATTAAAGTACCATAGTAAATTATAAAATTTTATTAGAAATTAGAAATTCACCCCAACAACCATTTTCTTCAACAGGTCCTAAAGAAGATGGACTGTGGAGGATAAGATACAACTTCAAGTTTTATCAGATGTCTGATGATGCATAATTTTCAGGCTCAAAGGATTGCAATAGGCCGGATACGTAGCCTGCATGAACCTAGAAACTGCGCCAAGAAAGATTCTTGAAATTAGATTCGAGAAAAAGACACCAGACCAGTGGATAAACCTTGGAAAAGATAAAAAGACGCTATTGACGAAAATGCACAGAGTTTGTTAGGATGGCGAAACTGGAAAACCAAAGTTTATCAAAGAGAAGAATGAAGACACATATCTTGTGATAGACCAAGGTTCGATATTGACGCCTTGATAATAAAATTAACTCATTTATAATCATTTCCTTTATTTGGCAAACTCGGATTTTTCTCACGATAAAACTTAAAAACTGGATGATTATCTCAACAACAACTACCATTTTATGCGAACCGATAAGAAGATGAAAGGAAGATGAATACTATTGAGAATGCACTTTTTCTTTGGAAAATGTTCAAGGTCCTTAAAAAAATTTAGGTAAAAAACCACAAACTTTTGGCTTTAAAGCAAGTTACAGTAGTTTCGTCCTTCTGTCAAAAACTGTATTGACACTTTTAAATTTTGTTAATTGAATTGCGAAATTATAAACAAAAATTCAGTTTTACCTTCTTGTCGAATTTTTCGTTTGACCTATCAACTCCTATGAACAATCGTTTTTCTTCTAAAACAGACATACTCTCTAAGGATAACCAGTTATTGTTATGGCCTCAAATTTATTATTGATTCCTTATTTTTTGTCTTTTTCAACCTTGAAAATATACAAGTATATTTCCCTTTTAAATAATTCGTTGTGCGTTCTCATAAATTTTTTACTAAAAATTATTATGAAAGAAAGCATAAAATACATTGAAAAATAACATTGTACCACATATTGCACACGTCATGTGTATTATGCACATTATTCGCCTGTGGTCAATTTTTAATTTATTTTAGATTATATTATAATGTGCGTGTGTTAATATATATATATATGAGATTGTAATATACATATAACACGTACCATAATAACATGTATGTATGTATGTATATAATGCATAATTATGCTTTGAGACAATATATAAAAAGATGTTCTCCTTGAACAGATTTTTTTTTCTTTTCATTTCTTGAATTTATGCATATTTTAAAACGGATCATATAAATAATATACACTAATGAAAAATATGGTGAGTTAAAGAAACGAACCTGAAATTGAAATAAAGAAAAAAACAAATCACATACAGATATTAATCTCATTGGTTACAAAAAACAAGATACATCATCCATTTCCATTTAATATGTATGATAAATTTATGCAGAAATCAAATTACATATAATAAATAAAAGAGGGTGATTTTAAAGGTTATAAGAATAGTAGTATCGTACACAGAATTTTGCAAAAATTGCGGACAAAAAGTCTTTAATCAACACCTTTTCTATAAAACATAAAATTAAAAGCTTCTATTTAAAGTCAATTATCATGACAGAAAAAACTTAATGATCACCCATTATAAATACATACCATACACATGTGTTAGTGTATAAAACTATATTAGTTTCATTATACCCGGCTGACATTTTTGTAAATCGTCGAGATGAAAAATTTCGCAAATCATAATTTGTAGAAGAAAAATAAATGTTTAGGATCGAAGATTGTAAAAGAAAGTGAACTTTTCTTCGAACTTTAAAAATATTCTGTTCAGAATTTCTAAATATAGGAAGACATTCCCATTTTTTGCACTTCTCCTCATGTATTTTTAAATTTATAGGGTTTATATGGACATATAAAATTTCGGAGACATATGTAGGTACATATTGTTATCAAAAGAAGTTGGAAAATTCAATTTTAAAAAACCACGAGATTTTGACTCTAGGCTCCTATACATACATACATATATCTCAAGAATCTAATAATAGTGAAATAAAGTACGCTTAATTCTTAAGATATCGGAAAATTTATTGAGGCATTTTCGAATGCTAAATAAATGCTTCTCATTTGTATCATATTCATCTCAATGGCACTGATAATATGATAGATATTCGATTGCCGAATCAGGCACAAGAAAGAAATTATATTTACTAGACAATAAAAAACAATATTACGAAATTTGTGAGCTAATAAAGTGCTCAACAAATATAAATGAAAAAATCACAAAGGATGAAATTCATGAAATTTATGAAATATGAATTGAAATATGTTTGTGATAATTTATCAGTTATTGCCAATTGAGAATTTTTTCCACGAATTATGTTCAAGTTGATTACATTGATAAATTTAAAATAAAATAAAGAAAATTTCGTCAGATATGTACATTGACATATATTCGGACTCAGTTAATATTTGAGTGCTTTTAAAGATGTTTTTCATGAAAAATAAACGTATTATTGCAGTCTATTATAATTGCAATAGATTTGGAAAAAAAAACTATACGAACTTTGACATCAGTATATGACCTTCTAGTTTTTAATTCCACTAATTGTGTTAATTGAATACTGGGTAAAAATGATTGAATCGGTTGTTGTGACCAACTGTATGAGCAGAAACATTTTTTTAAATATTATATATCAAAAAGTAGGTTTGATTTGCAAAGTTAACGGTTTTCCATATTCGTATCTGCATTAGAATCGATATTGGAAAAAAGCATATATTGTATATATAATATATATCTAAGAAAACAAATTATGCGTGTGGTTTGCTGGGAAAATTTGTGTAGAAGAATGTAATTCGATTAAAAATTTATTATGTGCATAATACCGGTTCAAATACCTTTCATTGTTTAAAAGTTATAAGTATACATATAAACAGAAAATGAATATGTTTGAATTATTAAAATGTTAATGGTCACATGAATAAATAATATGGAATATAAATTTGGTTCTTAGTTGTTCAAAATAAATATTTTTATTTTGTTTTAAAAAAATAACAACAAAATTTGAATTTTATTGATTTTATTTATAAGTTCAAATTCATTTTGGTAAAAAATAAATAGCCTCTTTACATATAGTGCTTCTTCAAAAATGAATCGCTGCTTTGGTGATGCTAATGTTCTTCTGTTCGTGATGCGTAAACATTACTTTTGCTATGACAATGCAATGTTTTTAGTTGGCGATGCAATGCTATTACATGACAGCTGAATATTACCACGACATACACATTACAAGGCAATGTAAAGAAATTTTTTCATTTGTTTTGTGACGTCACTCAGGTCGTCTGAGCATATAAATTTTTTTTTAAATTTTTTTTTTTTTAAATTTTATTCATTTGTTTCATATAAAACGACCAGGATGACGTCACAATGCTAACGGTCACTACGATATTTACATTGCCTTGTTATGTGTATGCCGTGAATATTACAAGGAATTTCGAATACTTGATTTGATGCGATGCTTTTTTGAATATGTGACAACGCATCATAAAAGTTGCGTTGCATTTTTGAATTTATGACAAGCATCAGCATCGCATCACCAAAGCAATGATTCATTTTTGAAGAAGCACATAATTATGTAGTTTTGTCAAATTGATGAAAATTTTCATTGCTAGATTATTTTTCTAGATGTAGGTACATAAAAAATCTAAATTTAATTCTAAAACTATTTTTCATGGAAAACATTGAAAGTCATAAAAAACTGTTACATTTTCTGTTTAAAATCCAATTTTATAAAATAGTAAATAAATGAAAAAAACAATTCTAATCAAATATTTATTCACTTTAATTAAAAGAAAAAGTTTTTTTGGTCTGAAAATTCATTTGATTATCGCTTAATATTTTCCAAATAATTAAAATTTACATGTGGTGCAAATAAATGATAAAAAAGAAGTAATGAAATTATTGCATCATAAGTGCTAATACATAGGTGTACGTATAGTAGTATCAAAAAAGGTGGTACTGTTTAACCGATACAATTTTTTATCTGACCAAGTCAATGATGTTTCAAAACCTTAAAAATTAATTATTCATTAAAGATAATATTTTTCTCCAGTTGTTTTTTTTTTTCAATTGCTTCTTAAATTTAAATTTTTATTTTGATCTTTATCTGTAAGTGAATTGTAGCTGTTACAAGATACATTAATTTTAATATGTCGAAATTTAAAAAAAAAATTAATTATAAAACCACTTTAAGCCTAAATATTGAAAATTTCGATTATTTGTGTAATTTATATTCCTTATGAAAGTACATGCAGATACACGCATATGGATGGTGCATCTTTGAGGTCAAGAAACAACACCAACTACAAACTCCTTACATTAAGTTTTTTCCTTCAAATTGAATTTAAAATACACCAGAATTTCGTATTTAACTTACTATTTTGAAAACAATAGTTTTTTGCCCTTCAAAGTGGTAAAAAGACATGCATGTGCTCATTATTGATATCATTTATTTAATAATTTTACATAATACATATTTCATTTGAAGTTTAGTAAAAATTTCTATCTTTAATTAAGTTTTTTATTTCAAAATAAGTTGAGCAAAAGAAAGGAAATGTGTAATACCTTTATGAATATACTTATTTTCCCGTGAAAGATCTTTTTAAATGATACTGTTAATCTATAAAGTTTCATCGTTCACATTTTAATTGTATGTATGATGATTTGCAATTAAATGTACTTAAAAATTATATATCTTTAGTTAAACTCATAAATTGTATTAACGAATTTTTTTAAATCAAAATTTTAATTTTTAACCATTGAAACATTTTCAATTCAAACTAAACGTAACATTAATAATTTCTCTTTAAGTATGAATAACAAGACAACGACTTATCTACAACGAAATAGGTACAACGAAAATGCATACTTAAAATTTTGAAATATTATGCACATGACTTGCGATTCAAAATTATTAGACCGGTGATACATACCGAGTGTTCTTTTTGAAAGTCAAAGAGCACTTATTTTTCTCTCATTTTAATCAAATAGACGCTGATTTTAAATATGAATTTCTTGAAAACCTCTTCAAAATTCGTGTTTATTTATAATTTTCACTTTACAAAAACCTACACTAAAAATTTAAAAAAAAAAAACTCAATAAACACAAATCACGAAAAATCAATGAAATAATTTTGAAAAGAAAATTTCATTCATAGTTTTTTTTTTTTTTATTGTGTAAAACATAACACGAATTTTTTTTTAATAAAATCATAAATTATTAAAAATTAATAAAATACTTCATTTTTATTTTTGTTTTTTCTTCTTCTTGATTTTCTTCTTCTCAAGTTCAAACTTTGAATAAATTAAATTTTTTCTTTTAATACTTCCTCCATTTGAAGAATTTGTTGCTCTTTTTTATCTGTTTGATCTTTATTGTCATTGTAATCCGTTTTTTCTTTATTTATTTGATCTTTCATAATTTGTGTCATTTCTTCATCAATATTCGGTTGTTTTTGTTGTTTTTGTAATAAATTTTCACTTTCTCTTTGATGTATTGTTGCAGTTTTTATTGATGATGATTCTTTATTGTTAATATTTTTTATTGTATTTTTATTTTCATGTTGTTGTTGTTGTTGTTGTAATTGTGGCATTATATTACTTAAAAAACGTTTTTTACCAAAATCACAAACAGACAATATAGTATCTAATTTCATATTTTCATAGTATTGATGTCTTTTTTTATTAATATGATCAGTCAATGAACGATTTATCATATCACGACGATATTTACCATTCATATAAAAATCATATTGTGATATATCTGTTAATGATGGATGCTCCTCTATATATAAATTCATATTATCTTCAATTTGTTCATAATTTTCAAATTTTTCATATTGTATATGAATTAATTTTATTGTTGATTCATATACAAGATCAGTACGATGTAAATCGATTTTTTGTATTGGTAAAATTTTTGAACGTATTTTAGATAAATCATCATTAATTGCAAGATAACTTTTTTTTATTGCATCTTTTTTCTCTTTAATATAATTTAAACGTTCCTTTTCAAATGCTGTATCTTTTTCTAATTTTATTGGGTCAAGATGACGACGTGTTAATAATGTTTCCATAATACGTTTCAAATTAAATTCATCCCAACGTTTTTGTAAAATTTCTGATAAATCATGAGTTTTCTTTTTACTTTCTTCTTGTTCAGCTCTGAAAATTTTTTTAAATATTAACCCTGTATTGGCAAATAAAAACAAGTTATGTATCATGTTTTGAAATTTTTTTTTCTATATTGTGAGACATGAGAACGACATAATTGAATATTAGGTATACTTTTTTCATATCTCACTCTCTTTTATTTTTGTGATAGAAGCTGCTTTCGATTTGCCATTTCCAAGTACTTGCGAGTACTAAAATGTGTCTTGGATAAATGGGTAAATCGAACGACACAAAAATTTTGATAGGTGTCAAAACCTAAAAATAATTTTTATTTTGTCATAATATGCATACAAAAAAGAAAAACACATCTAGTGCTCTTAGTTTTAAACTATAAAGCCCTCTGGTGTAAAAATTGTGCGTAACTACTTGTATCTACTTGAAAAATTTTACATGAGTAGCTACGTGTAGATGATTTAGCACAGACTTCCACCTTATCTACTCGCAAGTACTTGAAAGTGGCAAATCGAAAGCAACTAGAATATAACATTCAAAAAATCAAAATTATCATCCCATTCTAATATTTAACCTTTTACGGTCGTTTGTTTATTCTGTAAATCACTTATACAGTTTATATAGTGCAAAAAATAATCCGAATTAAAACCGAATTTTGAATTAAATTGGGAGTAGCGTATAAACGGAAAAATTGGGATTAAAAAAATAGATGCAAAGTTGATACTTGATACACAAATATCATACATATTCTTCTTCTTTCACACACAAAAAAAAAAGAAGAAGAACGTGATAGCTTCACTTTCACCATAAAAATTAGAATCCACCATATTGCATTTTACCTTACACATACATATACAAAAATTGGGATTAAATCCAAATAAATTGGGCTTGAGCAAAAATCCTAATTAGCGAGTTTATACCACCTAAAATTGGGAGTAAACCAAAATCCGTATTAAAAGTGGATTACGTATAAGCTCGTACACTTAAGGACTTTTATCATTCTAGTCGTAAAGGGTTTTTACAAAAAAAAAAAAAAAGTGTGAAAATGCTATAGTAACAGGTAAAGAGATAAACTTTGATTTACTCAATTTTTTCTTTCTGTGTCATATCTTTGGAATGATCACATGTAACGGCCACATGAGCGCATTTCAAAATAACTAAAAACTTCTTCAAAATTTTTCAAAAGTTCACGACATAGTAATCCACCGGAGGAAAGTTATTTTTTGAAAATAAAATAAAATGTAAACACGCTTAAGCAGAAATTTTTGACGCTATATGGAGATACAAAAGTGTTTAAAATTAATACGACCGCAAAAGGTTAATTTGATCAAAAGAAGTCTGAGATTAAAGAACTCTTAGAAGAAAAAAAACTTACTTTTTCTTCTCTTCTTCTGTACTTTTTTGCTTCAATATTGTTTGTTCTTGAATTTCTTTTTGTAATCGTTCCAATTCTTTTTGTTTTTCTTCTTCTTGAGCTTTTTTTGCATCTATTATATCAGCATTTTTTTCTAACCATTTTTTTCGCCATAACAATATATTTTGTTGTCGACGTCTTGCATGTTTTACCAAAGCCATTCCTATCTATTTTTAGGAATTTAATTATTCGTTTTATTTTTCTTCATTTATTTATTTATACTTATAAATGTATAATTTACCTCAAATTCATTTGGAATTAATATGTGAAAATTTGATGGTAAATAATAAATTTTTAAACTGCTATTATAATCTCCAATACTGATTACTTTTCTTGGAAATGATATTTTTGGTTCAGATAATGATGATATAATACCACCACTAATAATTTCGCTTAAACTTGAAGATTCAGAACGAGCTAAGTAAAAAATATAAATACAGAAAATATATATGTATATACATATATATATTTAATATCAATTCAGTAATCAAAAATTTTCATATGAAAAAACTGGTACTATCTTCGTGTGCCAAATTAGTCTTTTCAGAAAGACATCGTGATGAATGAGAAATAGAATAGCTGATCATTTTAAAGCTTTTCATACAATTTTTTGCAATTATATCAATTGTAGAAAAGTTTTGAATTTTGTCAAACAAAAACCCTTGACTTTTAGCGTAAAACAAAGCATTAATATATCACAAAAGATCCAATCTAATCTAACAAGCATTTAAAATGAACTTTTTAATTTGGCACATAGGATAATAAATAATTTTAAAATATAATATCTTACATAACAAATCCCATACTTGAAAAATTCCATCATCTGTTGTTAAAAATATAACAGCTGGACGATCTGTACTCCACCGCATTTGTGTAATTTTTGTATGTACTTGTCTCCAAATAATTGGTTTTTCAACAATACTTATTTCCCATACAGCAAAAATTGTACCACCGAATGTTACAAAAATTTCTTCAATAAAAGGATTATGTTGTATACCAATAATTGGACCGTTATGAATTTTAGCAAATTGTATTGTTGTTATAACTTTCTCTTTTGAAATTTCACTAGCTGAATGACTTAAACCTTCCCAATTACCACTAATTATTTGACCATATAGAGATACAATATTTAAAGTTTGTTTCATGTCATCCCTTAAAATTGGTGTTACTTGAATTGGTATTCTTGTATTAATATTATTTAACATTTTCGCAGAATATTCATTAATTTTTGGTTCATAATGAAATTTACCAGAATCCATAAGAACACCAGTTATTGGTTCTGTAAATTCCACAATATAAATTGGTTTTATTACGCGATCATATTTCTTGTAAACTGATAAATTTTGTATCAATTGTGATGGTAATTGATCTTTTTCTGCATTTTTTGTTTTTTTAAATTCAACTTCCGAATCAATATACCAAAATGCAACAGAACCATCTAATGAAACTGTTATAAAATATTTACTTGTACCAGGATTTGTTTTACGTATATGTCCAGTTTGTGATATACTACAATTTCTATCAAACCATTTAATTGCAGTTATTGGACCATTTTGGCTATTTTGTAATGAACTAACTGCTGCAGGATGTATTAATATATTTTCATTGAAAATTTTTGTCCAATTTAAATAATTTTGTATCATTGAACGGCAATTACGTTGTTTTTCTGTTAAAATTTCATCTTTATCTAATTTTTCTAAACGATTTTGTAAATCCCATATAATAATTATACCATTTATTGTACCACCTATTAGTATATTCTGATCAAATGGACAAAATGATAAAACCGTTACTTCTCTTTGTGTTTCAAATTCTAATTTATATTCAAGACTATCTGAAAAACTCCACATAAGTACTGGACTTGGTTCTAAAATTGTTTTTGTTATTAAATCTAAATCTTCATTTACTGTAAAGATTTAAAAATAAGCAATGATATTTCCAAAATTTCGAATACAATTATCACATTACCACTAATCGAAGTAACAAGGTTTGTAAACGTGTAAGAAGCAACTAAAATACCAGAAATTGTTGGATACCAATCTACTGCACATATCATACGATTTAAACTTCTCGAAATACCAGCAAAACTTAGAGCTTCTTCAAGATTTGATTCTTCACGTTTTTTAACTGGTGTTAAAGATATTGACGCATAATCATTTCTAAAAAGAAAATTTGAAAAAAAAAGACAAAAACAGTAAATAAAATGACATTTTTACAAAAAAAAAATGTATTACTTGGATACTAGATAAATCACCTGTACATATCAACTTGGTTAAATTTAATAGTTTCTATAAGATATTCAAAACGTTCTGACAATTCTAATGAAGCTGATGTTGGAGCAGGAGCTTGTGAAGCAGACCTTACTAGATTTGGTGACAGACTTATAGCTTTAACTGAAGATTTTGTATCTTCCTTTTCTTTTGTCTCTCCGTCAACTTCATCATCTGACTTATCTAAACTTTGCTCTAAAAATACAAAAACCCAACAAAAAAGATTGAATTTTAAATTATGTTTCTTTTGTTAATCAAAAATACCATTTTGATCAATTTCATATGTGTATTGTGACCATGCATTCGATGGGAATGTTGGATCCGTTTGTTGCTCTTTTGTTATTCTTTTTCGATTTGATTGTATACCAACATCAATACGTCGACGAAAAACATTTTCAAATTTTTTATCACCTGGTAATAACTCAACATAACCATCACGTATATCATTTGAAAGTCTTTCAGATAATTGAATTTTTTTTCGTCGTATAGGATAAACACTTTGAAATTCAACATCAACAATTTGTTCACGTTCTTGTGGTATGACTAAATCAACTTCTTTTTCACTACCTCTTGATATCCATGTTCGATTCTTTTTTAAAAGTGTTTTATTTAGAAACCAACGTTCATATTTTTCAATATTTTCAATTATTTTACCAGCATTTCTTGCAGATTCATGTGATCCATAAAATATAAAATAATCATTATCATCATTATCTGATTCAAATGTTGATAAATAACCAACTAAAATATAATCAGTTGATTTAATATCTGTAAATTTATTATGTAATTCTCCTAAATTTTCAATATTAAATGATTTTTTTAAATTTTCAACTTCTAAATCATCATCAAATAATTCAAAAAGATCTTTTAATTTAATTTGTCTCCATGGGAATTCTTGTGTAACATTTTTACCAATTTCTAATTTTAATTTTTTTTGAGCTTCTACACTGTAAATTATGTATGAATGATTAAATTTTGAAATTTAAAATAAAAGATATTTAAAGACAAAACACCTTAATGGAATTTTCATGCAATCATGAATTGAAAGAAGACTTTTCCATGCTTTTTGAACATCAAATTCACGTAACATTTCATAATCATCATCAGAATCTGCTTCACCCCATATCTCTGATTCTTGTTCGTTTATTGAATCCAAGCCCACATTTCTGTAAAATTGAATTTATGTCAGAGAAAAGTATTCAAAAACATATATGTATCATGATTTACTAACGATAACAGAGTGCTCTCTTTTTCAAGCCGTGTTTCAATATCTTGTTTATAACGAGACATGTTCCTAAAAATACAAATTAAATTTGGAAAAAAAAGAATTAATCAAAATCAAATCGATTTGTTGAACTCATCAGATTTAAAATAAAACTTTCCAATTTTTTGCAATTGCAAAACACTTCAACTCTGCTCAATAAAACATTACTTACGCATCATTTTCAATCTGATTTTCTAATAATGCTTGTTTTTGTTTTTTCTTTCGGGTTAATTTTTTCTTGTTCATTTTTTTTTATTTTTAATCTTTCAGAATTTCAAGATAAAAATTGAAATTAAAATAATCATTTAAATTATAAAATAATTATTAATTGAATGGAAATTTTTGAGTAAACAATTCAAAATAACGTTACAATTATTTTAACAATTTAGAAATTGTTACATTCAATGATCTTTTCGGAAATGATCTAGAGTTACTCTGAACGCTTTTGAAACTCTTTATAATCAAGTGTTAAAAAATAAGAAAAAATTTCCAAAACTATATTTCTTATAAAAACGATTACGAAACATTTCTATAGAACATCACAAATTAATATGTAATTCCTTTTAAAATGCTTAATATGAAATTTTCTGAGAATTTGAATAGAACAAGAAATTCTATATAAACTCTACTTTTTGACGGCTCTATAAAGTGTAAGTATTTTTTTCTTTTTAAACAAGGCTATTTTCCGTAGAAAAATTTTCTTTCAAATTTTCGAGTAATATCACTCAAGGAGCAATAATAAAACAAATTTTTTGGAAAACACAAATATTTTAATTTTGATTAAAAAACTTTGAATAAACTATTGAACTTACCTTTTATAACGGTTTACGTTTTATAGGATGAAAATTAATAGATTAAATTTAATACGAAATTGTTTTATATACATATTTGGAAAATGATCCAATAGTACATATTTTTCAAAGAATTTTGAATGATTGTGAAATAAAATAGCAAATAAATTTATGATTTGTAAATTTACCATGTAAATATATATAATGAACACCTTGTTTTCATACAGCTGGATGGAATTTTATCTAAAAATTTACCAACTGAAAACTTCTTGAAATAGAATGAAATATTAAAAAAGTATAAAAAATTATTAACAAGTTTTGAATGAACAAAAACAACAACATTTTATACATTGTTGAATCGATAAACGAAAGTTTATTGTTTATTATATACATGTTGCTACAAAAAAACAATAACAAAATAAAAATTCATTTGCATCTTGAATTTTTGTATTAAGGTTTGTGTATACTGTATATAACGCGACTTAGATCTCCACTATAGATGTCGCTCAAATATTAAAAGAACATTGCCACCCATTTTTTTAGTTATAACAAAATCAACTATTGAATCAGTTTTTTGTTGATTCACTCAAATATTTAAATTAATTCATTTAAAACTATATTATTCTATATTTTTATTGAGGATACAAATAATTACTTTATTAAAAATAATGTATTTATAAACAAATGTAACTCAAATTTGAAACAGAGAAATTTTTTCGACTTATATTTGGCAATGCTGTAGTGAACTAAGAAAGAATTACGTTTGGCAACTGGCTAGACAACGATTTTCGCTTGGAGAAAAATTTGACATTTTTATTTTTAGTCGAATTCAAATTGAAATTGCCAATTGGGGATTTGGGGCTTTGTGTGATCTGTGAATTTGTGATGTGAGAAAAAAAAGAAAAAGACTGGGATAATTATTAATTTTAATACTTTAAAGTAATTTTAAAATAACTCATTCAAGGTTTGTAGTTTTCAATACCATAGAATTATCATAATTTACGATCTGAAGTGTGAAATAATCAATTTTTCTCTAAGTCTCAACTTTTTCTGCTCAAGTATTAATTTATTGATTTTTCATATTTGCCAATATGTAGCGTAAAATTTTGTTAAACAATTTTTTACGGTGTTTTTTCAATTCAAAAAATATCTAGTGATAGTGAAATTTAAAAATTTTCTTGAAAAAGAAAACAATTTGATACCTAAATGTTAAATTGTATAAAAATATAAGTACTTGCCCACCTATGTGAAAGAATTTCTAAAGTCTGTGTTCTCATGGCAAATTTATGTGCAAAGTATGCAATGACATCATCATTATCTCATTATTAAGTCTAATCACATTTATTGTTCCTGTTCCATCATTTAATGTGACATACTATACCAAAAATTAATGAAAACAATATTCAAAGGTTGTTGTTTAGTAATTTTAGCCAAAAATGAAATTATTTCTATAAAAATTCCATACCGCATATTAGAGTAAAGGGTTGACTCTATAATGTTCTTACTAGTCTAACTAGTATTTTTTTATTTTAAATTACTAAAAATTACAATTATTTAAATATTTTGTTATTTTTTTTTAAAGATTCAGGATCCAAAAGTAATATTAAAATCAAGAATGGATCGTAAAGCTGAATTAGAACGTAAAAAAGCCAAATTGGCGGCCTTACGCGAGGAAAAAGATAGAAGAAGACGAGAAAAAGAAATGAAAGATATGGAAGAAGCGGCAGGACGTATCGGTGTCCAAGATAAAGATCAAAGAAAGTAAGTCACCAACTTTTATTTTTGATATTTTCTCTCTTTTGCTTTATAAAATAACCATTTGAATTATTGAATTATAGAGATCTTGATGAAATGCTTTCATCTCTTGGAGTTGCACCAGTTTCAGAAGTCTTATCCTCACTATCCTCTGTCAATTCAGTTACATCAGATACATCAAATAACCAAACACCAGATGGTAGTTTACAACCGATTAGTATAAATGGTCATAGGTAAATTTAATAATATAATATATTTCATTCAAGATTTTTATTAAATATTCACAAATTGTAATTCTCTTATATAGTCTTAGTCGGAAAAAACCAGTAAATCTTAGTGTTGTTAGTGTTCAAACAACAAACATTCCTCCAAAAGAGGTTGTTACTTACACGAAGCAGACACAAACGAATAGTTCCGGTGGTCATGAACGTGATGGTGGGTAGATTTCTTAAAATATCTTACACATTTTTAAAAATTTGTTTTATCTTTTAGAATTCTTTTTCATGTTTTCTTTCTCCAATTTAATTACTTATTTACATAGTTTTTTTTTTTTTTAAATATTAAAGTAATGTTGTTTCCATATTAACTATTAATAACAGTCCAAGTAAGGAACATATTTTATTTTAATACTAAAACATTTTTATTTTTTTTGGGGCTCCTTGCATGCTGTAAATATTTTAACTGTTATCATACAATTCATGTAGTTATCGTAGAATACTATTGACACACTAACGATCGCTAAAACTTTACTAAAATTTACTGGTGATTGTGAAAATGCCAATTTTAGAATACGTGAGATAGAACTACGGCAATACAGCTAAATTTTGGAACTCCTAATAATCTTATGTCTTGTAGTTTTATCTTGAAATTCTTCTGCATTTCTATAATCCAGAATGTTTAATAGCTTAAATTTATAAAGACGAAATTACAGGTTAATGACTGTATTCATATAAAATTCAAAAAATTATACTTAATTTCGATCGCTAATGTGTTAATAGGGAAATTATGTAGGCAAATGATTTTCAAAAACCAATTTTGTATTTTTCCCAAATTCTATTGCACAAAAATTAAATAAATATTTTTATAAAGTTGCAATTTAATTCAATGACAGATTCAACATCGAAATGTATTTAAATTTTTGTTTTGAAGACCAAACTTTATTTATAAAAACAAATTCAAATTTCAAATGAACTTTTCAACCTTTTTTTTTAAATTTAAATTTGTTTTCGTGATAAAGTTCAAAGTTTTCATTCAAAGGTGAGAAAGGACTTAGGAAAATAAATTAAATTTCGTATTTAAACAAAACAAAAAAAACATAAGCAATTTTTCAAGTGTCTAGTAAGAAAATGTTTTTGTTGTCATTGTAGTTTGCTATGAATTTATTAAAGGAAAAAATATATATACACAAAAAAAAGAAATCAAAATGGTAATTGTCGATAAAATTAAACTAAAATACTTTAAGCAAATACACACATATTAGTAATTTAAGGCTATAATATGGGAGTCCTTTTTACATAATTCAACTTATGTACATTTTTTTTTTTTTTTGCAAAAACTTAATATTTATTTTACACAAATTGAATAATGTACATACATAAATCCAAAATTTTCTGCTTGTTTGAAATTGCTTAAAATTACAACAAAAAACAAATATTTTTATTCATTTTTATAGTTGGTTCCATTTACAATGTCGTTGTGCCCCTTGTACATTTTTAATATTGTAAATATTTCATTGTTGTCAAAGTTATTCTACACATATTTCTTATTAATAAAAAATAAAAAAAAAACAACAAATATATCTTCTTTATAAATTTTACAAATAATTTTAATATAAAAATAAAATAACAAATACAGTTCTTTCTTGCCATTCCTCACCTTTGTCAGGATATATGGAGGATTGGTGGAGACCTCGCAAAGGTATATAAAAAACCATTTAAAATCAAATAATATTTTTTTTTTTAAATTTCATCATCTTTTAAAATACATTTTATAACTTATTTATTATTATTTATTAACTTATTTATTTTTTTAATTTTTTATAAAACAAAATATTTTTTAAATTAAAAAAAACAATTTTTAGAAGTGTTGTGTGGTGTGAAAAAAAAAATTAATTTAACAAAAAAAAAATAAATAAATAAACAATAGTAAATAGAATGATTAACATGAATGTTTTTTTTTCTCATAATTTTTTCTCTTTACAGCGCATGCAACGGATTATTATGGTGAGTTTATTTTGTTTTTTGTCATTTTTTATTAAAACATAAATAATAATTTAAAAAAAAAAAACATAATTGCAAAAACGAAAATAAAATTAAAAACAGGAAACATAATATTTGTCTTTCTTATTAACAAAACAAAACAAAAAAAATAATCAAATATCTGTTTTATATTTAATTTCTGGTGATAAGTTTAAATTTTAAATTATTATTAAATTTATTTTGTTTTTTTTTTTTTTTTTTCTAAAAAGAAAACTTTTCACATATTATTTTTTCGATTTTATTTCTCCACCCATTTTTTTTTTTTTCTCTTAAAAATTCAATGATTTTTTTTTTATAATTTAAAATAAAACAAATTAAATTTGTTTACAAAATGAAATTTATTCTAACAAGAAGAAATTAATAAAATAATTTCTTTAACATTAAATTTATCAAAAAATTAACATAATTTTAGAAATAATAATTTAAGGACAAAATAAAAAAACAAATACAAATTAACTGCTTTCAATTGCTATAACATCCATTTTCATCTTGAATATTTATTAATTAATAAAAATCATAATGAAAAGAGGATTTAGATTTTTATAATTCAGTCTTGTTTAAAAAATCATAATTTAGAAAAAAAAAAAAGGTGCAGGGGTATTGAATCTGCATGATTTATAAATATTTATTTCTTGAATTAGTGTAGTGTTCTATTCAAACTATTCAATGTATCATAGTAGTAGTTTACTCAACAGTTTCACATTGTTTTAAAAATCTTATTTGAAATTAATTAAAAAAAATTTAAAAAATAATCTAATTATCATTAAAGGTTAAAATTTGTTGAATAAATTACTATTTTGTATAAGACAGGATAATTTTTAATGTATGTAGTTTAATTTAGGGATGTGGTGTTAGAAAATATAATTGCTTTTTCTTTCAAACAAAGAAAGTGAATTTCTCCAAATAAAGTATGATTTCAAACTTAAATGATGTGAATTTTCTTAATAATTTTAAATTTCGTATGAAACAGTAAAATCACCTAACTATTTTCAACATAAAACTCTAAAATCATATTATTCGGAAACATCAATTGATAATACCCATAATCCATTTTAAATGCCAAAAATAATTGTCGTAGTTAAGGCAGATTACTGAAATTTTGAAATCATCTGCTTTCTTACAAAAATGAAAAGACAAACTGACTTCGTAAATTTTTGTAAATACCGTTTTCTACAACAGTCCTTAATTGAATCATCGGCGTATAGTATAAAAAATATAGTGCTTTATTCTGATATTTTGTCTAAAATTCAATTAAATAATTTCATTTGAACCCTTCTATTTTCATTCTACATTACTTATTCAAACTTTTTTCCTTTTAAATTTTTTTTTTCTAAATTTTTAACTTTTTTTTCTTTCAATAAAATAATAGAGCAGCAGATTAGATTATCTTCAAAGAATTATAGTCAAACGACTTTATACTTTCTAACACAAAGTCAAGATAGTTTAGAGAAGAAAAAAAATATTTTTCATTATAGAAAATTAGTAAATTTAAAAAAAAAATTTGATTTCCTTATTGATTTAACTTCGTAAGTCGTAACCGAAAAATATTTATTTCTGTAAAATAATTTAAAAAATAAAAAATAAAAAAATAAACCAATTTACAAAAAGAAAAAACAATAAAACGAGAACAAACTTTTCTTTCTTTTATATTTTAAGATGAATACAATCTAAATCCGGGTTTAGAATGGGAGGATGAGTTCACAGGTAGGTGTTAAATCTGAGTAAACAAAACAGTATCACAAAAATAGCAAAGTTTTGTTTAGATTAAAAAGGAATTCGACATTTTTATTTACAAAATAGGAAATTTTTTTTAACTTTGTTTTTTTTTTAAATATCTTTCTTGCATATCATGAATCACGATGAAATAAAATATTTAATTACCTAAATTTTATATATTTCATGGCATTTACATTTTAGCTTTTTTATTTCGAGTATTCAAACTTATATAATTAAAGAAAGAGAATTTTGTATGTCTTAACTTCATTTTATTTACAACAAAAATTTAAAAAAAAAAGTAATTATAGAGGAAGAATGTTATTGCTAGAAAATGCATTTTAAAGATAATTAAAAGTAATTTTGCTTGGTATGTATTTCAGCATTTGAAAAGTAAAATATTTATATACATATATATATTTTTTTTTTTTTATAAATATTATATACTAAATTTTTTGTATAAGCATGCTTTTCTTTTAAAAACTATGAAAAAATCTTTTCATAACTTATCTTAATCACAAAATATGAATTTTTTTTTTCTCATTTGTATGTTAAAAAAAAAAAAAAAAAAGTAGTCTTAATATTGTACAAGTAGTAGATATGTACTTTCTTCTAACAAGCAGGACTGTTTGTTTTGAAAATTTGTTTTAAATTAATTTTATGATCACTGTGTATCAAGTATTTATCGCTTATCGCTTATAAAATTGAAGTAAGAACTTTTCTATCAAAAACAAAAATATTATTTAACAATTTTTCAAGGCTTCTTCTAACCCACCTGCATCATTTGGATGAGATGTGTAGTTTGCACAATATCACAGAGTGTTTTGTTTTTCGTCTTCATACTTTTCGGTTTTGGAACTTTTCATGTGCACTACTTTCTAAAAGATTTCTTTAATTTGAGAACTGATTAATTTTGAAAGAAGAAGAAGAAGACGAATAAGTAAAGTTGCAAAAAATTAGTAAGAAGAATTACTAAGAAGAATATGAACAATTAACAATTATTACAAGCTAAGAAATCAAAACATAATTTACAAAAGAAATTGTGCCAACATTTTGTATCGTTAAGCTAAGACTAAGCGATCAAAATAACATTTCATCACCTATAAACTGAAACAATAATTATTGCTATCAACATTTTAATCATCATCAACCATCGACTACAACTAAAAATATTTCGAATTATGTTTTTATTTCTTGTTACTGCAGATTTCATAATAAATATCCGTGATTTTACAGTTCATAAGCCAAATAACTTAAGTTCGTTATTGCTATAAAAGAATTTTATTCAAATATTTTAACTCCAATAATGTTAATCTGATTTGTTGTTAAAAAATTTTGTAAGATTTTATTGAAATCTCACGAAATAAACATTTTGAACCTTGTTAATTTGGCTTTTGAACCCCTCATAAGTACACATATTATGTAGTATATCCAAATTTAATGCAAATGGGTTAAAATTAAATTTTTAAAAAATTATAATTTTTGTTCTGAAAATATTCAATGAGCTTCCCAGTAAATTCAATTTTCGATATTTTAAAATCTAAATTATCACTTTTTGAATGATTTAATTCAATTGGAATTGGAAAAAACAAAATTAAACGAACATCAAACCGTCCTGCTAATCGAAAAATTCCACTACTTTTTATGGTTCTTTTATTTCCATCATTTATCATCTTATAATTAATTAAAATTAAAAATATCTAATTACACTATCACCAAATAAAATTAAAATTCTAATTAAAAAAAAAAAAAAATGAATTTCGAGAAGCTTTTACTTTTATTAAATTTAATTTTTCAATTTTTATATTTAAGGAAAAAATACATACTTATAATTAATTTAATTTTCTTTTGTTCGTTTTATTGTTTTATTTCTTGTATTTTTTTTTTTATGTTTATACAAATATTTTCTTAATTACTGAAACAGACAAATACATATTTTTCTTTTAATATTTATGTACAAAAAAAAAAACTCGGTTACGGCATGCTTACAAATGATCTTGAAAAAAAAACAACAACAGAAAAAGGATATTAATATAATTTAAAAAACAAAACAAATTATATATTTTTAAATTGGGTGGAGAAATATTTAAAATCAATAATGTCCAAAAATATAATATAGTCATTATTCAATTCTTTTTTATTTTAAATTATTTATTTTTATTATTATTTTTCTGTAAATAATTTATTGTTTCTTTATTTGTTTTTTTTTTTAATTAAGATTTTATTTTTTATTATTGAAAAATATTTATTTGATTATTTTTTTAATTTAATTTTTTCTATAAAACGATGTTATTGTTTTATTTTATCCTTTGTTTTTGAATTGTATGAAAGCTTCTCTGTCATCAAATTATAATAAAAATTTTGTAATATTAAAAAATTTACATACACGTTTTTTTTGTTCTCTTCACATTGATTTTCATGGAAAAAAAAATTAATTTTAGCTAAAAATGTTAATGCAAACTCACCTCAGCAAAGTGTTTTTATTTTTTATAGGAATTTAAAAAAAACAATGAAGAAAAAAAAAAAGAAAAAAGTGTGTGTGTATTATTATCCTTAAATGTTATTTATCCTTATTCTGTATCATTAATAATTCTTTGTGTGGTGGTGTTTAGTAATATAATTAATTTAATTAATTTATCACAACTACTATTTTTTCATCACATTTAAAGGTTTCTTTTTTTGCACAAGGTAATTTTTAATTATAAATAATTAATTTTATCATTATTCTTTTTTTTATATTTTAAATAGTTTTGTGGCTTTTAATGTTTGTGTGTTTAACTTTTACATAAATAATATGTGTTATTCGTTTTTTTAATTTGTATTAAATAATGATTTTAACCAAATTTTTGAAGTGAAAAACAATAAACGAAGTTTTTTATGTATCTTTTTTCAAACTTTTCAAAAATTTAAAAATTTTATGGTAACTACCATGGTTAATTATAATTTTCGAAAAATACTGAAATAAATTTTCCATAGGCTGAAGTCTGATTGATATTCAATGACAGCAACAAATTCAAAACTGCAGAAAAAGCAAAAGATGCAAGCAATTTAATTGCCTTATTGATTTATTTTCGCATTTTGGTTTTCTCTTCCATTTCATTTGACAGATAATTTTCTGTTGCTTTAATTATCTCTATTTTTGGAGCATTTCACAATCACATTCTTGCTTTCATTGGATGTCAGGCTTAAAATAAACTTCAAGGCAAAACTGCTAACAAAACTTTGGTTTGTTGAGATTTTTTTCATTTAACAAGCCTAATATTTTTTGTAATAATTCTCATTCAAGTTCAAGTACATTCTGCCGTTCTGCTATGGTCTCCATTTAGAATTTGGAAAGTATTTTCTATTAAAAATTATCATGGTACCTACCTACTTAAAAAAACATGCTTTCAGAGTCTTTTTTTCGAAAACTGAACATTGTTTTCGTTTCTTGTCTTTATTTATAAAAAAAAAATTACAATTTTTTTTTTTTTTAATCGGCAGGAAATGAGTCCATTCATTGGTTTTTTTTTCACAGTGGATACAAATCATATTTAAAATTATTTTGTAAAAGTATTTTATAATTGTTTTGTATTCGAAATTTATTTCTTTTTTCCTATTGAATTTTAGAAGTTAAAGTAGTATCTTTAACTCTTTGTTATAATTCAAATTTTAGAAACGCGTACGCGCATAATTTTTGATTTTTAACGAAAACGGTCTAATATAGAACGAAATGTTAAATCATTTTAAAGAAATTCAAAATGTTCTTTCTATGCGATTCTCTTATTCTACCTTTTACACAATTTTTAAATTGCATGAAAACGCGTGTATTAGAATTTTTATTTTAACAAAAGGAAACTGTAATAAACATGCCGTAGTTTAATCACATATTTTAAAAAGTTTTTTTAATGTAAAAAAAAAATTTTGTTGTTGCTGTTTGTTTATTGTTGTTAGTTTTTTTTTTATAATTTCTTCAAATCCTCTCTTTCTTTATTATTCTTTTATATTCCTGTTTTGTTGAATGTCGTATTCCTCTAGCCTTGTTAGTTTTATATACTTAAACAGTGCTTACTTTTGGTGATGCCCAAGGAGATGATGAAGAGAGCTCTTTACCACATCTGGATCATGGTTTTCATTCAAAATTACCACCTGGTATTCTTCCACATGGTTTACCAACTGTTAAAGAAGTTGCACCAGCTATTACACCACAAGAACAAAAAAAAGATCATGATGAAAAGAAGGAAAGTAAGTTTATTATGTTTCTATGATAAAAATTTCCCTTTAGAAGATTATATTCTAATGATAAATCAAAAAAAAAAAAAAATTACAGTTAGAGAATTATCAGAAGATCAAAAACAGATGATTGTCCTTTCGGAAGATTTTCAACGTTTTGTTTTACGTGCTGGAAGAGTAATGGAACGTGCACTATCTGAAACAATTGACATTTACACTGATTATATCGGTGGTGGTGATACTGATGAGGCATAGTATGTGAAAGGGGTTTTTTGTTTTTGTTTTTTCTTTTCTTTTATTTCCAGTTTCTTGTATTGTTTCTTGTTTTTCTTGTCACTTTTTAATGCATAGCGATGAAAAATCTCATGCACGCTTATCACTTAATCGTTATTTCTACTGTGATCGTTGGTCTAAGAATCGTTGTGTAACCTCTATGGATTGGTCAACACATTTTCCAGAATTAGTTGTTGCTTCATATCATAGTAATGAGGTAAAGCAAAATTTATTTTTACTACTTTTTAAATATTTATTTTGTATTTTTTTTTTTTTTTCTCTAAAAGGAAAGCCCAAACGAACCTGACGGTGTTGTTATTGTATGGAATACAAAATATAAGAAGAAAACACCAGAAGATGTATTCCATTGTCAAAGTGCTGTAATGTCAACATGTTTTGCAAAATTTCAACCAAATTTAATACTCGGTGGTACTTATTCTGGGCAAATTGTTTTATGGGATAATCGTGTTCAAAAACGAACACCAATACAACGTACACCATTAAGTGCTGCAGCTCATACACATCCAGTTTATTGTTTACAAATGGTTGGAACACAAAATGCCCATAATGTGATATCAATATCATCTGATGGTAAATTATGCTCATGGAGTCTTGATATGCTTTCAGTACCACAAGATACAATGGAATTACAGCAGAGGCAATCTAGAGCAATAGCAGTCACTTGTATGGCATTTCCAAACAATGAAATTAATAATTTTGTATTAGGTAGCGAAGATGGTTATGTATACTCAGGTAATTTTTTTCTCAGAAAATTCAAAATATTTAAAGAAAATTTTAACTGAATTCTTCTATCTTTCGAAATTTTACTACAAAGCATATCGTCATGGTACAAGAGCGGGTGTAGGTGAAACATATGAAAAACATTTAGGACCAGTAACTGGTATATCAACACATTATAATCAATCATCACCAGATTTTGGACATTTATTCCTAACATCATCATTCGATTGGACAATTAAACTTTGGAGTCTTAAAGTAAATTTGACAATCAATTTTCTTCAAACTTTACATATTTTATTTTCATTTTTTATTTTTCTCTCTTTTGAAGGATAATAAACCATTATATTCATTTGAAGATAATTCTGATTATGTAATGGATGTTGCATGGTCACCAATACATCCAGCATTATTTGCTGGTGTTGATGGTAGTGGACGTCTTGATTTATGGAATTTAAATCAAGATACAGAAGTTCCAACAGCATCAGTTGTAGTTGATGGTGCACCAGCATTAAATCGTGTCTCATGGACACCATCTGGTTTACATTTAACTGTTGGTGATGATGCTGGTAAATTATATGTTTATGATGTTGCTGAAAATTTAGCAAATCCAAAAATGGATGAATGGTCAAAATTTAGTGCAACATTAAATGAGCTCAAAATAAATCAAAGTGATGAATTTTAAAAAAAAAAAAAAAAAAATTAAACTTAAATTTAATTTTTAATTTTTAAATTTTCTTAAGAAAACAATGAAAAAATAAGTAAATAAAGTGAATGCAATTGTAACTAAAATAATCTTAAAATAGGAAAAAGAAAAAATTAGCTGAAAAAGACTCCTTATATTTATAGTTAGACAGATATTGTAGTGGAAAAAAAAAACAACAATATGTATGTACTTTTGTTTTGATTTCACTAATTTTTTTTTTTAAATTGAAAAAATGCAATATCGAAGTTTGGCTTCTCTTTTTAAATACATTTTTTTTATCTTTATCTTCTCATTAATGTTATTTTTTTTTACTTTTAAGTAAATTTTTTTTAAAGATAACGTAGTTTTTACTAAAAGCGCAAAGAGAAAAAAAAATAAGTGTTTTTATCTCCTTTTTTTTTTTATAATGTTAAAAATTTTTATAGATACTTTGGCCATATTATATTTTTTGGGTTGTTTTTCTTTATTTTTTTAAACTTAAATAAAATTATTTTTAATCAAATATTTTTTAGGGCTCAAATATGTAGATTGCCTTAAAAATATAAAAAATTCGAATGTGGAAAAAAAATATAAACAATAAATTATTTAATCGCGATAAATATTTATAAAAAAATAATAATAATAAAAATAAATTCATTCCAAGCTTTTTGTGAGTTTATTTTTTGAGAAAAAAAAATATTAGAAAAAAAAAATTCTAACTTTCTTTATTTAATCAGAAAAAAATTAGTCAAAGGCCAGAAAATATTAAAAGTTAAAAAAATAAAATAAAAAATATATCCAAAAAATTTTAATTAATCTGAAATCTTATCAATGCTAAAAACAAAATGCTATTCAAGAATTATTAAAATGCAGAAAAAAAATTATAGTTAAAGAAAAAAATAATAATAAAAAAATTGTATTTATTGATGTATTACATTATTAATAAAAATGAAATAAATTATTATCTAATGTATTTGAAGTTTAATCATGTTATCATGAGTTCAAAAGTTGTATGTAATAAGGCAGGCACAATTTTAAATTTCTTATGGACCATAGGTTATTGAGTTACATATACGTACATCCGAATTTCATCATCAAGCAACCGTTGTACGGCAAATAAATTGAAGCATATATAAAAAATACGTAGCATTGAAAAATGCTCGAATATATTCGTAATAGTCAGTTTTTAAAGATAATGCTTGATTTGAATAAATTATAAATATCAGAAAAAAGATACGAATGAAAGCCGCAGATTAGCATATCAGTTAGTTAATTACACTCACAACTACTTTGTTAAAATTCCCTTCCTAAAAGTACATTTTTTTTCTATCTACCAAGTTGAAACAACCACTTTTTTTAATGAAAATGAAATATAAAGAGATTACTTCATAAAATTTATCTAAATGAAACCCCAAAATCAATATCATTTTTTTAAAACTTATTCCAGTAATAATATTAGCACGCAACAAAACCAAAAAGCACAAAACCCTTAAGAAAATATATGTATTTATTTTTTATAGTTGTAAAACTACCCTTTAAGAAATTCTATCCCTCACAGAAGTGCAATGAATTTTCCAGGATTATCAAGTAAGCTCAACTATAACATAATAAAATTCTTTATGCTTGGTAGGAATGAATTTTACCCTCTGTTACTATTTAATTTGCTTTTGTTCGTTATGCATATTGGCCATTTTCAAAAATGCAAGGTAATATTGCATAAAGCACTGAATTTTTTGAATTAGCAAAATCTCACAAAACAGAAAAAATAAAAAATTCTTTGTAACGAGATTTTATTATAAGAAATGTACTTAAGCGTTTCATGAATAAGAATCAGAAGTGTTTTTTTTATCCAGATGTACATTTGTCAAATCTGCAGCTGATTTCTGTTGCATACTCCTGCTTTTAAAACTTGCATTATTGAAAAGATCATTTGTAAGGGTGATTTCCGCCTCTGTTCTACGTACAACTTGTAGTGAAGGCACAAGTCAAACAGCATTTCTTTCATCCCTCCCTCACTCGAAACGTAAATTGTAATATGTAGATATATTTTTGATAAAAGTATTTTTTATTCCTGCTGTCGCAAGACTAGACACTACTAATACCAGTTGCACAATAATGTTTACATATTGCATAGTCGAAGAGATAAACAAATGGCAGCTGTAAAATTGGGCTTGGTAGTAACGTCCTAACGTCCCCTTCAATTTATGCAAGTTGATATTTTTAAATATTCAAATTTTAGGATAAAAAAATACGGAAGTTCTTACCCAAATAACTTCTAGAAAATAATTGTGTGATGTCACACAGAAAATTCAAAAATAAAAACAGGTTCAACGTGTTTAAATTTTAAAATTTACAAACGACATGAGTGAAGTGAAGTGAAGAATGAAGATGTGAATGGAAAAGTATAATATCTATTATGCTGTGTTCTGTGATTATGTTGGAAATACATTATATAATATTGTCGAAATTATATTAGTATTATTGTGTTCGATAATCCGAAACTCTCTCACACGTCACATAACGTATACATACATACGATGTAATGTATCTATCTTTTATATTTTCACTCATTCATGTATTTAGATAGAATTTTATACTATATTTTAGATAGATATGTATGTATGTTCAAACTTCAGCTACTTATTTTTACGTTCTATATTTTTAATTTTTCTGTTTGCCTGGTGCTAAACTGACTAAATTCAGTCATTGTTTGTCTATTGTCACGATAATTCACAATTCAACATTTTTAATAGACGTTCAACAGCTCGTTCAACAGTACAGAACATTTTTATTTTTGATAAAATGGTGTTGTGTGTTGTGTCGTGAAGCTGTTTAAAATCGTACTGAAATGAACATAAAAAACAATAATCATAATTTTTTCGTAAGGATACTCTCAAATTAACTGAAAAAAGTAGGAACAATAATTTTGTTATATAACGAATTCAGTGTTCTTCTTTTCTAATTTTTGGAATTTTGTTCTAAATTATAATTATTTTTTTTTTTTTAAAAACAAAAACTTCGTTAGATTTTTAAAAACAGCATCATCGAAAAAAAAGTTGATTTAACTTCGAAGATTTAAATATTTTCCGAATACCTATTTGTTTGATTGTTTGTATATGTTTTAGTTGAGATTGTGAAATGTTTTTGCAATAGATTAAACAATAGAGTTCTCTTATAATTTTTATGTTTTGTTTACTTTCAAAAAACAAGGATTATAGTATTGTAAATTGTACATAATTTGTATAGTCATTTTTTCATACAATCACACAATATATTTATACAACTTTCTCTGATGTGATGTGATTTGTGTTGCGAATGTGAACAACAACAACAATCATCCAACTTTCATCGTTATCAACATTTTTTTTTTTTTAAAGTGAACATCTAAACAATAAACAACAAGTACCAAGCAACAATTTTTTTCATTTGCTTAATGCTTTGCTTTAGTAGAGGAGGATTTTATATTAAGAATTGAGATTGGGGCTTCGCTTCTCACTTCTGCTGTTCGACTGTTCTGTTTTTTGTTTGATTCAATTTTATTTTATTAATCATTTTCAGTTTATTAACGGCAATCGTCGTGATAACTTTGAGAATGTTTTTCGCTTTAAAAATAAAACAAGTAAAATATAATTAATTACAACGTTTTTATAAAATAATATGATGAAATTTTGAATTTTTACCGGTAAAAGACAAACGTTAATAATTAAATTATAACTTTGAGTGAAAAGGAGATTTAATCGACCTCATTTTCGGCTATTGTTTTTATTTACGCAGTTGTGTGTGTTCTTCTATTACAAATTTTAATAGTGAAGTGATTGAAAACTAAAACATTTCAAAAAAGTAATATGAACAATAACTACATATTTTTCATTTAATTATTCGGAGAATTTCAAGTGAATCAACATTGAATAATAACTGTGTTATTGGATTTTATCACGTGGATTAATGATATCATTGTTGAATGACGTCATTATTTTTATCGTTCTATTTATGTGAATTTTTAAATTTTAAGCAATAATTTTTTTCTTTCGAAAACAAGTTTTACAATCACTTTTGTGATTTTTCCATTCGCACAACACTGTTTATAGTGATTATTGAAAAAATAAGATACAATCCTTGACATTAAAGAGGAAAAAAAAACATAATAAACAAGAATATTGTAGGTGTTAAAATTAAATTAAGAAAGTTAATTATTACCTTTTTCTGCTCTTTTACGATTGATGAATAATAACTTGAGAAATTAAGTTTAATTTTTTTTCTGTGTTGGATATTTTTTCATTGTTTAAAAATTTTGTTGTGGATTAAACGTGCTAAATAAAAAAATAAAGTGAGTTTAAAAACAAAACTTATGTGAAAAAAAAGAAAGAAATAATCTATTTTTTGTTGTATGTACCAACACATCGCATTTTCTTTGTTTAAAATATAAAATAAAAATTGCAAATAATAGTTTTTTGTTGTTTTCTATTTTTTTTCTGCATTTAATTAAATAGTGACAGTGGATTACAAAATTAATGATTATTGTTATTTGTTTTTCTTAAAATAATCAATTTATATTAACCGGAAAGTAAAAGTTGAAAAACAACTTGTACACAATTTCAAATAACTGAAAAAAATATTAAAATATTAAACTTTATGGTAAGTTCATGAGAAAAAAAAATAATATGTACCTACCTATAATCTTGATTTTCAATTTACTCTTTGAAAAACGATGTTTTTTTCGTTACTGATACATTTTGAATGTCATTTGTTAATTTTATTTTGAAATCAATAAGGTAAATGGGCCACCAGTTTACCTTTTTATATCACATTAAGGAAATATTATTATTGTAGAGATTTTCAAAAAGCTAATAAACATAAATGTATTAAATTTCTTTGTTAAAAAAAAATTTTTTTCACCGAGTAGCTATTCGCTATAATGTGTACAAAGTGACCTTGAAGACCTTAAAGAAGTGATTTCATAGTTTTAAATTTTTTAAACCAAAAACTCGATTTTTCGAAGTAAAATATTCGTTTTTCATAGTGAATGTGAAATTTCAGCATAAAAAAATAACAAAATTGTTTTTAAAAAAGGGTCAATGTTGTTAATTCTAAAATGGGTTGGTATTACAATATTACATATTCATTCAAATGTATACGTTTGGACTGAGCTTTTTTTTAAATATGATCCTTTTGTGCTACGACCATGAAACTCAAAAAATAAACATCCTTTTGTTTGAAAAATAAATTAACCATTACATTATGTGTATTTGTTAAAGGTTTCTCTTTAGCGAATTGCTTATTATGATTGTCTTGTACCTATGTCTTTTAGTTTCTAAGATGAAATGCAAAACATCGTTAATAATGTGAGAGTTTTATACATAAAAGCAAAAACATCAAATTTTAATTTGAAAATTTGAATCTCAAAATCTCGTGACAATAACAACTAAAACTTTATTCTGTGTGATCATTTGTTCCCAACTAAAAAATTAAAAAAACGTAGGTATGTGTTAAAGACATATCAACGTACTTTGTCGAATATCTCATTTAAACACAATCAGAAAAGCACTTTAAAGTTCAAAATACAACACTGAATATACAATTATATATTTTCACATTTCTAACAGAAAAAAATCTGACTTCTAAACTTGACTCAAAACTGGTATCATGACCCTATCGACTTTTCAACCTTGTTTTGTTATGGTTTTTTATGGTGATGACTCAACAATAATTTCAGAATTATTTTTAATTATTATTTTATCAGACATTGAGGTGTATAGAGTATCTTTATGTATTGTGTTTGTGTTATGTGTGCAGTATAAGATACAATTGTATTCATAATTTCATTTTACGTATCTAATCAACTTTTGAAAAAATTGTCACGATTAAATGTTAGGGTACAAATAAAGCATAGTTTTTTTTGTGATTAAAAAAAAACGTTTCCGTAAAAATAAATGTTTGAATAAAATTATTTTCTTTAAAGTCCCTCATTCCATAAAATACTACATACGAGTAGGTACATAAAAAATCTTCAACTTCTTTCATCATTGAAAACTTGCTGATTTAAAAAGTGCATCGATGCAATGTAATAAAATCTAGAAAATTTACAGTAAAAAAAAAATCCACATATTATAGAATAAAATTAAAAAAAAAAAATTTAATGAAATACATATTTATTTTCAAGCTACATCGTAGAAATTACAGAATAATCAAAACGGAAAAAAAACTGGAATAGTTTTTTCCTCATACTATTTATAGAATTACTCAAATGTTTATGATTTGAAATTCAGGTAAACTAGGTATTCTAAAGAGATTTTGTTTTCATCAAAAGTTTATTTAGGTATGTAGTGGATATCATGAATATTTTTTTTTCTGTAAATGTCTGAAAAGGGCATTATACTTTTAAAAGTTTATTTTATTAGTTTTCTATGTATGTACTAGGGTTGCCAGGCGTCCTACTTTGACGAGGATTGTCCTCTTTACTTGAATAATGTCCTCTGTCCTCTTAAAGGCTTAAAAATCCTCTCGAAAATTAAGCTGAGGAAAATAACTTATAAAAGAATATAGATGCTCCTATTGGCGGACAGAACCAATTGGCGGACAAATTGAAATTAAAGTTATTATAATAAACTTTGTAGCCGTCGAAATTTTGAGTTTTTTCTTTTATATGATTTTAAATACTGTTATTTAGCGTATTGATATTGTATTGTAGTATATACAGAAGTTTATTTATGAATAAAAGTGCAATTAGTATAGTGGTATCGTTCGATTTGGACAAACATGTGTGCAATGCTATATTCTTGTTAGTGTTTCATAGTTGCTGAAGTTCTTTCCAATCGGTAATTACAGTGTATTTTGGAGTTTACATTGTTAATTTATATTTTTTATTGAGAATAATAAATAATAAAATGAATTTGCGTTAAAAAAATTTAAAAAAATTAAGTAATTAAAGAATAATTGCATGTTCGCAAACTGGAACCAAGAAAAACACCATGTTTTTATTTGCGGACAAACGTATTTCATACTAAATAATGATTACCTATTTTATGGGATGTTCAACTGTTCTCATGGTTTTTTCGGCTTTAGTTATCAACTGAATGGAATGAATTTTGCATTAGTTTTTATAAAATATATTTTTTAATATATTTAATAAATATTATAATGTAAAAATGTGTTTATTTATTTTAAAATTGTTATTTTCAAATTGTCCGCTAATAGGATCATTACCGTCCGCCAATTGGAACTTTTTGTTCGGCGAAGACTTTCGGTAATTATTAAATTTTAATTAGTGAAATTAATTTTTTTGGCTTTAAATTGACTGAAAATTCAACAAAACAAAATATAGTTTAATAATACTAAAACATATTTTCTTGGGAACAAATAGATTTTTCACAGTAAAGTTTCAAAGTCAGAAATTCCTTACTTGTCCGCCAATTAGGGCATCTACCCTATTACTTCCTTATAAAAGCGCATTCTGAATTCAAAATGTGTTTAATAAGTTTATTGATATATCATTATTGTATATAAAAGAAAGAATTGAAAATAATATGTATATCTTTTGCCCTGCTAGAAAAACCAAAAATTTAGTTTAGAAGAAAATTTTTCCAGATTTCCAGATACAATGAATGTACGCTGCATAAAAATTGTAAAAACCCATTTTTTTAGTACCTTTCATAGTTTATTAACTTACAAAAAAAACCCTTCAGAGTTTAAATTTAATTTTGTTTTTCCATGAGAAAATGATTTTTGGGAAAATAATATTGTCCTATATATACCAAAGGTCCCTGATCTGCAATTTTTCACAATGATGGGAATAATTATTGAAGGTTGAAATTTTGCTTAATAAAATGCACTCTAATTTATTAACAGGATTTAGGTGCCTATTTAGTTTTTAAGAAAGAATTATAACTATTTTCAAAATATTCTTTAAACTTTAAATTAATTAAAAACTTGAATAATATTCTAATTTGTTACACGGGCTTAGACATGAATGTTAGTACAATCTATATCTTGTTTTTTACTTTTATCAGTTGGTCCCAATAAAATTGGCTCATATTTATAAATTGAACATAGGCATATTCAGTGATTTAGGACACCTTTAATCAAATTAGGTTGATATCCAAAACCGATTATTGGAAAATCAAATATGAAAACCTTACACTATTCTCATACCTGAAAGAGAAGAATAGAAAATCTCCAATAACATTATTAGGGAAATTTATATTTTCACTCATAGATCGAAAACACAAAAGGGCACAGGAGCAGGAGTCTTCTTGTAAATACTGTAGATCAGTAAGTCGTTCAGATTCAAAAACTCATCCTTACTTCCAACAAACAAATTGAAGGACCCTTACAAATCAGAATGCGCCTTTAAGCCTCCGAGTGGATTTGCTTCTCTGATACGATATAAATTAAAAGTCTCGATTCCGATGAAGCATAACAAACAAACTGTTGATTAGCTTTTTCTAGAATCAATTTTATTGATTAAACCAAACCAAGATGAAGAATTTGTCATACATAAATAAATTACTCGTACGCATACAAACAATAGATTTATAATGAATTTTGCTCAAACTATACTTATAATACTTTATTTTAGCATCACAATTCTTTCTTGCGCACTGACATGACACAATAAAAAATATTTCGTTGATAAATATAATGGAGGGATAATGACATCATGATGCATTAGTCATTCAAATTAATTACAAAGAAAATGATAAATCTGTTTTTCTCTTATTTTCATTTTATTTTTAAATTATAATTATAAAAACAATAACTTAAAATCTTGTGTATTATTTGTGACATTTTGTTTTGAGCTATAAAAAATTATTTAAAAAAAAATCTTTTTGACTTCCTACTTTTTTAAATACACAATACACTATCTTATTAACTCATGTAAAATAAAAATAAGAAATTTTTATTGTTATTTTCCATTTTTAATGTTAAAAAAAATAAACTTTTTTTTTTCCAACGAACTCTTTATATTTCTGTTAATTTTAAAGTGAACCCTAGAGACTACAATTATTGCCTAGTGATTAATGATGTTGCTTTTGCATTTCCAAACATTTTTCTAGTGTGTTGTTGATATTTTATTGCAATTTTTATTTTCTCATTTGAATAGTTCGTTCATGTGTTTTTGTATTTTTTTATGTTGTAAATATGTTTTCCATACACTTTAGCTATTTTTAGAATGAACTACTTCTAGTTTTAATCATATCTATATTATGTATATTATCCACTCATTATACTAGTTAAATATATGCCTTTATAGTGTTGGCACGCAAGCACAATTATACTTATAAAGATACGAGTTTTCATTTTTTATAAGTAGATACACATATTTATTTATACATATGTATGTAGTGTATGTACATACATTCACATATGAATGCAGTTGATGTTTTAATCGCAAGTATTACCCTATAGGATATTAGGTTACTTATCATCATCATTATAATGAATTCCTCTTTTTAATATCAAAATGTGAAATTAAAAAAAAAAAAAAGAATATGTAGGTTTAGTATAATATGCAAACATTACATTTATCATTTACCGGCATACTTTTAAATTGCATGCCTTTTATAATATGATAAAATTTGTTATGTGATATTATAGCCTTAATTAAGGGCAAATAAAAATTTATGTTCGTATTTACATATTGAAATTTTTAATGAAAATTTCTAATTTAAACTCGAATACTTTCACTTTCTATTTTAGGTTAGCTCTAATTTTAAATTTATTGGTCTTTCACAATTTAATTTTTATATTTTTCCTGAATTTTAATTCATTTTAGAGAGCTCATACTAATTTTAGATTTAAATTTATACTTTTTTCTTTCTATTTTACAGGTCATTTACTTGTACACAGTTCCATATTCACAATTTTTTTCTTAAATGTTCTTAAATTGAAAATTTAAGATATTCTAATGCCAACGGATTATCTAGTATAAAATAAAATAGATTTCATAGTAATTTATTAAGAAAATTTGGTTGAAATTTGAAATTCACATACATGAGGATTGAAGACCATCATTTCAAATGATGATAACCCTGATACCTATATGTATATAATTAATTTTTTTAAACGATTCGCATCTAATTTAGATTAGAATTTCATTGAAAATCGTAAATACAGGGTTTTACGACGAGAGTGTTCATTTCAAATTAGTAAAAGCTATAATTGTTTTTCAAATAAATGCTGAGATTTTTGTTTCAATTTAAAGTGCAAACTTTATCATCATTAAATGTGAAACACAATTTTTGACAATGGTCATATCCTTTTCAGGAAAGTTTTTGTTGATTTTCCACACAATTGTAACTCTGTTTCGTTGATAGAAATTCCCATAGTTATTGTGTTTAAGAACATCAATTTTTTGTGTATCATTGACATAGACTTTTTCCTTAACGTATAGCTCCAAAAGAAAAAGTTCAGTAGTGTTAAAAGACACGATCTATGTAGGTGGTCAGTTAGTCTCCAATTCTTGAATAAAACATTTTCCACGTCTACGAAATTCAATTTAGGTCAAAATAATTTAGCCATTATCGTGCAAAAGCGCAGCACACTGTGCGTGTGCACTGTAATCGCAGCTCATTCATCGTTCTATATACATTTTTAACACTGTCATTCACCAGATATTGTGTTTTACATTTAAAAACTCAAGAAAAAAAAATATTCATTAAATTTTTATACTAAAGTTGTTTAAAAAAAATTTAATCAGTAAGTACATACTTTTTCGTATACCTATTTAAAAACTTAAGTGGTTTTATATACTTATACTTGTTACTTTGATAAAGTATAATAGATACATTATGTATGTATTATATATAGATACCATATACATAGGTATTTTAAAAAAAAAAAAAAATCTATTTTTTGCGATTTCTTCTCTCTGTCAACGACACTTGGAGTTCATAAAAATTGTTGCCAAAAAATCAATTAATATTCGCAAACTGTTCTTAGGAAATTTAAAATATGATTCATGCTTTTTTGTAAAAAAAAAAAGTACAAGGTAGGTATGTATTTCTAATTGCAATATGACCTTCTATAATATTTTTAAGAGTAATAAGAAATTGAAAGAAAAAAATATTTGATTATAATAATTCTTTTGCGGTTGAAACAGTTTTAATGAACTGCTGTGTTGTGCGATATGATATGTACGTAAAGATATGGACTATCTTCTAGTACACTTTGGTTTTTTATTTATGAATGTTGTGTTAAAAGCTTCTTTATGAGGAAGTAAAGGGTAGAATATAAACGTATCATATCTATTGTTAGAAGGCTAAACTACAAAAAGATCAACTTATCATTCTTTAGAATTCAAATTCAAATTAAATTATCGTACTGTATTTACGATAATGGAAAATGAAAATTTGTTTTAAAAAAAACACCCTGTACTTACTCTCAATTCTGAAAACACCTGCTATATTATTTTTTTAATTTAATATATGTATGTACATAATACATATGTACTACCTATACACACATGCTTATGAGATATTAAAAATATAAGTACATATGTACATATTTATTTATATACAAAAAAAAAGTGTTATTAATCGATACATCGTAAAAAATATCAAGTTTAATGATAAGATAATATAAGTGCATATATTTTCACTAGAACTGATAAAACGAAATAATAATACTGAACGAGTACTTTTTTTCTAATTTGAATTTTTTTTTTTTCTGCTAAAATATGTACATTATTTTTTTGTAATTTCAAAATTAACAATTCATTCATTTTAAAACATAAAAATAATAAAAAACATATAAAACAGGATATTCTTATCAAAAAACAAAATTATTGTTTTAATTCAGATTTTTTATATCTTTTAAAAATAATATGCTAAAATTTAAGTTATTCAGCACAAAAAAAAATAATGAAAAATTCATATCTGGTAGTTGTTAATTTAACAATGATGTAATAATATGCAAATGAAGGTCGCATATATGTATTGTATATATATTTAACGTTTTGTTGAATCTACAGTTTGGAGCAAAACAAAAACAACTAGGTAATAATAAAATTTCACTTATTCAACATATAGATAGTATGTATAATTTATTTAAATAAAAAACAATAACAAAAATAATATAAATCCAGAGATTTCAAAAAGTTTACTTTTAAAAATAACAATTATTCAGTATACTAAAAAATATAAAACATAATTTACCTATAGTATTTTGTAGAATATCTATTATTTTTGATTACATACTTCATAAGTTCATAGCACTTTTTTGGTGTAGATTTTAATAAATTCTCAATGGTATCATTTGGTAACTATTCCATTCTCTTTCTAAATCTTGATTCCAATATTCAACCATTTCTTACTTATCGATTTATAATTTGCCATAGATTTTCTTTCCAAAACGTTTATATTATTATTCTCAAACCATTTTGTTATAATTTTTGTTTTATGCTTTGGATCATTTGGATGCATTTAAAAACTAGCATTTCCGGCACCTATTTTCAATTTACACTGTAATAAAAGCACTATGTATATCGAAACCATGTACAATAATACCAATTAATTTCAGACTTATTTTTTTAGTTTTTTCAAAAAGTCTTTCTCAATATCTCGAAAATTATGCATTTTTCAAAAAAAGTGAAGATAAAACATCGATGCATAATCAATTGGGCTTTCATTTTCTGCAATAAAAAATTAGGGTTAATATTGAGCACTTTTCGAGAAAATTAGGGCTAAAGTCAAAAAATTACAAAATTTTGATTTGGAGGCCCTATAACTTCTAAACGGTAAGAGGTACAGAGGCATATAAGATGTTGTTGGAAAGAAACAGGGGTCCTATACGATTTTACAGAAAAAATGACCCTAGCGTGACCCTGTAAAAAGTTATAGGCTAAAACAAGGAAAAGATACAAAAAATCTTTTACCCCCTCTAACTCCGTAACGATTGAGATTGCCGCCCCTCCTCAAATACAATTTTTTTCCGGATCGGACACCTAAACTGAATCACCCTGTATATTTTCTTCATCATAAGGATACATTTCACAATATTTCTTGATACTTTATTTTGGTCATAATCTCTGTTATATTGATAATAGTTAAAAAAAAGTTTTAAATCAGGATCTGCCAATCAAGAGCCATAAAATTTCTACCAACTAATTTCTTGGAAATATTTTTATATGCGTATTCTTTACTTCATTGTGTTTTATTCCATATTTTTCTGAACAATGGTTATTTATTAGGAAAAAAGGTGTAAATTATATCTATACATAGTACAATATATTGTACATTTTAGGCATGTTTTTTTCAACAACAAAAAATTTAATATTTGGAAATTAATACCTCCTAATTTGATGGCTTAATTAGAGACTTAAAATATTAAAAGATCACAATTTTCTTTGTGCGCTAATGTTCGACATTATAAAAATATAATAAAATAATAATAAGGAAGTAAATAAAAATAATTTCAACAGTAATCAGTCTGCATTTCATTTTATTCAAAAATTAATCGACCACTTTCAATATTTCAAAGTATAACCAAACACTAGACATCTGACTGAAACGACACGATTCAATATCTCGTCGGTTTACAAGAAAAACTGACCATCTGAAAAAATGAAATTTTTAGGAAACAGAAAAGAAAATCTTCTAGCGTAAAAAATATGTAAATAAGCTTAAAGGTTAAAAAACTTTTATAACATATACTTTTTAAAAATTGATTATAAAGCCTCTGTAACTACGATGATATTCAAGTAAAGAGTTGTTCGAAGACGTTTCGGAAGTTTCTCAGTAACTTTCTCCGTTCTTTAAATTCATATTTTTCGAATATTCCATCATATTTAATTATTTTCAAGAAAGGAATCGATTCTAGACAGGAAGCATTCTATTCACTCATCCCAAATCCGAAAACCCCATGTAAATCCGTTCACGTTTACTATATACCCTAAAACTCTTTCCAAAGTTTCAATTACGTCACGAGGAACACTCTTACCCACAAAGGAAAAAGTAAGTGGATAAAAAGTATATAATAAAATCAGATGATCAAATTGGATTTGAACGAGTTATGCTTTTTATATACAATAATGAGATAGGCAATTATTTCGGACGAAAAAGCAAGTGCTCACAAGTATGTTCTATATATACAACTCTAAACGGTCAATTTTTCAGATGGTTAGTTTTTCTTGTAAGCCGACGATCTATTTTTTTCACAAACATAAAGCATACAGTTCTTGAATTATTGGAAAATAAACATAAAACCGTACATAAAATTACATTGCTATTCAAATTTAAAAAAGTTAAATTAAATCAAGTATCTGGGTACCTGTAAAGCGTATCTTGTGTATTTATTTCGGATATACATACATCAAAACGTTTAATTGTTCGACAGACTTTATTGTGTGTAAAAAAAGTGTGTAATAGCAATTTCATTACTAATTAAACAACTAAAATTTCAATAACGATTTATCTTCTATAAAAATTGAGGAAAAATAACCTATCTAATAACAACTAAATCAAAAAACAATTTTTTTATTTACGTTACGATAAAAATTCACGTAATAGTTTGTATATTTTTTATTACAAAACAAGTTGATCATTTATGCGAATATCAAAATGCTGTCTGCCGACTAGGACAAGGTTAACAACAATTACATCGAAATACAAAATGTGTATGGCGTTTTTAATGTATAATTTTTTCAGTAAAGATAGTTTAAATTGAATTAAATTTCTTTAAAATTGAATTGAATAAAAAAAATATCTTTTGTCACCTTCATTTTTATTTTATAAGTCAATCTGATCATTCAATTAACAAAAAATAAAAAATAAATAAAAATAGCTAATTTGCAAAACTTAATTGACTTTGACTTTTGTAACTTTGTTGAACACGAGCAATTTAACTTTGGATTTAAAAACAAAAAATAAAAACAATAACTAATAAGTAATAGACAAAAAAATATATATACATATGTATGTACATTTATGTACATAAGTTTAAATGAAGTTCAAGGATACGATATTCAATTGAAAATGTCATTTTGATTACATAATTTTGTTAATAATTTTCTGTAGAGCATGATTGTATGAATATAACAAGAAAAACTAAAATTGAACCAGTTACTGTTATTTTCATTATTTTTGGGTTTCAATCGAATTGATCTTGATTTATGGAAACTTAATTTAGCATGAAGTACGTAGGTATGTAGATCTAAAAATATTAAAACTTTTTTTATATTTACGAATTGCAAACAAATGAGTGTGTGTATCTTGATTGATATCGACTTTTTAAATGTGGTTTACCAATAAGGAAAATATAAGTTTACGGACATAGAAAATACATTTTTTTAAATAAACAACTAATTAAATGATTTTTTTGTATAAATTTCCATTATACTTTCATTCCATTGCATTTGCATTGGTTTGAAACAATAAAATTATGTTAATATGTCATAGTGAGTTTTTATGGAAATTAAGTGGGCTTTACATAGATAATTTGAATGCTATACAGGCAGAAAATTAGATTTAGTCATAACTTTTCATTTAAATCTAACCAAATTTTGTCACAAATAACAAATTGCAAAAAAAAAAACGATATTTTTGCGGACAAAGCTTTTGCTAAAAAACTGAAAAGCCACAATATTCCATTTCCTCGAGAAATGTGAATTAATTTTAAAAATAAATCTACAGGAAACCATTAAAGGTTTTGTGAAATAATATGTATTTATTTCATGTGCCAAATCAGTCTTTTGAAAAAGGTTGTTGTTATCAAAATATGTATTATATACTATGTATGTGAGGTTAGTTGAAATATATAATAGAAAGCCTGTCTTTTCAAAGGTTTTAAAAAAAACCAAATGAAAAATTGTTCCCCAACCAGAATTGACGTATCCGACTAGCTATTTAAATGAACATTAGAATTTGGCAAACGGAATAAAAATGCTTCAGTAGAACTTTGTTTTTGCTTTTAAAGGTTAGTCATAATTTTTAATAAAACAAAACAAATAAAAATTACGAAACAAAAAAATTAATATGAGTACAATAATTTTATCATGAATGCAAATTTTGTTACATAAATCCCAAAGTATTGTAATCGAACATATTATGGGTGGAAATTTTCAAGTACACGCTCACAATTAAATTCAATTGAATTGAGAACACTGAACACAATTATTATGCAATACTTTATCTTGAAAAAATTCTTTATAAAAAAATTATGGTTAAGCAAAGTATTCAATTACCAAGCATTAAAGACATAAAAACATTTAAGACGTAAAAAAATGAATAAATAAATCCGATACTTGTGAGGACTGAGGAGCCTCATTTTCTTAGAATGTGAAATGCTCTTTAAAAAAAAAATTCATATTTATAATCAAAATTTTCCGAAGTGAATAAAATAAGATTTTTATTTTCATTCAATTTTTATAGACTCAGATCATAAGTTTTGGATTGTAAACAAAATAAAATAAAATGTTTTATAAAATAAATTTTACTTGTTATTTTTTTTTTACAAAATGTTTCCGGTTGATTACACGATCTATGAATAAAAAAATCACATCATCATCATGGTTAACAGCACAGAGCACATATAAATTTTTTTATGACCTCATTACCTAAAAGATGATTGTAAAATTTAAGTATGGACATTATTTTCTTTTTTTTTGTCTCTAAATTATTTCGAATAATAAAAATGTTCTTCTGTCACAAAATCTATAAAATATACAAGGCATTGATTGTTAAATATGTTTATGTTTTTTTTTCTCTACTATTTGTGTCAAAAAACTGTTTTAGTTTTATATATAGAAAAAAAAAGTGAGAAAAAAAAACAAAAAAAAAAAATTAAATACATACATCAACTTTTCACTCGTTATTTCTTTTGTTTTTTATTTTTCTTACGGAAATGCATTTCAAATTATTCATCCATTTTCATCATCAACAACAACATAACAACATAATGCAATGCATTTTATCTTTGATTTCTTTTTTTTATACTTTTATGTATGAAATTATATAGACACTTCACTTATGAATATAGCAGCTCGTCCATATTTTATTTTAAAATGAAAATTTTTTTACAATGATAAATGTGATTTTATTTCTAGAGAATTACAGTATTTGCATAAATTATTTGTACATAGCAAATTTTATTTGGAATTTTGGAAAATTAAGAAAATTAAAAACAAATTTTTTAAAAAATTAATTGAAATCGCAGTTATTAATTGAAATATCGTACTTTTCACGAAACTAGGGGAAAAATCTTACTTTTTTTGCAGGAATAACACATTGAAATTCAAGAAAAATATTGGTCAAAATGAAAATTTGTGATTTTGTTTTTGTGAAAACTGGCATTAAATCAAATTCGTATTGACTATCAAAAGTTGCCGTAGTTGCGTTTTAGGCATAAAATTGATATTATGACTATTAGCTTTTCCGGGTTTACCGTTATTCACTTCATAACAAAGAACTTAAAAATATTTGATAAATATTAGCAGAAAGTACACCGTATGTATGTACATACATATAGGAAATTCAAATATGAAATAAGCCAAATGCAATATAAACTCTAAAAAAAAAACTCCGAATGAGATATGAAAAAAAACCGAAATAAGATACACTTACAGGAACCGACATTACTATGGGTACTCTTAATATACAGAAGGTTAAAAGTTTCACCCTACAGTGGAAGTTTCCAAAAATAATTAAATTTATTGAATCTATGTATCTTTAAGGTGCTACATCTTCTTAAGAATTGCAACTAAAGTGCCATGTTAGAACATGATACAAAGGGCAAAAGTTACTTCAACCTTTTAGGAAAGTTTGAAACAAGGTGACTTGCTAGGAAAAAGTTACATGGTGATTTACGCAGAAAAAATATGAAAAATTGAAAACGCTCTTTAGCGGTGTTTTCAATTATTTTTCATTCAACATTCTTTTATTGAAAAAGAGAATTATATCAAGTCAGAAAATGAAAAACAGCGGAAATTTCAGACAACTTCTCAACTATCTCATGTCATCTCAAATTATGCTTTGTTTTTATTACAATACAGTACAACACACAGTAGAAATATAAACTTCCAATCAGAAATTTTATAACACAACTGAATCAAAAAAATATAATACAATACATATATAAATTTATATTCTATAAATCACCAAGTATATGTATATACAAATATGTATGTATATGTATGTACTATGAACATAAGAAACCATATAAGATATTTAAATTACAAAACAAAAGAGCAAAGGTCAGCGACATTAATTTCATTGAACTATGTACTACCTGTTTAAACGCTTTTTTTCTCATATACAAATTACGACAGTTACGTAATCCAATTTATTTTTCACTTTTTGAAAGTGATAATTAAATGATCTAGTTAACTTCAAATTACTTACCTTTAAATTCAAAATAACTATTTTTTATATGTAAATTTCAAATAACATTTAAAAGCATTTAATAACCTTACAGTACAAAATGTACTTTTTGTTATGTTCAATTCAATGTTCAAATTCAGATTGATTTGAAATTGGAATGTACATATGTATACTTTTAAAGTACATTTACAATTTATAATTTAATCTTTTTATGAAATAATAATGTTTTTTGTATCTATCATCCAATTTTTTAATTTCTTGGAAAACTGTAAAAAATACTTAAATATGTATTGGAAAACACAAATTGATATAGAAAACTTTTTAATAAGAATTTTTGCCAACTTTTAAAACGTCAAGTTTATCAAGAACTTTTAAAATTTTTATTTTATTTATTTTGTTAATTAGGTTTTTTGAAAAATTAGAATTACATAAATTTCCGGAAATCTTTTGCTCTTATATTTTTATAGCAAACATAATCCAATTGTTTGTATGTGTGTTAAGCTACCTACTTTGTTTTCTATAACTCAGTTACAACATTTCTACATACTAAATTAAGCATAAAATTAGATTACAAAGCTATAATGCATTGTATGTACATATACGCAGTCTACCTTATTATAGTACATCTATTTATTTTCACCCTATATCTATTTTTATATTGGATGACCACACAACTCTATCAATTAAAAATAATTAAAATTAAATGAATAAATGAAGGTATCTAAATATATGTAAATAAAATATATTTTAAAATTGTCAATTCGTTTTTTATTTTAAATGTAACATATTTAAAAATGTAAATGGTTACAAAACACTACTATTACATGCTTTACATTTTATTCGGCTTATGATGGTATATTTGCAATAGACAGACAGTCAATACAGAAAAAAAAGTTAGTGGGTTTCACATCAACTGTTACAAAATTTCTTTATTTTTTAACAACATAATATAGTATAGCAAAAGGGCTATGAATTTATATTCTGAAAATAAACATCATTTTTATTTCCTGCTCTGCGAAAAAAAAAACAAAATTCAACAGTATAGGTAAATTGTATGTATCAAGGATGTTATCACTTGACATAGATATTTTATTATAATTTATTACATCCTGCTTCAGTCGATAAATTGAAAGTTTATTAAAAATTAAACAATAGTGGTAGTTCATTTAGAAACAGAAACAATACATACTTGTTCGTGTACCATATTCAAAAGAAAATCGAATCTTTCAACCATGTCGATATTTGAAATTAGTTAAAGAATAAAGTACTCATCATTGAAAGATGTTTACTAACTTTTCGATGGACTTATGACTCAGAAACTAACTTTTGACATCAAATAATTTCAATAATTTATGTCAAAAATGATGTTCTTGTACTTAAAAAAAAATTATTGAGGTTAATTATTTCCAAGATATTTTACATCATCAGGTAAACATATTTTACGTAAACATTGATTATTGATTGAATTAACAAAGACACATGCTCGTAATAAAATAACTCCTCGACGTTTCCACAGTAACGGAATTTTCTCATTATTTTAAATAGTAAGAATTGAACAATAATTACTAGAAAAAACTAACTTTACTTTCCCAGTGCCATATATATTTTTAATGCTTGACATTGTTTTAGGAAAAAGCTAATATGCAAATAATTTTACAAAAATATTTTGTAATTGTCAATGGTGCACCTTCAATTCATTAATCACATCTTTCACCTAAAAATTGAACATTGAGCTCAAACCACTTTCAAAATAAACGATTTATAGAAAATAATATACGAGTATACAAAGCTATTGTATTCTTCTCGAAAGTAAGTGAAATTGAACAAATTAGAATGAAGTGATGCGTTAATTATACCGTTACCTATATATCTATGTATATTTATCTACATATCTGTGAGCGTAGCACTTCGATGTTAACCAGTTAGTTAACCACCTACCTAAGTTATTTTGAGATTTCTAGACTATTCAGTTTCAAGTAGAATGCGAGCCACTATATTCTGCCACGCTCTCTCGCGAAAAATTCTGGTGAAACGTGATTAAAATATTCTGATACCAACTTTTGTATCATTGTATTGAATTTTCGTTAGAATCAACTATGCCCGTCTTTATAGGAAAATCATTAACATTTGTGTTTTTATAAAAATTCACCCTTCTACATAATTTTGCAAACATATTCAAATTAACCCTTCTCATAAACTCTATCAAGAAAAACAAAAGAATTTACACAAAACATAATTTTATAGACAACAAATCCTTTATATTTGAAATTTTGAAATTTGAACCTGTAGATTTCTGAATTACGCCTGTTTAATTTTATTTATTTTCCATATAAATTTAACATATAATCTATTTCTGCTATGTTAACGACCAGAAACACCAGTTATATTGAATGCTCCTACGGTGAAAGGTTATTTGAAGGCATACACACATACTATTAACTATGTATATATATTTCTCACAATATTTATCGCATGTTATATAATGAAGGAAACAACGCCCTTACAAGTGAGTATAATCGCATGAAAACTTTTACAAACTTGTGAAGATTAACCAAATGGAAATTGCTTTAATTGATCGAATGCACGCACTTTTCAAATATTAACCATCAGGGTCAATGTCTGAATACATCAATTAAAAACTCCAAAATATTTTACTTACATACTATATATGAATTTATCTATTCATTTTTATTTATGCATTTACAATATCATCAGACATTAGTATCAAATTAAAAAAAATGTAATGTATGTACATACATATGTATAATTTTATTTAAAAACGAAATTTCTAATGATGACTAAGAATGAGCATGGAACCATAACAAAATGCATAATACATAGGTACATATTATAACTTAAAATTTTCTGTACGAGTTTGTAGACATAAAATACGAAATGGGTTTGGTTCACATCGACCGGAAAAATTTATTACTGCCTGTCAGGAAGTAATTCTTTTATTTATTTATTTTTATTATGCCGACATATTGTTATTTTTGAAAATTCTAATTTTAATTTATGTATGTCTTTCACTACAACACCATACTTTTATACCATCATCGAACCGAACCACCTTATAAAATACAAAGATTTAGAAAATTTACAAAAAAATGATATATTTTTGTATTATAACCATAATAAATTTTTTTTATTTAAAAAAAGTAGTTTGTGATTTTGTTGATTTGATTTAATTTAATTTGTCAACTTTTTCAAGGTCGAAAATCATGTTATACTTCCTTGTTCAAGATAAAGTATAAAAAAACATACAACGTTATTAAAAAGTAAATTGCTTTATTGATTTTGTGTGAAGTGTAAAAATTAAAAGTTAGTTAATACTTTAATATTCAATACAAAAAAATATTATCAGCCACTCAATATTTTTTAATTTGTATATGTTTGGAAAAGTTACCAATTTCCATCCTAATTTATTGAAATATCCTATCTAACAGGATTTTTCACAATACACTGTTTCGTTATTAAAACGTGCATGATGCAAAAAGTTCCATATAATTTGAATTTAATTAGAAATTTTCACTTTTTCAAATTCTCAAATTTCCACAAAAAAAAATAAAGTACAAAAAGATGTGAGTAACTAATTAGTTTTTAAAAATTCCACAAAATTTTTATTCTATTTAATCAATTTCTTAACCCTTCCAATACTGACAGGACACACATTTCTTTTTTTTTAATGAGCCACAACACAAAGTAAGAACATTTTTTCACCGCACTTTTAAAGTAATAGCAAAGCGCTGGAACAACTATATAAGAAAAATAGAAAAAGAAAGCTATGGGCGAAAACTTTGAAAATGCAATGGGATTTCAGTAATTTTCGGCAAGATTGTTCGCAAGGGTCACGTTTTATATTTCTTTAAGTTTCGAAAAATATTACGAATACATAACAAGTATTAAGTACAATAATATTACTAATACATATATTGTTAACTCGTCTCTAATTAATTTCACAAATGAAGACCATATCTATACATACATACATTCAATGACATTCTTGGATATTAGCTTCTCCGTTTCATAGTAATTGCCATAAAATTCTGGATGAATCTTGGTTGCCCTGACCACTCAGCTTTCAACCGTCTCTGTCCGTCCATTTATTTTTTTCGTCTTCTTCGATACTATTGTTCCACCTAGTATTCGGTCTGCCTCACACTTTTCTTCCATCAGGGTTTATCTCGTACTACCTCTTAGCTGGATTCGGTTTTCCATTCTATTATGTCTATTCATATGTCCATAAATCATAATACCGTATTCTTTGACTTCTTATAACTCATAATATATGCTGAGGAATTTTTATGTATTTTAAATTCCTTCATTAGTTCCTCCATATCGCATTTTAAAAGTTGATAAATCGACGAAATGAAATTATAGTCGTACTTGGATATGATCCTTTAGTTTTTATTTTATTTTTTTTCAACTCTTTTGCTTTTAAAGTAAATTATTTAACGTTTTTCTAAATTTTAAAAACGAAATAAAGTTTCGTTTTCCAAAATCGAATGCACAAGAAAAAAATATTTATACTCTATGAAATAGCTCAACAGAAAAATTTAACAAGTATTTCTAATTTTTTGTTTTTTCATATTTAGTTTTTTTTAAATTTATTTAAGTGTTTTCTCGAATTTTTTAAAACAAGCCATAAATAAATATTTTACACACCAAAAAGACCTTAATGTAAATTCTGTTCTAATCTTTTACGTTTTATGTTTAACTATACAATTATTAATCCTTTTATTTTCCATTTCTTTGTCGATTCAATTTACCATTAAATTAATTTGTCATAAACTTTCTGTTAAATATTCAAATACCCACACGAAACAGGATACAATATTTTTCTGAAATAACTACATTGAAAAAACCAACGTGACTAGACAGAAAAAAAAACTAGAACAATTCAGCAATTCATTATATTTAAAAGCGGGATATACCAACCTGGTACGAATATGATATACGACATATGTACATTGTACATACATATTTGTACATACTTTATAGAATGACAGGACTTAGTATCCTTTATAAGTAAACTTTTTATTTCCGTTACCTTCATTTTCAATTATATTTGATTCTATCTTTCTCTAATGAAATGATTGCTAAAAATGGTGAAAATCTATAAAATATTAAAAATACATAAAAGAATCGAAAATTTAAACAAATATTCATTTTTAGTTTTCTCAATCGATATTGTTTTGCACATTTTTTTTCTTTTATAACTCTCTCCTATAGTAACATGATACTGTTATTATTTCGATTGCTATATTTACAGTACTAAACGAAATAAATCATAATATTATTCCAGGTAAACACAGCACGTCATCAATGAGGGGTTGGTAAAATATTAATGATATTCGCAAATACACCTCCTTGGAAACTACCTTAACATAACGTAAAAATCAATTTTTTTAATATAAAATTGCGGATACTAAAAACTAGGTAACTAGAGTTTTCCACACAATTCCCTTTCCATTCGAATTAAAGGAAAAAGAAAACATTAACAACCTAAAAAATGTCTTCAAAAACAACTACAAATATACTTCCACCACCAACACCACCAAAACCCAAATCGAATCAAAACTATCATAATAATCATCAACAACAAGAACAACAACAACCATATCAAACACATCAGCAGGGTATAGTAAATGGAAATATATCGAATAGTCAACAGAATGGAAATAATCGTAGTAATTGTCACACACCGATTCAGTCAGATAGAGAGCAAGTTGTGATGACACCAAAAGGTAAAACATCAAATAGCACCATTATATTAATTGAAAGAAAATTAGTTGATGAAGTTAGTGATCGTGTTCATGTTGCTGGTGGTGATCATACTGGTATAATAATTAATAAGGATACATTAAAGGATCAAAAAAGTTCAATAATACCAGCACAATTAAGTTTGGAATTTCGTGTATTTTTGGTCAGTTCAAATTCTGGAAATCATTCACAAGAATCAAGAACATTGAGATTTTGGTTCAGAGATTGGTTAAAAGATGAAGGTAAACAGGCACAAGTTGCACAAGATTTCTTCAGGGAATTAGTTAGTCCAAAAGAATTTCCACGAGGTAAATTTTGAAAGAAAAAAAAAGTAAAGGAAAAATAAAAACATTCAAATTTTGTATCCTTTTTATTTTTACAATTTAATTACAGATTATGTTGGATTTATCAAAAAAATGATGAAATTGCTTCAAAAGGGATATGATGAGATTCAGTCTCTTGAGATTGAACTGAAAATTTTACAAGAAACATCTGCCCCTCCATCAAGACCACGTAAGTTTACATAATTTTTTGTTGATAGCTTAAGATTACAAAAAAAAAAAAAATTAATTATACAGGTACATGTATATATAATATACTCGTATATATGTGTCTAATAGTATCTTATAATTAATTTTCCTTAAACTTAAACTTTGGTGGCTTAAAGTTCTACCATGAAAATATTTTAATTATTAAAATTCAATTCATTTTTTAACCTTTTTTCCTCTTCCCTTTCTCTATATTTGATTTTTTTTTTTGAAAAATCTTTTCTATACTTTCTTTAAAAATTCTTTTTCATTATGTATTTTCATATATATTTTATATAGCCAGAGATGGTTACATTATTTACTGTTATGGTGATTGTAATCGAAAATACGAAGATGCAATTTTAGCACAAAAACAAACAGGTGATGGTGATGATTTGGTTAAGGCAATTTGGTTGGAAATGTATAATGATAAATAAAAAAAAAATAAAGTCTAACAAAAAATATATATTTGGATTTATTGAATTTTCTGTTTAAAAATTAACATTTTTTTTAATGTTATCTAATTTATTAGTTTATATTTATGGCACTAATACAACATAATAACAAGCTTTAATTTAATTAATTTATGTGCAATTAAAAATAATTAATAAAAATGGACAAAATTTAATTAAAAAACAAAATTAGTAAGTTGATGATATAAATAAAATTCTGGTGGTTTTTCTTCAATTTTTGATTTTGTTTGTATTTAGTGAAATATTAAAAAATTATACATAATTGGAAAAATTGAATTGAGGTTTTTGAACTACAGAGGTATAAAAATCGATAATACAGAAGCTAATACAGTTGAACGAATTTTAACAGAAAATGTTATAAGGACATCAATATTATTATGTGTTAGTTTCGAAGACAGCCATTGAAATCATACAAAGATATATGTATTTTAAAATTGATTTTTCTTTTTGTCGCAAAGGTAAAATCAATATAATAGGAAATTTTTGAAAGGAAATAAAGAAAATAGAGGGCAAAGTGAAGTAAACTAAATAAGAAGAGATTTAACAAGAATTTCAGTGTAGGAAATCATAAAATACATCGTCGTCGTCCGGAAAAAAATCACCTACATATGTGAAAAATATGAATTGTACAGGAGAAACAAAAAACGTTAAAACACTAGCAGTTAATGTGCACGTAGGAGTTTAAAGTTTTTACTGTTTTATAGAAATTTGGCCCATTTTATCGAAAAGGCGATATTGTCATTAGATAGAAGATTTTATGTTGAACATTATGACATCTAAAAGTAAATTGGCCAAAATGGCACATAGAAGGTTTTTTTCGGACGACGATGACATACTAAATATTATTTTCCAAGGAAGACGAAAAATAATTCTTCTTATGTTTCAAAAAAAAAAAACATTAATTACTATTCCATGTAGAAAGTAAAGTACAGGAAAAAAAATATTGAAATTCGAAAAAAATTCAAAGACGATAATCAAAATTAAAAAAAAAAAAATTGTTATCTGAAAAACATAATCTGCAGAAATTATGTGAATTGAATCATTTGGAAAAATTAATTCCACATGACAGTTTAAAAGAATGAGAACATCATAAAACTAATCTAAGTACAATTGGGTGCTAATTTGGCAAAATTTTATTTCAGTTACTAGAAAATGGAATTAATTTTTAAATCCATTGTGCTCGAAAATGTCCAAAAATATTCTTCTTTTATTTTTCAACATTAAAAGCCTCTAAACTTTTAAAAAAGATGTATTAACCTCAAGTAATTTATATAAACCTCCGAACAATTATGAAATAGTCTAGGAGTTATTCTAAGCCGCTTTTCGGAAGTATAAAATTGATATGAGAAAATCGATTTTCATTCAAGACCTTCATAAGAAATTTTATTTCGCAGACCATTCATTGTTGAAATTTATTTTTAATTTATTCTGTTCACTTCTGTTTTCGTACATATAATTTTTAAATTAAAAATAAAGTGGTTTTTAAACCTTAATTATACTAAAAACGAAATAAGAAAAAAAAAACGAGCTTTAAATCAAAAATCATACCATAAAACAAATTTGTGGTCATAAAGCATATAAATTACCAGAATTTTATTAATAACAACAAAATTAAACACACAAATTTCCTTCACAATCCATCATAATAAATTCTAATAAGAGAACAATTTTATTCCATTCATAAATGCTAACTAACATTAACACTTTTGCCCTTGCTAAATTTCCACTGATTGCTAAATTAAACTTATGTACTTCTTCTTCTTCTTGTTTTTGTTGATTTATTGTCTGATAAATAATTGAGAGGTACATTTCCGTAAGACATAAACATATGTGAACCCTTTTGTTGCTTATTTGTGGACTCATTCAACTCAAGTGAACTTAACAACTTTATTGTTTTCATTAATGACTTATGACAGTCACTGTGATTGTTGTGAATTCTCACAATTTGTATCTAATTCGTTTATTTAATTCTTTTCTCGTATTTTTTTTTTCAATTAATATTAATAAAACATACAACTATTTTTCAATAAAAAAATTTGCATCCACAATTTATTACATTGATTAAAAAAAAAAAATGACAAGATAAATTAAATTGAAATTATTATTTTATTTTTTTTTATTTATTTCTTCTTCTTGATTTTAAATTATAGTTTCAATGGAAGAATCTCAATTTGAAGCACCACCGCCATTAACACAGGAAAAAATTCTTGAATTAATCGAACAAGCTTATCCTAGTCCAATTACTCCTGAAGACTTGGCTAAGTATGAAGGATTTCTTGTTTTTTTTTTTTATTGGACCTTTTTAAGAATTCTTTCAATTCTGAATTTTCTTTTTCTAATTAGGGACTATGGTTGGAACTCTGATGATGTTTTACAAGTAATATTATCACTTAAGAATCGTGGACTTATCAAATCCATGGAATATAATTCGTACACAAGAATTCATCATGAAGACAAAGAAATTAAAGTAAGTACAAATTAAAAGTTAATAAATCTAAATTGTTCAATTAAACAAAATTTCGGTCAAAGTTTAGAAAAAATATACATATATGTATTGTTTAACCAGTAAAACATTTTATTACGATGATCAGCAGAACGATAGATTAAAGATCAAAAGTTTCAAGAAGGTCAAGGCCCATCACTAAGCTATGGCGTTTAGGAAAAATTCAAAAAATGAATAAATAAATAAATAAATTGAAAATAAAAAAGTCAAGAATTACAAATAACAAAACATGTTAGATGTACGTCCTGTATAGAAGAGAAACAAATTTCGAAAGAAAATAATGATTTAATTTTGCACTTTCGCAATTTGAGTATTTTACATTTATTTTTTAAATCAAAACATTGTCAATTCAGAGAGAAAAATTATAAGTTACTGAAACTGCTACTAATCGGACCCGGCTGGTAAAGCAAAATTACGATTTATGCTAATTAGCATTTTTTTTAGTCTATAGGATTAAATTAAGGTTTTCGAAAAGTTCGATTCTAGCGATATCTACTGTAACAAAATTTCATTTGATGAAATTTTATGAAATTCAAGGAAAAATATTTAAAAAATTTTGTGGCCTATTCAATGTTCTTCATCCTTTTCCAAGACATGCAAAAATGGGTTAAAAATAAAATTTGAACTTTTAAATTTTAAAAAAATGTCTAGCATACATAATACACAGTCCAGACGAGACTTATGTCTTGACATCGAATATGTCTCATATAGACCGTTTATGTCTTGCAGACATAAATGGCAAGACATGGATGTCAAGACTTATGTCTTTGCTACGAGGTCTTGCAGACATGAGCAAACAAAATGGCGGTTTCATATGTTTTGTGCAAATGTATCAGATTTATCAGACTTTCATTGAGAGAAAAAATTGCAAATGTGAATTTTTTAATAAATTTAAATTATTTTTAAATTTACAAAGTTATTTCGACAAAACTTCTCAAAAATATATTTCAAAAATTTTAAACTTTATACACATTCACTTATTTGAAATGGCAAGACATGAAATGCCCAGACATGAAAAAAATGGCAAGACATAAACAATGTCCTGACATAAGTCTTGACATAAAAAAGTCTCGTCTGGACGGCGTATAAGAAACAACATTCAGGTGATAACGAGTATGATGTTTTTGATAATCTCAAAGCAATCTGGGCCGGGTTCTTGTATGGTGATTGGTGATTGTCACCAGCAATTTCTGTTCACGTATGGTGACTGTCACCAAAAAATATCACCAAAAACTGTCATTTTCTTGGTGACAGCATCAGACCTATCACTTTTATATATTTTGTATGGTGTTTGCAGTTCACATTTCATAAAATTGAAATTCCTGGAGTGTTTTTGAAAGAATTTAAGTAAATAAATATATTAATTAGTAGTTTAATATATTAATTAGTAATTTAATATATTAATTATAAAATATTTTATGATAATTTGTAGATAGCAATGGATAGTACACAGAAAACTGTAAAGAAACAATATTATTGTTAATAATCAAAAAATTGTATTAAAATTTTATTAATGACTTTGACTTACTGAGTAGTTTGTAATTCAAACGGATTACTATTATCTTTCATTCTTCTTCTTATTACTTTCATTTCAACAACAACAATAAAGACAACAAACACACCTGACAGTTACAAATTCGCTACTACACTTCAAAACATTATCACTTTTTTGGTGATCACCATACAGGAACAATCACTATTTGGTGATCAGTTTTTTACTATCACCATAGTGACAATCACCAATCACCATACAAGAACCCGGCCCTGTTTTCAATTAAAATCGATGATATTTGATGAGAAATATTTTTGACCGACATGATTTCCTATGCCTTACTGAAATAGCAAAAATCAAAATTTTCAATTTTAATTTTTTAAAAAGCGTACAAATGAAAAAAACAAATATTTTTTTTGCTCTCAACTTAAATATTTATTTGAGCCTTAATAAAAAGGAATTTTCAAAGGATTTACAAGAGATTTTCTATGTTCTATATGTTATTTTTTTAAAACTTTTAAAGAGTCCTTAACTAAAAATATAAGTTTTTCTCTAATTAACATTTTCTATCTACATATTTCCTGCATAGTTTTTTATGAAAAAAAAACATACTCATACATTTTTGATGTAAAACAAAATTTTTTTTTTTTACAAATAAATTACACATGTTAAATCCATCTTATATGTATGTACTTTTTTTTCATTTACATATTATTTTTTTTTAATCGAAAACTTTCAATTATGCATCATATTTTCATTTGAATTTGAATTTTATAAAAAATGCAAGAGGAAAAGTTAAGTAAATGTTCATATCGATTTTCTTTTCTATTTAAATATTTTACTGGCTTTTCATAAATTTTGAAATGATATTTACATACCTGGATGAATATCAATGTAAAAAAAAAATAAAATAAAAAAAAGTATAAAAAAAATCAAGTACTTTATATAGCATTCACATATGAAATAGGTAGGAGTGAAATGAAAGTAGAAGTAAATAACGTGCAGATAATATGAGATTAAATCCGACACAATATTTTATATGAGTTCAATGTCCTCATCCTCATCTTGTTTTCATATATATTTTCTCATGTATGCATTTCATATGAAAACACAACCTTCTATATTTTCTTGTTTTTGTATCATAAAATGTTTTTTTTTTTTTTTAATCTGAAGTATTCATAAAATAGATAGAAAAAAAAAATAAAAAGATTCTTTGTATTTTATACGAAAAATTGAAACAAAAATTGAAAGAAAAAATATGGTTATTCAATTTTATTTGGTATCTATTGTACATTACATAAATGTAACATGTATGTACATACATATGTAGAAAATGTTGAATTTTTCATATCGAATAGGTACAAGAAATTTTATTAGTAACCAATTGTAAAAATTGATTTAATTTTTAAAAACGATCTCAGGTTTTTTTATTTTTATTTGAAGAGCTTGTGAAATAAGTACTATTTAATTCATTTTCATTTTAAAAAATAAAAATGAATATACCTATCTACATATAAACTATTATGTATATGTATATGTTTAAATTACAAAGTAAAGATTAACAGTTTTAGTAAAATTGAAGAAAAAAAAAACCCGAAGCACTCTCACAAATTTCCATAAAATAAAATGTTTAAAATCTACTTTGCGAAACTTTGAATTTGGTATCTTAAGTAATAGATTTAAAAAGCTTCCATTTTTTTCCTTAATGATAATTGGCGCTTTAATGTACATACTAGTACTTCTCGAGTGTCATATCTTCTGTTATACTATATCCGTTATATATAGCCAATTCAAAATGAATTAGTTCTAAATTAGAGACATTCAGTTTCAGATTTCAGAAGCCAACACAAACACTCTACCAATGCGGTTATTGACCGCCCAGAATAAAAGTAAAGCTACTGAATTCTTTGTTGATTATTATCCATATCTTGTTTATATTATTTTTATTAGAAGAGTTCTTATAATTCCAGAAGCAATTTTTAAACATCATCGCGAGAAAGCTACTTCAACTCCCCATTTCGATTTTAATAAACATAAATTTTAGAAAAAATACGTGCCAATTTTTTTATTTCAAAATTCAGATCAATCACAGAATTAAGACAAATCAATTGTAATATAAATTATCAAATTTAATCCCATAAATTCTATGCTGCCCAAAATTACATACAATTTACAAATTACGTCATTCTGTCTTTGTCGGGTTAAAATTTGGTAGTACGAAATTCTCTCTCGAAAATTTTCACTTTCCACTAAAAGAGAAAATTCAAAAAAAAAAAAAAACAGTTCATTTTTAACAAACTAAATGAAAATACCCAGTAACCAGAATATATATTTTTTTTTTAAATTGATATCTTTAAGAAACTCTTGAATAGTATTACGAAATTTCTAACAAATTATTCACGTGTTATTTTATATTACTTTAAAACTAATTAACTTTACGTACATTTAAAAACTCGACCGTTTCAACATACGAAAAACACACATAATAATCCTTTCTCATATAGTGAAACATAAAACCTACATACTCGTTGAATGTTATTAAGTGAAAAACCGACACTTGACCCGTCAGCAAATGTTTGATATCAAAGATTTAGTTTTTTTATCCTTATTAATTTAAAAGGTTTCACTTTAACACCCCTCATGAATTTTATTTATATGTAGGTATACGTACGTATACACTCTTACATACATTCATAAGTACAAGTATAAAAGAAAAATGCAAATTCAATAGAATTGAAATTTTAAAAAATAACCACATAAATTCTTAGCAATATATAATTTTCAGTTACACAATCGATTTTGAATTTATGCAATATTTTTATTTTTTTACTTTTCTACATAATTTTCCATTTTATTCAATATGTATTTTCTTGTGTGAAAAATTAATCGATTTTCAATTTTATATTTATTTTGTTTTTCACATTCTTTTTTTTTTTTTTGCATTCGCGTTTTACATAAGAAAACAAATAACTGTTAGATCAAAACGATATGTCATTAAGTTAGTTTAGTTCATTTGTATTTGCAATAAACAATTTTTTTTTGTAAATGCAAAAATTTATTAAAATGGAAATTGATGTCCAAAAATTATTTGATGTTTTAATTTGTTATGTTGTGGCATTAATTCATAGTTTATTAGTGCATTTATTATGGTGGCATAAGGTAAAAAATAAAAAAATATACATATATAATTTTTATTAATTTTCAATAGTATTTTATTAACTATTTTCAAAAATCAATCAAAAGTGTTTTACAATGTTGACAAGTGTTTTAATGGATAAAATAATTTTTGAAATATTATCTAAAATTTTAGAAAATACATAATTTAAAGCTTAAAGTTATAAGTTTTGTGACGACACAATAAGGAATAAATTTATAAATTACAAAATTCAATAATGTCATACAACAATTTTCAAAAATACATATACATAATTACATTTTATAGTAACTTTGATCCAGTTTTCTAGTTTTTTTAGAAACGAAAAAGGGATTAAAACTTTAAAAAATTTAAACAATTAGGTATTTCTAATCACCTAATCAGGGAAAAAATATTTGTTAGATTATGATTTTCCAGAAAAAAATAAAGAAAAACTTTCAAATCGACTTATAATTGACAATCGATTGTAGAAACCTTTTCATCGACCCATACAACTCTTGTTACAGTGTAAAAACCTCTCATCATTTATAGGAAATACTTATTAATAATGAAAATATTTAAAATAACATTTTATTATCAACATACGGGATACGAAGATATTCAATTTTGAACTTTGTTAACTGATTACAATACAATACAAATAGGGAAGTAGTTATGGGGGGTTGGAAAGTACATAAGTTTCGATAGATGTCCAATCTGAACCTTTAGAGGGGCATTCCACAACTTAAGAGTTACTATGTTTATGGAAGATTGACCATATTTCACTTTCAGTGCTCGCTTCCAATAGAATTCATGAATTTACTGGAATATCTCAAAATTAATATTATCTATTGATTAGATTGGAAACTATTGGTTTCGTTTATATACGTATGAGAACAAAGACAACAAAAGAAACATATAAACTTTTTTTTCCAAGACAATAATTATTTTGTAATTGAACATAAGTTCTTAAAAACAAAGCAGTAGTAATACAAAGCATAGAAAAGACTAAAAAAATAATTATTATTTCTGTATCCTTTCCTGCAAAAATTTATTTTGAGAGACCTCCCTTTCAAATTAACTGTATATCAGTGAAAAAACCAATATCATATCTGAAAATGATTTTCTCGGAAAAAAAATCTGATTTCAATTTTAATTTTTAATTAATAAAAATTTATGATTATTTTGGACAAATTTCAATTAAAATTATTCTTTATTTTTATTTTAGGTTGTTAAACAGATGCCTACAATAGCATCTAATAAACAGCCAACAATTGCTATAATAACTGCACAATATTGTGAAAAATTAGCTGTTGATGCAATGTTAGAAAACAAGGAAACTTTTGTACGTTATACCACAGTCGGTGAGTACATTTATTTTGTTTTTTATTTTAAATTTTTAGTAGAAACTTATTGTTATTTAAAATAGTCTTGAAAAATACTTTAAAAAAAAAAAATTATTTGAAAAAAAAAAGAAAAAAATTGGATATTTTCATCGATGTAATTTTTAATAATGCATGATAAAAGTAAGTAGAGAGAAAAAAATTTATAAAATTATAATGGCTATCATGTATTTTTTATTTACTTAGCTAAATTAAACTTTTTTTCAAAAATGCATTCTTTTATTATTATTTTTCTGTTTTCTATATTTTTTTTATATATTATATTTCCTTTATTTTTCATCTACGAACTTTTAAAACTGATTTATGTATATCTAACAAAAGATTCTGAAACAAAATCAAATGTAGGAGATTCAACAAATAAATTACTTATTAATGGTAGTTTGAATAGGCGACAACAAACACACAAAAAACGACGTTTTGGTAAGAAAATATACAACAAAATTTTTCAAAAGAACCAAAAACACTAATTTTTTCCTTAAAAAAAAAATCGATTTGATTTTATATTGCACCTTATAAAGTTCAATGTACAAATGAAATTTTTTTTTGTTTTATTATGTTTTCAGATGTGTTTATTTCTTTTTCATAATTTTTTTTGTTGTTTTGTTTCATTTGTTGTTTTTTTCATCACAACTCTTTTTTTATTTTTCATAAAACGCACTTTTTTACATTTTTTTTATTGAACAATTAGAAAGAAAAAAAAGGTTTTGGGAATCCTCTTTTTATATTTCACACATTTATGATTTAATTTAAAAAAATTAATAAACATTAAAAGTAAGAGTGAGAAAAAACATGTTGAAAAATAAATCAAATTTCAATAAAGTTTCAAATTAATTAATTTAATTAAGTCGAAATTTTGTATTCGACATTTTTTTTAAACATTTTTATAATCATTTTTCAGTTGAATTTTCATTATTTCACATTCTACATACATTATTAATATCATCAAGAGCTCATAAATCTAATTAGATAATTTTGTTGTTGCATTTTAATTTTTATAAGTAATTTAAAACATTTGAATGATTAAATTCAACAAACGAATGATGATCTCAAAAATATAGGTTAAGTATTTGTACTACATATAAAATTACTGAAATTCTAAAATACAAACAAATTAATGAGCAGACAATGACTTTCTTAAATCTAGGTTACCTCTTTGATAATAAATAATTTATGTTAAACTTAGATTTGAATATCATAAGAGATTTATTGTCTTTCTTAAGTGATCCATTTAAGTCTAATTTTTGCGCCATTTAATTTGTCATAATTATAACAAATTACTTTTAAACTTTATTAATTTTTCCATTTAACAGGGGTTAATTACTTTTACCTCCCTTCAAGCGAGTTAAAAATAAATTATTACTTAAAATAATTTAGAAAATTAGATCAAAGCCCTCAATTTAATTAAATATTTCTTTGTGATGACAGATTTTGGAATTCTATTAATAAAATAAATATAATATGTATCACAAAGATTTTATAGTATAATTTTTATTTTAAATGTTTTTCGTCCATTTAATTTTATTACACCGTTAAAAATAAATTTAGCTTACTTTTGAATCAAATATCATTTTCGTATCATACAAAAACTTTAATATTTTTGTTTATGTATTATTCAAAAATTGCTTTTTAATTTTATCCACATGTTTTCAAAATCACTCTGTTCAACAACAACAACAAAAAATCAAAACATCGAGAAAAGCCAATACATATTTTGTTTTCGTTTTCCACTTATGCAAGTTTTTAGAATTTTTTTACTATTTGTAATTTCTTGTCCCCATTACTTCTATGGCTTCAACAACAAAAAAATAATCGATGTATGCTGTTGCTTCGTTCTATTTATATTTTGGAAAAACTTACGACAACATGAACCACAAGCCAACTTAACCCTTAATAACCCTGGAAAAGATCCATAATTTTTGTTTAAAATGTGGCAGATTTTGTCACCAGTACATTTCGTATGGACATACATAGATACTCTTTTTCCGAAGAGCTTTTGAATATTCTTTTGGAAATTCTTCTGAACGGTAATTCTGTGTGACTTCAGGAAAAAAAGGAAGAATGAATTAATGAAATTTTAAGAACGTAGTTTAAAAAAAAAATCAGTCTGCCTATATTTGTACACGATGGGTACATTCTACGGTTATTTTGGTCTGCGAATTGTAATAATATGGTGATATTTTCTATAGATAAACATCAATAGATACTAAAAATATGAACAATTTTATTCTAACCAATTCATACAGATTACTCAAATCTAACCCAGTTTTTAAGATTTTATTTGAAAAAAAAAATTGACTTTTTAAATTTTAAACAAAACACGCAGGATGCATTAACTAAATTACTAAGAAAACTGTATAAGATTGAAATTACAATAAAAAAATTAATTGGATCACATATTCACCTAAGGGTTAAGTTTTTATCTCAACATTAAATTGAATTGAGGTGATAAATGTTTCAGTTTATAAATTTAAAAAATATACATATACATATATAAATATTTTTAAAGTTAAAGGCGTTAAATTGTATTTGTCATATATTTTTTGTTCCTATGTTGATTGCTTCCAGCTATTGCTTAACAAATTTTGTAAAAACATAAGTATAAATTCGTTTGAAAATTATATTTTGTCACCTAATTATTTATTAATTATTTTTCTCGAATATTTTGTGTTGGTTTAATATTTTATTTTTACAGATTTGTACAGATGAATAAGAAAAATGTAAAATTTTGTACAGCAATTTCAAAACTTTTTTTTTTAAATGTTTTTCTTTTTCCACATTTTCCTTGGTTTGATTGTACCTACATAGCTTCAAAAAGCTTTTATTGTATTTGTTTTATGTGTGAAATTCCTAAACATAATTAAAATTTATTACGTATTATTAAAATTTTCTTAATGTTTATCGTTTTTTTTTTATTTTCAAAATTTTATAGGTGAATCTAATGTTTATACATTGGGTAATATTGGAGCTCATCGTATTGTTAGCACAAAATTACCATGTGTTGGCAGTACAAGAGAAGCAATGACTGCAGCTGGTAATACAACAACAAGACTTCTTGGTACATTCCAAAAAGTTGATTATGTATTCATTGTTGGAGTTGCTGGTGGTATTCCACATTTCACAGATTATAAAAAACATGTACGTTTAGGTGATGTTGTTATTTCGCATACCAACAAAACAAAATCATCATTTATAAGGTATGATAACTTTTTTTCTTTCTAAAGTTCTCTCTTAGTTTTTCTCTAAATTTGAATTTTTGTTTTTTTTTTTTTTTTAAATTTTCCAGAAATAACAATGCAAATCCAAAACCATACATTTATGTTTATAATTCTGGTGAAGAAGTTAGAACATATTATCCAATAAATGATAGTTTACAACAAATTGCTGAAAAATTACATGCTGATATACAAGGAAGAAAACCATGGGAAAATTATTTAAAAGATGGTTTAAGAAATTTACAAAATAAAACTGATACAGATTTTAATAGGCCAGCAGCAAATACAGATAAATTATATATGAATATTGGTAATCATGAAGTAATTGAAGTTGCACATCCACAACCAGCAACAGATGATATTGATGGTTTACCAAAAATTAGATTACATTTAGGACCAATCGGTTCTGGTAGAGATTTAATTAGATCAGATAGTTTACGTACAGAATTTGCTAAAAATCATGATTTATTAGCAACTGATGTTGAAATGAGCTCTGTTTTGGATAGTATTATTGGTAATTGTCGTGAAAGCTTTATTTTGGTGAAAGGTAAGAAAAATTCATTTTTTATTTAAAAAAAATTTTTTTTTTAAATATTACTCACTATTTTTCTTTTTTTGCAGGTGTATCTGATTATAAGGATGGTATGTCAACAAGAAAATGGCAAAATTATGCTTCATTATCAGCAGCTGCTGTTATGAAAAGTATAATATGTGGAATGGATGCACCAACAAATGTTTAACCAAAAATACATACGTAATTTAAATTCAAAAAGAAAAAGAAAAATAATACGTGGAAAAAAACATAATCTAATTTTTTTAATCATTTAGTCATTTTATATTGATTACACATGAATTTTATGCATTTCTAAGTATGAAGTGTTTTGAAAACATACAATTTAATGGTGGCTGACATAATTGAGTACCTTTTTTTAAAATACATAATTAAATAATGAATTAAAATTTTCTTGTCGTAAAAATAGTTTTGAAATTCAACAGAAAATAAAATCACACATTTAAATAAAAATTTATAAAAAAAATAAATAACATAAAGAAATTATTATAATACATACTTTTTTCTAGAGTTCTAAGTAATTTTATTGAACTGATTTGAATTGTTTTCCTTTTAAAAAATGTAAAAAATATAACAAAATCAAAAAGTAATTTTTTAATATATACTATATATACATACATACATAATACTAATTCTAAATATGATCATGTATATGTATTTTCAAAATTAACTTCTAATTTTATTGTGAAATTATGAATTTTTTTATTTTTAAATATTTTTTAAGATTTTTTTTTTAAATGTATAAAAAAATATTATGTATTCTTTATAATTTATAAAAGAAAAAAAGAAAATGAATGTTTTTATTTTATTTATATGTTATTGAAGTTATTACAATAAAAAAAAATATATATATATATTTTTTGTGTTTCTATTTTTGAGAAATTTCTCGAAAAATTTCACAAATAACTAAGTGCCCGATAAAAGAAATAAAGGAAGAAAAAAAACCAAATGAAACTACATTAGATTAGGCTCTAAAGATTTTCTAAAGTAGTTTGAGATTTTGTATGACTGTATGAAATGTTGTATTAACAACTTTTAATGGACTTATCTTATCTATCGTTAAATTTCAAAACTTTTCTTAAGAAGATTTTAGCCTGAATTATAAGAAATTTTTTTGAAAATTTCGTTAATTTGCCACAAGTGATCTGAAAAGAGAAGCATCAGATCCACTACAGTTCTTTGCTTATAATTGTTTTGTTTGATTTATTAAATTTTGCTAGCAGCTTGAACCTTCTTATTAGAATTTGATAATTTTTTTTTAATCCTAAATTTTTTTCAGTTTTTTAGTAGGTAAATATAAAAAATAACAAAAAGGAGTTAACATAAATTTTGTTCTTGTGTAAAACATGCATATTTTCAAAAATAAATGAAATCGAATCGAATATTTTTTTTTATCAAGTAGTACGCACATGAAAAAAAAAAATTTCTTTAGCCTTCAACCAGCTTCATAGTCAATGTACCATTTTATTACTTGAAAAAAATAAAATAGGTACAAAATTTAAATTGAAAAGATTTTCTTCAAACGATAAAATGAAATTGAATAAATCGTAAATTTAAATATCTATGATGTAATTATCATAATACCTATACCTACCTATTCTTCATAGAAAACAAAAATTATTGACTTCAAATAAGAAAGACAAAATTCTAGTAATATCTTATTCTAGTTATTCATGTATCTATTTATAATTTTCAATTGTAATTTACATGAAAGTACTTTCAGATAGATAAGACGTAAATTTTTTTGAAACTTTTATTTTTTGAGGTCATAGTATTTTAATAACTTTATTGATAATAAAGTGAAAAAAAAGCTTTATCAACATTCAACATACTCTGAAAAAAAAAATTATATTAAATTTATTGAGAAAATTAATTTTATTTTATATAATTTAAATAATTAAATGTTAAAAATAAAGCTAAATTATTTCAGCAATTGACCTAAAACACAAAAATATTAGATTTTTTTATTTATTTTATTGGTATGAAACTTACATATATATATGTAAACAAATAACCTGAAAAACTGGAATTCTACTTTATTTAGAGATTTTAAAAACTCTTTCTTCTTAAATAAAATCAATTTTCGAGGATGCAAAAAAAAAAGGGGGCATTGTGTCTGGTTAAACAGTCAGATATTTTTTTGGTTAACATTTGAACTTTACTAATAGCACAAGATGTTAAATTGAACATAAAATACTTATTATACCTATATTATTATACAATATTGAACTGAATCATTATTTTAAAACTTTGATTGTGAAAAATTTCGATTTTGAGTTGTGCCACTTTTCTTGCAAACCGACGATATGATTTGTACGATAAGCGATATGTACAGTACTCGTACTATTAGATATTATAGATTAAATAGGCCAATTTCTGAAGTTGATTTCGTCGTATGTCTGCTTCCCTGGTAAAAAAGAAATAAATAAAATCGCATGTTCATCTACAATCTACATGGATCTTAGAGTTTTTTAAATCTTAATTTTACTTTCACCAATTCATTCTACAAGTTCTGATTTTCCACATACATACTAGATATTTTCATTATTCGTGTCTGGTAAGACTCGGTATAGATTTTAAATTTTCTTATATATTTGCTTCTCTTATAAAATTTTTTCAGTCGTTCACCAAACGGCGGATTAAGTACAACAAATCTACTTACGGTCTTTTGAATATACTGCAGATTTTCCACGTGTTATCAAGAAAATTTAAATTTTCCAAGTAAATATCAACAAAACCTTACAATTAAGTGTTTTTAGTTAATGTTTTATTGTGATTAAACAGTAATTTACTGTATATATGTACTTTTGAACATTTTAAATTGGATCAACTAGTGTCAATATACATCTATATTTTTTTTTCCACCCACAATCTACATATTTCTTTTGGAGATACATACCTAAAAGGTAAGAATTCTATTTCAATTAAAACAATAATAATAATTTTCATTTAACAAATTAAATAGTAAAAGACAGTGTTAAAAATTACAAATTTATATTTTAAGTATTTAACAAGTACATATTATTACAAATGTAATTATTTTTTTTAAAGTGTACATTTATCCCCTCTTATCGGACACTTCAAATCAAATGTGGGTTTTATGAATTGTGTTGTTGTATGTTGTGTCTTGTGTCTTGTGGTTTGGCTATCGAATATTGTACAATAATTTCTACTTAAGAAGATATGTATGTACATATATATTTTCTTACAGAACAACACATTCATAATTTCATAGTTCACACAGGAAGAAAGCATTTAATTCAATTAATTAATTTTGAATTGAATAAACACTTTGATTACTTAATATTTTAAAAAATCTATTTCACCACTGTAATTTGCAAAAACAAAAAAATGCTGTTTCGGTACACGGTAGACAAATTAATAGAGAGAAAAAAACAACAAAACTGGAATATATTAATGGAAGTTGCCGAAAAAAAAAAAAAAAAAATTCGGGAGAATTTCATTGGCAACATGAACTGGAAAACAAAAATTATTGTTGGCCGGCATGTTATTAATCACGCAATTTACACGATACGTCAATTGCTCTATCCATCAACCATCAAGCAACGATTCCTACGCGATCGGGGTGAGGCAAATTGAGGGGTAGCACATCACTTGTGTACCAAAAATTTCATCGAGCAATTTGTCATTTCCTCTATTCCTTTTTCGTAATTTTTTCAACTCTGCTTTATTTCTTCTTCGACTTTGTGAAAGCAGTATTAAAAATAATACTTGATTAATGAAGAAGAATAATCGAACAAAAGAAAATGGATGAAAATTTTAAAGAAGAAGCATTTGCTGTCATTTTGCTGCATGGATGATTGCTCGACCGTGTAAATGCAAGAGTACATCACGCAGCAAGTTCAAAGCAAAACGCCAAAAACTCGTCCAGCAATTGCTGTATCGTGTAAATTACCCCAATTAGCTGATAATTTTTTCAAGTTTATATTAGCTTTATTATATTTTTTGGCTTTAATATCAAATTAAATCGTAATCTTTTCTTATCGGCTAATAAACTGACCGGCTTTTATACAATAATTTTCAATTTGTTTCGATTGAGGCACATCGGTTACACTGAAATGGAATGGAATAGAATAATAATAATAAAAAAATCCACATACATACATACTCCATTTCCATTTATGGAAAAAAAAATTACACGTGTAGGAACATCTGATTTAGTGATTTGACTGATATTAATGATAGGCACTTGTTGTTGACTATTGGTTGTGTTGTTCATTATTGTTTTTGTTTGGTTTAAATTTAATAATAAATAAAAAAAGATGAAAAATAAAAGCAATGAGATATTGCAAAATTATCATTAAGCATTTTAAAAAAATAATCACATAGTTTAACTGGTTCAAATTTAAGTCAACAGAATGGTGTAAGTTGTGTTAGATAATAAATTCCTTGCATAAATAAAACATGTAGTATGTACGTGTAAGTTTGTTCCAGTTTTCTTGCACATAAAATATTTACATGTTCAAATCTATTTTTCAAAGGTGAATTTATTTCTTATTTTTATTCAATAATTGTATTGTAATTTAAATAAAAATCACAAATCTCTAATGAAATTTACATTAAAATTTTTGTTTTGCTTTTTAGGTTAGGTTAGGACTTCCTTATTCCTACAAATCCCGCTCAACATACTTGTATTTTGTTTTTTCTTTTTATATATCGAAGACTGACTGAAGAAAAAAAAAATTGAATTTAATAAGTAATACAAAAAATTTCCACCACGATGTCATTAAATTGTTATCTTGTACTTCAGGATGGTACAATATTACCTGGTAAATCTTTTGGAGCTAAAAAAGAAATTGATGGTGAAGTTGTTTTTCAAACTGGTATGGTAGGATATCCTGAATCATTAACTGATCGTTCATATCGTGCACAAATTTTGGTTCTTACATATCCATTAATTGGTAATTATGGTGTACCACCTTCAAATGATTGTGATAAGTATGGAATTCCAAAACATTTTGAATGGACTGATGGTATTTCAATATCAGCATTAGTTGTCGGTGAACATTGTGATGATCCATCACATTGGCGTCAAACGAAAACACTATCAGAATGGATGAAAGAACAAGGTGTACCTGGTATTAGTGGTATTGATACCAGAGCATTAACAAAGAAAATAAGAGAAAATGGTTCAATATTAGGATGTATTATGTACAATTTACCAAAACCAGATTTTGATTATAAATTTCTTGATCCGAATACAAGAAATTTAGTTGCTGAATGTTCAGTGAAATCACCAATAACTTACAATGAAAAAGGTAGTCCAAGGATATGTGCTATAGATTGTGGTTTAAAATTAAATCAGATTCGTTGTTTCATATCACGTGGTGCCAGAGTTGATTTAGTACCATGGAATTATGATTTAAAACCAAATGAATTTGATGGTCTTTTCATAAGTAATGGTCCTGGTGATCCAGTAATTTGCAACGATACTGTACGACAAATCGAAAAGATTTTAAAGAATTCTTCCAATAAACCAATTTTTGGTATATGTTTGGGTCATCAACTTCTATCAACTGCAATTGGCTGTAAAACGTACAAAATGAAGTACGGAAATCGTGGACATAATTTACCATGTATTCATCATGGTAGTCGTCGTTGTTTTATGACATCACAAAATCATGGTTTTGCAGTTGATGTACAAACAATACCCAGTGATTGGGAGCCATTATTCACAAATGTAAATGACAATACAAACGAAGGTATAATTCACAAAGAAAAACCATATTTCTCAGTCCAATTTCACCCTGAACACACAGCTGGGCCTCAAGATCTAGAAGTACTTTTTGATGTGTTTTTAGAAGCTGTAGAAGAACACAAACAAAAGTCGAAGCAAATGACAACGATTAAAGAGAAATTAATTCAAAAACTTAGTTTCACACCAAAAGAAGGCTCAGTTCCTACGAAAAAACCAAGAAAAGTTCTAATTCTTGGATCTGGTGGCTTATCAATTGGTCAAGCAGGAGAATTTGATTATTCTGGTTCACAAGCTATAAAAGCCATGAAAGAAGAAAAAATTCAAACAATTTTAGTAAATCCGAACATAGCTACTGTACAAACTTCAAAAGGTTTAGCTGATAAAGTTTATTTCTTACCATTGACATCAGAATATGTTGAACAAGTCATTAAAGCAGAAAGACCAAATGGAGTTTTGTTAACATTCGGTGGTCAAACTGCATTAAATTGTGGTTTAGAATTGGAAAAAGCAGGAGTTTTTTCGAAATATAATGTGAAAATTTTGGGAACTCCAATAACATCAATAATTGAAACTGAAGATAGAAAAATATTTGCAGAACGAATCGGTGAAATTGGTGAAAAAGTTGCACCATCCGAAGCAGTTTATTCTATTGCTGAAGCTCTTAATTCTGCTGAACGTCTTGGGTATCCTGTAATGGCTCGTGCTGGATTTTCATTAGGTGGTCTTGGTTCTGGTTTTGCAAATAATCCTGAGGAACTGAAAGCATTAGCACAACAAGCTTTAGCACATTCAAATCAACTAATTATTGATAAATCATTAAAAGGTTGGAAAGAGGTTGAATATGAAGTTGTACGTGATGCTTTCGATAATTGTATTACAGTATGTAACATGGAAAATCTAGACCCATTGGGTATCCATACTGGAGAGAGTATTGTTGTTGCACCATCACAAACTTTATCGAATAAAGAATACAATATGCTTCGAACGACAGCAATAAAGGTTATTAGACATTTTGGCGTTGTTGGTGAATGTAACATTCAATATGCTCTATGTCCACATACTGAGGAATATTATATAATCGAGGTAAATGCCAGACTCTCTAGAAGTTCAGCTCTTGCTAGTAAAGCTACAGGATATCCACTTGCTTATGTTGCAGCTAAGTTATCACTTGGTATACCATTACCAGATATCAGAAATTCTGTTACTGGTGTCACAACCGCTTGCTTTGAACCATCTCTCGATTATTGTGTCGTTAAAATACCTCGTTGGGATTTAACAAAATTCACAAGAGTTAACAAGAATATAGGAAGTTCAATGAAAAGTGTTGGTGAAGTAATGGCAATTGGACGTAAATTTGAAGAAGCATTTCAAAAAGCTTTAAGAATGGTTGATGAAAATGTAAATGGATTTGATCCATATATCAAAGAAGCACGTGAAACAGAATTAAGTCAACCGACAGATAAAAGAATATATGTTCTTGCAGCTGCAATAAAAAAGAATTATTCTATTGAAAAACTTTATGAACTTACAAAAATTGATCCATGGTTTTTACATAAAATGAAAAATATCATAGACTATTTAAATTTGCTTGAAGCTCATGGAAATAATTTAACACGAGATCATCTTTTAGCAGCAAAACAATTGGGTTTTTCTGATAAGCAAATTGCTGTAGCTATTAAAAGTACAGATTTAGCAGTTCGTAAACATCGTGAAGAAGTTGATGTAACACCATTTGTAAAGCAAATTGATACTGTAGCCGGTGAATGGCCTGCAACAACAAATTATTTGTACATAACATACAATGCATCATCACATGACATTGAATTTCCAGGTGATTTTACAATTGTTGTTGGTTCAGGAGTTTATCGTATTGGAAGCTCAGTGGAATTTGATTGGTGTGCTGTAGGATGTTTACGAGAACTACGAAATTTAGGAAAATCAACAATAATGATTAATTACAATCCAGAAACAGTTTCAACTGATTATGATATGTGTGATAGACTTTATTTTGAAGAAATTTCATTTGAAGTTGTCATGGATATTTATCAATTGGAAAATGCTGAAGGTATAATTCTTTCTATGGGTGGTCAATTACCAAATAACATTGCAATGGATTTACATCGTCAGCAAGCAAGAGTTTTAGGAACAACACCAGAATCAATTGATAGTGCTGAAAATCGTTTCAAATTTTCAAGAATGTTAGATCGAAAAGGAATTCTTCAACCACGTTGGAAAGAACTTACAAATTTACAATCAGCAATTAAATTTTGTGAAGAAGTTGATTATCCTTGTTTAGTTCGACCATCATATGTTCTTTCGGGTGCTGCAATGAATGTCGCCTATTCGAATCAAGATTTAGAAGCTTATTTGAATGCTGCATCAAAAGTTAGTAAAGAACATCCAGTCGTTATATCAAAATTTATAACTGAGGCAAAAGAAATTGATGTTGATGCTGTTGCAGCGGACGGTGAAATATTATGTCTTGCTGTATCAGAACATATTGAAAATGCTGGAATACATTCTGGTGATGCAACACTTGTAACACCCCCACAAGACATAAATACTGAAACTTTGGAGAAAATTAAAGAGATTGCACGTGATTTAGCTGCTCTATTAGATGTTACTGGTCCATTTAATATGCAATTGATTGCAAAAAATAATGAATTAAAAGTAATTGAATGTAATGTTCGTGTATCAAGATCATTTCCTTTTGTTTCTAAAACTTTAAATTATGATTTTGTTGCAATGGCAACTAGAGTTATTATTGGTTTACCAGTTGAACCAGTTGAAGTATTACATGGTTGTGGTAAAGTTGGTGTTAAAGTACCACAATTTAGTTTTTCACGTTTAGCTGGAGCTGATGTTCAATTGGGTGTTGAAATGGCATCAACTGGAGAAGTTGCTTGTTTTGGTGAAAATCGTTATGAAGCTTATTTAAAAGCAATGATGTCAACAGGATTTCAAATTCCCAAAAAATCAATTTTACTTTCAATTGGAAGTTTCAAGGTTTATACATATTTTAATTATTTTTCAAATTTCCTAAATAATCACTAATTCTGGAACTCTTGATTGCTTTAGCATAAAGTTGAACTTCTTTCATCAATTCGAGACCTAGCAAAGATGGGTTACAAATTGTACGCTTCAATGGGAACGGGAGACTTTTATACAGAACATGGAATTGATGTAAGTATTAAATAACATACACATGATGTATTTAATGTTAATTTACTATTTTCTATTACAATCTCATTGTGTATCACATAAACTTAAATACTTTTTTTCTTTAAATAAAAATAATTTAAAGTAAAAAAATTTAAAAAAAAAAAACATAAAACACAAATTCACAATTCAGTTGATTCTTCTTCATTATCATTTTCTCTTACCAAAGTAATACTTTTTGTTCTGTTGTCAGTGTTCAGTTTATGATTTCTTAATTCAACTTTAACTCCATTAAAAGTAAAATCATTTTTATTTTTACTGTTACTTTTTAAAATTCCACTAGTTGGTCTATTGGAATCTGTTGTAGTTTGAGACGGATTTCTATGAATATCGGCTTGAACTTTAAATGAAAATCTAACACCATTAGTTGTAGATCTAGATAATGTTGTCGGTGAAGGTGTAATATCATCTTCCATTTGAAATGGTCGTGGTTCAATAAATTTAAGACGAGAATTATGACGTCGAATATTTGATAAATTTGATTTTTTTCTAAATGATTCAATTGGTTGTAATGATGTACGTACTGGAAGTTTTGGAACTTCATCTTGTATTTCAGATAATAATATTTTATTATTATCTTCAATAATTGCATTCCTTATAAGTTTTATTTCATTTATATATTTCTCAGCATAATGTGCATAATCATAATCAATTAAAATTTGTGTTAGCCGTTCAGCTTGATTTAAATAAATTTTACCTTGATCATATGATTTTAAATTTAACATACTTTTCGACATTTGTGTAAAATGATTAATAAACATTTCAACAATTAATACACATCTCATACGATCTAATAATGGTCGAATATTTTCACTATCTTTGTTCATTTGTCGTTGAATTTTACTGAGTTGTTCAGGAACAATAAACTAAAAAAAAAAAACAAATTTTTAAAAAAAGTTGAATTAAATTTTGTTTAGAATTTAGATACTTAAAATCTTCGGAATATCTTTTGCTGACACATTAATAAAACAAAAAGTGTGAAGGTAGTTGAAGTACGAAAAGTTTCAATGAATGTTTCGTTTTAAACTTTTGTATGTTATAAGAAGTAAGAAATATTTAAAATGGAAACTTGTTCTAAACTTTAATAGAACGGTTAATATACACATATGTATTTGGAAGAAAGTTTTAAGTAAAAGTATAGAATTGGCAAAAGATGCACTGGAATTATAAATTGTTCTAATTTGTGAAAGTACCAAAAGAGCTAAGAAGTAGAAATTTTTTTCAAGCTTAGAATGAAACGTTTCTCAACTTTATGATGATAAATTGAAAATTGCTACCTTCTGCAGAATTACTTCTTAATTACATAATTCAAACTATTATTTTAGGAATTTTTTAAAATTTTAATGCAACTTTTGTTTTGTATTTATAAATTTGGATTTATGAGTCACGCGAGCACAAAAGTTGAGATACGCTATACTGTTTAAAACAGAATGTCTGTATCGTTCACTTTTAGATTATTTGTTTTTTTTGAAACATAAGTACTGTTTACCAGCTATGGAATTATATGGTACATTTTTTTAGGTAATAATCAGATCATAAGGTGAAATTTACATATTATGTATTTCTTGTATGTCTTGAAAAATTCTAGAAAAATCACGATACTTTTCTTTTCAAGCTAAAATCATAACGTAATTTGGTAGATATTTTAATACCTTTGGAAAAATTGTAAATAATTTCATGATTAAGATAATTCTGAGACAATTATTCTAAACTATTTACACTAATTATTCATTATTATTCTTACAATAAAAACTAAAAATTTTGAAAATACCTTGAGATCAATTGAATCTTCTGATGGTCTCTTCTTCAATTCTCTTTCCATTTTTCTTTTAATTCTTTGTACTTCTTTAAGTTTAAGTTTTTTTGTTCGTCTTCTTTTAGTTTCATCTAATTTCTCTTTTTTATTGTAATAAGAAATTAAACCTTCTGATTCGTTATTTATTATATCAGAATTTTCATCATCACTTATAATTCCTGTATCACCATTGCTATTATTGTTATTGTTATTATTTTCTTCAATTGCTTCTAAAATTTCATTATTTTTAATACAACAACGTATTTGTTTAATAAATTTCAATAAATTATCAGTAACAATACATGTATATAATTTATTATAATTAAATTTTGGATAAAATTGTTCTAATTGATTTAAATTTTTTAATGTTTTTATAATATGCATAACAGGATTTTCAACAATTTGTGATAATATTATTAATAAATCATTTTTATAACGATCTGGTATATATTCAAATAAATTTCGATCACGTATAAAATAATCTGGTAATGATTTATTTGATAAACATTTTATAAATGATTTTAAAAATCTAATTAATGTTTCACCTAAATATTCATCATTCCATGCTAGAAAATTTTTTTCACATTCCCAAAATAAATGCATACGTAAATGTTCAATTGTAAACATAAATGTACCATATTTATCTTTATTTTGTTCAATGAAAGTTTTTATTAATGTTTTACATATCATTAAAATTTTTATTTGTGTACTTGTTAAACATGATTCTAAATATTTTTCAGCTTTTGGAAATTGAATTTTCCATTCTAATTCACGATATGGATTATAATCAGTTTTATGTATATAACCTTGTGGTATAACATAACAACCATAATCAATTATTTCTTTAATCATTTCTGGTGTTGGCCATTGTATTAATTTACCATTAACTGGATTACGATATTGTTTACGTTCACGTATTTTCCATTCAATTGCACAACCTGGCCAATTTTGTATATAAATTGCTGGTATTATTTCATATTTATTTGTAAATATTGATGAATTTTTCCATGTTGCTAAATTTAATTCATTTTCTGTAATATTTAAATTATGAGCTAAATTTCCTTTTAATAATTCAATAAAGTATGAAAAAAATCTTTTTGAATTTATATATTTCACTTCAAATTTATTATCAGTGTCAAATTCAGTATCAGAATAATTATCATCATCATCACCATCGTCATCAACTTCTAATTGCATTGTTGTTATACAAGATTTTGGTAATATTGAACTACTTATTGTCATTTGTTGTTGTTGCTGTGATTTTTCTAATAAATTTATATCTAATAATGGTTTATGTGTATTTAAATTTGTTATATATTCATAATCTGTTTCTGAACTAGAAACATGAGATGATGTGGCTACATCGAAAGTTTCTTGATTTATATTGTTGTTTTTTTGATGATGATCATCATCATGATTTAATTTGAGCTGATTTTGATGTTGTTGTTGTTTTGATGTTGTATTATTTGTAAATGAATCACTTTCATTCACACTATCTATGCTACTTGTACTTTGATAATTGTCTAAATTTTGTTTTACTGTATGATTATATTGTGAAGTTTTTACTTTATTATTATTTTTATTATTATCTTTTAATTTTAATCGTACATATCCTTTTGAAACTTTATCTTCTCCAACAAAATTTGATATATCCACATCTACACGACATACTGGTTGTATATGATCATAATTTGGATCATATACTTGAACACTTTCATAAATTACATAAAGTGTTTGAAGTTGTAAAGGTGATGAAATATTCTTTTCTGGTCCATGTCTAAAAGAAATTTAGAAAATTAAAAAATGAATATTTAGTTGAAATGTTTATAACTAAGCTATTAAAATATTAAACCTTTAATTGCGTTTTACTATTACTTTAGCATTATTGAGTTTTAAGCTCATTAAATATCTTAGCCTATATCTATATGAAGGAAGATTTTCTAGCTTTTAATTTTAAATTAGATATTTAAGCAGAAAATTGTATTTTTGAACTACACATGTGAAATGTCCTTTTTTGTTTTTGTACAGAATGCTGGATATTTAGGTATAATTTAAATAAAGTTTGTATCGAGCCTGAAAGCGACTGGACTGATATTATATGTCAGATAAAGCGTTAAAAAAGAAAAGTCCAATGAATTTTTAGGAATATGTAGTTTATTTATGAAAGTTAATTTTTAAATGTTTTTAACGTCGAAAGTCGAAACTATTCATTTTTAGAAAATGGAACCAGAGAGATCTATCTAGCATCATTTGAACTAAAATTCTCAAAATTTTATTCAATTTGACTAGTGCTTTATTCTCACATACATATTTGTAAAACCGGACATTAGACATGCAAAAATTAAGTTTGTCACATTCAATTAAAAAATTTCTCTTGATAAAAGTAAAAAAAATCTTATCTTTTAAAAACAGTTTTATGGTTGAACGAACGTAATATCATATTTTGACCTTTTAATTTTTTTTTAGTACATACATATACGTATGTATGTAATTTTTTGTTTATCAAGAAAATCAATATTATAAACAAATTCTAATAATAATAGTAATCATTTTTTATTGATTGATTGTTATTTATATTCTATATAGGAATTTTATAATCCTTTAAATCATTTAATAATAAATAATCCATTGAATGTCTATACAATAAAAATAATGACACAATTTGTATACTGTAAAACAACAACAACAACAACAAAATTAAAAAAGAATTCTCATTTAAATAATTATTTTTCTGATAAGATATTACATATTATATTACATTAATATTATATGTATGTAGGTACTTCAAATGATAAAATTAAACTGATAAAAGATAAAACGATGAAAATTACGAACTAATCCTTTTAAAGAAAAAAAAAAAATACAAGTATTCTGTAAATATTCAAAAGTACTTTTTACCAGATAGAGACCTATGTTATTAAGAAATTAAAGTATTTGAATTGATAATAAATTCATGAGTGTAGCAAATACAAAGGTTTTATTTACACATATTTTAGTTACTTTTTTTTTTTTTTTTTCGAAATCTAGAAGAAGAAAAAAATCCAAATAAACTTCACTTACTTTGTTTGAAATTGTATACGTTTATCAACGGCATCATCAATTGCATTTAATAAAATCACTGAATGATTCTCTAGTTTTTGATTTAATTCATATTCTTTTTTTATGAAATGTTGCATAGATACATGTTTTTCCCTGTAAAAGAAAAAAAAAAAATTTTTGCTTTAAAATATTGATAAATTGTGAATCATTTAATTTATATCGGGAAAAAACTACTTTTTTTTTTATCTTTAAAAATACCTACATAATTATCGAAAACTTTATTTGTTTTACAAATAATTGATAAGAAACCAACAATAAGTACATTTTACTCGTACATAAAATTATTATCTGTATACACACATAATTGATTTCTAATTGAATATTATATACGATATGTACTACAAAATAACTTTTATTTGATACGAAGAAAAAACTGAAAATAAAACTTCTAAAGATGACGTAAATTGTTCCTTTTAATTAAGTCATTTTTTTTTTGTTTTTCTAAATAAAAACAATAAATTATTTTACTGTACATATTTTGAAAGTAATCATTGGAATTTTTAATATTGATTTATTAACAATTTTTTAAAATTGGAATTTTATTAAAATTCTAAGGAAAAATTATTATTCACCCAAAAAACCTTAAATTAAAGAATTACTAAAATAATAAAAATGATAAATATTTTTATTTCGACGTCATTCTTTTAATTACAATAAAAATTATGATTATTGTAACATTTTTAATGCCAAGGTTGAAAAAACGGTTTCTACACCTGTTATCAAAAAGTTTTTTATCGTTAATAATTCCATTTAGAATGTTTTTCTAGTTTGAAAAAAAAAACGAACTATTTTGATAACGTATGTGAGTATATATATACTAGGTATTTCCTATATTGGTTATTAAATTTACTGATAAGTCATATTAAATTCAATTTTTCCCCTTATTTAATAATCCTATTAATACAGTTTTTTTTTTTTTAAATATTTGATTGATGCCAATAAATTGTGAATGTTATAAAAAGCTTGTAAAAAATATTAAGGTTATCCTTCATTTAATTATTTGAAATTATATTATTTATTTATTTAAAGAATAAATTCAACTTGTTTTGCTAGTAAAATTTTCATGTTAGAATGGAAAATAAAAATCGATCTTATTAATCTTTAAAGACACAATTAAAGGACATATAGGCATAATTTTCAGATTTAGATCGACATAAAAAGCTCATAAAATCTATATAATTATGGTTTTGGTTATGGTAAAGATTTTTTCGATTTTTAATTTCATGCTAATTTTTAAATTATACATATACATATTTATTTCTAAATAAAAATGTAGAGTATTATATTCAAAAAGAAAGTTATTTGCCATAATTAACTACAGTTAGATTTTGGAACGCAGTCTACATCATTTAGTGATGCATCATTGAATTTTTGTTTTATTTTTTGATGCCAACATCTTAGAAATTTCTTCCATTTAAAAAAAAGACAATCGTGTATTAAGATTTTTGCACCAAAAAATTGTAAAATAGCAAACAAAGAATAATTTAATAATTTAAGTATGAAAAAAAAGTAACTGAAATTTCTTAGATTTCTCTTAAGAAGCCAAATTAGTTTGAAAAATGTAATATAAGTCAAATTTGTATCCTTGTAAATTTCGTAAATAAAAATTGTTCTCTTGAAAAAGTTAATATTCTTACACACACACACACACACACACACACACACACACGCGCGCGCGCGCGCACACACACACACACACACACACACACACACACACACACACCAAAAAGACTTAAGCTTCTCAATGCTTTTTTTAAAATTTTATTCTAGGACAGCCTACGCAAATAACATACAAAAAATATAATATTCTATTTAATTGTGTCAGATTGATAATTAAATTATAACAAAATATCATCCGATAAAGCAAAGAAAAAACTTGGAAAAGTTTAAAGTGTTGTTTCTATTACTCAAGTTAAATAAAATTTGTAATTATATACATATTAATAATTATGAAAAATAAATCTAAAAATAAAATTGTAATAGTATATAATTTTTACAAAATGAACTCACAATTCAAAATTTCCAAAAAATTGTACCGATAATAGTAATTGATTTGAAAGAAAAGATGAAATATCTGAAGATATTTGTTCACGTAATGTTTTTAATGCAATTTGATTATAATCAATATTTTTTAAATCAATTAAATTATCTTGTTTTTGTTGTTGTTGTTGTTGTTGTTGTTCTTTTGAAACTCTATCCCTTAATTTTTTTATATATTCATCCTGTTTCATTTTTTCACGTTTCTTTTTTAATTTTTGTTTTTGTTTTATTTGCATTTCTTGTAATGGATTTGATGCTGTTGTTTTCATAATTTTTGAATGTCGATGACCCATTTTTGATTTACGCAAAAACAAAAAAGAAAACGTACACAAACGCACAATTTATTAAATTTTTTATTTTTATATTTTAATCAGTTATTTTCTATAATTCGATTTTTTATTATTTTCACAAAATTACTGAATTTTTATCAAAAAAAAAAAAAAACTTGAAAAAAAAAACAATAATAATATTTTGATTTAAAATCACAATTCACTTAATTGATTGTTTTTTTCCAAATTATATTGCACTTAATAATCACGTATCCCATATATGTATTCAAAAATTGTCTTTGTATGCAATCAAAATTTAAAAAAAAAAAAAAAAAAAAAAAAAAACGATCTAAGCTGCTTTCTTTCTACTATGAAAATGAATTTCTTTTTATTGAATTATAATTTAAAACTGATATCATGAAATAATAATCAGATAGATTGTTATCATAAATAATAAATTAATTGAAAAATGTGCTTCAAATAAAATTAAGTGCAATATAGATATAGTGTATGTATATATATCTATCTATATACATAAATTAAATGTTTCTTATTTTATACGTTTCTCTAACGTATACCTTTTACCTTTAAATATATGAACGTTGATAATTTTAAAAAAAAAACTAAAAAAATATTGAAAAATTAATAATGTTAATTTATTTTTTCTACACTTTTTCTATTATAAATATGGTTGCAACTGTAACTGTTTTTTTTTTTTCTTTTTTAAATCTAATTAATGGTTTAAAAGAAAATATACACTCATAAATAAATCATGTTAATTATAATTGATGACTTTTTAATTTAAAACTTTCTAATTCAAAATCAATTTCAATAAAAATATGAATTATCACATTAAGAATATAATAATTGCACGTTGAAAAATAAATTGAAACTAATCTAACAATTATTTTAATGATGCTTTAAATATATATTTTTGTAGATTTTTATCAGAACATAATTTAAAATCTTACACTACTCAAATTAAAGGCTTTTGTTTAAAAATTCAATCAATTCTTATACCCTAGACAAATATTTAGTATGTATTCATACTACTTATAGTATAGATACCATGATGTAGGTTATACATAATTTCGCTTATACTATTTTTCCTTTTGGATGTCAGTACAGGAAAGATAGGCATACTTTTCTATATTCCTTCACAAATTGTTTGAATAAATCTGTCTCGTCTGTGGGGTGATCGATCAGATTTCAATTTCAATCGAGGGAAATCTTTTAAATTAAATATTACCAAGGCAAAAAACTCATCGGGTACTGCCTCCATAAGCACAATACTGACTTCCAAAAAGAAAAATAGTATAGTTGATTTTACCTATACTACGTTTTGTTTATACTAGATTGTTTAGCTAGTATAAAACTAGTATTAATATTAGATATCTATCTTGGGTTTTATTAAATTTGACTATTACTAAAGAATTAAAATAAAACATAAAAGTTATTTATTATTCTGTGAATTAATTATAAATTATATGTTTCATCACTTCAAATTTTGGTTATCGATTTAAAATTTTGCGAAAAAATACTGACTCTTCAATATTGTTATCATAAATTTATTTCGAACTTTAATTTTTGCTAAAAATAAAATAATCAGGTTGAATAAATTTATGTGGAATCGAAATAGATTTTTTTAAAGCTTAATTTAAATTTTTATTGTTATTCAGGTGGAAGCAGTTCAATGGACATTTGATACACTAACACAAGAAGATGGACCAGGAGAACTCAAACATTTAGCAGAATTTCTAGCAAATAAACAATTTGACTTGGTTATTAATCTCCCTATGAAAGGAAGTGGAGCTAGAAGGTAAACGATTTTATTTTATCAAAAATTTTTACAATTGAATTGAAAAAAAAATTTTTTTTTTCGCCAGAGTATCATCATTTTTGAGTCATGGATACAGAACACGTCGTTTAGCTGTGGATTATTCAATTCCTTTAGTTACAGACGTTAAATGCGCTAAACTTTTAGTTGAAGCTATACGTCGTATTGGTCGTGCACCTCCAATGAAAACTCATACCGATTGTATGACATCACGTCGAATGATTCGACTTCCTGGTTTCATTGATGTTCATGTTCATCTTCGTGAACCAGGTGCAACACATAAAGAAGATTTTGCAAGTGGTACTGCAGCTGCTTTAGCTGGAGGAGTAACACTTGTTTGTGCAATGCCAAATACAAATCCATCAGTTGTTGATCGTACAACATTTAATCTTGTTCAAGAATTGGCAAATGCTGGAGCACATTGTGATTATGCAATTTATGTTGGAGCTTCAGAAAGTAATTGGAGTCATATTTCAGAATTAGCTCACCAATCAGCTGGACTTAAAATGTATTTGAATGATACATATTCAACTTTAAAAATGACTGATATGGGAATTTGGGAGAAGCATATTTCTTCATGGCCAAAAAAGATTCCTATTGTTTGTCATGCTGAAAAACAGACAATGGGTGCAATTATTTTATTAGCACATTTACATGACAGACCAATTCATATTTGTCACATTGCAAGAAAAGAAGAAATCCTAGTCATTCGAATGGCAAAAGAACGTGGTATAAAAGTAACTTGTGAAGTATGTCCACATCATTTATTCCTTTCATCAAAAGACATCGATACTATTGGCAAAGGACGATCTGAAGTTAGGCCAGTCTTATGCAGTCCAGAAGATCAACAAGCTTTATGGGATAATATTAATATCATTGATGTATTTGCTACAGACCATGCTCCTCATACTCTAGAAGAGAAAAATTCAAGTAATCCTCCACCTGGTTTTCCTGGACTTGAAACAATTCTTCCTCTTCTTTTGAATGCAGTCAACGAAGGTAAACTTACACTTGAAGATATTAAAACGAAATTCTACAAAAATCCAAAAAGAATTTTCAATCTTCCTGATCAACCTAATACTTATGTTGAAGTGGATATGGACGAAGAATGGGAAATTCCTAAAGAAACATTATATTCGAAAGCTAAGTGGACACCATTCGCTGGTATGAAAATTAAAGGTAGAGTACATCGTGTAATTTTACGCGGAGAAGTTGCTTTCATTGATGGTGATGTTCTTATTCCACGAGGATACGGGCAAAATGTTCGTTCAGCGTTATTTAAAAAATCAATGATTGAAATCAATTATCAAAATGATTTAGATCACAAACTTAAAAATTCTATTGAATCTGAACATGATATTGATATTCCAATAGTTATGAATGAGCCTCCATTGAAACAAGGCGTCCATTTCAGTGATGAACATTTTCTGCGACCATTGTCACCCATGCCTCGAATTAGATGTGATTCGGCTGGAAATAGCACACTTAAGGAACTTATTCAGCAAACAACAAATGCTGCAGCAATTTCAGCATATGGTATTGCTGGAAAACATATACTAACAGTTGATATGTTTTCGAAAGAACAATTGAATGATATTTTCAATCTTGCACAAATTTTCAAAACTCGAGTCACAAAAGATCGTCCATTAGATGATATTTTGAAAGGGAAAATAATGGCATCGGTATTTTATGAAGTTAGCACAAGGACAAGTTGTAGTTTTGCAGCAGCAATGCAAAGATTGGGTGGACGTGTAGTTTATATGGATGAAACAAGTTCATCAGTTAAGAAAGGTGAAACTTTAGAGGATAGTATTTCTGTGATGGCTGGATATGCAGATTGTGTTGTTCTACGTCATCCAGAACCAGGAGCTGTCGCAGTAAGTATAATCTTAATAAACATGACAATGTACATATGTAATTGTATTTAATGTGGTACTTACTTCTTTTTACTTTTATTTTTATTTTGATAGAGAGCAGCTCATCACTGCCGTAAACCACTTATTAATGCCGGTGATGGAGTTGGTGAACATCCAACTCAAGCTTTACTTGATATTTTCACAATTCGTGAAGAAATTGGTACTGTGAATGGTCTAACAATAACAATGGTTGGTGATTTAAAACATGGAAGAACTGTTCATTCTTTAGCTAGATTATTGACATTGTATAATGTTCAATTACAATACGTAAGTCCAGATAATTTGGGAATGCCAGATCATATTGTACGTTTTGTAAGTTCAAAACGAATCAGTCAGAAAACATTTAAATCAATTGAAGAAGCACTGCCTACAACAGATGTATTGTATATGACTAGAATTCAAAAGGAACGATTCTCTTCTGAAGAAGAATATAACAGAGTAAGTTACAAAAGATCTGTAAAAGTGCAACAGTAGCCCTACTTTAATCTAATTTTTTTTTTAATCTAAGTTAATTTTTTTAAAAACTGTCTAGAAGAAAGTGATGTACAGAAATGACAGAAATTATAATTTTTTTAATTTTTTAATTTAGGCTTGTGGTCATTTTATTGTAACTCCAAAACTGATGACTCATGCACATCGTCGAATGATTGTAATGCATCCATTACCAAGAGTTTTTGAAATTAGTAAGGAATTTGATACGGATCCAAGAGCTGCATATTTCCGACAAGCTGAATATGGAATGTACGTTCGAATGGCATTGCTTGCAATGGTTCTTGGACGAAATTTATTATGAAATACAAAAAAATGAAATTGGTATTATCAAAAAAGATTTACATTTAAAGACACAAAATTAAAAAGTTACTATAAACTATTCCTACTGAAGAAAAAAAAAACAGAGTTCTTAAGAAAGACATTTTAATTATTTTTTTGGTTCTTAGTTATTTGGTTTTTAATGCAGATTATATTTTGCACAAAACAAAGCATTTACAATTCTAATGAAAATGTGTTGATTTTTTTTTTACTATTATATTTTATACATTTTTATATTTTTTGAAGGATGTTTTTTCACAATATTTTATTAATGTGAATGAAATTATTAAAAAGGGAGAAATATTTTTAAAATAAGTTAAAAACAAATTTTTAAATGTTTATGAAAAGTTATTGAAATAAATAAATAAATATATGTATAAAAAATTTAAAAAATCTTATATCTTGAATGTCAAAAATCAAGGTTAGGTTAGCGTGGTGGCATGATAAATTTTTGTCAAGCATAGGCCACAACAGGGGCCTTACCATGAGAATCGAATTCGTTCGTTAATTTACGATAGTGAAGTTACGAACGAAAAGAAAAACGCTACCAAGGAGGATTGAAATATAATAGAGATGTGAAAAAGGAAATGAAACAAAACCGTAAACAGGCCCTTTGCGAGCAGAGAAGGAGGTATCACATTTGTCTTTTTTATGAAAAAGAAAAAGCTTTCAATAGTTAATTTTGTGTTCTAAATGACTTAAATTTTATTTTACATTATGCTGAAGATTAAATGCACACATATAAGCGAAAACATTATTTATTTATTTTTATACTATATAATATACATATATACGTATATGTATATATATATATTATATATACACAAAAAGCATTAAAATATTTCTTCTCTTTTTTCGAGATTTTTAATGTATATTGTATATATAGCGTAAGCGCTACAATTATTGACACCCTTAAGAATTATACTTACTTAATACTTTTCCAGTTACATTTGTGTCGCCTGTTCTGACTATTTTACAATGTTTAAAGTGTTTTCTAACTGTTCTTTTAAAGAAAACCCTGTATAAATCTTTTAAGGAAGAAAAATACAGATTTTTAGAAATTAATATCAAAATATACAACTATTGTCACCAGAACACAACTATTGGCACCCAATTTGAGTACATTAATTGGCATGGGTGGCAATTACTATTATCTAAGTAGAGTATAGCTATTGACACAAAAATAAAAGTACAAAATTTTTAGTTCAATAGATGCATGTCATATCATAATAAATGCAAATGGAGGACTTGGATTAATGTTTTATCTGTTTTTATGCTTTTTGATATTATTTCAGTGATTGCTTTCTGAAGCGTTTCCTCAGAGTATGTGTTTACTTTTTTTGGCATTTTGTTCTATAGTAAATCGAGAATAAAATTAAAATAGCAAGAAATAATCATTAGCTCCATATTAAAAAATTTTGAAATATGAGGGAAACTTCTCATATACAACTATTGACATCTGGCAAAAATATAATTATTGACACGTGACAAAAATTGTACCTCTTCATACAACATAATTATTGGCACAGGGGGACAATAATAGAACAATAGAAGATTTTTTATTACAATTATTGACACCCCAACTTAATAATTATTTAGTTTATTTTGGTGAATTAATTTTGTAGAAACAGTTAAATTTACTTCTCTACATTATAATAAAACAACACTTTTTATAATTTATTGTATATATTTGATAATAAATCAGTTTTTACCTTACAGAGTTCCTTAAAATTTCACATAAAATTTCCACAAAATGAATTCAAACAAAACATTATCACTCGCGACGTTAGTTTCTTGACTGAAGCCGATATGTTTCATAAATTCACTTTACTACTACACACAAAACAAATTGAAGTTTTCATTGATATAGTTTTTATTCTGTGAATATTAGTACACATTGCACAAATTTCTAATGAACTGTAGGGTGTCAATAACTGCATCAAAATTTCAGGGTGACAATAGTTGTATCGCTTACGCTATATATGTTGTTATACATATTATATGTATACATTATGCTTAGAACAAATGATTTTAATGTTGTGTTTTTTTTCTTTATAGTTCTGTGTCATTTTTTTGCAGCTGAAATAAATGATATTTGTTGTTGGTATTTTTTTGGCTTGATTTTTTCTTTGCTTTTATGTTATTTTTCTTTTTTCAAGCATTTTTTATTTTTGTTTGCTTATTTCGATCTTGTTCTTGACCTACCTCTACAAATCTGTTTTACATTGATATTTAATTTTATGGAATTATAATGATACTTGATACTTTTTGTGCTACTATGATAAACGATAGTCGTTTCAATTTCGAAGTTCCGTTTTTGTTTCAAATTTAAATTGTTTTGTTTATTTTCAATTTGTAATGTAATTTGTAGACGTTTTAACCGTTAAAACATGATTTTACGTTCTTTAATTTTCATGACTTCGTAAATGATAGTAGGAATAACATAGAAACGCCTGTGAAACGAAATCGATTCTCATGGTAAGGCTCCAAGGTCTACAGCAAGCCACGTAAGAATTATATTGGAAGCTTATGACTAGTTAGCATTACGCACATTGTAAACAAATGGTTTCGACTGTCTAACGAAATTCCAAATTCATGATGGCTTTAAACTTTCTTTTAGAATTTTCCCCCGCCTTCCCAATGAGATATTCATCCAGCAACTTCTTTTCTGCCTTTTACGTAGATTCACTTTATGTAAAAGGGATTCGGGTCCAAATTTCCTGTGATATGATTTTTGAAATCCGATATGTATACATAATTACATATCTATGTTTTCTTTTCTAATTATGTACCACCAAATTACGTTGTAAAATGATTAATTTATTATTAATTCAATAATTGAAAAAGGCTTTTCATAATTTATTTTTAACCACTTGAAAGATATTTTGAAAAGAAAATGATTATTAAAGTCAAAATTATGTTGAGATTTTCAGTTTTGTATTTTTTTATCTAATTTTATATTTAATTCATTCTTCATTCAACTAAGTAATTTTTGATGAAAATTTCAACAATTATTTTTTTGTTTCCAATTTCAGTAAGTCAAATAAATTACCACTTATTATTTCAAGAGCCCATAATTATTTCTTACATTGTTCACACATTTATCATTAAAAATACATACATTTAAAAAATTACCTTTCCAATAATTTTATTTGTATCTATTTAAAAATAAAACGAATACATACAACATATAATATATATATAATATATTTTGTTTTTTTGTTTTTTTTTAAATTACATAAATATTTATTTTCTCTCTAAATCAATAATAATACATTTTTTTTTACGTCATTTACGTAAAATTAAATATTAAATTTTTGCAACTTTATATAATTTTTCTTTTTCAATAAAAAGTAAAACTACTTAACTGTTATGTGTTAAATTACAATATGAGTTTACGTATCTAAAGTACCTTCTTTTCATTAATTAAACAATCATAATCCATCACATTTTCGTTATTTTAAAGTGTAATTTTCCTGTTTTTTTTTTCCATTACATAAAATTAATATCGAAGTGTTGTCTTCCATAGGAAACATGTCATTCAATCAGTCTTTTTAAGTTACAGTATAAAGCCATCATACTTTTTTTTTCTTATCACACAAAATTTCCGAGGCTTTTTCAAATATTACAAATTATCACGATTTGGTTATGGTTTTTTTTTTTTTTGTTTTTCTAATCTGTGAAAATAAATCTAACCAGATAAGATTTAATTATAACAAATAATTTTTTTTTTCGTTAAAATTAAAATCGAATTGTTTTAATTCCAGGTAAATTGATTGCTTTCAAAATTAATTCTTCTTTATTATCAGATTCAATATCACATGCAAAATTATCATATCCTCTACTTGTTGATGGTATTGCGCACATGGCTGACGTGCATGGTTCATTATTAATAATAGTTTCTTGATTACCAGAAATTTGTATAATTGTTACGTTATTTTGTTGTTCTTCTGTGCTTTCTGAATTTTTTCGGAATGTTGAAGAAGTAGATGCTACTGATGTTACTGACATTGCTGATTGTTGTTCATTATTTCTTTAAAAAAAAAAAAAAATAATAATTACATAAAATTGAATCAAATTAAAAACAAAGAGAATTTCATGAAAATCTGTGGTCTTTGTTTTTTTTTAAAAAGGCCCATGTCAAGTAAGTTGCGTTTGAACTTTTATTAATAAAAACAGTTTAGCAGCTCTGACTATTCTGAGGACTTAGTGACCACTGACCAGAAAAATTTAAAAAAAAACACTTTTTGACCCTTTCAAGTTAAAGTTTGAATATTATTTATCATATGTTTTTTATTCTTTCACATTGTTTAAAAACTCTTTATACAGTAGATGACCACGATCACTATCCCCCTAAAAAGATGATTTACGGGAAAAACTACCGGTTTTCGAAATTTCGAAATTACAGTTAAAAAAATTTTTGTTTAATATTTAAAAAAACTTGGATACCTATGAAATTTAAATATTTCAGTATTTCATAATGAAAATGAATTCAAATAACATTTCGAATAAGAAAAATCTATGGTCACATTCGCAAACGGCTTAAGTCGACATAAGCAAAAATTTAGCTGATATCATCTATTATCTAGATCTCCGTAGTACATTACATACTTTGTTCGTTATTCTGACAAAATTGGGTTGATGTGTTTTATTTTCTTCAAAAGTTATGGATGAGAAACATATATGTAGCTCGATTCAAAAAAGATGGCATTTCGTATTATACTAGAGAAACATGCGCAGAAGAAAAGACACTTACACACATGCATTTTTGTTTTTGTAAATTCTAAGAAAGAATTGTTTCTTCCTTCGTATATGTATACACAAGAAGATCACTAACACATGTAAGACATGCGCGAAACTGTGCCATCTTTTTTGAATCGTTCTATAACATCTTAAGCCATGTTAGTTTTTCTTCTCTTTGGAAATCGAACATTCAAATAAATTTTTCTCAAAAGTACATTTTCAGACTTAAGCGGTTTCTGCTTGTGGCCACAGAAATATTTTCAAGAAAAGAAAAGAAGATTTTAAATTTAAATAAAGCCATTTATGAATTTTTAAAAAAACACAGACATTATTTGTGTCGCTACCTAAATTTAATTTGTATTGTTACCTTTCTCGTTCTTCACATCCAATTACTAAAATAAGAATAGCTAAAACAATAATCGCTGCAATTACACCAGATAAGGCAGCAACCATTGTTAAAACACCATGTGGTTCACCATCAGAGCTAACCATTGGAACTATAAAGGACAAAAAAATTGAAATTCATAAACTTTTGTAAAATTTAAAAACTAAGAAAAAAAAAAACAATAAAAAGTTATTTTTATTATATTACTTGGGTACTCCATATCATTAACTTGCTTAATGTTGTTGTCACTGGTTAACGCTTGTATTGAACTTTCCATTTTGTTTCTTCAATTTTTATAGTGTTATTTTTTTCTTTAAAATTATACTTTTCCTGTAATTTGTTGGAATAAATTGTAAAAGTTCACTTTTTGAAGAAGAAAAAAAAGTGTCTAAGCTGCACGTTAAATGTCGATGTTAATTTATTTCTGAAAGAAAAAATAAAAATGTCAAGTTGTTAATTAATTAATAATAATAGCTATAGATTCATTTTACAATATCTATTTTTTATTTGTTATTATTGGAATTTTAAAGGTGTGCTATTCGTAAGAAATTATTAATAGCTTTTCTTAAAAAGTAGAACATAAAGAGTTCTTAGAAGATAAGTCGAAATCCAGTTTTTAGAGTTTATTTATATATTTTTTATTTCTACATAATCGTATTTATGCAAATAAGATTTTAATCGTTCTTTTTAAAAAAAAACAGAAACACATAAACACGTTGACGTTCACTTTATAATCAGTAGTTTACGCCAAAATAGCAATTCGATTCGAATTCTTCCAAAATTGTTTAGTTCTGAAGGATTTCGATCAATATTTTATATTTACAGAATCAGATTATTTTACTCATTTCTCTAAGAATGGTGAACCTTTGTAATCATCTTTTGCGAATTCATGACCTAACATTTTAATTTCTTGTAATGGACTGGACAAAAATTGAGTTGAAAGCAGAAGTTCAATATATACATTTTCAAAGAATTCTTCAAAGTAAATAAATATTAAATCATTTTGGAAAGTTCTCATTCCCACCTAAGATGATCAATTTGTGGACAAAATTTTCTTTTTTCAAAAAATTGATGTTTCTGTAGGACTAAATTAAAATTTCATATGTAAATTGTAATAAAATGTATTCATAACTTAGAGTAGGCGTTTCCTTGTCGATTTAATGTTTTTATCACGCTGTAACTCATGTTCTGTCCCAGAATACTTTTTTATATAAAAGGAAGAATTGACAAGATAATAAGAATGATACATGTATATAAAATATCAATCTATTAGAATACAGGATCCGGATATTTTAATCGATTCTATACATTTTATTTAGTACGACAATAGACTCAATTGTTAAAGTTGAAACTCTAGAAACTTTAGGATCCTGTAGGAAAAGCTCATCAAAATCTGACGAAAACTAACTCATTTATTTTTTTCTTTTAATATTCGTATTTTCAAAAGGAAATGCTTTTGGAATTCCAAGTTAATTTAGCATTTGTCGTAAAAATAAAAGAACATAACAGTAAATAATTTCATCTTATTTTACAAAAGAAAACTTTGTACAACTGTAGGACTAATTTATTGCAACCGGTGTTTTTAATACCTATACATAATTTATGTACATATACTAATTTATCTAAAACTATAAAAACCTTTTTGGATTTTAAGATTTACATTATTGTACTGACTAGCCAGATATATCCTAAAATAAATGTTTGGACAAATCACCAACCCTTTAAAGTTTGTTGTCGAGCACTACACTCATTATTTTTAAATTAGCAGTCAAAATAAATTTATTTTATTTTTTTAATATTCCAATGCAATGCAATGCAATGCCAATAGATTGAATTTACCTATTCTATTTGAAGATTTATATAAATTTAATTTCCATCTACATCTTATCATATACATATTATGTACCTGTATCCATCAAGGTGATTCAGTAAAATAATTACGTCAATTTTGAATAATTTTATTTTTTATTCAAAAGATACCGTTTTTTAAATCAGAAAAGTTCACGTTATTATGAAATTTTTCAAATTAAATTTTCCTCTTTACGTAGTGAAAAATACTCAAGGTACGAATTAACCCCTTAACATTTTTCTTATCTCATTTAAAAAAAAAAAAATACTGTGCGAGTCTATTATTTAAATTTTATCAATACAAATAAAATATTCTTGAAGAGAAATAAAATAATTGAAAACAATAGAAAAAATAATTTACAATTTCATTAAAATAACAAAAAAAACCCATAATTAGATACATTATTATCCATTGAATTTTTTTTTCTCGTGTATTCCAGTTATTTATTATTATTTACATAAATCAAATTTAAATTAATTGAATCAATCCAGATCTTTATAATATTTGAAAAGTAATAAATTATTATTTTAAAAATAATATCATTTAACTTTCAATTAAATTCACACATTAACTTCATCCATAGTCATTATATAAATTACAGAAGTGAAAAGTTGATTCCTTTTTTTTTTTCTCTCTTTTAATTCAATAATTTTAAAATTTATCATATTTTTTATTTTATTTTTATATTCAAGTCATTACATCAGAATTTTTTTTTCTCGTTTAAATTTCAGTATGATTAATTCAAATTAATTTCTTTTAAAACAAAAATTTAATAAATATAAGTATAAGTAAAATTTCTTTCACTTTTCATTGCTCATTTTATTTTATCAAATAGTAAGGTGTTAATAAAAGTTAGAATTTCAAAATTCTTTTAAATTTCACTGGAAAAAAAGAATCAATAAAAACAACAACAACAACAAAATGAAGAAATAAATAGCATGAAATTTGTTTAACAATCATAAAATTTATTTTCAACAACATTTTTTTCATGATGAAAAAAAAATTTAATATAACTTTAACAAAAAAAAAAAAAATTAGTGCAAAAATGCAAAAAATATATAATTCTTACCAAAAATCAGAATTGAAAATTTAAATTTTTATCAGCTTACAAATTTTCAAGGATACTGATCCTTTAACCCAAAAATTAATTGTTAAAATTTCTTTTCCTTCTTATTTTTTCTAATATTTTTGTTTTTTTTTTTTTTTCAACTTTTTTACGATTCCACACTTTTATCAATTATTATAGTTTTTTTTTTTTTTAATTAAAAAATCTTTTTACACCAAACTTTATCATGAAAGTAATTTTTATAAAATATCACTTTAAAGTTTTTTATCTATATAGAAAACAATAAAACAAATCTTTAAAATACGAAATTTAAATTTGGAAACAGTTGTAAAAAATGTCCACAGATACTTTTTGTGTTTTTTTTTTAACCAGATTAAATTTTTTGTATTTATTTTAAAATTTTAATTAAATTAAAAAATAAAAAACGAAGTGATCACTCTCACGGTTACTGTATGATTGTTTTAAAATTAAGAGGCGCGTAACATGTATATCGATCGCGAATCGACGGTTGATATCAGAATATTTCGTAAAATCAAATATAACATAACATATCACATTGAATAAAGTGAAAATAGCAAAATGACACGCGACGAATAAAGCATAAAAGTAACATTTTCTCAACAAATATTACAATTACAAATAAATTTATACAATTAATATCTACTATTATTATTATTGTTATTATTTCTGAGAGAAAACTCCACTATGCTACACTATACACAGGGACACAGGGTGTTGTTAAATATGTAAAAAAAATTGAAAGAATTGAATATCTAAAAAAAAATTTTAAAAAATATGACCTACGAGCAGTTTCAAAAGATCAAAGTCAAACAGACAATGTATCTTTTCTAGAAGATACTTGGAATAAAACTGTCATTATAATAGTTTGAATGAATTATTGCAAAGAAAAAACTATGTAGGTATATGTAGGTACATGCTGTTTATCTTTATTATTTATCTCATACAACAGTCAACAGGCAGGCAATGTGAAAAATTTTGAAGAAAAAATCATAATAATAGAAGATAAAAGTATCAGTGATTCATAATCTCTTATACTTATATGATTTCTTATTCGTTTGAGTCGTACATTTATGTATGTAAATTTAAATGTTTATTTCTAGTGAATTTATGATTTACAAATAACTAAAGCACCTACTTACCTAAATTCAAAAGTAAAATAATTTAATTCATAATTTAAAAACTTAATTCAAGATTTTAAAAAAAAATACAAAGAAAGAATTTACGGTACAAAGATTATCAAAAAGTCGTTGAAGATTATGTTGAATTTATGAATAACGTGCATAACGTAATGAGCAGTTTCAATTGTTCGTTTTTCATTAAAATAGATACAAATTTTTGTTTATTGATTATACCTCGGAGGAATCTCTTCAACATATTTTAAACATTAAAATTTAACACTCGAGTCAATTCTGGCAAAATTGAATACATATCTCTGAAGTCTGAACTCTGGAGTTTGGACCATGTCCATGTGATCAGAATAACTTCTCTGCAGAGTATTCTTCTCATCATTCTCTACAAACTTCTCTTTTAAATCATATTGGACTCAAAATAATAAAGTTACGCCGATCAATGTTAAGGAAATTTTTGTAGACATTTTCATCCCTTTAAAAAAATATGTTCTAGGAGGGGTAGAAAGTTGAAATTCTGTCAAGATGTTCCTTGAAGGGTTCTCTTCCAAACAAACTTTGAACTAAAAAAAAAACTATATGGAAAATTGAAAATAATTTTTTTTATACATTTTACTTATTCACAATAACTTACATATCACTTTTTTTTAAAAAAAATTTTATATGCGAAAATTTGTACCAGGCTTGTCACAAAGTAAAGCAGTAGTCTATTTAATTGTGCGGAGAATGGAAATTCATGACAGTTTATTTTATGTAAATTTTTTTCAGAACTAATACGACGAATACGTATCGTTACGAAATGGTTGTAAACGAAATGACCATTAGCAAGCGAAATCTTACGTGTTCCAAAGACGATAAAAGTTCGCAAAAATATTTCTCGTACATTTCATTCAAGTGCATATTTTTCCTATACTATGTACATACATTGTACATATATATTTTGGTCCGATTTAGATCGTTTCCATATAAATATAAATATACATGTTCTCAAAATTATCAAAAGCTTTGTTCAATGCAATAGAGAGATGATATTGGGTTCTAATATATGGCGAAGATAAAACAAACGGCCTAACATACACACATATGTATTATGTAATTTAAAGAATTTTAAGGAAAAGTGTTTGTTCACATACTAAACTTTAGAAAGTGGTCGCATTTTTTCTTGGATAGATCACAGGTCTGACATAAATATTCATGTTGTAGAAACATTAATGGCAAACACCATAAAAGAAACAAAATTGAAACTAATTTGATGGTTGATTAAACCATAAATAAAAATATTTTGTATACTTAATGACTAACTAATGACATAACATATCAATATCTGTTAAAATTTAAATGAAACAAGCTGGTATCTATATTTCTTTGTTTTTTTTATAATTTCGGAAAATTTAAGCAATCTGTTCAACAGCACCTTAACTTTTTTTCCATTGTTCTTTCACTGTATATTATTCAAGTACCAGTGAAATTAAAAAAAAAAGATTTAAATAAAAAGTAAGAAATTTTATATGAGTAAACAAACAAATTAAATATCCCTCACCATTATACGTATATTTTGTTTATTATTTGCAAATAAACCGTAGGCTGGGCTTGATAATTTGTGCATTGCATTGAAATACTTTTCGAATATAGTCAGGGTAAATGAATGCATTTACGCAAATTATGAATATAAAAAAGTCATAAAAAATGTTGACAAAATAATATGTAATTTGAAAGCATAAATTTTGAGAAGACAAATTTATTTACCTGCAGTTCAACAAACATTACCTACAAATAGGTACATAATATATATATATATATATATGTATAAATTTAAATAAAGTATATTTTGTACGATAAGAAGATTAAATATTTGTATACAGATATTTAATTAATTTCTACTCATTTTCTTTGTTTCACCGTTTAATTTCTTCAAAAAAATTAACCTGATTCATTTGAAAAAGAAAAAAGATTCCAGTTGAATAAAACAGATCTAGTTTTAATGAAATCAATTTCCGTGAAATGTCTATATTTTATTAATATTCTAATTTATTTTTAAATTTAATTTTAATCATTAATCATTGATTAAAATATGTATATATACACATACTGACATCCATATCCATATGTTCATAAATACATACATAATATGTATGAAAATTTGATATTGATTATTATCTAATGAATAATCTTAACTTAATACAAATAGATAAATAATTAAAATTAGCATAATCATGTTAAATTTTATTAATTAATTTCACTTATTTTTTGGTTCTTTCAAAAGCAATTTCAGACAGTTTGTCGTCGGACTTGTTTGTTTTAATTTATTCAAAAATAAATATGAATAAAAATAAACGTGAAAATTGATTTTTTCTGATAATATGTAAAACATATTTCATTGATTAGAATTTTTCAACCAGATGTTCAATATTTTTTAATTCCGTTGCATTCTCTTAAGGGGAACGTACACTACTGTATTATAGTATCTGGCACTACAAAATTGTCGTCTATAACGTTTTCAATAATCAACAACTGATTGATACTGAATTAATTAAATGGTTTTTGAAATAAAAATGCACAAAATTTGCATCCAAATGCAATATCACTTTAAATGATTTTTGTTGGGCATTCACAATTTTCGTTAAGATTTTTTTTCTGGATTTTGTTTGCATCTTCATGTGTATACACTATTTCTCATGTCCAATTTTAAAACTATATGAAATATGCACGTAAATGAAAAAAAAAAAAGTTTTATGTGTTATTGTTTTTTATTGAAAAGTAAAGAAAACATTTAATGTATTATAAAAAAAAAAACACTAAAAAATTGTCAAGAACACATTCTTACCAAATAAAAACAACAAACGAAATTCGCTCGTCCAGAATTAGTGATTTTTTGAGCGAAAAAAACGCGAATTTTCTTGTTTTTTCTCTATTTTTTTCTTGCTGTTGAAATTACGTGTACGATAGATAAAATAAAATTACAACTAGGACTCAAAGAACCGATTTTCCTACTACGTTTTCTATTAACGGTTAGAAAAATATACGAATTTTTGTTTATTCTATTTATTCTAAACTTGTATATTCAATTTTGTATCGTGTATGACTTGCTTCAGTTCACTTCATTCAGAGCAAAAGAACAAATTCAAATTTACATTTAAACAGGTACCAATCCGTACCAGTATAGAACCATATTTTGTGTACATTTGGTGATTAGGAACAAAATCAGAAACTTAATCGCGATTTATAAAAATTTCGATATGAAATTCTAAATATAGATTTATTTAAAACTTCAAAGTTCATATTGTTTTGAATGTAGGAAAGTATATGTGCCAAATTAGCCAAATATATATGTACATATGTAGAATATGATGATTAAAAAAAGGATTATTTAACTCTTAAAATAAACAGTTTATAAACGTCTTAATTTTGATTTAATTGATTCACAAAAACAGCTTTTTCTGTTTAAATTTTTTCATTTAAATCAAAATAATAAAAATGGTAGGGAAACTTCTTCAACTAAATTATCTTTTGCACAACAAAAATGTAAAAACAAAATAATAGAAAGAAAAAAAGTAAATAATAAAATAAATTAGGTGTCAGTACTATGATTAATTTGTTCCTGACAAAGTTATGATTGTAATTACATATCTTATGTCAAATTATAAAAATTGTTATCTGATTGAAGTGAATTATTATATTTATACAATATTCAACATATTTGAAAAGATAGAAAAAAAAATTTATAATTTTCCTGCATTGTTGTGAATTATTAAATCTCATAATCCATTACACATAAAGTTGGCTGGAATCATGTAATGTAACTATTATAATACAATTTTCAAATAAATATTTCATATTTTTTAAATTGTAAAAAAAAAAAAAATTAGATAATAAATAATAGATATCTATATTTCTCTGAAAATTCATAATTTCAATCATGTTTTACAATCTTGTTAACAGTAACAATAAATAAGGATGATTTTTTTTTTTTTTTTGTTATTGTAAATCATTCAAAATGCACAAGTTATAATTATTATTTTTTTTTAAAAACAGCAAAAAACTAAATTATTTTTTTCATATGACAAAAATGTTCATGTTTATTTGAAATAAATAAAATAAAAACATAGATAATGAATAATAAATTACATGATAAATTAAATGAATGTGTGCACAAACATTATATTACAGGAAATATAAAATTAAAATAGTAAATAAAAGAAAAATTGAATATCACTGAAAATAATTTATGGATTGCATAAAAATTGAAAAATCTTTACAAATTGTTCATCTTAATACGTCTTTACAGTTCTACAACAATTCACAGTAATTTAAATAGAAGCTTTTAGAGCATTTTAATAAATATTTGCGTTTTATGTATTTAAAAGGAGATCTGTGAAAGTTTTCGTCATCGTCCTTCTTTTACACCAGGTATCAATGGGAATAGAATGGTCTTTATTCTTAAATAGTTAAAAAGTAAGTTAAAATCAGTTAGAATTAGAAGTCTTTTGTCGAAGTGTTAGAGTTCACGCTTTGGAAATTAATTACCAAAGTAGATGAAAGATCTGCTTACAGACAATAAACAAAGTATGTACATAAATAAATCAACTAAACAAAAAATCAATACCAGTCCTCTCATATACGAATAACGAATTTAGTGGTTAACAACTCACTCAAAACATGTCTGACAAAAAAAATTTTTTTTTAAGAAGTAAAGGAAGAGATTTATTTATATCAATGTACGGAAGATATTTCAAAGCCTGAGTAGAATTTCATGTACCTAAAACTAGAGGACTATTTAGTAAAAATTCTCGACCAACTGATGCCATTAAACGTAATTTGAAAAGACTTTTTTTTATCTTACATGAAATTTTTACTAAATTTTCAATAAAAAATATTCTAAAATGTCGTAAGATTTTATTTGGAAAATAAATATTTTTGGTATGTGACAATAGTAACCATTGTTAAATTGATTTTAAATATTAAGTTATTGACACAAAGGAAACCGTTTATAAGATTCGGAATTCGGACTTCTTCAAAAATGAAACACAATACAATTCTTTATGCTTATCATATTTTTTCTTATTTTTCTCTCAGCATAAACTAAACACAACACCCAATAATGAAATCCGTAATAGATATAATTCTTAGAACCAATTAAAAAAAATAAATAAACAAACAGACCATTATTCTATGTTCTAATAATTGAAAATCAATAAATTATTCAATACTTATTTTTATGAATTCAATTCGAAATTAATTACATACCAAAAAATTATCGCTATTAACAAAAAAAAAACACCTGTTAAATAAAATTCAAAAAATTACTCGATTTAATTTTGTATATTTTGGTAATAAGATAATTAATGTAATAATCAAAATCATTGTATGTACATATTAAATTTCTTTTTAAAAAAAAAATAAATAAATAAAAAAAAAACGAAATGAAAACTTTCAAACAAATAAAAAAAAATAATCGCAACGATGCGCGATGATGAAAAAATGTGACCGATAATTTGATGATACCACATTATATGGCTCTTAAAAAACAAAATAAAAATAATAAAACAAATTACATAAATTATGTATTATTATAAAGTATAATATTTCATACACCTTTTGATAGATTTATGCTTATGACATAAACACAGTATAGGTATCACGTTCCGTACGTGTAAGAGATATAATTAATTTAAATAGATTTTATTTATTTTTTATCAGTATTTCTATTTTTCAAAAAGTAATAAATGATTTTGTACATTTTATAACTTTTTTTTTTTTCGGTTACATAATTCAATTAATAATGCAAATGATTAATCAAAGTGTAAATTAGTTTATAATTTCAATTTCGTGACTTCAAGAATAAGGCTCAAATTAAATTCGTTCTTTATTTATGTTTTGTTTCTGGATCGTCAGTATAATTAGCAAATTACCTTTTAAATGATAGCTATACGTTTGGTGTTATGCGAATTATCTTTTTATCAATTATAATGTCTTTTTTTCCAGGTTTAATGAGAAAATCTTTTTTTTTTCTTTTGTTATTTTTCAAATCATTATAACACCAATAACACCGTTCATATATGTAAAGTAATTATGGAACAGCAGTTTTTTTTTCTATGAGGTTTTACGGTCACTGTCAAGGTTGTTGACGTTCATTTAATTGTCACATTTAAAATACCGCAACGGTCGTTTAACGATAGTGAAATTAAATGAAATTAAATTTAAAAAAAAAAAAAACAAATGAATGATCAAATAAATAAAAAAAAAGAAGTTTGAATTTCGTGATATTCATATAAATAATAATAATACATATACATATTTGAATATTACATTATTGTGATCATATAGAATTTGCGACTAAACACGGAAGATAAATTACAATTTTTGCATGAGTTCATTTACAGTAATATTTCCTGAATGAATAAATAATTATTTAATATCTTTATTTAAGACGTTATGCAAAAACTTAACAAAAAATATGTATTTAAAAAAACAAAATCAAACATAGATATACTTACACTCTCGTGATCAACATTTAAATTCCCGTCACATATTTAAATTTTGTTCAAATTTTTTTTTGTTAAATGGTAATAAATTGTGTTTTGTTTGAAATAGGAGGTAATCTGCAATTTAGTAAATTATCAATTATAAAACATTTTTCTAAATGATTTTTTACGTGCGTTTAGCAAAATTTAAATCCAAAAATTGTTCGACCTTGATCATGAGAACATACTATACATACTATACATGTATCACCAATTTAAAATTTAATCATTTTTGTACACTTTCAAAAGCTTACGATTTAAAAAAGATAAATATTTTATCTATTCAAATCAATTTATTCTACGAATTTCAATATCTTTATTGTCTTGAATAAAAACTGTAGTGTCTTTATTGCTGTTGCTAAGACAGAAACTTTTTTGTAGAAAAGATACTATTCAAAAATCAGATATTGCGAAGAATTCATAATTTTAACTTTTCAGAATTTTTATATAATTTTATTAATTTTAATATTAAGTAAAAGTAAACTATCGTGTGAAACAGAATTGTTTTTTTTTCTTTTCCCATATGAAAACTAATCCACATACACCTTTATACACCCACGAATGTATTTCGAATTTTCCAACTATCTAATGCCAATTTTGAAAATAATTAAACTGAGAATTTCTAAACACAAACATTTTATCACCAAAACAAAATTAATTTATATTAAGCATGATTTAAAAGAAAAGAAAAACGAACAAAATCATGTATCTCTATTATCTTTACCTTATTTTTAAATTCATTCAAAATTCACATATTAGAATTTTGCATAAAAACGTCAAAAAACAATTTATTTATTTTTGACACAAATTAGTGTAATAATTTTTTAAAATTATTATTCACAAAAATGTACCGCAATATCTTTATTTATTAACTTTATCGTTAACTATGTATGTCATTGTTTTAACCACTAAATCATAATACATACAAAATAAAAAAAAATTAGTGTAAAAGTTTAAAACTAACTCTTTTTTTTTCATAAAAAAAATCACAAAAAAATGTTATCGCGTAAAAAAACTTACTTTTTATTTTTTTAAATGAAAAAAATTCACCTGATATATTTCTCTATTATCACTTATTATGCACGATATAATTTTCTTTTTATTTTTTCATCTTTTTAAAGTTCAATAATTTTTTGTTAATTTAATTTCACGCATTTTTAAACTTTAAAATAAAATTGTTTTTTTTTTTTCTAATTGAATATTTCCACCACAATTTTTATGTTCAAATACAGTTTTGCAATTGAAATTTAAAGAAAAACAAGTACAATACTACATTAAAATGTTTTGTGCAAAATTTAAAATTGCAAGTATTTTTCACAATTTTCAATTTGACTTAAAAATTTTATTTACATCACACAAAAAAAAAAAATTATCTAAAATTAACTTTTTATTTTTATTTTTTTTCGCTCGCATTGTTTGGTTATTTTGTTTACATTAGCAGCGCATTACTTAAAATTTAAAAAAAAAATGTTTTGTTGTGAATATTTTCTGTTGTAAAAATAAACAAAAAAAAAAATTTGTCAAAATAAAATTCTTAATATAGAACGTTCATTCTATTTCTTTTCTTTTGTAAGGAAAGTGCTGCCAAATAAATAAAGGCGCAAAAATAAGTCAAATTGAATTCAGAGGACAAAGTACAATCAAAATTATGATTTAAAAAATAAATAAATAAGAAAATTAAAGAAAAAAAAAACTGAAAAGTCGTTGATGGAAGCATAAACAAAGTATGTAGGTACTCTAATCTAACTATCTTTAACACAATTTCTTTTGAAAATGAAAAAATAAAGCGAGTGACAATTATTCTGTCGAAATTTCTTTCCCTTTTGAATTCGGGGTGATAACAATTTTTTACACGTTTACACCGTGATATTTTCTTAAATAAAATTTCCATGAATAATTCAAATTGAATTTAAAAAAAAAAATCAACTAATTTAAAAAATTAAATTATCTGGGACGAAAAAAATGTTTTTTGTTATTCTGAAAAATACTACATACATAAGTAGTATAGGCGAACTATTATGCAGTATTCAGAATATCAGAATTGATGATTGCTTTCCGTGGCGATTTTCGAAATCTTTTAAAGACCCAATTAGTATGAAAGAGGTCGTTTTGATACCACACCTCACGAAACCGTAGGAAATGATGTTTAAAATACCGGTATAGATAACTATAGGCATCCTGTTCCATTCAGGAATCGTATAATGTCTCCATTATGCTATTCCAAGGTCCTTCAGGAAGAAGCTTCCCATTGTCTGGAACCTTGCTCTGACGAGTGCCAGGCAGATGCAAAAATAGTGAGTGGGTGAGGATCTCTCTCTTATTGGCTTCTCTGAAACTACGACAGTTGATATTGAAGGGGATACCAAATTTCTCTGCATGATGAGGATATGTAATGTTTTTTTTTTTATTTCTACTAATATTATTAAAAATGAAGAACTGTTTTTTTTTATTGTTTAAGAAGTAAACATATTGAATTTTAAATTAATATAATTTTTTTTATAAAAGTCATCCTTCGCAAAGTAGAGAAAGCTGTAGATTATTCTCTAATAAATTATTTAAAAAAAAAAACTAAGCGAACTATTTTGGGTTGGGATTGTGTGGGTGGGTGGGAATTCATGAGCATTCAGACAGGAGAGTCTATTGTACTCATTGGGATAGTTAAGGGTCTAATTTCTTGTTTTTTGAATTCTAGAAAATGACATAAATTTATTATGTCTTGAAGAAGATATACTTAAAGTCTCTTCTGTCTTTAAGATACTACAAAAGCAATATAATATGTACATTTTGTGTCAATGTCCAGCGTTAAGCTGCTTCTATTTGAAGGTGTGAAGCAATTAACTTTCAAGCAGTTGCTTTACTCGCATACTTTTTAAAACTTTACTTTTTAATCAAATAAGCTAGGTTAAAAAAACTTTTATAACATATACTTTTTAAAAATTGATTATAAAGCCTCTGTAACTACGATGATATTCAAGTAAAGAGTTGTTCGAGGACGTTTCGGAAGTTTCTCAGTAACTTTCTCCGTTCTTTAAATTCATATTTTTCGAATATTCCATCATATTTAATTATTTTCAAGAAAGGAATCGATTCTAGACAGGAAGCATTCTATTCACTCATCCCAAATCCGAAAACCCCATGAAAATCCGTTCACGTTTACTACCCTAAAACTCTTTCCAAAATTTCAATTACGTCACGAGGAACACTCTTACCCACAAAGGAAAAAGTAAGTGGATAAAAAGTATATAATAAAAAGAATTTTTAATACTAAAATATTTTTGACTTGAAAATCAGAGTTTGCTTAGATTAAATTTTAGTGAATAAACATTATAGTATTTTATTTGTGTTAGACCAAATTTGAGGATCGAATATCATAAAAAGTAAAATCTTAAAACTTTCATTAGCGATGTAATATTGCATTGTCATGCAGTTCTGAGCTATGTTGAAAGTTTCAAGTCTCTATCTCATCAAAACGTTGGTTAAAAATTAAAAATCAATTTCCAAATTTGTACCGAACAGACAGACAAGAAACCAAGCTAATAAAAACATTATATAACATTATATAATAATATAGGTACATTGATGAATTTCATATACAATTCGAAATACTTACATTTATTTCTAGAACAAAAAATTTCTTTAAAATACAATTAGGGCTTTTGTTTCATTGATTATATTATCATTTTTTACTAATGAATAATAAAATTTGACATCATTTTTGATTCATTAAAAGAATCGTTAAAAAGTGTTTTTTTTTTAAAATATTTTTTAAAATATACTGCAAAGTAAAAATCATAAAAATTGTACAATAAAATTTTATTATGAAATGAAAGTCAACATACAAATATGTATGGCATTTCTACTTAATTTTCTAAATAAATAAAATATCAACTCTTGAACAATAGTTCACATTGTCTAAGAGAAAGAAAAAAAATAACTGATTAGAAAATAATTAATAATTGACCGCAGATTTATATCACAATTATAAACAAGAAAGTATTGACTCATTCATAGTTATCGGTTCTTTGAATTATAATAAATTTTTTTTTTTTTATCTTAATTCATTCAAAATGAAAAATAAGTTTATCAATAAAATAAATCTAAGAAGTCTGTAAAAATAAAAACAGGCATTCAAATGAGAAAAATAAACATTTTATTTCACAGATGTGTTTTTATTTTTATATACGATAAAGTTTATTATTAAAAATTTTTTTTTTAATTAAAAAAAAAAAATAACAACAAAATGCAATTAAAAATGTTACAGACTTGATCATCAGCATAACAGAATCAGACGTAAATTTATTATTATTTTTTTTCTCAAATGAAATTGCTGATATTACAAATTTAAAGAATGGGGTTATTGTTCAATATTTAGATCATTTCATGTAGCTTTTCGATTGTTCATACGATCAGTATAATAATGCGAAAATTTTATTATATAAAGTCACCTTATTTCAAGGTTAATTTATTGTATAAACAAGAAGAAATAATAAATTAAAATATAAATATACAAACTGTTTATTTAATTTTTTCTTTTCTTAAATAAAAGAATCTACAATATTATTTATGTACATACATATGTTCATTTATTCTTATACTTCCAGGAAGTATTCAATATTGCACAACAAACAAAATTTATTGTGAATGTACGTACAATAATTTCTAATATACCTGTTGATATATTACTTAATTATTTTTTTTATCATTTTGTGGTAAGTGCAATTAAATTGTATATGTATAGGGTGTATTCTTTAATGGATTTTTAAAGATATTCATTTTAACGTGTATAGTAGATTTAAAAAATCATTAAATGGTGATTTAGATTTTTTTTTATGTTGAAATACTTATGTAGATTAAATCGCAATTCATATGTCACCTGCAACTGTTAAATTATTACCACTTTCATCTGTCGGAAGTTTATGTATATAAATACATAACGTACATAGTAGGCAGAAAATTTACTATCTGAAAATCACATTCATAAGCGAACAAAAGTTTGCATTACTGATACCAAAGACTATATAAATTACCACCATTATATTGCTCGGTGCTGATACTGAGTATGTAGTATAGTATATGTTTGTATCAATTCAAACACGGTATGTAAATTATTAATAAACAAAATTTTGAAGATTGAAAAAAAAACTTCAAAACTTTATAAATTTGATATATTTTTTCTGTTTTTTTATCCATCCATAATTAAATAGGAAAAGATTAAATAAAGGAAACACCCTATTCTGTTTAAAAAAATTAAGAGTAAGGAGATCAATAAACAATAATTGCATATATTCTTATTATTTATTTTTGCCATTGCGTCTCGAAATAAAAAGAAATGGGAAGTGGAAGTAATTATTAATTTGAGGTCAATTTGTTTACAATAATTATAATTGGGGAATACCCATAATATTTTAAACAGCTTTTTAATCGATTTTAAGGTGATCCAGTTTAAAAAAAAAAGAAAAAAACTTATTAAAATGAGAAAAAAAATTTGTAAAGAAAAAAAAACATAATTTAAATTACACATATTACATGCACGTGAAAATTATCCTAATAGGGTGATTTTTAAACAGTAACCTAAAAACAGATATTTTTATTGTCATTGCCAAATTTTAATAAATATCTGATCATCGACAAATGAATAAAGTTATTATGTATGTATAAAGGCAGTACATATACATTTTTTTTAATTTCTTTACATTGTTTAAAGCAAATTTTCAACACATAGATCTCACATAACAAAATAGCTATTTTTTAAAATTAATTCCAAAAGGGAACAAAATAAAAGGATAGTTTTTCTTCCAAGGTATTTTTTTCTCTCCTTTACTACTACTTGAGGAAGCATATATAAGGTATTCAGAACCATGTAGATGCTTCTATAGTTCTACTGTTATCTACTATTCTTTTTCATTAGAATTTCAATCAAGTGTCGTTGTGGTTATTGAATTCGCTAGCTTACTTAATATATGCCTATACATTATATGAACGTCTGTGAATTCACAATTTCTGATATATTTCTGTTGAAATCGTGATACATTAAGCCAGAGCTTATATCAATACTTACTGGCCAGTGGCCAATTCCTTCTCGGCGTTATCTCTCAAAATATTGAGCCCTTGTATAGCATTTTTGCAAGTCTGAGGATCAAGCAAATAATGTTCAGATATTCACAAACTTTCAATAAACATTCTTTGTCGTGGTGATAAAATACAACTTTACCGGCGACACCGTCATGCACAATTTAAAAATGTATAAAGGTAATTACACTATACCATATTTTTTAAAACACTAAATCTTAATTTTATCTCTTCAAAATAACCAGAACTTATGTAGGTACATATACATACATATGTGTGCATTGAAAAACTTAATTTTTATTTGTTTATTTATATTTGTATCTGTACCAAAAGCTCATATATTTTAAACTATGATACGGATTTGAAAAACAATCGAGTATTATAACTTAAAAAAAACTAACTTAAAACCTTAATTTAAAAAATAAAAAAAAAAAAACTTTAAAATTACTTTTATACAATTTTAACATCCAAAAAATATCAAAGATTGTTTATCTTTTTATTTTATAAATCAAAGTTACGTTCTTGTGTAGGTGTAAGGTGGATTTTTTTACACAATTACCTTGTCTCACCTTAAAAATCTGTCAAGTATAAATTAATTGTAATTAAAATTGTACAAAGTCATAAACTGAGTCAGAACTTGTATCTATACCCAAATAAATTTAAATTTTCAGAATTTCTAAGTAAATTATCGCATATGTTATTTTTTCAGATAAAAATATTGAAATTATTATTTTTATTGAAGAGTATAAATTCCTAACTTTTTGATTGTTTACATACATTACAATTAATCGAATATGTAGAACTTTTTTTAGCACTAGAAATTTATCTTCTACCATTTCCTTATTTACATAATACAATACGTATAATATCTTAAGCAATAAAAGTGGTACATTATGTGAAATAAAGAAAATTATAGCTACAAAAGTATAGTAACGTTGACTTGAAATTTATAATATATTAGCTAATTAGCATTACAAAAAAAAAAACAAAAATCTTTACAAGGAAAATTTAGCTATTAAATGGTACAAACTGCAAACAGTACGTTCTGTGAATCTTCTGTAATATTTTCAAATAATAGTTCACAATTCAGCATTCACAAGGATTAAAAAACAAGGAAATGTAAATATTATTTCATGAAAAAAAAAAAAAAATCTCTTTGAATTATAATTTATTTTGAATTTACAATACTGAAGAAAATTATAAAGCACCTTTTTTTCTTATTGAAATTAATAAGTATTTTCAAAAAAGAGAATGAAGATATACGAGTATAAACAAGAGTAGGTGGAGGAAATCACATATGTATGTATTACATATTGATTATAAAATAACAGAATTATGTACCTATATTATTTCCAATAATGTGTTTAACATTCAATAAAAAAGAAAAGTAAACACAAATGAATGATAAACACATAATAAAAAAGCACACTTTTTAATAAAGAACATAAACAAGGTAACAATTTTGCATATTTTTTTATGCAATTTTTTTTTTTCAACCGCAAAAGATATATATTTTTAAGTAATTTACGTGAGGCCGTTTAAGAAAAGATTTTAACGAAGTACTTTAAAAAAATCTCGCAGCCGCTATAGTAAACTTCCATCAACCTTGCTTTGAGTATTTTCTTAATTTACAAATGTATGTATGTACCTACATATACTTACTATAGTGAGTATACTTGTCTACAGAATATAAAAATGCAGAAATAAAAACATTTTAAGATATTTTAAAGTATTTTCACATTTCAGTTTTTAAAAAAATTTGTCCTTAAATAAACTCGTACTCAAATTTTATCACATATTAAACTCAACATTTTGTGTATTGTCGTATTAATCAATCAACTGATTATTTAAAAAAAAAAAATTTTGAAAAATAAGTAAAATAAGATGAAAAAAAAATAATAAAAATAAATAAATAAATAAACATTAAAAAAGTAATTTCTTTAAAATATTATTTACGAATTCGGTCAACGATCACCATTTTTGGCACATCATTAAAAAAATTGCAATGACTGTGTAAGTATTATGTTAGTATAAAAATGTTATTGCAATATTTTTTTTTTTTCTTAAACATTTTTTTTGCAACAAAATAGCCTTGACTTTGAAATGATAATAAAAAAAAATTTTAAATGAATAATAATAAACATGAACCTACTTACATTATTTTATTGGAAGAAAAAATTATATATATTTTTCGATTACGTATGAAGAACAAAATTAATGTGTGTAAAATGTAAACAAACACGGTCAAGTAATTACATATCTACGAGTACATATTATATCTTTAGTATCGTAATTATTTTGTTAAATGAAAACGTTGCTTTTTTTTCTTTACCAGTTTTAATTCATTACTTATACAATCAATTATTAATCAATGTTTTATTTTTTTTTTAACTCATGCGCCTGTTTGATTTGCTTTTTAAAAATGCATTATAGGAACTGAGAAAAAAAATTACTATAGTAATTGATAGGTAAAATAATAGAGCACCTCATTAGTGTTTTTTTATTTATTGTTTTAATTGAAAATCAACAGATTTACTTAATTCATTCACTACTCTCTGTTCATCTATGTGTAATTTGATGTAATTTTCACCGACTACCAGAGGTAGAGAGTTGACTGTTGGATCAAGATAAAGGGTTGCTGCGTTGAATAAAGTTAAAATACCAACATCAGTGAGTAAATTAAATTTCCACAACTGACGTCAAATTATAGAAAAAGAAAAAAGAAAGGAATAAGAGCCTGATAATTTTTTATAATTTGACCCACAGAAGGGTGGGTAGTAGTAAAAAGTTTAATTGGAAAATTCGATGATCAAAGTTATCAGTTAATTCAATGGACACACAGCTTTTGAAATTTTGGAGGAAAGTCAAAAAGCCCACTTACCTTCGCTGCTATATTTTCGTATCGGATACCATAATGATTTTTATGGAATTGATGTCAAAAAAGAACGACATTTAAATTCTGGTAGAACATTTCGTATATTTAAATAAGCTCAGCTCAACAAAATTTGTCCAACATATTCATATGGACCTATACGCATATACCTATACATATGTATATCTCGCGTTACAGAATGAAAAGAATAACAAAGAAAAAAAATAAAAGAAATGGAAAAGTAGAAATTAGGTTTACATTAAAAAAAGAGTTAGAATTAATAAAATTAGATTTAATAGTATAAATGAGACTATTAAAAGCAAAAGTTGATCTATTCCACTTTTTGAAAAAATTGAGTTAATGATGGCAAAATGTTCGTTGTGTTGAAGGCTTTTAATCTGAAAAATTTCAATTTTGAAAACTGCATATCAATGCAGGGGCATCAGCCCCTGAAAAATGGTTGTAAAATTTGGCATTGGAAGCAAAACTTAAACTATTCCAACATAATGTTGGTAGCAAAACTATAACTATTCTAAAATTTGCTTACTAGTATTTACTAAATTAAACATTGATTTTTTAAAATCCATGTTTGAATTAAATTCAGAAGCTTAGAGTTCTCATATAAAATAAAAAAATTATTAAAATTGCATTTAATTTAAAAATTATACGTTTTTCCTGTTTTTCTCAAAACCATCTAACATGGAATAGGTATACTTTTGCTTTTAATAGTCTCAAATGAGGTTTTAAATTTCAATATTTTTAAGATTACAATTTAGTTTAAATAAGTTTAAATGACGAAAATAAAATATGTATTTGAAAGAAATTACATAAAATAATCTTTTATTTATTCGTTGATTACTGAAAGTAACTAAGTTTTTACAATAAACAATACAAAAACACAACTTTTTTTTACTTGATTTGACAGTTCTCATATCACGTCGGTGAAAAAATTTAAATCAGCGCCTCATTCAGCACTATGTTTGCACGAACGCAACAAGAATCGCTTATTTGGGTACTGTGCAGTGAAAAAGTGAAAACAGTGTGTGAAACGTCAAGTGCAAACTTTTTTTTTCATGTTTTCACTTCACCGAAACAGAATCGACCCCCTGATCTGCAAAAGAAAAACACCGGAGAAATTCAAAAACATCAAATGATCGTCATATGCAAATATTCAGCATACTAAACCATGAAGCTGAATACTTGCAGTTGACTATCATTTGATGTTTTTGAATTTCTCCACCTTGTCAAAAAATGCTATACAAAGAAATTGTCAATAAGGTCCCCCCTACCCTAATTCAAACCATTCACATTCGTTCTGATGAATGTAACAGAATAGAATCCAGTTTATTGTTCTTCGAACCAAAGGATTCTCAATAATTTCATGTTATTCGAGTTTGCTTAAATAAACTCTTCAAATAATCGTTTTATTATTATAGAATCATAGTGTACTGCAATTCAACTACATATGTATATTTAATTTTATTTTATGTGTGCATAATAAGTGATACTACTCTACTTATATAATAAAGCTTGGCTTTTTAAAACTTTTAAAATTTTCTATCTATTAAAAATAGCTCCGAGATATTCTTCTTGCCGACAATCTGACTTTTTAAATAAACAATTCAAATTGGCACACTGACTTTTAACTAACAGTTGAAGTTGTTTTATTTTCTGAATACTAATCCTTTGAACTTCAAGCTTTTTTTCCATAAGGAATCCCAGTAACATACACATTCTTCCTGAAAACAAAATAAGAAAATTTAACAGTTAAGGTGTCTGGGTTGGAAGGGGCATCGTTAAAATAAAAAAAAAATACTTATCTGGATCCAGGAGAGCCAATCTAAATCGTTTTGCCACTAAGGGACGTCAAATCTAAATTTCACTTATTTTACGTAATACCGTATATCAAATCAATCAATAATCACTCAAAAACACCTTATACATGAATATTTTTCATCTTTTGACAGAAATTTTCTTCAAGCTATGTATGTATATTATGAAATCTAATTCACCCCTTACTCCTTCAGGACATCGAAATGTACCTCTTAAATTCAAATTTAGTAATTTTTATTACTATTTACTATTGTAGTTAAAAGGATGTAGTTGAAAAATAGTTTTGATGTCCTATAAAATTGGCAAAAGGGATAGGAATAAAAAAGTTATAAAGCGAAGAAAAATAGCGTGGTGAGATGAGTGTCTGAGTGAAGAAACCAGTGAAACTCACAGTGGGAGTGAGTGTAAAGGACTAAACCAAACAGGTTTTCCAAGATAAAATTTATTTATTCAAATTTCTCAAATACTATTTTTTTTTTCTCTTTGAAGTTTTATATTTCATATTATGATATTCATAAAAATTACCTTTAAAAAAAAGTAAATTAAAGTACATCAGTAATTTGTCACTAAAAGTAACAACATATGAATCTATGATGTATAAAAACAAAATAAACAGGAAGTTACTTTGAAGCAAAAACACAATAAATGAGTGGAAAAATTTTTCTAAAAAAAAAGCTATAAGCATGTTATTATCTTTTTTTTTCCCTAGGATTAAAAATTTTTCACGTTATCGTGAAAACGAAAAAAAATAATAATTTAAATACTTATATTCTGTAGCTGAAAAAAAAGTGATATAATCAACAGGAAAAGCACGTGAAATTTAAAAACATGTGCATTATGAAATAAAGAAGTTTAAATTTTTTTTATCAAAAAAAAAAAAAATTATTATTGAAAATTACATTAATTACATTGAATTATTTATTAATTATTATATAATATTCAATAGTGTAGACGGCAGAAGCTTAAGTACTCGTATTTCTAAAATGTAATCAAAAGATACGATTTTTCATAATAAAAATAGGATCCCAGTAAAATATTTTAAATTCTTAAATACGTGCATTCTGATTTTTTTTTATTTATTTATTTGTATTTACATACTTTTGTTGACGATTAAGCTTAAGACTATAAATATGAAATCTATACCATTTTAAATTATACTCCTGTTTTTATTATCCGACATTAATTCTAAAATAAAATAAAATCTTCAAATAAATTAAATAAAATTAAAGATTTACAATTGAGACTATTAAAACAAAAGTATACTTATTCCATGTTAGATGGTTTTGAGAAAAACAGGAAAAACGTATAACTTTTAAATGCAATTTTAATAATTTTTTTATTTTATATGAGAACTCTAAGCTTCTGAATTAATTCAAACATGGATTTTAAAAAATCAGTGTTCAATTTAGTAAATATTAGTAAACAAATTTTGGAATAGTTTTAGTTTTGCTACCAAACTGTGGAATAGATCAAGTTTTGTATCTCACTGAAGTGGAATAACGATAGTTTTGCATCTCATTGAAGTGAAATTACGTAGTTTTGCAACAAATGTCTTACTAAGAAAAAAACATTTTTTTTTCAATTGTTTGATAACTCGTGCCTATTTGTCGCCAGTTATTGAGTTTTGATACGAGGTATAGAATTTAAATATTTATTTTAGGAAGAATATCTAACATAAAATTCAAATTCGTTAATACATTGTTAATTGAGTTATTAAAATTTAGTAGTTTCATTTTATCACAAACAGCACTCAATCTGATTTTTTATGAATGTGTAAATATTGAAAATACATATAGGTACACTTATATTAATTGTGTAATAACTCAGAAGCAGTTGAAGATTTTTGAATGCGGTCAAAGGCAAATACAAAGAGAAGAGAATAATCTTTTATTTTGAAATATAAAATATAAAAAAATAATTATAGCTAAAGTAAATTCTCGACATATTTTGCTTCGAAACGAAAATTTTACAATTTCGCAAATTTTGCAATTGAATTTTAAATGCTAATAATTTTTGAATGGTTTGTCGTAGGGCGATTAAATTTACACTTCTGTAAGAGCAATTAGTTCCCTTTAATTTAGTGTCAACAACTTTTAAATATTTGACATGGTTCAGTAGTTATCATACATAATAGCCGTAATGGAAACTTGCCTAGCTCAAAATTTTCAAACGCTCGTAACGGGGAGGGGGTGAACATAGACCCTACCTTGCCATACAATTTATTTCCTTTCTATATCTACTTATGTTTTGTAGACCACTCGTGAAACATTTGGTTGCCTATATAGGGAGTTTTTAAACTTCAATGGAATAGTAACACTTTTGCTACCAACATCATGTTGGAATAGTTTAAGTTTTGCTTCCAATGCCAAATTTTACAACCATTTTTCAGGGGCATCAATGCAGTTTTCAAAATTGAAATTTTTCAGATTAAAAGCCTTCAACACAACGAACATTTTGCCATCATTAACTCCATTTTTTCAAAAAGTGGAAAAGATCAACTTTTGCTTTTAATAGTCTCAATTAATCATTTTTATTGGAATATTTTAAAATTCATTTTTAAATGATAATTAATTAAAAATATAATTTTTTTATTAGGTTTTACACGACATTCAATAATGATGTTCAAAGATAAAAAAAAAATTGAGAATTTTAATTTGATTGACTAGTGACTGGCAATTGCACTACTGACACTCTACATACGGATATACATATCAGGTAATTACCGATATTGTTAAATAATAAAAGTGTTTGTTTTTATTAAATTTTTCTTTTTTTTTAATTACAAATTTAATACAACTACTGTGTGAGAAGTGAAGTATTATTTTATTAGACGACAATATAGATATTAAGTTTCTTCACCTATAAACACAGATATTTTGTTATTTTGTCTTATAATTGAAATTCATCAATAAAAATACCTGGGTATACATTACGAATTAAACTTGTTTTCACGTGAAATAAAACTACAAAAAAAAAAAAAAAAAAATACAACGTTACAATACAACCTAAAATATTGTTGATAATTTTTTCTATTTTTTATTTTTAATTAATTATTTATTTATGTATTTATTTTTTTTTTTCATAAAAAAAATTCAAGTTCAATGGTGTATGAAGATTGTTAGTGGTCAATTTACTATACTGTAAATAATAAAGCTGTATACATAATGTATGGCGTTTAAAAATTTTGCAATCTTTAAATGCAATGCATGAATAATTAATGTTTATATTAAATCAAATCATCTATGGATTGTGAATTTTGCAATACTGCTATTATATTACAGCATTTGAAAAAATAAAATAAAATAGGTATTATATTATTATATAGGTATGTATCTATGTAATATTGGTAATATGTATCTACCTGTACATTGTACAATGTAGTAGGTATTTTATTTTTAAACTTATGTCACAATTAATCAGATTTTTTCTCTTTGATAAAATGAAATAATAAAGATGTCTGATATAGGTAATTAAAATTCTAGACAATTTTATATAATTTTTAGAAATTAAAAATAATAAAAATGTAATTTCTAGAAAAGGTCTTAGAAATAATGTAACTTTATTGCATTAATAAAGTAATAATTGTCGAAAAAAAAAATGCAACTATAGAAAAAAAGTGAAAATAATTTATTTATTGTCTCGAAATATTTTATATTTTTTGGCTTAAAATGAAATCTTATGCCCGGTTTTTTTAGTATCAAAAATCAAGAAAACGAATTGTTATAAAAAAAAACAGGCTCAACTAAAGGATAATTTATTGATTAACACTGTACGTGTAACGTGACTCCACGATCTTACTTACGAAGAAACTAAGTATATATCAGCATTAGGTCTGTCTTTTTATTTCCTTTTTTCAGCGTCCTTGCTTTTTTGTAAGTATTTCTTTCATGTCAGAAAAAGCAATGCAAAGAATAACGAGAAGAATACTCTGTAAAAATTTCAAATTAATCAAAATTTAAAACTGAATTTGTCACGAAAATGTTTTAACATTTACTCGAGGTGTTAAGAAAGCCTCAGAAAATCAAAATTTTTAATTAATAATAAATCAATTGAAGTAAACAAATCAAGCAAAAACGCTTTAAAAGTGCATCCGATTATGGAATGTTATTCAATTCAGTTTTATTTAAATTTATTTTAATTTTATGCAACTAAAAAGCTTGTACATATTTCAAAATTTTCAGTTTAAGTTACAGAATCACTTGTTCATTTTTTATTGGATGTCAGCAAGTAATAGGAATTACTTTGCGTGAGAGCATTTTTTGCTAGTTCATTGAATAAGATTTTTAGCAATCAATAATCATTAAAGGCAAGGTCTATAATTTATAGACTATGTAAAATATACATAGCCTGTAAAAAAGCATCTATGCTATTATTAACGTCAACTTCAGCCATATAAAACGTAATTTTTAGTTAGCAAACCCATGAATTACAATTTCTGTAAGTTGTGAAATCCAATGAGATTCTTAAATTTTATGAAAGCACATGTATTTGCAAAAAATAGAGTAAAGCGGGTAAAAACTTGCATAACTCACTTCTCAAAATCTCCTAAACCTTAGCAGGACGGACAGTCGGGCTCTCGTTAGGCTCATCTAGGGCATAACACATGTAACCACCATTTGGCAGTCATGGTTAGGAATCCAAAGTGTGAGGCCTGCCTGGAGAAGGCGGAAACAATAATAGAGCAGGATAAGGCTACGTACATGGAATTCTGATGCAATGAGAATGGAAGACATCAACAACATCAACAAGATTTTATTAGAGACGGGGTTGCTGAGTACAATGGACTCCCCTGTCTGAGTGCTCCACCCACACAAACAACAACAAACAGCACTTCTATAAAAAATCCACCTTTTTAAATTGTTTGTTAATTTTTTATCCTAAGAACCACACATTCAATCTTGAATCTTCAATACAGGTCATTTTTTAACCATTCCAAGGTAATAAAGCGAACACATCAAAAAAAAAAAAAAACATTCTCAATAGTTTTGTAACTTTCCAAACTTCAATAAAAATCCTAATTGAGTTGGAATTTGGAATTGGGTACTTCAATTTTCGTAGTAGAACAATTTTCTATACTTCAATTATTATAAAAAATTAGTTGTAAAAATGAAACATCATTATAAAAATCCTGTAACATATTTACCATTACTCTCATGGGTAAATTGATTCAACTGAATTATTTAAATTAATATAATTTGAAAAATAAAAATTATTTTCCAGATATTTGAAGTTATTTCATTAATGATTGTTGCTGCTGTTCATGATAGTATTTGTGTTCAAGCAAGAGAATTATCAACAAGACTTTATATTTTCATCATTTGTGTGTATTCATTCATTCTATCAGATTTATTCAATTTAAGTTATGCTCTTTTTTTACCGGATCAAATTATTAGACCATTCGTAAGATATTTTCAATATTCAAATATTATGATTCAAAAAAATAAAAACAAAATATGTATTTATAGCTAATATTTTTATTATTTTCAAACATTTCATTTAAATTACAGGGTGCTTTTTATAATATTGTCGCTGGAATTTTTTGTTTTTTTGGATCAATCATTTTAGCATCAGGACTAACATTTTGTGGTAATAAAGCACAAAAAAATTTTACAGCTGCTTTTATTTTTGGTACACTTGCTGCAACTACACATTTATTAACGGCATTTTTAATTAGCAGGATATTACCAAAATAAAATTTTCAAATTAAAGTTTTTCTCTATATAGAATGTTTAAAAATTCTTTTAATTTAGTTCAAAAATAACTACAAGTTTTTCTTTCTTACTTTTTTTTTAAATTATTAAATAAATTCTCGAAATACACACTTTTTTCTATTCATACGAGTACAACATATCCTTTGACCCACTCTTTGCTACTGTTTCAAACCTATTTTATAGTTGTCTTATCATCTTTTTTTACCCCCTGAATATTCAATGTTTTTATTTCAGTTCACTCACCTCCTATAAAGGAAATACAAATATAGTTTTTAAAAAAAAAAATTTTTGTTGATCTGATGATAATGTTGACATTCGTATTCAAAAAATAAAAAAAAAAAGTAATAAATGGATCTTCTTTGTACACGCATTATCTATTTTTAGAAAATTTTTCATTGCCGATGCATTGTAATGCATATACCGCATAGAAGAAATGAATGGAAGCTTATAAATTAGATAGATAGAAATAAGCAAGGGATCTTTCATATAAATTTTTCTAAAAAAAAACAAAAAAGTAAAAACATTTTCCTTTGTTTTAATTTAAATTAGAACATTCATTCCAATAGTGAAGATCATGGCATCCATAGGAGGAATACGCGGAAATTCAAATAGAAAATTTTTTAATCAAAACGGTGGAATTAATATTTGTTGTTGTGTTGTATGTGCTTGTGTTAATTTTGAATTTTTAAAATCAAAATTTGGTATTTTAAAAATTTTAGAATTATTAATTGCATCATTTTGTGAAACATTATTAATACGTTATGGTTTGCCATCATATAATTCAATTGGTCAACCGTTAATTAGTTTTCTAACAGCAACAGCATATTGTTTTACAACAGCATCTATTTTATTAGGATGTTACACATTTTCACGTAATTCATTTAATTTAATACGACAATCGCCATTCGTAAGTTGAAAAAATAAAAATATTTGAAATTTTTTTAAATTTTTTGTAATTTCCTTTTCATGTTAAGGAACTCATATTCAATTTTCTTGCATGTTCAACGTACATGAGTGTTTCTAGTTGTTTGAGTTTTGTATCTTATATGTATTTATATCCTCAATTTTTAATAACTCCAGGATTTTGGACATATCCAGCTATGACTACAGCATGTGTAAAAATTATTATTTAAATTTTTAAATTTATGTTTTAGAGTATTAATTTAAATTATTTTTTCCAGACTGCTGGCTACGTTTTGGCTGGGCTTCATGGAATCGACACATATTTAGCATTTAGGCAATTTTGGAGATAATGAAAATATGTATATGTAAAAACCGAATTTATGAAAATCAAAAATTTAAAATTGGCTTTAATAATATTGATTTAATTTATGACGATGAATTTTAACAAGAGCATTTATTAAAATTAATTTATCAAAAACAAAATCTATTTACTATTTTATTTTGAAGACTTTTTTTTCAAAATTGAAATATTTGAACTGTTTGTTGTATGTGGGAGATATGTGCCTATAAACAGCATTTAACGAGAATTTTTCGGATTAAACTATAAAAAACATGTGGCACCATGATACCCAAAAAAGAAATTAAAAATAATTACATAAAAAACAAAAATATAAACAACATAATGAAGTAGATATAAGTTTAGTAAGTGAGAGATGTTATTTTTAGATACTAGGTAGTTATGATTCATAATATCGAATATCAACCCCAAAAATGATTAATTTTACTTTTACCAGAAAAGATTAAGTCTTAATTTCTCAGAAATCACAGAATACCACTTATAAAAAAATATATTTTACTTTTTTTTACTTAACTTTGCTAGCTGCTTATATGAAAAAAAAAAAGGAACTGTAAAATTTACTTAATGAAACAGACAAGACAATATCCTGATAACTATTAATAGAACACTGAGCCGGCAGGGGACAATTGCTAAATTGCACTATGAAAAGTTAAATAATAGAACATAGGATCATTTACACTCGCTTATCTCTCAGATCCTTCACTATCGGCTATCTAAGGATAACGTAAATGTACCTTTAGACAAAAAAACGTGGCCATACATTTTTTCTTTCATTGAAATAAAACCAATCGTTTTTTTATTCAGTCAAATTTTTTTTTTTCGTATTTTATTTATCTTATTTTCAACACAACAGTTAATTTATAAAAATCTTTAAAAATAGAACTTTTAATGGTATAAATACTATGAACAATGACGGGAAAAAACGAGAACATTCAGGAACAAATATATTTCAAATAACAATTATTTTGAGATTTTTTCACAAATTGGTTTTCTAGTGGAATAATATTCGACAAAAATAAAAAATTGAGGTATTGCATAATACAAACAGCATCAAAAAAAAACTAATCAAGTTTTTTCATAGCTCTTTCAGTCGCTTTAAATTTTCTGTAAAAAAAAAAACATTTATTATTAGAAAGAAAATTTTTTAGAGAAAATTCAAGAAATATTCCCACCTTAAATGCTTATAGGCTTGATCAGATTCATAATCAGCTTTAGCTTGTGCTATACGAACCCATCTCGGCTTATCGTGAATTGCTTTGTGCATACAATATTTGAAACCAAGTAGAATATGTTCAAAAATAACAAAAGCAAATGTTGGTATAGTTGGACATAAATTTGCAACAAAATCTCTAAAAATAAAACAAAAACAGGAAGAAAAAAAAAATTTTTAAAAATAAATGAAATTATTTAATAAGAAACTCCTAGCTCCTACTTAACATTTGGTTGCAAATATAAAAGACCGACATTGCTTAAAATTGCCATTACTGATAACAATTCTAAAGCTGATTGCCATGCTCCAATATTTTTGGCACGTCTGGAAAATGGACGTTTATAGAAATTCGTTAACTAAAACGGGAAAAAGAAAGATTTAAAAAAAAAATTTAAAATAATATAGAAAAACTGAATACCTTAAATAGATCAACATTCATTGCAACGGCATTATTAATTAAGGCACCTAATGCTGCAAATGGTGCTACTGCAGCAAATAAAACTACATAACCAAATTGAGTACAAATTTGTAAATAATCTTCATATGTACTATTATATTCATCAAGGCCACTTTCAAAACAACTCTAGAATTAAAACAGAAGAATAAATTAATCTCTAAAACCTAATGAATAATTTCAATTTTAACTTACTTGCTCATATCGATTAAAATCAATAATCAATGATTTCTTATCTTCAGTTAATTCTTCTTTCATATGTTTTGTATATTTTTGTTTAATAACGGCAATTAATGGGTAACCAACTTCTTGTATTATTTGAACAATCTAGAAAAGATTCAAAATTAAAGTACAAAAACCGAAAAAACGATCATAGGATCACGAATCTAAAAACTTTCTAGTTAAACGATTGTTAGATAATGTAAAAATAATAATATCCGAATTTCATGGTCACTTTACGATTATATGAACAATAAACGTGAATTGAATGACAAATTTTTGAATTATTTATATTTTATTATATTAGCCTACGTTTCAAAATTTTTATTAAAACATCGAAATGAATTTTTGGTGGAAGGATTTTGCAACATGCATTTATTCAGTCTTTAATTTAATTTAAAAAAAAAAAAAAAAAAAAAAAAAAAAAAAAAAAAAAAAAAAAAAAAAAAAAACTTACCTGAAATATCATCAATTGCATCATTAATTGATATTTTAATTGATTTAAATCTTCCAATACAAATGCAATATAAAATAATGAGAAAAAATTATTAACAATTTCAAATATCATTAATTTATTAACACGATGACGTTCATATTGTGAACGTGTACGATGATTTTCTTGATCAGTTAGAAATGTTGCTAATTTCTCATAAGCCCATGAAAATATTGCAATTAGAACAGATTGAACTATAACAGGGATATATAAGAGAGCAGAATCAGCACCTACAAGCAAACAAAAAAAAGAATTTTTTTTCATTTATTTATACAAATTTAAACAATAACATACCAAAATCTTGAATAACTTCAGCTTCAATTTGAAATTGATAAAGTGCAAAATATGCTGCTGCAAAAACACACATCATAACTACAGGCCATGATATACAATACATTTGAAGATATGTATAACGCATAGGATATTGCAATGTCATTTTACCTTAAAAATTAACAATTTTATGAAGTAATTTTCTTTTAAATTTATAATTAATATTATTCAGTTACCAGTAATAGGATCTGGTTTAGGTTGTCCATAATAGGCACTTCTTGGTGTATCTAAACTAGTCATTTCAATTGTACCCCATTTATATGCAAGTCCTGAACATCTTCTTTTCCACATTTCTAAAAATACCTATTACAGTAAAAATAATAATAAAAAGTGAAAAAAAAAAAACGAAAAAAAAAAAGTTATTTAAAATATTACCGTTGTCCAAACAACATAAAACATACAATCAGTAACTATATGAAAATCGAATATGTATTGTAAAAAACCAAATATTGATGGAAATATCAATGCAATTGTATAAAATTCAATAAATGCAAAATATAATCCAATACTACTACCAAAATAATTACGAATATAGTCAATTGGCATACGTTTACCGAACTGTATATTAAAATTCTCCAAATATTCCTGAAATAAAAATTTTCTTTTTATATAAATTTTTAACTTAAAACATTAGTTATTTAAAATATTACCATAACTTTACAGATTTTTTTTTTTTTAAAAATAGAATCCTTAAGGTTATAAGAACATTTTTAAAAAGTATTAGGCTATTTACCAGATCATGAAGAGCAAAAAAATGTTTAATTACACCGTTACGTATGTATGGTTGAATTGATGAATTTATAGCTTCTTTAGTAAGTACAGGACAATCACTATTTCTTAAGATATCTTCTTCTTTCATATCACCAATTAAATAATCAGATTTACTGAAATAATTAAATTTCTGCATACTGCCAGTTACCGTTTTTTTAATTAATTCAGCTTCATCAGCTAATTTAAGTAATTTATCTATTGTTGCTGATATGTATAACATTTTTTCTGTTTTACTGAAATTAAACTTTAATTATTAAAGAAACTAAAAATAATTATGAAGGAAAAAATTAAAATAGTTTGATTAACTAGATTATACTTAGGTAGCATACAAATCATAAAAGATAATTTGTTTATGGGAAATATGGTGTAGAATCTAAAACAAAATTAAAAGATTTCATGTGAAAATTAATGAAAAAAAAAAATACTTTTATGCTTTATTTCTAATTTTTAATAGCGAAAACTTAATCTTTTCGAACCGGCAATAAAATAACTCAAGACTAAAGGTTTAAAAGATTTTGTATCAAATCTTTCATGTTCTATTATGCATATTGTATTATAGTTATTATACCGTTAGTATTTTTATAAAAGACTTTTAAGTGCTCACTAGTTTCTTTTTTGTTATCAATATTATCTCAACCTTCTAGGACTAAGGACACATGCATAAATGTATTCTTTAGTTTTAAAATGTTAAATGAAAGAAATTACCTATGAAATGGTGACTATTCGAACGAAAAAAATAAATTTATGTAAAATATGTAAATACCTTAAAATTTCTAATGTTGTTATTAGGCCAAATTCTTGTACAATTTTCTCAACATCTTCACATCTTGATTTTTTTGCTTTTTCTGAGAATATGATAACAATATAAGTCTAAAAATAGAATATTACTTAAATGTTATTTTTGTGTATTAAAAAAAGAAAAAATAATAATAATAATAATAAAAGCAATAATTTGTATTACCTTATTTAAAGGAACAAGACTTCTAGGCGATATTGGAGATGGAGATTTTATTTTGGCACTAAATTGTCTTCGTAAAAGTTGATTACCAATTATTTTGAGCGGCTCACTGGTAACGGTAAGATTTTTACGTTCCGCTACAACATTTCAAAATTTAAAATGCACATTACTTTTTCATATACATATTTTAAAAAGTAAAAATTAATTACCTTCCTTCGAATCTTCCATATTTTTTTCGGATATTCAATAATAATTAAAAATTAATAAACTAATTTCACTGCGGAGAAGTGAGAACCCAATCCAGTATCCACCAGCCAGAGTTCCGCAAATTTTTGTTAAAATTAAAATAATTTGGATCAGCTGATCAGGGTTGACAAATGATGGTTCCTTTTTTTTGGAACCATTCGGTAATTGGCCAATTTCCACTGAACAATATTTTTGTTTTAAAAAATTAATTCATTTGTTGTATGTATGTATTAAATTGTTGACCCTTATTCTTTTGATACGAAGCGTAACGTAAGTAGTGATCACTTCGATTCAAGAATGGTATTCTGAGAATGAGATTCACGTGATACAATTATTTCATCGTATCTACGAAGTGATAGAATTATGAACTACAAACAGTAACATTTCCGTTTGACGTTTAATAAATTTAAATGAAAACGAAAATAATCAAACTGGAGTTAGAATAAGGAGAGAAATAATGAACTTTATTGTTTAATTTTGTATTTCAAATTTATATACTTATATTTATTTGACTTATACTTCATAAAAAAAAAAATTATTCAGTTCTTTTACTTAATTAATCCTAGATCATTCTTGTGAAGCTGTTACTTCTCATGTTTTTGTGATACATTCATCACGTAAAAATTATAGGTGGTTTTTCATCATGTATTGCAGCAAAAAAAATTACAACAAAATAAAAAGTGTTTTCTGCATATTTCATGCCTTTAGCGATAACCACATTTTGATTTTCCTTCATAAAATGAACTAAAATCTCAAATTTTGTTGTTGTTGTAATTTTATTCAAATTATTTATATTTATTATAAAAAATTATTCAAAAAAGTAATAAAAAACAATATAAAATTATATAATTAATTATATTTTACTACATATGTACCTTTTGTTTAATTCCATTTCCAAATCTATCACCTATAATGTTTACGTGATGAATGTATCACAAAAACTTGAGAAGAAACAGCTTCACACGAATGTCAGAATACCAAAAAAAGTGACAACTATCACTTTTTCGATATTTATCACCTAATTCGCAAGTGGTAATACCACACTATACTCTATCCAACAAATTTCTTCACTGCAGGTCTTATGGAAAAGTTCATTTTTATACAGTGTCATTACACTTAAATATTTTTAATAGTAGTATACTATTACTAAGCTACTCATACCATACCCCAATCTATTATATGTGCAATGAGACGCTGGATGAAAGTGCCGGTGATGAAAATCAGAAACACATTTATGTAATTACTCAAAGAAGAAACAAGACAAAATATGTCCATAAGAATTAAGACCTGCAGTGAAGAAATTTGTTGGATAGAGTATAGTAAAATCGCTTCATATCACAAGTGATTCGCATCTCAGAATAAGGACCCTTATCTTTGTAAAGAAATGATGTACATTACGAATTACGATTATTCTTCACGAACAATTTTTCAAAAGAAATATTACTTGACACGCTGGTCGTTGGAGGATTTTGGACCGTTCTGTAAAGTTTCATCTAAAAGTTTCAACCCTGCATCGAATTGTCAAAATCATATGAGAATGAGTGTTGACTGTTGAGGAGTGACATGACAATTGACAATTGGAATTGACATAAAGAAAAATATATTATCACAAAATTCAGATAACGTTAACGTATTTATTTTTCCAATGTAGTGACAAAATTTTTCGATAGCGACACGTATTTAGATTTTATTTGATTAGATTAAAACAATAATAAAAGTGCATAAAAATGGGGAAACGTTTAAAGTTTTTTCATCCCTTAATAACATTAATTTTAATAGGTTGTGGTACTGTAGTTGATTTTGGATTTGATTCAATAGTAGCAGCAACAACAGAATCAACAACAACAACAATACCAACACAAAATACAATGTCAAAAAAAGAAAAAGAAGAATTAAAAGAGGAAGCCAGGGAAATGTTTTATCATGCATACAGAGCATATATGGAAAATGCATATCCTGCCGATGAATTAATGCCATTATCATGTAAGGGACGGTTCCGTGGTATAACACCATCACGAGGTGATATTGATGACGTCCTTGGTAATTTTTCAATGACCCTGGTTGATACCTTGGACACATTAGTTTTATTGGGCGATTTTGAGGAATTCGAAAATGCTGTTAAGTTAATAATCAAGGATGTACAATTTGATAGTGACATTGTTGTTTCTGTATTCGAAACAAATATCCGTATGGTTGGTGGATTATTATCTGCTCATATATTAGCAGAATATTTACAAAAACAAATTAATTTAATACCATGGTATCGTGGTGAATTGCTTGAGATGGCCAAAGATCTTGGTTATCGTTTATTACCAGCTTTCAATACATCAACAGGTATACCACATGGACGAATCAATTTACGTTATGGCATGAAAGATGAGACTTTAAGAAAATCACGTGAAACATGTACAGCATGCGCTGGAACTATTTTACTGGAATTTGCTGCATTATCGCGATTAAGTGGTGATCCAATATTTGAAATTCGTGCACATACTGCAATGGATGCATTATGGAAATTACGACATCGAAGTACAGACTTAATGGGAACAGTATTGAATATACATTCTGGAGATTGGGTTAGACGAGATTCTGGTGTTGGTGCAGGAATTGATTCATATTACGAGTACTTATTGAAATCATATATTTTATTGGGTGAAGATCGATATTTGATGCGTTTTAATCGCCATTATAATGCTGTTATGAAATATGTTAATGACGGTCCAATGTTCCTTGATGTTTTAATGCATCGACCTCATTCAAAAACACGTAATTTCATGGATGCATTACTCGCATTTTGGCCTGGATTACAAGTCCTATCAGGAGATTTAAAGCCTGCTGTTCAAACACATGAAATGCTCTATCAAGTAATGCAAATGCATACATTCATTCCAGAAGCATTTACTGTTGATTTTCAAATTCATTGGAGTCAACATCATTTGCGTCCAGAATTTATTGAATCCACATACTATTTGTACAAAGCAACTAATGATCATTATTATTTACAAGTTGGCAAAGAAGCACTAAAGGCAATGCAAAAACATGCAAAAGTTGCTTGCGGTTATGCTGCTGTTAATGATGTACGAACTGGTAAACACGAAGATCGTATGGATTCATTTGTATTATCCGAAACATTAAAATACTTGTATTTATTATTTTCTGAACCAAGTGATATAATAATCGATCTTGATGAATTCATTTTCACAACTGAAGCACATTTATTACCACTTTCTTTAGGACAATTAGTAACAAATACAACATATAATTTTTATAGTAACAATGATGAATTTCATGCATTAGATTATATGCGTACATGTCCAAGTTCGAATAAGTTATTTCCCGAGAAATTTCGCCGTCCAATGCGTAATATTATCAAGAGTAATGGCCAATCATCATCATGTCCGAGACTACCATCATCATCATCATCAAAAAGATTACGTGCCTTGGACTTTCAAGCGAATAATGCAGATCATTTACGTGCAGTTTATGACATGGGTATTACAATGGTTTCTTTAGGTGATGGTAAAGTACGTTTATTACATAGTTTTTATAATGCAAAAACGCCAGAATATGGTGAATTAGGTTTATTATTTATGCAAGAAATGTTAGAATTATCAAAAGTTCAAAATATGAATCATTTATCACAATTACAAACTATATACTATAAAAATCCCGATGATGATACATTAATTGCATTAATAGCTGGTCCTAGTCAATTCAGTCCAGAATTAATAGGTAATAAATATATTGAAGGTGAATTAGGTATTGTTCAACCATTTCGTGTTTGTTCACAAATAACAGAAAATAATAAAAATGATATAAAAGAAAAAATTGCATTAGCTGAACGTGGTGATTGTACATTTGTTGATAAAGCACGTGAAGTACAAAAAGCTAATGCTATTGCATTAATTATCTGTGATAATGTACCTGATTCATCTGGTGAAACACAACCAATGTTTGCAATGTCTGGTGATGGTATAAATGATGTTAAAATACCAGTTGTATTTATGTACTCAAAAGAATGTAATACATTAATGAATGCATATAAAAAAGATACAAAATTAAGAATAAATATTATGCAAATGATTGAATTTAAAAAGAAAATGGAATCGGTTAAAAATGCTAAAATTAAATATGTATAGCAAAATATGAAACGATGGTAATTATGATAAATTGTTGTTTATTATTCTAATTTTTTTATTTTTCGTTTAAAAAAACAAAAAAATTATATTCTACTTCTTTTTTTTTTCTGTTCTCCTTAAACAATTATTCATTTAAAAATAAAAGTTAATTTAAATTTAAAAGAAAGAAAAAAAAAATGTTAAATTTTTATCAAATTGTAAAATTTAAGACGCAAAAAAAAAATATAATATTAAAAAACACAAAAAGATTCAAAAATTGCATCAGAATTACTCAAAAACAAAACAAAACAAAAAAAATAATGATGCATTTTTGGACAAATTTTACTTAAACTAAAACTAAACATGAAACAGTAACTTGTGATATACAATTGAGCTCTTTAAGAAAAAAAAAAAAGTATTAAAAACTAGCTAAAATGTGTATCATGATACTGCAATGATTTTTTTATTTAAAAAAAGAAAAATATGTATATGTAGGTAATTGTTGTAAAATATTTAAAAAAAAAAAATTAAACAAATTTTTAAAAAACAATATGAAAAAAAAATTATAAAATGTTGTTTTTATTTTTTGAAATTAGTGAAGAGGAACGATATATAATTAAAGTAAAACAAAATAATAATAATACTAAGAATGTAGATAAAAGGTAATTACGTAAAACCAAGTAAAACTCTTATATTTAAGAAATTGTGGTAAAAACGAAGAAAAAATTTTCCTTCTAAATTAAATACTTAATGTGACTTTAAAAATAAAAAATCAAGAGAAGAAAAAAGTACTAAAGAAGGGAAATATTCAATTTGTAAAATAATAAATTATATTGAGGAATAAAAATTGTAAATAAATATATACTAAAAATATTTTTATTTATCTAAATATGAATTTGAATCTGTTTTTTGAACAACAGGAAAAAAAAATACGACTCAGTTTGGGATTTTAGTGAACATTTCAGGAATACTGGCACATATTATATGTATGTACGTATTGTGAGGGTTAACTAGAATAAAAGCATCAAACTTTATTTTAAAATCCTTTTTTTTGGATCTATTTAAGCCAAATTTAAATTCAGCCACAAGGAACTCGAAACAAATTGCATGATTCCACCTCCGTTTTTAAAATTCATCATTATTCTAGAAAAGATTATTTAATGTCGAGATTATCACTAAGGAAATAAAAAATTTGATTTTATAGCTAATTTTATGAAAAAATTTTAATGGAAAAATAAAAAATGTCATTCCAATTAAAGAAATATCTAAAATTTTTCAGAGTTTTGAACTGATACGATTGCATAAAACTTGTAATAAGTAAAAAACTATGAGTTTTAAAATAAAAAAAAAAATACATACACTATGTAAAAAAAGTATTGGCACCCAAGCATTTCCAGTAAATAAACTCGATTTTAAAGAGTACTGTGCAAGATATCAAAATTATGATTTATGGTATGTAATGTTCTTTTTATTACCTTTAATTTAATATACAATATTATAGTAAATTAATAATTACAACAACAAAAATTAATAATATTATTCAAATAACTAGTAAAATAACGCAAAAAAAGTATTGGCACCTATTATTATAATTTCGGTTATCACGTATGTACCGTTATTAAAATTGAAAAATCTGCATTATTTCTTTATAATCAGTTTGTTATTAAGTCCTGTTATCATTTGATATAATTATTTGTAGAAATTTTTTTAAAATGGCGCCTAAAAACAAAGAAATTAGTGTTGTTATTCGGAATTTGATTACTTCTTTAAAAAATCATGGAAAATCTTATAAAAACATAAGTGATATTGTTAGAAAACGAAATCAAGTGTTAGGAATATAATAAAACATTTCCAAAAATCCAAAACAATCAAATTTTGCTAACGTTCTGGACGACCTTAGCATTAAGTGTTAGGGAAAAGAGGTGAATTCTTAATCGGATCCGTATTAATCTGTAAACTAGCGCTCCATTTTTGAAAATTAAAGTTAAAAAAATGTTTGATAAGAAAGTATATTGCTTTCGGTATTAATCACTAAATATCGTATTATCCAAATTTCCGCGATAGTTTTCAATCCCAATTATGAAAATCTGACAGAATTTGTATGATTATTTCTTAAGAATTAAAGTTATATTTTTCATATTCTAAATTATAAATAAATGAAAATATACTTACATATTTTGTTGATAGAAAATATTGGTTGGTGTTAACTGTTAACAGTCTGAAAAACTTAAATTTCAAGCCTATTATGTACTATTTTTTTCTGACTAAAAAAGTAGGACTCCGTTGGAATAGAACAATGAAAATTTTACATATTATTTCTTGAACGGTCTTTTACAAAACACATTTAGTTTACCGCCTTGTAAAATTTATTAGATTTTACAAGACACTTAAGACTTCCATAGAACAAAGAAGAAAAATCTTTTTTTGAGTGAATTTCTTAATAAAAACACTATTTGACTTAATTTATTGAAATTTATTGAAGTATATATAAAATTGAAAAATACTATGAAATTTTTTGAAAGTTTATCGTTGTTGTTCATTCAAATAATGCGGATTGCGAATGATCAATGAACCGACAGTGTGAACACTGTGAGTGAACAAACAATGAACATTGGCCCAGACCAGACCAGTCTTCTTTCAGCTTCAATAACCGGTTTTTTATCTCCACTTATGGATCGCCTTCACTCTTTTAAAAAAACCGGTTGTTGAAGTTGAAAGAAGACTGGTCTGGTTTGAACCATTGAATATGTTCAATTATTTTCAACTTTTGAAAGTTTTTCAAACTGATTTATGATAAATGTCAAATGTCAACATAAAAAACTTTCTAATGTGTATTGGCAATGCTGTTAAGAATTTGTCATCATCGATGATCAAATTGTTCAAATCGCAGCCGCAGGATTTCTTTTATTAAATTCTTTTAAATCGTGCCAAAGGAAAATTTTATAAATTTTCTTTTGTGAAAATAAAGAAAAGTAAAAAAGAATCAAGTTAATAGTTAGTTAGTGTTTTAAATTTTATTGAAATTAATTTATTTTCTTAAGTAAAATAAATTGTATTTGTAGAATTTTGAAAGAAAGAAAATCTTAAGTATAAAATCTCTAGAGAACAAGTTTATATATTGTGCACAAGTTCATTGGGAAGAATAATCGCACTTTTTAAAATATTTCTTTTTTTTTTATGTGTTCTTGATTTCTATTGCAAATAGTTTAAGGTGAATTTTACTTACAAAAAATTTTGTTTATCTACTTCTCCATTTTTGATTGTTTTTTTTTTCTTGTTCAATCTTTTATATAAAATATAAGACAAATCAAGAAAATTATAAAATTTGAATTACTTTTACTAGAAAAAAAATATATTTAAAAAAAAACTCACACAATAGTTGTGAATAATGATGGAAGTAGAAAGCCATATGAATGGTTTAACAACAACTGCAAAGAAAAAAGATGCTACGGAAGCAAAAGAAAATTTATGGTATGTTATATATGTATGTATATACATATTTGTTAAATATTTTATGTTTTTATATACATACAATTTATTCTACTTTGTACTGTCTGACAATAGGTGCCTATTATAAAACTTTAATCGTCATTGTTAAGATGAAAAATAAGGTAATCTTTTTTTATTGTACCTTGTGTACATTTTATTAATTTTAGCTAAAGTCTACCTACATTGAATATGAATTAGAGAGTGTAGTCGATTTAAACGTCTTCTTTTGTCGATCTTACGTACCGTATTTTTCGTATATTAGTTTTTCTGTCAGGTGTAATTTCTTACTTTGCAAATACCTATCTAACAAAAATATGAGTATTGTATTTGTTAGTGGATACAAATAGCATATAGATGACCTAATCTATGTAGCTATTATACATTGTATTTTACCCATTCCATGCATTACGGACGGGACATTGAAGAAAAATTTTTTAAATCTTTTTTCGTTTTTACCTTCATATAGTTCAAATGTATTCCAGTTAAATGTAAATAATAATGATCCATCCAAAAACCTACCAAACCGAAAAGAAAGATGTTTTCCAAGAATTCTTGTTTTAGTTTTATATGGTAAATTTTTAGGTGGTAGTCTTATCAAACTACGACAGAAATTTGTTATTTCTCCAACTCGTCCAAGCTAAGATGTAACAAATTATGGTTGCGAGGTCGTATGACGGGCGGGATAATTGAAAAGTCCCAAATGCATTTAATGAAAAAAGAAGATAATGATAAAATTAAACACTGAAATTAACTTTTTTTTAATTGTTTTTTATTTTTGATAATTCACATTGTAAAGCTAAAACAACACTGTATTATTTGTCATAAAATGCATTTGGTAACTAGTTATTTCAGCTCAAAAATAGCCCCCGAAAACTTACTTAAAGTCGGTGTTATGTTTATATACCTGATTTTTTTTTTAAAACAAGCTTTAGTAACAAAACAAACGTACAGTAGTGAAATATTACCTGGTGAACCTATTTACCCTATTTATTAAAAAAAAAACTGAAAAAAAAATGTTAGGTTCGATGTGACAGCCCGCGTGGAATGGGCGATATATGTATATTTTTGGTAAAAGACATGCAAAGTAAGTAAGGTGTGTTACTTTCTTCGTTAATAAATTTCAAGATGTTAAATACCAATTTACCTCTAGCTTTTTTCAAAAGAATTATTTAAAAAGAGGACGTAACATTAGAGATTGTGTAATATCATAAGCAAATTTTAATGTCAACTTGCATTATTTTTAATAATATTGATAAATTTGCTTCTGCTTTTAATTTCATTTTTTTTATAGACTACAGATATTTTGAATTATTGCTACTTATTGATTTCGTTAGCATGTGAATATTTCACTGTACGCATTTGCATAGAATTTTTCCCCTAACCTTATTAAGAAGTCAAGTACAAGTATATACCTTATGTTTTTCTTCCTTTACATATATGTAACTGCATTTTTAACAAGTATGTAAATAACAGGAACTTGGTTAATGCAAAAAATTGAATTGCAAGGTTTTTCCGGAAAGTTTTCCAACTACAGAAATGTCTTTTGAGATAAAATAAGTTAAGCAATTTGAATTTAATGGTAGTTGATGGTCATCGTAACCCTTAATTTAGTTTTTTTTTGTTGGTTAGACTCCTTTTACACAGTTGGGATAGCTTATGCGCAAAGTTTATTTTTAATAAAACTTTTTGTTAAAAGTTTTTTATAACTTTTAAACTTTGATTTTATTAGTTATTATAAATTTGTCAACATTTTTAATCTATAAATTTCGTTTCAATTATTAAACTTATTATACTCTTATTGGAAAAAGTCCATCAAAGTCAGTATTAGAAGATCCCATATTAGAACACCTATTTTTTGTTTTTAATTAACAATCCAGGTGAAGTTATCCAGGTTAAAAATGATATAAAATCTAATACGTTAAATGTTAACAAATTTTACTCCAATATATTTTTCTAGAGTGTGTATTTAAAGTATATTTAAGTCTTTTACACTTTTACTTAGAGAATTCATAAATTTTATTTTTTTAAATTTCAGGTCTGCAATTTTAAGTGAAGTTCAAAAACAAGGGAGCACAAAATTACCATCAAATAAATCAGTTTTAGTATTAGGTGATAATGCAACTGGTAAAACAACATTAATTGCAAAATTACAAGGTGTAGAAGATCCAAAAAAAGGATCTGGTCTTGAATATGCATATATTGATGTTAAAGATGAATACAGAGATGGTAAAAATTTAAATTTACTTAATTATGTATTTAAATAATTATCTTTAAATATACATATACATATATATTATAGATGTTACAAGACTAGGAGTATGGGTACTTGATGGTGATCCAGGTCATACAAATTTATTAAAATTTGCATTAAATGAAACAAATTATTCACATACATTAGTTATATTAACTGTCTCAATGACAACTCCATGGAATTGGTTAGAACAATTACAATATTGGATAAAAGTTTTAGCTGAACATATTGAAAGTTTAAAATTAACAAAAGAAGAACGTCAAGAGGCTAGACAAAAATTAATAACATCATGGCAAAGTTATTGTGAAATTGGTGATGATTTAGATCCTGGTTCTCCATTAAAACGTAGTGCAAGGCATAATTCAATTGATGATGATGATATGTTACCATTACCAGATGGAGCATTAACAACAAATTTGGGTTTAGATATTGTAGTTGTTGTCACAAAAGTAAGCTTATTAAAGACAATTTTTTCTTGAAAATTAAAAAAAGTGGCTAAGAATTTAAATGATTTTCTACTTTATTATTATTATTTTTTTTTTCATTACAGACAGATTATATGACAACACTTGAGAAAGAATACGACTATAGAGATGAACATTTTGATTTTATACAACAATGGATTAGAAGATTTTGTTTACAGCATGGAGCGTCATTATTTTATACAAGTGTTAAAGAGGATAAAAACTGTGATTTACTTTATAAATATTTAACACATCGAATTTATGGTTTACCATTCCGTACACCTGCACTAGTCGTCGAAAAAGATGCTGTATTAATGTAAAATTTTTTTTCTTTATTGAATATTTTTCAATAAAATTAATTTCTTATTTTTTTTTTTCTTCTTCTTATTAATAGTCCTGCTGGTTGGGATAATTTAAAAAAGATCAGTATTTTATACGAAAATATGCATTCATGTAAAGCTGAAGATTATTATACAGATGTTATTGCACCGCCACCATCACGAAAGGTAAAAACAAAATTGTTAAAGAAAAATTTAATTTTCATAAAAAATAATAATTAAAATTTGATTTTATATAGACCGTTTCAAATCGAGAAATTGAAGTCCAAACAGAAGATGAACAAACATTTTTAGCAAGACAACTACAAATTTTACATCAAGAACAAGGACAACAGCGTGGTGAATCACCACTTAGATCACAAGCAGTTGCAAATAAATCAATAACAAGAACACCAGGTACAGCGGGACAAGGTTCACCGAAAAAAGTAAGAATATAATAAAATTCCATTTAAAAAGAAATGAAATCATTTTCCTATTTTATTTCTTTATTTTAGATGGATGTTAAATTAAATCCAGGTACTCCAGTTGGTGAAGGTGTTCTTGCAAGTTTCTTTAATTCATTATTGCACAAAAAATCTGGATCACCTGGTAGTGGACCAGGTTCTTTAGGTGTACCATCACCACGTACAACAAACGGTACAGATTCATTGAATACATCTGATAAAATTAATGTAAGAACAGATGCAGCTGCAGAATTAGATCGATTATCAAAAAGTGTTAAAAAAGAGATGGATTTTACTCAAAGTGATTGTTAAAATAATTTATTTAATATTAAAAAAAAAAAAGTAAAACAAAAAACATAAATTAAAAATAAATAGAAAAAAAAAGTGAAAATATTAAATATAAAAGTTAGTTTTCATATCTCGGTAGAAATTCTTGAATACTGGAAAAAAAGGAAATTTTCATTTTTTTTTTTTTTTAAATAAAATATAATAAATAACTTATACACTTTTTTTTCTTTTTCTCAATTTTTTTTTCTTTTTCAAATTTATTTTAAAAGCAATGCAAAGCATTTTCTTTTATGTGCAAAAATAAATCAGAATATTTTTTCTTTTTTAATTTGAGAAAAAGAATGAAAAACACATTTATTTTTTAAATTTTCTAAAAGAAAAAACAAACTCTTAAATGCATGTGAATATATATTTTTTCAAATTATAAAAAAATAAATAAATAAATAATTTAAAAAGCAAAGTACATTAAAATACATAATATGATTGCTTCTTTATAAAAAATTAGAACAAAAAAATTTAAATAAATTTTATTGAATTAACTAATTAGATTGTAAATAATAAAATTAATACAACAACAGTTATCCTAACTTTGAAATTATAATTTTTCAGTGGCTTTATAATATTCAGAATGTGAATTGGTTTCTTTATATCCAATAAAACATGTATAATAAATATTAATATTGCACATAAACACAAAAATTTCTTCACTTTTCCCTAATCTTTTTTTTTTTTTCGTGAAATTCTTATTTGTATTTTATTACTGCCTTTGAAAATTTCATTAGAACCTAAATTCGTATTAAAAAGTATCACATTAATAGAAGATAATTTCTAGTTTATTGATGAATTTTCATCAGCAATTAAAGACAAAAAGACTGTGCCGTTATATTTCACTTGAAATAATTTACATACTTCAACAGATTTTTTTTTTGCATCAAGGAAACAATAATTTTATGCTCGCGTTACGCGTACTACATAAGAAAAAAATTCAATCACTTAAGTTAGAAGAAAAAGTTTCATAATATTTCACAGCTCGTAATAAAAACCTAATCCTAACGCTTATTTTTCGTCTCTGATCCTTTTCCTCTTCGCATTATGATTGTGGAGTTAATTTAAAAATTGCTAATACTTTAAAAAAAATAATAAAACCGTTTAAATCAATTTTCGAACGAAAAGTTTTCACTTCAGTTTAACTTGTAGTTGTGACAAAAGTACGTTTGAAGGTTAATTAATTAAGTCTTTTCCTTGCAATAAAATGATGAATTTTAAAGCTAATTATGTGCTGTTGTGTATTTTATTCTATAATGAAAAGTTATTAATATTTCTATTTATTTTATTTAAAATTACAAGAGAAATTATAAAATGAATACATATATATAAAAAAAAAATGAAATTAACAAACAATAGGCTTATGATGTATAATAAATATTTAAGTATATTAAAAATTATAAAGCTGAAAAAAAAAAAATTAGATAAAAAATTAAAAAACAAAAAGAAAAATATATTAATCTCCTTTATGTAATCTAACAAAAACAAAAAAAAAACAAAATTTTATATATATTTTTTTAAAATTTATTGTTTATTAAATTATATTTTTTATAATTTTTTTCCTTTTTCTTTCTTTCTCCAAATAACTAATTAAAACACACAAAAAAAAAAAATAATAATAAAACGGATTAAACTAGCAATTAGCCATAATTTAGACAGAAATTTTAAAAAAAAATTTAAGATTTTTCTTGTTTTTAGAAATTAATTAACAAATTTTTTTGTTGTTTTACAAAAGATTTTTATGATTTTATGAATTCGGAAAAGAAAATAAATCATCAATGAGATTCGATTTCAATTAATGAATTATTGTTATTTAAAAAAAAAAAAAAAAGAATATAAATTCATATTTTATTGTATAAAAAAACTAAAATGATATTTATAAAATTTTGCTCAAAAATTTATTTTTTGTTTACTTTTTTTTTTTTCTTTTTTTTTTTTTCAATTTTATTTAAAAGTTTATTTTTTTAATTTTTTTCGTTTATTCTGTGATTCTTCAATAATTATAATTTTAATAATTTTAACTTTGTTTATGTTCTTATATTTTGCTTATTTCATTTTTTTTTCCACAATTTGTAATTAAAAAAAAGAAATAACTTTGAATCTTGGAAAAAAAAAACAAAATAGTAAAAGTATCTATATTTCAAATATATTTAAACAAAAAGTAGTTACCAGTTTTATTAATTTATTTAAAAAAAAAATGACACTTGAAATCCTTAAAAGCAATTACAACAAAGATTCTATCATTCTACTTTAAACGTATGCAACGAGAACAAAGTAATTTTTTTAAAACATAGATTTGTTGTCTATATCTTTTGTTAGGTAGTTACTTTTGAAAAAAAAAAAGACAATATTTACCCAATTGCTTAACCAAATTTATTATCAGTATATTGCACCTTTACTTGATATCCACAAAACACGATGGATGAGAGTGATAATTTCTTGGAACAAATACTTATTTTTTATATCATATCATAGTTATTTTTTATCTATTGAAAATTTGTTATATTAAATATCAATAATAAAAAAAAAACCACTTAGTAAGCAAAAGGAACTTGTTGGATTAGGATATTTGTTTTTGAAATAGAAGAATATGTATAGTACATATGTTTTAATATGTGGCAAAAAAACTTAAAACACAAATATAAGAATTTATAAGAACTCTTGTCATGTCACATTCAGATACTTCTTAATACGATTTCTAAAATTTAAAGCTGTAAAACTACGGTAAAATACTTTTGAAATATGAAATTTAATGCAAAAAAAAAAAATGTATCATAATTTCTTATTTGAAAGTTTTTTAATTGGACTAGTATTAGTATTTATTCGTCTTGTATGCAACAGATGAACCATTTTAAGACATTTTTTTCACTCGTAAAAAAAGTATGTTTTTTAACTATAAATTTTTTTTTTATAAATATTTTATTTTTCTTAAGTTTTAGAGTTTATTGGAATCTTTCAATATCATCACGTATGAACAATGAAATTGTAAGAAATAGTGATGTTATATTATTAAATGATGATCCTGGTAATTTTCCAGTTATATTTGAAAATTTTGAAACTGGCATAGTAAAATTGGGGTTTACCACGTCCACAAAGAGGTTATTTAACAGATAATTTACAGAAATTTGAAAAAGATGTTAAAAAATTAATACCAAATAATGATTATTCTGGAATTGCAATAATTAAATTTGATAAATGGTTGCCAATATTTAAACAAAATATTGGTTATTTGAAAATCTATGTGATTTTATCAAAAGATAAAGCATCATTTTAAAAATCTGCTAGTGAATTCATGAAACTAGCAGAAAAATTAATATCAAATACGAAATGGCAATATTATGATTTACCATTATGCTTTAATGATCATAATAAAGGTGAACGGCATTGTGCACTTAATGTGAAAGAAACTAATAATGAGTAAGTGAATATTTTTAATTTAAAAAAAACAATAAAAAACTTTAAAATTATTTTGTTTAAATTTTTGAATTACAAGGATTCAATGGCTTTTTAATAATTCTAATATTATTATAATGAATACATGGATAACTACATGAAGATCTTCATTCTGAAAGTCGTGCACCAATACCAATTGTTCAAGGGCGTGTTGAGGAAGCAATTCGTATGTCTAAAACAGTTTATGATAGATCAAAACCAGAAGTTTTAGTTTACCATAATTAATGTTTTAAATTATGATAATCAATTTGATGTTTTACGTGTTATTCATGAACCTGGTGCTGATGGAATAATAATTACAGGAAACCCAAAAGATTTTACAGACTCGTAAGAAAAAATTAAAAAAATTATTTAAGAAAAAAATTAGTTTTAAATGTAATATTTTTAAAAATCATTTTACAAGCAAATTGCAACCACTGCTGAATACATTTGAACATTTCCATTTGTAAATTTTATAAAATAAGTAGATTTTTGAGTTTAAGGACTTGTTTTATATGTATTCTTAGTGAAAAAAAAAAAAAAAAGTTGACTCGAATGCGCTAAAATTGTAATCAGAGTCGTCAATATCTTCAAATATGACGTCACAATGTTTATAAAATTTAATAATTTTTATTTTTTAATTAATTTAAATCTTATGTTAAATTTAAAATCGAATTAAAGAAAAATATTGAAATGTGAGAAAAAAATCTTGAGAAGATAATCGAATTATGAAATAATATGTAGTACAAAAATCAATAATATGGGATTGTGATGATCATACTTTATTCTTTGGTACAAAAATTCAAGTGACTGATTTTAAATTTCAGTAAAATGACTACAGAGCAGGAATAGCAGCAATATGAGTTCAGAACGAGTTTAGATTGAGTATTTTACTGGATATTTATCTTTACACATCTTTTGTGTTTTGCTTTCTTTAAAGTGCAATCAATTTTGTCCATATTTTTTTTTAAAATTATTTTCTCTATTAAATTAGCAAATAATAATTATTATTTTAAAAAATACTTGTTTTTAATCTTTTTGTCAATAATCCAGAGAGAAAAAAAAACATTTATTTTTTTTCTAGAAAATAAAATTTTTTTTATTATTAATGCTGAATATGATTTTTCTCTTTTTTGTTTTCACTTTTTCTTCTTCTTTTATATATAAACTATTTTAAATACATCATAAAAACAAAAAAAAAAAAAAAGTTTTGAATTAGGAATATGTATAAAAATTTTCTTAATCTTTCAAAAAATGAAAGTGATTGCATTGAGCAAATAATGTCATTTTTAAAAAAATCAATAAATTAAATTATAAGAATTGACTTTTTTTTATTTATTTATTTTTTTTTTTAATTTTCTCTTTTTCTTTTTGTTTTTTAAGTCTTTTTTTTTGAAAATTTTACAATCATTCATACATCAACGACTTTTCTATTTAATAAACAATTTTAAAAAAAATTAATTAATTTAAAATAAAATATGTAAAATCATTTTTTTTCATGTCTATTTACAATATTTGATAGTAGATTATTTGTAATAAAAGGAATTTTTTTAACATTTAAAAGACGACAAGGATTGTTTTTTTTCTTTTTTTTAAATAAAATTTTGTAATGCAAAGAAAAATATTCTTCATTGTTATTCTATAATTATAAAAAAAATTTGTTTGTATTATTTGTTTTTTTTTTTTTTTTTCATTTTCTGTGAATCCTTATTTTAAAAAAAAACGATGTGAAAAATGATGATATTTTATTGTATGACAATTTTTAGTCTACCATTTCTTTTTATGTTCGTCCATAGATACACCACCAGGTCCCAAAGAAACTATCATCAATAAACCACCAATAACAGAAAGTGTCTGTAAGTAAAAAAAAAAAATATATATACATATTTATATATGTATATATTTATGTATATATAAAATAAAAATAAAAATTATATAATTTATTGTATTTTTAGAGTATATTACCTGGAAGAAATCATATTTGAGAAAATCTCTTAATGGTTTATGAGCAGGAATTGTCCACCATGCATTATGATAAAGATTTAAAAGTGTTAATAATGCAACTAATATGAGTGCAGATAATTTTGTTTTGTAACCAATTGTAACAAGAACCATTAAAATGGATCCTATTATGTCTTGAAGAATCTGAAGAAAGAAATAATAAAGACAAAAATATGTATGTTAAAATTTACAATAATATGAAATACAAAATGAATTTTTAAAATAAATTACCTGCATAAAACTTAATTCAAAACGAATTAATGTGATGAACATAAATGCAAGTAAAACACGTCCAGCTAATTGCATAACATTTTTTGGTTTATTATCTCCTAATGATGGTACACCAGCAAATAAACTACGACCTTCAACTCTTGATTCAGCCAAAACGAGTAAAAGTGCTCCAATTAATGCTAAATTTCTTAATAAAAATTGAATATCCCATAATATTGAATAGGCAACCGTCTTTAAAGAATAAATTTAAAAAAAAAAACAAAAAACAAAAAAAAAGTTAATTAAAAAAAATAATTTAAAAAAAAATTAAGTTAATTACGAACCTGTAATACAACAATAAAGAATAATAAACCAACAGCAATTTCAACTTTAATTCTAGTTATAACCATTACACAACCTCCTAATTGCCCAAATAAATTAATTAGTACAAATAATGTTGCTAAAAATTTTCCGCAGCCCCAACTTATATCCATATATTCTCTTTGTTCATTCCATTGAAACCACATACGTAAACCATCTTCTAAAAATGTTGAAATCAAACATAAACGTGCTACAGTTGGTAAAACATTTTTTCCTTTTCGTATAACCTGAAAACAAAAATATAAAAAATTTTAAAAATGAATTTTCAAAAAATATAGGTACATTAAGTACATTAAGAAGTTTTTAAAATGGAAAAATGTCCTTAAAAATTCCGTTGTAATAGCTTGAATATATCATTTCAGGAAGAAATATAGGATGTGACAACATTCATTAGATTACCATGCGAGGATATGTTTTGAAAACTTTTAAATTTCATTAATCAGAAATTGGAAATTTTTATCATAATGTTTTTATTATTAAAAAAACTGTACCGCATTGAATAAAAATTATCATAGAAAAATTATAACTGCATTCTACATTGAGTCATTTGTTTACAAAATTTAAAAAAAAAAACCAGAATAATACGATTCTTATTTAACTTTTAACATTTTTTTCTTTCTTTTATTGGGAACGTAAAACATTAACGTTTTCATTGTAGAATGTAATTTTCACACAATATCAACTGAAAAAAATTTTATTATGACTTTTTTCTTCTACTTTTTACTTTACTTTTACATTCTTGAAGGAAATGGTGTTCATACAGTGCCAGATAATAGAATTTGACGAGACAAAAAATTCGTTTACAGGAAATGGTCAATTACATCTCCTTCAGAAACTTGGCACTTTTGAAATTATCCACATTTTTCATAAAATACTATCTTATAAAAATCTGCTTAGTTAATGATGGATAAAGTTCTCAAATTCATTTTTTCTTAAAAATGAAAACTCTGTAGGAGGAAATTTAATTAAGACACTTTTGAGTGTCACTGAGATATGTATGTATGATACTTAGGTTTGAAACAGGACAATGATTTTTTTAAAAATAAATTCAAGCTGAATTGTTATTTAAAGAAAAGAAAATTTAGTTGCTTCGTTCAAATCCATAAGATTTGCAATTGAACACGATTAGAACACAAATTATTTCAAATTTTTTTTTTTTTTATTTACAAAAATTCTTCTATTTGTTTTTTAACAATATTATGCTGGGAACATACATACATAATATTTAAATACACAGGTGATTACAGTTATTCAAATTATTACAAGTATTATTTAACCGATAATTAATAATACTGTAACAAAAATTTATTACACAATACCTAATTAACGATTTATTTTAACGAACCTATTAATTTTTGAATCATAAACATTTTATTAATTTGTTTTTTTAATGTTTTTGCTAGTCATACAGAGAACATATTCGATTAAACAAATAATAAATATAGATTTTTTTTTTGATTAGAAAAAAACATACATAATATGTATATGTATTTATGTAGATCATTTTTTGGAAGTACATATGTATGTACATAAGTGAACGTGTGTAACATAGAAGTGAAATTGTACCTATAGGAAGTATTCTAAACTATATAATGAACTTTTTATATACAAATTTCTTCTGATTGCAATCGTTATTAAAATTAAATCATTATTGCGACATCATTATTGACAAAATTAATTTTAAAAAATTGTTTCACGTCTACGTTTTTTTTCCTTTTACATTTCAAATAACTTAGCATTCTTGTTATTCTTTAATTCTTATTTAAAGAATTTAAATGCTTATTCATATGAAAATTAAAATTTTCAAAATATTATCATATACATAATTAAAATTTGATTTTTTTTTTCTTTTTTGAGATGACGTTGACATTATTGCCACAGGTGAAATGTATACCTTGATTTACATAAAACTTTTGTATCTTTATTATAACATTATTATTAACGTATAGCATAACTATGTATATTTGGCTTTGGATATTACATATGTAGTAGATAGAGAAAGTGTTTACGTTAACCAATATAAAATAATTTATCTTCTAGTTGAAAAAAAAATGATTAAATATTGTACTTACCTGATCAGCAACATCTTCTGTTTTTGAAATATACTCATTTGGAATATTCATTTTTAATAAATTATTTTTCTTATAAACTATTTAAAATGTCTTTACAATATAATAGAAAGTAAATATTACTTTAAAAAAATTAGAAACAAACTACAAAAAGTCAGTTATATTATATGTTATAAGCTAATTTGCACATTGAACAACACAACGTACAAAAAGTCAACTTTTCGTATATGCCAACAGGCGGTGAGCAAAAGACAAATGTGCATTTCATTTTTTATTTTGCTATTTTTCCTGTCAAAATATTGAAATTTCGAAAATGATTATGTGGAAGTTTTAAGAAACTACAACACTACAACCAGCTGTTTATAAAATTTCCCAAAAATACCGTTCAAAAGAACTTGTTAACATTTCAGTGCCTTTATTTTTCAAATTATTATAATAAACTTTCGAATTGTTTAAACAATTTACATTCTGTAGTTTTTCAGAAACATACAATTTTTAAGGTTTGTAATTTAATACGGTTTGGATTGTGAGAATGAAGTTGATGCACTATATATATAATGCACAGTATACTTTAAAAAAATCCAAAGAAATGTTTTTTTGTAAAAGGTACTTTTTAAACTCTTTGAAAACTAAAATCGAAAATGGTAACAAATAATCAAAACTACTATACTTTATTTAACAATTAAAGTCAGTGTTGTGCTTATGGAGGCAGTACCCGATGAGATTGTTGCCCTTGGTAATATTTAATTTAAAAGATTCTCCTCGATTGAAATTGAGATCTGATCACCCCACACACGAGACAGATTTATACAAACGAAATGTAAAAGAGTATAGAAAAGTATGCCTATCTTGCCTGTACTGACTTTAATTGTTAAAAAAAGTATAGATTATTTCATAATCGATATTCGAACCTACACATTGGCCAGGACCAGACCAGTCTTCTTTTAGCTTCAATAACCGGTTAGGTTTAGGCCGTTTAGGGATAGATAAATGAAAAAACTTAGAAGTGATAAGGGAAAAAAAGCAATATATAATAAAAACTTTGTGTCTAATTATATTTTGAAATAATTTTTTTTTCCACTATTGTTAATTTTGTTTTTTCTAAATGAATTCCTTTTGTTTTGTTCCTATAAATGAAATAAATTTATATTTTAAAATAATATAGAATCTTGTTTGATTATGTTTATACGATGAGTATTGGAAAATATGGCCCTTATTCTGATAGTCGTATCACTTGTTATGTGATGTGATCTTACGTATATGGTATTACCGTATTCGATTTAAGTGATAAACATCGACAAGTGGTGAATATCACAAAGTCGATTATTTGTGCTATTCTGGTATTCACATAGAACTGTCATTTTATCTGTTTCAGGTGATTATTTAATCACGGAAAAAATCAAAGTGAAGATGATGAGTTTAAACAAAAGATAAAAAAAAAAGATACATTCAGACTAAATTTTACTTCTTTTTATGATAAATATAAACATTTTTCACAAAAGCAAGAAAATTCCTAACAGAAAACAGTTTAAAACTTTAGTAAATTTTATTTTTAAATCACACTTAAACTTTGAATAAATAAAAATATTCAAACGAATTAAACGTCAACTAACAGTGTTAACGTTTTTATTTAGAATTTCATATTATAGTATCACATGAATACTGTAATACCTCTTTTGAATTTAAGTGATACATCTCGTGGTAGTGATCAAAAAGTGATACGAATAGCAGAATAGGGGCCTATATATCTACGTCCGAATAATTTTGAGAGCGACTGTACTACAAGGAAAAAATATATACAGGGTGTTTCACAGATCGTGTGCCAAGCCAAACTGAGCAGGTGGTAGATCTCGGCGAGAAACGAAAAAAATCGTATGGAAGGGGGAGGTCTATTTTCAATAGTTACCGAGAATCGAGATATTCAAGGTCAAAGACAATTTTTTTTCGAAAAGTAACCAGTTTCACTTTTCGCAATCGCAATTCGCAACATATTTCAGCGTTCGCTCAATGTAGAGAGGTAAATGAGAATTATTTCTAAAGAGAACCTTCAGGCCTTTCAAAAAATGTCTTTTACAAAGTTAATAGTTATGTGTTAATTGGTTTTAAAGTTATTGTAACTCAAAGTAAAAAAAAATTCGTCATTTTTATGTTCAAAACCCTTGGGTGGTAGTACGTAACTTGATTCGAGTTGTTTCGTTCGACTTCAAAATAACTCGAAACAAACATTGATTGGTAGTACGTAATTCGATCGACTTTGGATTTAAGTGTTACCGTGAAAACTTGTGTTCTGAGCAAGTATTTTGTAGTCAGCACCAGCTGAAAAGTACACATATGTTAATTGAAGGTTATGTTTTATGTCTATTTTAAAATTTTTCAAGTTTTTAAAGTTGAGTGTACAATTATAAAATTCAGATGTCGCTGTTTTTCGACTTTAACTAATAAATTTTTATCAAATATAAATTTTTATTTTGTTTAAAATCAATTCAAAACAACTTTAAATAAATATAAATGGTTTTTACTTACATTTTTAGCACAATACTTTTATTTAAACTTTACAACACGAACAGATTATATGAAGTCGATAACAAAATTTTGTTCGACCGTAATTTTGACAATTCGAGTTTGTTTTGAACTCGAATCGACCTTACGTACTACCAAACATGTTCAAACTCGAACGAAACAACTCGAATCAAGTTACGTACTACCACCCCTTATTTTTTAACTTTTTTAGCTTAAATGAAAGCGTATTTTGTTTACTCTAAGAGCGGGTTTATACGGTCACTTTTTTCAATGGCATTGACGCCCATTCCAAACAACAAAGCGGAATGGGCGTCAATGCCATTGAAAAAAGTGACCGTATAAACCCGCTCTAACATGGCTTTTGTTTGTTTTATTACATTATAATTATTTATCCGTTCGTAATTTATAAATCATAATTTAAGGGCAGTTTTTTCAAAATTAGTTAAATTTGTTGTTGTAAAGAATTACTCAGTTGGCTTTTGGTATGTTTTATTTGACTGTGTTAATTACTTTGTATTTCTGAAAAGGACTTATTCTAGTCCTGGTTAGGAGTTATTTTAACGCCACTACAGCAGGTAGGCTGAAACTATTGATTTTTTTAGAAAATTGATTTAAAATTTTGCAGAAAAAAATTATTTGACTTGATTTTATTTTTTCTTTATTACACATCACATATCATATCATATTATAATAGAAAAATTGACAATATTTATAAGTTCATCATTATCCAAATATTTTAGTATTTTTTCAATACAAGGATCGGGTAATCTTGAAAAATAATCAGAAGCAGATGATAGTAATCGAATATTTTCATTTAGAAGTCCTAATCTTTTTATTAATTTTCTACGTTGTACGTTTATCATTTTATCATAAATTGGAAATTCTGAAGTTTTTGAATTCAAAACTTCCAATAATTTTTTATTTCTTACATATCTTTCCAACTGAAAACCTTCCAATTTTATAAAATCAAAATAAGAAATATTAATTTCATCAACGTTTTCACATTTCAATTTTTTAACTTCTTTTTTACATTCATTCGCATAAGAATTAAAATCACGTTCAAATTTCTTGAAAACTACTTTAAGAAAATTTCGAACTTTTTCATTTAAATACAAACCTGTAAAATAGATTGATATTATATATCTAACAAAATTTTTAAATATTCCGTCCAGATCGGACAAAATAATATTATAAATTTCTTTAGGTATGAGATTGAGATTAACATCATATATACCACAATAAGATTTATAATACTATCAATAATTCTCTCACTGCAATAAGGAGGTGAAAATTTCAAATTATCTAAAGGAGTTTCCCCTTTATTATTTCTGCAGTGGAGTTCAGCATTGAATTCTAAGAAATCTACAATTACCAAATAATAATTATATTTTATAACGTAATGAAGAGGCGTGGATCCAGTATTGTCTTTACAATCCACATAGGCACCGCTTTCAAGTAACAGATGGATAAATTTCTCTCTAAATCTTTTCCTTGTCACAAAATGTAGTAGTGTTTCACCATTTTTGTTCTTATGATTCACATTAACATTATATTGCAATAAAAGCTGTACATCTTCGACATTTTCCCATTTTTCAACAGCAACATGAAGAATGTTCATATTATCTTCATATTCAACAAAGTTAACATTTGCACCATACTGTAAAAGTTTTTTTATTTTTCTAGTTTTAAGCTGACTTTTTACTAATTCGAATAAAAATATATCAAAATAATCATCTGTATAAAATAGTGGTGTTTTTCCTTTATTATCCACAGCATCCACATTTGCTCCGTGGTGTAGTAGAATTTGGACAATTTCTGGATTAAATGCATAGTGTAGTGGAGTTTTACCTTCATAATCTACAGGATCTACATTTGCACCACGATCGAGTAAAATACGTACAATATCAGGTTCTCGTGTATAATGTAAAAGAGTTTTCCCCTTTTCATCCACTCCATTAACATCTGCTCCATGATCTATAAGAATTTCAACAATATCATAAGTTGAATTTACTGTTGTATAAAACAATGATTTTTGTACGTTCGCTCCATACTTTAAAAGCATTTTTACAACAGAAACGTCTGGGTTTGATGTGTTGATTACAGTATGTAGCAGAAGCGAACTTTTATCACGTGAGTAAAGTGATTTAGAATTGACATCGGCACCAAGTTTTAGTAAGTCTTCGACTATATCAATGTATCCTTTTATAGAAGCATTATAAAGTAATGAAATATTGCCAACATCTTCTCCAGTAATGCTAAAGCCAGCATTTGAAAATTCTTTCAGTAATTTGTCATCATTACAGTTAAGAATCAAATAATGAAAGGCATCTCGATTACTTTTATTGTTCACATCAATTTTTAATTGCAAAAATAATTTGATAACCTCTATTTTGTCCGTCTTATATTTTTTTTTGTCGTACATCTTACATAATATGTTACAAAAGCATTGAAAGGACTTTTGCCGTATTTATTTAAAACATTTATATCTGCTCCTTCTGTTAATAGTGCTTTTATGAATCGCATTTTAATGGTTTTATAATCATATTTTGACCAATTAACGGCAATATGAAGTGGAGTATTCATATTATTGTCACAAATATTAACATTGGCATTATATTGTAATAAAATATGAAAATAATTTAAACACTTTTCTTGGATAGTGAGAAAAATTGGAGTTTCTCCTTCTTCATTTTTAGAATTAACATTTTCTCCTGAATGTAGTAATGATATTAAAGAATGAACATCTCTTCTTTTTATAGCATTCTGTAGAGACATGACATCAATTGTTAAATGTTACTTTCAATATATGTAATGTAAGTTGTAAAAAATTATTATGTGCAATAATCGTCTGAATCTTGATTTTTATAAGTGAAAAAAAAATATAGAAAATTAAAAAATTTAAAATTTTGTTTTAAAAAAAAAAATACCTTCAATATTAATTTAAAAACCCATATAATATATTATATTATAAAACCCATTTAATATATAATAAAAGATATTAGATTTTTTGGAATTTTACCTACAGATTCTGAATATTTGATAAAAGTCCAAATCAAAGTAAAAAGAGCGTCTTGTTACTTGTCGCCATTTGTTTTTTGAAAAATAAAAAATCGAAGTAAAAAATATAAAAGGTGGAGTGAGTTTCAATGACAACCACTTGCGCGTTTGGAGCGTTGACGGCGTTGCTGACCCAATATACGTGTTTATGCCTGCTCCGAATTTAATACGGATTTTGGTTTATTTGGGTTTAATCAAAAATCATATAACTACAAAGATAAACAATTGCCATATATCCTCATGTCACCATTAATTTTTACTTCTACACCTGATATCAGGTGGCTACATGTTTACTGAATGTTATCAACATTTTATGCTTATGCAACAATTTTAAAATCCAGAGCAAACCAAAAATACGTTGATGTTGCTAAACATTATATGTACCCAATAATGTGTCTGTTTACCAAATATAAATAATGGTTGTTGCTACGGCAACATAAATTACGATTTATACTTTTGAATTTATTTTCATTTTGAATAAAAATACATACCTATTTGCTTTAAAAAAAAATTTTTTTTTTAATATGAAATATTATTTTTCTTATACCTCTAAATACTATATATGTATGATACATACTCGTATATACATATACTATATACAAAATACATTTTATTTTTCAAATTTTAAAAATATATTTTAATATTTTTCATCTTCATTGAGAAATATGAAAATTTTATTCGTAATGAATCAGGAGATCAGAATCAATAGGCACATTATTTCATTTTCTTTTAGATTATAGAATATCTAATGCTAGTTTTAGAAATACTATAATGTTTATTCATTAAAATTTAATCTAAGCAAACTCTGATTTTCAAGTCAAAAATATTTTAGTATAAATTCTTTTTTATTTAAATAATTATTTATTCAAAATGAAAATAAATTCAAAAGTATAAATCGTAATTTATGTTGCCGTAGCAACAACCATTATTTATATTTGGTAAACAGACACATTATTGGGTACATATAATGTTTAGCAACATCAACGTATTTTTGGTTTGCTCTGGATTTTAAAATTGTTGCATAAGCATAAAATGTTGATAACATTCAGTAAACATGTAGCCACCTGATATCAGGTGTAGAAGTAAAAATTAATGGTGACATAAGGATATATGGCAATTGTTTATCTTTGTAGTTATATGGTTTTTGGTTTAATCCCAATTTTTTTATATATATGTGTGAGGTAAAATGCAATATGGCGGATTCTAATTTTTTATGGTGAAAGTGAAGCTGTCACGTTCTTCTTCTATTTTTTATGTGGAAGAAGAATAATATGTATACTATAAGTGTATAAAAATATAAACGTTTGCATGTACTTTTTTTTAGCCCAATTCTACCGTTTCTACGCTACTCCCAATTTATTCCAAAATTCGAATTATTTTTTCACCGTATAAACTGTTAAATTATCAGTCAAATGACTTACGTCCTTTTGACGTTTTGCTTTGAATTTGCTTTCTGACTGACTCTCGTATTTACACAGTCAGTCAAATGATGTATACATCAAAATCTATGTGTTCATGCCTGCTCCGAATTTAATACGGATTTTGGTTTACTCCCAATTTTTTATCGTATAAACTAAGCTAATTTAAAACATATTTAAATACAGAAACGGAAATGAAATGATAATAACGATTTATTAAAAATATGATTTATTGTATAACAGACGTCATCCAGATTACTCAAACAAAATTAAATGGAATGATGCGTTTTATGAAATTATTAATGAATTAAAGCTTATTTACAATTTAAAAATGTTTTTTTCTGTAAAAATGTCCAATAAACTTGCGATGGAATAATAACGAATGAGGAATAAAAGAAAATGTATAATAACAGTCATTTTAACAGTTTATACGGTGAAAAAATAATACGCATTTTGGATTAAATTGGGAGTAGCGTAGAAACGGTAAAATTGAGATTAAAAAAGTACATGCAAACGTTGATATTTTTATACACTTATAGTATACATATTATTCTTCTTCCACATAAAAAATAGAAGAAGAACGTGACAGCTTCACTTTCACCATAAAAATTAGAATCCGCCATATTGCATTTTACCTCACACATATATATAAAAAAATTGGGATTAAACCCAAATAAATTGGGCTTAAGCCAAAATCCGAATTATCGAGTTTATACGATAACAAATTGGGAGTAAACCAAAATCCGTATTAAATTCGGAGCAGGCATAAACACGTAGAATGTTGTTTGATTCGTGTCAGCGGGAAGCAGGCTGAAAATTTAAAATGTAGTAGAATCGATAAATTCAGAGTAGCAGATTTCCTAAAAACGGAGTAAATTAAATAATTACTATTATTCGTTGAAATTTATTTAAATAAAAGTTTTAATTTTCACAAAAAATATTTTTTATTAATCAGTTCAGTCTAATTGACAAAAGAAAAAAAGAAATAACACAAAAAAAAAATAACAAAAATACACGTGTTTCACGGACAGTTTGACTTGACCAACTATGAAGGATGAACTGTCAACTTTCGAATAAATGTTTTTCAAAACTAACGAGTCTCGAAGAATAAAAGTAGTAGATTGTACGATTATTGCAAAGAAGATTTTAGTTAGATTAGAACATAATTTTTAAAACGTTTTTCGATGGTGGTAGGTACTGAAAAGGAAGTAAAATTGTAAAAGGAGTAGTGACGGAGTAAAAACATGAAAAAAGGAGTAAAATACTCCGAACGAAGTAAAAACGACAGCCCTGGCGGGAAGATGAGTATAAAAGAAAATGATAAAATTTCAAGATTGCCGTAGCTATTGAAATTATTGCCTTGATTAATAAAAAATTAATTTATGATAATTGATATTCAGTATTTTTAATTTTATTGTAAAATTTAAATTTATTATTTTTAATATTCCTACGTAATTGTTATTTTATATTTTATTTTTAATAAATATTTTTTTTATGTTTGATTTATAAAATTATGTTTTCAATATAAATTTGATTTTGACTTAAATGTATGCATACATAAGTACATATAATAATAATATACTCGTATTTCTTAAATTATCCTTTTTAATCTATGATATTTTCATTTATGTACGTACTTGTTTGTAATTTCGTTACATTTTTCAAGCCCGAATACGTATTATTATTTAAATTTGAATTTTTTCAAAATTCTTAATCAAACAATATTTTTATCATTATTTTAAAAAAAACGTAATTTGCTTTTGGATCTTCATATAAATTGTGTAAATTGTGGAAAAAAAACAATAATAATTAGAAATAAATTTTATTTATTGAGATAATACAATTAGAATATTGAATATCAAAATAATATCAAACGACAAAAGATATATTTTATTATCATTTGACTAATGAAATTGGTTGTTGTTGTTTGTTATGTTATCGAAATACCAAAAAAGTAGCAAAAAGTAAAAATTCAATAACTCAGTAGTTACAAGGCAAAATCAATCTATCGTTAAATGAAAACATAAAAATCCTTGATTAAAACTACTTTCATCAACACCGTAAATTAATTTTGTATGAATTTTCGTTTTAAATACTTTGTTATTGGTTTTTTATTGTTACTTTTAATTTATTTTCGTTTCACTAAAGTATTTTTATTGTAAAAATTCAAGTGTTTCAAGTAAATTAAGTAAGTAAAAGTGGGTGAATTAAAGTGATTTGAAAGCTAATAATGTATTCAAGTGGATAATTTTGTTGTACATATTATTTATTTTATTTTTATTTTAAATTTCCCATAAATTTCCCACAATTACCTGTTTTTTTGTAAAATTGAAAAAAAATAAAAAATTTCATCTGGCAGCCCTCGCTAATTTTTAATTTAAAAATTTCCCTCGATTGAAATTGAGATCTGATCACCCTACACACGAGACAGATTTATACAAACGAAATGTAAAAGAGTATAGAAAAGTATGCCTATCTTGCCTGTACTGACATCCATTAATAAAAATACTATACATGTTCATATATAATATTACTATTGATATATTATATCAGTGATGAGCTGTTCTATGTAAACACAACAATAAATACAAATCTTTTCAAAAGTTCTGTCGGTTGATTTTTTAATTTTCAAACGAACAACTGACATAATCAACATAAGGTTCTTGTATTAAATATATTGTCGGTTATTCGTGGTTAATCGTTGTCGGTTAACAAAAAAAATTTGCTTCAAATGACAACACAGTAACTTTATATCTGTATATGTATCTATTTTATTTGTGGTAGATATTACACTATCCAATTTTTTTTTATAAAAAAACTTCTAATTTTTTTATTTTGATATTATATAAATAAATTTATTAAAGCTAGAAAGAAATTATGATATATTATTAAAGGAATATTTTTTTATTTAATTTGTATTGAACATTTAATAAAAGTTTTTTTTGCTTTAGTATATATAAATGAAACACGTTGTAAGTTTTTTTTGATAGTGTAAGACCAACTTTATATGCTTTTGAAATTTATACAGTGTTGTTAAATAACAAAAATTATATTTCAGCTGTCATTGTCACTTAATATCAAAAAATAATTCCAGCAACACTGGCAACGCGCATAACGCACCAAAAAGTAGAAAATTATTCAACTTTTGGAGCGTTATGCGCGTTCTGTGCGCTGACCATTTAGTCAGCTCTCATAAGAAAAGCATATTTCTACTATAGTATTTTTATAATTGGAAGTCAGTACAGGCAAGATAGGCATACTTTTCTATATTCTTTCACAAATTGTTAGAATAAATCTGTCTTGTGTGTGGGGTGATCAGATCTCAATTTTAATCGAAGCAAGTCTTTTAAATTCAATATTACCAAGGCAAAAAACTCATCGGGTACTGCCTCCATAAGCACAATACTGACTTCCAAAAATAAAAATAGTATAGCTGTCATTTAACGCACCAAACGCGTCCATTGGAACTCCACCTTTGTTTGATTGGGGTAAAATAGACTAGGACGACTGCGACCGTCGCAAACGAGTTTATAACCGGTTTTAACAAATCCTGAAAATACACCTGATGGTGGCACAACCAAGTTGTAACGAGCGTGAGTGTATTACAACTGTCAGCTAAAATTATTTTAGACTATTCTTATTATACCAAGTTGGAAAAAAATTGTTACAACTAGCGCATTCCTACCAATGTATTTTGGCTAATTCGTGTCAGCGCCGTCAGCGGGAAGATAAGTATAAAAGAAAATGATAAAATTTCAGGATTGCCGTAACTATTGGAAGTATTGCCGTGATTTATAAAAAATGAATTTATGAAATCACGCAATTTACACGATACGTCAATTGCTCTATCCATCAACCATCAAGCAACGATTCCTACGCGATTTGAGTGTGGCAAATTGAGGGGTAGCACATCACTCGCGTAGGAATCGTTGCTTGATGGTTGATAGATAGAGCAATTGACGTATCGTGTAAATTGCGTGAATGATATTCAATATTTTTTATATTTATTGTAAAATTTAAATTTATTATTTTTAATATTCCTACGTAATCGTTATTTTATATTTTATTTTTAATAAAAAAATTTTTTATGTTTGATTTATAAAATTATGTTTTCAATATAAATTTTATTTTGAATTGAATGTATGCATACATAAGTATAATATTAAAATATACTTGTATTTGTTAAGTTATACTTTTTCATTTATTTATTTCCATTGTACACAAGACAAATATAGTCTTTTAAAAGTACAAATTAATATTAAATTAAAATAAGCAAGCAAGCCATGCCAATTTTTAAAAGTATAAGTATAAATATAAAATATAAAAGCGAGTATAACTAATTAATTAGGAAGTTACAAAATTTATTAACAATATTAAAAATCAATTAAATAGAAAAATAGAAAAAAAAAAAAAAACTTACCTTATTCAAATTACTACAAAATTATAATAGAAGGGGGAGCATCAGGTTTAAATTAAATTTTAAATTTTACAATTTAAAGACCTCTTTAAGATTCCAGGTGTAGTGATTTCACGCATCTGGTATGGTAGGGAATTCCAAATACGAATAGCCTGAACAAAGTAAGAACGTTCGCCATACTTACTAAAATGCACAGGAGCACGAAAATATGCATGTCGGTGGACGGTGAGAGTGCAAGAAAGAGACCTTTTCGAACAGGAAACTCGGTTGCTTATGCAATAAAATCTTATGTAAGTGCATAACTGCTTTGTTGCGAATATACTCGTCAAGCGAGCAGCCAAGCACACTATTAACAACACCAGAAACATGATCAGATCTATTTAGATTGTACACAAAACGAACACAGTCATTGAATGCGATTTTGACCTTTCTATGGCAAATAAAATCAAGCTTGAGAAACGGCAACCCACAGAACAAAAAATGCGGTAGGATAAGAGATTTAATCAGTCTTAGCTTAACGCCCGTTGAAAGAATATTTGAGTAAAATCGTAGGATCCGCAAAGTACCATAAACCTTACTCATGAGCGCTCGAATGTGATCACAACACGACATATTCGTGTTAAGTAGTACACTCAAGCTTTTCACGCGCTCGGCCATGTCAAGTTGATGTAAACCGAGATACACAGGTGGTACATCAATTTTAGGAAAATTACTTCTACCAATCGGCATACATGTAGATTTTGAAGGATTGAGTAGCAATCTGTTCTTGCTAGCCCATAAAACTATGCGAGCAAGATCATCATTCAACCGAGCGACACAATCCTCCAATAACCCAATAGGACAGCTCAAATAAATTTGCACATCATCTGCACACATTAATATACTAACATCTTGTACCACATCTGGGAGATCATTAATGAACAATGAGAATAGCAAAGCTCCTAAAACAGAGCCTTGCGGAACACCACATTTATGATATTTTGTTTCATTTATGTACGTAGGTACTTGTTTGTAATTTCGTTACGTTTTTCAAGCCTGAATACTTCTCATTCTTATTTAAATTTGAATTTTTTCCAAATTTCCTAAACAAACAATATTTTTATCATTATTTAAAAAAAAACGTAATGATTTTGGATCTTTATATAAATTGTGTAAATTGTGGAAAAAAAAAAACAATAATAGTTAGAAATAAATTTTATTCAATTGGATAACACAATTAGAATATTGAATATCAAAATAATATCAAAAAACAAAAGATATATTTTATTAAGTGTACTTCACACTTAACGATTTATCATTTGACTAATATAATTTGTTGTTGTTACAAAAGCAAATTACACTAGTCATTTGATAAATCAAATGATAAATCGTTAAGTATGAAGTACACTCAAATTACATTAGTCAAATGATAAATCAAATGATAAATCGTTAAGTGTGAAGTACACTTTAGATTATGTTATCGAAATACAAAAAAAATAGAAAAAAGTAAAAATTCAATAACTCAGTAATTACAAGGCAAAATCAATCTATCGTTAAATGAAAACATAAAATTTCTTGATTAAAACTACTTTCATCAACACCGTAAATTAATTTTGTATGAATTTTCGTTTTAAATACTTTGTTATTGGTTTTTTATTGTTACTTTTAATTTATTTTCGTTTCACTAAAGTATTTTTATTGTAAAAATTCAAGTGTTTCAAGTAAATTAAGTAAGTAAAAGTGGGTGAATTAAAGTGATTTGAAAGCTAATAATGTATTCAAGTGGATAATTTTGTTGTATATATTATTAATTTTATTTTTATTTTAAATTTCCCACAATTACCTGCTTTTTTGTAAAATTGAAAAAAAAGTAAAAAATTTCATCTGGCAGCCCTTGATAAAGTTTTATTAAAAAATTTCCCTCGATTGAAATTGAGATCTGATCACCCCACACACGAGACAGATTTATACAAACGAAATGTAAAAGAGTATAGAAAAGTATGCCTATCTTGCCTGTACTGACTTTAATTGTTAAATAAAGTATAGTGGTAAATGGGTGTTATTTTATAAATAAAGTGAGATAAATTATAGAATGATAATTGACTATTTTATAATTGAAAAAAATGAAGTAATTAAAAATAAAAATGGTTAAATGTTTGGTCATATCTTGTAAAAAACTATACAGGCAAGGCAAAACAAATGAAATTTTTCAGATTTTCATCCGAAAAAAAGTTGTTTGAAAAGTGGATGAAATGTTATTTATTATTTTTTTGCACCTCCTTTGGCATTGACTTTATTAACTTCCTCAACAATTTTTTCAGGATCTTTTTCTTCACGGCATACACATAACAAGGCAAGGCAAGACCGTTAGCATTTTGACGTCATCCTGGTCGTTTTATATGAAACAAATGAATAAAATTTAAAAAAAAAAAATAAAAATAAAAAATAAAAAATAAAAAAAAAATTTCTATATATTTACGACCTGAGTGACGTCACAAAACAAATGAAAAAATTTATTTACATTGCCTTGTTATGTGTATGCCGTGCTTTTTCTTCCTTTTTTGTATTGTTTTTAATAGTTGTTTTTCGTTTTGAAATACGATCCTTTTTCTAACGTTTCTTGTGAGTTGTGACCTTCGTCTTGGTGGGGTTCAAATCAGCTGTGTTTTATTGAAACTGAGGAAGGGATGTGCTCAGATCACTTATCTTCTTTTCGAGAATAGAGAATGTTTTTCAACATAAAAAAAATAAGTAAATTAATTTTTAACATAATTTTGCAACGGTCTTGTTGTAACAATTAAAATATTTTTAAATTTCAAAGTTCAAATTTCATAGCTGATTAATATGGATGGTGATGTCATTTTAGCTGTCAAATTCGTCTTTTAGGTTATGGCTTTTTATTATACCTCCCTATTTTATTTGTATCGCATTTAAAAGCGTATAATTTCGAGAACTGTCAATCTGTCAACTACTGTCAAGTATAGTATAAGCACAGGTGTGAGTGAGCGAGCCGTGTGGTCTGTGGTGGTAAATTGGTAAGGTAATCGTAATACTGGTAATACTGTGGTGTGGTAGGTAATTAGGTATTATTGTTTTTATTTTTACTTGCTTTGCTTATTGCTTTATAAAATAAAGTAAATAAATATTTCTAAAATAAAGAGTTTATAATTATTTAAAGAATAAAAAGCTTATCATTGAAAATCAAATCAAATTTAAGAAATAAAAATGATCGAAATTACTTGTAACGACCGCCTTGGAAAGAAGGTAACTTCTACTTTTATTTTTAGTAGACAGTATTGACTTTTCTTTTTTCTTGAACTTTATTTGCTAATATTTAGTTGTTTTTTTAAAGGTTCGAGTTAAATGTAATCCTGATGATACAATTGGTGACTTAAAGAAATTGATTGCAGCACAAACTGGAACAAAAAGTGAAAAAATTGTGTTGAAGAAATGGTATACTATTTACAAAGATCCGATCAGACTAAGTGATTGTAAGTATGATCTCTATTAAATTTAATCCTTTTTGTTCGTACTTCGGGATCGGAAATCTCATAACTTAGTGGCCTTAGCGCATTTAAAATGTAATATGTAAAAATAATAATATGTACACTTCAATATTTTTACATTTATAATATATTTGAAAACTGATATGAATAATAATTAGATAATAATATTTTTGTGAGTCATTCGGTAATGTATGGGGATATTTTTTTAAATTGATGAAAAATCAATCCCTTAATTAAATTTTATCAAAAGTTACAAAATTCCGAAATTATGCTATTTCTACATATTTGTGTAATAAATACACTTTAATTTCTAAATTATAAACAAAATTCTATCAATTATATTTTTAAGATTATCTATCAGTTTAATTAAAAAAAAACATTAATCAATCTCTAAATGACTTGATTAGGTACGATATTTACATATTTGTTTTTATTTTTTCTTTTCAGATGAAATCCATGATGGAATGAATTTGGAACTTTACTATCAATAATTTTCTGTATGATTAAGTTACTTCTAACATTGTTTTTTTTTAAAAAAAATATAATAATGAAATATAAAAAAAAATTAAATTGAAATTAATTTCTTATCTTTTTGGTAAGTTAATTTAAAATTATTTGAATCCCAGTCAAATTTTCTCGAGTAAAAGTTTAGAAAAAGAGTATGTATTTGTACTAGATATATTTCATAATAATAAAAATGTTTAAATTTCTCTTAAGAACATAAGGTTTCGACAAAGTTCTTACATTTTCTTCTGCTGCGTGCAATATTTCTAAGGTTGTGCATACATCTTTGGTTTCTTCTAAGATGGTGCATTTCTAGGTCTACCTATTTTTCAAGCACCTTGTGGGTTCCAGTATAAAGCAGCATGTGCAATTTCATCATGTCTTTCTTAATGTGTGAGATATTTCATAGCTAAACCAAATTTCACTTGCCTTTTTCCTTCTTGGAAGTTTGTGGATTTGTTCCAACTAGTAAATTAAAACAAAAAATTTAAAGAAATGTTCGTTGCTCTAATATCCTGATGTTGCTATTCTAAAAAAAAACGGGAATTATGTACATATTATGTATATTGAAAATATGTAGCTTATAAATAAAACACAATACTTTGGCATTTTTAAGTAGCGTTTTACAAATGTTAAGATTTCTCCGTCATAAATGGTATTAATGTATGTATTTGTATATATGTACATCTCCTAAAAATTTATTCAGGGTGTTTCACGGAGCATTTACCAAACTGAGCTGAGGGATAGATCCCGACGAGAAATAAAAAAAAATTTATATGGCAGAGGGTGCATTCTACATTGAACCCCCGACATTCGCGACCCCGGTATTCGCGGATTCGTTTATTCGCGAATGGATTTTTTTGAACTTCCCTCAATATCTGCGAATTTGTACGCGATTGATTGGTACAAAAGGTCGAAAAAGTGGTTTATTTTGTTGAGTCGGTCGATTCAAATGATAAAAGAGCTTCGATTTTCAAAGCAGAAATGCTAAGTTCAATTGCTCCATGTAATCAAATTTTAAATGAAAAACAAAAAGAGAGAAAACAGCCTAGCTTTTTAAATTTTTTTTCGCCAACAACAACACAAAACAATTAAGCCGTAAAATATGCTTTAAAACCAGCAATTATTTTATTTGTTCCTATTTTTTTTAAAATTTCATATGAATTTTCTTTTTAATGTGATCAGTTTTTTAAATGTTAATTTCATTACTTTTGTTACCTGTTTTATTATTTTTATTTATTTTGTATTTTTTATAAATAAATAATACATTTTTTAAAAAATTTGGAACCTATCTCTTTATTTTGTATTGAGTTTGGGTCCCCACTCCCCACACTCCCCAAATATGCGAGGTTTTTACGGAACGTATCCCTCGCGAATGTCGGAGGTTTAGTGTAAATGGTTTCCGAAATGTTCAAACTGTTCAAAGTCAACATTTTTTTTCTCTAAAAAATACCAGTTCCGTTTTTTCCAATCTATTCCAGGGGGTCGATTATGAACATACTTTATCGTTATTACTTTATCGCTATAAATGGATAAAGAAAAATCGGTATTATGAACCCACTTTATCGTTATGACGTATTAGAAATTCTCTCAAATTCTTTATTTTTTGTGGTGAATTTGAAAATTACGATAAAGCGGTATTATGAAACAACTTTATTGATATTTTTGTATCGTTATTTATACTTTAAAATAACGTGAGTTCAGTAAAGGTCTTTATTGTATAAAGTTGTTATTTTTAGTGAACAAATTGTGAAAAAAATAATGTAAACAATTTAAATAAATTAAATATTGTAAGTATTTATGTTTTTGCTTATTATGAATAATATATAAATCGTTGTAAAAGTCAATTTTTCCTTTTTTCGAGATATTTAATGATTGTCATAATCAGTTACTTTATGATGTTATATGTATATTCGAGTTTCCAGTTGATAAAATCATACATTTATTTTAAAATGTGAATCTTCTATTCTATCATTTTAAAATTTATTAAATGTATTTTATTGTATGTATGTATTAAAAAAAAGTCTTATATGAATTTCAAAATATTTATTATTCTTTTATTTTTTTCATTTTTTACATTTTCATTACACAAAATCATATCACTTAACAATAATAATATATTTTATTTATAATAATTTATAAAACTTATACTTTTTATATTATTTATTTTTCACAATAAATAATTCACTAATCATTCACTAATTTTTTATTGATTTTCTTTTGTTTACACTTTTAAACGTCAAACTATGGATGGTGAGCAAGAAAATAAAGTGTGGTGATCTCTCGCGAAAATTATTTATCGTAGAGAGTTTGTAATATCACTTTATTTTTATCACTTTATCTTTATTTTACTTTATCGTTATTTATAACGAAAGTTCATAATCCGGCCCCAGGTCTCAAGCAATGCAGACTGCAGAGTGCAGAGTGTCAAATGAGAGCAGTGTTGTCACTTTTTGCTGAGACTTCTGCAGTAGAATTGTGTCAAAATTGCAGTAGATTTCATTAAATTGCAGTAGAACCATTTTTTCTCTATTTAAAAATAAAAATCATAAGAAAATACACACACGTAGTGTATGTATCTACATATATCTTTTTAAAAAATCAAAAAAATAATTGAAGTATAATAAAAACATACTTTTTTTATTTTTCAAAAATTTTCCACTCCTCAATATATAAGTAAAATAGTGATGAAATTTTTTGATTTGTGACTTAAATACAGCACAAAATCAGCATTTAAAAGTGCAGTAGAATGGTGTTACTGCGCAGTAGGCACATTTCTCGTTAAAAGTGCAGTAGATCTACTGCGATTGCAGTAAAGTGACAACCCTGAATGAGAGTAAGTTTGAAAGAAAAGCTTCAAACCTTTCCTAAAAGTTGTGTGTAAACTGGTTCGTTATTGCAAAAGTGAAAAATTTTGAAAAAACTTCATATTATGTTCAAGTTCAAGGTTGAATATCTCGAAAATTCGCCCTATAATATTTTTCATTTTGTTGGTTTAAATGGAAGATTATTTTGTTGTTTTTTTTTCTCCTAAAACGAAAGTTGTTTTCTTAGGGTCAAATTTTTCTTTTCACAAATGCGTAAAAAGTCTTATCCTATGTGGTCATATTCAAATGAGTTCTGTTTGAACACTCTAAAAGATTAGCTCTCATTGATTTATCGTTGGACTCCAATGTCTCCAATGAGCCTAAGTTGAGCTCATTGCTTTTTTACTAGTTTTTCTGAAAACAAACTGTACATTGCTGATTTATCTTCTCCAATGGGTTTTTTCTGTCCACTGACATTTATTAGTAATTTAGTATCTATTGAAATAGAACGTGTTTTAACCAAATTCATTGTAGAGAACGTTTTTTCTTTGTGAAAATTAGAGAAGCTCTTTCTGGAGTCCTTTTTTTTAATTATAGAATGATTGATTTTGTCCTATTTATTCGTATTCTTTAGATTCGCTAATGCTGTTTGCAATATTTTTTGAATTCTCTGGCGTAATTTATTCTTTAATTTTTTCAGTTTTACTTTTTGATCATAGATTCATAGTTCGGCCTGTAGTACCATATTTGACAGCAGTATCTTCACTTGTTTATGGGACACATCTTGTACCTTGTGAAATTTTAAAACTCTTTTCAAGTACCTATGTAACGAGTCCTAATGTTATTATACTTTAGAACCAATTCTAGCAAAAATTATTATGATCTTGCCATTGCATTGTTTTGTTTTCTTTATCATTATTGATAATTTTAAAAATGTCTCCCCCAGAATTTGTTAAGCCAATTGAAGTCTTAAGCTATCTGATATTTTTAAGTAAACAAATTCTATTTGTAAAAATATAATAATTTTATCTTTACTAAGAAAAAAAAATTATATCATATAAATTTTTATTTTAATACTTTTCTCTAGATTAAAATTACACTAATAGAAAAGCAAAAAATTCAAAGAAAAATAATAATTCAAATCAAATTACAAATCATAATATATAAAATGTAATTTTTGTTGCATTTGATGCTTGAAAGCACTTCTTTATATATGTACATATTTTGAAAAGAATATATTATCATTTGAAAAATAATTTACATATGATAGATAGTAAAGAAAAAAATCTATATACATATTGTATAAAATAATATGTGAAAATAATATTCAAATAATATAATTTCATTTTTTTTTCTTAGTCTTGGAAAAGATATTATTACCTACAAGAAAACTGTACAAAATGTAAAACATCAAAGAAAACATATACCTATATGCTAGTTTTATTTATAGAAAGAAAAAAAAAAAAAAGTAAATTATTCAATAAAAAATGATACATTTTATACTAAAAGGATATGTTATGTGTGAGTATAAATAAGTGAAAGGGATAATATTTATATCAATAGAGGATTTTAAAGATTAATATTTTTCTTTTTTCATTTATTGAAATATTTGAATATGTTCAATGGATATTTTCAAAGATCTTCATTTAGAATTTTTTACAAATTTTTTGATTTAAATCAATCATCAAGAATCTATCGAAAATCATCTTGAAAATGTTTTATAACTTTTGTTTACAAAATTATCTAATGTTGTCGATAAAAATAATAAATGGATAACACAATTTTTGATGGTAAAATTTTAGATAAATCGCACTGTATTCTGTTTTCAAACAATTAGTAGAAAAAACAAAATGAATAAAAATTATATAAGAAATTTTTTAATTATATTCAAAAATTACTTTTGTAAATATTTTTTACAATTAACGGTTTCTTCTTAAAACACAAAAAACGTATCATTTATTAAAAGAAATCTATATTTTTTGTTTATTAAGAAGTGAACTGTAAAAGAAATAATACCTATGTATGTATAAAAATACTTTAGAGTATAAGATATAATTATATGTACATATGTATGTATGTAAAATAATAACCTTTTGTCATTTAATTTTTTATTTGTAGGTATATACATACATACATATGTATATATTCATGATGTATGAATTGAAACGAATGAAAAATTCATAATATTAAGTGAAGTTGAAAATATTTGAATGATAAAAAAAAATATTCGCCTACACATTATATATACTCGTACATATATAGTACCTATATAAAAGTAGTAGGGTACAATGATACACATTATATATCTAATAAAATTTATAATATAAATGTTAGATATTCAATTCCCAACCCATGAATAATGATTAGCTTAGAGATTTGCAAATCTAGTATTTGTCACATAATGCATTAAATTTGAACAAATTTTAGCGGAATTTTCCTTTTTTTTTTGCTTTTATAAAAAAAAATTATTTTTTTATGATGTTTTTTACACCATCGAAATTTCGTAATAAAAAAAAATTGTATTATAATAAATATAAAACGGTAAAAGCAGATAATGACAAAAAAATATATTATTTTTTAATCGTTTGATAAAAAATAAAAAAATTAACACCTACTCATTTATTTTATTACATTTTATTTAAAATATACAGGGTGTTGACACGAGTTGCTTTGTATTATCATTTTTTTTTTTCAAAAATATATGATAAACATAAACCATATTTGATTTAATACCTGACGGGTGTTTTTTTTTTTAAATTTGCAATATTATGATAATATTTTAATAAATAATAAATTACAAAAAATTCATTTAATGAGAGTGCTCCGAATTGTGTGCTTTCAGATATTTAGATTAGAGTTTTGTTATATATTATTTGTTATTCTTACGGTCATATTCAACATCAAGTCATAACTTTATGATCGTCATAAGTCTATTCACCATACTATTTTATTACTGTCATAGTTAATCAAGTTATGACTAGTTTATGCCCCTCATAATGTTACTACGAACTTATTACCTGTTGGTGAATATGGCTGTTAATATCCATTTACATACTTTCAAAAATCTGTATAGACGTTTTAGTAGAAAAACAATATTATGCTGTTGTGATTTTTGCTATCGAAATATTTTTTTGAACTGATTGTAATCTATTGTATTAAGCTTTTCTCTTTAAAATCTTAACTGCTATTAAAAAAATGAAGTTCCGCTTAGAACAAAAATTTAAGTAAGTAAAAGTTCGTTTACTACTGAAGCTAAAAATATTTTTACATAGGACTCAAAAAATGGCATGTAGTATAATTATACTTTTGAATTTTTGTCATCAACACTAATAAACACTACATATTTTCAATAATCCTTGGTCACATTTTACAGAAGTAAATATGAAAGTTTTGAAACAGGTCTGATAACTTTCCTCTAATAACTTTCTTATCAGGAGGCCCAATAAAAATTTCTTAAGTGTTATTTAATAATTAAACTATATTCTATTAATGCCTACAAAAAAACAAATCATTCTACAGTTCACAGTTTTCAGAAACATTGAAATTTCATACGCCCATGTCCACTGCGTACCACCAAATTTTTCCAAATTTCAAGTATACCTTTTGGTTTAACCCTAACGAATCCCTTTCTTAATAGTTTCATTATTCAATAAATATCAAACACTATTACGAAAAATTAAAAAAAAAACTTTTTCACAAAAATAGTCACAGTTTAAACTTTAAAGTTCGTACGATGTTTTGTGAATTACTAAGAGAACCGCTAAAATATATATACCTAGACCTGCTACAAAAATTCTTATTTTTCGTAATAGTGTTTGAAATTTATTGAATAATAAAACTATTATGAAAAAGATTCTTAGACTAAATAGTATATATGTATGTATGTATTATACTTGAAATTTGAAAAAATTTTGTTGATAACGCAAGAGACATGAGCATATTAAAATATGAATAGATGACCAAGGAACATTGGAAATACTATGTAGTGTTTATTGTTATCTGATCTGTAATCTGAAATTTTAATTATTTCTCATTAAAAGTCCGTTTAAGATTTGGATTGTTTTTCCTCCAACTATTTTTTCTAGATTTTAAGAAATGGATCGGCGTAATTGAAAAAAAAAATAACTTAGAGAGAATAAATTGATGTAATATGATGGATGTAGTGCCATTTAAAAAAAAAATATCTATTATGAGTTTCGAAAAAGGAAAAATATTTTCAATCGATTTTAGCCTTTAGATTTCATACAAGTTATTTATCAGCACCGAATCAAATCAAGGCAAATGTTTAATTATTATTTATAGGATTTTATTTTTATTGTTTTGTAAAAATATTTTAAAAATAAATTCTAAATTTTATTCTCAAAACATGACTTTTGTTTTTTTTAATATCTTGATTTAGTTTGATTTATGAGCGTGTAATGAAACTCATGTTGCGTTTAACGAATAAACGAAAAAAATAGAAAGAAACAAAATCAAATCAAGTATATATTATACTCACTCCTAAACTTAATTTTGTTGTTGTTTTCCTTAAGAATAAATTTCTAATTGTTAAAGCCTTTATGAATTTAGGCAATTAAATAATATTTATTATGCATAAATATGAAAGAATACAATTCTATTAAACCTATATAAACAACAATAAAAAAACAAAAAAATCTATAATATAAGAACGTGTAAAAAATTTTGAAAAAAAAATATTCGTTCTACTTTTGTTTCTTTCACTACTTTCACCATTTTATCGTTTTTTACCATCAAAAGTCTTTGAAGGACAATTTTTTTCTAAATTGAAATAAAATATTCTATAGTAGGTACAATGTACACGTACATACATCCAATCCATAGATATATATATTTATATATATGTATGTATATATAAATTTATAAACACAAAATAAAATGAAATAAAGAAGAAAGTATAATAATATACGAATAAAAAGAAAAAGATTGGTCTCATTTAAAGGCAATTAGCAGTTACCAAAATTTTCATCAACTGTTTATAATAAATCATGAATAAAAATTTTTTTTTTCTATGAAAAATAAAAAAAAAATACATATTTGTACGTTTATGTGTGTATTTTTTGGTCATCATTCAAATTTGTGTGTAGTATTACAGATATTTGTAGTTGTACTTTTTTCTTTGTTTCTTGAATTATTTTCCTACTTAAAATTATATTTGCATGTCTTATGATTATGGTAAAAGTTTGTGTGTAAGACATTTAAGATATATAATTTCGATTTCGTCAAGCAGGCAATCAATTAGATTGTGGTCTGACTAACGAATAAATTAAATATAAAAGAATATAAATAAATAAATTATACAGGATGTTATTATGAATTTCAACATTGAACATGAAAAATATAAATTACGTAAAGAAAAGGAGTAACAAGCAAGGTAAGAGCACATCATATGTCCACAATTAGAAAACAAAAAAACAAAATACATCGAAGTGTTAAATTAAAATTTCTATACATCTGTGACTTCTTTTTAAGTGTAATCTTTTTTTTTGAAATCCTTCATTTTTCATGGTGGATTTTCTTTGACTTTTCAGTGGCTTTTCTCTAAGTGAATTTTCTAAACGTAAACGAAATGCCAATCATTTACAAATAGTTCTCCTTTCAGATTCAGTATATGATCATTTCGTCCTCTTCCTTTGTTTCCTTTTTTTAGTCTTGAATGCCTAACAAGTCTCAAAACTAATCTTAAAGTACCTTTACACTAGCCCTCGCGAAGGAGGGCACGTTTAACTCTGTATGGGGACCGGAACCAACAATAGGTATCAACTGCGCCTTGATCAGTGGATGGATCACCAAACACATGGAGAAAATCCATGCGGAAAGATGGTCTGCCCTACTTGGTTGCAGTGGTACGAAATGCTTTGTGAAAAAGCCTGAGGAAAGAACGGCTAGATTTCTTCTAAACCTTAGTAGAAAAGACTGTTGGGCTCTCGTTGGGCTCATTACAGGGCACAACACGTGTAACCACCATCTGGCGGTCATGAAAGTGGTCAGGGACCCAACGTGTGGGGCCTGCCAGGAGGAGGCCGAAACAACAGAGCACTATCTCTGCTGTTGCCCGGCCTTCTCTAGGATAAGGCTTCATACATGGAACTCTGATGTAATGAGAATGGAAGACATCTGTTCTCAACCCCTAGACAAAGTCCTCTCGTTTGTTAAGAAAACGAGGAGATTTTACTAGAGACGGGGCGCTGAGTACAATGGACTCTCCTGTCTGAGTGCTCGTGGATGCCTTATCCGCATCCCCCCCACCCACACAACAACAACAACAACCTTTACACTAACTACTTGATTTGTCATATCACTTTACATACTATATTATGACACTGGTAATAGTATGACAGCGTTTACACTGATGATGATTTTGTTGAGAAACTTTGTCATACCACTTTACACTCGACATATCATGAAATTAGATTTTTTCCTATTTTCGTATGGCATTTGATTTGACTTCGTAATATTTGAATTTTTTTATTTCAGTGAATTATCAGCATTATGAAAAGTCGTATAACAATACATATGTAAAATACCATATACATAAAGTGATATGACAAATCAAGTAGTGTAAAGGTACTTTTATCGTCTATGGATCCCAATATGTATACGTATGTTATTGTTGTTTGTTTTCTACAAAATTCTAGATGTACCTTTAAATTATCCTTTCAAAGACTCTTTTCCTAATTATTTCCACTGTATTAATATCTCAAATTTTGTGCGCGAAATTTTCCAGTTTTCCTCAAGACCTAACTGTTCTTTAATATCGATCGTACTGATTATATTTAACTGTTGTTATGTTATACACCTTGTCAGACCACATAGAATATGTATTTACATACAAAAAATAATTTCAAAACACCCTGTTCTATATTAGTCTTTATAATAATATCTCAAACTTAAGGTAAATTGAAAAAGAAAAAAAAACGAAGAAATGGTTAAAAAACAATGAAAATTAACAACAAAAGTAATAAAAACATTTTTTTTAATCATATAATATTATTAAGTGTGACCCCTATTTACAAAATTGTACATTATATACATATACAGTTGTGTATATGATACATACACACATTTATATATCCATATAATATATGTATATACCTATGTAAATTATAAAAGAATATAATTCATATTTTTATTTAACGTTAGTTATCATGAACAGTTTATGAAAAACATAACAAAATGCGAATAATAATAATTGAGATCGCGTGTTAATGACGTTGTTCGGTGGTCAGTTAACCACATAACTATGGTAACTATTTTAAAGAAAAAGAATAAGTATGTAGTATCTCAGAAGTTATAAAGGTATTACATTTTTGAAGTACATATTAATAAACAGTGTTTATGCGATGATAGTTGTGGTAATACAAGAATAACTGCAAGAATTAAATTATGTTCACGATACATACAATTTCTTTTTCTTTGTTTTTCTCTCTATTTTTTTTCTAGATAAAAAGCAAATTTAGTAAAAAACAAAAAAAGAAGAAATAAAAAGAGTAATGTAGGAAAAAAAATTATTTAATGTTTGTATTTTTCTTGAAACATATAAAAAAAAACAAATGTAAGTTATAATATAATAATCGATTTGATTGTGAGAAATGTAATTATGGTTGGAGTGTAAAATTTACTTGTTTTCATAATTCTCATCTAATATGATATACATATGTATATATATATATATATATATATATATAGGTATATGTATGTATCTACAATTTTTTTTTTAAAATTAAATTTATGGTATGGTAATTTTTACCTTTTTATTTTCTTTTACTACATATTTTAAAGAAAAAGTAAAATGTCTTTATATATTATGTGAGTATTCAAATTATGCCATTTATACCTGATTGTGACATCTTAATGAAATGATGTTTAAGATGTTGAAATTTTTTTCTTTTAATAATATAAACTTATTGGTAAACGAAGCAGGATCTATTTTCTTTTGTCTATTTTGAAAATTATTTGTCCACACACTTATACTTTTCTCCCTTCCAGAAAAGAGCTGATGTCTCAATGACTCAGTACAACTGGTACAAATTATAAAAACAATTTACGTCAATGGCTCTTGTACATAATACTTATGTATGTTTGTTTTTGGTTATAATGATTGATTACATATCTCCTTGCCACTACAGCTCATTGAGCCTTGACCCCATAACAAAGATGTCTCTCCACTTCTGTCAATCCAACTTTGTCGGCATTCAGCTATTAATCTTTAACTCTTTTACATATATTTTTCACTGTACTCCTTCCATCTCAGCTTTGGATCACAAGACGAATTTCTGTTCCAGCAGGTGATCAAAAAGAACGTGCTTTAAAAGTCAACAATTTTTCTTTTGTTCTATTTTCCTTCAAACTTTGAGTTTTGCCGTATTTTGAAAGAAAAAAAGATAGGTACTTTAGGAGATCCTTTTTTCACATATTATAAATAATTCACAATAAACTATGTTCAAACATTTTATTTTTTAAATTTTCCAACACATGGTCTAAGGTTAAAAAACAAAAAAATAAAATAAAAATTTAAGAAATTTATTCCAATATTATTTCTTCCACTTTACGTGCTAACAAATATTAAAATTAGTTTAACATTGTAGCATAAAATAATTATGATACAGTTTAATTTTATCATGTGTAGAATCGCATACAAATACATATAACGTTCATATGTATGTATGTATGTATGTACATGTTCTTATAGATCCTATCATAAAATTAACATTCAATTGTTTCGTGAAGCTTTTAAAATGGCTACATACTCGAACAATATTAAAAATATAAAACATAGACAAAGTCGATATTATTAATATATAAAATATTCAAATTGTTTTTGAAATTAACGAAATTTTTGTTCAATTTATTTAAAAAAATAAACTTTGAAAACAGTTTATGCAAAAAGGAACAAACTAGGAAGTGGTAGGTAACTTCTATGTTAGTAAAATAAAATTTGCCTTAAGCAGTATTTTTTATTGCATATGAACAGAGCTCATATGCATATAAATTATAATATTTTATGGTAGGGTTATATGAGCTTAACTTCCTTTGTTCGTTTATTTTCGTAATTATAAGGCGATTTTGTTTTATTATCATAACATTTTAAGGAAAGTCAATTAAGACCCTTTATTATATCTACAGTACATTATGTATGTATACAATGTACATATATGGTATGTGTAGGTAGTGTGAGAATAAAATTTGTATTTTTAAAATTGCACTATGAAAATTATAATTATGTTGTGACCACTTTAAATTTTTTTATATTTTTCTTATTAAACGTTATCTATTTTTTATTGTGTTGGTTGTTCAGGGTGTATTGTATTTTAAGATGTATGAATAATAAAAACTGTAAAAGTGTACAAAAATTTTCAATAAAAAGAAGTGTTTAAAATTTATTTACAAAAGGTCTTTGTTATTATAAGCTCTACAATGAGAAAAAATACTAATAGGAATTGAAGAAAATTTAGTAAAGTTTCTAGCGAAGTTTATATGTTGTATGATGAGCTTGTCATCTCCCTTATTTTTTGCGAATACACACATTAAATTACCAAATAGTAAACTACTACAAAGGTAATGAATAATCTATAATCATTGACTACTAATCGGCAAGATTTTTTCTGCGTAACCGACGTAAGCGGCAATCATGAACCTATGGAACTCTCAAATAAAAACTATTCAAACTTTTGGTAGAACTTGAAGCTATATAATTCAAACTTTTTACTTAAAATTAATAGACTTACCACTCTTTTTTATAAAAATAAATTTAGACGTAGGCAGTTAGGTTTAAATAATTTCCACTTGATAACACCTACATCACGTCAGCATTTCCCAATAGAAGATTTTCCATTTTTTCTCACAAGTTCCTTCTTAACTTTTTGCCGACAAGCCATTATCATAGATTAGATCTAGTCTATGCCATTAGCGCTCTTTTTAAAAATTTTTAACATTGTGTTTTTTTCAAAACACCCTCAATAGACTTGTCATCTGTAGACGTTTCAAATATGACTTTCCAGATCAAAATTTTGAATTACTTAATTCTTGAATAAGAAAAAAATTATCGAAAGCCAACTGTTTTACTTAATAATTCTATTTTTTTTGCGACAGTTAAGAAGTTACGGTTACTGAATGATTTCTATTATTATTGATATCCTTTTGTGAATCTGGAAAATTTGCAATAATTTTGAATTCAATTCACAAAAGCTCGCTTAGAAATAATTCTTCGTAGAAAAATGACATTTTTTTTTAAATTGTAAGGACTTTAAAATAAATAAAAATTGAAGAATTACATTTTAGGGTATGCTCTATAGTGATTCTGGAGAAGTTCAGGAGATATTTCGTAGAGTTAGAGATAGGAAATCTTTGTTAGCATGAAAGTCCGAATCTCATTAAGCTAAACTTTTGTTGTGGGATTCCTTGTTGATTTCGTTCAAAGTTTCGTGTTTTACATAAATAGACACGCACAATTTTCAGATGGTTTTGTTCTCAAAATATGTATCATGTTTTGTGAGTGATATTTTTGTCTTGTTTTGTAAATTTTTCAAAATACCGGGAAAATTAATATCTCGTGATAGACAAGTATTAAAAAACAATGAAATATGTAGTTAACAATTAAAATACAAAAAAAAAAAAAAATGCATAAATGAATTAACGGACCCTACATATTGAATATTATGAACATTTCAGTGCATATGGACAGTTATTAACACTTCTTCGAAATTATTATTTCATGTATAATTGAAAAAATATATATTATACACATATACCTATAGCTATAAATAAATTATTGTGCAACTATAACACAAAACTAAAACAAAAAAAAAAAAAGTAAATAAATACATATAATTGCTTTTATTTACAGTTTGTTTTTTATGTATTTTTTTTTAATTTTTGTTGTTGAATAAATCGAAAATTTTACGTGCAATTTAATTGCAATTTAGTTTGTCATATGCATTTTTATTTAAAATATTGTACTATATGATATTAAATATGCGTGTGTATATATTTGTATGTGTACATAATATAATATGGTAGATTTGTATCAAAATTAATTATACACTGCAATGAACTGTTTGAATAAAAAGAAAATAAATAAAGTACACATATAAGATTTTATGATAAAAAAATGTTATTATGAAATATATATAGTGACTCGTAGAGTAAACGAAAAATAATTGCCTTATATTTCCACTTTAGTAAAAGGAAAAAAAAAAATGAAAAAGAAAACACTTAATTTTAAATAACACTTTTAACTGTTCTTGAATAATTTTTATAGTTTCATTTCGTGCGAGAAAAATTCTAAAAAAGGAAAAAAAATGAAATTATTATTCTGAAAAATGAATAATATATAGTTTAACCAGTTTAACACATTGAATGCGTTTGTTAACGCAAGTAATTATGGAAAATGGTAATTTTTTATAAATTTTTTATTTTAGAAATTTTTTAATAAACAGAACAAGGATATGAGAACATTTCTTTTTTTTTGTTTTTGTTTTTTTATTGATCGAATAAATTATAATTAGCGTATGGTATGTAGAAGTTTCAGGGAGACTTAGTGTAGAATTTTTTTTTTACTTTTTTTTTTTTGTTTTATTGAAAGGAATCAGGTTGAAGGGGTATTCTTTCAACTGTTTTATATATCAAAACAACACAAAACTGGAATTTGGGATATATAAAGAAGAAGGAAACAGATATCTATAAAAACTGTACTTGGATTGTCGTATATTAATCAAATCAAGGAGAATATGAGTGCTGTAGAGAAAGTAATAATGGAAAGAAATAGCTGTGCCTAATGATTTTTGAAATTTTATTGCAGTACTTACATACATACATATATCGGTATATGCATCTTTAGATTAGATTTAACATGATGTTTGTGAGAAAAAAAATGTTTGTCCTTCACTCTGCCCGTATATACGTACATATACAGATGTTGGAAATCAAAATTTTGTTTTGTACAGTGACACAGGACGTTTTATTTAAATATATCTAGTAATTTTCAAATCCAAATGTATTTAATTATGTTTTTTTTTTTTTAATGAAATAACATAGTTTTTGAAATAAATTATGTGTCATAATTTAAAAAAATAATCTTATATTAAAAGCAATGAAAATTGAAAATTTTAAATCTGAACATATTGTCTTTATAAGTCATAATTTTATTTTTCACCCACGATTTTTCAAAAAAATGCTCATATTATAAGTTTCTAAATGAAATTGTTCCAAAATAGTTGAAAAATGATATGCGCGTGCGAGATATCTACATACTCTGTATGTGTTTTAAAATTTGAAAAAAAAATGTATTCTACAGCTAACAATAAATAATTATTTGATGCATGCTGTGATTTTATTAATTCATTTAATTTAATATTAATTCAGTATAAAAAAAATCTTTTATATACAAATTTTCAATAGAAAAAAAAATTCATATGTAGGTACACTCCATAAGATATTTGATATCTTTATTTTGATTTGTAAATGTTTTTTTGTTCTCTTACCTTTTAATATACGTATATAGAGCTATACATCGATATCCACTTTATGGAAAGTTGAAAAAAAAATATATGTATATACATATTTATATGTAATACTTACATATGTATTTATATGTATATAAAATCTATTAAAGAAGATGAAAAGAAGCGTTTATGTCTCAATAATTTTTTCTGAATTACCCTATACTACATACAATAAAAATAAATTTTAAATTAGTATTCTTTTAATATTTTATTATTTTATACATATGTATGCTCGTAAAATATAGATACAAAAAAAAATAATAATAATAAAGAAAATAAAATAAAAATTTAAATCAAACATTTACTTAAATTCTTTTTAGATTACTCAATTATGTCAAAATTTTGAAAAGAGAAAATTTGATTATAGAAAATATGTTGTGTGTATCTTTTACAATGTACACACCTTAAAATTGATGATTATGATTATTATCACATGTTATCACTATCGGAAAAAGATCATTAAAAACAAGGTATACAGCGTCATATATATATAAGTACCTACATATTTTAGAACACAATGAAAATAGAAAAAATGAATATTAATATATACTGTCGTAAATTTCAAAGCAACTCTGTCTACGATCTAAAAATTGGACTAATGTATAATATGTAGGGGAAAATACCCAGTAATGGGCCCTCCGCCAGTAATGGGCCTTTTGCTTTAATTTATTCTATAACTAAGTTATTTTAATAAAAATACATGTGAATATTTACTATATATTTAGAAAAAATGGTTATCCTTGCAATGTGTGGGTGGATAATCATTAAAATTTCTTATTTTAAATATAAATCTAATAAATGTAAAGTGCTACCAAAAATAGCATTTTTCTTAACGTTTTTGTTAAGGAGATGAATTATTATTTTCTTTATATTTTACTAAAAAAAGCGATAAATAGCTAATTTTTTTGAAATTACATTTTAAACTAGTTAAAATTTAATTTCTAGTACTTTTATAACACTTTTATTTATAAAATATATAATTTTTGGCACGGCCCATTACTGGCTCTAATATTGTATATGAAATTCAGTAACGAGCATAGGGCCTATTACTAGCTACAATTCAAAAAAACCAAAGTACCAGTAATGGGCCCTTAAAGAAAAAAGCAATAATTCAATTTGTTGTGTATTTAAATACTCTCCTACCTATATTTTAATATAAATGTAACATTTTTAAACAAAAATAATTAAAATTTTTGGTTTATTTTGCAACCTATTTAAATATTTCAATTCTCTAAAATTACACGTACCTACCAAACAAAATATTTTAAAATATTTAAAAAATGGCAAAAAAAATGGAGAAAAAAAGAAGAAAATAAAGAAAATGAAAACTTTTTAGATAAATAGTTATATCAGTTACATAATAGTAAATACAAGTAAATAACATATATTTTTTTTTACATTTAATATTCATAATAGTATATACTTATGTATAAAAGCAATTAAAAATATTTTTTATATTAAAATTTAAGAAAAAATCCTTCTAATTCAGTTCAAAATAAAGGGCCCATTACTGGCTCCTCTCAGGGGCTCATTACTGGCGACAGGGGGGCCCATTACTGGTCCTCACGAATTTTGAGTTATTTTATTAATTTTAATAATTTTATTGAAATAAAAACATATTTTTTGCGTTAAATTGCAAATCTAGACCCTTCATAAAGTTTATTTTGCTCTTGGTTGGAATTATTAATCAAATACCTTAACCGTGGTATACGGAAAAAGTCAAAAATTTTCCTTAAGGGGGCCCATTACTGGGTATTCTCCCCTATATGTCTTTTAGATGAACTCGTTCGATTTTTCTACTTTTTAATGGAATTAGAATATTCGTAGTCTACAGAATTTCCTAAATTGTAGTTTGTATTCAATAGTAACATAAAAATTGTTATTGTAGAGCTTTTGTTTTTATTGTTGAAAAATTTGTCGATAATCCATATGTACTGTATTATTAAAATAAGTATTCTTCTTCAGCCTCGGAGCTTCGTACTTTTGTAGATTTTTAAAAATATCCCATGTCTTGTACGTATCATACATATAGAGTAAGTTCGGGTAATGTGGTATAGGCGGGTAATGTGGTATATCTGCATATCTCCTCCGTTTAATTGTCTACGTCAGCTGTAGAATTATCGTTAGTTGGTGATTCAGAAAAATAACTTATAACCTTCTGTGACATGTTCATTTTATGATTTGGGCTCACGAAAACTGCATTTCTAAGAAACAATGTATTTTCATATGCTAATCTTTCCAAAGTTTTTAGTTTAGCATAATTTTTGGTTATTTTATAGGTTAAAAAGATTGTAATGCTCTACCACATCATCCACCGGGTGTGTACCACATTAGCCGCAATGTTTCAAGATCGTAGTTTTTTACCTTTCGTGGTATTTTCATTGATAATTTTATTATAAATAACGATACTGTTTTCTTTCAAAATTAAATGATAAATAAACAAAACATCGCATACCTATGCAAAATATTGAACATTTCAGCGTTTTTGTTTGCGAAATATCTTAAAAAATAAAAATGGTATTCGTGACATTACCCGAACTTACTCTACATCCTTAAATTACATTGTATCTACTTTTAGTATATGCATTTAGAACTTACTTAAAACATTAAAAAAAACTTAAAATAAGAACATTTTTAGATTTGAACAGAGAATTTTTTTTTTTAGTTTGTTACTTTGTAGAGCAATTTCATAGTTTATCGTTCATTTTCGAGAACTTGTTGTAGTTGCACACTTTTAAAGTCGATCCACACTATTATCGTCACACATACATACGAGATGGTTAACAATTATATAGTATAGTCAACAACAACAACAAAATCTTATGTAAGTCTGTGATATCGCGTACACATTTATTATTGTAAAATTCTTGATTTTTCACAAAGATTTATTTTAAAAGTGTCAAAAATTCAATAAATAAGTTGATTAAAATGGATTACTGTGACAAAGATTTACTCTTGAGCGCTTCAGCTATATGTTACTTATATCAATTGCTCTTAAAAAAAGAAAAAAAAATATTAAAGCGAAAGCGCATTTGGAGCCATAAGTGGCTTTTACGGAAAAATACTGAAGGAAGAGGAGCAGCAGCATTTCTTTTTAAAGAATTAAGACTTTAAAGCCTTTTTTTTCAAAAATTATTGAAGAATGTCGTTTGAGCTCTTCAACACTTTATTATAAAAAATTGGACCGAAAATCAAACATTAAAACACTCATTTAACCTCATTTTTATTCCTCTCTTAAGATTGAATCATAATTCATACCAAAATTACTTTCGAGCGATAATGGTTTGACTTGTTAAAGAACTCATATGAGTACTCATTAACGTAATTTGTGTGAGTATACATTATAAAAGTTACTTATTAGCGCGAACTCATTAACCATATTGTATATGTGTGACGATAATAGTGTAGATCGACTTTTAAATAACAAGTTCACGAAATCAATTGGCAAAAATTTAACCCACAAATTTAGATCCATTTATTTATATCAAGGATTATTGACAAAAATTTGAAAAACTTAAAAAATTGAAAGAAAACTAAACCCATCCAATTGTTTGTGTAGGTAGGGTCTAAAAGAGGTACAAAAGTTAAACAATATGTGGAAAGTGGAAAATTAAATTAGGATGTGAAAATAAAAATTGAAATGAAAAAAAGAATGTTACGGAATTTTGCAAGTGAGCAGAGTTTATCTTCGACTAAGTATATAAAGTTTATTGTACCACAAGCTCTTCATTTTAAATTTAAGATAAACAACTTCTAACATGAAAAGTCTATTTGCACAGCCAAACTTCAAACAAAAGGATTTATTTTAATTCCTTTTTGTTCGTTTCATATTTTAAGAACTTCCGAAAAACTTTAAAAACTCGAAAAAGTAACAAGATTCTTTTCCTCCTTCATGTTTTCACGCCTAGCCATATTATTAAAAAAAAATCCTTGAAGATTTATTTTCTCCCCATACAAGTTTTTATCACAGATAATCTATTACATATTATACCGTTAATTTATCTTATATGCTTTTATTGTTTTTAACAAATTATATATGTGTACGTCATATCTGTTTTTTTTTTTATCGACAAATTGCATGCTTATTTTCATATAAACACTGAATGCAAATGTGTATTAATACCTGTCGTATGTTATTTGTTATCCTAATGACCACTTTAAATGAATGAAATCTTTTAATTTGGTCATATCTTGATCGTTTTTTGTCACAGGGTGTAAGTAGAAAATTTGATGAAATTTTAGTAAAATGTAATTTAATTCTGATATTTCGGAGAGAAATTATTATAAAATAATGATTGCTTCTACGGAAGTCTAAGATGTTTTTTTTTATTTTTCTAGGGATAAATGATTTTTGACAAAATTTATAATATTATTTAAAAAATCATTTTTGGCTTCTATAGCTTCAGCAAATTGAAAAAAGTAGTGTATGTATGTCTCGACATTATTTTTTTGCCTTTGACAATTTGTGCTGCTGTTCATAAGAATTATTATAAAATAGATACCAACACAGATGTATGTAAAATGATTTTTGTTGGGACATCATAAAGTACATTTGGCGAACAAATTTTCACAAGAATTTGTTATTAAAAAACAAACAAAAAATTCCTATAAAATTTTCTTTTTGGTTAAAAGACAAAAAAATATTTGAACACCTTGTACAATCTACAATTTAAAATTATGTTTAAAACCATTAGATTTTTAAGACGATGATGCAAGTTATTTTATTGTACATACATACATAATGTACATACATATATGTATAGGTATACATATGTATGAATGAAGTTTTCTCATAATAAAGGGAAAATGTATGAAAATATCTATAAAGTTTATCGGTTTTTAGTTTAAAATACCTTTAAATTCACTTTTTTTCTTTCGTTTTTGTTGTTTTAAATCAAGCGCCACACACTTTAATATCACATACATATGTATAGCAGATGTGTTTACGAAGTATTAAACACATATAGCACACACGTTCTGATATTTAGTGAAGAAAAAAAAATTAATGAGAAAGAATGCTTGTAAAGGACTTTGTATACACATATTTAAATTGATTTTTGGTCGTTTTTTGTTGTTGTTTTTTCGGTTCTTATCTTTAAGGCTGACATAAATAAGATGAAAACAGAAAAAGTTTTAAAATTACCTTTTTTTTTTTCTTAAATTCTTTTATCAAAATTTGTTTTATTTTAGTTCTTGTTTTTTTTTTAAATTTTATTTCTAAAATACTAATTTTTTTTTTCATTATTGTTGTTGTTGCTGTTGTATTGTGAGTTTTAAGTAAGTGTGAATGAAAACTTGCCGTAAAAGAAGTGTCAAAACATTTTGTTCAACTAAATGGCTATAAATTAAACATCAAATCGACCTTTTTCTCATTTTATAATTGCTGTGAGTTTTTAAAATGCTTTTCAAGCTTAAGATAAATTTCTCAAGGTTTTATAGATAAATATTGTAATGCAATAAATTTATAAAAGGTTTAATATGTAAAAAAATTTAAAAGAGAAAAAAAAAGGAAAAGAATTATGTATATATACGTATATTTTATTAAATATTCTGTTTTTTTTATTGAATTTTTATTTTATTAAATAAATATTAAAATTTAAATTATGTTATGTTTTAATCATAAGTAGGTGAATAAATTTCCAGAAATTAATAAAATGTTTAAGGCATTTTGTCGTTGTATAGAGTTTAAAAAAAAAAAAGTAAATGTTGAAATCATAAGAATGTGATTTATCTATGTGTGTTATCACCTTGATATGTTGGGCTTGGTATACATATGAACATAATTATGTAATTTTTGTTTTTAAATTAGGTATGATCTACAATTACCTACAATGCAGAAATATTCCTTTCCTGTTATTTTAATAAGTTCAATGCAGAAAGAGGATGGTCATGAGAAAGAAGATAGAAAGTGTTTGACAGATGTTTCTGTAGAATCTAAGACAAGGGACTACGTACAACGTACAATGGAAAGATGTTACACATTTCAGAGTTAAATTTGCACTGAAGAAGTTGTCTCAAATAAAATTCAGACATTTTTTTTTACTGAGATATTTTGTATTTCTGTGGAATACATACATTTTCTAAAAAGAATAATAAAATGCATAAATTTATTAATCAATAATTTTAACACTTCATATTATAATTTTATTGTACTTCTTGTACTTTGTATATCCCTTGAAAAAGTGCAATGAAATCCATATAGAGGCATTTTTCATTTAGGATGGTTAAAATTTTCTTGATATTGCTATTATTTCTTTGTATGATTCCGAGACTCAGAGATCTTCATCATTCTTAACTCAATGTTGTAAAAGTGAAAATATGTAACGGCAGAAACAAAAACTATATGAATATGGTGAAAATAGGTATATGTATGTGCAGTTGATGAACGAACACCTTGAATGCTCATGTACCGTATTTATTATATGCGTATTTCAAAAAATTTTTGAAAATTTATAAATTTAAATTAATTTAATTAAATTTAAAAAAAAAAAATTACATTTTATAATTATTTATGATTTTAAGCGATTTGTACAATTTTTTGTTGTTGTTTTAGTTTTTTAACATTTAATTTTTCTCATAAAATGATGTACAGAAAAAAAAAATTGCATTATTTCTTTAAGCAGATGCACTTTTTGTGTTTTGACTAAAAGAAAATGAATTTAATATTATGTAGGTACCTATATATGTAATTAAAGTCCTCTATATGTATAATATTTTATTTTATTTTTCATTTTTATTTATTTATTATATATATTTTTTTAAACTTTACTAAATTGTGTAGTATCATTCTACTGCGATGGCTATTTTCATTGAAATATTACTGAACATCATTTTATTTTAAAGCCATAATTAATTCAACTGAAAAAGTTAAAAAGTGAAGAAGAAGAGAAAAAAAAAAAAAAAAGAATAAAAAATTGATATTTTTAAAAATATAGACTTTTTTGTATCACCTTTTTTTTTCATATGCATACATATGTATATGTATGTTTATGAATATAAAAAGTGTGGGTATATATTATATTCATATAAATATTTGTGATACATTTATAATATTGAAATATATTTTATTTTATATAAATATATTTTTATGTTTATGGTATATATAAATACATACTAGAATTAAATAATATGTATGTATATATAGTTGAGAGAGTACCTATATAGAATGCTTGCAATGTACATATTTATGTAAATGTATTTGAAATTTATGCGAAAGGTACGACGACAACTATGTACGTTAATGTAGTTTTTATCTCAAACAGCATTTTTATTACCACAAAGTCCTGTTGTTATTCTGGATTAAAAAAAATATATATATGTACAAATAAATATAAAAAAAAGAAGTGAAATAAAAAAGAACAAGTTCGGATATGTGAACAAAATAAATTATGAAAAGCGAGAACACTTTTGAATATCTATTCAGGTATTTAGTTTAAAAAACGTTTATTTTTATTTTCATTTTATTTTAATTTTTAAATTTATAACCGCAGCTAATAAAGTTCTGATAAGAAATTTATTATTTAATCTTTTGTTGTTGTTACTTTTTTATTTTATCATAAAAATTATTTGTAATGAAAAGTTTTTTTTTTTCAAGTAGGTATTTTAATTGCTTAATTTTTTTTTGAATTACATATATTTACCATCAATAATTCAAAAATTGACTTCATAATTAAAAAAAAAAAATTATTGATCATACCTCTGATTAAATGACGTCATATCAACGATATCCTTTCAATTTTTGATTCCTTGAAATATCAAGTTATACAGATATGTATATATGTATGTTTGTTGAAAGTATAGTGATTCATTTTTTGTTAGACTTTTTATTCGTTTTATTCTATCGATTAATCGTCCTAATAGTAATCTCATGACTTTAATGGTATTATGTCTATACACGAGACTGAGAAAAAGCAAATAAGGTAAATTCGTAAATTATGAATTTAAAAATTTTGATTTTCTTTTTAAGAAATAGTAAATACTTAGTATGTAGTGTAGTGACTTTCGAAAGTCGAATCTTTCGGTGTCATTAATTATGTCAATTTGATGAATGAAACGTTTACACACCAAGAATTTGTAATATGAGTATTGAAGTCCACTATTTACACAGTTATTAAGATTATACCTATTTCTCACATAATCTTGGGGATCTAACCTATAAGTGAAGAACAAGGAGAATGATTACATCATAATAAAAAAAAAATAAATGATATGAATGGACATATACGTATACATAGATATCAAATCAAGACACTCATATGATGGCGGACTGATGGAGTCTCAGGTCTAAACAAAACCTAGATACTCTAAAAAATCGTTTAAACGACAATTGTTACACAAACTAAAAATTACAGCTTCACGTTTTAATTATCCCGTAAAAATGATCTCTATCACGTTGGTTTCTGACCGCTCCAACTTGGGCGTTTTACTGGATATAAATTTTACACAATGTTAGTTGACAGAAAATTACTTACCTAATTTTTTATTCGTTTTTAATTCGAATTAAATATTATTTCCTTTTATATAATTAAAGTTTTCTGTCCAATATTATATGCAAAAGATTTTTCTTTGAATTTTTTTCACGACAATATTTCTCAATATTTTTTTATTAATTTTCAAGAATTCCTGTTTATACGTGTATAATAATCGTTGAGAAAGAATAAAAATAACTATTGAAGAAAAATTATCACTTATTTCTCTTTGTTTGTGTTGAAAAAGAACAAATAAAGAAAACAAAAACTATGGCATCATTTTACTTATATGAAGAGACCTCCTTGATTTTTTCACAAATTAAAAGTGATATTTTTCCATATTAGTGATATAAACAATTTTTCTTAAAGCCATGTAAATACTTCGAACATTTCGATTAAATCACTATTTAATGAGAGCGAATGTATGTTTTAAAAGAAAAAAGACTTAATTTGCCATGTGGTAATGGTTAGAGTTACCTAGTGGTATGAAATTATCCATGTCGAAGGATTTTAAAACATACATACGTATGTATGTACATTTGAAATATGGAATTTTCAATATCCGAACTTCTTCTTAGTTTTTGAAGTAATTATGATGATTTTTTTTTGATAATAATTTTTGTTTATATTTTTTTTTTTTTTGTAGCGAAAATTGGATGAAATTGGTGTGTTTATTGTGTGAGGTTCACTAAATAACTTCATTTACAAAGTAATGACCAGTCTGACAAAATTCTTGTTTCTTTGTACAGATTTTTAAATATTTACTAAACTCTTAAGTCTTAACCAATAATTTTTTGTGAAAATTTAATCAAATTAAACATGTACTTGTTTCATAACGAACACTTTTTCAATAACCGACCTTGATTTGATTCTTATGCAGTTAAAATTTTTTTTATAGAAATATAGTTTGGATGGTAACTCTATAAAGTATATTTTAATGTGGATCTACCTTACAATAAATAGAATGTGTGTATATAGAAAAAAAGAAATAAGAAAAATGTATAAAAAACAATTTATGCAAAATTCGATAAATTTGTTAACCACTCAAGATAAGACTAACAAGATTCTGACGATGGTATAATGGCCTAAAAATAAAGATTTTGGCATGCGCTACATTATAACATACATTAAAAAGAAGGATAAAATGCTTTAGATATCGTTTTAGCTGATTCATGTGACGCGATATTTATAAATATGGTCACGAATGCATTTGGATCTGAATATTTTTATACACATGTAGGTGATATGTAAATGTAAGACTATATATGTATGTATGTGAAAGATATATATGTATGTATGTAAAAAAAATGTTACATACATATTTATTTGTAATAATTCATATGTACATATACATATACGTATTAATATTCATTTTAATTTTATTTTAATTAAATAATAGAAAATATATACAAAATAATAGAGAGCATTTGTGGTACATATGTACTTACATACATTATAATCGTATTATATTAATTTATTTGTCGTAGAAATTTAAGTTCGAATTAATTACGTAAGATATTTATTGTATATTTGAATTCTACTTTTATTCTAATTATAATAATTTTAAAATAATCACATTGTATTCTTCTTATACACTCAATAGACAGAAAAAAAATCAATAAATAAGAATTTGTATTAAAAGATGTTATGAATGAAGTATATGTATACAATACATATATACATATATGTATGTACATATATGTACTATAAGTATAAGTTTATCTATGCATTTATAAAATTTTCAAGAATGAATCTTGTAAAAGGTAAAAGGTATCTTCCATCCTCCCATAGATAAAAGAAAGTATTTACGATAGATTGTGATATAATTAACTATAATTCAGACATTTACAGGTCATTCATTCAGAAAAAATAAAATTGTCTTCACGTTAAAAGATATTAAAGTATCCACACATTTTTGTATATACATATGAAACATAAATATGTACACATATGTATATATGTAAGATCACAGATAAAAAAAAGATATTATATGGTATCGATTTTGTGGTATTTTGACAATGAAAAGATCATCACATTTTAAGATTAACAAAAAAGTTCTATATTCTAACCAAAACGGTTCTGTTATATAGATATTGAGTGTCGTCATGGTCACCACAAGTATAATTTTGTGGCTCCAAAATCCAAATTTAACTTTTTGTCAATGAATTTATTCTTTTTCAAGACAATATTTAAGTTTGATTATTTTGTAAGACACAAAAAAAAATATCTACCTGTACGTAGAAAGATACTTGTGTGTGTGAGGACAGGTAAATGATATTAAAAATTCTCATTAGAAAATGACTTTGTTGTTGTTGTTATTTTTGTTGTTTTTAATTTTTATATTGTATAATGATTTTAAGGTGGATGATTGTAGTCTTTTATAGAACCGCGATCTTTTATAACTTTTAAGTAATAATTGAAGGTTCTAATGTATGTATAAGTGGATCTTCATAATTTTTAAAGCGAATAATTATAATTTGTTCTTTTTTTTTCTTTTTTAAGGTAAGTATAAAATTGTATAAAATGAAAAGAATATATTAGGGAAAAAGGGAAGATTATGTATGTATTTTATTATAAAAAGTTATAATGGCTGACATTAATTTTTTTTTATTTTGTTTAAAAGAAAAAAATTAAAAATAATTTGGGTCTCTATTTTGATAGTTTCGCACGCAATCTATTGTCTTGAATGAAATTATAATTAGATTATGTGAGTTTTAAAAAAAAACAATAATGTGGTGGTGGTGATTTTTTAATGATGATCGTTTAAAATTCATTCATAAATTTTTATTTTGTTTTAATTTTTAATTTTTTTATTTTCTAGAGAAAAAGTTGAAAGTATTGTTTTTAAAAATGATTATGAAAATTGATCATGTTTTAATAAGTCTTTTCTTAGATATTTGGTATTTAAAAACATATTATTAAAAAAAATATATTGTGATTGTATAGTAGAATGTTTTTTATTTTTTTTTTTTTTTTTTTTTATTTTGAAAAAAGAATAACTAGTAGGAAAAAGGTTAATCATTTCCGGTTTTTTATTTATAAAGAGTTTATATTAAATATAATTTGCACCGTGTATAAGAGAATATATGTAGTTAGTTATTCGTTATTCAGTATATAAAAGTGATCCTATTTCATATTTATTTTTTTTAGTTTAACAGTTTGGTTCTTTTAAAAGGTAGAAGTTATTTGTTATAATTAAAACACATAATGAACTCAGCTAAATTTATTATTTTTAAAGAATATTATGTAATGTAAATCTAAAAACTTTATTTAGGTCTGATGGACGGTTCTGAAAATATTGAAGCTATCATATGAAGTTTCAACGCTATATTCGGACTACTTATCTGGGTTTTTTTTATTATCAAATATTCACAGAAAAAGTGAGACATGTACTTATGTATGTACATATTTGCTACAAAGTATGTATTTTTAAAAATCAATTGCAAAAAATCAAAATTAACGTATACATATACATATACAAAAAAAGAAGAAGAAAAAAAAAAAAAGACAAATTGAGTAATTCTTCACAAGAACAAGTTTAACCGATTTTGAAAAAAATGCTCTTGAATTATGCTCAATAACTTTTGAACGGATGAAGATAATGCAATAAAATAAAAACAATATTAGAGTAGATAAAATAGGCTTTTGTTTAAGTTAAAAAACTAAAAAAAATAATAAGGGAAATTTTCGAGATATTTGACCTTGAACATAAAAATGACGATTTTTTTTCAAAATTTTTTGACTTTGAGCTACAATAACTTCTCAAGTATTAAACATAAAACTTTATAAAAGACATTTTCTGAAAGGTCTGAAAGTTCCCTATGGAAATAATTTTCATTTAGCTTCCTATATTGCACGAGCGCTGAAATATAATGCAAAAAGTGGAACTGGTTACTCGTCGAAAAAAATTTTGTTTGACCTTGAATATCTCGGTAACCATTGAGAATAGACCCCCTCCCATACGATTTTTTTCATTTCTCACCGAGATCTACCACCCATTTCAGTTTGGCACACGAACTGTGAAACACCCTGTATGTATATACGCAATATTTTAACTTGCCTTTTTTCGCAAGCTTTTTCTGCACTTCAATATCAAAAATTCAAATGATTTTTTTATGATACGTTAATGCTTTACATTATAACTTGAAGGTGAAGTCTGCAATAGAAATATCAGTTTAAAGTAAAACATTTTGCAAATTTTATTCGACTTTAAAAATTATACTAATCAGAAAATCTGATAGTTGATCTCACTTAATTTGTAATCAAATCTTATGCGTTGATAAAGGTTATCTTTACATATGACAGTCGACACAACAGGAAGATTTTTAATATTGTTTTAACACCCTAATGCGATTTGAAGTAAGTTTTCTCCAAGTTTTTTTTTTATTAAAGCATTTTTAAATTGAGTGTCTAAATTAATAAACATACAAACATATGCATAATGTGTACATATATTAATTTTTTTTTTTCTGAAAAAAATATGAAACTATTTTAATAGAAAAAAAAATATTATCAAAATGGCAGCATTAAAGACTTTTAAGTCATTTTTATGTCCAATCTTATACATACTAAATATTAAAAATGTAGGTGTTAAGCTTATTTTAACATAAAAGATATATCTCTATATCATATACATATGTGTTATGTACATTGTACATACATATATGTATATGCATGAATATTTTATTTACATAAGAGTAAAAAGAATGTTGTTCTTATCTAAATTGCTTTATAACATGTTTTTTGAAAGTAATGCTATCACAAAACACCTACGATTTCATTTTACGTTTTTTTCACTTCTCTCTTTTCAAATAATACTCTATATTACTGAAAACTGAAACATATTGTTTTTTTAATATGTATAAAATTGTTTATTTTTGATAAAAGTTTTAATATGTACATGTAAATGGGAGATAATATATGTATGGATGTTTGTTTATTATTTGTATCCAATGTACGCTATGAATATAATATGTTTGTACAACAGAACTTTGAGTGCATAAATTGTGTGTCAATTTAAAAAAGAATGAAAAATTAAAAATAATAATAAATTTACTGTTCAATGTTTTAATGATCCTAAATGAATTATAGTAATGGAAATATCGGGATTTTTTTTTCTCACAAGTTCAATAATTATTTTTTTTCAAATATGAAAAAAAAAAAACCATTTTTTTCTGGCTTTATTTGTTTAATAATTCCTGAAATTTATCTTTAATTATATTTTAAATATTTTTCCGTTGTGTTAACAAAATTATGATCAATAAAATGCTTTCAAGTTTTTCAGTTTTACTGTGAAAAAATCGAAGTAAAATTTAATTGTGATCAATGAATTTTCATGATGAAGCAGAAATAATTTTATTAATTAACTAAATTTGAAATATAAGTCATTTTGAACATTTAATGTTATATTCAAAACGCAATTGAAAGTGAATATTTTAGTTATAAATTTATAATCCCTGACTATACCTACCTTAATATGTAAAAATAGTGTTTTCAGAGTGCATGATATAAAATTGCAAATATACAAATTCAAAGTGTTTTAATTGGTTTTTGAGTATTATAAAATATTAATGATGAAATCTACAGGAAATTTGAACTTTAAAAACTGACATTCTCAGTAGTTTGAAGAAAAATTTAGCTTTTGATAAACAATGTTCCTTAAAAAAATGTGCTCCATTAAAAATAATCTCATGGGAAGTAGGAACTCATTTTTAAAAAGTTTGATTAGAAAGTGTATAGATAAATACTTTTAGGAAATTATGTATAAGTTCAAGTGATTAATTAGATTAGGTTAGGTAGGTTGGGTAGCTTGGACTGTTTGCTAACGGAAAACAAACCTAAAGGCCTGAAGGCTCATTGTAATCTTTTGAGATCTGTTAGTGCGACCTCAAATAGGCCATCCAGATTTTCAAAAACTTTGCGCCTAAGCTAGTGAGATGTTCCTCTTTTACAACTGGATATTCACAGTGTGAGTGCACTATATAGACTCTATTTTATTTTCAGCTTTATAACTTCTGTAGAAATTATTCGATGGCACATAGTATGTCCATCCAAGTATGTATGTATGTATATATGACACTGATGAGTTTTCGAATTTACTTTCTGTCGAATGATAGTGAAGCCGCAGTTTTTTAATTCTGGCTTCATACAAAGGTTAATGAAGCAACAATTAGTTTTTCCATCAATCTACCGTTCCGTAACCATGCAATTGGAGTAACGTTGAAAATTTTTGCCATGTTGAGGGGAAAGAGTGACTTATTTAACCATCATACCTGCATTTCTTCAGGAACCTTTCCTGGCAAGTTCTACGGCTTATTAATTTTCCCTCCACACCGACGTGGGAATCGATCACTTAATTTTAACAAGTCTAAACGATTTCTCTGAAAATTTAAAAATTGTTTAAATTTTTTTTACGGTAATAATAGTTCTAGAGTGGATAATTCATTACTTGTGGATAATTTTTCAAAAATATCTATGTATTTTGAAAATTTCAATCAAAAATTTGTTTAAAAAGAAAATTGATAAAGATTAGATTTAGATTGTTTTTGTTGAAAATATTTCTCATGGCATCCTTTTTGGCACATATCGTACGATGAAAACTTGCTTATGAAAAATAATATGATGTGAAATTTAAAGTTTGATTAAAAAGAAAAAATAAAGTAAATAAATAAAAAATAAAAAGCCAAAGTTTTTTATTTCTGTCTGATTACGTTTATATTACTGTGAATCCTTTATGCTTTTTAACATCTATTTCAATCTGATGTAAAAAAAAAACCTATTGTTAAAAAAACGTGTGCTTTTATAACAAAACATATAAAATAATAAAAAATAGTCATAATATATAATCTTAAAGTTTGTAGTGAATAACTGTAACAATATTCCATTTGAACTGAAATGAAACCGATTAAATAAAAAAAAAAATAAAAGAAGAAAAAAATGAATATAAATCTGTTGACACGAAACGGCCTTTAAGAAACACAATCAATGTATAATATAATTAGTTATAAAAAACACTATAAAAATGAAAGTAAAAAAAAAAGCATTAGGTATATAATAATAAAATAAAATGGAAAATAATTAATGAAAAAAAAAAGAAAACTTACCACAGGGTTGACATGCGAAAACATTTTCCCGTATTAAACAATTTTATTTTATTGTATTATACGAGTATAGTATATGTGTGTGTAATATGTGTATAAAATGTTAAACTATAAATGCGTGGCATCCGAAAATTTCCCGCACCATTAAGAAAAATATATTATAATATATTCCATTTTTAATAATTCACAATTATATTTTAAACAATTTATATACATTACAGTAAAATCGTTGGTATGGTGTTCAAATTATTATCAAAATATAATATTCAAGGCTTTTTGTTTCGATTATTAGAAGGGTCACACACGCTATACTTACACTATATAATATATATGTATATACTGAATATGTATATGTGTTATTGTAATGGTGCGTGATATTACACAAAATGTAATATAAATGCGATAAATATAAAAAAAGAAAAATTATATATTTCAAGTATAAAGTTGGTTAGTTTGTAACGTATTTTTTTTTCTGAGTATATTTTCACAGAATAAATGTAAAACAACAAGGATATGAGATCTGATTAAATGTTTTGATAACGTGCTAAATTTTTGTCGGTTAAGCAATTTGTTGAAAAAAAAAAACAAAACGCAAATTGAGCATTTATTCAAACTACTATATAAAATTAAGGGGTTGAATTTGAATGTAAGTACCTTGGAGAGAAAAATACTAATTATATAATCAGTATGTCCCTGTAAGGATTCGAATCAAATTTTTTATCAGGATATATGATATTTTGTTTCAGTTGGAGAATGGTTTTGTTTAAATAGTTTTGCTTTTTGATAAAAACAGAAATTATACTTAAGATAGAAAAAAGTATAAATTTTTCATTTTGAGATGGAACATCATCAAAAAAAACCCTTATTGTTTCGAAATTATTAAGAATAGGCATTTGTTAATTATTGAAATAAAAATAAAAAAGCATAAAGCTTAAAAGTAATATCATGTAATATGTTGAACCTCCATTTGGCAGTAGTGCTAGTGTCACAGATAATTGAGATAATCTGCCTTATTCTACATCAAGTCATAACTTGTGACCAGTCATAAGTATATTCACCAAACTAGTTTTATGACCGTCATAGTCAAATTATGACCATAAAATTCTTTTACCTGTTTGCTGACCTATTAGCTTTACTACTAGCATTTTGAACCCAACTTTGAACTTGATTATGACGGTCATAAGTTAGTTTGGTGAATAGACTTATGACTGGTCACAAGTTATGACTTGATGTAGAATAAGGCAGAATATATCAATTTTGAAAAGAATGAGTATAACAAAAGAAAAACTAAGAATAAGAAAAAGCCAAAAATTGGAGGCCAAAATTTAAAATGATATAGTTGTTGTTATTTCAATATAAATTTTGAAAATTTGTAGTGGTGTCATGTTGCAAAATCGTTAAAGAAAAACGACCTTTAGTAATTAAAAAAAAAAAAAAAAAAAAAAAAAAAAAAAAAAAAAAAAAAAAAAAAAAAAAAAAAAAAAAAAAAAAAAAAAAGTGAACTTATTCATTCACGGAAATTTTAGAAGCTCACGTCCACGCAGGAATATCGAGTCTCAGAAATAGAAAATAACATTAATATAAATCTGGATCAAAGAGTTCCAGAATACTCAGAAAAAAATGTTCAATGTCTTTATGTTTAAAATATTTTGTACGTTCTTACTTCCATAAACAGTTATTCGTTTTTTAAATTACAAACATCCTTGTGTTATGATATATCCTTGTAACATTTAAAAGTATTCCATAAATTTCTAAGCATGAAAGAAAAGAAATATGTTTGTAAGTATATGACTAATATCTTATCGCTAATTTTTAGGCTGTTTTCTAAACTTTCCTTTTCTCCTACTTCCTCGTGTAAGTATTTATGTATATATAAATATGTATAATTATGCATATTATGTATACTGTAGAGCGTGAAGCAACAAAAATATGTATTAGCATTAAATTTGAATGTTGGATGTTATATTATTTTGAGTACGTTTTTTGTGTGGTTTTATCAGAGATATGTTGCGTTTTTCTTTAATGTAAGGATGTGTGTTATTAAGATTTTAAGAAATTTCTTATTTCATTAATCATTACTTTTGTTAAATGAAATTTTAAACGTTATATCAATATTAAAGAGTTCTTTTAAGCTTCAACATGCATAAAAGTTATAGCAGCTTACACCTTGCTCTTTCAAAAAATTTTGTTTCATTATTCTAGTATTTATTTTTCCCCTTTCCACGTTTCAAGTAAATTCTATGTAATTTCTTTTAATTTTCTCGGCAATTTGATGAGGATATTGTCACATTTTTTATATATTCTTTTTGTCGTTATATATTCTATCTGTTATTTACTTAGGCTAATTTTTTCTGCAAAATTTGCTTGCCTCAATTTCAAAATGAACGGCTCTTTTAAGTTTAAAACCATGGTTTTCTAGAGCTTTGTTACTTATATGTATATTATATAGGAACTCTCAGTGTCAGTAGTTTATGTATGTGTATAAAAAAATCCAATTTTATACCAAAATTATTATTTTTCCCTCTGACTGTTTCTTCAAAACCTTTTTTTTTGTCAAATTTGATTTGTTTTGATGAAAGTACCGATTTGTTACAACTTCCTGAATAGTTTTGCAAACATTTTTTTAAGCTAATTTAAATTACATATTCGAAAAGAAAACACGTTCCTATATTTAATGCATACTTTCTCAAAGTCAAATACTTTATTTTGGAAAATGACATTAAAATATAAATAGTATTTTAAAGGTCGTTAAAAATTTTTAATTAATTTTAAATAATAGACATACATATATAGTAACTGTATACTTTAGGCTTCCTGTCACTTATTTTTTTATAATAAATCATCGAACCAAAACATATAATCATTTATGTACACGTATGTATATAATGTATCTATATGTGATATATATAAAATAGGAGTATAATATAAAATTTCAATACATAATCATTAACTAAAAACAAAATCCTAACATGCTCTAAATGCTACCGTATATGTATCATCCTTCTACATAGTACATAATCTAAATAGAAATTGAATTTTAAAATTAATTTGTATAAGCATAATTAAATTTTGGAAGTAAAATAAAATGAAATTATACACATATTGAAATAAAAAAGAACTAAAAAACATATATTTTTGCTTCGTTGAACAATAGTTAAAGTGACAATCAAATTCATTATTCACACGAAGGATCAAAAATACATACATTTATTTTTGGTTTTGGTTTTAGTTCTTATTTAATTTTTTTTTTCATTAAAAAAAAAACATTCACGTGTTAATTAAAGCAAAAATGTAATTAGCCGTCCGTAACAACTATCCATGACAACAATAAAAAATGAGTATGAGTGATAATAAAAATCAATCCTAATAATTGTATGGAAATTATTAATAAAAAAAAAAGAAACTTTTGTTGTTATTCTTTTATTATTAATTATAATTTTTAATACATTAATTATTGTTGTCATTTTGTCAAGACCTTAATTATGTAAATATGTACATTGTCTCATTTTACATATAAATACATACTATGTATGTATATCGATACATAATACATATGCAACGTTATAGTATCAAATTTTCTCTTTTATATTCGTTTTATGTGGAAATTTTTTTTTAATAAATTCATTAAATATTTCCTGTTTATTGTGAAATATAGAATTTCCAAATGAGTTTATTAAAAATGCTTAAATCAAACGTTTTTATTTGGAAAGTACCGAACATAGTATACTATTTTTTTCTCATCTATTTAAATGACATTATCTTTATTCTTTAGCAGGTACTTTTCTCATTGGATTCATTTAGTTAGATTTCAATTGTTATTATTATTACACAGGGCGTATCTATGGACCTTGACATTAAATCAAGTGAAATTTTAAACGTTCAATCAATATTAAGAGTTCTTTTGAGCTAGAACATACATAAAAATTATAGAAGCCTTTTTTCAGAGGTCTACTAGAACTCCAGAAGTCTTTTTCGTATTATATACGTTAACCCACAGTTTTAAATAGCATGCAGAACCTATCTGTTAAAAAAGCTGAATTTTTTGTATAATAGCCATTGTACTAATATGATTTGATTTTAGGGAGCATTTATGCTAAATTCTAATGGAATGAAATTTAGAACTGATGGATTCAAACCCTAGACTTTGAATTTCTAAAGTCAGTACTTTTTCAGTTCGGTTTAGAATGTTTGAAGTGTATTTTTCTTTATTATTCAAAAAATATATAAAAATCTTTGTTTGTTAATTTTTTATTTTCTTCATTCTTGGCACAACAGTCCTTTGACCCTTGGCCGCCTCAAGTTAACTTGAGGTTTCGTGATGATATTTCTGTCATACATGCATCCTATAGTTTAAAGTGGAATGTGAACGACTAAATTTGTTGGTAGAGAACGAATTTATTCGTATGACAGGGTTGATACTGAAATTTTTATTGTTGGTTTTGTGGACTTGCTTATGGTCAGTAAACAGAGCTACCAAATAAACTAACTCAGTACCGAGCACTTATACCAAACTCAAATAAATTCAAAGCTTAGTGAACTTAAGCGGATTCTGTCTCGAGGCCTTCAGCTCAGAAGACAGCACTCTACGCTTTGGCCACTTACCATCTATTTAGTTAATTTTTTATAGCAATTAATTTATCCAAAAATGAAAACTTCCAATGGGTAATTTGTTTTACAATGATTAAAAGACACCCTGTACATGATTTAAAATTATTCTCTATTTTTTTTTAATTCATCCTAATTTTTCGGTATGATGAGCACCTTTTAATAAACGTATGCCATATTCAAATGAATAGGTTGACATTTTACTGTCACCTAACATCATTTTATTAGCATATGCGTGACCAATATTATATTGCATTTAAAATGGATATCTTTTTTTTTGTTTTTCTATAACGCGTATTTTTTTTTTGTTTTGTCATTAATATAACGATGAGTATACTAAGTAGTTTGTGATAATTATTTTTCTTTTAATGCTGTTTACAGAAGTGGAAAAAGTAATTTTCCATCTCATAATTAGTGCTATCTTTTATGACACTGACCACACGAATTTCCTTTCTTTTCGTTACTACATAACTATTTTATCTTTTGTTTTGTATATTTTTTTCTCTGAAAAAGATTTTAAAAGGAAGTTTCAAGTTACATCATTTTATTTCGAATTAATTTAGTAGTAGACATGAAATTTTTTTTTAAAATTTGTTTGATTAAAAGACTCAAGGGAGAATTATTATTATTAGTTTTTAAAAGGGCATTGTGTAAAAATGATTGTAGAATAAAATGAGGTATTCATAAATAAAAAATTTAAAATTATTTAGCATGTTTTCATAATTTTCTTTAATTTACAACTGTAATTTTTTTTTTCATTTTTGAATTTTTTATATTTTTAGATGTTTTAAAAAAGTAATAGTTTTGTTCCCAAAATGAACAAGATATAAAGAAAAATTATGTTTTATTTTTTTACTATTTTTTTTTTTTTCACATAACACTAAAGATAAAATAACTGCAACTTTATAGTGAAAATATTCTAGAGAATGAAAAGCTTTTTAAAGGTTTTTCAGAAAAATTTTTAAACTTTAGTATAGCTTTAGAGTTGTAAATTTCACAAAAAAAAAACAAAGATTCTTTAGCGATTTTCTGTTTATTAAAAAGTTTCAAATTTTTGAATGAAATGATTTTTTGATGATGTAATTGAATTGAACTTAAGTTTTGGTATATACATACATACATATATCGTAGTTTTCAATTGTGAAAGCTAAAAAATCAAACTAAAAAAGTAATTTAAATATAGGAAAATTATGAGATTTTTTTTTATTCCATATATACTTACCTCTTTTGAGGTGGTAATAATATGATTTTTACTATATAATTCAAAATATTATTGACTAATAAAGTACCTATATGAATGGTACAAACCATATATACAACCACAACTGTTCTTAAATTTCTGGATGTTTATCTATATAGGAAATTAATACAGATCAAAAGCGGCATACTATAGTGTCACAAATAATTAATTATTAAAAGATTTAGTTACCCAGAGTCAAAATAACTATGTATGTATGTATATGCAACAGTTGTACAAGCGTTTTTCTGTGTTTTTGTTGCTTTAGAAGTATACCTATATAAGTAAAAATTTACATAAAATCTTCAAGAATAATCTAAATATCAAAATTGAAATTAAACAACTCTTTTAATCAAAATCAAAATAACATCAAATATCCGATACACATAATCAATAACTAAATTAACCCCTTTTTAGATGTGAATATTTTTTTTTTCTTACCAATCAATATGTTTTAACTTTTTTATTTATTTTACTTTATTTCCATCTTTTTTTCTTTTTTTTTTCTTCTTCTTGTTATTATTATTACTTTTTTAAAACTAGCTATTTAAAAACTATTCAATCGGTATTATCGTTTTTGAATTGTCATCAGAAAGTGAGATAAGATTGTGACTAAACACATAAAAACTGAATTAACTTATCGAAAATTAAGATCAGTTATTTTATTTGATTACTTTGAAAAAAGACAAAAAAAAAAAAATAAATAAAAATAAAAAACAAGATCATTTGGTAAAGTATTATAAAATGTCAAATGAAACGACAAAAACTTGTTAATATTAAAAAAAAAAATTCTTTGATGTATGTAATCATTCTTATAATGCATTAGTATTAAAAAAAATGTAATAAAATTTTCTTTTCTTTTCCATCTTTCTTTATATTTATTTTTGTCATTTGATTTCTTCTTAATTTATTTGGATTTAATATTATACTTTACCTTTAAAAGATAGATTGGATTTCAATCAAGCTTTTGTTGTTGTTGTTGTTGATTATTTTTTTTCATCTTAAATGATTAATTAAAAATATTACTTTCGTGTGAAATGATACATATGGTATGTTTCATGATTTTGATATGTCATCATAATATGTATATATACATACATACTTATGTAGGTATGTATATAAATACATGTTATATAAAAATGTATATGTATAATATATGTATGTGTTAAAGAATTGTAAGTATGACAAATTAAAGGATTAAATAGTTATAAATGATAAAATATTTATGAAGGATGTGTGCTTGTTGGAAAAAAAATAAAAATATTAATAAAACTTTCGTGGTGAAGTATACATAAATAATTTATTTGATTATTTTCATTAAAATTGAATATATGTAAGTACCTTGAGATTATGTGGGCTTTTTACTTAAATATTTTTTTTTTTTGAATTAATTAGAAATTAATGTATTGTACTTTCGAATAAGTTACTTTTAACCAACAGTACCTATATACACCCATACTTACTTTAATTATTTGAAATTAGAAATATGGTATTTTAAGAATCTTTTAACGATTTTTAAGATACATATTTGATGTCAAGCAGTTTTCTATAGTGTTGTTGCACTTTAACACATTTGAATAATGTTTTTAAAAATACTTAATTCACGTTATAAAAATATATTTTTTTCATAATTGTGTTTTATATGACAATGGATTATACGCCTCATGAAAGAAAATTTGTTCACATTGCAAGCTTTTAAATATGACAAATACAAAAATTAAGTTATTTTATATAAATAAATGCTATATACTCGTAGGTACTTTTAAATAAACCATGGTACACAAAATTACTTTTTCTTATATTACATATATAATTATTATTTGCACGATATTTTATGTGTACCTACTTCCATTGTGTACTTTTTTTTAATACGGTTAAATTATCACGTTAGCTGAAATTTTCTGGTCGATAATACAAGTGCAAATGCACTTTGGAGTGCTTATTCAATTGTTATTTAGCCGAAGCGTAATGTATCGTATTTGATGTATGAAAGGCGTTAGTTGTTTATTTAAATTAATTTATAGTTTTTTCCCATACTTTATACTTAAAAAAAAAGATTGTCGTAGTTTTCCAAAGTAGAGTTTAGCATCAAAATGTAGGTATATCAATATTGAAAAAATCAAAACTAAACTTGTCTATCTTCTAAAATTTAAAAGTAAGTTTTTTGATACAAAAGAAATATTTTAAAAATCTATTGAACCAGCATTTCAATCCATTTGCTTATTTTTTTTAAAAAACGACTAACTACCATAGAGCTCTGTGAATTTGCACTAGGATTCAAAAATATGGTTTATCGAAACAATTATAATATATGTATATAGTTTTAAAATTTTATGTTTTGAGTTTTGCTCAAAAAACGTTTTGTCTCCTTACACTAAAACTTTTGCAGTGGAAGAACAGATTTTTTCTATAATTGTGAATATGCCAGTAGACTTTGTGAGTCGATTAATTTGTAATTTCTGCGAGATATTTTTTTTGTTAATTCCTATATTCGATTATATGGAATTTAATTAGTTAATATTTTTATATGGGAAGATTGAAAGATACGTGATTTGCCATATTATACTCTCAGGTTGTTTTACACTATTTTTAATCAGATCAGGAAAGCCATCAGCATAGTCAATGACAAAGTGCTATACGTAGAATGATCAGGACAAATTCCACATTAAAACCCGTGATGCTCAAGCCTTCAAGATTGGAATTCATCAGATAATTGCTTCGGATCACATTAACAGGCTTGGTTTTGTGTCAAAAGTCTATGTTTCAGTGCCACACAAATTAAGCGAGAAAAATTTAATGAATAGAATTTCGATATGTTTATAAAATCTTGCTCGTCAAAAAAGAGCCGTTTTTGACCGCTTGGTAGTTGGTGACTGAAGTTGAAAAGTGGATAGTATACGTACCTATAAGAACGTGGATAGAAAAAGGGCCTATATACATTATATATGTGTTTACAGTGGGGAAACTCCGCCGTCGCTAAACCCCTTCAATGCAAAACAATATGTAATATAGAAATTTTATTGAATTGAAAATTTCAAAATTATATAGCAATACCACAAATTATATAGATTTTGAAACAAAAAACAGGTAAACATATTATACTTGGAGAAAAAGAAAGAAAATATTTATTCGAAATCCCTACACCTACACATTCTCATTTCAGTTACTCAAAGTAATCAAAATGTCAATCAATTTTTTTTCAAATAGATTTCGATTACGAGAAAAAGTGTTAAGACAATTATTAAAATATATAATCAATATGTATTTTTTTTTGTTAAAAAATTTTTATATATAAATACATATATACGATACATTCCATTTATATATATGTATATGTAGAAATATTTATATGACATCAATAGTGTATAACTATAAAAAAGATACTAAAAAAATGAAATTATTTTCATATTTTGAACTTAATTAAAAGTTTTCACAAAAAGCCTTTCTATACACTTTTTTTTCTCCTTTTTCATTTCAATTTTACTGAATAATTTTTTACATTTATTTGATTTTTTTTTTCAATGCAATATAGACCTCTATACTGATGTGTATTGTAAAACCTTATCTGTTTTTTCCTATATTTTATAATATTTTTAATTTAAATGATAAATAAAAAGTTGGATTGATGAAGAAAAAAAATCAGAAAAATAATAATCCACGGTAAAATATGAGAAAAAAAAATTACCGGGACAAAGTGCTAAAAAAAAACGCTTTTTATTTCAAAATAATAAGAAAAAAAGGCATTTAAAAATGTATATCCGTAAAAAAAATATAATAAATTTGTAATATATACATCACATCACATATAAAAAAACAGGGTGTAATATTTAAGTAAAATGAATTTTAGTAGAAATATATAAGTAACAATAATGTTTATAACGTTTTTTTTTAAAAGAGTATATAGGTATGCCTAAGTTCTTTGAAATTTTTTTTAATGTATGAATTACTTGAAATCAGTTTTTTTTTTTCTAGTGTATTTCTTTATTAATCAAACTGGCACAGTTTTTATTTATGTATATGTTTGTATATTGTATTTGTATACAATATGTATATAGTGTGTACATGTATTCTCTCAAAATAAACTTTAAACTTCATTTTTGTTTCCAAATAAGTACTTCATTCACATATCATTTGTATTCAAAATATTTATCAAACAAACCCCTAATTGAGTAGCTCAGAATCCAATGTAAATAAATACATCAACAAATTGAGAAAAATAACGTGATTTATGCCTTTTAAGTCATAAAAAATAACTTTTTGACGTAGAAAAAAATATCGAAAAATGAACTTGTGGCTTTGAGCCACTTAATTAAAAATTTAATTTTTTTCTCTGTTATAAGATTACATTTTTTTGAACACACTCAAACAATTTCATTTTTACCATTTGATCGTTTTAGTTTATAATTAGAATAAATTTTTTTAATGATGCGACAAAAACACCCTGTACCTATGTAGATTTTTGTTCTTAGTAAAAAAAGCTAAAAATTATTTACCTGAAGCGATGATAATTTACATCATAAATATACAAATTAAACAGCGAGTCCTTAAGGGAAAGTGTATTAAATGTGAAAAATTAAAATGGAAATGGAAATGGAAAATTACAAAAAAAAGGTAGATAGATATACATTATGTATATGTATACACGCGTATATGTAAATATGTATATATAATTTTTAATTGAGGATAAGGCATTACTTATCGATTTAAAAGTTTATTAAAGCAAAAAAGTGATTTAAATTTTAAGCAAATATTTATTTATAAATGAACTGCTTTGAGCTTTCAATTGAAATTTATTAGCATTGCGTTGCATTTATACCAATTATCATAAAAAATTTGAACGCTTCAAGCTAAGACTTTTGCGTTAATATTTAATTGGACTTTTATTTCATAGTAATTTTTAGCCATCATTGAAGTGAGATTACATTCATTAATTTTAAATTTATAAAACGATTATTAACAATTTTTTAATTCGAACAAAAAAAATCGATATTTTTGTATATATTGTTCCACAATCCTGTTTTTTGAACAACGATCACTTTCAAAATATTTTTAACTTTAAAAAAAGGTAATTTCAAAACGTTTCCATTTTTCTTTATTTATTTATTTTTATTTTTTTTATTTATTCTATATATAACACAAAGAATACAATTTTTTAAATTCTATTTCATGTTTCAGTTTTTTTTCTCTCTAAAGGTATTTCATTCAGTAGTTGTGGTATAATATATAATGGAACGAAACGAATTATTGTGACGAATTGCTTTTATTTGAAGATTGTTGATTATTTTTAATTTATTGTGGTTCTTCTTTTATTTTTATTTATTTTTTTTTCAAACTATACAGTGACGATCTATTATCTTGTTTATGCTAAGCGTTACTTCGCATTAACTCACTCCGTCTTGACTTAATACGGATGCATAAACAAAATTTCAAAACGCATTAAAGCTCTACGTCGTTTTGAGTTAATACACTATTAAATCCGCATTTAAAATTTCATTTCGTTTTTAAAATGTGCATAAACACTTACTTCGTTTTAAGTGAATTGTCATATTTGACATTTCAAAATAGTGTTGGTAACACACTGAAAATCAATATAAACTTTAGTGTTAGTAACGTCACTTTAAAATTTCAAATGACATTTGATGGGCGGTTATTTTTATTATCAAGTGTTTCTTTACAAATAAACAAGTATAAGTGTTCAAAGTGCGTGCGGCTTTAAATTAAGTACAATAAATTTATTTATAAAGTATTATATTAATTAATTTTTTTGCTCTCACCACCTGGTACAAATATTTATGTACTGGGCTTTTGTGTACACCAAAAACATCACCTACAACACGATATTCAGCACAACTTGCTAATTTATACAATGTAATAGCCACTTTTTTTTCTATAGAAACAGGTGTGGTAATGAAGTTTGGTGAAGGTTCCAAATGAGATTTTAATTTTTCACAGATCATGAAAAATGTATTTTTTTTCATTCGAAACATTTCAAAAAACTCTACATCTGTACCAAATCCCAAAACAAAATTTTTCCAAAAATCTTCAGTTCTAGATTTCTTGCAAATTGATGTGAATCGTGGTACAGTAACATTAAAACACTTTGTAGGTACATCTAACTGAGTAATAAAATTATACCGTAAAAGTTTTCTCTTTTTTATATAATTTTGATAAAGGCTTCGTCTTTCCGTGTAAAAATATTGCAAAAGCTTAATATTCTTCTTATTCTTTTTTTTTTCAACAAAATTAACAATGGAACATTAAGGATATTGCTCCATCGCATCGCACGAATAATAAAAAATTTAACTGGATTTAAAAAATAACACAGTTAGTTCACTTGAATGACAGTGAATAAAAAAAATATATGTGGTAACACTGTATGAACAACAACACCAGAACAACAAATGACATTACTTAAAACGTCTTGAGTGGGAACGAAATGTTATACTATGCATAAACACCAATCAAAGTGTATTATCTCAAAACGATGTTTAAAACGTTTTAGCGTTAAAACGTTTTAACTGTTGTGCATAAACAAGATATATTATTGATGAATGATTCGTTTTGATGATTTAAAAATTTTAAATATAAATTCTGTTGATTAATTGGATATCTATAAGAATGAAAGATTGTGTGACATATGGTCGAAATACAGATAACAGTTGTGTTGTAATGCTCTAATTCGCGTTTTGTTATTTAATTTTATTACATTTTAATTATTTTGTATAATTCAATATAGGTATACCTCTAAAATTCTAAATACATAAAAAGAAATATTTACGAATTTTCAAATTTATTATTTGGTGCACAACGACGACATATAGGTAGTTGAAATTATTTTAAAGTACACTGAGTTTGTACTTTAGTGATAAGCATAAGCTACAAACATCAGAACAGAAAACCCGAGAATTTTCGGGGTTTTGTCGTACATATATTACATGATGTTAAATAAATCGTATAGATACGATACGATAGAAGCCTTTTTCAGCAGTTAAAATGAAACTGTAATCGCCAAAAGTATATGTATTTCCAGTAAAATTCAACATTTTTGAAATAAAGAATCAATATTCACAAAATGCCTCAATGGATAAGTTGGTTTGATTAAATTTCGAAAATCCTTTATATCTCTTCACAAGTCATAATTTCAGCCTTCAGACTGCAAAAAGAACGCTTTGAATTCATAGTTTTAACTTTTTCTCAACCAAAACCAGTTGTACATATGTGCATTGTTAGTATAGATATCTAATCGTATCTTGTTCACATGTTGAGAAAAATGTTATAATTTTCATATGAAATTTATTTTTCAAATTAGAAAAAAACAATTGATATATGGTTATGAAAAGGCTTATAAGCTTCTACTGCCAGTTGCCACCCTCTTGGAGGCAGAGGGTAAATAATATTTTAGGACACAATAACCCTCCAAACTAAATTTCAAAAAGATTCGAATACTCTATAAAGTATAATGATTGAAAACCTTAAATAAAACCTTTGTTTTCTTTTGCCTATATACAGGGTGATTCCGTTACGGTGTCCGACCGGGAAACTGCGGATAGGTCTCGGCGAGGGGAACAAAAAATCTTATTGGTGGGGGGGGGGGTAAAATCTCAACGGTTTAGGAGTTAGAGGGGCCCGCATAAAATTTTACCGGAACTGATTGACCAGTATCGAGAATCGTAACTCTATACCAACCCACATGCCACCATCTTTCTTTTCAATGTCGATAGACTTTATAGGTATAATAACGATTACTGTGTCTCGACTTTAGAGGATGAATAACTTTTTTCTATTCTGATCAGATGTTGATGCAGTATCGGTATTACAGTTTACTGTAAAAAAAAATACCCCCGCAATATTGAAATCTAACTATAAACGCATTGTTGACCTACAATTCCGATACAGTACTGGAAAACGTGATTTAACACGCAGTATCGATACAGTACCTATACAATACCGTTTAATTGTGACTGACTTAGTTTTAATTGTGTCGATATAATATTGAATATAATTTTACAAAAACCGTATCACTTTTTTAGAACCAATATTTATTCCGATATTAAAAGTATATACGATAAACACCGGTTTGCGATATTACTTTTGTAAAAACAATTACGTTTTTTGATACTCTTTATATATTGGGTGAATGCTGGATTAAAGCACTATAGAGTTTTGTATGCTAAATATCGAATTATTTATATATAAGTATATAAGTACCTATAATCGAAACTCATCATTCGCAGTAACCATAGAATATCGATTGAATTTCGATTTTCGATACTGTGTAGCTTATATTTAAAATTAAATCTTGTTTGAGTACACGGTGATGTGGCTGAAGCGGCTAGGGAAAAGATACTGTATGTGAAAATCTTCAGGTCGTGAGTTCGAACCTTGGTCAGGTAATTTGATTTGGTAAAATAATAAAAAATTCTTGTGTTTTTCACTGTTTTTTCAGCAGAGCAATATGTCTTCGAACTAAAAAACATTCCAAATAATTATATAAAATTATTATTAAAAATATTTAAAATCCACTTTTATTTTTTTTTTTTTAATATCTGGAACTCGGTACTGTATAGATAATGAAATCCGATACCTATCCGATACTTAAAAACAAAACTAAACGAGTATTGAAATGTTCCGCTAGTGTTTAGCATGTTTCGGTACTGGAAGGGGAAATTTATAACGATAGAGTTCCGATAGAGTAACTAAAATTTATGCATTTTTTGAAAAAAATGACGATAGCAAATCGATGTAGAATTAATTGGGCCTTCATTTTCTGCAATAAAAAATGAGGGTTAATTTAAGCCTTTTTTGAGTAAAGCAGGGTTAAAGTCCAAAAATCTGTGAAAAAATGACAAAATTATGGTTTTGAGGCCTTATAACTTCTGAATGGTCGGCTACACAGCAACAGGTAAGATGTTGATGGAAAGGCACAGGAGTCCTTCACAATTATGTAAAAGACTTGGTGAGCCTAGCGTGCCCTTGTAAAAAGTTATAGGGTAAAATATGAAAAAAGTACCAAAAATCTTTAACCCCCTCTAACTCCTAAACTGTTGAGATTCCCCCCCCCCCCCCCCCCCACCAATACGATTTTTTGTTCCCCTCGCCGAGACCTATCCGCAGTTTCCCGGTCGGACACCGTAAAGGAATCACCCTGTATATGTATGTAATATGTATGTATGTACCTACATATTATAATATTAAACAAATTAGATTATTCATCACAATTCACAAGCGAACACCTTAAAAAATACGTTTTTATTCACTTCTTTCAAAAAACGGTATTTAAAGAGTTAAGTATATACTTCTTAAAAACCCTAATCCTTAGAAAGGCAAAAAAATCCTTCATCTATATCGCGTTTTTAGAAAATTTAGATAAATGTTTTAAAATTATATATATATATTATATATATATTATATATATAAAATTTTAAATTGAATTTTAAAAATTCATATTGATTTCAAAATTTCACCTTAATTTTATGTAAAATAAACTATTAGGTGTCTCATTTAAAATAATGATATTTTTAAAAAGCAAAACCAAAAAAAAATTAAGTTATCTAATTACCGCATTCAATCAATTTCACCACTGTAATGCCAAAAAATATTTCTCAATTTTCATTTCTATTTCAAAATAACAAGACATAGGTATCAAAAAATTGATTCATCATTACGGAATTAAAAATTTCGGTACTAAAAGTTCACCCACCCTTATCCAAATTGAAAAAAAAAATTACGAATACAGAATAATGATGGCGTACAAAATCTCTCTTATACATAACTTTAGGGTGTATCTGCAATTAAACGAATAAATATTATAACTGTCAACAAAATAAAATTGTTTTTTTTTTGTTTATCTTCCAGTTTTATTTTTAATATAATATAGGGACCAAAAGGAATGGTGTTATAATTCAACTTTTAAGCCACCTTAACCATTAAGGTTTTTTTTTAAGAACACATTTTTTTTTTTTTTTTTTTAAAAAAGGGTACATCAAAGGACGAGAATATAAAGTGACGTATTACAACAATCTATATCAAACTGTATACGATTCGTTTGTTGCTTTCATCCTTCATTATCAAACACTCTCTTAAAAACACATCAAATTTGTCTATGATTTAGCGCATGATATGGACTATGGACTTAGACTAAGTGTACGAAAATCTTTTAAGGAAAATAAAGTTGAAAACCTTTTTCAGATATAGAGAGATATTACCACTTATTAGGGAAATGGTGTGATAATTATATCACTGCCTCTTGCCATAGTAAAGTGGCTCTTTTTTGAAATGAAATGATCTTAAATAGCATTTGAAATTAGACTTCAAATGGTGTTGGTGAATTCACATCCCTTACACTTTTTAATTTTTTTTTGTAAATGAATGAATTTGCTATGATTTGAATTTGGGGGTGCAATGCATATACATACATACATATATGTATACCTAATCTATACATAATACAACGTATGCTAAAGAGTAAAAAAATTCATGGAGTTGTTTTGTTGGCTCAAAATATTTATATAGGTATATCGCGTACAGATTTGAAAAATATTATAGTTTTGGCTTTATTATATGTACATATAGATCTGTAAAATATTATACATATAGGGTCGAACCATTTGAAACGATTATAAGTGTTAAAGCGAGAAAATCCTCTTAAATAATTCTAAAACTTTTTTAAGCACATTATACCTATAGCGTATACATATCAAATATACATAAGTTAAATCAGTTCTGTTAATAGCATTTTGTATAGCAGATCCGAATATCAACAATGTTTAGGTAGTACCTAAAGGTGGCTTTACACTATATGATTTATCATATGACTTTTTTTTATGACTAATGTAATCAGGGCCGGCGCAAAACTAGGAGTCGCTCGCCTCAGTGGCGGATTTAAGTTCGATGCGCTCTAGGCTATGTCCGATATGGCGCCCCCCAAAACTGTGAGGGTTTTTTTTTTTTTTTTTTTTTTTTTGGTTGCAAGGTGAATAAATCTCTTTCAGCCAATGAGAAGAGTTTTTTTTTTTTCTGGTTAAGAGTAAATTAAGTTACAAATTTGCCGCCCCTAAAATTTTGCCGTCCTAGGCACATGCCTCACGTGCTTAAGCCTAAATCCAGCATAGCATTGGCTCACCTGCAAGTCTGAGTTGGACGCCCCAACTCAAATTTATGTACAGTAGAAATCGCATATAACGTTTCTCAACGTACCGAGTAAAAACAGTCGTTATATCCGATATTCGCTATAACCGATATTTAGAAGGTTACTCTGTAATTGTATAATATTATTATTAAGAAAGTTGAAAAATAACCAAAATTATAAAGTCACTTCACACTTATAAAGTTATTCACTTAAATTTGGAAAAATAAATATAAAAACAACATTTTTTATATCTTTTAGGTACAAACAGGGCCGCAGCGTAGATTTGTTGCACCCGTGTGCAATTTGATATATAATATATCTTATATAGATATATTTTTTAATAAATAATTTTTCCTTTATATATAATTTAATTTTTCCACTAGTTCATATATATAACTATATGTATATATTATATCATAAATATATCTAGCTCAAAATGAGTGAAAATGTAATTGCCGCGATTAGCCTTTGTACGGTAGAGTTGTTGTTAACAACAATTTGAAAAACAACACCTGCTCCTTTTTTTTGGATGCTTTTTTAATTTTAAAATTTAAATTTAAACAAAAATGTGGTTTAATTTACGTTTCTCCAAATATTTCTACGTCACTCTACACAAAATTTTTCCGTGTAGAAATAAATAGTAAAAATAATTCGGCGCCCTTCATTTGGTGGCGCTAGCCGCTTCCACAGGCCCTGAATGTAATGTTGTTGTTATAAAAACAAATTACATTAGTCATAAAAAAAGTCATATGATAGATCATATACTGCCTTATTCTACATCAAGTCATAACTTGTGACCAGTCATAAGTATATTCACCAAACTAGTTTATGACCATCATAATCAAGTTCAAAGTTGTGTTCAAAATGCTAGTAGCAAAGCTAATAGGTCAGCAAAACAGTTAAAAGAATTTTATGGTCATAACTTGACTATGACGGTCATAAAACTAGTTTGGTGAATATACTTATGACTGGTCACAAGTTATGACTTGATGTAGAATAAGGCAGATAGTGTAAAGCCACCTTAAGAACGGTAATCGACATGACTTCGATAGCTCAGTGGTAAGAACATTTCCACGGTAGAGAAAAATTCCCAGCCGCGTCAAACGTCGTATTTTCTGTTCTTACACAGCAAAAAATATGGAGGTGTGATTTTATATTTTATTCACATGGATAAAAAAATTGTAGCCAAACAGATAATTTTTGGTTTTATTTACTCCATTTCAAAAGATAAAACTCAAATTATACTAGAAAAAGCATTATTTTGGAATTATTTATTTGGACAAAATTTTACTCCAAATTTGTGAAATTTTATTGAAATATGTACATATTATGTATGTATGTGTAATGTGTCTACTACAGTCTTGAAATTCAGTAATTACACCATTTGGTGTAATAAAAATAATGAAAAGACTAAATTCGGTCGAAATAAAATATTAATTTTGTGTAATTTAAAACAACTCCATAGGGGTATTTACAAAAACTCAAACTTGATTAAATTTGTGAACTCATTTTGGTTTATCCAAAAAGATAAAAATAATTGTTATAGTGCGATTCAAAAAAGATGGCAAATCGTATTATACTAGAGAAACATGCGCAGAAGAAAAGATACTTACACACATGCATTTTTGTTTTTGTAAATTCTAAGAAAGAGGTTTCCTCCTTCGTATATGTATACACAAGAAGATCACTAACACATGTAAGACATGCGCGAACATTTGCCATCTTTTTTGAATTTTACTATATCCAAAAGGACGGACCTTATTCAACACCGGTTTAGATTGAAATTCAATCCATTTTTTTTTCCTGTGTAGCTATACTACAATTTGATAGGTATACCTAACTTTTTCTATGGAAAATAAATGTTGAAATTGTGCAAAAAAGTTCTCTAAAAATGGCTTTTTAAAATATTTAAATGAACCAATCCAGCTGTAATTCAACAAATCATTTGAAAACCTATAGAGGATTTTAACATCGATATGGTACCTATATCCAATTATAAATTTCTACCAGACATTTTATCGTAGAACATTGAAATAACAAATTTAAAAACAGCAAAACGGCCTCCAATGTTGAAAGCTGGCCTCCAATCTTAAAGCTTTTTTAATTTTAATTTTAATTAGGTACCTATATTGCTCCGTGCTATACCTACCTATCTACGTAAGTACTTATTACTTGTTTTCAAGGTTTTTGATCTATAGAAAGGATTTGACCAGAGCAGCGTCAAAGCGTTTTTAGTTTAGAATTTTAATTTAGAAAATCGGTGCTATCCTTTCAAAGTCCTATTAGATACCTATACGTATGATATATAATTTTTATGATTATCTCATACCTACTACCTAATTCTTCAAATTAATTTTCTAATGCAAATTTTAATTAAATCATGCTGTAATTAAATATGAATTTAATTTTAATTAAAATTAAGGTAAGTGCACCTATTACTGACCACTTCGTGATATCGCCAGTTATAAGTATAATGTTCAGGAGTTATTTTCTATAAGAACTGACAGTGTACCTATGCAAATTTCAGATATAAATAATATAGCATAGCATGTGAACACCCTAATTGTGTAGAAAATTATGACATGGAAAAGTTCAAGAAGAAACTATTTTACCAAACATCTTTATCGTTAACAATTTTGTACGAAAACTTTTTACCTCAAAAAGTTAGTTTGTAACACAGAAAAACTCTTTTACAAACAATAGAAACATATTATAACTACGTGTATCTATATGAATATTATTGTATTGTACGTACACGTGAAAATAATACCTACACGAACACAATTCTACCGCTACTCTACTCCTCACCTCATGTAAATTTGGCTTGATTACAAAAGTATTTTTTTCCTCCAACTAAATAATAAAAAAATAAATTTTTTTAAATTTTATAGACAAAGATAACAAATCGGCAACAAAAAATGTATCTATCTGATATAATGGTTAAATAATAAAGTCTATACAATAAGGTAATTGTCACTTTTTGACATTTATTAAATGTTTTTGAATGAAAATCTTTAGAATATGATCCGCCTACTTGTAGTTGTAACCCATGCGTTGTATTATTTTCTGCGACTTTTTACTTGAAAAAAATGAAATACCGTGTATATTCGTCTCTTTTTGTTCAAATTGAACATATCTCAATCTTTTTCTTTTTTTTCATATTCCATTAATTTTACACGTACACAATACAACCAAACAATGTTATTATTATTTTATAATAATAATAAGCCCTGGAGAATTTACTATAAAAATTTTATAGGAATTTTAAGGGGAAATGAAAAATTTCTGATTGGTTGTTTGGCAATATTGTTTGAGCATCATCAAATTGATAACAAGACAACCTCCATTTTGGGAGCATATGCATTAGTTTTGAAGTAAATAGTAAAAATGTTTTTACAATAATTGAGTCAATTGGTCGATTTCGATTGTTTATAGTTTCAATTTCAATATGATAAAGTTGTTTGTACCTATATATTGTAATATGAATAAGGTGTAGAATTGAAGTGTTGCTGCCTCAGATTAGAATTTTACTATTAAGTTGATTTTTTTTTCATGGCCATCAACTTAAAGTATGGGAAATTGGAGTTTGTAATGATGAATTACAAAGGGTGGATTGAACTATAGATTTTACTTTGCGGCTACAAAAAAAAAAAAAAAAAATTAAAAAAAAGCACACAAAACCAAAAAAAGAATTTTGTATGTATAAAGTTAAGACGTATCATCATCCGGTTCTGCCTGATATGCGCTCATTTTTCTGACTCGTTAACATGTTATTCGTTTGAAAAGTCTTCTTTATCAGCTCTTTGACACAGTTTGGTTACAGTTACGTATTTTGCACAATGTTGAATTTCAATTTTTTTTTTAATCAAAGGGAGACATTTTGTAAAAATGGAAGGAGGAGGTAACAATATTTTTTAGAAAGATGAAAGCAACAATGAAAAAAAATAACATGTAAAGGGAGTTTAAAAAGTAATTGTTTTATGGTAAATAAAGATTTAGAAAGAGACAAATGAAAAACGTTTAGTGTTTGTTTTTTATATTATTTCTATTTTTTTTTCTTGACAGAAATATAGTAGCGTTTAATGTGTTTAAGAGAGAGGCAGAAGATCAGATAGATGAAGTTTGTCTTTTTGATAAAATTTTGACGTAACACAAAGAAATTGTTAAATTCCAGTTTTTAGTGTCGGTTTGACAACGCGTTGGTACGGTTAGAAGTGGTTTTATTTCTTTGGAATTTATTTAAATACGGAAATTTGAAAAAAAAAAGTATTACTATTATAATAATAATAATATGTAATACCTACATAATAAAAAAAAATGGATCGATAAGAAATTTTAAAAATTTGGAACGGTTATAATTGCAAGAAGTGATTTATAATCAACGGAAATATAAACTTTATACGAATTTGCAATTTTTGTTTATTTTTTTAATTGAAAATTTTTTTAGAAGAAGAAAAATCGTGTTACGGAAAAAAGGAGAAAATATTTAAAATTGCAATTTTATTTATAAGAATAAATTGTTCTGAATTATATAATTGAAAAAGGAAACCCCTTTTATTTTTAGTGTTGAAGTTGATATAGGTAGACCTATTTTATAGGTAGTGTGTTGCGTTGCGTGTAATTTTTCATTTTATTTTCAATATTACCTACCTATAGATAAATTACTGTTTGTTTTGTTCATATTTATATATACAACATCTTATTATGTGTGTGTACGTTTAAAATATGCAACTTTATTTGTTGTTTTATAATTGAAAAAAAAAAAAATTTTTTTTATTAAAAAAATATTAAGTTGCTTATGTTTCACATATAAAAGATACTTTTATACAATTTGAAAAATTGCGAAACACGAAACATATAAAATTTAATTATAATTAAAAACAAATGAACAAATTTTATTACTTCTAAGAAAAAAATAAATAAAAGAAATCATTCATATTCGTGAATGAAAAAAGCAGAAAATAATGGAAATAAATTGTTACTTTAATTGAGGGCATAATTTTATTATTTAAAATTGTTAATTTTTTTTTCGTGTAATAAACACCATTGCCTGGTAAACTGGATTTTATATTTTGTTTATTTAATTTGAATTTGATTGCACTTAGATTACCTATACGTATACATATATGTTTGTATATATTGGATAGCTTATAAATTGATTTTTAGTGCAGGTGAATAGTGTTTTGATATAAAGGATGTTGTTTTAATATACATATAGGTAAATAGTTACGTGTATTGTGTGATACTGATCTATAATTCATTTAAATATTATTTTGTTTCACTTGAAAATTGGATTAAGGTCACGGCATATAAACTAAGTGCATATGTATGTTCTTTAGAGAAAAAAAGTAGGTATGATTTTTTTTTAACTGGAAAAAAATTTCATAGGTAAATACATAATTATATCATCTGTGTAAAAAAAGAAAAAAATATAAAGTTATCTTAATTTTGTAAATAAAAAGAATTCAAAATTGTGCTACAGTGGTATTTAAAGGGCGATAGCCCGGTGTCAACATCAAAAACCATAACGGCCATAACTAATTTAAATACAACCACCAGAAGTGGAAATACTGGAGGTACAATTACTGATACCGACGCAATTTCAATTATTAGCGAAGAAGAAAAAAAAAGAAAAATTAATTTCAATAATAATAATAACATTTATCCTGATAACAACATTATTAGTAATAGAGAAAGATTATTGTATACGGACGACGATATTATTCCAACGGGTGGACATCATTATCATCGTCAAGAAATGACAGTACCGGTACAACGTGGTTCAATGGCAGTATTACAACCACCACGTTCACGTTTTATGATAACAGATATACTGGCGGGTAGTGCAGCTGCAGCGGCTGCAACAGCAGCAGCTAATGCTGCAGCCGCTGCAAATAATGAAAATGGTCATCATCATAGTTTAAATCATAATAACAGTAGTTTGCATTATCACCATCATCATCATCACCATCCAATGCATCATCGGCATAGTGATTTAGATGAGGAGGGTCGATCACCATCACCTCAAGGACCAAGAGATTTAAGTGTACCACCAGGAGCTAATAATCTTGGACATCAAAGAGATCATGAAGATAGTGACAGTGATTCAAGCGGCCAACTTGACAGTAATAGTATTTGTAGTAACGGTAAGTTTTTTTTTCTTTTTATAAAAGGAAATTAACGGTAACACATCAGGATTGTTCACGCGTCCGGTCAATGACCTAAGCACTCTAGTTTTATATGTTAGGAGTTATTAGGTGTTTGTGTGAATTACTTTGAAAATTCTTTTCATGGATATTGTGTTTTTTTTCCAAATCTTACTTATATCCCATTTTTTTTTCTTTTGAATGTTTAAATTTTTATTAATCTATTAGTGGACATTAAGCCTATAGCTTTTTATCATTCAATATATACATATAAGTATATGTATAGAAAGTGATAAATACAAGATAAAAATGTATTTAAAAAAAAAATCCTCTTAATAAAATTATAGCGACAAATTTGAATGTTAATTTAGATTTTATATCCCAAGCAATAAAAATAAAATTTGTTCAAATTTTAATATTCTAACAAATTAAGATGTTTTTTATGTGATTTTATTACAAAGAAAATTTTATATGCAGTCGATTATTATAAATTGTTGAAATAAAATCGTATCAAAATGAATGAGCATATACGATGATGATCTCTAAATAATCAAATCATCATATCAGCTATTATAAAACAATAAGTCCATAAAAACAAAATATGTATATATGTATTTAAATTAGGATATTTTTCGATTTTATATATTTTCTGAAATACATATTATATATAAAATATAGATGGCAATGTAAGTATGTATGTATTTGTAATTCTGCAGTGTAAAGTATATATGATACATAATAAATTCTTTTCACACTATATAGGGGTAATAACTTTTGAGACACTTTATACTTCTAAGTTATTATAGGTAACTATAGATTGAAACTGCATCGGTACTCCTTTTAATTCTGATGGAGTGTGAATTTAGAAAACGTTTAACATTTATGAGAAATTTTCAAATTATATTAGTAAATTTATTTCCAATTACAAAAACAAACAAACAAAAACAAAAACGTATTTGAACTTTTGTGAAATTTTTATATTAAACGCGGACTATAATTCCTATCAACAACATAACAACAATTCTAGGGTAAATGTTACATGTATAGATACAATTTTTTTTTAAATTTTATTTTTTTATCACAAATTAATATCAATGTATGCTGTCACTTCTCGACAAATTTGTTCGTAAAAGTATATACAATTCATAAACACTTTTTTTTAAAAAATATTTTAACATTTATTTTTTTTCTTCAAATATTACACTTGAAAAGAAATAAATAAATTTAAAAAAAAATATACTGTATATATCTTTAAACATATATATTGAACAATTTTTTAATCAGATTATAGGATTACTGTCTTCTACTTATCAAAAATTATAGCCCATCACAATTATAAGAGGCTAAAAGAAGTCAAGAAGAGAAAAAATCAAAAAATGATGAAAATTATATAAATTTACGCTTCTGTTTTTTTTTTTTTTTTTTTTTTTTTGTTTAAATTTTATTATTATTTTATTTTAAAATTCCCTTTCCCTTGTTTGTATATGTATGTAAGAATTCTTTCAAAAAAGTCAATTTAAAAATTTTTCATTCCATAATATTTTAACATAAAATTTAAAGATGACATTATCCTATTCATTGAGTATATATTTTTTATAACGATTAATGTTTTCATTTGAATTTAAGTTGGCAACTGGAAAAAATTAAATGTTTCAATGTATACAACATTTTCGATTAGGCGCGGGGTATATACCTATAAAGTAATACACGTATAAATATATATTGTACATATTCCCTAAGTCATGATTTGACATATTATGAAGAAAAAGAAGAAGAAAAAAACTTAAATAAAATAAAATGTGTGGATACTATATATTATTACTTATAAGCTTTAATAATAATTTTAACAATGTTGCGATAATATAAAATTTTTTAACATCTATCCTTGTTAAAAATTAAAAAAAAGGGGAAAGAAGTCGCATTTTGATTAAAAATTTATCGTTTTATTATTATTATTATTATTTTTTTCACCTTTTTTTTTTAATTAAAAATAATAAAAATATAATAAAAATGAGCAATAATACTTATGATCACACACATTAAAAATTGTAATCTATGTAGCAAATTTGTATTAAAATTATGTAAATGTACATTGTGTGTTTTGTCTTAAACCTTTTTTTTTTTTGTAAATTAAATTCATTCATTCAGAGGCGACGAATCGGTTTATTTAAACCCATCATTTATATTTACATACATACATTTTATATACATATTATACGTATAATGTTTTTTTTTAATACCACATTAAAAAAACGTAAAGTAGGCGCACAAAATATAAGGTATATACCTACCTATATATATATTTTTTTTAATAATGTGTAACAACAGTTTCATTTAATGTTAATACTCCGTATAAATTGTTTACGATATGTTTGCATATGCCAAATGTTGTTATAGTATTAAAATTGCATAAAATGTATGTATTATTTAACTTTTAAAATTATGCAGATGAAATATAGATATGTATATATTATGTTATGTACATAACATATGTATGTACATACGATAAGTATTAAGTATAGATACATTTGATATGTGAAAAATTAACAGTATAAAAATTTTTAATATTAGACGTCTTTAAAAATTGTTAGATTAGAATTTTGTATTAATTTTGTGTTAATATGTATATACATATATAAAAAAATTATCACTTATTTAATTGAATAATAAGAATAAAAACAGTATAAATGTAGAATGTAGTAATAGTTATATGTATATGCTTTGATCATGTATTATCACGCGTTGTCATCGAAAAAAATTTTAATATGTCAATTATTATTATTATAGTTTTCCTGTTACATATACAATAAGTATTTATTTGTTTTTGTTGTTGTTTTGTTTAATTTAATAAAGATATTTAACAACTTAAAATATTATATGTATAAATACATATAGCTGTTATATTCCACATTTAAATTATTAATATACCTGTTCAGGTATTAAAATGAAACTTTCATTCATTTGAAAACAAATTTCTTTTTGATTTCCGTTTAATTGATCATAAAAAAAATGTTAAAATCGAAGTTTTTTTATTACATATACGTATGTTACACTTTTATTCACGTTTAATATTAATAAAAGGTCTGTATAAATGTATTAAGCGAATGAGTATTTAATTTTATGATTTGTAAAAATAAAAGGCAAAGTTTATAAGTATAACTTCACATGTATGTGGAAAAAATAAATTAAGTGTTTAATTTCCAAAGAAGTTAGCGTAAATGAAAAAAAAAACTATATATTTAAATGCGTATTTCGATAGAAAATTAATTTACTTATAAAAAAAAAAAACATCAGATTCTTTAGGGACATTAACATCTCATGGACCATTTATAAAAAAAACTTAATGGAAAAAGACAATTTCAATATTTTTTGTAGTCGGTGTGGAAATAGAGTTGTCCTAAAAGCTACTATTATTTTTTGATTATATAAAATCAATTATGTACATGAAATTATAAACTTATTACATTGTTGTAAAATTTATTGTTTCCTTATTTAATACACGAATTTCATTTGTTCCAATTACTCAAAGAGTATTACTTCATATCTTCATAAACTTAATAAACTTTTTTAAAATACTATTATTAAACTTTGTGTAATAAAATCAAATACTTTTTTTCCCACTAATTTCGTGTAATACTCGTATATAATAAATGGCATAAGAATAGCTGATGCCTTATATATTAGAGTTAACGTAATTCTTTTGATTATTCTAGAAATTGTGATGTTATGGTATTTCAAATAACTTTACCAACTTATTTTTGAAATTTTTTTTTGAAAAACCATTGATTTTAATTTTTCAAATCGATTCATCACATTATACTTCTTAACTGGTTATTCGAGTATCTTTAAAATGAAAAAAAAAAACGTTTTAAAAAAGTGAATGAATGCTTTTTTTTTTGTTTAATCCAATAAAATAAAACAAACTCAAGTTTTGATTAATTTATGTCACTAGTAAAATTAATTATAAGACATTAATTAATTACCACTATACAAATTTCGATACTTCTAAGGCATATGCATGTATACATATATGCATATGTTTATAATATGTATGTTTGTAGTTGTCGTATATTATATTAATTCAACACTTCTTTTTTTCTCATGTGTATCTTTGTCTAATTTAAATTTTCTATATTTAAAAGTGCGACTATCGTTCTTCTTGTATTGAGTTTATAAAATTTTTAAATTTATATATGTATATATACTAAATTTGATAAATTTTTTTTTCACATATATGTAAAAACAAAATGATTAATTTATAACAACAATTAAAATATAGTAAAGATTTTATCAAAAATTTTGTAAACATAAATGCTAACATTTATATATCGTACGTATAATGTATATGTTTTTTTTAAAAATATAATTATGTAAAATAATTGTAGGAATGCTGAAAATTTTAATAGCTCTCTCTTTTTTAAATATGTTTGTATGATATATTTATATATATATTCTATATACATATATATATATATATATATATATACGATATGTGATGATTTATCTTAAAATTTATGTTTACACCTTGGTTTTATAATCATTTTATATTTTTTATCTTTAAATTAGGATGAAAAAAAAATTTATGATATATTTTTTAAAGTGATCTTAAGAAGGATAACATAATAAACTTAATTTTCTTTTTATTTAATTTTTGATAATCTTTACACAACATTAATTTATTCATTAAATAGAGTTAAAAGAGAGGAAAAAATACAGAAGGTGTTAGGCAGTCTTTAAACAAATTTTTAATGAATCTAACACATTATTCATCAAAGAAAAATTAAATGTGAAACATAAAAAAAAAAAATAATTTTCTCTATATTCTTAAAAGATTCATTATAAAAATGTAATTGTAATATGTGTAGATAAAAAATTACAAGAGAAAAAAAAACAAAAAAAATTTTGAATAATTTTATGGTTAAAATAATAATGAATATACTATAGAATTATGTATATAGTAACTTATTACTTACTCACGGTGTAACTGACCATAAATAATGAATTTTTTCAAATGATGTATAGATTACAATACATTACAATACATACACGAAAAGAAAAGACAACCAGAGTGATACGGAAGAAAAGAACAAGCACTTGAAGATTCTGAAACTTGAAGTTTTTTGGTTAATACTATAACTTCGATTTTGATAAAGTAGGTACTTATATAATGTAACGGTGTTACTTTGGGACATATTGAGTGAGGGATATATTAAAATGTGCTTTGGAAGTTTGTTTTTTTAAATTTTAATACCTATAGGTATTGTCTTCCAAATTTTAAAGGATAATGCTGCAGTTTTATTGGCTACACATTTTTTTAAATGTTTTTATTTAATGTAACACAACTATGGGGATAACGCTTTCGTATGCACTTTTGTTGGCACAGCTCTGCCACATTTAAGAAAAAAGATTGTGGAAAGTTATAGGGATGAAGAAAGGAGATGTTGATGGATGCTCCATTTGAAAGACGGGAAGGGGGCAAGGTTGGCCGATGCGTGGATATTTGCTTTTTTATATTTTCTATAATTTTCATTGGATTCATTTAATCCAGTCATCCTCCACGTAAGATATTTATCTGAGATAAATTGAAAGTATAAAATTTACTTTTTGAAAATTTGAATAAATTGAAAGATGAATTATAATTATTGAGAAATGAAAAATGTCTTAAGTTTTCTTAAAAGAATTGAAATTTTAAAAGCCAGATTTTATTTCTGTTCTCAATTTCTGAATTTTAATTTTGTAATATTCTGAATAATTTCAAAAATGATAAATATTCGGGTACTGCTTGTAGAGAAACTATAATATTTTTTGAATTTTTACTATAGGTTATAAAAAAACAAGAGTTAGATGAAATTGAAGCAATAAATTGAAACAAAATAAATATTTATAATTTTTTATGATTAAAATTAAAAAATTATCTTTAAAAAAATCAGTTATGATAATTAAATTCTTTTTTTTTTTTTTTTTAAATTTTGGCACTCCACCTGTTTACTATATTCAGTTCAAAATTATCCTAATAAAATAAATCAAAATAAATAATTTCATATTTTCTGCTTCGTGAGTTTTCATTTAAAATACATACACCTTTTTGAAAAAAAATTTCATACATATACACATATATCTACAAATAGATTTTTTTTTTTCATTTTAATCAATTTTCAACCATATTTTTTTAAAAGACTAACTAAAGAAAGTAATATAATTTAGGTGTACTTCACATTAAGTACACTTATGTATGATAGATATACTTAGATACACCTGACAAATGTGCAATAACAATTTTTTTCCTTCTTGTTTTTTTTGTCGTTCTATATTTAGTATACATATATATGTGGAAGTATACAGGTAAAAAACTCGTAAAACTAATTAAAACAGGTTACAAAGTATGATTTTTCCAGTCATTTCCCTATGAATAATAAATAGGGAGAGACTAACTTATTTTCTGTTTCCTCATTTTCTTCCTAGGTACTTACATATATTAAAAACGTGTAGATACATTATACATATATCTATTAAAACGTGAGCGAACAAATACATACTTATGTATTTATGTTATGTATATAAATAAGAAAATATGTATGTATATAGAATTTGAAAAATAAAAAAATGTTCGTGCATCTGCAGCATAATAATTACGTATATAATATACTCATGTTATTATCTTTATTTTAATAAATTTATTTTATTTTCTTTTTCTTGCTTTTTTTAATTTTATTTTTCATATATATTTTTTCTTCTATTTTCATTTTTAAAAGTTCACATACTAACTCTTTTCCGCATATTTTGTTTTTTAAAAATGTGTACTTGAAATTAATGTTCACATTATAAATTTTTAGGTGTTTGTGATTTTTGTTTAACTTTTTTTTCTGTTTTTTTTTCTTTCTTTTTTTTCTATTTTTTTACCTTTCTTAATCATTAGTTTCATTTTTCTTAATTTTTCAGTTTTTCCAGTGGTTTCGTTATTATTATTATGTTTTTTTTTTAAACTTCTTCTATTATTTTATTATAATTTAGGTCTTAGGTATAGGGTATAGGATAGATACCACCAAAGTAGCTTCTATATATTATGAACATTGAAGAGTGAAATCGTAAACGGTTTAAACTAGTCGCGCATGAGCACTATAGATGAATTTATTAGATAACAAAATTAAATACCTCGAGAATGATGAAGAAAATGATTATAACACATTGAATGCATATTCATATTATACCAGATACCACCAAAGATACAAAAACAAAACAACAACAAATAATTGTATGTATAGTATTATAAGAAAATTTAAAATTAAAAAAAAAAATTATAAGTAAAATGGAAGTGAACAACAGAATATACTTACTTTTTAAAAATGCTCTTTCATGGTTCGTTACATGTAAACATTCTTAGGAAGTCTTCGGTTGATGAGGTCTTGCATGTTCACTGACTTCTTAAACTATGTTTTCCTCTTCTGAATTGATTAACTAACTACTAACTGACAAGTTGTTGGATGAATATTATAAATTTTTTTCTCTATATATTCATATATCTTTCTCTCTGTTTTGTTAAAAAAAAAAAAAACCAGATTTTCTGAATGGAACTGAAAGTCTAATTTGTATTTATAAAAACTAGGAACTAAGTGATGAATGAATAAATTGTATCTATTGTTAAAATGAGTGTATTTTAATTTTAATTTTCTTAATTTTTGTTTTTCTTTTAAAAAATAACTAATAAGCAGCAAAAATTTTATTGGAATTTAAAATTTTGTTTAAAACCATTTTAAATTTTAAAAGATACATTAAATGTAACATTTAAATCAGTATAATATTTTGCTTGAGTGTACATATTTTTTCTTATTAAATAGTTTGCATGATCATATAATATTGCATGATATTTTTCAACTAATTGCTATAAAAAAGATCATTTCCCGCTCTTTACTTCATAATGACTTTCATTTTATTTCAAAAAAAGGATTCATATTTATTTTTTTTACTTAATGTAACAGTTTCGAAAGTAGTTGAAACCAATGTATAGAGTTTATTTAATGATTTTTCCATATTTTTTTTTAAAAATTAAATTTTTAAGGAACTTAATTCCCACGACAATTAGATGACACAATAAAAGGAAATCGACATAGCTCTTCGCAAAAATTTTTCAACTACTTTTTTCAAAAACGTTTAAATATTAAAAGTGATAATCAAATGTTCCAAATGTGCTAAAAACAATTGATATTTTGTCAGAACAATTTTCCTTATTATCATATAGAGTTCACTTGTGTCAAGCAGCGCTGATACGTTTCTTCTTAGCCAGATTATCAAATATGTATGAGAAACAGTCAAATGAACTTTTTCACCCATGTTATACCTGGAACCAAAAAAATTGAGGAATCGTATTAAACTAGAAAAATATGCGCAGAAGAAAAGATACTTATACACACATGCATTTTTGTTGTTGTTGTGAATTCTAAGAAACATATGTTTTCTTCTTTCGTATATGTATACACAAGAAGATCACTACGGCATGTAAAACATGCGCGAAAATACCTCAACTTTTTTGGTTTTACTTATACACCGTTGGCGTTGTTGCAAAAAAGCTGTAAGATTATAAAGCCAATAAGGTATTGACACCTTTGGAAGCGAGAATTCCACGTTTACATTCTTTTAATCAAATAAAACGTGAGTTCAATCAATTTTCTGGTCAAATGTTTTTGTATAATAAGATTTGACGAATGTTCAAGAATACAACATCTACATATTAAGTACATACATACATACATATATTATTTTATTCGATTATATATTTAATTTAGTATATTGGTAGTTAGAAACACTGGTTTTATTTGTTTTACAGAAAACTTTTATTGAAACATTGAATTAAGCAGAATTTCCCAGAACAAGGAGTATTATTATGTAATATTCCAAAGTACATAATACATTATATTCAGAAACATTTTAGAATCTGAGCGAAATTACATTACAAATAGAAAATGATTTAACATTGTTATTCAGGGAGACGAATTCATATACAAATATAAAATAATAATATTCTGGTTATTTATAATAATGATAAAGTAAACTAATAAAATGATAATAATATACGACATTGATTCAGATTTTCTTTGTAATCAAATGTCATTTAAAGTGCTATTTATTTAGCAAACCTAAAGAAAAAAGCTACTGTAAAAGTACATTGTCTTTTTGCAAATTGTTCTATATTTATTTTTTTTTTTTCAATGTGAAACACGCATAGGTTTTTATGCTTCCATTCCATGTGCACGTATAGTGAGTTCGTCATTTAAACAAATGGTATGCAATTGTAATGTATTTTAATGAATGAAATTGCACATTAGATATTATTATATTTACAGTTTTTTTTCTCTCTTGGCAATAAAACAAAAAGGTTCTTGATTTTTTTTTTATTATTATCATTTTAATAGTTCTTAAAGAGTTGCACGCAGCCGTTATCACATTGAGAAGATTGAATTTGTTCTTCACGATTTCTTTTTTAAATTATTATAGTACATACCTGATGTTTTGTACAGGAGTTTATATACATTAATTACTTTGAATATTACTTCATTTTCATTTATACATAAGCATTTAAATCATTGAATCAGCAATTTGTTTTTAGAATTAATTTAGTGATTATATTTTTTTTTCATTAGGTACATATTTCTGTAACGGCAGTTTTACTTTAACAAGATGAAGATGTTTTTTTTTTTTTTTTTTTTTTTTTTTTTTTTTTAAGATTTCTCAGCATGTTTGTTTCATATTTAAATTGACAAATTATTGCAAGTCAAGAAATTTGATTTTGTTTGTTAAATTAATATAGATAAAATAGTGGTTTTTTTCGCGTATGTTTTACATGTCGTAGTGATCTTGTGTATACATATACGAAAAAAGAAACATATTATGTTTCTTAGAATTCACAACAACAAAAATGCATGTGTGTAAGTATCTTTTTTTCTGCACTTATTTTTCTAGTATGATATGATTCCTCAACTTTTATTATTTTGCCTATATAGAAGAAGTTAATTAGGAGGTAAGGTTGAACGAAAAGATTTTGTAAATTAGCGTCATCTCTTAACATTGTTCACAAGAATATGAAATGAAGTCTTTTGAATTAATAGTAACGTCCTTTATTTATCAAATAGAACACCAAATATATGTGATCAATTATGTAAGTATGTATACATAATTGTAAAAACTTAAGATCTTTTAACCTTTTATCGGTAATAAAGAAAAAAATTAGACCCACATTGAAGACAAAATTATTATATATATTTTATATACAACATTATCTATCTTAATTTTTTATTTAATAAACAAGTATAATAATCAAAAACCGATCAAACGTTTTTTGTTGTTGTTGTTGTTGTTGTATTTAAACATGTTATTTAATATCATATTAAGCACAATTTAAACGTAAACAAATTTACAATATAGGTAATTGAAATGAAAATTGAAAATTGCAAAACCATGTTTTAAATTCAATTTTATCTATGTTATTGCGCAATCTAAATGGCATTTCAATTGGTGCGTGTAAAATTGTTAAATATCTTTTACATTCCAAATGGAAACGCATTGAACAAAAAACAAAATAAAACAAAAAAAAAATGTATCTATACTCACAATTCATTTAATAATAATCAAAACTATGAATTTCAAACATGAAGCAAAAAAAAAAAATGTTTTGAGGTTTACTTATTTAGTTTTGTTTCTATATAGGTATTTTTCTTTAAATATTATTAAAATATATAGATTTAGTTTTATGTAGTAACTTGTTTAAACATACATATACCTAAATTTTTTTTTCTCAATTTTATTTTATTTTTTTTACACTTACTTTATTCTCTGTTATGCGAGCAGATACATAGATTATGGTGTATTTAGTTCTGCTGTATGACAACAAACGCCTCTTACGAAGTCATAATAATATAGAAAATAAACTTCATAAATTTCGTTATTATAAAGTTGAGACTTAACGGCCAATTGATCGGTTTGTCCACAATATTGAAATCTATAATATACATATGTACGTACATTACGAGTACAGTACATATATGTATGTATGTAAGTATGTATTTAAATACACATATCGTTATTGAACTCGTTTGACAAGGAATAAGTAGTGTATATTTATTATAATACAAAAAAAAACAATATCATTTTGCATTGCAACGGTATAAAAGCATTCATGATGAATCGTATTATAATAATATGTAAATTTTCTTATGAAAATAGTATGTATTTTCATAATTATATATGTGTACATGTTTTTATGATTGTTATTGCTACAAATACTTACACTTATATTTTTTCAAAAGATGTATCTTTTACTTTATGAATTTTTCTTACGCCTTTCTTTTTTTATCATGATGTAGTTTTCCTATTTTTAAATTATCGGATTATTCGATTTTCTTGAAAGGCAAAATGTAATTTCTCTGCATCATTTTTTTGTTTTTTGTTTTTGTAAATAAATAGTGAAGATAAGTAATCCTACTGTATATGTACATACATACATATGTATGTATGTTCCCATGTGGACTGTATTTGTCTAATTTATTTTAATTAAGTGAAAAGTGAATTTGATTTATAAATTCATCAGAGAAAAAATGATTAAATAGCTTTTAAAAAAAGTTATCAGCCATAAATATTGTTGAAATTTGGCAAGAGTGTATTCATGAAAAATATAACAACTTCACCTCACCACCGTATCGTAAAAGACAAAGTTCAACTTTTTCTTGCTGTAGGGGAAATTTTCAAACACTTCTATTTGTTTGCATGTAAAACATGCGCGGAAATACTATTTTGAAAAGGAAATTGCCTCATTTTATTCTATTTTACATTTTTCATTTACATTATGTATTAGGGTATTAGATTGAACGTTTTAATTGGATTTATGTAAATCATGAAACTTGTAGCGAACGCGAGTGAATGAATTACTGAGTGCGTGTCAAACGGGATAGATCTTTTGGCCCACACACGACACACAATATGCATACTTCATTAACTTCATGTCTTTAAGACTATGGTGTAGAAAACGCATAAAATTGTAAAATTTATTTGATGAAGGATAGATCATCAGAAACTAAGGTATACGTCATGTTTCCGGAAGCCAGAAGTAGGGCTTGAACTTTTAATTAAACCACTGCACTGTACTAATTGGCTTTTTTCAAGTCTCTAGAAAAACATTCTAAAAAAGCCGGTATTTTACGGTAATAAAATTGACGATAGCGTTGTTGAAAAGAATTAGTCCCTACAATATACTTTGATGTATAAGGATATACAGCGTTGGTCAAAGATCTTCCACGAAGAAAATGAAAGATATTTTAAAGCAAAAGGAACTTTATTATTTTATTTATTTTGTATTTTTTGTTATAGAAAATAACCATCTTATATGTATTTTCAACAGAGCTTTTATTTAAACGGAAATTCATGTTGGTATAGTTTCTCTAACTTTCAAGGTTTATGAAGTATGTACGATGTTTTTGTAGTAAATTTTGAAAAACATTACTGTAAATGATTTTCCTAATATTTTAATTTTGCGTACATTATAATTTATTTTTATAATTATTATTGTTATTCCTTTCACTAATTTATTAACATGTACTTGTTCGTATATTTTCAAAATTATGGAAATTAAAAATTTCTCGAAGCCATATAATTTTTGAAAAAAAAACTATATTATTGTCAATTAATGGAATTACAATTACGTTTATTATTATTTTTTTTAAAAAAACTACAATGAAACAATGACATGACAGTGTTTTTTTTTTTTTTGAGAGTATTAAAAAGGTAAAATTCCATTAAAAATTATTTTTAAATAGAAATTAAATAAACTTACATAAAAAAAAAACATAAAAAACTAAATAAATGAGCAACCTAAAAGCAATTGTTACGGTTATTTTATGTATTTAAGTAATTGTTTAAATGACCTAATTAGCTGGAACCATTCAATTTATAAAATGAAAAATATATATAGTTAATCGTATGTATACATAATGTATCTGTACTATTTTCAGATAATATACATTAATACATACTTATATGTACATGTCATATAGGTATATGCTGTATGTACAAATTATTTGTACAATGATTTACAAAAAAAAAAATTATATATAAATTTTCAACTTAAAAATATTATATAAATAAATAGAGAAATAAAAAAAAAAACTGTGTGAGAAATTACAATAATTTATTCAATTGGTTTATTTAAAGCAATTTTCCGCAATTTTCTCTATTTCCTACTTTAAATGTTGACATTTTAAAAGTAACATACCATCAAATTTACACTATTATTATGTGTATTTTTTTTTATTTTTATTTTTATTATTCTTTTTTTTTCTCGTATATTTGATTTTTATAAACAACATATACGTGCATGATAAAAACATGTTGTATTATATTTATCTTTGTTTATCTTTTATCTATATTTTATTTTGTATATTTATATCAAAGTTTTTTTTTTCATTCTGCAAATTATCTTAATGTTTTTTGCTTTTTTTTATTTAAAAAAAAAATAAATAAAATGTATCTTTTTTCAGTAAATATAATAGGTATTTGTTTTATTTTTTTTTTTGATATTTTGTATAATTGGATGAATTTTCTGTAATAAAACAGAAACATATTAGGTAGTTGATTTTTTTCTTTTTCAATCAAAAGAATATAATAATAAATTAGAAAAAATCACTGTACATATAATAACAATTTATTTATAATAACAATTTTTCATTTTAGTTTTTTTTTTTTATTATTCATTTTACAAACATTATACGGTTACTGACTTATATATTTTTTCTATTTTTTTTATTTTTTTTATTAAATTGTATTTATAAAATGATTTTATTATATATATAGGTATGTATAGGTATTGTATCATGGTGCGTTTACATTTTAAATAAGAAAAAATACATATTATTATAGTAGATGTTTTATTCATATCTATCAAGTGTAAAAATATATACCTTTGGTATGTATTTACTATATTTGTGGAAGTCATTGTTAACCTTTGATAATAATATAATCATATTATTATATGATTCCGGATGTTGTATATATGTATTTACATTTTTTTTTTCTCTTTTTTTCTTATTTTTTGCTTTATTGTTCAAACATCTAAATAAAATGCAATCATTTCAATTAAGCTTTTTTTTTATTTTTAAAATTTTTACAGTTCGGTTATGGTATAATTTGTGACAGAAAAAATTATGTAGATATATAAGTATTTAAAGAATTTTAGAGTATATATATGAATATAATTGAGAAGACTATTTTCAAAATAATTTTAGCAAAGTTCTGTTATAGAAATTTATAAAAAAAAGGAACTAAGATACGGTGGTAACATAGTGTGATAGTAAAGTTTATCAGAAATAAAATTGATTTCAATTAATTTAAGCTTATTTACTTAATTCAATGTTTACCGTGTCGTTTTAATACCACACACCGACACACCTCTCAGTTATCAATCAAAGGGTTTTAGCCCTTCTGTCATACACACACCTACAGTTTAAACTTAAAGTGGAATGCGAACCACTAAATTCGTTGGTAGAAAAAGAATTTTTATTCGTTTGACAGGGCTTGGTACTTGTAGTTTTTTTGTGGACTTAGCTTATGGTCTCTAAGCAAAGCCACCAAACTACATATTTAGTACCGAGCACTTATACCCAACTCAAAGTGAATTGGTACTCATTCAAAGCTGAGTGAACTTAGGCGGACTCGAACCCGAGACCTTCAGCATCAGAAGCCAACTCACTACCGTTTCGTCCACTGCCCGCCTCACGGACACAGTTATAATGAAATTAATTTTTATAATTCACTTATGCAAGTCTAATATGGTCCTTATATTTACCTACTTATAAAAATAATTCTAATTTTAATTTCTTTTGTGCTACAATTTGCGTTCGCTATACTAAGTCGTTAGAAAAAATAATCTGCACTACAGCCTAGGCTGTAAGGTGTTTTTGTTAAAATATGACTGCAATTGGCATGGGTGTTATTCCAGAATCCAGGATATATAATTGTTCCTTGCGGTCTAAAGAAATTGATTATTTTCAGACCAAAATATTCTTAAAATTTTTTTTGAGTTAAAATTCAACAATTAAAAACATACCTACATATAATATATGCGGCATTGTTAGCAAAAAGTGTAAAAACTATACAGTGCCAGTGTGTTAAAATTTTACACAGGAAACTAACATTTTTTTCCTGATTTTATTTGTAATTTCACAGACCGCTGTGATTTTGAAGGTGTAATTAAAATCTAGATAGAAATAATGTTATTGATAAGACCGAACGTAATAACATGTAAAAATTACTACAGTATAGTACACAACATTATTCATTACTAAAAATTAATTATGATTTGAAATTTCTGTACTTAATTTTATGTCAAATTTTTTTTTCTAACAATACAACAATTGTGTTTGGAAACTTTTTCTGTTAATATATACTTAATTTAAAATTTTCCCTAAGCATTCTTTGAACTGATGATACCTCAACCACAAAATTATTTATATATCATAAATGAATAATGTCTGTTTTTAAAATAAAAGCCCTAATTAGTAAAGTGTGAATTTTTAAAGAAAAATATAAATATAATTTATTATATGAAATTTGTAATTTAAAGGAAGTATGTACATACATCATATATGAAAAATATAATCAATATTGAACAGAAGCTATATACAACAGATTAAATAAATGTTTGGCTTTTTCTTTCTTTCTTTTTCCGAAAGATAATAATATTTTCACAAGATAAATTATAACGATTTCGAATTTCAAATAAATTTATCTAAATATGAAATTATATTATTAAACATGACTAAATTTTAAATAACGCATATTTTTATTGAGTCTGCGCGTACCTATATGAAATGTAAAATTTGTTTATAATTTCTAACACTTGAAAAAAAAATTACATATCATTATTTTGATATTTTCTTTAATTTTCTTGACGTTAATCATCTACATACATACATATATGTACGAGTATGTGTAAAAACTTTTAACAATGAACTGATTTTCTATTTTATTCGAACATTTCAAAAAAAAAAAAAAATTTCATTTACAAAACGTGCATAATAATAAAAGGTTCAATACCATAATTTTCAAATTAATATGCGTTACGCGCAATATACCATGTTAAATATTATATTTTTCACTTGTTTTCTTCTCTTTTTTTTTTTTTTTTTTTGAATATTTATAATAATCAACAAAAACATTATTATCAATGATTATTTGGAGAATTTTAGAAAATATACATATGTACAGTTTGTAGTGTTAGATTTAGTTGATGATGATGTATAACAAAACCTATAAATTTTATAAGGTGAAAAAAAAAAAAAACATTAATAAATTTATGTGTGAAAGAAAAATTAAAACCGGTGATATGGATGTTTATAAATAAAAGGATGAAGCAATTATTACGAAAAATTATTGGTATTATAATGGTATATACAATAATTTTTCAAGCTGAATAATTACTTTAAAGGGTTAAAGCGATTATATTGAACAATCCGTTGTTGAAAATTTTTAAATTTGTATTTTTCAAGTTGCTGTAGTTTTTCACACTTTATTTTCATATTAATTGTAACCAACACGATTATGTTTTGAGAAACTGTTTTTATTTGAAAAAGAAATAGTAGAATTTGAAGTTCCGAAAGTTCTTGCAAGAATTAAAAAGTTTCTTTGCTCCTTATTTTAGATATAAATCAATTTTAAACCTAAAAAGTTAAATAATATCTCCTTAAATTATAATTCCGAAATTTTGCAATACATTTCCTTCCTTTTTTAACTTATATCAGAAATTATGAGAATATATTTTAATTATACACGAAACGACGAAACCATGGTGTATGAGTCAGAGAACAGGTGTAAAAAATTAAGGGGTATTAAGCATGACTGAATTTATTGATAAATTCGTAGATTATATAGGAATATATTACATTAAGAAATTAATTCCCGAACTTCTGAATTCAATTAATAAAGAACGAGCTTGAAATTAATGTGTCTGTGTTTTAATTTAAAAAAAAAAAACACATTCCAAGTATTGTTCAGGAAAAAAAATAATGTAAAAAACTTTAAATTTAAAGGATACAAATTGAGGATTTCTTATAAAACTTCAACTTTACAAATTATTCTAGGAAATCAATTTCACAAGGACAGTTTCAAGTGAATAGTTATCTGAACTGGAAATTATGAATATGATCTAAAACAGTTATTTTTTTATTTAGAGCTTTTGGGTCTGCATTTCTGCTTCTATATGGAAAATCTTTAATGTTTCTTCGGAATTATATACTTTAACAAGTATTTTTTCCAACTTTTGTTAATCATATTTGATTTGGGTCTTGAGTTGTATAGGGATATTCTTTCACTGCACTTTGTTGTTGAACACAGTGTTGTAGCATGAAGAAGGGTAATCGTGAAGAAGATTAAATTCGGCATACATATTACTTTTTGTTTTCTTTTCTTTTTTTAAATTTATAGACTGCAATTTCAGCTCCAGGAAAAATTTCTCTACAATATTAACATATTCATGTGTGAGTATTTTATATTTTAACTTGAAAAAAAAAAAAATTAATTTTATTATTTTTTACCTTAAACGTTTCTTAAACAATGACAAAGTATAAACTTGAATTTATCTGCAATCAGTATATGTCCATTCAAATGTCTCCTGATTAACCAAGCGTTTTAAAATTTTAAATGTATTTGGTATTAACATATGTATATCTACATACATGGTATGTACATATACATACATATTCATATATATTATGCGCATAATAATTATATTCACACCAAATAAGATTTTTATCACTTTAAATTGTGGTCATTTTGAGGGTAATTTTCACTTTATACCCGCACATTAATGTGTATACAAAATATGCATTTTTTGAAAATTACTTTTTTTTTCTCTTCACATTTATTTCTACTAGTAGACAATTTAACAATAATATTTGAATATTTACATGTAAATTGTAAGTGTATTTAAAAAAAAAGGCTAAAAATAGTATGCATTAAAAAATATATATCATTCAAGGTATAACACCCTGTCTATTCTGATGTAAACAGAATTGAAATATGTCTACAAACAAATTAGTTAGTCCCGACTCCCGTGTAGTCTTGTAAGGTAAAATGTTATTATTGTCACATATTTATGTCGTTTAAATTTAACGTGTAAAAATTTATATCTAAAAATAAAAGTGAATATATACATGTATACATACTAACATATATGTATCTATTAATATTAGTAAATATATGAAAATGATGCAAATTAGATATAAAAAGTGGTTAAAAAATGTTACGCTTCAGAAATCAGTTAATTGGTGATTAAAAAAAAAATGAAAAGAAAAAAAAATTAAAAATGCATATGACGTGTATACATTTGAAAAAGTGAAAAAAAAACATAAAAGCAAAGTGCATTAAAAAGGAAAACAAAACAGACAAAAAAAAAATTGTAATAAATTTGATCACAACTGACAATGTTTTTAAGCTAAATGATAATTAAGTAAACAAAACAACAAAAAAAACAAAAACATGAATATTTAGGGCAAAAAAAGCGTACAAGAAAAGGATAATTTTGTGACATTAACGAAAGGGTAAAGGGTACAAGATTATAAAAAGGACATTTTTTACTCAATATTTTAAACGAAATTATAAAGACATCAGTTTTTTTTAGCAAATGATATAGTTTTTAAAAATTCAAACGTTAAAATTTGAGTATCAACACATTATTTATGTCCGCTTTTTAATGTTTAAAAAAAAAAAATACATTGTACATTTAAAAATTAGTTAATGTGAAAATAATTATTACTTCCGTGTTTTCTTTATTTTTTTTTTTAGATGAAAAACTTTTTCACTGTGAAAAACCTGTAAAACTTAAATTATTTTTCTAATTTTATAGTCTTTTTTTTTTCCTTCCCTTTAAAGAATACATAATATAATTAAAATGAAAAAAAGAACTAAATAAATTTACAATAATTGTAAAAATGTAAAAACTGTAATATGTACATAATGTGTATTTGTATAGCAATTAGATAAAATGTTAAAATCTTTCAGCCATGAAAATATAATATAATTTTGTAGGAAAAAAATAATGAAATGAAAAAAGAAAAACTGCAACAAAACAGTATTTAAAAAAAAATTGTTTTAATATAAATATAAATAAAATTCAAAAGAGCCTTATGCAAGCTATAATGTTTTAGATACACACACATACATACATAGATCTTATACATATATGTACATATTTATGTACAAACTACAAACATACATACATGCATATGTATATGTCGGTGACGTGTTTATGACAAGCACGTAATTATGCAATTGTTTAATGCTCTTTTTTTTTTCCTTAATTTTAATAAGACCCCAGACGGTACTTTTATGCTGAATGAACACAAATAAAAAAATTATATGAAAAATTCATGTTATGATGGAGCAGAAAATAAAAAACTAAGTCTTAACAAAAAGAAAACGAAAAAAACACAAAACAAAAAGAGTTTGTATTTTAAAAGAAAATAACTCGAGCGCATTTTGATAATGTGCATTTTTCCGCTGCAATTCTTTCATTTATTGTTATTTATTTTATTTTTTTAAAGTTGAAATCATATAACAAAATAATTTTATAGGTATGTTATTATTTTTTTTTTTTGCTATGAATAGGCTTTTTTTTTAATTTATAAAAATAATAATAATATGTAATATTTTTTTACATTCACGCATATATTCTTCGATTTACGATACGAATGTGAAACGTGTGCTTATAGATATATTTAAAAAAATATTATTGTTATTGAATTTATATACCATATAAGCATTCAAGTTTTTATTTCTAGATATTTTCTAATTTTTAATTGCATTTTACAAAAATTTTTTTTTTAAAAATAAGGAAAAGCTTTCTAGCGGTGCGGGTGCTGTGGTGAATATTTTATTACATAATTTTATCCTGAAAATTATGGGTCTAAAACACTGTCCAAAACTTAACGTCCTTTTCAATATATCTGTTCTATTGAGGCTTTATAATTCTTATTTCCTTTAAAATTACAAGATATACATAATTTGTAATTTGTATTTATGTATATTTATTATATAAAAATAAACTTATAAAAAGTACCGTGCATTGTATAATAAATATAATTTACTATAGCAACATTTATATTTTTTTGTTTGTATTTTTTTTTTTTTCTAATTAACAAAATATTCAGATGTTGTGTCATTTAATTTACAAATCACGCAATTTGTTTATTTTGATTTATTTATGTGAATGATCAAGAATAATTATGTGTAAGAGAACATACATTTATAAGAAAATTTCATATTTTATAAATAATTAGAAAAAAAAAAAATAATTTATTGCGTTGGTTGTGGAGAATATCTACTGTTTTTTTTTTAAATGTAATTTTATAATTAAATTCTAATATATGCGCAAAGGATTTTTCTTGAATTTTATATTTGTTAAAAATTAACAATTAATTAAGTTATTTATTATACATATACTTGAAAAGTAACATGTAAAAATATTTAAAAACTTCTATTGTATAATAATTGCAAAAAGATTTTTTTTTTTGTACAACATACAAGTACATATTTAGTAAACAAAGTAAAATAATTAATGTATGAAAAATACGATAATTATTTCTGTCATTTTTTATGTAACCGAAGCAATAGAATTTTGAGTCAGTATTAGTACTCGTATCTATACAGCCAATTTAAAAAATAATATTCTGGTTACCTTAGCTTGAAAATGTTTCTCATTCATTATAGTAGTAGTTCAATGTAAAATTTTGAAAATTTAAAAATCTTTCTTTTTTTATATGTAATTATGGTTTTCAGTGCTAAATATATTAAATTGTTTTTCTTTTCGTATTTTTATATTATTTTATACGAAATATTTTAGATTTTTGAAAAAAAATAGTTATTGAATACCCGCATTTTTTAACTTTTACAACTGTAAAATATCATTCGAATAAACTGCATTATATAGATTTACAAAATTTTTGTGGAAAATATATTTTTATGGAAAATTCATTATGTACCTATGTATGTATCTCTAAAAAATAATTTGGTCAAGTAAAAGTTTACTCATACTTTTTGAAGCAACTTTCTGAGCATACATTGAAATATGATTAACATTTTATATACATACCTAGGTATAGAACTTTCATATTGTGGAACCCTCCATCATTTATATAAGTTTCTCTTCTCTTACAACCTTCCGAAATTTAAACGATACGATGCACCCAATAATATTTAGTTACTATCTCCCCTATAACTTCTCCCACCCATTTCTCCATCTTTATGCGTCAGCGCTATGCAGTAAAGGGATATTATGTCGAGGCTTTTAATAAAAAAAAAAAAAAACTATAAGTTTAGAATCCTAAGTATGAGAAATAAACTTATTTTTTTCTGATGGAGAATGCATCTTGTCATCACCTTATTTATTATTACTTCTAGAACACCCTTTGTGGTAAAATAATTAACTGAATATTATTAAATAAATAAATAATGTAGAATATTAAATGTCTTCATATTAATGAATCAACAATTTAAAACATTAATTGGTTAGGTATTCAATTTTATCTATATTCTTATGTAAATCTAAATACCTTACTTAAGTACATTGTATATAAATTTCACATACCCACATTTAATTTATTTATTTTTTCTTGCTATTTTGGTTTCGCTTTACTACTTTAATACTACAAAATACATATTATATACAATAATTACAATAATTGATTTTAAAATGATTACATTACGAGCAATCTTCTTTAATTCTTGCTTTTGTTTTGGCTTATTTATTAGGAGTATTATTATTATTATTTTTTTTTTTTCGTAATTGCATGTGCTAAATATTCTGCTAATTAAGAAACGATAATAAAACACTTTTTTTTCCCTTCTATACTTACATAAATATGCACATAGTTTAATGGAATTTTATGTACATGAACATACATATCTTTTATAATATGTAAATTAAAAAAGTATCTATATAAGTTAATTGTTATTTGTTATTTCTTTATTGTTGTTGTTGTAAAGTTATTTACTCGAACAATGTTTTTATAATTTTCAAATAAATTATATAATATTATTAATTACATTAAGTTTTTTTTTTTTTTTTGCTATTGTGTTCGATAAGAGTGCAAACATTAACAATTATTTTTATGATAAAAAGAAATTACAAATATCGTAAGGGTGGTAGTATGTACATATTTTCTTTTTGCTATTTTTTCTATATGTATATATATGTATATTTCATTGCTTTATAAGTATTAGATGATTTGAAATATGGAAATTTAATTTGATATTGGCCATAGGAAAAAGCTCTACTGCATTTTAACATGAACACTTACATATCTATTTGTTATTTAGATATGTTAAAAAAAAATTAACGTGAAAAAGTAATTGTATATATATTGTAAATATGCGAATATACTTATATGTATATCTATGTATACAAGAAGATACTATGGCGAAAAAAATTAGCTTTTTCTTATCTTACGTAATATATATAATGAAAATAACCGACAATTTATTAGAAGTGAAATTAATACAGATATTACTAGACTCGTACACACGATTTACTTTAGGATATCTAAATTATATTATGTATGTATATATATATGTATATTATACATACAGCATATCTATATTATAGAGTGAAAATATTTATGTTAATTTATATACTAAGTATTAACTTATATCTTGAAATAACATGCTAGTTAATTTGTTTTTTTTTCTTTCTATTTTCTAATATTTTACTTCAAAAAAATTTGAATTTTTAATTTTTCAGAATTAATTGTTAATAATGTTCAATTATACAATTTTTTTTTCCATGATGTAGTTTTTTATTTGTTTCACTTTATTAGGTTTTGTTTTTCTATTGTTTTTTTTTTTTAAACAAATAAAAAGTTATTCAACTCTATTTAAATTTCACGTAATCATAATTATTTCCTGATAATAATTTTAATTTTAATTATATTTTTAGTGGAAAAGATACTCGAATTTACATTTAATTTGATTTTTTTTTTTCAAAGTAGGAAATTTTATTTGCGTTGCCATTATCGCCCGTAACCACTATAGTTATCGGTTTGGCTTTTGATTTTTTTTTTATAGAAAAAAAATGTACTGTGTACTTGTAAGAATTTCAAGGGAAAAAATTTGATCCTTTCGAGAACGTTTCCAATTAGAACTTTAAATAATTTTACATGTAATTAATATTTTTGAAGAAAAACCAAAGTAAACTTTAAAAAAAACGCCAAGGGTGATTAATTAATTAGCAATCTCTCTTTTTTCACGAACAATATTTCATTTATTTAATGTCAAGTTGTCAAGCACAGCATGTTGCCTATTTGAGAAATTAATAAATTTATCATGCTACCTATTTCAAGGATTCGCATTGAAAAAAATACCTACAACACTTTAATTCAAATGATCAGATCCTCTATTTTATATTCATTATGCAATTTTAAAGCATCTATTAACCATATGAAGAATGACGTTTCAATTTTCAAGAAAATTGAATTTTTTTAATGCAGTTGCTGTATATCTACATATTTATTCAAGGGTTTAAATTATATTTTTATCAACTTCCATTGTAATGATAAATATAGTTTATATAAAAATTCGACACGCAATTACCTTTCTTTTTAAATGCACACTTTATTTTATTTTTTCTCTATACCTTTTATACCTTTTATGATGTTGATGAAAGCATATAAATGTATATGTATAAGGCTACTGAAGTGTAACTTGAAACGATTTTTATGAAAAATAGAAATCAATATGGCACCACGAAAGGATGTAGGTAACTATATAATATTTACTATTTTTATTATTTAAAAAATAAGGTAAGAGAAACAATTAAACGGCAAAGTCATTCTATAAGTTATATTTATAAATTTAGATCTTTGTTGTAAGTTCAATAATATTTTTATTTTTTTCAAATAAAGGACAAACTAGAAAGTGGAAAAAAAAAGTTTTATGTATAAGAAAAATTATATCAAAACATTAGGGAACATATGTAATTTTTTTGTGTATTTTGTTTTTGTTTTGATATACGATGTCAAGGTGTTAATTTATTAAATTAAATTTTATTTTTTAGTGCTAGTCCAATTTTCTGGTTCCAATTTTATGCGGTATATTGATTTTTTTTCCTAATTTGACTTCTAGTCGTCAAATTTTCAAAGTTTTTTTTTAATTTTCTATGTTGTTTTCTTTGCTATTTATTTTTCGAAAGTGCAAATTTTGTTATTTCTTCAATACTTTTCGTGTTTAGATAGAATTTTTTTCCAAAATAATGCATTACTTGTTCTTCCTTGCGATTTCCCATTTGTCCTATTTGATGTCGGACAGGAGTAGCACATCCTGAGTTGTCATCGAATTTTTGCATTTACTTTCTTTATGTCTATATTTTTGGTGATTTATTTGCTCTATTCACGAAAACGTGAATTACAATTTCACTTCATGAATTTTCTATACCCTCTTTTTAGTTGTAAAAAGTTATTAACAACGCATTTTAACATACTTTTTTTTTTAGCTCAATGAGGTAAAGGCTAAAAATTCCTAGGACTTATATTTTAAATTTCATAATTTGCTTTTAAAATTTTTTTTAAAAAAAATTATTGAGAAAAGTTTTAATTAAATTTTAATGTATGTATATACATACAGAAAAACTATACGTAATTCAATATGAAATTTGACATGCTAAATCAATTAATGTGTTGAAAACTTTTAAATTTTTCATCTACGAAAAGAAGAAAAAAACTAAGTCCATTAATATGTAATTTATATCTTTTTTTATGTGGAATATAAAAAAAAAACATTATTAACCAATTTATTATTAAGTTTTGTAATTAAGTTTTTTTTTAAATAATTGTGAAAAATATAAAAATTATACAATTATTTAAAATTTTTATTACATTGAAATACTTATGCTTTTATTTTCTTCAAATTTTAAAATGTAATTTTTATCGAATTATATATGTATTAATTTAAAGCCTAATGCACGCGATGCATTGTTAAAATATATTTTTATCTTTTTTTTAAATTTATTTTTCAAGTTATATAGTATATTTTATCATTAACATAGGTACATATTAACAAGTCGCCAATTTTCACAGTTTAGAAAAAAAAAACCGATGTTAATTATTAAGTTTTTTTTGTTGTTTTTTTTTGTTAAATTAAAATTGATGTTGCAATTTTTTAAAATTCAATTTACAAAACATTTTATGTGTAGGTACACAATGTACGAGTATATAGGTTATTATATATTTTTTAAAAGCTTATAATTGACAAATAATATTACAAAAACAATTAAGTAATGGATTTTATGAAATAAAAACAAAATTGTGGGAAACAAATAAAATTGTTTAAACAAAAGTCAAAACACGCAAATGGAAATTTTTAATTTTTATTATTAAACATTCATTTATTAAGTTTTAACGAGTTTAATACAATAATAAATAAATTTTTTTTTATAGTGTCGATTATCCATTAAATTTCATAGAAATATAATTTTATGTATTAATTTTTATAGTCATATATAAATTGAAAATATTGTTTGTAAAAAAAAAATTACTTACAACAAAAATAACAATATCTCAATTAACTAGGTATATAGAATTGTTAAATAATTTCACAACAATATTTTTTAAATTTCAATTAAATTTATTTTATTTTTAATAATGAAATTAATAATAGTCGAATTATATAAAGTTTATAAGATTTCATGATGATTAAGATTTTTAAAATGTTTTATTAATTTATTAAAAAAAAGTCTTAAAATTCGATGTATAAAGATAAGGATGATGCTTGCTATCTTTAAGTTTTTGAAAAATATGTGTATGTGTATGAGCATTTTTTAGATCCCAGATGTGCGTTGTTAATAGAGTCAAAACAGCCTGTCGGCTGTCAGAAACATAATTTCTCTTTTTCTGAATGTCTCAAGTTTCTGGAATACTCGTATCTAACTAATTTATATATATGTATGTACCTAATTGTCATATACCTATGTACCTATTTGTCTTACAAAATATTCTTAAAATCTGCATCATATATTTAAAAATTTCCTATCTGAAATAGGTTACGTACGAGAAGAGAAGGCATAAATTAAGGTATATAGGTATCTCATGTAAATATTAATTTTTTTTTTTAAGTTTTTTATTTATCACAAAATCAATATTGGTTTCACTACAATATATAACTTTAAAAGCCTATATACTTATAGGTATTGGTATAAATATAAATTATATACATATTTCTCAAATATTTCGAAAAAGTTTCACAACTTCACAAGAGGTAGGTAGTGGAACCATATACCGGACAGCTCCTGTTGCCGGACACTATGAAATAAAAACAAAAAAATTGTGTACTTCTGTATTAACTCGTAGAAAGAAAAAAGGTCTATAATATAGCCAAAATCCTCTACTTTATTTTGATGTATTTACTTTTTATGTAGAATTTGTCACTTATGTTCTGCATGTTGATAAATGAAAACGTTTCGTGTCATAGTCTAAATTCTTATTTTTTTCTTAAGAAACGGTGGTTTGGAAAATAAGCTTTGTAGTGTTTTAAAATAAAATTTTCAAGATATTTTGATTAAAATAGTGATTTAGTGCAATTATGTAAGCAGAAAATTTAAAAAATAACTCAAAAATTTTAATTTTTACAATAATATTATGGTGTCCGGTGAAAGGAGCATTCTTTTGTGTAATTTCTTATTATCGGACACTGGTGTCCGGTATTAGGCTCCAGCAATTCATTTACCGGACACATACTTTTATCCCTATTTTAAGTTCGATTTCTGCCGATTTTTCAGAAAATTATATCCTGAATGTATTTTGAAAATGAAAAGAAAAAAAACAAAACTATATCGAAGCCGATTTACAAAAAGCTATTTTTGATATAACAAAAGAAAAATGAAGAACTATGAAATAAAGGATGCGATTGATGTCCTAGCTAGTATCATTTAAAATGTACCGATTTCAAAACCTACTTCAACGTATTCGGAAGTAGTTTTAAGTGCTTTATTTGCAAGAAACATTAAGATAAGACCTATTATATTTTATTTTTAATTAGTTTCATAATCAATAATATAGGTCTTTTTTTTTTTTTATTGAATCCTACTTTTTGTTAATACATATATAGGGTACATATATTTTTTTTTTAATTTTTTTCAATTTAAGTTTCATAAAAATGTTTTTTAAATCTTTTTGTTAAATAAATGTATAATTTCTTATTATTAACACTTTTCTATCTGTTTTCTTTATCAATATTATCAACTTTCAAGTTTAAACACTTCATTTCAGTACTGTCCGGTATTAGGAACCATTTCGTCCGGCAATAGGCACCAACTGTCCGATAATAGGTGAAATGTGAATTTTTGACTTTAAGTACTATTATTAAAAAAATAGGAATGTAATTTGAAAAAAGATTTATTGAAATTGAAAATTCAAAGGCTTTTCTATCGATTTGAAAAGAAAATTTTCGAATACAATCATATTTCTTTGTGTAATAAGAAATTCATTTGGCAAAGTCTCTTAAGTGTCCGGTATATGGGTCTTTTACCTACCTATCTAATAAAACTTTTCAAAATTACTTCTCATCCTTATTCCTCCAATATCTGCTTATACACATTTTTAAAATTTATTTTTATTTTTGCAATTTTTCTTATTCAAATACCTATGAATTTATGAAAAATTAAATTGACTATGAAAAAATCGATTCCCCAGGAAAAAAACAAACCTTTTTGGGTATTTGAGTACGAACCTATGTATGTGTGTGTGTGTATTACGACAAAAACTTTTTGCTCATGTAATAATTTTATAAGCCAATCATATAAAATATAAAAGTCGGAAAATGTCGCCAATTTAAGGAAATAAAGTATCTTTTTTGTTTTTCATCTTTTTCTTTCACTTAAAAAAGTTACACATGTATACCTATATTCTACCTATATAGTACGTACATATATATACTGTTTATTGATTCACGAATTACATATCCCTACATATACATATATGTATGTAGCTATTTTTTTTCTAGTTATAAAGTATAAATTTTTTTCTTCAATAATTTTTTAATGAAATGCTCAAGTAGGTATCAAATTTATTACAATAAATAAGTACTTTTTTTTTTTTTTATAAAAAGATAAATGATTTGAACGGGGCGTGGCATAAAACTTTGAAAAACAGAGATGATCATATAGGTAGTATTTAAGCATCAAACTAAATCCCCATTGTCGTCAACATAATATACTAAAGTGTGTAGATACATTTATGTTCAAGTATCTTTTAAATGATTTTACAAAAATATTAACATTTAAAAATTTTATTCAAACAGTGCCGAAAGTAACTTGAAAGACTTTTTTCTCTTGTCTCAGTCAGAAATAACTTTTAAGTTGAAAAACAAAAATATCAAAGCGAATTTTGCCAAAATTTTTAGTTTTTAAGCACTTAGGTACATTTTTTTGAATTGTTGTTTTACACAACGTTTTTTATACTATAATTGCCGTTAATTGTTAAAAAAATGTAGTAGATACATGTATTATATAAAAGGTATCCTAATTACCTATGTAGAAGAAAATTTTCAAAGATAAAATATCTCAATTGTGCGCTAATACAATTACAGTTATACCTACTCTTTTATTTTCTCCAATTTTCAACAACCGCGGCAAGTAGTATAGTAATACATACGAATTACGAATACATTCTACTTTAGATACTATCATCACTGGCATAACAAACAACTTCTTTTTCTTCATCGGTCCAAATTGCTCAGCATCCATCCGGTCTAGACGTGTATGTGTTTTTTTGTTTGTTTGTTTTCTTTTTTTTATATTGAATTTCATTGACTTGTTGGAGCAGCATGCTCCATCCCATTTATAATAATCATACAACACACAATAAGCCGTTACTTTTCTTCTCATGTTACATTTATTTTTGTCTTTGTTACACACTTTTATCAATTTTAAAAGTTTTTAAAAGACCATCCCCTTTTTAATCTGCTCTTTACTGTTTCCGATTCCGATCCGTTCATATTCTATAATAAATATATCTTCTTATGTGATAAATTATATACTAACACATACACACTTAAGTGGAAAAAATTTAACAATTATAAAACTTATTTCATGATTTAAACATTCTTTTAAAATTAAATTACATATTATAGATATTATAGATACGTACATACATACATACATAAATTTTAAAAATGTTAAATATTTTTTTTTGTTCTTGTTTCTTTTTTCTAAAAGAAATTAATTATACATAGGTATAGTGACAGTGAGGGAGAGGTTGGAGTAACAACTTGCTTTCAGATATCGATTTTCGTCCTTGTATTTATTTTTTTTTCTCAAATTGAAAATTGAAAACTTTTAGAGGAATTGAAAAAATGAAAGTACACACACATACAGATATATAAAATTTGTATGCACATATACATACATATGTATATTTATATACATACTATTTAAAAGATATACACATACGTGTCAATGCTGCAAATTTAAACACACTTTATTTGCAAAATACCAAAAAAGTTCACAGAAAACCTGAAAAACTGAATTAAGAACCATGTTGGAAAAATTATTCATTCTCATAGGGCTTCCTTCGTATACAGGAGAACCAAATCTCTAATTTTAAGTGTTTTTCTTCTGTACTAAATGTGTACTAATACGCACACATACACATGTATATGTATCTTATCGTAACGGATTTCTTTTATTATGTGTATGGAAAAAAGAATGACACAATAATTGTGAAAAAATCCCTGTTTTATATGAAAAGATCAAGTGACTTTTAATATTGTTTAAGTATTCGGAAGGGTTTTCTTTTAAGGATGCTTCAAATGGTGTATAAGTGTATATGTTTTTGAAGTTAAAAGCATCTTTTGAATCAAGAGGATTTTTGTGATTGCTCTTTTAAACTTACTAACTTTTTTTTTCCTGATATTTTTGTTACATTTTCATTCAATTTCACAGACATTGTGTTTATGTATTATTATTTTCGTTGGGAAAATGTTGAGAAAAAAATAGGGGTTTTTTTATTTTAAAGAGAAAACTTTGTAAGCAGCTAAGAACTTTTTTGAAAATTGTTTAAGTGGAAATTCGTTAATTTTTAACATTTATTGTATGACCTTTACTATATGAATTTGCGTTAGATTAAGTGCTTGTTATTGTTTATAATTCATTAATAGTTATAGCATTTGATTTGCAATTAATGATATTTAATTATTACATTTCGAGATTTTAGGAATTAAGGGTACTTTTTTTTTTTAAATTTATTTTTCTTTTTGAATAATAATTTTTTTCTTTCAAATTTTTTTTTTTCTTTTAGGTGCCAAAGATGAAGATGGTAATAGTATAAAAAGTGGTCTTGGTTTAAGTGGTACATCGGGTTTAAGTAAAAAACAACGTAAAGCACGAACAGCATTCACAGATCATCAATTACAAACATTAGAAAAATCATTTGAAAGACAAAAATATTTGAGTGTTCAAGATCGAATGGAATTAGCAAATAAATTAGGACTTAGTGATACACAAGTGAAAACATGGTATCAAAATAGGAGGTAAGCAATTTTATTTTTATTGGAAATTTTTTTTTTCTCTTTAAACAACCAAGCAATTTTATCAATTGAATTTTAAGAACAAATTTCCATTCAAACTTAAAAATTTAATTTGAGAAGCTATTTTTGTCGGCATTTAAATAAAAACTGTATAGGTACACACTATAAAATCTTTAAATATATATAAATTTCATTAAAAAATTAAAAATATTCTTGGAATAATTCAATTTGATATACCTACTAGTTAATCAACAGCCATGGGAAATAATTTATTCATTTACTTTCAAACAAAATAAAAAAAAAAAACAAATCTTTTTTAAATTGTTTTCAATCACTTTTTTTTTTTTTTAAACTGACACGTCATCATCAAATTAACAAACAAATATCCATGAAAATGTTACGCATTGTTAGATTTTTGTACATTTGAAAAAAAAAAAACTACTAAATTCAATAAACAAATTCTCATTTTACATGAAAGAACATTTTGTAAAGGAATTTCATTGAAAAAACAAAATGGGTATCATACTCACAACAAGAATATTCAAATTTAATTATCTGTGCTTGCGGTCGCAGTATATTCGGAATAGATACTTTGAAAATCAAAGAATATTATTAGGTATTTTGTTTACATTATGTTAAACCACACAATAATCATCAAAAATTTGTATTTTACTATAATCATTATCATGGTCTAATTACTACATTAAACAAATCATTATGAAAATAAGAAAGCATCAGTAAGGTACCTATACCAAAAATTAAAATTAAAAAAAAAGATATGACCAAAAATTACAGTTTATAGATATACTTTTTAATATGTTTCGTATACAGTAGATATACTTTATGTATATACATATTTGTCTTGACAAAGCAAAAATTTAATAAAAGCATGTCAGAATCAACTGAAGCTAAAAAAAAATAAAATTAATCTCGAATTTGTTGAATGCCGCGGTAATAAAGAAAATTTTGTAACCATAACCATGTTTTTTTTTTTTTTGTTTTACAAATTTTGGTTACCGTTTATTTCCATTAGACTAATTTTTTCAAATGAAATTGTTTTATTTTTAACAAATTATAGCTTAACAAAGTTTAATTTATTTTTATTTTTATATTATTAAAAATGAATTAACTAACTATAAAAATTACCATTTTATTATCTGAAGCAAATTTATTATTAAAAATTCACTCCTGCATGACGTTAAAATAATATTAAAAGTCATTTAAATAAAAACAAAACAAAAAAAGTGTTCAGATGAAAGAGATTATCACTTATGCATTTTTTTTTTATTTTCAGTTATTATTTACCTATATGTGGTGTTTTTCTTGTGTATCCTTTAAGATTTTAATTCAATTTGATAGAAATTTTAAATTAAAAATTTAAAAAAAATTTAATCGAATGATTGTGCTGCTGCATGCGCGTACATGGCTTGATACAATAATGCAACTTCTTTTATAAACATTTTCCAGAGTAAACATTAAATGGCCTTTTTTGTAATAAAACAAAAAAAAAAGTAGAAGAAAAGATTTAAGGAAAATCTCAATTTAACGCTACAAAATTTTTTTGTTTTTGTTATTTGAAATCATTTAAAACTAAATACGGTGTTTAAAATTGATTTACTTATTTATTTATTCTTTAATGTGATTTAAACGTATGAACGTCTATTTCCTTTTGGTTGTTTTTTTTCTCTTCTTGATGTGAATTAACAACAAATATTTATTTTATAAAGTCAACAACCCCAAAGTACAGACGTGTTTTGATTATTTTTTTCTCAAATTTTTTATTTAATTTTTTTTTTTTCACATTTTCAAGCGTTAAACGGTTGAATTAATTTTTTTAAAAGGTATGGTTTGGGTGTTAATAGTTTTTGTTAAATGTACTTTTTTTCTTCTTTTGTTTTTTTTTTTTTTTTTTTTTTAAATCAAAAACAATGAAAGAGTTAGTTAATTTAAATTCACATTTTATATGAATTTAATTTGATTATAATTAAAATTTATTTTAATGAGATTTAAAAAAGAAAAAAAATAAGATTGATTCTTGTTGTTTAGTTGTTTAAATGTAATTGATACACTTTTGCTAAATATGAGTCGTTACCCAAAATTTCTGAAATCAAATTGTTGTATATGTATATATAAGTTTTGAAAAATAATAACTTTGTGATGACTAATGATTTAATAACCTTTGAACTTTGATTTAGGACGGTCAGTGCCAGTACCAGCCCTGTTGTACAAATAAATTAATTTTTCGCACCAAATGGTCGAGTGGTTCGTATTCCACTTAAAACTGTATAGGTGAATGTGTGACAGAAAAATTGTCATATGGAAATTCAAATCAACTTGACTAGAAGATGTTGGCTCACATCGATCTGTTTCGCTACTAATGATGATAAACTTTACGCCGACTATAGTGAAAGCACAGAGCAAGATTAATGAACAATTCATTAACACTAAATTTACAAATGTGTTTATCAGTTTCAAAAGGGCCTTTTGTCATATTTTAAAAAAAAACTGAGTTATATACGTAATTTGAAAGGTCTTGTAAAAATCTACTTATATTTACTTTACTTTTAAAAGAAAAAAAAACACTTTTTCCTCTGTATTTCGATCACCAAAATATGAGCTCATTTGAAAAACGGTATCTTTTCCTCAAATTTTCAGTTTCATATAGTCTCTTACTGCAACAAAATTGTACTGGAAAAAAGTACTTTTTGATGAGAAATTGTACTCTTTTCTAGTACAATAATACTAGGTTAGTTGCAAAAGGAATAATTTCCATTTTAATTTATTCGATAAATCGATCAAAATTATTATTTTATGTACAGTTGAAACTCGATTATCCGGCTCTCTATTATCCGGGAACTCTATTATCCGGGTTGAGTTCATCTTTTCTCTATTTTATTTTTGTATTCTATTATCCGTGAAAAACTCTAAAATCCGGCATCACATTTATGCATAAATAAAAATTATTTTGAATATGTATACATACAACATGTACTTTATTTTGTTTTTTGCTTTTAAGACTTTATGTACAAATCGAATTCATATGTATATGTACTACACATTTGAAAATATAATTTTCTCAAAAAAGGTGAAAAAATATGTTCTTATTTTCCTTATTCTGAATACATCCTGTTATCTGGAATTTTCGATTATCCGGTGTGAGCTCGGTCTTGATCATCCCGGATAATCGAGTTTCAACTGTACTTTTTTGTTGAAACATGGTCCTATTAGTGATAATAAGCAATTTGGTCCACTTTATTTATTACATTTATTGATAGTTTCTTTCAGAAACAATTTTGCTTAATAACTCAAAATAAATTAACATGACAAAGTGCATGTTTGCATCTGATAGACACAAATATTTATTGTGAAATTCAGGGGTTTTTCGAAATTATTTAGTTGAGAGGAGAGGGAGATAGAGAGCAGTAAATCAAGATAAAATACATAACTAAAAAAAACTATACAATTTTTTAATTCTAGAATAACCAAATTTCTTCTTATACAATTGTTTCAATATATACTCGTATATGTATATAACACATTTCGAAATTGTTCATATACATAGAGAGCACATACATACATGTTTGATTTTGAGTCAAATTATCATTCAATAAATTATTGATGAAATTTTTAATATCTATCTACCTATACTAATTACTTAAGTTGACAAAAAATTATTGCAAAAATAGTCACTCTTCGAATATTGTCCATTTAAAATTTGTGGGGATTTTCGCTAAAGTTGCCTAATGTAAATACATAAGTATATACATTTATGTATCTATAGATCGATCGATTTGGAATTTTTATTCAACTAATTTTAATGCCTAAGTTCTGTTAATCTTTACTCAAATAATTTTTTTTGCAAAATTTTAACTAAAAATGAATAATAAGCTAAGACTAAGATAGAAATCAGAATAAAGTATATTGTGTATAGTAAAAGTTCCAAGAACATTACTTCAAAGGATAAACCAGTTTTCCCTTGAGGACATTTTCCTATGTTGACCGGTCATAACTCGTAATATAATTAATAACTGTGAAAAAAAATATAATTATACATAAATCACTTCTTCGGTACAGTTTATGAAATTATAGATAAATAAAAAAATTTATAATTTTTCTCTAAGACCACCCATTTTAAAATTATATGAAAAAAAAAGCACCATCATTGAATTTTGAAAAATCATTCAATAAATTGTTGTATGTATGTTGGTATGCATTTTTGTCGGAGCCTGTGAATATAAAGCGCTTTTATCTAAACTTTAATCTGTTAATAAACAACCATTTTGAAGAATGTTTAAATTTTATTTTTCATACAGGTGATTATTTTCATCATGTTTATTATTACTTTGAAGAAAAAAAAAACTTTGAACGTTATTTAATTCTTGAAAAAAAAAAAAAAAAAATTATTATAGTTTTGCTGCGTAATTTGTGTTAAGTAGTCGTCATCATATTCTTAATTTGTTTTTGATTATCATAACTTTTAACTATTTGAATTATTGAATTGAAAATTCAACAAGAAAAATTAAAAAAACGAACATGAAGACGAAATAAAAAACGGAGGTAGTTAAAAGAGTTTTGAATTGCACAAGATATTTTAGCTACTGTTGTTGTTATTAAATATTATATTTTATTTGCTGCATCATATTTGCTAGTACATTTTACATACATATAGACGTTAATGATCAACTTTGTTGATTTTTTTCAAAAGAAATTCATTTTACCGACAATATCGTATGTTATAAAGGGTATCTAGACTGGAACTCTATATGTACTTAGAAGGGAAAAAGTGTCAAGTCATCATCATCATCATCTCCTTATGATCATACTTATACTAAATCGATCGATCAATGATTGTGTGTGATGAATCCATTTTTTAGGAATTTGATCTGATATTCTGATTTTTTTTGTATAATATTTATTTTATTATTTATTTATTTTTCATAGAAAAAGAAAAATAAGATAGAGCAAAAGTTATAATGTACTCATTATATTTTGTTTGTTAATCGGCTCTTATATTGTACATAATGCAGTAGTGAACGATTTAAATGATGATGACATAAAAAATGAAAACAGTGATGATGATAATGATAGTTATGATGATATGTTATATATGACGGGCAACATTTCTAAAACCTTTGCTTTGGGGCATTTTAACCGTCATCATCAATGGGATCCGTTAATGTCTTCAAATATGATGAAGATGATGATGATGATGCTATACTCTTTCTTATCTTTTGATGATGTCGGTTGGTCGGTCGATTTTTTTTTTGTTTGTATTATATTCTCATGGAAAAAGTTTTCTTTCCTTCATTGTTTTTTTTTTTTTTTTTGGTGGAAAAAACATTTCAACAGAATCAATTCATTGAATTCAATTTGACTGGCAGATTGAATGAATATCTCTGACTACCTGAGTGATGATCGTTTACCAGCTACCGGATATAATGTAATATAGCAAGCAGTACCTATATATTCATCCAGAATTTAGATACCAATTATCTAGGTTCCAATTAAGTTTGTTTGATTATTCATTGTAACTTTTATTCATTCCGATATATATGTATGTATACATACACGCATACAAAAGAAGTAAATCATTTAAAGAAATAAATTGAATAAACTTGTGAGTTATAAAATTTATTTATTTTTTTTTTTCATTTTTTCATTTCAAAATTAAAATTTTTTTTTCTCACTTTTTTCTAACATTTATTTTATTCAAAAATGCAACTTAAAAAATTGAAACTTTTTCATTGTTGCCGCAAATTATGTAGTGTGAAATGTAATATGAGAAAATTAGCTTATAAAAAAAGAGACAACCTAAAAATTCTTTATCTAATTATAATTTTGGGAGAATTTGTGTTGGATTCGTTGAATAAATGATAAGTTATTAGTTCTAAAATCTCACAATTTTGTTAAAATTGATGCCTATATCATCTTAGGCTTACCGCATTGAGTTATAAATTTTTGAAACTTTTTTTTTTGCTTTATGGTTTTATTTAAAATTACTTTTTTTTTAAATTTGAAATATGAAACATGGCATGATACCAGTCCCCTGCTTCCATCGCACAATCTGTCCATTTTTCAATCTATATATGTTTCATGCTTCAGCGATATGTCTATGTAATTGAAAAAGCATCAGAAAGGGGATAATCCAGTGCCCAGGACTAACCAAACTGAGGTTAGAATTGCTGTTCCCCAACTCTTTTCTCCTTTTGTTATACTTTTGGGACAATAGATCCCAGAAAACTTTTAAAAACTATTTTTTCTTTGTCATCAAAAATGATTATTTTTTTCATAATTTTCAATTTTATTTACAAATGAATTAAAAATTAGACAACAACAAAATTTTAAATTGGAAGAAAAATGATTGGAAAAGGATGTGCAACGATATTTAATGCATAATAGAATGATTTGTTTTTCCCATTATTTTCATGTGTATATATACTGTTACCATCTAAGAAATATATTATGTAAGGGATCATTCTATTACCCATTTTATTATTAATAAAAAATGCTTTTCTTTTGAATAATATGGAATATTTTAAAACTATACATACATATGTATATGTACACTTAAACGTAAACAATTTTTTGGCTTAAAGTGAAGTGAAGGCCAAATTGGTTTTTTTTTTTAAATTTTGTACATACATATTTTTATTGTTCCAGAATAGTGTTATTACATTCTTAAAAAGCATTCCTTTTCCTAAAATAGTAAATTGTTATTTTCAATAATAAATCATTCTATCAATTAACTTTTAAATATTTTCTTTTCTTTTATGAATAATTGTACTTTATTATTTGAGAAAATAGAAAAAAAAAAATAATAAAATAAAATAATAAAATGGACACCTGTTTCTGTAAAGAAAATAGATAAAAAATAATTATGGTACTGGAAAGACCATAAAGTACTTCTGTTTTTTCTAATTCATTACATAAAATGTGAAAATAATAAAAATTTAAAATAAAATCAGGAAAAAAAAAAGAAAGAAAGAAGTGTGTTTTTTTTTTCATTCTTTCAACTATGAAACAAGATCTTTACAACAGTGACTGAAAGTATCAATCAAATAATAAAGAAACTTAAAAATTTTACTACACATATCAATATAGGTATTGAGGTTTTTAAAGAAAAAATGTTCAAAAAGAGAAAAAAAAACAATCACCGGACAATTGCATTCAATATATTGCATTCAAATACAACAGAAATGATTCAAATAATGCATACAAAACTTTACCACTTTTCAATGTGGCTATTAACTGAAAAACGTATATCTTTTGTACTTTTGGAATTTCGCGATAAATTGTTGCCATAGGCGCAAATTATCATCGCACTTTAAAAATACGGATTCACTTTACTTTATTGTTATATATATAAGTATATAAGTAAGAATTATATACTTACTCTTATTGATGAGGATTGTTATTAATATGTATACCAAAAAAAAAAAAAAATATATAAAAAAAAAGCTTATAGATACATTAAAGATTTTTGCATCATTCATTTAAATGTATTTTTTTATCAGAGAGTACCTACATATATTCAATACTTAAAGTCAGCATGATCTTTTGGCTTTTTAAAAGAAAAGTATAAGTTTATATTGTAGTTACATATACATATAATATGTATTCGTACATAATAATAAATTCAATTCAAAGCAATTGAATACAATTCAATTTGAAAAAATTTTAACTGCTTTTTGATGTGTTGTACTCGTATATGAGCATCTGTACAGTACATTAAAAAAAATAAAAAAAATAATTTTACATTCAATCTTATAGAATACCTGTTAATAGTTAGTTATCTAATTTTTTTCTCTCTTCTTCTTCTTCTTATTTCTTTGAATTGAAAATGTATTTCATTACAAAAGATTTGTATATTGTTAAAAGATAAAATGATAAGTTACTTTTTAACATTATAGAATTATGATGTTTAATATAAACTGTGAATATATCTTTTGATTTTAAATCTTATGTATGCAAAAAATTGTTAACATTTTGCTATTGAAAAAAAAAAACATAGTTTTTTGTATACGATAGTGCAGTTAACAATTTAAGTAACCTGTATTTTAATGTAATTTTTTTTTTTATTATTCAGAATGAATAATAAGGTGATCAATGATGAAATTAATTTAGATAAATTGTTATCTAAGTTTTTTTTTTTTACAAATACGTATACGATAAATTGATTGTGAATATTAAATGATCTCCTTTTGAATATTTGAGAAGAAGAAAAATTATTAAGGTAGTAATCTTGAACTCTGTTGATCCAATAAACTCATAAGTATCTTTTTTTTCTGTTTTCTTTAAAATCAAATTATATAAAGGTAAAATACATAAAATGATGAAAATTTAAAATAGTTATGTTGAACACATGTCTTATACTTAATATTAATTGAATGGTGCACTTTAAAAAATGTTTTTTTTTTGTTTGTAAATTTTTAAATTGGATACGTAAGGTAATCGAAGAGATTGATTTTATTCTTCTTCCGAAACCTATCACTTAATGTATGTTGTTCTTATTATTTAGTTTATACACAAACATATTTGCAATCCAGTTAAAATAAAAAGTTTATTTCGTTGGAAAATATATGAAAATCGATTTGCACTCATTTTTTAAAATTTAATTTCCAATTGCTTTAAGGTATGTGAGCTGTAAGCATCAGTTCAATAACAAAATACATAATTAGCTGATGTTTTTCATAAATGGATTTTTTGTATACCGATTTATATATTTTTGATCATTTAAAAAAATCATATTTAAATTCAGGCTACATTTTAAGTAAATTTAAGAAATTTTTAACCTTTGGCTGTGTCCTTATGAAAAAAAGGTAATTCAAAATTTAAAGCCTAGGGAGAGAAATTTGTAGGAGACTTTTGTTTTCTATATTAATGTTCTTAAGCTTAATGATCTTGGGGGGTTTTTTTTTTTATTGAGACTACAATAAAAAAATTCTACTGGATTTTTCGATAAATCACCTTTTTTTTTTATCTGTGGTTGAATTTTAAACTAAAAAAGGTATAATATTTGCACTGTTTTGACTTTAAACATAGTTTCAATATTTCATAAATCACAAGTATTCTTCACGGTCGCTTTTCAAATCTTCTTATAATAAAGTTGGAAACATTTCTGAAAAGAAACCTTCGACGTTCATAATATTGAAAATGAGTTCTGAACAGTGAAAACATTTGTGGTCCGATGAAGAAAAAGAACATACTCGTACATAAGTACATATATGTATATGTATACATATATTGTTTGAAGTTTGATATATAAATGCTAAGATACTTTTTTGTTTACTATAAAATTAAATTTAAAGCTAACAAAATTCATTAAGATGAAATAGAGCGTTCTAGTTTTTCATTATTTTAATTAAGCGATTACATTAAACGAAAGTTACCTGTATGTTACCGCTGAGTCTTATATTTATAAATAATTAAACACTTTTCTTTACAAAAAACAAAGGAAAATCATATTGTATAAAAATTGCTTTTTACAGGCTTTAAATTAAAATTTTTTGAATTTTTGATTACATGTTATTGCAGTTAGGCCAAATGGAATGTACTATAGTTTGTATATGAGTAAATAATATGTGTATGTTTAAAAATGTAATTATAACTCAACGTTACATCATAATGCATATATGTACTTACGTGTATACAATTTATAATTTCGTGAATGCAAATTATATGATTTCATGTAACACACTATTTAAGAGTGTGAATAAAAAATAAGTGCACCCATTAAATAACTATTCTTCATTAATTCAATATAAATAAAAAAAAAATTTTTTTAAACATGTTATAAGATTTACATACATCTATACCATAATATGTATACACACAACAAATTAAACATTTAAATTAGCGAAATATTTAAAATTGTATTTATAATGCAACTTGTATTTATATATATACTCATATGTATATGCATGCAAAAAGGAGTTAAATTTTTTTCTCTTGTCTTTTTTTAAATATTTTAATTCGCCTTTTACACTACTAATTTCTTGTATAATTTAACTAAACTTCTTGTTTCTCTTATGCACATTTTATTTATTACAAATTAATGTATATAATTGTTTATATAACTTTTTATGTATGTATATACACATACATAAATATTTAAGAGAATATAAAAAAAAGGACGTTAACTTGAACAATTTCTCGTGACTTTGTAAAGGAAATATGTATACTCATAGGCAACAATTTAATTGATGAATTTTAAGGAAAAAAAAACAGAAACACAAAAATGATTATTGTAGTTTTCTTAAGCTACATACATAGGTACATATATGCATTCAGGTCTACATAGGTACATACATACGATGTGTATAAACCTTTTGTTTTCATAATGTTTATTTCATTTTATCTTGATCTATTTGTTCTCGATCATTTTACCGCTTTAGCCCTTACAATCTTCATTTTTAATGACCTGTATTTAACTAAAAACATGTTAGTTGAACATTTAAGAAAGTAATCACGCAAAGCGTAAATTTACGATTTTTTCATATACTGTATATATACAAATACACACATAAATGGTAATATTACAATTAGTTTTAACGAATAAAAAAAGTAAAAAAAAAAGACATGAACCTTGTATAACGTACATGCATGCAAAAAAGATGTTTAAAAAAAGGTAACAATAACATAAAGAACAAAAACAAAGTATGTATGTATGTATGTATGGTGTACTTGAAAGAACTTTAAGAGTGCTTTTAAATGCTAAAAAGAAAATGTTAAAATCGCGATAATATTTTATTATCCTTGATTATGAACCGTTTATTACAAAATAAAATTAAAAAAAAAAAAATGAGGGGAAAATATTGTTACAAATTATAATTACTTAAATTTTTATAAAAATGTATGCATTAAATTTCACAGTTGCGTTATAAAAATTTATTTAAGGCAAAAACCGAAAGGCGAAATGCGAAAAGTATTAAAAGTTAGCTTTTTTGTTTACATTTTAAATCTATATTAGGTAACTTTGCTAAATTTTCAAATAAGAACAATTTACTTGAAAGTAAATCAATATCAAAATGTCAAAGTATGGCGATTGCGAAAAAAAATTATACAATCGATCTATCTTTTGGCGAAAGCTAAAATTCGCATTTCGCATTTCGTCGTTAAAAATTTGGACAAACGTTGAACACCTTTGCTTTTTGCCTTTATTGTGTTTTCGGCATTATTATTATTATTTTTTTTTTTTTGTATGTCAAAAACAAGAATAATATCTTTTTGAATACCTTGATTTTAATAACTGTATATTTTATACTAGGTATACTTGTATTTTTTCTTAATTAATATTTTTTTTTTTTTTTAAATACAAATTATTTTAATTAAATTATTATTACAGTAAAATAATCTGGTTTAGTTTCTAAAGTCAAATTTATTAACTGTTTCAAAAAGGAAAATAAAAAAAAAATGTATAATTAAAACTGAAAACGATGTTATTTTGTTATCTGCATTACATTTTTCATTCATACATACGTAAAATATTATAAATTTTTCTCATAATGATACTTTTGATATGTTATGTATCTACATACGTGTACATATATCTATATAGACCTATACATAAAACGATACAAAAAAAAAAAATAATAAAATAAAAAATTGTTATACATTAAAATGCATATACATATTATAAAAGGGTACTCAAATAATAATTATACTTCTGCACTTAATATTGCGTTTTGCAGTTATGACACAAATCAACTGCATAATGGGAAATTCATGACAACATAATTTCCACCGATTCATTTTGTTTTTTTTTCTAATACACTTTATATACAGACAATAATAATGAAAAAAAAAAATATATACATAGTTTAGTTACATCAAAAAGTATCTAATATAGTGAAGAAAAAAAAAAAAACAACAAACACCTGAATTAAAATTATTTCATTTTTCATTATTAATCTATATTTTACTGTATAATTATAAAAATTATATTTAATATAGATATTATGAAGAATTGTTGTTTGTATCTTTATATAGTTATTGTGCGTTTTAAATACGTTTTTTTTTTTTTCGATTTAATTACTTGATAAAAGTGTAACACTATATATATTATTTCCATACTTACTTAAAAACAAAAAGATATTTCAATAATGTGAGTAAATTGCAATTTATTAAAAAAAAAAACACACACACATACATACACAATACAAACATTTTTTTTCTTCTCTTATTTCTATTAAAATTTGTTTAATTATTATTTTGTGTTTTTTTAATAAAGTATATATACTTCTATACAAATATGGGGTATTTATTTATTTATGTAGGTATTTTTTTTTTCTTTTTTAATTTCATAATTTACTCCATTTACAATTTAATAAACAAAAAAAAAAAAAACAAAAAATATAATAAAATTGAAACAAAAATCATGTAATGCAATATATACTTTTTCCATGAATATATCCATCATCATTTGATGAGAATTTAGATTGCAAACTTTAATACAACAAAAGACAAAAGAAAAACGAATTATAATTATTATTTTTTTTTTTTGTGTGTTTGTATGTGTATGTAGAGTGCATGTTTGGTATATAAAATATAATTTAGAAGTGAAAAAAAGAGGTGAATTCATAAATTTTTGAATTGTACGTATATTTCATTTAAAAAAAAAAAAAACAAAAAACAATGAAATGAGTATACTTGAATGACTTAAACTAATTTTCCTTTTTGATTAATTAATTAATTAATTTATATTTAATGAAACTGCGTTGTTTTGATTATTGTAAATTTGAAAAAACAAAAAAAAAAAAAATAATAGACATTAACATTTTCATGTAACAACATGAAATGTAAGTAATTAAAAATAAGTTTGTGTGTGATACAAAAATTAAAACAACTGAAAAATTTTACAAAAAAAATTGTATCATATAATTCTGTTTTATTTTTTAAATTTTTTTTTTTATGTTATACGCATTACTAAAAGATAAAAACAATTAAATGCATATAATAAGTGTGTGAATTGAGTCGTGAAAAGCAATTTAAACACATTTCCTTAAACAAAAACAAAAAAAGTAGAATAATATTCTTCTGCATATAAATGATGATGGTATATATACTTAATAATTATAAATTTTGATTTCAGGTGAAATAGTATAATTTTATTTTAATAAAATGTTGCAAGCACAGCATGAAGCGATTTGCAATTAAATTTATTTGAAATTAGATTTTCGTTTGTTATACATAATATTAAAATAAAGCTAATTTTATACTTGAGGTGGCTTTCAAATTAAATCTCTGCGTGTTTTAGTAAGAATTAGTTTTTGAAAAAACTTACGGGTTAAGTACTAATTCAAAATGGAAGACTAAAGATTCAGAATTGAAATGCAAATAACACAAACAATTCTATAATAGCTATGCGAAAATATGTTAAGATCAATTTAAACGATGCTGAGTTCGAAATTTCAAAAATTTAAAATTTAAGTTTTGAATTCGAGGTAGCAGTAACGCCAATTAAGTTTTGAATGTTTTGTGAAAAAGGCCAGTTATTTCCGTAATGCTTTCCTATTAAGTTGTAGGATTTTAGAAGTTCTCGTTCTTCCTTTATGGATCGTCTACTATGTTTTAGGCCTACTAAAGAGAGCCAGTGTTAAATAAGAATTAATTCAAAGGCAGGCTGAGGTCCCATGAAAGAAGTTTCCGATGAACCTACTCTAGCTAAGCTATCGGCTTTTTTTGTTGCATTTAATAACTATATGGCATGGAACCCAATTCAGAATAATTATATTATGTTTTGTCAAGGTTTTTAGGTTTTGTGAACAGCCCTAGATTAATTTCGAGTTGATCTTTGTTCTCCAGGTTGATTTTCGAGAGAATATACATACATATATGGATGCCTCATACTTGCCAAATCGATTAACTCCATTTTTGAGATTTTTTAAGTTTTAGTTCTAGAACTCGATTAATTCTTAGTTTTTTCATATTCGAAATACATACATAATTGAATGTGATGATAAGGCGTTAAACTACTAAATTAAAAATATTTTTTCGGTCTTCGAATCAAATTAATTTGTTATCGGAGCTAATTTATTATACTTTTATAGACATTTTTTATATGGAGTTAATCGATTTGACAAGTGAGGCATCCATATATACATACATAGTTTCATTCTTATATCCCCTTTTGCAATTCTGTTTAGTAGAAAATAATAAATTCTAAAATTTCAGTTTCGAGATGAGTGAGTTAAATTCTTATACTAACTCTTCAATTATGAGTTATATAGAATTAAATTCTAACTAAATTTGAATTAACAGAGAGTGTAAATTATAATTAGGTAACTATTGGAAAAATATAAGACTTGAAATCATTGATCATATAGGTATGTGAGGGTGTAAGCTAAATTTTGAAAAAAATAAGAGTAATCACTTATTACAAAAATAATTTTTCGAAGCGTTTTTCTCAAAGTATATAGTGCTGTACAATATTAAGTACTCAGTCATACCCAAGGATTAAAAATGTATATATGTAAATAACTAAAAAAGCCATTATGTTCAATAAAACTGTTAATGAAATAAATTATCTTGACATACATACAAATCTTTTTCAATTTTTTTTAAATTGTAACAACAAAAGAATGGGAAATTAAATAAAGTTATATAAGTACTATAAAATTAAATTTTTATAATTTTTTTTTTGACAAATTCTTGAAAGAAAAAATATGTTCTTTTCAGCAAAATGTTCACAATCTTTTCTCTAAAAATGTTTTCAATAATTCTTTATTTTGTTATTATTTATTTTTCTGTTTAACAAAAATTCAAAAATTTTTAACAACTTTTGTTTAAGTAAAATGTCTAAAAGGATCAAGTAATAAATTTAAATTTTATAATCATTACGGTAAATGTAAATATGTAAAAAAAAATGAAACACAACAAAAAACGAAAATCAAAATTTTTCATTTAAAAAATATAATAAACTTGTTTTTTATTTGCAAAATATACAAATATATATAATCCATATTTAATATGTATCATGAATTTCATTAAATAAAAAAATATTTAGCAGTTATTAAATCTTTTGGAAGCGCATTAACATTGTATCTAAATGTTTTGTTATTATATGAATTTTGGTATATTATGTGACATTTTAAAATGTTTTATCACACCTTTATTTTTTTAATTTATATGTTTTTTTTTTCTTATCCATTTATAAATTTATGTTGTATTTTCGATGTCATCATTATTACTAATTTGAATTTTTATTTAAACATCATTTAACTCTTAAGTATTTCAAAAAAAATAAAAAGGAAACAAAACAAATAAAATATATATAATAATAAGAATTTAAAATTTATAAAAAAATTTGTATATACATGCACATATACATTTGTATATGTATATATTTTTAAATATACATATTATAGGAAATGTAGTAGAATGATAATTTACATACATTTTTTTTTGATATAAATTTATTTGTGGTTTAACCACTTAACCATTTAGTATTTGATCCGGTTTCATTTTTTTTAAACCGAAAAAAAAAAAATTTTATTTGTATTTTTGTGTTGCTTTTTATAGTTCAATATAAAAGAGTTAAATTCAAGGAAAAAAATCTTCTACAGGGTGTATTTGAAAATTCTATAAAGATAATTTTCACGTTGCTGTAGAAAGCTTTATTACTATAGCTTGAACAATGAATAAATTATTAAAATGACATAGTAAAGAGATGAAAATCAATTTTCACATATTTTTCAAATTGTTTTTAAAATTACTTAAACTTTGGCGTAGGTGGTTATGAAAGAAATGTATTATTCAATTTTTATAACATTTTAAATTTGAAATAAATTTTTAATTAAAAATCGTTAATTTATAGAACAATGCTGCTTCAGAGAGGGAAGCAATATCTAAACTAGATTAAAGTACCATACGCATCGACAAACGCTTTTTGTCCTATTCAGTTGGTAGTATTGTTCAACAGAATTAATGTACTGTAGAAGAAGTACCAACAGAAAGTTGAACAAAAACAATTTGATTTTCGAATATAAATCTTTAACTTCACTGTTATCTCAGTTATCAGTCCCTTCATGTCGGATTTCCTACAAAATAAGTTCATTTTACTTATAAATAAGTTCACTACTACCAAAAAAGATTGTCATCTTCCTCTTTTCTCCTAGATCTACTCAAACTATAACTTGAGTTTTTGTGATTGTTTTTTCTGTCATTTTGTTTCTCTGCTTGTTATTCCTCATGCAAACATAGCGCCTCAAGTATTGTTTAAGGTTTCCTTGACAATTTTTCTATCATACATGCACTTAAAGTTTTAAGTGGAACGCGAACTAATAAATTCGAATGAATTCATTCGTGACAAGACTGGCACTGGCCACTGATACCAAAGATAGTATAAGGGCATAAATCATGGTTTTTATTAGGCTCTTACTTTATTAGAATTCAGCTGTAATGTCTTCAAAAAAGAATAATTTCGTTATTCCAGTCAAATATTTGCATTTCAGTTTTCGATAATAACGTGTTCCACAAAAATTGTATAGAATAATAATTCTTCTAAAATTTTAAAAGAAACACTTTTCTCGTTAAAAAATAAGGTGTGTGCGCGCTTTTTTTTTTAAATTTTAAAAACCATATTTCAACCAAATAAAAAATTTCCAATGCCTGTTTGCATACATAATAAAATAATTGTGGTGTCAAATGTAATGATAAAATTTATTTATAGGTACCCTGTATAAGATAATATATGAGTAAATTTAAGTACAACAATAATATATTTTTTATCTTGACTTTGTGAAATATTTATCACTTACTATACAGAAAATTACTATGAAAGATGCAAAATGTAAATTTAATTCAAATTGGTTCTTTTATATGTTTCAAGAAAAAAACCCGTATATAAAAAAAAATACAATCAAATTTAAAAAAAAAATTGGATAAGTATTTTGAATTTAAATTTTTTCGTGTGGCCTTTCAGATATGAAATATTAATTTATGATTTTTTTAAAATAATAAAATCGATTTTTAAAATGATAGAGCGATATTCTTATCGCAAAAATTTAATTTAAATGAAAAAAAAAACATTAATTAATTAAAATTAATTTTATTTAAAAGGTTTTATTTTTTAAGCTTTAAAATTAAAAAAAAAAGGAGAGAATTATATTATCCTGCCATTTTCGATAATAATTATCCGATAAGAATCTATAAGTATTTAAACAACAAAAAAATATGAGTTATATGTACTTACATTATGTTCTTTAAAAATTATAATCCAATTAAACCTAACTTCAGTAATAATATGTTGTTTTTTTTTCGTTTAAAAAAAAAAAAACTAAAAGATTTTAAAGATTTCTCTCAGTTATTACACATTTTAATCCTGTTAAAAGATAATAATTCACCTTTTTGCCAATAATTAACCTCAAAATTGAATGCACCTAAATACAAAATAACTTCCTATAATCAATGCATAAATACAAATAAGAAAATAAGGATCATATATTCTACTCTATACACAGCAGTAGTTATCCTGATAATTGTGGGCGTATATAGTTTTAACACTGGCCGACTTTGTAATCCACAAATTTTTACCTTTCCTTTTCTTCGGGTTTTTTTTGGTTCTTTGTGTTTTTTTTTTTAAATTTTAATTTGTATGTATATCTTTCCAAACAACTCTAAATTTCATCCGACTTTGTAATGTGTAAAGATATTGGCGCCACCAATTTGAATCATTTAACAGAGTTCATGAAGAAGAAAAAAAAATACATATACGAGAATTTTAAATAATAAGAATCTGGCGCCGGAAATTGACGCAGCATATTTTCCTTTCATTGTAATAAATACCCGCATGCTAAAAAAAAAATATTCATGCTTTAAAATTTTAAAAATTTTTTTTTTTTAAAAAAGGAAAGAAAGTATTCATTTTATCTTATGCACATGAAATTTTTTAATGGGAATGTCATGTGTAAATATAATGATGTGTGTGCCTCATGGTAAAAATATATTAATGATTATAGAGTTTTTTGTTTTTCCTATTTTATTCTCACCAGGTTGCCCTATTTACCTAATTTTTTGATAATTAATATCTTCCTTTTTTAGTTTTTTTTCTTACAAGTATCAATTACTAGATGGCTGTAATGTATAGAAAAATTTTAATGATATATGGAAACATTATAAAGTATTTACAAATTTAAGATTTATCTTTTTTTTATATTTTCTTTAAATCACTTGTTTTTTTTTTTTTGAATAATTTCTTAAACTGTTCAGTTTTCAAAAGGAAATTTTCACAACAAGAATGTCTGCGACAGTTTTAAATGTCGGTTCAAATTTTAATTAAAGATTTTCAAATTATAAATTAAAGAGATATCCGTTTTTTTTTTTAAATTTTTTATAAATTTAAAGTATGACTTGTGTCTTTTAAAAAAAAATTACGATTTAGGAAAATTTGAAAATAATTTTTAAGGAAGGAGGTGTGTTTCATTTTTTTTTTAAAGAGAGATCTTAAGAATGATGCGGGATTCCTATAGTATGTATATCTTGGGTTGTGTTGTGGTTCTTCTTTTTCTGTGGCACAAGCATTAAGGGTGGATTTTTGACATCCTCCTCTTGTACTAGAGTTGTTAAATATAACTAAAACTTTTATATCTATACGAAGATAAAAAAGTATTTTTTAGATACAAATATGAAAATCATTTGAAAAATGTAACATAAAAATTAATTGATAATTTATTATTCCATGGAAAATATCTTTTCCTAATTTTTTATAGATTTTTTGTCATAAATTTTAAAAATGGACAAATAAAACGAATCGATTAAATTTTAAACTTTTTTCTTTGTTAAGTGATATCCTTTCGCATGTATGAAAAAAAAAATTATGGATAATAAAACGAATGTTCTTTTCAACCCCCTAATCTAAAAAAAAAAATCAAGAAGATTATTTTTCAAATAAAAAAATAATTTGTTTGTATTTAAATTTTTTCTTCTTTGTATTTTGCATTGTAATGGTTTTTATAATAATGATGATAGTTACAATGTGTATTACAAAAAAAAAAAATTCGATTGAATTGTGAATAAAAATGATAACCAAACTGAATTTTAGCCATTTTATAACCACTTTTTTTTTTCGTTTGTTCGTTTAAATACATAATTTCATGACGGAAGTATGAATAACCGCAAAATAATCTTTTATTTTTCCTCTTTTAATGCTTATGGTTTTGTCAAAATGTAGAATAATAAAAAATAAAACAACAACAGGAAGACAATGATCTTTAAAAATGCATCGTCATGTTATAGCTAATTTGCATTTGAAAAGTTCAGTTCGGTTCAATTCAAATTTTCAGTTAATGTGGGAAGTTTGTGGTTAAATGTGTGTCGGTTCGCGTGCGTTCTTTATTTTTTATTTCACATTTTTTTTTAATGCATAATAATTCATTTAATTTTATTTTATATTACATTATGTTTGTGTATTGAAAAGAAAAATGGTGATGAAGGGGCAATTGATTATAATACTTTTATAATGAGAATCATTAAAGTACCTTTGAAATGAAAAAAAAAAAAATTACAAATTTGAAAACGACTAACACAATTTGACAGAGTAATCGAAAATTTTTGTTGTTAATTTTAGAATTATTTTCTTTCTATGTGACATGGAAATAAAATTTATCAGAATAAAAAATGAAAATCAATTAATCAATTTTTGGATAATTTAAATTTTGACAGTTTTTTTTTTATATAAAACTCTTAAACCTTGTTATTATGCCAAATCATTCGTTGAAAATTGTCATGCAGTGAAATTTTGCTATTTTGCCATTTGACGAAAATATAGAAGGAATGTGTAGGCTTGATCATTCGAACCCTTATTTTATTATTTTTAGTTTATGTTTACCATCAGTTACGTGTGACGTCATAAATAATCGTTGTGGAGTTGGAAAATGTTAAATTGAAGGGAAGTTTTGTAAAAAGCGTTTTTAGCGGTTATAAAAAGCTTTTTTTCCCTTTTTTTCTTTTGTTTTTCGTTTTTCTTTTCTCGGTTTTTTACATGATTAAAAGGATCTTATGAACAGTTTTTATTGTGAACAATTTTGAATTTACTTGCAAAAAAAAAAAAACAATTTTTTTTCAAAAGATCCGTTAACCTAAAATAAGGTTAGGTCTGCAGACTACATAATCAGCTGTTTTGATATTTAGAAGCTTTAGAATTTAATGATGGACTTTGTTCTTTTTTATCCTTTTAGCGGCACAAATCGATTAATTTATCGGCCACCACCTGGCACTATAGCCAGATCAAGGTTCTAGCTAATGGAAAGTTCCTCTTTAAATATGTACATACATATATACTTAACGATATAACAAAGATCAGATATAATATGTTTTTTGCATGAAACAGGATAATTATGTAGTTGTAAATATCTCTTGCCTGTGTGTCAAACATTATATCCCTTAGAGTTATGCAAGGTGTGGCATCAAAACAGCACTTTCTAATAAAAGTGGTAATTGAATCTTTAAAAGCGTCCAATATAACAGCCATGTCAACCAACCCATCAATTTATCGGTTTGTAGCACTAAAAAATTATTAGCCCTGAGTGTCTATAGACTCGAATCTCGATCGAATTGAATCAAAACCAAAATATTTTACAGCATTCCATTTTTTATTATTTCACAAAATCTGAAATTGAAACTACATATTTTTTAAACATTTTCTGTTTTGCAATATTTTCCAAAAATAGTTTTCAATTCTAATAATTAATTAATTTCGAAAATTAAAAAAAAAAACCTGAATAAGCTACAATTTTTGCTGGTATAATTTTCGTTTCGTCTAAAATTTCAGCTTCGTTTGTTTTCAAAATCTTTATTCATTAGAACCCTACTTTTGTTTTTAAAAAAAACATCATTTGTAAATATGTAAGTACAAGTTACCAGTACATTACTTAGTTGTGTTGTCAAATTTTAATTTAATTCAGCATAAAAAGGTTAAAAAAAAAGTCATATCTATATTATATTCAAGTAAAAATTGATCACAATAGGGAACTTTACAGTTATTTTTTTTTAAACAAATAATAGAGAAATCACAATCATTAAAATTAAAATTAAAATTACAAAAGATGGATCACGATTTTCATATTTTCTCTTTATTTAATTTCATTTATCGCTATTAAAAATCTGTTTTATTTTTATTTTTTTTTTTTAAATTTTTTTCTATCTTTTTTCTTTTTCTGAACATTATACATATTAGGTTATGTACCTATATTATATGTATTTCTTTTGTTTTATAATAAACATGTGGTAGGTATAACATAACAACAAAACAAAAACGAAACAACACATTTTTTTCCCAAGTGAATTAAATTAAGTTTGAAATCAAATAATTTTTTATGTAAGTAGAATGAATAAGTGAATAATTATTCCTCAATTAATGTGTTGTTGAATAAGTATATTGTTTGAATTATATTTAATTTATATTTAAACTTGGTGTATATACATATGTATATGTATATACACTACACTAAATATAAATTACAATGAATTAGATTCATGAGATAATAAAAAGTTTAAAAAAAATTTATATTCGAAGAGATTTTAGTACATATTCATCATTGTTTTTTGAGAAAAAAAAAATGTTTAATAATTAATTGTAACTATTTTTTTCTTCTTGTATATATTTTCTCATGTTCTGAATTTAACGGTTTAACACTTATACTATGTAATTACTTAGGAAAAAAATTTGTGTACTAAATCCAATCATCATTATCATCATCATAATATTGCTTTATTTTGTAAAGTTTATATTTTTTCGTTTAATTACCATCTTACTATTCTTTTATCTATAAAAATTTCTCTAGAGAGTCAATTTGAATAATTTTTCAAAAATATCTTCCTATACTGAAACATCTCAATCTTTCACATTTTTTAACTGATGAACAAAATTGTAGATTTCTTTTCTGTTTTCAATGGTTTTTTTTCTTCAATTTTTTACTTAATTTTTATTTTCTTCTCTTTTTTTCCAGAACAAAATGGAAACGACAAACTGCTGTTGGTCTTGAATTATTAGCTGAAGCTGGAAATTATGCAGCATTTCAAAGATTATATGGTGGACCACCATATTTAGGTGCATGGCCATATCCAGCACAATCACCACATGGTGCACCACCATCAGCAGCTGATTTATATTATCGTCAAGCAGCCGCAGCAGCAGCATTACAAAAACCATTACCATATAGATTATATCCTGGTGTTCCAACATTGGGTACATTAGGTACATTACCAGGACCAAGTGCACCATTTCCACATTTATCAGCATCAAGTTCATTATCATCATTGAGTAGCTATTATCAAAATAGTACGAATAGCAACAATAATAACAATAATAGTTTAAGTAGTAATAATATATTAAATCGTTCCAATAATGATTTAAATAATCGAAGATCACCGAGTCCGCCTTTAAATCCTGGCAGTCCACCTGGTAGATCTGAAAGTAGTAGACCACCAAGTGATGATGAAGATACAATTCAAGTTTGAGTTTAATTATATTCAAATTACATATATGTAGGGTTTTTATTTTTATTCACTTGTATAAAATTTTTATATTTTATGTTTTTTTTTTATATTTTCAAATTTTCAAATTTTTATTTTTGTTATAATTTAATGTATAAAAAGTATTTTTTTTTTTTGCATCGTCTTCTATATAATTTATCTTATTTTATCCTGTTTTTAAAATAATATACATACTAGAAAATTATTAAATTATTATAGTAGGTGTATAAAACAAAAAAAGTCTAAAAAAAAACAAATACAAGGCTATGCCATTTCCAGGATATACCAATGTATACACACATATATGTATTTTAAGTACGTTGTTTTTTTGTTTTCCAAGAAAAAAACAAAAAACAAAATTCACTCTAGCAATAACCAAGTTCTAGAATAATTCAAAAAAACCAACAAACGTACTTTTAAGGCTCAAATATGATCCATACAAATTTAAGGACAAACAAAAAAATAAAGAATAGAAAACACAAAACCTATAATTACAAACTGCATGTTGCCAATTTTTGTAAATATATAAATTGTACAAAGAGCAAAAACAAAAAGTAAAAAAAAAACAAAATATATATATATAATAATTAAAATAATTAAAAAAATAAGATTAATTAATACTTAAATTAAAATAAACATAGGATTAAAAAAAAAAAATGAAAAAGAATTAAGAAATAAATAAACAAAGAATCAGTGTATAAGCTCAATTAGTGTAATAAAATCAACTGGTATTAAAGTATTTTTAAATAAAAAAATAAAAAAATTAAAAGAACAAAAAAACAACAACAACAACAACAACAACAAACAAATTAAATTACAAAGAATATGTTTTTCAGATTTAATTATACATATACATAATTATGCGTACTAAATTTTAGTAAAATTTAAATATTGTAATTTTTTAATTTAGAAAAACAAGAAAAAAAAAATTATATATATATTATTTTATTATTAATTTTTAAGTTTTAAAATAAATTTTTGTTATATTTTATTTAAAAACAAAACACAAGAAAAAAATATTATGTAATATTATTTTTTATGATTAATTATGTAAATTTCTTCTTTTTGTTTTCTTATGTGAAGAAATTAAAACAGAATGAAAATTTCAGTAAAAATAAAAATAAATAAAACAACAACACAACAACAATAGCTATATATTTTTTTTAAATGTACCTATATACATATATACAAAAAAAAAAAAAGAAAGGAAAAAAAGGAATAAAAAAATATGTATGTACTTAAGCATTGTATTGTAATTGTGAAAAAAAAAAAGAAGGAAAAATTCAAAATAAATGAAAAAGCTTTTAAAATAATTTTTGTTTAATTGATAGCGAAATTAATGTAAGAGAAAAAAAAAAGATGTAAAATTAATTAATTTTGACACACAATCGATTTTGTTTTAATTGTGTTGCTCCTGAAAATTTTATAAATTTTAATAGTTATTTTCTATTTAGCTAAAATTTTTAAAACAGTTTGATTTTTACTTTTATTCTTATATCACATTTAAATTAATAATGACTTTTGTGGCTTAATTTGTGTTAGATTTTTAAATTTAAATATTTTATCAGATCAAAAATAAAATTAGGTCGGCTGATTTCCTAAACGTCTTACCATCCTTAAAAACTATCTTAAAATAATTAGGAAAAATTTCGAAATTGCAATCAGCAATTCATAAAACTCGTTGGAACTGTTATACTCGTATATGTGGATGTGATTGGTTCCTATCTAAAAATTGTGAGTAAATTGTATTCTAAACTTCCGTTTCTTTTTTTTAAATTTCACTTCTACATATTTAAATTGATTAACTTTTTCATAAAGGATAAATAAAATTTCAATTTTAACCAGAAAATACGTTCTATAAGTGTTTCAATTGTGTGATAGTTATTATGATGGCTTTAAGAAAAACAAATTTATCTCAAAAATCCCTAAACAAAAGATTTCGACTTTCGAATATACTGGAATGTGCAAGAGTAACACGAGAACTTATCACATGAAAAGAAATTTTTTTTATTTCATTTAAATATTACTTTGTATTCTTATATAAAACATTAGGAAAGAGAGGGTTAAGGTACATTGAGTACTATGAATTTTAATGAAACGTTAAAAGGTAAAATGAAAAATAATGCAACATTTTAAAAGTTTTTATTCCTTTAAAAAAACATGCTTCCATTTGATTGTTGTGTATTCATCAAACCTACATACATACATACAAATATAAATTTTTTTCTTCTTTGAATCATTTTTTAAAACCTCTAGGCGAAACGATTTTCAACACGAAACTTATTTAAAAATGGTGAATTAAGATGGAATATTTCATCGATGTAAGAAGTAGGTATACTTCATTTTATATGTACGAGTATGTACGTTTGTTTGTATCGACGTAGGTGCATACATACTACATAGTATAGTAATCATTAATCACTTTTAAATTTTTATTTATTTTCTAATTCACTTGTTTCGGAAGCTAATTTTGCTAATTCATTTAGAGCTTCTATTCGATAAATTTTTATTTTTTTTTATTTTTTCTGGAGGATATTAAAAGAAGTAAGTTAGTATATTATGTAGTAGCTAATCAAAATTTAATTTAGAACTAGAAGAGAATTTTAGGTAGATTAGCTTGCGGATATAAAAACAATAACAACAACAACAAATTATACATTAATATACTTAATTATATCTACTGAATTTTATTTTAATGATTTTGATATTAGATATTTATATTATATGATAGTCATCATGATGTAATTATATGAAAATGATGACAACTATAAAATCATGTGTATAATCATATCATATATGTATGTATATGTACATACAATGTATGCTTGTGTAACATAATATATTCATAACGATGTTAAAACAAATGTTAATTATGCGATATTAAGATTAAGTATGATCAATAATTGGTTTTAAAATGAAATAGAAAAACAAATAATATTCATATTTGATTGGTGTATTAAGTTGTTTTGAAAGTCTAATTTAAATTTAATTACTTAATAATTTAGTTTAGGTAAACTTAGATCTTGAAAAAAAATAAAAACATACATATACATATGTATAGTATTTTTGGTATTTGAGTAGAAAATTTAATTATCTATATTATCTTCCGCATATTTAAAGTAATTAGCATGTATGTAACATAATTAATTGTGCTATTTTCAATTATTACATAAACTACGTATTTATCAAATTTGTTGTAATTCCTTTTAGAAACGAAAACAATTATTTTTTAATTTTTTTTTAGTAATTATATAAATTTTTCATCCTTCTAATTTTTCAAGATGAATTAAAGTTGTATACAGTAATTCAGAAAGTGTACGTAGTCCTTTACAAAAATAAATTTAGTATAGTATTTTAACACTGAACAAGTAGACCCTCCTCTCAGCACGACAAAACACTTTATAGAACGTTATTTCGAAAACATGAATGCGGAACAATGGAAAACCACAAATGGTTGCTCCAGAACCCGTAGCATGTGGCCGGATATAAACGCAAAAAAAGGCCGCAACTCTACTATCGTTCCAAATTCCAAAGAAAACAAGTTCGAAAACTCGTCGAGGTTATTTTTGGACACTGCCTATAGCCAATAAACTCGGCGCACCATCGAACAATTTTTGCAGAAGTTGTAGAGATGAAGAAGAAATAGAATCAATAGTGCATCTACTCTGCGAATGTTCAGCTCTAAAAGAACGAAGGCTCGGTTATTTGGGAGCAAGGTTTTTTGACGGTCTGGACGACAGCAAAGGTAGCACTGAAATACTTTAACAAATTCATATAAAAATCGAAATGGTTTTCAGGATAGCCAGAAAACTCCCACAGCAAAATTAAGGGTCATTTACAATGGGCCTTCAGGCCTCCGGAGTGAAATTGCTTCTCAGAAGCAAACAGCCCTTCATACTATACAATACAATAGTGAGGATTTGTGCTGCTGGAGATTATAACATATTTATTTATTTATTTATTTGTTTAACTCAAACAAATTACATTTTCACTAAATTTTCACAAATTTTTTTTTTTAATTACAATTTTAAATTAATTAATACATACAAAATATTTACAATGATTAAGTTAAGTTATTTATTTAATTTTTTGAAAGTACTTTATTTCTTAAGGACTTTTTGGAGTCTTCAAAATTTATTACATCTTGGTGTTTATTTGCAGACACAAGCATTCTATTGATTGGCTCAAATTTTTCATAAGTAGTTCTATGATAAGCGACGTTAAAAAGACTATGGTTTTACAAATATAGATTCTAGACCATGTTAACATATTTACAAATTTAAGGTTTTTGCGTAGTCAGTGTTGATAATTGAGTCTGAAACATGGTGCTTGTCTGCTTGACAAAAAATTAAAAGAGAGCAAATTCCTGAAAGAATGCATTGAGAATGCACCCCCTTTCTATGTATATATGTACATATCATACATATATACATTTTTTTTTCATTTCTCATCAAGATCTACCACCCACCTCAGTTTGGAATACGAGCCATGATACACCTTGTGGGGTGAAACTTGGTAACGAATAAACCAAAGTCCGTTGCATGAATTATATGAAGGCGTTAAGAAAATTCACAAGAAATAATAAAGTGACAAAAATTTAAAAAGAATGTTTAAATTTGTCACATTCATTAATGCTTTACTTTTTTTTATACATATTTCTGCAGTACGTATCCTTTTTATGCAGGAATTTTTTTAATTTTGAAGGAAATTTAACAGAGAATTTCAAATTTTCCAGACTAAAATATACCAAATTTTCTGCAAATACACTTACAAAATGAATTTAATTCACTGTGAATTATAAATTTTTAAAAGCTTATGTAACGATTTGAGGGATTGAGTAAAGTTTTATAAGACGATTTGTGTGTATTAAAAGTATTTACTACAAATACTTCTTTACATATCGTTTGATATGACATCTGATACCTTTCAATCAAACGCTCATTGTAATTAGTATGTACAAGTAAATTATACCTATATAGGTACGTAGTAGTAGGTACTTTTAATTCATACTTGATACTTTTCATTTTAAATGAAATTTTCATACATGAATCACATATTTAAAATCTTGCAAAATTTTCCTATTATACATTTCTACTTTTAGTAAGTAATAATTTTGAAAATTAATTCAAAACACATAATTTAAATAATATAAATACAACACACTAACAAAAAGTTACAATCTTAACAGATCAATATTAATTTTACCTATAATCATAAAACTAAATTTAAAAAAAAAAAAAACAAGACCTAATCAAAATTGAATAATCGAATCTATAAAATTTATGGTACATATTTGATTAATCTATCTATAACTTAGCATTTATAATCTTTATGACAAAACTGGAATGTAGCGTTACAGATCTATTTTAATTTTTTTTTTTATTTTAAATTTTTATATTTTATTTTTTTCTTTTATACTTCACATTTTCAACAATAAAGTATATAATCAATTTTTCAAAGATTTTATTATTACAGTATACATAATATACAGTTTACCAGTAAGATATATTTTTTTTGTTTTGTTTATGATTTTACCACAGCATCATATCGCATTATAATTGACTTCAAAATATCAGTATGTAGCTTTCGCATATATTATTATATTGAAAGAAAGAAAAAAGAAAAAAAAAGTACATTTTTTTATTGTGTGGAATTTTTATTTGAAATTTAGCAATTGATCGATATATAAAATGACCCAGCGGTGGTTAAATCGTTTCAATCGTATTGAATAATAGAGTTAGTAATTTTCTATTGATCATTAATAAAAAAAAATAAAAAAGAGAGCGACGAAATATGAAGTAAATGAATACTATTTAAAAAAAGGTGTTTTTATCACCATAAATGTATTAATTGATATGTTTGTGTGTGTATGGATGTGTGCGTGTATAGGAGAAATGTTGTTATTGAGTAGATACACGTAACGTATGTATCTTCATGTATTTTATAAAAGCATCATGATCAATGAATTATTGTTATTAATTTTTATTTTATTTTCAATTTTTTTTTTTTTATTTTAAAATCTTATTATTATTATGCTTTTTATTTTATTTTTCTCGTTTTTTTTATTTCGTGATTGATTACTAAAAATAAATTTCAAAAAATTATTTAAAATGAGTCTTAAAAGAGTCAAAATGGTTCAAAAGTCATAAAAGAATAGGTCGATTGATGAGGTATGAGTGATTCGATTATAACTATAAACAGGTGTGCTGTGAGGGGGAAAGTATACATATATATGTACATACATACACACACATCTTATGTAAAGGATATTCTGAAATATGATGAAAAAAAAATTTTATTTTATTTTTTGATAATATCGCTTAGCTGCCGCTTTTTAAATTTCAAAAGATCTCTTGATGTGAATATCGATTATGTTTCATGAATTTATTGTTATAAATATCAGCAGCATCAATCGCAAGTGAGTGAGATCTATGGGCTGCTAATGAACGATTTAATTAACTTTGCCACTGTAAACGGACTACCTTTTCACGGCACATCACCAATGAGAATATAAAATATTACATTTTACGCATTCATTTCAGATTTTGATGATGGTGTTGTTGTTGTTGTTGTTTATGATGGACGATGATCACCATTTCATTGAATGAAAGAAACAAAATAAGTTGAACAAAAAGAAAAAAAAATATCAAGAAATCTTTTTTGAAAATACCGACAGTTAAGTCTTAACTCTTTTTATTCCTTTTATATCTTAAAATTTCTTTAGAAGGTGTATATGTATTATTTTGATTAAGCGTGTTTCACATTAGTATAAGCGCAATAAAGATAACGTTTAAAGCGACGTTGGTTAAATTTGGTACATATGTACATATTTTCACAATTGAATCATGCTTTTTCAATATGAGAAGAGAAATAATCAAGTTCAAAATATTGACCCATAAGAATTTCAAAAATCAAATTCTAAAATGAAAAACATATCTTACCGTTATTAAGCGCTATTGGAACAAGTGTGAATTGTGCCTTATATCTTTTTTGTTTTTATTTTGTTCATCTACGATTATTGTTATACTTTTAGAAAAATTTCAATTAATCAAAAATGAATACTTTTTTAAACTGTTTTGATTAAAAATTTCTTTTTTATATTTTTTTTAGTTTTTCTTTTTAATTTTATATGTTACAGCTTCCGAGAGATGATGAATTCAAAGCCAACTGTTTTTTTCTCTTCTTCTTCTTCTTCTTTTTTGTATTATTAATGAAGAATTTCTGATAATTTGAACTATGAACTGAGTTGTAATTTTATCATGAATTTATTTTGTTAATGAAAAACGCTTAATTTTTGTTTTTGTTTTTATAATTAATCGTTTTAAAAAATGTACTTGTATGTTGTTTTTTTTTTTCATATTTGGAAAATTATCTATTTGAAATTTCATTTATGATCATTAAATTCGAAATTTAAGATGTGAGATAGTTGTTTTTGAAAAAATAAACGGAAAAGCGACCTACAGCTTCTTCAGGAGTTCGAAAAATTTTGAACGCAATTGAAATTCATCGAAAAAAAAAAACTTTATATTTACACCTGTGAAAATTTAAGTCATACTGAAGCTTTTTTTTATATGTATTTAAAAAAAAAGAAAATGTGTTCTAAAATAAATATTTTATTTTCATCTTTCGACAAAGTAACTTAGTGATGTTTTGATTCAAATCTTTTAAAAATTATTTAAAGCACATACTATAGTATCATTTTTATTCTAACCATATGTTTAAAGTTGTTTTGGAGAATGTGCATCAACAATACTACTAATATTGGTTTAAGAAAATGGACAAATTTTGAACTGAATTCAAGATTTGGTACGAATTTTGGTACATCAGCCCAGACTTCCACAAAAATTCATTTCCAATCTTCCACATGTCCTTCATTTTTTTAACACTCTTTTCATAAGCAATCATGTAAACATGTAAAAGATTGTTTGCTTACAAAAAAAAAAGCTTTTGTGAAAGACTGACTAGGTACTTCTTTTTACAAAATAAAAGGTGTATAAAAGCTATGAAGGTTAAATATGTATTTGTCTTAAAATAAATTTATATGATCAATTATTCCTGATTTCATATGAATAAAAAATAAGGGTATGGGAAGAAATAAAATCAAAAACCCTGTTTCTTCTGTTCGTCAACGAAACAAAAACAGTGAAATACATTCTTTATCACTGTGGAGCAACAGCTCTCAAGAGATTGAAAAAAATTCCTGATAATCTCAAGTCTCTAGTTACTACAACAATTAATTTGATAATCAAATAATTTAACGGAGTTTTTAAAAACTCGTGATTAATCTTTTAGAATGCCGTAAAAAAAAGTTGAAAATAACCTGAATGGATCACCTCACCTTCTACAACACGAATAAAAGGACCAAGTCTTAACATACAATTGTACTTCAAAATAATACACAATTTTCTAATAAAAAAATTTTAAGACAATTTTCTAAGCTAATACAACTTTTTTTTTTCATTTTCTTAATTTCACCTGATTTTCGATCTGGAACCACTTTCTGCGTTATCTCATGTGTTACCTAACCTCCTTTTATAATTTCTACTAACACTTCTTTTCTTCACCCTCGTAACCTTTCCCTACCTCTCTTTTCATGTTTCATCCACTAGCGCTAAGCTAACAAAAATATGAAAAAAATTCAATAAAAGTATCGAGTAAAAAGTAAGGACCCTGAAAAAAATTCAACTGAAATCTTGTAATCCTGTCCTGTGAAAATTCTTAATTCTATTTTAAAAATTTTGAATAAAACTCTAACAAAAAATAAGAATTATATTTATCAGCTAAACTTCAACTTTCTATAAGAAAAATAAATAGCATTTGCTAATTTTGAATTTCACAAATTAAATATGAAAAACATAAAACTTATTTTTTCATAATTAAAAATATGTTTCATTGAATTTTCTGATTGTCATGATAATGATGTTACGCTTTTTTTAATATATACATACATACATATACCTAATGTACATATACATATATGTACTTACATTTGTGCATATGAAGACTATCATGTTGCACCTGTCATATTTTTATAAAATAATTGTATGCATTCCAAAAAAAAAAAAATAAAATAAAAAAAAGGAATTGTAACACTCGCACATAAACAATTTTTCAAAGGATATTATAATTGTTAAAAAATATAATATCCAGAAATAAGAAAAATTATTTATTATTATTATTATGTTTGTTATAATGTAGGTACATATGTATGTTTTTTTTTTTTTTTGTTTATTGCGTGATGAGTTATCAAAAATTTGTTGCATTTTAACCATAATTGATTATTGGTAACCATTATATAACCACAAAATGTTGAATGTTTTATATTTGAATGCACATAATTAAAGGAAGTTCATAATAAATAAAAGAATTAAAGGGAATTAGGATATATTAGGTTGGGTGCAATCAATTATAATTTAGTTCTGTTATTGTTTGATGTTAGTTCTTGTGTAAAATTTAAAAAAAAAAAAAATGTCAAAAATTACAATATCACCACATTTTTTTGTTTCGATAAAATTTGCACACTTCAAATAAAATTCATATTTTTCAAGTATGTAACTAGCGTATTAAATTCTTATAATTCCATGATCCTTTTTCATATGGTTTTATGATTTTTATCTGAAAATTTTATTTGTTACACCATTTTAATGCCAAATTTTGCTCTTTTTAACATATGACACCTATATCGTCTGATCGTGAAGTGTATTGTAGAATATAGTCATTTACGCAGTTTTCCTTTCATTTTCGTTTAATTTAAAAAAAAAAAAATTAAATTCAAATGTTTTTTTTTTTCCAAGTTTAAACATTTAATCCAATCTTGATATGGAAATATAATATTATCATTTTTAAATTGAAGTACTTTAGATATCTAATTCATCTAAAATGATGACATTATTACCCTTCTCACAGGATTATTTTGTAGCGTAGAAAGAATTAGTGAACGGACAAAAGTATGTACATACTCAAATTATATGTATGGTAGATTTTAATCAGTGGATTTAATATGTTACTATATTAGGTATTTAATATGGTAGATGTAGCATGAACCTTATTGAACAAAAATTTCTAGTAATGCTAGTGTTTTTGATATCGAAACGTTTGATCTGTAACACACATGTTTCATTTTATGATTGTTAAAAGTGATATATATTTTTTTTTCGTATTTAAATATGTATAAAGTTTTCGATTAGCAAATAAAAAAAAACAACAGTAAAGTGTAAGTAGGTTTAATTTAAAAAAAAAAATGAAACCTTCAATATTAATAAGTTTATGTCGATTTTATTTTTTAAATACATAATCTAATATCTAAATCGACTGTTTATGTTGTAGGATATTTTTTCAGTTTTTTAAGAAAAAACTTTTGAAAATATGAAATAAAGCGTACCGTTTGCTTGTGTTTTGACTTTCAAAAAGCAACCCTTATTATTATACAATGGAAAAGACGATTACCTATCCATTAAAAAAACGGTTTTTTCTATTGGAACCTAGACTGAGATATCGAAAGTGTGCTAATTTTATTGTTCTTTTCGTTTTTAAGCTTTCCAAGAAAAAAATTTTGAAAATATGAAATAAAGCGTACCGTTTGCATGTGTCGTGAGTTCGAAAAAGCAACCTTTATTGAATGGTGGAGAAGGCGATTAACCATTGAAAAAACGTTTTGTTTTTAAAACGGAACTTAGTCTTAAATATCAGAAGTGTGTCAATTTTATTATCTTTTTCGAACTTATATTCAATTTGGAAAACAGAATCGGGGTAAGAAAAAAATATGTACTTTTGATAATAAGCATATTGCATTGCAAATGAAGACCATACAACTTTTTGGGTACGTCAGGTTAGCAAAAATCAAAAAGAAGCTAAATACATACATATATTTAACTATTATACATATAAGATCTACTTATCTATTCAGTTACCAGTAGTAACATAGGCTTTTTAAATATGATTTCTTATATTTTAAAAGTTGTGATTCGTTTAAATATTTCATAACTTTCAATAAAAGCCAATTTAAATCTAACAAAAAGATTTACAGATTCATTTAGAGTTTAAAGTTTGTCGAAAACTTGACCCTTTAAGTTCAATGTACGAATTCAATGCACTCAACGTATTTCAAGAGTTTTTATCAACCTAATTATCATTTTTTTTATTAAACCTATTTAAAATTTTCTTATTTATTATTTTCTTCAATGCCTTTAACTTTTGAATAAAAAATTAAAAATTTTTTTTTTAATCTTTAATAAGCTCTCCAAAACATCTTAAGTACTTAATTCAATAAGCTTTAAAATTAGATATTTACCTGTTAAAATTTGGTCACATAATTATCAAATTAATGAATACACATACTTTTCTAAAAATAAAAATAAAAAAAACTGGATGTGCTTTTAATTAAAAATAAATAATTCAATCCTATTTTAGCACATTTTTTTTTATCTAAGAAATATTTATAAGACAAAATTATAAAAACAAAACAAAAATAAATAATTTTCCCACAAAATGTGATGAGAAAAATAGTTTTGCATTACATGCTTAAAGTGAGAAATTTTTCTAGAAAATTTTAAAAAAAAAAAAAGTAAATATGTATACAAATCGTACGCTATAGGTTAGTTGTCACCACATCCACCTTCTTTTAATTTTTTTTTTGAACTTATTTTCTGTGAATTACATATCAACTAAGTCATCATATAATCATTAACGCATCAATTCAATTCAATCCGATGAAATATGATCATTTTTCATTTGTGATCTGATGAACAACACTTTTCTAATCAAGTAAACAAATCCTTTTTTTATATCTTTATCTTTGTTGTTATTTTTTTTTCTTCATAAAGGCATTAATAAAATGTTATTAGCAAAAAAAAAAAAGAAACGAAGAAGAAAAAATATTCCAAAAACAAAATGTACAATTTATTAAAAGATCAAAAAACAACATAAGATTATGTAAATTTTTGTTGTTGCTTTCTTCTTCAATATCACATACATAAGAAAATAGAATGTGTTAGAAATAAAAATACGTTAATTTTTTTTCTCCAGATTTTTTTTATTTTTTTATTTAACGTTATCTTGCACATAAAATTAGATCAAAATTTGATTATATTATTGTAGGCAGGTACATATTATATTAATTTATACCTTATAATATACATTTCACAAAAAAAAGAAGAAATGAAAAAAAAATCATATATCATAGACAGGGTGTTTCACAGATCGTGTGCCAAACTAAGCAGGGTGGTATAGGAGCTTATTGTAATATTCGATGCTTTTGAATACATTTTGGAGCTCTTTGTCTGATTGCGCCTTTCAAATTAATTCATAAATTTTCTTAACTTTTCTTCCGGCTCTTATTTGTATCCAAAATGGAGGGTGACACATCGAAAACAATTTGTAAAAGGTATTTTAGGTAATAATAACTCCTTCCAGGACTACAGAAAGTCATTTCCAGGACTACAACAAGTCCTTTCCAGGACTACAATAAGCTCATTCCAGGACTACAATAAGTCCTTTTCAGGACTGAAATAACTCCTACCCAGAACTAAAATAAGTCCTTTTTAGGAATACAAAGTAATTAACACAGAGAGTCAAATAAAACATACCAAAAGGCAACTGAATAATTCTTTACAACAACAATTTTGAAAAAACTGCCCTTAAATTATGATTCATAAATTATGAACGGATAAAGATGATGTAATAAAATAAAAGCCATGTTAGAGTAAATAAAACACTAAGCTTTCATTTAAGCTAAAAAAAATTTAAAAAATAATAAGGGTTTTTTTTCCGAGATATTCGGCCTTGAACATAAAAATGACGAATTTTTTTCAACATTTTTTGACTTTGAGTTACAATAACTTTAAAACCATTTTACATAAAACTTTGTAAAAGACATTTTTTGAAAGGTCTGATGGTTCTCTATGGAAATAATTCTCATTTAGCTCCCTATATTTTCCTTCCATACGATTTTTTTCGTTTCGATATCTAACACCCTGTCCAGTTTGGCACACGAACTGTGAAACACCCTGTATGTATCTGTGATATAAGTATCTAATATATTTTGTATAAGATCTGTATACCTATATCTATACAAATTTATTATTTTCTTCTTACAAAATATGTTTGTGTATGTGTAAATATTTTTAACACATTTTATAACTTTGTTTTAAATATTATAAATTTTTTTTTTAAATTATAAATTTAAAAGAAAAAAAACAGAAATACTTAATGATTGGCATATAATAAGCATTTTTGATTGATCAAATTGACATTTTTCTCAAATGAAATAGATTAAAATACAAGTTATTTATTTATTCTTTTTTTTCTTATTCTTGTATCTATAAGATACTTATAACTATTGTATAAATAGTTGTGATCGCAAATGATAAAATGTATACATATGTAATATACATATTTTAGTATAGGCGGTATATCTATGTTTAATGTTTCTCTAAAATGAATAAAAGAGGAAAAAAAATAATAAATAAAATATATGAAAAAGACTAATTCAACATTATCCGATTAATTTGAATAATACAACAAAATGTCTTTATTATTTTATTTTTATTGCTTTAATTTGTTTTTTCTTGTTTTATTTTTTTTTCTTTTCATTTTTAAATCTGATAGTATATAAACTTTTGTATTATATGTATACGTACATGTGTGTACACGATTCAATGATTTTTGATTGATTTACACTTTATTAAAATGTATAAAGAAAAGAAAAAAAAAAAAGATAAATTTTTAATACAACAATTTTGTTATTTAGTACAAAAATATTTAACATATGAAAAAGAGAAATTAAATTATAAAATGAACAATAGATATTATATACATGTAGATATAGAATGAAGAAAAAATACTTCAAACTTAATAAAAATGAATATGTAGAGTTATTTTCAAAGAAAAAAAAAAATATTAAAAAGAGAAAGAGAAAAAAAGATACTATACATACTTAATTATCTGTCCGATAGAATTGATCTTAAACTTATGTCAACAAATCTTTTCATAAAATTTAATTCCCTATCAAATATAAAAATCTAACGGAAATGTAAAAGGTGAAATATAAAATAGGATTAAATTACGCCGACATTTGATTGTTATAAATTCATCTAAAAAAAAAAAAAAAAAAAAATAGACTTACATTATTCAGAAAGAAAGAAAAAAAGAATTAGGATTGATACATAAGTGTGACAAAAATAAATATAACGAAATTGATAATTTGGTTTCTTTAGATTGGTATTTTGTTCGATAAAAGTAATTTTTTTAACCGGCAGATGGCTTCATGTTGAAGTCAATAAACTTGTAGAGCATTTTGTGTGCTGCTGCTTGTATTACATATGTATATAATTTTATTGAACTTTGTTAACCGTGTTTAAAAGCAGATTTTTGTTAACGAACCTTGTGGTTCTCAATTCACATGGTTGTAAATACATGCATGACAATATGGAGAGTTAAAAAAGTTGAGAAAAATTGCAATTAGACCAATTTTAGTAAAATTTTGAAATGAATTAATTAGAGCTGCAGTCCAAAAGCGAGTGATAATTATTGATGTGATCATTTAGTTAAGAAGTTTCCGATTTTATGACTGTGTTTTTATGATTGTCTTTTGACTTTTTACAATTTCTCTATATTGATGAGGGAGTTATGTAACACAATGTCATTATCATCCAATACGCTACAGTCCATTTAGAACCTTGGCTTACACAAGTTAACTTGAGTTCTCCTGAACTATTTTTCTGTCATAAAAAAATATTTATCTTCCAACACTGGCTCGCATTATAAAATTAGAAAATTTCATTATTTTCCAATTTTTAATTATTACTTACTTCAAATTTCTCATTTTTCATTTTTAAAATGGGCTATCAAAAAATCAACTCTCAAAGAAAAAGCTATTGATTTTGTTGCTGATAAAAGTATCAGTTTTACGCCTTCAATTTATTAACTTTTTTTTTTCAAACAGACTGTGAATTTGTTTTTTTATATATTTTCACCTTCATTTATGTAGAATATATACATACATATGTATTCATATATAATTTTGTAAAAAAATTATTTATTTAAATACACTTTTATTAATATTCATACTTTATACAAGACCACTGACTGATTTTACACCAATTAAAATGTAGAATCGAATTGACGTACATTGAAATTTGAAAAAAAAAAAAAAACGACTATAGCTTTACGTGTATAAAAATATTTAACATTCAGTTAATTAAAAACACATATTTGTTAAAAATCTGAATAAAATCTCCACATCACCGCAGATTTAGTAATTTGTTCAAAAAATTAAATTCAAAAAAATCACAACATTTACGATCTATTAGTTGAAGATTTACGAGAAATAATAATAATATGCATCATAAACACATAATGATGTTTAGTAATAAATTTTTGATGGGAAACGAAAATATTATACATAATGAATACGATTGATAAAGTGATTACAACAGTTGAATAACACCTATACGTACACATACATAAATGAGTATAGTATATGTATGTATGTATAATGTGTATGAAACGTGTATACAATGGATAGAATGATGAGGAAGAAGGTGAAATTTTATGGTTTTGTTCATAATTGTTAATATTGAAATGTAAAGGTGTTAAAATGTATTTATATAGTGTGTTTTAGATATATATGAACATTAGGTATGTTGGTATGTTGTAAATATACGAGGGAAGGCGATCAACCATTAAATAATTTATTATTGAAAATTTTTTTTCGATAGAATGCTGATAAGTAGATATGTGTTTTTTTTTTATTGTGATTTCCCTATTCAGATTATTTATTTATTTTTTTCATAAGATATTTATTTGACCTGCTGTTTGCGATATACATATGTACATATGTTGCATGTTTGTCTCAATTTTCCTTTTAGTGAATTTTTAAACCGTAAAAATGTGAATTTCGGAACGATCTATCGTCACAGTTATTTTGTAGATTTATAATTTAAGAAACATTTTTTGAATTTCTATCTGTTTGAATTTAGTAAAATGAACTTTTAAATCATATTTCGAATTTTATTCAAACCAAACTAGTCTCTGAATTATTTCATTTAATCATTTTAAAGACAAAGCGAAGATAGTGTACTAAATTTCATTCGAAAATTAAATTTCACGAACTGACATTTACAATTCTAATACGAAATTTCAAATTTATTATAAAAAATTTCATTCAAAGTTCAATTTAGAATAAATTTTATATTCCGTTCGAACAACATTGATTTAGTTTGTCAGTTTTTTTCAAGTTTTATTACATTACACAACAAGCTCGATTATAATTTAAATTGAAACTTAAATTTAGCTATATTTCTTTTCCTTGTTATTCAGATTACATACAATCTTACCTCATAACCTTAGAGCGAAAAATGTTTTGTTGTGTAAATTAAGTTGAAAATCATTATAGAAAATGTATTAAAATTCTTAAGGTACGTCTTTAGTCCAACGGCGGAGGGTGGTATGGTTCAGGGCGTTCAGTGAACACCCTAAAATTATTATGAACGTGATCATAAAATTTTCTAAACAAATTTTTTTTGGTAAAAAGAAGAGTAAATGAAAACAATACAATTTAAACTCTTTTTTTAATGTTGCATACATAAATTTATATGCAAGATGTTGACATTTTAAAGAGAACATCAGAAAAATCTTGGTACACCATACATTCGTTTATATTTTTCTCTTTTCAAATTCGTTTTTTCATACATCAGTCAGGTTCATATTTAAAAGTGAACCGTAGTAGAAAATTATGAAAAAATATTTTTTTTACTTTTCGTTTCCTTTCTCTTTTATATCCTTCAAATAATAATGCATTGTGTTCATATTTTGAAATGAACGTTGTTGTTTTCCTTTCTATTTGTTAACTTTTTTATTTGAAGAAAATTAAATTTAATAAATTCAATTTCGATTAAATTTCAATTAATTCAATTTGTTTATTAGATAATATTTCATATTTTGTGTGTTGTGATAAAAAATTTGCTTGAGTTGAAGCTGGACGTTAAGAAATAAATAGACCGTTTTTTCGAGGTAAAAATAAAAAAAAATTTCGAATTTTAAACGAATTTTTAATTTTTCTTTCTATTGTTTACACAATTTTCTCCTTAGGGAAACCGACCACTTTATATCGGTTAACGCTCTGACATCAGCGATACCTCTTACGTGAAGTGGAAACTCGTGTTTTAAATTATTTTGAATAAAAACAAAATATAACTTTAATTTCTTTTAAAATTCTGAACATCTGGAGAGAAATTACTGGCTCCGCCACTGGTCTTCACTTACAAACTTTTCAAGTGGAAATGTAGCGATTTACTAAATGTAGACAAGTGTTTAGTGTATAAATAAAAACTGCAAAATGTCACCGTACATTTAGTGGAGTGTTACAATTTTTTTGAAATCCTCCACTTAAAAGTGTATATGTCTAAACACAACTCTAAAGAACTGGAGATAAATGTAGACAAGTGGAAAAGTGGACAGAATCAGGTAGTTCACTTTTAGGTGTACGACTACATTTTGATTTGTTTTTAGCAGTAGTTCTTGCGTTTTGGTAAGTGAAGAAAGTGAAAAAATTAAACAAAGAAATAACAATAAAATTAATAGAATTATTGGAAAATGAAAATGTATTATAGAATGTTACATCCTCATATTACAAGGATAATTAAAAGGGAAAACGTATAAAAAATAATTCATATGCAGCAATTTCTGTTAAAGATAATGACATTTTATTCTATTATTAATTTCTTTACTTATTTAACTCCTCTAAATAAACACACGCGACAAAACCAGAAAGTGTATTATAAATTTTACTTGATCACTTTAATTTATGGGTGTAAACACGTACTCCACTTATTGAGACCTACACATTTTTTCGAATGTATAGTACTCCATTACTGTGCAAGTCTAAACTGACTCTCCACTTTTGTGAAGTTCTACACTAAAGTGAATAAGTGAAGACGTATGTACCTTTAAGCATAGCTTCAATTTCGAAATTTGTATTTATTTAAATTTCACGCTGAATTGTAAACAAATAAAGTCTGACATTCTTTTATATGTAAATTAAGCAGAGTTCAGAAAATATTAAATTAAAATTTCTTTCGAAAAATAAACTTGAAAATAATTCGATTTTATTAGTGAATTTCGAAAGATATACATATGTATGTAGGTACATATTGTACATATAATATTGTTCATAAACTGATCTACTTTCATAGAACATTTTTTATTTCATTGCATAAATTTAAAATTAAATTTGAATTTCTTGTGAAATTTGATTAAGTTGAATGAGTTTGTATACATTTATCTAGTATCTATCATAAAAATTTTTCAAAAATTATTATTCATTTATTATATGTGTATTGACAACACAGCACAATAAATCAACATTCTAGCACCCTTATTTCGATTATCAAATTAAATGAACATGTCAACTTTATATCCTTACATATTGTACCTACCTACATACATCATCACACATCGTATTAGTAAATAATTCCATAACACCCTAAATAATGTGGCTACCATCAATATAACATAAAATCAACTTGTTCACGATGTTGTATACTGTACATACATATGTACCATATAATATATGTATGTACTATATGTAGTATATACAAGTATATTGCATTATTGAACAAATAACGAAAGGTGAATTAATCCTCCCCCACAAATACTTAATAGTTGTTTTTGTTGTTGTTTGAATATTGTCTTTTGAAAATGAGAATACATACATACATTTATAATGTACATACATTCATACATACATATGTATGTACATATATATAAAGGAAGGTTATTTATAAGTAGGTAGTTTTTGTGGTGTCCGAAAATTGAGTTGATTAAAGTATTATTGATGATTTTAATGACGACAATTATAACAGCGACGATCCATTTGATAATCCATATACCAAACCATGTTATCAATCACACATTTATAAGGGTAAAAGGGAAACATGAATAAGGAAATAAATATGTACATTTATATGTATGTCTTTGGACATTAGTATATGTATGTACATATGTGAAAAAAGAAAATCGAATAAAAATGTGAAATTAAGATTGAAAATTGTCTGACAAGTAGTGTGTTGTTGAAATGTTTAATGGTTTTTTCAATTGAGTTAACGCCTTATACATAGTATACATATATGTATGTATGTGCGGTTTATCTAGTCTAAATATAGATAATTTTGTGGGACATGAGATTTAATAGTAAAACGTATCTAATTTTGTAGATTTCCATATTACATCGTATTTTCATTATGTAAACAAGATGTTTAGAAAAGAAGGATTAAATTGTTTGATAGTTCCTCTGTGATTTTTTTTCATATATTAGAATTTTATTGAACCGCACCTATGGGAATTAGATGAATGACGGGCTATGCTTTTATTACATACACATACATTTACATTATTTTATTGCATTGTATTTATGATTGTGTTGACTGATATAAAAGTAACGGTACTTAATGTGAATGTTTTTGTTGTTGCTGTTATATATTGTACAAACATATTTTTGTTTTATTTAATCGAATGCATAACTTTACATCACAATACAATAGAAATTCTCATAATTTGTAGGTTTTTAATGATTTTACATACAGATATATTATGTTATTTACAAATAAAGGATAAAATATGAATAAGGATTGGTAAATACAATTGATAGATAAAATATGAATTTGATTTGATTTGATTTGTAATTTATGATTTTGAAATGATAGATAGATGTACTCGTATATCCTTTTGAAAATGATTTGGTTATGATTTTGATTAATAAATAATTTAAGTCAATATATTTAATAAGCTTATTTCCATTTTATGATTAAATTTAGAAAATAGATACACATATGTTTGTATTTACGTGTGAATTATGTTTGCAATAACATTGTAAATGTCAATATTTACATGTATAAAAACACATTAGGTAAAAATGTTTGTTATATGTTTTATAACACCTATAACATATTTATTAGTTTTTGGTTTTATTATGTTTAAAATATGCTTAAAGCAAGCAATATTTTTTTTTTTTTTTTGATATAGAAAGTAATAGATACTTACTTAGGAAAAAATTTATTAATTCATACGCTTTTTATTTTATTTAAAGAAAAAAAAACAGTCTTGAGATTCTAAAAAAGTTGGAATATAATACATTTGTTTTTTTCTTCTTTTTTTTTTTTTTAGATAAAATTCACATCGAAAAATATAGAAACAGGGTGATTAGAATAATAAATTTTCGTTTTTTAATGTATGTTTTTAAGAATATTTTTCAAATAGAAAGTTTTTATGTTTTTTTCGTCTTCTTTTTCTTCTTTTTGAAATTTGATCTAAATCACCCTACGAAAAAATTTTTTTTTTTGATGAGCTCATGGGTATCAACATTAAGTACATTAGCAGCTACTAAACAACATTCTTTTTAAGTCATGCATAGTGAAGCATAAAGAAGTATTTTAATATTATTATAATATACTTTAAAGCTATCAGCTTCCATTTGAAAATTATCCAATGGGAAATATTTGATGAAATGACAAATAATAATGAATAAACAAAATAAAACAATAATAATGAAAAAAAAAAATTACATTTACATATAGTTACAGAAAAGTATATTAAACTTAATAAAATACACATTATTAATCGCCTTTTCATTCTGTCACTTTATTATTTTATTATTTGTGTTTTTATCTTAATATTAAGTGTAATAACTTTTTTTTTCTTTGAGCTTTTTCAAAGATTCTCTTTAGTAGATACCACACATATTGAAATTCATTTATATTTTGCTTTCCTAATCATGTGCATACTAAATTGTTATTCATGCATAAATTTTGCACTAATTGAAAAATTAAATCAACCATTACATGATATCAATTTTACTTATTTATATATTTACAATCTTTTTTAAAACACTGTTTTATCATGCATCTTTTACATTATAGCTACATGCAGATAGAGTAAATCTTTAATATGTGTAACAACATTTTTTTTTTCTTTAATTTTATGGAATTTTTGAAACAATATACAATTCTTACTAAATAAAGCAAGAAATCAAAACTATATAAGAATATTATAAAGATAGAAAAAATATGTATTTTAAGTAAATTGAGAAGGAAAGGAATTGAAGCAATTTCATGTGTAGATGCGAGTTTTATGTGTGTATTTAAGGAAAGAGAATGTTAATATGGAAATGTCAAATACCTCTAAAAAATTTTTTATTTTTCAAATTAAAATCAATTTCTATCACTATCACTAACACTCTATCTATTGAGATATGAACCAATATCTTGTTAACCATATATGTTGTCAAGAAGACTCTGATAAGATTTTTTTTTGAAAAATCACGGCCTTAGAAAGCGTATAAGTCTGTAAAGGCTCTTCTTGATCGATCTCAGTCACATTACTGCGAAATAAATGTTAGTTTGCTAGTGAAAAATCAAGAGTTTAGCTTTTGTATAGCTGTTTGCGATAAATGTGGTCTTGCAATATCCTGAAAGAGGATAGTTTTTTGTCTGCTGATTAATTCTAGGTCAAGTTGAACAAGTTTCTCTTGTATTTCATCAATTTCATGACAGTAAAATTGTGCGGTTATTGTTTTCCAAGATCTAAAGAATGAATAATTCATTCCCATTATACACGCCCGGCACCCCACTGTACCACACTGCCATCACATAATCTTATGTGTATAGAAAGTTTTTATCTGTACTCGAGATATTCATCTCGGTTAACCTACTATCCTGATCACTTTATACTGTCATACAAAATCCATTTTTCACTGTATACATGGTGTTTTGTGTCTAAGTACCAAGAAGGTACCACGATATTCGCTGGACTATTTCATGAAAAAAATTGTACTAGCGAAACTTTCGATCGTGTCTATTTTCGCCGCTAGAGGGCGTTCAAAATTATAAGTTTTATGCAAGACCTCTCAACACAAAAACACCTGTAACTTTTTTTTTAAGATAGAAAAAATAAGAACTATATTTTACGGACTTTAAAAAAATATATCTAAATTATATGGTGTTTTCAGGTGAGATTTTGTCGAATTATTAACACACTTAAAAGATAGTAACAGCACCAGACATACATAGGTAGCTGCTATAAAATTGTTAAGTCATGAAAGAGAACACGCGGTTCTGGAGAGCTTTAAAGATTTGTTGTATTGTCGCATTTGTAATAGCAATTATTGGCGGATTTCGTGTTACAGAGCCAAAAAAAAGTAGTATTTCAGGATTTTGTCATTGATAAAGATAAAATCAATAATAATAATTGTTCCAGTGAAAAGTCACTTTTGTTACGTTTCCACAAATTTATATTAGCTTTTATAAGTTGACACAAGGAACAAAAGGACATAAGGAGTAAACATCCACACAAGTGAGAAACTATTTTTGCACAAAGGCAAATATTTTCAAACATATATTTAAATTTTTAAAAATTGAAAGAAGTCGTAAGAATTTTCTACTTTCTACTTTCGTGTAGAAAAAATAAAAATAATAAAATAAAAAGATTATTTGAGAAAAAATTCGGTAGTATTATTTATTTTAATTATTTAGAAAAAAAAATTAAAATTAAAAGTGAACAATCAAAAAATCCAATGAACATTTAATCAAAACTTCAAAATCTTCTTTAAAAACTTCTAATTGACTACCGGATTTAGAAGGGAACATTTAATAATAAAATTCAGATAATTCATTTAAGAAAATTTTCAGTTGATCGTTAGTAACTTTGTTATTTAACATCAGTTATAAAAGTAAAATACAATTTTCCGTCAAAATAATTTGATAATTATATCTAAAAACAGCACATGCCATCATAAAAAGATTCCTTAATGTGTTTTTAATTGAATAAAAGTTTGAAGATTTTTATGTTGACAGGGTCATGAGCTTTAGAAGTACATATAAACGTAAAAGTACGAATAAGATGTTTGTGTGGTGTGTGGACAAAACAAAAAAATCGTAAATATGTACAATGTACATACATACATATAGGAATTGCAAGTTTAGTGCAACACAAAAATATTTATCACAGATTTTTCATAATAAGTTTGTCATGTTATACACTTCTTCTTATTCACTTTTTCAATTTTTACTCTTTTAATTTATTTTTGAATTCTTTTTTTTTTTTTTTATTAAAAAATTTTACTTAAAGCTATATTCCACCTTTAGCTACTGAATCAGTAGAAGAAATTAAAGAAATTTTTTTTTGTTCTTGATTTTTGTCTAAGATCCAGAACACTTAAGATTAAGATAGAAAATAATTTCAAAAAAGAAATTGGTTTTAAAGGAAACGAAAAAAAAAAAGGTGGGCAGGTATATTTTAAAGCTCAAGGTCTCATTGTAGATATAAATCTAAAATCATTGTTGAAACATTTAGGTTATTTAACCATCATTAAGTTGATATTATTACATCATCTTCAATTTTCTGTGAAAAATATAACGTTTAAAAAACTATCCACATGTGGATATTATAGATTTTGATGAGGGGATTTTTTTTTTTTGTATTTAATAAAAAAAAAAGTTTATAATTGCTTTTTAATTTTATTTAATGATTTAAAATCATTTCTTATATACCTATACGAGAATAGTATATATTATTCAAGTTGAGTGGTTGCTGCGGTAGATTTGATTTTATGGATTCGATTCATATTTTCAACAATTAGCTTTAGAGTGATTTTTTCTCTTTTTTTTTTTTTTAGAGTTTTTGTAAGTGAATACCACATACTACGTGATTTAAAATGATTATTTTTGCGTCTTCTAACTTTAATAACTTGAAAATGGCACGTTTTTGTTAATTCAGCGCGAAAATTTTAGAGTTTTTTTTGATTCTGTATAAGAAACTCAATAATACCTCTTTTTTGGTAAACAAAAACAAAAAATTATTATTTCCTTGAAAATGAAAATATTGGATAATAATAATATTACGCCAGTATTGGGAACTTGATGGTCTAAGTTTATAACAAAATCCAAAATAATTGAATGTTTTTTAGCCACTATACTATTTTTATTTTTGGAAGTCAGTACAGGCAAGATAGGCATACTTTTCTATACTCTTTTACATTTCGTTTGTATAAATCTGTCTCGGGGTGATCAGATCTCAATTTCAATCGAGGGAAATCTTTTAAATTAAATATTACCAAGGCAAAAAACTCATTGGGTACTGCCTCCATAAGCACAATACTGACTTCCAAAAAGAAAAATACTATAGTCTGTCGTAACAGATACAGAACATACATGTATATTTCTAGTACATACTCTAGCCCGGTCAGTTCTAGTGTCTGGTCAAATTTAACTTGAAATTCATATTACTAAAATTTTGTTGTCAAAAATCAAGAATTTGGGTTAAGTTGTATTTAGTGCAAAAATTAAAAAAAAAAAAATTGGTAGTGATATTCATTTACATTGTGAAGAATAATTATGCTAAATTTTCTGTTGTTAAAATAAGAAAATGAATGATATTAAGGAAACTACTATATTTAAATTTAGGTGGCTGTTAATTGGTTTTGAGTAACAGCCAAAAGTCAAGCTTGGACTTTAGTTTGCCTTTTAAAGTCTAATTATATATTTTTAATTATTTTTCAAATGTTTTCGATATTTTCTCAATATTATTAATTTGTAATAGATAAGAATCCTTAAACTCGAATAAATTCACTCAAAATTTGAACTAGTATTTAAGGAAATAAGATATTCCTTATCCGGCTAATTTAATTGGCAATTTGTTGGGGAATTTAAAATAATGTCATCACATGAAAAATAAAAATTAGCAACTCTAGAAAGTATTTTTTTGAATAAACGATGAACTTAAAAATACATAATTTCAAAATGGTTTTAACTGTTCATGAAAAATATGAAAAAAGAAGACTGTGATATTTAAAAATTTTTTGTAGGACGGAAAGGTTTTAATTTTCATTATTTTTCTTCTCACAATTTTTTGGAATAAATTTAAGTGAAAAAATATTGAATATTAATTAAAAGAAAACGATTTCAAAAAAGATACAATTTTGAAAAAAAAATATGGTATTTCGAAGTTATTAGTTGGAGTTGACTGTAAACTACTACAACTACCACAAAAAAAAAAAAACCATAAAAATTAGGAGATTCTTATAGCTCAATAATTGACGTAGTATATCAACTTATTTTGCGAAAAATTGCTGTCTTGCAATGTGACATATCAGCTTATTTTCAAAGGAGTTAAATTCTATCAAATTATTATTGAATAGTTGGTTAAAATCGATATCGAAAATGTACCTGTATTCACTTAGATACAAGATATGTTAGATTTAGGGTAGTATTTTTCCTTACTACAAAGAAAACAACAACAAAAATACATAATTCCAAACAATGATAAGGTGGTAAAACAGTTTTAGTTATACTCATTTTCTTTGGGAGCAGGAAAAGGACTTAAAAATCATATTTTTACTTTTTTTTATCACAAATTTTGTTTCTATTTTTTTTTATATTTTATTTTCAAAGATAAGTTAAAACTTACAAGTATTTTTATTGCAAAAAATAAAAGTTTTTTTTTTAAATTTTGCATGGATATATCCAAAATAATTTTTTAAAAAATCGCATGACATTTCATTGCAGTGCAGTGTAGTGTAATAATTTAAAACACAATTAACACCTATTTCATATAAGAAAACAAATTTCTCAACTTTTACGCGCTTAAAACTACTCGTATGTTCATTGAACCCATAGATGTGTTTATCAAAAATGTGGCAGCCAATACACTGTTCTAATACCTAAAAGAGAAGAATGGACAACTCCCAATAACATTATTAAGGGAATCGCCATCTTCACTGACGGATTGAAAACAGAAAAAGGAGAAGGAGTCGTCTCAGAAACATTGCAAATCGTTCAGACTCATAGACTGCAGTATTTTTCGAGCAGAAGTATAAGCCGTGATGAAAGCTGCACAGAATGTTGAGGAAATGCGGATTTCGCCTGCCGAGATTACAATCTGTGTGGACAGCCAAGCAACACTCAAAAGATTTAAACTCCAACGAAATAAATTCAAGATATGTCGAAGACTGCGTCGAAGTCTTAAGAGCTCTAACATACCACAGGCTTCGGCTTTGCTGAGTTTCGGGTCATGTAGTTGTGGGGGAAATTAAAATGCCGACGAACTTGCCAGAGAAGGATCGGACATAACCTATGATTTTAACACTGAACAAGTAGATCCTCTTCTTAGCACGGCAAAGCACTTTATAAAACGTTATTTCAAAAACATGAATGCGGAACAATGGAAAACCACAAATGGTTGCTCTATAACCCGTAACATGTGGCCGAATTTAAACGCAAAAAAGACCGCAACACTACTATCGTTTCAAAGAAAACAAGTTCGAAAAATAGTCGGGGTACCATTGAACGATTTCTGCAGAAGTTGTAGAGATGAAAAAGACAAGAGTCAATGGTGCATCTACTTTGCGAGTTTGGAAGCAAGGTCTGGACGACTTAGTAGAAATAGCACTAAAAGACTTGAATAAATTCATTCAAAAATCGGGATGGTTTTCACGAAAAGCCAAGTTAACTCTCACAAACAAATTAAAGGGCACTAACAATGGGCCTTCTCAGAAGCATGCAGCTCTTCATATCATACCATACCATACCATATACGCTCTAAATTATGTTCATTGAAGTGAAGTATGACTTGTTTCGTGAGCACTTAGTATCTGAAATTCGATCAATTTCGTCTAATTAAAATCAATTAGATCATATTTACATTTGATCCTTGAAATATTTTATCGAACAAGAGTTCATCGAAAAATTACACAAACATTATTATTATTATTTTTTTAAATATTTATAAAATGTTTATAATGCATAGAGTTTGTGTTGACTAAGTGTACACATATTATTATGCGGTAAAATTTTAGCATTTTTATTGTTTGTTCTTTTAAAATAAATAACTTATTCACCTGCAACAGTGAACTGAAAATTATGAATTAATAACGTTTTTTGTGTTAACTCTATTCTCATTTCAAAGTCTAATGGATGAATTTCAGTTTTTTATTTCAGTTCTTTTTTTTATTTATTTAAAAATTTAAAAGCAAATTATCGAACAGGTATGTATATCTAAAGGATCGATATCATCATTCACAGATTAATTTACAGGCCACACACATTCTTTGGTATTAATCATACAACGTCCACAGTGTGATCTGGATAAATATATAATAATACATTGTTTTTTTTTTTGTTTTTTTAAATTTTTTTTAAAGTTTGGTTGATAGTGTACAAAAGAGAGGTCAATGAGTGAAATAATAATCCTTTAGGACAGGACGTGTGCGACAGTATGATTTGTGTGATAATATTCATTCATGTGGCAAAAATTCAGTTTTAAATTTTAAAATTTTTTTTTCCAAAGAATTTTTTTTATATTTTGTGATTTTCATTATTATTTTTGTTTGTTTTGTTTTTTAATTTTCTTACAGATAATCCAATTTCTTAACACCTTTTCATAATGAAAATAAATTTTTGAATGATTAGTTTTTGTTTTTGTTTTGTTTTAAACATAAAAATGTCATCATCATCAATTTTATACAATAAATAAAAATGAGTGTGTACATACACATGTAAGTATATTATATACACATATATCTATGTATGTACATATGTATATATTTATCTTCAGAATATACATTTTATATCTGTTTATGAAACAAAAATATAAAGTTTATCATTTATTTCTGTCATATCGAATTAATGTAGTTGTTCTTATTCAATATATAATTTTAATTTAAGGATTTATATCCTTTTTTTTCTACCTTAAATTTCATACTTTTTTTTGACAATTTCTATGTTATTTTATTTTATTCTTTTCAAAATATTTTATCGCGACAATGACATGTGTATACTGAATGTGGGTAAATATGTATACTCAAACATAGTTAAAAAAAAAAAGGAAATAATAACCATCAGACTGAAGCGGAAAATATATATGCATGATTTATGAAATTGAGACGATGATAAATGGCTAATAATCTTGTATTATATGTTTTTTTGTGAATGTGTTATGTAAAAGTATTCGAACATATAAAGTTTTAAAGAAGAATTCGTGAATTGTGATATCAAATACACAGGGTGTAGTGACCAGGATAAAAATCAATTTTTTAAACTTGATATAAACTCAATTAAGTAAAGAAAAGTACAAACCACGATGTTCTAAGAGGTTCGGAAGTGTTTAAAAAATAGGCTCAATCGTAAATAATTTTTTTTTCTTTGTTTTTCGCTCCTACAGAAAGTTGATTTTCTTTTATTTAGATAAACTTTTCTCGCAAACCACACAAGATATTTCATTGTCAGTTTATTTTCTTATTTGTAGGTGGCAATATAACTGTTCAAGTCAAGCTTTATTATTTTTCATTTTTTTTTTCTTATATTTTTTCTAAAAACGTTTAATTCGCAAATACTACAAGTATTAATGTATGTAAAATATCACATAAGTCAGCTAACTAGTATTCGAGAAAAGTTAATTACCTCAAGCTTAAGTTACATACATACATATATTGTAAAGTGGCCCGTGTTATTACTGCCTTAAAACGCCAGTCCTTCGGAAGGGGAGTTTTTCAAGGTGAAGTTGGCTATTTTCAGCCATGGTTGGTACTACACTTTAATCTTACAATTAGCCGAGAAACGATAACTCAAAAATAACTTATTTTCGTATTTAACAGAAAAAAAATTCGATTATCTTTTTTACTGACATGTATTCATATGGTATAATCAGAAACAGTGGTCGAGTAGTACAGAAATTCTAAGACTCTCCTACCATACAATTTTCCATTGAATTTTTATTTGAAACACCATGCTTTTAATCTATACATATAATACATATACATACAAATACATTTAGCACTTCAAATTAACTATCAACGTTATATATTTAAGTTTCCTGTTCTTGGAAATTATTGAGTTGTAATTTTTTGAATGATGAAAAACAGAAAACAAAAAAATAAATAAAAAACAAAAAACAAAACATGAAAATTTATAAGAAATATTTTTGATGAATTCAACTAAAAGTGACATTCATGAAATTTTATATATGATTGTTGTTGTTTCATTTAATAAAAAAAAATAACACACACACAAATAAAGTTTGAAAAAAGTTTAACATAATAAAATTTAAGCAATTTTACTTTAACACACTTTTTATTTTTTTTACGTATATGATGGTAACTCAATTAATAATTATTGTTTTAAATTTTTTATAAGAAATTCATAATAAATCAAATATGAAATTTTTTGTATAGGGGAAGATGGGTAGAAATGAAACAAGGGGTGAAATGAAACACGCTTATATTTTTTTCCTGGAAACAGCTGAGATGAGTTAGTGTGGATAATATGAAACCGGTTTTTACGTTCTATATTCTATTTCAGTTGTCTGCAGTTTGGCACGGCGTATCATGTTTAAACTGTTACTCGCTGGTTTTTTTAAGTAAAAGTAAATTTGTGGTGCCTGCAGTTTTTGTTTTTATTAGTTAAAAGGTAAGTTAGAAATAGACTTTTTCAATGTTAAAATAAATAGAAAAGTGTTTTCAATTAAAAAAAACCTCCTAAATATAACAAACGTAACGAGTTATTTAAAATATTTGTAAATAAATCTGTGAAGCTGCAGTGGGTAGAACTGAAACACTTATGTGTGGGGAGAAATGCAACACTGTTTCCGAAAGCAGGACAAAGAAAAAACGCCCGAAGAAGAAAGCCGGGAAGATCAATAATAGCAACCGACACACCAGAAAAAGAAGAAATTTCAAAAAAATCTACTAATTCCAAAAAAGTTAGAATTGTTAAAAAAGCTAGAATGCGTATGTAGGTAATTTTTGTTATCTAATGAATTGAAAAAGTTTTTTTCTTTCGTTTTGAATTGTTTTGTTTACTTTATTTTATTTTATTTTTTTTTTGTTATAATGAAATCGTTTTATTTTGTAATTGTATTTTTTTTGTACTTACCTTTAATAAAAGCATTGAATTTGAGACTGTTGTTGTTGTTTTTATGTCGTGTTTTATTTCTCCCCATACAGAGATTCATTTCTCCCCACTAGTGGGGAGAAATGAAACAATTCAACTACTTTTTATTTTTGTAAAAAAAAACCAAAATTAGCGGAAAATATTTTAGCAAAACGATATGTGGATAAAAGTACAAAGATTGTTTTATCGTTAATCTATTTGTCAATGTTTTTGGACTTTCAGTCTTTCTGAAATGATTGTAGGAAAAAAAGTGTCTCATTTCTACCCACCTTCCCCTACATATTTTATTTTTGTTTTTATTTATTTATTAATGAATGATTGGCCTTGGTGTGATAATTATGTGTTGACAGTAGGAAAAATAACAACAAATGAATGATCCTATGATGATTATGTTTCCGTTCAATATTTAAATGTCATTAAATGATGAATTACAAATTACAAATATGATACATTATAAATTTAGGCATATAGCGTAGAGATTATATTCACAGCATAGTTTTGGGAGTTTAATTTGTTTCTAACGAAAAAATAATGTGAACCTTACACTAAAATTTACAAATTAACACTATACAAGATTTTTGACACTAGAATGAATAAACCAAGCGAATATTGTATATTGTATTAAGCCTCATTTAAGGTGGGCAGTTGACGAAGCGGTAGTGTGTTGGCTTCTGATGTAGAATGTCTCGGGTTCGAGTCCGCCTAAGTTCACTCATCTTTGAATGAGTACCAATTCACTTTGAGTTGGGTATAACTGCTCGGTACTAAATAGTTTAGTGGCTTTGTTTAGAGACCATAAGCTAAGTCCACAAAAAAACTACAAGAAATATTAGTACCAAGCCCTGTCATAAAAATAAAATTCGTTCTCTGCCAACGAGTTTAGTGGTTCGCATTCCACTTTAAACTGTAGGTGCATGTATGACAGAAAGGGTTTACAACAGGGCTGTCGAAATTAAAATTATGAACGGAGCTCAACCTTGTTTGAAATAGGAGCTTTTTCATAAGAAAAGTAGTCGATTTTCTTTGACATAAACAAAATGAAACGCAGCGACTGCATTAACGGGGCGAAAACGACAGCTCTGGTTTACAACCCTTTTACTCGACAACTGCGAGGTTTGTCGGTGTGTGGTATCAAAACGGCACGGTTAGTGCTAATTGGGTCTTCGGAAATAATACAAAGAACCGCCACGTCAACCAAGCCTCATTTAAGATTATTTCGTGTATTAGCATTCTCGAAATACCATCATATCCTTCTATATATACATTTGAAAGGGTTTAAAAAATCTAAAAATAACTCAGCATGTAAAATTTGTCTGTGATACATTTTACATCGAAATTTTCAAACTTTTAACTTTAAATACAATTGTATATTCTAAGCGGTTTTTAAACTTCTTATGTTTTCTCACCTGTTTCATCCTTTTGCTGGAAAACTGTTAGAAATAAGGGTTGATGCAAAAAACAAATTTGAAGAGGATACTTCTACAGACACTTTGTTAAAGAAGAAAAAAATCAAGAATGTGACTGAATGGTACATTTTCATATGAAATTTATCGTAAACAATTGTAAATAATCGATTATTTCGAATATTTGAAAACTTAAAATATTTAAGTACGTTTTCATTGATCCATAGCCTGTAAATCACAGAACATCAGATTCCATTTTTCGGAGGCTAAAATTTTCTAGAAGTGTACACGACAGCTGACTTTTTAGAAAAGCTCTATTGTATTGTATTATACGAGTACATTTTAAAAATGTAGGTTTTTCTGTGTGAATAATGGCTCAGGCTATGAAAAAAGATAAAAATTTGTGTTAGTTCATCTGTTAAAAAATATTTTCTAGTGAAAAGGCATTGGTGAAAAAAAAAGTGATAAACAAAAATCGAATGATTTTCTTGCACTTATTTAAATTATCTTAGAGTGAACCTTCTACGTACAACACAAAAAAAAAATTATTAACATGGGTATTTAATATTAATAATTACACGTGATAAATTGGAAAGTTTAAAAGAAAAAAATTCAATGAAGAATTTTGCCTGTAACTGTATATCATTTCTTTTAAAATATTTTACACTGCATTGACTTGAATTTTAATCAATGACTGAAATTTTAACAATTCTAATGAAGTAAATTTAATTTGGAAGCCATATAAATTCATTATATTCCCAGTTTTTATGGATGATTTTATTTGAAATAACCGATTGAAACATGATATGTACAAAAGATACTTTCCAAAAGGAAAACAACAAACTAGTAACTTGTTATTAAACGACATCTCGAAAGTATTTTAGGGAGTTTATTTCAAAATTTTATACTCGATCATGAATTTGATCTTATGAATAACATGATAATAAAAAAAAGACTCTTAAAAATGTTTTAAAAAAACTTATTTTTGGCGCAAAGTCACATAATACTTATCATTATTAAGTTCATTAAAAATAATATTCTTTTTTTCTTCATTTATTAATTTTTGCAATACCTACAAGTGATTTTTTTGTATGCAAAACGATCTTATTTTCTTGTTGAATATTGCACTAATTACACATATCCGTGGGGCTTTTTTGTTATCTGGATTTTTTTTTTGTGATATTTATTACAAAAAATTAAGTTGTTCTTTTTTTTTTGTGCATACATTTGTGAATGAAACCAGAATTATCATTTACAATAAATTTTTATTTTATTGTAAGCAATAAATATTAAAAGTGCGATTAAAAATATTTTCATACACGACAAGTAAAAGTAAAATTTTCGATAACGCATAAATAAATTAAAACTATTAATCATAATTTCGAATCGAATAACTTGTTCACACGACTCCACTGCAATTTTTCTTATAATTGTAGTCAGTTCCACCTGACAGTGTTGTCAGTAATTGTGAGTTCTATTTATACAGTTATAAAAATATTAATCGCTGTTTGTCTTGTACATTTTTATTTTTGTGTGATTGTAAATATGTAACATTAACAATTAAGTACCTTTACTAAGCTAGAAATGTTATTTTAAATAAAATGTTTGTTTCTTTTTTGCCACCAAGTTGAACTAAAGTTACAGTCAATTGAAAGTAATACGCATAATGAGGCATGATTTTCAATCCTAGAAAAATAAGGCCCTATGACTTACAGCCCTACAAAGAATGTATGAGAACGTGGTATGCAATTTCGAATAAAAGTCTGTACGGGGTGTTTTACGGATGATGTGCCTAGCTGAGCTATGAAGTATGAAAATAAATTTCTTTCTCTACTAAGCTGATTATATAAGTCATTTAGTTGAAATTTTAGCGTTATTTTGTGATAATTAAAGTATATTGATCTATTATTTTGCATAAAAAATAATTTGTTGAATGAATACCAACCTTTTAAACTTAATTAGAATATTAAAATATTATTTTTAGATTCAGGTTATATTTTGGAATTAAAACATCTACAAATGAGTTTTAAATTATAAAGTAAGTTATAGAAAATAGAATTGCTTTGCAAGCTCTGGAGAGTCCAATCACGACATCCAAAATTGTTCAGAAATGTAAAACGAGACTTAAATCCATTAGTAAAAACAATGGGTTTAAGCTTTTTTGGGTTACAAATCACCATGAAAAAGACGCTCTTGCGAAGAAACGTTCATTTAACTCTGAAGTATGGGAACCGGAATCAACAATAGGTATCAATAGCACCTTGGTCAGTGGATGGATCTCTAAACACACGGAAAAACTCCATGCGCAAAGGCCTGCTCTATCATGGTTGCAGTGGTATGAAACGCTTTGTGTAGAAGCCTGAGGAAAGAACGGCTAGAATTTTAAGAAACCTTAGTAGAAGGCACTGTCGGCAGTCATGAAAGTGGTCAGTGATGCACAGTGCCTGCCTGGAATAAACAGAGAACCATATCTGCTGTTACCCGGTCTTCTCTAGGGTACATGCAATGAGAATAGAGGATATCTGTTCTCAACTCCTAGACAAAATCTTCTCGTTTGTTAGGAAACGAAAAGATTTTACTAGAGACGGGGTAAAACGGGGGTGCTGAGTACAATGGACTGTCCAGTCTGAATGCTCGTGGCTGCCCACATCCCCCTTACTAACACAAACAACAACAAACAAGTAGAAAATAATCATATACGACTATACGAGGCCCTGTATACATATGCACATACCTTGTAGTTGTCTACTATAAATCTTGATGAGATATGAGTCTTTTTTTTAAGCTAAGCACCTGAAAATAGATAGTTTATTCCATTGAAAACATTTATTGTCTGAATGTAGCTTAAGTTTAATTTTTTCTTATCTTTTTACATTAGTATATAAATACATAAAATATAAATATGCAAGAAAAACTGTTTATTTTATTTCAATAAAATCTTATAAAAAAATATCAAATGAATATCTTTTGAAGCAATTCAAGTTCAATTAAACGCTAAATGCAAAAAATTGCAATTTCAATTAAAAAATACTTTTTCCATTAAAATGTAAATAAATAAGAACTTTAAAAAAAACTTGAAATTTAAAATATGTACATTCTCGTTTATATAGTCTAATTTAATATTTTATTATAATTTTCTTTTAAAGATTATTTCCTTTCATTATGCATTTATTTTCAAACAATTTCTACAATCTAAACATTGTGATGAGTTGTAAATTCAGATTCTTTCATTGAAAAAAAAAAAAGCTGCATACAACTAAACAATACGACCTTCAGCAACACATTATCTTTTTTTTCTTTTTTTCATTTTATACAACATTTATTCAAGTTTTATTACATTTCTCAATTGCATCGACATAATCCCATTTTATTCTAATTAATTTAAGTACAGAATTACATATATACTGCTGATACAGTAGTATATTTTTAGTTTATAATTCAATATATGATATAAATAGTAGTATTTTTTATCACTGTAATATACACACATATGTATATCTATATGTACAGACCCTTTTATTTTTATTTTGTTACAGATAAATAAAAATATATATAAGCAATGAAAATTAGTTTAATTGTGCAAGCTGTAAAACATTTCCTCATGTACATATATAAATGTAGTTTAATTCGTAAAAACTTAAACGGACCTGATGCCTCAGGTGACATTACGATCTCTTTATGTTTTCTTTTGATATTATTAAAAAAGGAAATAAAAAAAAATAAAGGAAAAAATTGTGGTAAATTTAAGAATGATGGTGATGACGATTGGGATCACCATCACACTATCATTAAACTATCATCAGAAATGAAAATAAAGATACATATAATACAGGATATACTTGTATGTACATATAATAACGTAAGTTGGTGGATACACTCATATTATATACTGAATGGGACAGATTAAATTCGCTTCTAGCATAGTTTTAGTGCTTTTACTTTTTTTTTCCTTTAAACTTTATACAAAAATGAAAAAAAAAAAAAAGAAGTATATTATACGATTTCTGAATGTCAATTTAAAAAGATATTTTGTGAGCTAGCACTGTTTTACGAATTAAATGAGAAAAATAAGACCTGAAGCGATTCTTTTAAATGGTCGATTAACTTAAATTGTTGCATTTAATGTTATGCAGTTTATTGGGACAATGGACTCTATATATTACACATATACAACTGATAATTATCATATGATATTAAAAATATAAATGTATGTATGTATGTAATAAATACGTGAATAAGTATAAAAGTTAAAATAAAATATATTAAATAATTTTTATTTTCAGTCAGATGTAATTTAAAGTTTGACTGTTAAAATCGGATTAATATTTTTTATTTTCTACTTTGTTTTATTTATTTCTTTGTTGTTATTTTGTAATTTTTAAATTTAAATTTAATTTTTCATTTTTCATTGAAAAATAAACTTTTCAATTATAATTACACATATGCATAATCTTTAAAAATTTATTATACATATATAGCATATGTACTTTGAAAAATTCATGTTTTTATTATTTAATTGCAATTTCGTTATTTGTATTTTAAAGTTTTATTCTGTTGTGTATGCTAATTTACAAAATGCTTTTACAGTGCATTGTAAATTAAATGAAAAGATGAAAAACATTAAAAGTTGTAAAAATTGTTGAAAAAAAAAGATTTTATTATAAAACTGAGTTTTAACTGTAGATAAATGAAGAATTTTTAAAGAATTTTGTTGAAAAAAAAATCTAATGAAATATTGATAGAACTAATAAAAAAAAAAAGGAAAAATTTTAATCGGCTATATTTCCTATTAGCGAGTGTGATATATCGGAATTAAACCTTTTAACATAAAAGCTTTGGAATGTCATATTTAACGTGTCATATTTTGATGACTATATACTTATATCTGTGGAACTTGAAAGCGGATATCTTTGTTTTTTGGTATCATGAATGGTTATTTTGCCCTCTTTACAATGACACCTAAACTGTCTTTATAAACCCTATATTCAAAGAAAATTTCGAAAAATTCACATTTTTCATGCATTTATTCACTATTAACTGTTATCATGCAATATCCTGAAACGGAGAAATAACGGTTTTTGTAAAACATATCAAATTTTTCGCAAAATTGTTAACGGTACTTTTCGGCTGTAAAATAGAATTTGCGCCAATATAAAGGACATATGTCATGTTAAAGACGAGACTCCAAGGTCCCCATTTCAGTATCTCACGCTCGCTAATCGAAAGTTTCTCCTTTTAATCATTCAGCCACCAAAAAGCGTTAAATTGTTTTGGATTTTGTTATATGTATGTAGTATGTACATTGTACATACTATCAAGAGCAGCTCCACCGTATAGGAAAATTAAGTATTTATCCAGGTTTGAAATTTTCAATTGCATTAGTTTTTTTTTAAATAATATTTATTTATTTATCTAAATATACATAATGTACATATTTTTATTAAGCATGTGACCATGTCAAAGTGAATCTATTATTTTAAAGTGTCCAAACTTCATAGAAACACTGATAACGATCTCACAATGTTTACATCTAAATACATGATTTTTTACACTAATACACTGGTAGTTACGCTAAAAATAGTCGGAAATATAAATGACAAAAAATGAAGATGAAGGAAAGAGAGAAAAATTCGTCTAAGTCTGTGTTGGTGACAACTTTCATATTTATAATAACTATGTAGGGTGCAGTAACCTATTGCATCTGACAAAATGACGACCCATAATTTTTCACTTCTTTCTTAACTTTAGCACTTATTATTATTTATATTTGAAAAAATTAAAAAATTCATTATTTTATTTTTTATATTTAAGAAAATCAACAAATTTAATATTTTATTTTTTATATTTTATTTCGTTTCTAAATTCAAAATATTTCTAAATGATAATTTGTTTTACAGAAACACATTAGTCCTCTTTGCCTTTCAAATTAATAACACAAAAATGCACGTGTTTTCCACGTGCTTTTCAATTTCAATCTTGTGTGTAAGGGCCCATAGACGGTCAACTTGGTTGACAACCAGGTTGTCAACATTGCAAGTTGAAGTCAATATTGACTGTGTGTAGGCAGGTTGACAACCTAAATCAAGTTTACCAACTGGTTGGACTAAAATCAAAATTTTTTGATTTTTATGAACGGTTGTAAACTTGGTTGTTGTGTCTGTAGCAATATTGTCAACTTCATTTGAAATTTATAATTCCACTAGTAAAAACTTCAGGTTCCGATAGCTGTTTACCTAACAAATTTTTTGAAAAAATGAGATTGGCATTCAAGTTGACGATATGGTTGAAGTGTCTGTAGATTTTAGGTTGACAACTTGGTTGTCAACCAAGTTGACCGTCTATGGGCCCTATAAGAACGAAAACGAATGAACAATAACGCCATCCTTAACAATTTTAGCGGTAGAAAATGTACTAAAAGGAACAACAAAAATAAGCTACTTTTAAACTTTTAAATGAATGCTTTGATTGTTTTCATGCTTAAAAAGCTATAAAAAAAAGTAATTTGAAATTTGTAATTTTTTCAGAAGCATGTAATTTTTATTTAGTTCGATTATATCATTTATAAAAACATATTTGAAAAATATCTGTGTTCACAGCGAAATTTAAACATTTCAATTAACAAATGATATACATATTATATACATAATATTTACATTTATGTAGTATATTTTTTTTTTGGCGGCTCGGCTCTCCTTGTATATAACTGTACTTAAAATACTTAGGATAGCCTGTAATAAGGAATAAAACTTCATCACGTATGAAAAAATAAATAATTTTTTAAAATTGAAAAAAAAAATCATCAAAAAGAAATTGAATAAATTTCTGATAAATTGTTGATAATGAAAGTTAAATTACTGATGTATCATAAGAAAACTCACTGAATCAATATTATGAAGCTACTATAGTCATTTACTTTCATACATTTCATTCATTATTTGTAACACGAATCGTTTTTTGATATCGAATTATTACTTTCAAACAATCATCATTATATAGGCACATACATACATACCTACACTATAATATATTTTATCCACATACATATACTCGTAGATATGCACGTAAAAATACATACATACATATGTATATAAGATTTGTATCTACTTAGAAGGCGCCAGTTTTCGATTTATCGTAAAATTCATCATTTTTTCCCTATGTATACTTTTTGGATTGAAAAGAGTTTAGTAATCGTCATTACAATGGAATTCAATAAAAAATTTCAATGAAAAGAAACATTTTCCATTTATTATTGAAAAATTTTATATTTTATATATACGTATGTAACATATACATATATGTATATGCAAAATCTTGTACGTACATATTTATTTTTTTTCGAAAGTTTTTATTCTTTTTCATTTTTCAAACTGATAAAATTTCAAAAGAAAATAATTTAAAAAAAAAATTGAAAATAAATGGAAGAAAATTGCAATAGTTTAATGGATGTTATTTTTGTAAATGGTTCATAATATTCGTCATCTTTTTTGAAAGGTTAATACAGCGGCAGCAATATGTAATAATCGTAAGTTTTATATCAAAAATATTGATCGTTTATTTTACAAAAAATAATAAAAAAATAAAATAAAAAATAAAAAAATAAGATGAGAAAAAAAGTACACAGTCATATAATATAATGATTATTATTCAAAATTGATTTTTGAAAAAAAAAAAAAATTTGTGTTTCACAATACCAAAAAAAAGAGTACATGTAAATAAATTTATACGAGTACTTATTTCAATCATTAAAGTATCATTAGTGTGTTTTGCGGTAGCGAATAGTAAATTATAATACTTAACAAATAATATTGAATTTAAATTTTTGACCTTGATTGAATTTTTCGTAAAATATAGGTAAAAATAATATGTATATATACATATACATATATTTACATATACTTGAAAGATACATCATTGTGTTTATAGATATATGATCAAATTTTTAGTTTTATTTTTTTTTTAATGCAATACAAACATATTTTTTTCTTCTTTGCTGATGCAGATAATGACAGCATGAGTATGAGGAAGTAAATAGTTTTCATATATAACTTAATAGGTGATATTATCAAATTAATTTTTGTAAAATTGCGTTTAAAAAAGTAAATTATATTTGAAATTAGTCTTGTGGTTCTTGTATATTATCAGATTTATAAAATTATGGTGTATTTTGTGTACGTTATGTAAGGTGATTTTAAAAAGTAGAAGGAAAATTACATCATAAGTATATTTTGTAATGACGAGTTAACAAACAATTTTTAAAGGGTTTTAAAATGTTGTAGAATTTGGTTGAAAATTTTTTAAATTATTTAACGAAATATAAAAAAAAAATTTTAAAAAGTTTTAGGATATCTGTAACGTGAATACTTTTGAAATAAGATGCCATGAATAAAGTGAAAATTAGTCTTTTCTATTAGGTGATATAAAAATCACATAAAAATATTATTAAAGGTGCAACATTGTTCCAAATATCTTTGTTTTCTAAATCTAAGAATAATTCTATAGTTTCACGCTAATTTTTCATTAAAGTTGAAAAACGACTTAAAAAGAAAGAAAAAAATGATCCAAAATAGCGTGTATTTTTCAAAGAATGGAAAATGAAAAAAATGCATCTTTCTTTAGAAAGAAATTTCTATAAATTTACAACCAAAGCAATTCATTAGGCCTTCAGCTAACAGAGAATTACTCATCCTTAACAAAAATGAGTTAAAGACCATCACGAATCCGAATGTTCTCACTGGGCACTGTCCACTCTATTATCATGTAGGATAGGGTTTCGAGACGATGACAAATTGACAGAAGCATATATTCTGCAAAGAAGTTAGGGCAATTTCAAAACACATTTGTCATATATGCATCAAGTCTTTCTTAATCCTAGAGGGTTTGGAATGCATCATCTAGTAGTGTTTTCGGATTCAAATTCATCAAAAGCCTAAAAAAGATCTTATAGGTCGAAGTGCAACAAATAGCACTTAACAATCTATCTATATCTACTGTGTTTTTTGTACAGTTTTATTATGTAATTTAAATTAAAATAAAACTAATATGTAGGTATATCATTTTTGAATGTTTCTTGAAAACAATTATAAAAATTGAAATGATGAATTTTTTCTTCTAATTGCTACATATGAAAATATAACAAAGTGTAATGAAATAAGGTTGATAATAACATTGTGTGGTTAATATAATGTGTTAATATTGGTTTTCTAGAAAATTGATCCATTTTGAAATTTTATGAACGCGTGATCGAATTGCAATTATTTAATAAAAAAAACTGTAATTATTTTATTTGAATACAATGTTGCAAAAATATTTACATATTTAAAATTTAATTTTATTTATGTTGACTTTTATTTTTGAATTTTAAAAATTCGAACATATAGTTCGGACATATCGCATTGTCTTAGTGGTGGATGGTTTTAGCTCGCAATTTTCTGGGATTATAACCCGTTAACTTCAACTGCGATACCTTGAGTCGATATATTAGCTTTCAATTTCTGTTGTTAGAAATATTTTAAAAACGGGAGAAAATAAAATTTAAAAAAAAAAAAGAAACCTGAAATTAATTTTAAAAAATATTTTACCATATTCATACTTTGCAGGTTATTTTTGACCGGAACATGAAAAATTGTAAAGGTAGTAAAAAAAAAGGATGGCCCTATATTGCACCAACCACTTAGAAATTAAAATTTTCTTGGTGCAATACTTATCACATAAATTTTTTTTGATTAGTTGATAAATAATAAGTGATAAGTGGTTGGTGCAATAGGGCACGAAAAACTTCAAGTTAAACTGTGATAAAAATTCTTCAAAGTGAAATCGCTTATCACAGTGGCTCAATAATCAGTATGATAATTATAACCTTTGCTTTTATTGTCAAACATTATTATTATTTAATTAATCTTGTTATTTAAAAAAAAATTATTGACACCAAAAAAACTTTTGTCCATTTTATATTTTCAAGATAGTTGAAAACATTTAATTTGAGTAAAATTTTCCTTAAAATGATTTTCAGTTAATAAATATTCTGATTCTAGCTAGCAAAGAATTTTTCGTTGTCTTTTGTGATTTTTTTCAAATTTTAATTGTATTTAATGAGTTTTTAAGATTATTTTTAAATATAAGAAGTTCAAAAACTCCTACACATAATATTTATACATTATGTATACACACAAAACGTACGTTTTATTTTACGTGCGGCTTTATTTTTTTTTTTTTTTCAGTGCTCTAACGAACCATTTTTTTTTTTTGAGTTTTTAATTGTTCACGTACAATGAAACAAAAAAAAAAAGTAAGAATTTATTTGAGAACATTTTTATGGTTTCATTTGTTCTTTCTAACAAATATAGTTCATAACAAATAATAATGCACACATTTTGTTTATAATCCTTAAAGTTAAGAAATTGGAAACCAAATATCGCTTTAAAGAAAACTTATAGAGTATCTATTCAAAAATAAAGAATTTTTTTTCTTTCACTTTTAACAATAATTACTTATGTTCTATGGTCATTATAATTCAATAGTTATAGGCAGACTACGGTAAATTCTATTATTTTACGGGTCAATAGGAATGACATTAAAAAATTTCAAAAGGGTGTTATGTAAGCTCGATTTTAATTATTTTTGTTGCTACAGATAGGCTTCATTTCATAGAAGAAAATAAAATTTATAAGAATATAATTTTACAACTATAGCGTTTCAAACATCCAAATAAATTAAAATTAATTTAAAAATTGAACTTGAAACTTTTACAAACAAAATATCTGATTTCGATTAATTTTCCGTCATTCATAATTTATTTGAAAAACACTTGTGGGAGTGTTTTAAATTTATTAAAAACAATATAAACAAAAAACATTAAAAAAAATCAAATGACATTTTTATTGTTATCTAATATTTCAGAGTACCTATTTGTTATATTAATTTCATCCGGAACAAATATACATTTTTGTTGAATAAACCACACATTACAATAATGTGTATACAGTATTATAAATGTAACCTCAAATATTAGTTTTACAAACATTTCAAAAAAAAAAAAAGTTTTAATCACAAAGATCAATTATTATAAAAATTACCCGGTCACGTGTCATTTGATTGCCTACTCATTTTCAAGTTTACGCATGCACCCTCACGTGTGTCAAATCAGACATCTATAGACCATCATTTACACATTTCCTTCTAATATTGCATATTTAATGCTGAATACTGTTGTTTCTATAATTTTTCCTTTTTTGTATACTATGAGGCTTTCCTTATATACTTCCACCCACTCTGTTTCATTCAATTTCATCCACCCACTTTTATTTTAATACATCATGTATGTATCCTATGATACATGTTACAAACATTATATAAATTTTTTCTGATGTTTTTAAAAATTTTTTCCACTTAATTCTATCTTAATAGCTGCATCCATAAAGCGATTATTTTCTCTTTATATCACATTTAAAAAAGAGAAGAAAAAAAAAATAATATGTTCAGGGATTAACTTGATTTTTTTCTTTTTTCTCTAAGGATCATAAATGACGTATGTCATCTGTCATCAGTTTTGATTAATGGATGATAATTTCTTTATATACTTGTAAAAGAAACAATTTTTTAGTATCTAAAATATTTAAAAAATATTACACGCACACACGTACATATAAACTGAATGTTTTTGTTTTTTGTTTCGTTTAAATTATATTTATGTGCGATACAATTATGCTATTCAAAAAACATATTTATTATTAAAAAAAATAAAAAAATGATACCACTTAAACTTTTTTTTCGCAATTTTTCAAAATATTGTATTATGTTCACCTTCAGAGAATTTTTCAGTTTACAACTTTGTAAAAAAAAAAAAAATGTTTTCTACTGTTTTTTTTTTTGCTTTAAGAAATTTTTCTTAAGTGGAAAATTACAAATTTGAATAAATCTCAGTTCACCGGAAAAATAGTTCACTTGATGCTTGATATAAAATTATGATGTGAAACGATACAATTTCAGATCAACTTTTTTTTTTTTTTTTGCTAAAAGAAAAAGCACTTTTATATTTCAGATAAATCAGGGTGAGATATTATGGAAAAATGTTGTTTTTTTTTTCGGTTTTATTTTGAATTTTTATGATTAATAAAAGTTTTTTGTAAATACATAACTTGTTTGTGTGATATTAAATTGCAGAAAAAAATTCTTTTGAGGATAGAATTTTTCGATTTATCGCTTGAGTTCATCAATCAGTTGCGATGATAGGTGCTCGTTTTTTTCAAAAGAATTTTACTTTGATGAAATCGTTTAAAAAAAAGTTTTGTTTTTAATTTAAAATTGACTCTAGAATTCTATTTTTTTTTTTTAAAAAAAAAAGGTGGCTTTAAAGGTTGTAAGTCTTAATATTAAGTTTTTTAACGTTTGTCCAACTGATATTTATTCACGAAATACGTACTTTAAAATTTTTAAAGACTATAAATGGATTTTACTTGCTGGTGTAGAAAATATCGTCTTAAAATCTCCATAAGAAGTCAAAATGACCTATTTCAAATGTTCGTAAAAGTAGGTCTGTACCTGTACCTTCAAAACTCTACTGAACCTTAAGAATTTTACAGAAAATTACAAAATTGCTATTACCGTATAAGTTTTTCTGTAAGATTTGTAATCATGTAAATTTTTCCTTTCTTTAAAAAAATTTCAAAACTTTACAGCTACATTTTTATATACTTTTTATCCATTTACTAACGGATCTTTGACCGAAAGAGTGTTCTTCGTGACATAATTGTGAAATTTTTGGGAAGAGTTTTAGGGTAGTAAACGTGAACGGATTTACATGGGGTTTTCGGATTTAGGATGAGTGAATAGAAGGCTTCCTGTCTAGAATCGATCCTTTCGTGAAAATGAATTAATATGATGGAGTATTCGGAAAATATAAATTTAAAGAACAAACTGTTACTGAGAAACTTCCTAAACCTTCTAAAATTTTTTGAAGAAAGAACGAAACAAAAAACAACACCAACAAAGATAAACCAAAGAATGGTTTGTTTGCTTTTAATAAGAAAATGCCAAAAGTGTAAAATTAGAGTCTTCTTGATTTTCAGAAAACTGCAGCTGAGTCGTTCCTGTTCTTTTAAAAATTTCCCCCTGCTCTATAAATAGTCAAATTACAAAAAATTACAGCTGGCTGAAGTACGGGAACAGACCTAATCTGTTGGGTTTTTATGGTCAATCGTCTATAGTGGTTTTTCTCTGTCAGGATACTTAAATTAAATGCGTCTGAGAAAATAGTTCTAAGTAAAAATTGGAGAAGCTTTTCTTGCATGTAGCCACCTTTTACTAGAGAATTTTTTATTTTTTTTATTTTTCTAAATGGATTTCTAATCAGTACAGATTTGGGACATGAAGATTGAAAAATGTGGATAATGGAAAAAGAAGAAAGCCTTAATAGTTACTCCATTTGAACTAAAAATTATAAGCGAGGGGATACATATTAGATGCAAGAACATTTCAAAATTGGGAAAGGTCTATTAATAAAAGAATTCTTAAAATAAATCGTTTTTGTTCCACTTTATTTTTAAATTTTTATGAACACTCAATCAAAGTAAAAAAAAAATATTGTCAAAAGTTTTAATTGAAATGTGAATTATTAAATTTTTTTTTTCCAAATCAAATACAAATCAATTAAGATAAAATATTCATTAAATATTCTGTACACGATAAATATTAAATTCATTTCAAAAATTATTTTTCCTTTAATTTCTTTATTTTGTACATTTTCACTTCAGATTACAATAAAATATCATTTATCAATTTTTCATATATGTCCACCACATTTTTCGTATTATACGAGTTAGAGTCATAAAAAAAAATTAATCATATATACCTTTTCATACATTTTATTAAAAAGGCGTCACATCTATAAACAATGACAAATGGTTATCTTTACTTATCGATTACGAATATACATACATATGTACACAAACCTACATACTTGTATAAATTCAGTGTAACCAATAATATCATTCAACAAAGACAAAACAAAAAAAAAGTATTTTTCATCTTACAAATCAATTAATAAATTTTTTTTTTTTTCGATAAAAAAAATCGTTTCTCAATGTATACTAAAAGTTGAGAGTCTTATGAAGTAAAAATATTGCCTGTGTCCACTACATATTAGAAATTGATTAAGATTTACCTTGTATGTATGTTTTTATGTGAGTACATGTTACAAATGAATATCTTTTTTATTTCTGTTTTCAATGAAATGAGAAGAAAAGAAAAGAAAAAAAAAACAATACATATACGATAAAATGTCATTTGCAATGTCATTTGTCATCCATTACCATGGACAAAATATAACGTAACCCATTAAATTCTTTAGGGTTTGTCACAACAATCATCGTCATTTTTGAAAAAAAAAAAAAAATAAATTAAAAAAATAAATAAATTGATCTGAAAAATTTATAGAGCTATATTATAGATATAGATACTTTTTTTTTTGTACCAATTTTAAAAGTATATGAGTTTATTAATGAATTATAAAATATCAGATTTCCTTTTTAGGTTGTTTTATGTTTTTTTTTTTCTTTTAATTTTTTAGTTTAACTTGTTTTTTGGTTTTTGTAATTATATCTTTGTTATGAAGTTCTAAAATGAATTAAATTAAATTTAAAAAAAAAAACACACAAAATATATATGAAAAAAAATTTGTCTAATCTTGAATGCTCACCTGAAATGATAAATGTATTATACGGTTCAAAGGTGTATTAATAGATCAATTGTATGATGATGGTGTACTCATAAAAAAATAATTTATCATAGTTTTTAAATCAAATTTACTGACAAAAGAACAAAACAAAAAAAAACAAAAAAACAAAATGAATGGGGAATAAAAAGAAAAGAATATGTATCGGAAGATAATTTTTTAATGTATCTTATTTATTGAAAAAAAGTTATAATTTTGTTTTTGTTATACTTTTTTTTTAAAATTTTATTTTCTTTTACTTCCAGACAATGAATGTAAGATAAAAGGTTTTTCTTTTCATATATGTTATTATTTTTTTTTCTTTTTGAAAATAAAATTATCATAAATGGTTCGTTTTATTTAATTTGATTGATTTACCGTGGCTGATCATAAGCATAAAATAACTTTAGATGAATTTAGTCACACAAATGCTGTTAAAAAATTTAATAATATTTTTTATATAATATTTATGTACTCGTATATTATAAAATGCTTTCACCTTTTTTTTTTTCTTTTGAAAGAATATGAACAAGAACACACATACACTTGTGTGAATATAACTTTAAAATACTCACAACTGTGTGTATTACATATTGATCGATAAATGAATGAAACGATCAAAATAATTATTTCAAGACAATTATCTACTAATGGATCTTATTTATTCTTTTTTATCGATTGAAACAAAAAGTGGAGAGAATGGAATTGTCATGAAATAAAAACAAAAAGTCACTTAAAATAAGAAAAAAAAATCGGGTGAAACTTTCATAAAAATGATAGATGCGAGCTATTAAGAAAAAAAGAAATGACAACAAAAATAAAAAAAAAAGTTAATGTGAATTTATTTTACCAAATAAATGACAATACCGCGAGAGTATAATTTTTACTTCAATTGGAAATGAAAAAAAAAAGGTTTTATATTTATCTGTAAAAGACAAAGAACTTGTAGTAATCTTGAAGATTCAATTTGAGCCGAATTTAGCACATCCTTGTATAATGACCAGAACATAATCCGTTAGACAATTTAAATAATAAATAAAGTCTTAATCCAACTTTTTGTGCTTGTGTTAGTACAACAACTACTAAAAATTCCAGAAAATCAGATTTAAAAGAAAAATGTTAAAGTTCATATGCGGTTTATGGCAAATTATCATTGTTTTTTAATTCCAATTTCCGATTTTTCCTGTTTACTAATCTTTTTCAAAGTCGAATTTCGACTTAAAGTCGTTCTAGAGTTTTATCGTATTTAGCATTAATTTCATTCATTTTCATGATAGTAATGGGTGCTTTCATAAATGCGTGAATGACGACTCGAATGCGCTGGAATTGTTAGAATAAATGAACATGATTCGCCATTTTCACATACTTGTATGACGTCATAGTGCTTATGTTATTTAATTAATATTGAATTTTCTATTAATTTGAATTTTATTTTAAATTTAAAATCTAACTAAAGGAAAATATGTACTGAAAACTCAGAATAAAATATTGTACGTATCTTTCGACTTTTTTTAAAAAATGATTTCTAGTATTTTCTACATTTCAAATGTCAAGTTGTATGAGGGAAATTTCAAGCTTAACTGAAACAAAACAAAATAATAATGGTTTTGTAAAAACAAAAGTTTAAAATATTTAATGATCTTAGTACAAAAACTGTCCAAAATTTTGAGTTCGAAGACTTCAATATTTTTATATTTCTAAACTGAAAACTATCACCAACAAATATTGTTCATTTTATTTGATAATCGTTTCTTAATACTTTTAGAAACCAAATTCTAAAAAGCAAAAAAATAAAATAAAAATTAATGTTTTTTTAAATAAATTTATAACGACATTTACAAAGTTTATAAAATTATGTATTATAAATTTTTCATAAAAAAAAACCACAAAATTATTTTTCATAAAACCAATTAACAACGTTAAAGTATTGTATTACAATTTGAATATGATATTTAATGCATTTTACAACATATGGAAGGCTTCATTTTATACCACAAAGTTACACGATTATTCCATTCAATTCCGATAAATATATAGTTGATTTGAAAAAATAAAAAAAAATAATAAAAAAGTCATTTATAAATACGTAAACCATCAGAAAAATGAATCATTTTTAATTTACTTGGATACTTACGTACATTATAAATAAATTAACAACATGCAATGTTATTTTTCTCATCTTTTTTACTTTTAGTTTAAAGAAAAAAAAACAAGTCTAATATTTATTAATTAGTATTGAATAAACCTCAATTATTGCAAAATTTTAAAACCATAAAACTTGTTACAATCAATTTCAATTAAAAGTAGAATTTAACTCCTATTATGCAATACAAGGTGTTCGTTCTTCAATGCAATTATTCAGATTTAGATAGTATGAAAAATTGAATTTTAAAAAAATACAGTTTTAACAATTTTTTCGAATGAGATACAAGTTCATTGCAAACTTTGGATTTCTGGAAGCGCTAAATTTTTCGAAACCTTTATTAATGTCTTTGAACATTTTCGCTTCAATAAAATGGATCAGGTGTTTGAAAAAGTGAATATGGTGGATGAGTTATTGTATTTTTTTATTGATGGAAGATTATTGACATAAGTAATTTTACAACCGTGTTGTTAGAGAGGTTGTAAAAATTTACCAACATAAAATATTCCATTTTAATTGTTAGATTTGTTTTGGAAGTCACGGATAGGTAACAGTCATGTATTGGTAAAACATTCTGTCCTTCAACTATAAATTAGTCGTTTGTATTTATTTCACTTACAATTTTTAAAATATGAAAATGGGATAAAAGGATACCTTCCTGCAATTTAAAATGCACCCTGTATTTAACAATGTAATAATAACTATACTATTAGAAATATGTTTTTTTTTTCGTGTCTTGTACTGATTATAATGTAAATTAAATAATTGGAAAATTGTCTATTAGGCTTCGTTTGAAAATGCCAATTGATTATTAAACTGCTTTTGCAGAACACTTTTTTAGTACATACAATACAAAAGTCGGAAGTTTTTAAATGACAAAAATGGAAGTTTTTTCAATCAAATGATTGCAAATTTCTTGTTAACAATCCAAAAAGATTTTTGAATGTCAAAAGATGGGATTGTAGTAAAACAGCATTATAGTATTATTGACAGCAGAATTTCTCTTAATATAATGCGACACGTAGATTATTTGACGTTTTTAAACAGAACCTTGTCAACTTTTATTTTCTATTCAGATACTTCTAACCACTAATGTAATATGATTATTTGATATGATGTTTATGTTATGCATTTGTTTTTTTTTTTTTTTGTAATCTACTTTAATGTGATAATATTTCAGTTGTATAAAAAATTAAACTTGAATAAAGATTGCTGCGGTAAAATATTGATCATAGTTTTATTAATATATTTGCTTATTTTTTAAATTTACATAATTGTTCATCTGAGTTAAACAGATATTAAAAATGAAATAATATGTAATACTAATTTTTAGTTAAACTTTGTTAGATTTTTCGAAAAATTGAAAATTAATTTGAATAAACATTTAAAGGCAGTTATTTTTCTCGCTTAGTAGATCGCATATCCTATTTAAAAGTGTACATATACAGTTATACGGACAACTAAATAGAAACACCTTTTAATATTATTTTAAAAATACATATTATTTTTTTTTTATTTTTTTTTTTAGTTTTACTTCAAAAAATTATTGTTCTATTATGTACTACTTAATTTTAATATTTTTTGGATATCCATTATGTGTTAAAACTACTTCACAACATAATTTCATAGATTTTATGCGGTTCCGGCACCGCTGTAGTGGTATTGCTTCCCAAGCCTCTTTAACTGCATTAAAAAGATCATCGACAGGTGCTGTGAAATATTTCAAAAAGCATAAGATGTGTGAGAAAATGTCTAGAAAAGGAGTGTCAGGAGACTTCCAAACGATATTGGATTATGGAAGAATTTTTAGAAAAAAGCCATTTGTTACAAATAGAGAGAAAAGAAAAGTGTTCGCCAGGTCTCATCTGCATTGGACCGAAATCAGTGGAAATGAAGTGAATTGGAGTTTCTTTTGGACGTTTAATAAACTTTCTGCCATCTGAAGTCTGGACTCATTCTACTTATTTTCGTTTTATCATTCCACAATATAAATTTCCACTAACAGCCAATAATGACAGAAAAATAGTCTAGAAAACTCAATTTATAACGTGAGTATACATGCCCTAGACCACACCGGACTGTTCATAATGAATTGTCCCTCTTGTTCAGATAACTATGAAAAATAATATGAAATTTCATTTTTAAAATGTTTTCAATTTATAGTCTATTTATCAGAATATTGAACTTTTTCAAGATATGTAGTTATTCCAATGCCAATTTTGATGAAATTTTAAATATAGATTCTTAATGTAACGTTAAAGAAAGTAGTTCTGATAAATTTTTGAAGAAGGCTTTAAGTAATATTTTTGTTCCTTTTTAGTTTTTACCCCAATTTGTGAGCATTCAATTTTGAAAAAAAAAAACTTCTTTATTGTTCCTCACAGTTCCTATTTTCACAGGTTCGGTTTTCCACCGAATGTCGTAAGAACACGAATTATGGAACAAATAGATCTCTTGTACTGTATATAGAATTCTGAAAAATGGTAGATTACGGTGAAACTGTCTTTAGAAATTTTTCAAAATTTAGAGTTTCAGATGTTATGTAATAACAACGGTTATAAAGAGGAAATCATGTAAAGGCCTTTTTAAAAAAAAAAAAAAAAAAAAAAGAGATATTTTACAAGTTTAATAAAATTGCAAAACAAGATGATTTGGTAGGAAATATTTGCAGTATGATTTATAAGGAAAAACATGAAAAGCCGAAAACACCTTCTAACAAGAAATTTTTGATAAAAATTCTTTGGCAATCAATGGGTCAATAAATCTTGATAAATACTATTTCACTTCTTTGCTAGTCTACTCTTTCAACATTAGCTTTTAATGGCAGCAGTATCAACAAATTGATCTTTTGTCGATACCTTTGTATTTTATTATCTCGATAAATTTTGTGGAATAATATCTGAAATATTTCGGATAAATTTTTAACAGCTATTTGAAGACCTTCACCAAATTTTACAACTTTAAAAGCAAAATTTGAAAGTTCTTTTTTGTAAGTGTGTTTATTAGATATTAAATACTTAATCATTTTTCATTATTTTTAATAGAACCATAAGTGATCGAGGTGAAAAGTAAACTACAATAAATTCAATCTACAACTATGTGTATGTACATAAGTACATATGTATGTGTACATGTTACTTTACAGATCAAAACTCCAAATTTAGATAAATATTAAAGCTTTATTATAATTTGGTTTATCTCAAATTTGTTAAATTCAAAGTAAAAATTTAAAAAAATGTTTAAAATTCAAAAACAAAATGTATAGAAATGTTTTCATCATTCATTCATACATATTATTTTTTATTCAACGGATGTTTGTCATATATAATTTTATATTTAAAAAAAAAAAAAAAATCATTGAACTGTTATCGAAAACCGCTGTTTATAATAATTTTGTACAAAAACAAAATGAAAAGAAGTAAAAAAATAACAAACAAGAATTGAAATAACATAATAATTTCAGATTGCTAACAAAATGACACAAAATGACGATCAACGTACATAATTTAATTCTATCGATTTAATTATAGTATATAAAAAATACAACAAATATTTTTTACTATACATCTAAATTTATACATACATACATACATATACATATAAATTGTATGTAATTGTTTCAGCTTATATATTCTTCATATATGTATGTATATTCATTCAATCAAAAAACAAAAGATAAATATAAAACTGCAATCAAATCGTAATTTTTTGCCATTTCAAAGTTGTTATAAAATTAATTTGTAGCAATCAAATGAATTTAAAGTTAAAATGCATCGAAATCACGTTCACATGATAACTAACGAAAATATCTATAATCTGACGCCATTTTATTATTTATTTCTCTTCCAATCAATGTATTTAATTTAATAACAATTTATACAGTTATTTGATAAATATATACATATATCCATATAAACATGAATAAATATGTATAGATACATCTAGATATGCAACAAATGATGCAAAAAAAAAACAAAAAAACAAAAATCTATATAGGTATAAATTTAATTCAATTGCCATGAAATCAACAAAATAACAAGTTATAGAGTAATATTCATCGTTGTATTATATATAAAATAAAAATAAAATCTTTGAATATATGTATATGAAAAAAAAAAACAATTATAACTTTTTAGTATAGAAAATATATTTTATTATAAAATAAATGGAAAAGTTTTAAAAATGGCTCTCGATCATTCCACAATAAAAACATATAAGTATCTATGTACGTACGTCGTACATATATTATCAATATTGCAAAAGAAAAAAATTAAAACAAAACTGATCATTCTACGTACATATCAAGATACATATGTATATATAATATATATATAATATACATATACATATATATATACATATGTACATATTTTATTAAATTTTTTTTTTTTATTATTTCTAGATTTTCATTTACGAGAATAAATCATTATTGTGTACGTAGCTCGTATAATCGTAATGTAAAATATTTATTTTACAATTTTTTATTATAATATGTATATGTACGTGTAGTAAAGATACTTAATGTCCGAGTAATGGGCGGTCTTGTAATATAAAATATGGTGGAAAGTGATTTTTTTTCCAAAGCAAAGATTACATCTTGAATAAATTACTATTTGCATAGCGTACTTGAAGTAAAAACATTAAAACAAACCAATTGATTTTTCTTCTAATCAAGATAGAAAAATTTTCAAACATAAATCCTTTATTGAATTTTGGCGTAAACGAATACATTTTTGTACAGCATATGCAAAACAATTTTGTAAAGAGAAGATAGTACATCTTGAAAAACATAAGATGATTGTCAATTGATGAATTTCAGCAATTCAAAATTTTAAGCTGAATTTTATTAAATGACGATAATTTGACATTTTTCGAAGATGCACATACATTTTCATAATTTGCTTTTTAATTTTCAAACAAACAACTATAAATCCATACCAGTAAGCAAGCAAGTTTTTGGAAAAAATCTGTCATATAAACAAGCACAAAAACATATCTTCCTCCAGTTGCACCTTGCACTATAATTGAACTTGAGTTAGTGCATGTTCGAGAACGTCAAATGATCGTCAATTGACGATCTTCAGCTTAAAACGTTGTATTGCTGAATTTCGTCAATTGACTATCATCTGGCGTTTTCGAAGATGTAGTTACACGAACGAAAAATTGCGGTATTTTTCGAGTTACATGACGATACACAATCTTTTATTTTATACTAAATCTGAGTACCGACTAACACCGATTTTTTAATCGTGCAACTCGACAGAGATATTGTATAAGGGAAAAAAGTATCCAGTGTGGTAATTATTTTAATCACAAAAATTATAAATAAATTAATTATCCACAATAATATTTTCACAAAGTCAGAAAATGCTTAACAGAATTATTTAGTTAAAATTATAAAAATTGAAAAAGATTTGCTGTTGTTAGTTGAACCGTAAAATAGCTGACATAAGAAATTTAAAATTAACTTAATTTTTTTCTATAACAAAATAAAAAAAAATTATCAAATTGCAACAATGAGTCAAAAACTGTCAAATTAAAATAATTATCTTTTTAATATTACCTACATCAAAATTAGTATGGGATTTGAAGGTCACTTATGAATCTTTACCTGATGTTGCTTTTTGTTTCAACTTCTTTTTTCTATAGCTTTAAAATAAAGTTTATAATTTCTTTGAATAAATATTTATATACGAGTATATGTACATATACAACTCTATTCATACATTATAACAGGAAGTTAACACTTTATAACAATAAATATCCATCAATTAATCGAAAATTATTATTGAATCACTTCCTGTTATTTAATACATCGTTGTTTTTTTTTTGTTTTGTTTTCGGTAATAGATTATGTTCTTTACATCATGATGAGATGATAATGTATAAATCCATAAAATACCTATTAGTGTATATAAATTTAACCTTTTAACAATAATGAATGTTCATATTATGGCTCAATTAAGTTGAAATATAAATTTAATTTAGCAAAAAACTAAAACAAAAACAAATTTCATATCCATGTATGTACATATGTATATACATACAAACATATGTATATGTTTTTGTGAACATACCCGAAAAAAGAAAAAGGAAGGAAAAAAAAAACAAACGACTATTTCAATTATTTTTTTTTTTCTTCTTGGGGTTTTTAAGTTGTATATACTGTATAGGTACCCCAATGTATCGAACATAGTTCTTATAATGTTAACATATTTTTGCTTAACTAAATTATTATTAAAATTGAAAGATGTTGAAATGAAACAAAATAAAACAATTTTATAAAAGAAAGAAAAAAAAGATATGTATTATTATTATATTTTTGAAAATATCACGTAATATCCATTTGTTACTAATTGACTTTAATTAAAAATCGCTCAAGATTTTTGGGGGGTTTTTTCAATATTTTAAATTAGATTTTAAATTTTTCAGTTTTTTTGTTATTGAGATCTGAAATCAGATTATCTGAGCTTTTGTTGCTTAGGTGTTATATATCTTTTGAAGCAATTAAAATCAATTGACAAAAAAAAAGTATAAAGAGCTTAAAGTGCTTTTAATTATTTCATGTGTTGTTTTTTTTTTTAAGATAAAACATTGTATTTTTCTTGTATACAGTAGATAATTGACTTTTATTAAATTAATTATTTATTATACTGAATCTTATTAAAATTTTAGACAAAACATCGAGAAAAAGTGCTGAATGAGTTTTTTACATTTACCACTAATTACTGCGGCAGATTCAAATAAATTATATCAAAAATTAATAAGAGAGGGTAAAAACAAAGAATACATGAAGATGTTTCCTAATTATTAGATAATTTAATTGTTGTGATTAATTTCTATATAAAGTATCTCCTTATTGTTTGTAGCTCCATTTAGACAAAATGTATTATTACAGTGAATTCAATGAACTGTAAACGTTTTACATTGTCACCTTCCAATTACAGAACTAATTTAAAATAATAAAAACCGTTTTCATTTGAAATGAATTGATTAATTTATTCAGTAAATATTACCAATTTTTATGGAAATTAGAAACAGTGCACATTGAGTATCTAAATTTAATGAATTTTAACGGCTTGTTCCTGTTCGACGGAACTTAAGATTGATTGACGTGGAGATGACGCAACGTGATTTTTTATTGTAGAACTAAATGGATATATGATATTAACACAAGAATGTAGAGAGAAAATAAATTAAGATGGAGAAAACCAATCCTGAAAAAGAATTAAAATGTTAGCACAAATTAACAAAATCCCTTCGAGAAATGATGTGAACACATTAGGCTTATGCGAAGAATAGAAGGAAAAAAATACAAATCTGAAAAAATAAATGGTTTTTTGATGTCCATTTACTTTCAAAGAAAATGCTCTCCATATAAAAATGCCTAATTTAATTTTTTCATCTCAATAAACATGAATTTTCTTGAAATATAAATGACTATCCTTTTTACTTTTAAAAATCGTCAAAGCTCTAATACGGAAATCAGAATGTTGTTATACTATGCAATTCATTTTCTTTCTTTTTTTTTTCTTTTTTCGTAGCCATACTTGGGACATTTTGCATTAATAAAAAAATAAAATAAAAAACAAAAACAAAAATATTAAATAAAAACAAAAAAAAAAAAAACGAACTCAGATACAATTGTTTGCATTATGGGTCCATCATCGTTTATGAAACATTTTTCTGAAAATTATAAAAAGCAATATATAACTTTACTCGCAATTTCGTCCTTAATAGTATCGTTTTAAAAACTGATGCAAAGGGAATATTAGAATAAAAAGAACGAAAAACAAAAAAGCAAAAAAAAATAAATAAATAAAAAAAATAAAGGAAAGGAAAAAAAAACAAAATTAATAAACCAATAAAGGAAAAGGAATTTTCTCGTAATACGAACCATTGATATATTTATTTATATAAACTTGTTGTAGCCTTAAAAGGTTTTTTTCTCTTTTAAGTTTTCAAAAGACTACTAACCACTTGTACATTAGCATGGTCGAATGAACAAACGAGATTTTTCTTTATTTTCAGTTTATCGTTTTCTTTTATTATAATTTTACCATTTTTATTCCAATAGGAAAATAGTCTTTTTATTTAAAAAAAAAAAAGGAAAAAAAGTAAGTATATTGGTCGTAAAGTAGTTAGTACAAAATCGAAATTATTTCGTACGTTTTCTTTCTGTTTTTATTTTTTTTTATTTTTCATTTTTGGGACTACAACAAATTGTTAGTAAAAATACTTAAAATGCCTAGGGAAATTGTAAAAGAAAAAGAAAATAATTCAATTCGAGAAGTAAATAAAAAAACGCATTAAGAAAAATACTTTTCAACAAACTTAATAATTAAATGTAAAATGTGTTTTAATGCTTTTTTTTTTTTCTTATAATTTACTTTTTTGGTAGATTTTATCTTTCATTAAAATTAAGTAAATCTAAGTAAATGTAATTTTTGGTAAAATTATTACGTTCTTTATTTTTTTTTTTATTGTAATTTACTACTTTAACATTAAAACGTAAAATTTTTCGCTTTATTTGATTTTGAAAAAGATTTTTTTCATAAGATGGGATGAAATACAGACCCCCATCCACCCACTAAAGTATCTGAAAAAAAAATAGCAATTTTAATTTTCGAAAAAAAGTAATTTTATTTATTCAATTTCTAATTTGTATTTTATAAGTAATGAAATTTTTTTCAAATGGATAAAAAAATGAATTTTTTTGTTGCTGATTTTCTTGAATTTTAAATTTAAGAAAATTAACGAGAAAAAAAAAACTTTTCGCAATTATTCAATAACGCGTTATATTATCTTTTATTTCAAAATTCTAAACAAAATAATTTTTTATTCTTTCATTTTATTTGATTTTTTTTTTATTATGTATGTATAATCATTTTATGATTCACCATTATCATCATCCCCATAATAAACACATTATTACACCCAAAAGATCAAAAATGAATAATAATTTATGTTGTATGTATGTATGTATAAAGTATATGTTGTAGCTATATTTAATCTGTTACAAAAAAAAAGTTATTCCTTTTGCTTTTGTTCAAAGTATATTGTCTGTAAATAGCTGAATAATCTCCGTATTTTATTTCCGAATAATAATAACTGAAATTATAATAATAAAGTTACAATTTTATTTGTCACATGAAATGGTACATTTTACACATATTCGTGTATACGTAAATATGTATGTATTGTATGCAATGTACATACATATACGATATTATATCTATACATATTTATACATAAAAATAAATGTATAAATAAAGTATCTCACACATCCATTATTGTTATAGAATGAAAAATAAAAAAAGAATGTTAAAAAAAAAAAAAATAGATAACAACATTGTGAAAAGACCAATTTCCTTTGCTAAAATACGTAAAAATAATTTGAATTCAGAAAAAGTTAGAATAATCTGCTTTTTATATTGCAATTTATTATTTTGTACTGTTATTTCATACCATATATGAATAATATTTTATGCAAAAGTAATAGTATAATATGAAAATTCTTTAAGTTTGTTTTTTTTTATATTTTTTTATAATAAATATTCAGTTGGGTGATCCTTTTTGTTCCTTTCCTACTTCTTTTTTTTTGTTCTACATATTTTCAGTTATGTTATTTGATATAGGTTGTATGGAAAAAAAAATAAAAGAATATACATACTTTTGTTGTTGTTGATTGTTATTGTAATAGATTTTTGCTTAGTATATGATTTTATCGTAGATAAATCCAAAACTTTCTAATAAATTTTTTCATACGTTACTAAAAAGGGTTTTAAAAATTGAATAGCGCTGTACAGAAAAAAAAACAGTCGCCTATATGACGCCTAACTGTATTATGAGTTCTTTTATTAGAAATTGTTATTATTCATTAATACCATTAATACCTACCAATTAAAAAAATTAAATAAATTTATCCTTTTTAAAAAATATTTTTAGTCCTAACACTAAAAGTTTTTACTATTTATAATTCTTGTGTTTATGAAACTTTAGGTTTTTTTTTCTTTATTTTACATTTTGTTCCTAATGGCTCAGGACGTATAGGGATACAGCACTTTTATCGTATTATTTACAGCTCTGGCACATGAGAATGAAAAATGGAGGAAAAAATGTTGATGGATGCCATATTTGAATTTTTGAAGATTTCGATCGATGAAATGTCAATCGAAAAATTTGGTATTGCAAATATCGATTGTAGTTGAAGCAAGTTCGATTACAGTCGAACCCGTTTCGATTGTATTTTTCTTCACGAATGTTATTCGATTAACAGTAATTGTTTTATTTTCGTGAAGTATCTTTTGGTTAAAAAGTTCTTTTTGTAAGTTGTTGTTAATTTTTTGGTTTTAAAATGATGTAAGTATAATTATTATTATTTATTAATTTTAATTTAGTTCTAGTATAAGAAATTAATAAATATTACTTTTTTTTTTTCAACTAAACTGAAATGTTATTTGTTTTTTCTTTTCTATTTAAAACAATATTTAATATTATTTTATTATTTTGAAAAAATATAAAAAAAATAAAATCAAACATTTATACAATATCAATATTCATATGAGTTCATGAAATGTCAAAACAAATCATACACAATAATTTAGAAAATTAATATGCAATTTAAATTCACATGAGGCAATGCTTTTAGGCCTATTCGATTGCGTTACACAATACCAAAAGTAAATTCAATCGAATCGAAAAGAGTTATCTTCGATCGACTGTCGAATCGATGACCGCAATAGACACCTATGTTTTTTATATGAGAATGAATAATTTTTAAACTGATCGCAAGGATATTTGATTTTGTCTATTATTGAAAAAGGCAGAAAATTAAGTGTTTTTATCGCTATATTTAAGTTTTTTTCTAACAGGATTTTGATAAAAAAAAATTGTATTTTAATCTTTGATCTTTTGCAAAGGGAAGGGCATATTGTACAATAATTGAATTGTGTATATAATACATAGTACATAATTTTTTAGCATATTTTATGCAGATTTAAGTATGATAAAAACCATCAGGATAATAAAATATTTATTGTCAAAATTGAATTTAAAAAATGTTCATACGAAAAAAAGGTCAAGGACTGTCAATGTGATTTTAAAATTTTTCTTATTTGTTTTGTTATTCATCTGTAAAAAGGTGAGAAAAAAAGGATAATAAGGTAAGTAAAAGCTATAAATTAAATAACGTAAATAATAAATGTATAGGAATTTTTAGCCAAATTTTCAAAAGTTTTGGTTACGGATTATTGGGTTACATTCTTTTTAAAAAACTTTATGGAATATCCATCGTAAGAAATAAAGGATATTGTTTTATTTTCTTCAATGCGCCAAATTACATGGGCAAAGTATGGAAGTTCAAAAAGAATATTATTTTTTTTTCTCTCTTTTTGTTAATACATTTGTATCGCACTTGGAAAATAAAAGAATATGGTTTTTTTTTTATTTTTTTTAATTATTATTTTTTTATTTACATTGGAAATTGTACGGTTTTGGCTACACTGTCATATGTCAGCGCTGGCTATGCTTCAAAACAAAATATTGTAAAAGGTTTTCCACATGATATGGTACATCAAATAACTTGAAAATTTACTCAATCCTCTCACTAAAGATTTTTTTCCTAAAACTATTTGAAGAATCACCATTTACAACCTTTATAGTCAAGATACTTCTCTATATTACACTTTTTAAGCTATCATATCACTTTTTTTAAAACGAGTAAAAATCATCAAATGAATAAAAAAAATGGGACCCTTTATGTAACACAAACTCTGTATAAGTGTACTACAATTCCATCATTTAGGATCTTTACACAAATTTCAATGACGATATGATACTGGGAAGTGGGAACTTATTTTGCCAATATACATATTACTACATACATCTTGTATATAGAAAAAACAAAGATAATCTTTATTTTGAATGACGAAAGATTTATAATGCTTTTACACAAAATTTTATGTTATAAAAAAAACAAAAAGTAAACGAACATCACTTAACGTTTTTGTTTGTAAAAAGAAAAAAATAATAATAATAATACTTCCGTGACACGTGTCATACGTAATTCCTCTAATATACCATATAACCTATAAATTGTAGCTTTATAATATTTAATACTATTAAGGAAATACAAGAATTTTATTTTATTTTATTTTACTTACTGTTTCTATGTACAAAATACAGTATAACAAATTTTTGTCAATTAATTTTAACCTCAACCTAATTGATATGAACAATAGATGAAATTTATTGTTGTGAAATTAGCAACGCATATTGACCAAAAAATATCATATGTACATATATATTCATGCATACACACATACATATGTATTCATATATATAATTTTATTATTGTCATCATTATTAAAGGGCATTAGACCATTCGAAATGAAACAAAAATTCAACTTAAACGTGTTAATTTGAAAATGCTACTGTTCAAGACCATGTTAAGGATAATAATGTAAGGATAAAATAAAGTATAATACACAAATAATGTATCCTTTTCTATTATTTAATTGAAGGGTGAAAATTTTGAATAAAAAAAAAAGGACTTGAAAGTCTCTTGCAGTAAATGGATGTGCATTAAATCACTTTTATTGAAAGATAATGTTGAAAAAATAAGAAGCAAAAAAAAAAAAAAAGAATGGAAAAGGGATTATGTATATGAATATATGATTTTAGATATAGGGGGTTTAATCTTCTATTGTTAGTATAAGAATTTTTGTGTATTATATGGTCTTAAATAAATAAAAAGGGTGGGTTGATTTATTTACAATTTATATGATTTTTGGCTCAACTTAACTATTATTATGTGATTCAATATACATTTTTTTTAAATTTTTTTTTTTTATTGTGATATACTTACTTAAATTTAACCTCAAATTGAATAACAACAATGTAAAGTTAAGATTGATGATTATAATCCTCTATATATGTGGTATTGGTATATCATATATGTAGTATATAATATTCTATTATTATATAACACATTACCGTACTATATACGAGTGGGTGTATTACATTTAAAAGTTAAAAGAAAAATTTAAAATTCCTCATAAATATAAAAGAGGTAAAAAAAAAAAAAACGAATAAATTGCAAAATATCGAAAATAGCCTTTCATATTGTATGATTAATATTGCAACATTATATTTTTATTTTCCTCCCTAAATTTGTTTTTTTGCTATATCTATTATTTGTGCCACAAAAGTTAGATCATTAGTAATATTTTTATTGCTAAGAAAAATAAACAAAAATAAAACAATTTAAATGATAATATTTTTTGTTGTTGTCAATTTTTTGTTTTTTTTTTTGCCGTTTTACCGGAAACATTTAGATAACGAATTCAATTGATTTGTTTTCTCTCCATTAATTTCAAATATTTCCGTTTTGTCACAACAAAAAATATTTTCGTATATAAAAAAACAATTTGTAGCCTACAAAATTAATGTATAAATTTTTATACTAAAAATAAAACAAACAAACAAGCAAGTCCTTTTTCGTAAATTTATTTTGTTTTGCTTATATTGATTTTTTTTTTATTTTTTATTATTATTGGAAAATAATATAATTTATAAAACTAAATTCTAAATTTATGGAGATAAAAAAATGAAGATGAAAAACAAAACAAATTAGAAAATAAAAATAAATACAAAAACAAAATAATAATAATTTTGATATTTTTTATATCAAACAGTCAAAATTTTTGTACTTTTCTATTCGAAGTATCTATGTATATAAAATTTTGTTTTTTATTTCAAAAATGTATCTATAACGAATAAATCTATAGCAAATAAAACGGATATAATGCTATTATCAAATAAATGATCCCCAACAAACAAATATTTATTTGGAAAAAAAAAATAATAAAATCGATTATCATGTACCGTTTTATAGATAGATGTACTTATGTACATATATATATATATGTATATATATACATAATATGTCAGATACATAATATGTTTGTTCGTGTACGAGTATATATGTTATATTTTTATATATGTAATTGATCTCTACTCTTTTCATCATGCATAACACATATTATAGTACATTAAATATCAAAACAACAAATAATAATAAAATCTGTACAAAAAGTTTGAATAACTTTAACAAAATATCGACACATGTTCTATACATTTGAAAAGCAAAAGAAATAATAAACGGAAAAATAAAAATAGAAATAAAAAAAAAGAACCAAAAATAATATTGTATGATTTTATTATTCATGGATATTTTTTTTGGTTTGAATCTAAACTGTGATTTATATGAAAATTTTTGTGATTTGCAATAAGAAAATAGGTTTCCGGTATTATGCCAAATGAAAGGGTAACTTTATTTAGGCTTTAGATACATACATACATATATGATTGTACATACATAATATGTAATAAGTATATATAAAAGATAACTATTATATTGAATTGTAAATTAATATGGAAATTATTTAGGGTTATAAAGAATTTTTGTGTTTTCTCGTAAATATTCAATAAGAAAAAAATTTGTTCAGGAAAAGGATATTTTTAGATTTCATTTTGATTTCCGTTTTTGAGAATACCGAAATTGATTTTACATTTTACTATTTTTTTTTTATACATGCGGGTTAAATAAATAAATAAAAAGAGTCTTTCCACGTGATTTATTTTTAGATTTTTTCTAATCTTCTGGTATTATTAAACTATAACAAAACCATTTTGTAAGAACGGAGGTCACAAAGTTTGGTTATATTATAGACAAAGTGTTTATTTCGAATGAGAAAAACCTAGAAAATGTTTTGCGGAGAGAAACATGGTGGACGTTGAATGAGTTTTTCACTTTAAAGACTGTGTTTTATTATTTAATACATACTTAGTTTTGTTGTAATTTTAATCGGAACTATAACTGAAACACACTGAAAAACTTCATTATCACAGATTATCCACTTTTGATATTTGAAATATGACAGCTCTTTCAATATCTTAACTGACTGATTTCTCCTTGATACAAAATCCCTGCAAATTTAGAATTTCAACGTATGAACTATTATCATAATTTTGTGGATTAAAACAAAAGGTTTTATGGTTTCAAAGTTATCCACAAATTTATCTGCGGAAAACCGAATTTTCTGGTTTTTAAAGTCTACATATAATGATGTATTAAGGGTTTAGGGTTCCTAAGAAGGTTAATTTTAGCATCGAATATTTGATTTTAACCGTTCGTTTTTACATTATGTTTAAGCTTGCGTATTCAAAATAAGTATGTAGTCAATTTTAGTAAAACAGTTTTGTCCTTTCGATCAAATACATATCATACATATCTGATTTTGCAGTATAAGATAAATAAAAATAGAAAAAATCCTTTCAATCCAATGTACATTGAAGGTACTATAATTATTTTTGTTTAAAACTTTTCAATTATTCTTATGTGTTTAAGTTCGGCTGAATGTTACATAAAAGATGCATGGAATCAACTCACAGATTAAAATGTGCATATTTTGTTTAGTTAGGTATCTACAATATACTGACATTTTTGAGAAGTTATTTATACCATAAGGAAATACATAAACCGCAATTTAAAAACATTTTTTAAAAAAAAACTGCAATTCAAATTCGTCCTTCTTTTTCAGTTTCAAATAAATTTGAATTTTGTTCTCATTTAAATTCATGAGTTTTTTATTTAATTTTGAAAGAAAAAAAGAAAACATATTTAAAATGTTCGCTAATTAAATATAAAGACTTTGAAATTTATGATAAAAATATGTCATTGTTTTTTTTTCATATCGAAAATAAAAAGATACTACTATATGAAAACAAAAAATAATTATATGTATATGTATAATAAATTGAAAGGGAATAAAACTATTGTGTAGCTGTAATAGAGATTTCAATTTCAATTCTAAATCATTTTTAGGAACAAATAAAAATTTTCATTCAGAAAAAGTTAAGAAAAACAAGAGTGCCACCTACACTAACATCTTTTCATTTCCATTTTTTTGTTTTGCATGATAATTTTTCTTTGTAGCCGAAATAAAAATGACGGAATTAATATTTTTTTTTATATTTTCCTGAAGGGAATAACAGTGATTTCTTAGAAAGCAATTAAAAAGTTATGTAATGAATAAAAATAATATAATTTGAAAAAGAGGACTAAAGTAAGATTTTACCTTATTTCTTTTAAAATTTAAATATTTTTCAAGAAAAAAACAAAAAAAAAACATGTTTTTTTTGTTCATTATGCGAATGACATAAATGCAAGAACTTCTAAAGTAAGAGATTTCTTTCTTGTAATAAACGAACTTTTTAATTGGAAAATTTAAAGACGACAATGATACTTTTATCTATACAATTTCATAAATAGATAAAATTGTTAGAAAATTTTAAATTAATTTTGATTTAATTTTCTTTGTCGGTATTTTGAATACGTGATTGAATTTAAATTTGAAGTTAAAATAAAATTGACTAATTAGAAAAGATAATAAAGGTAATTAGTATAAATATAGAATCTTACTGAAATCGTTTATTCGTCGAAACTTTTCTTAGTACGTATAGTCATTATACTCACTTTGATAGAAAAAAAATTTTATTCAAGGTGGAAAGAAAATTAGCAATTTATTGGACTGAAGTATGATAATTTCGTAGATAAAACAGTATATCATAGATACAATTTTGTATGCATGCAAAGTGTATTTTAAGTGGGGTGATTGAATTTATAAAATTTATTAAAATTATATATCAACAAAGAATTAAGTTTACAGAAATATTGAAAAATATTTTATGTGTTTGTTAATGCTTGTTATGATTTATCAATTAAATAATACTTTAATCAAAATAGTACCACAGCAGTTGCAATTAAAATGTAATTAGAGGTTTCCCTCAGCAAGTTTCAAAGTACTTGAGTTACATGGTTTTCGAGTAACACACTTTCGATTTACACTCGAAAGAGATCTGAACAATAATTTATATGAAACTAGTATGAAGTCTGTTATAGACGTTTGTTGGACTGTGTTTCTAGAAATGATGAGTCTCAAAGCCATAAAGTTCGTGTAAAAATTTACATTTATTTTTTCTGAAGTAATCTATGACGTTTTTTCTACAAAATTAATTTAACAGTTCTCAAATAATATAATTAGTTTTTTTAAATCTATAATGCTTTATGATGTCATACTGATTTTTTTTATGTAATTTTATTGTTCAATTAAAATATGTAGATAATGTAAGTGATTAAAACTATCAATCACATGATCAATAGGTTATCTGACTTTGAATTACTAATCACGAATGCAACAGAAAAAAAATTTGCATTCAAAATCACCTTGAATATTTAATACTTATATATAATTAAATAAGAAGACTAGAGAAATCTTAACTCTGAGTCTTTATTAGACGGTTGTTCCGTAATAATATCTTGTGGATGGTCCTGTTGAAAAGTTGTCTCTTTGAGGTTCTCATTGTCATCCACAGGACATAGTGATTTGCTGTTTTTTTTTTTTTCAAAAGAAAGTACTGAATACTCAATAATTTGATAGTTTTCGAAAAGGTAAGAAAACTAAACCAAAATAAAAACAATAAAAATATTGAGAAATCTACTGAACCTGGAACTATTTTCAAACATAATATTGCTTTTAGACATTACTATACACGGCGTTTCACGGCTCGTGTGCCAAACTAGGCAAGATGTTAGATGATAGATCTCGACGACAAATTAAAAAAATTGTGAGGTAAGGGGAGGGGGTCCATTCTCGGGGTTATCGAGATATTCAAGATCAAAGAAATTTTTTTTTTCGGAAAATTACTGTTTTGGCACACGAGCCGTGAAACAGAGCTTTCTATAATAATTATAATTTTTCATCATTAACACCGTAGATACAAAAACGCGTTTGGCGATAACGAATAACGCGAAACCGAAATACCAGTTTTTAATGTAATTTTTTACAATTCAGTCTAAAACAAATGAATATCAAATATGGCGATGTGATGGCGATAAAATTAGAAAATTAACTTTTAGTATTTCGTCAATATTGCGTTCCAGATAGATTGAATTATTAAATTTCGACAATCCCCTCGCCGAACGCCTTCACTTTTCACCTTTATTGTATTCACTCATCACTGTATAATACTTCAAGAATATCATATAATAACAGGTGCATAAGTATATGACAATGTGGACAATCTTGGACAAGCTTGAGGAGATCTTGGTTTATTACAGAACTCTCAATCTGTTATAGAAGAATACTATTAGAAATATGTAGTTGTAGGCATATTTAAATTTAATGTAAATTCTAGAATATCGCTATTTCCATTTTTTGAATTAATTTTAAAAATTTCCACGTGATATTCATATTTTAATATTCATGTTTTTTCCGTTTGATTTTTTTTTTTTTTAAATAAATTAATAAGACTTTTTTCTTCTAAACAAATTTAAAATGATAAAATTATTATTTTTAAATTTTTATTGTGTCATTATAAATGTATTATATGATTGATACCCCTGCTGTGACTGTGATTTCATTTACTTTTTTTTTTAATAAATTTATTTTCTTGCTCTCGTTTTTTTCTCCTTATAAATTACAACCTTTTAATAAAATTAAACATTTCTTTCACATTTCATTAAGAATTTACGATGACAACTATTCTCATATTTAAAAAAAAAAAAATCAATATCTAAAAAGAATAAGAGAAAGAATACAAAGTTTATGTCTTAATAATTCGTTTTATTATTTTTTTTTCTTCTTCTTCTACAAAATATTATACGTGAATAGTGTTATGAAGCACATTAACTCCAATTTGTATTCTGAATAATCATATTTTACATAAATAGAATAAAAGAATATATTATTTTTTTCATCATATCAAAAACATTCACTTAAATTCATATCAAATTGCTCAATAACGCCATAGTCAAGCTCAAGACAAACCAAAAAAAAAAAAGGAGAAAAAAGTCAAAAATTTACCACATATACCACGCCCTTGAATTGATGATCGTTATTAACACATTTTAACATATCAGCAGAATAAAAGTTGTCAAAGAAGGCACATGGATGCACATAAATATATTTATTAAAAAGAAGAAAAAAAAAATATAAAAAAAAAAAATGAATCTAAATGAGATTACGTTGTCGTGTACAAAAAAAAAAACTGTAAAAGAAAAACAATTCCTTAATATTATGTTAACTCGTTCTCTTGCCGAATGTTTTAAGTCATTTTAATGATCCTCAATATAAATAAATAAACCTTTTTAATTTGTTTTTGTAAAATATATCTTAAATGTTATCTTTAATGTATTATATGAAATTCAAAAAACTAAACTAATATAATATATCACATTAAATTTAAAAAAAAAAAACACAAAAAACGAACAAAAAAATTTAAACCGATGAGAGATGTTACATATCCTAAAATTTTCTCATATGATAAGAAAAGAAAGTTATGAATTGGATTTTAATTTAAAGTTTATTCGCTTTTATTTTTTTACGTTTTTTTTTTATTCTATAGAAGATTTTCTCTTTTGAACTAAGTTTGGTACAATATCGACGAGCGCCACATGTTTGTGTTGTGTTGTCCACGATACACCTCCGTCCAGATTTGATTGTTGATCAAATCTCAACAACAACACAATCATTATACATTATGTGTATAATAAGTTATATAGAATTCTGTATGTAGAATTCGTGTATACTCCGAAATAGCTCTATATATGTATGTATGTAGGTACATTGATTTTAAGCCTTTTTCTGGTTTTTTATCTCAAAGGCTGACATAAATAAAAAGGAAACATATTTACTCCAAGAACAATTTTTTTAAAAGATACTTTTTTTTTTTTATTTCTTACTTTGTATATTCTTGAGTACGTTACGTTTTTTTTTCGTATTAACTTTGAAAAAAAAAAAAAAACAAACAAGTTTGTGACCTGAAAGAAGTGTCAAAACATTTTGTCTAACTAAACGAATATAAATTACACATCTATGCGGTTTTATTTGTTCTTTTAATTTTTATTAGATTTTAACGTTTTTTTTTTTTTTAATCTTTAGATAAATTTTTCAATTTAAATTACTAATGAACTATGTATGCAATAAATTATATGAGAAATATAAACTTAAGATTTAAACTGTATTGATTTTGTGTTAAATTTAAATTTTGGGTTTAGGTTATTTATCAGACGACATACATATTACACACACACACATATTTTTATGTACCTATATAGATACATCAAAAACACCCACTTCGAATTGAACTAATTCTCATATTTTATAAATTATCTTGAAAAAATGATAATTAAAAATTAATTAGCCCAATTAAACTTGATGAATAGTTCTAGTGTGTAGAGGACAGGGATTAAGCTCATTATAATCTTGTATTGACTTAGGAAACTAAAATCTCAAGTTCAACCACCACATTTTTTAAATTTCGGATTATTGTAGTACCAAACATTAAGAGGAAGAATCAAGTCCATTCTGTTGTTTTAAAAGATTTAAGATTTTTATTTTCGGCTTCCAGGGCGGGCAGTGGTCGAATCGGAAGAGTGCTGGCTTCTGATACTGAAGGTCCCGAAATCAAATCCGCCTAAATTCACTCAGTTTTGAATGAGTAACAATTTATTTGAGTTGGGTTTTGGGTATAAGTGCTTGGTACTAAAGTAATTTGGTTGCTCAGTTTACTGAACATTAGAAAGTCCCCAAAAGCAACTACAAAAAATATCAGCAACAGTCTTGTCATGCGAATAAATTTGTTCTCTATACCAACGAATTTAATGGTTCGCATTCCACTTTAAATTATAGGTGCATGTATGACAGAAAAATTGTAAAGAAACCTCAAGTGAATACTAGAGGCACTATGTTCCCAAGAGGAATAACAAGCACAGGGAAAAATAATTTCGGCTTCCAACATAGTTTTCATAAAACAGGTCAATTTCTACTGAAAAACTCTAGGGAAACATAGGCTCTCAACCCACTCCCGTCACATACATACATATATCTTTCTCTTGTTTTTTTGTCTTAAACTGTCTCCTTCTTCATGGTCAGCCTTCCCAAGAGTGTCTAGTAGTGATGTCTGGAATCTTTGTAGTTAGTCGATTAATCGACTAACATTACCAAAAAATGTTAGTTTAGTCGTCGACTAAAAATAATCGGACTGAAATCAATCGATTAATCAAATTAGTCAAAACTTATCAAGCTACTTTTAGTCGATTAATCGAAATTAGTCGATCGAAAATTAATCGATTGATTTCATAGATTTTCCTTAAAATAGGAGAGCATGTGTAATTTAAACACTTTATTTAAGTTAACATTTTGTATTTTAGAATTTAAAATTAAATTAGATATAAAAAAGTTAGAAACTTTAAAAACACACTTCATAACAAATTCATCAGATTAAAAAAAACACGCTACTGTTGACACTTGACACTTAACAAACAATATGGTCTGGTTATGCTGTTATGATACGGTATTAATTTCATGATTAATTTCGTTATTAAAAAGAGATAACAAGTATGTTTTACGGAGAAAGCAACTAGAAAGAAAGAGAGATATGAACTAACAATAATTTCAGTATTAATACTGAAAATGTCAAAAAATAACTCTCCCAATTCTCCAAATTCCAATATCCTTCCATTAATCATGAAATTAATCATGAAATTTGAACATTAATATTAATTTTGTGTTGCCATCGTGTTTAGACATTTTTCATAGTTTGATATTATATTTAAACGAATGTTAAGTGCCTAATATTCATTTCTAATTTTTTTCAGTGAGTGCAAACAAAATGAATAGAAAAGAAATAATAATCACGAATATTCATTTACTAAATTATTTAATTGCCATTTACTTTAAACAGAGATACCGGCAACACAACTTTAAGAAAATCTCAGCTGATTTTGATAGTGTGTCTCTGTTTCTTAAATCTGTTGTCTCTTTCTTTAAGTACTTAAAATTTCCAATAGTATTAACACCGTGTCATAACAGCATTATTGATGGGATGGATATGGAATATGGATTATGGATGGTATAAATAGTAAAAGCAAATGAAGTTGGCAATTATTATTAATTAAGTATCATAGTAGAAGGCGAAAAAGTTGACGTTTCGTATTGTACTACTCATAGAAAATTGAAGAAAAATTAGAATTAGTCAAAAGCGACTAAATTAAAGTTAAATTAGTCATTTAGTCGCTTAGTCGTGTACAATATTAATCGACTAAAATCCGACTAAAAGTATCAAGAATTAATCGACTAATTCGATTAATCGATTAATTAGTCGCAATCACTAGTGTCTAGGTCTATGTTCCTCTAGTTCTCTGCCTCTAAGGGTTCCATTCAAGAGCTTTATAAAAAATGTTCTGAGGTATAATGTTACATAAGTAACTTTCACATTGTAAATATTTAAAAAGATATGTCAATCTTTATCTAAGTTATTTTGACTCATTTTTCAATAAAATTGGACAACTTTCAGCAACAGAAATAATAAATAAATAAATAAAACCCCACTCATATTACAACATACACTTTTTTTACATTTTCATAGTTTACGTGATACACATAAAAATTAATAAAAACAAATACTAAAAAATTTGTATTCTTGTTTAGTCCTGCTGAACGGCACATTAGGGTCAAGACCATCTATATAAACTTAATTTTTCACACTAATATATTTTTTTTCTTTAAATATTTTCCTTATGAATGTTTTCTTGATGTGTTTTGATTTTTACAAAAATAATAAATCTAAGAAAAATCAATTTGAAATTTGATTGTTTGGTGTTAAAAGTCAAAGAAAGTAACAGAATAACGTAATTTAATAGTTAGTTTAAAAGAAGTGTATGTAAGGTGAAATATAATAGATTTTTTGCCACCTTTTTGAAGGATTCAAATAAATTGAATAAATAACATCTACCATGTATATACCCTCACTTAAATCGACATAAAATGTGTCAACACAAAATAGACCCATGGTATAAACGCTTCTTTAAATCGAATTAAAGTTTAAATCGATATAAAATAAACCGATTTAAATAACCGGTTCAAACGATTCTTATGGTTGTTACAAAGGGTATAAACACATAGAGATGGGTTCAGAATAAAACCAATTTTAAATCGACATATCTTTTATGTCGATTTAAGAGAGGGTATATACATGGTAATTAATTGATATTTCGAATGAATGAAATTTAGCGTCACTTATTTTGATAATTTTGCTTGGAACTTTGAATAGGTTATTAATTATTGAATTACATTGATGTCCTTTTAGGTTTTTTTTTTTTCAAAGACATTTAGTGAAAAATTAAATGTAATTAAATCATAGTCCTCCTTCAACCTAGAACGTGTATTTTTTTAAATAAAAAAACAATATCTCAAAGTATACGTTAAGTTCGATGGTAAAATAAAAGCTGTTAATGTTTCATTATATACCTTTAAATAAAGTATGAAACATATAATATGTACACAATTATTATCGATTACTCCTCGATTAATGTTAAAAGATATTAAACCATCGATAATATGAGTGTACACCTACATTCCATTTGAAGTGACGTAGAAAAAAACACTCTAATAACTTTTTAATACATGAGACCTTTAGTGTGAAAAAAAAAATTTAATGAATAGGTAGATTGCCTTGTACGTGTACATGTTATTTAATATACATTCAAGCCAATAATATTATATTATAAATCAAACAAACGCAAAAATTTATGAATGTTAGGAAAACTCATTAATTGTATCGAAATTAATAAAAACTTGCTGGAAAATTATTCTCATTGCTATATTATTATTATTATTTTTTTTATTGTTTATAATGTCAACATAAACTATATGAAAAGCAGGTGTTTAGTGTAAATGATATAGCAGGTGAAATATAATTACTTGGTTTTTAACAGAAAAAATAAACAATAAATTAACAATTTTTTATAACATTTCAGGGTACTCTAAAAATTTTCTGGTTTGTACCTGTTGTGATAGTCATGTTATATAGGAGGATTAATATACTTTTGTCAATATGAGATTTTATGGCTAAAAATAGGTATCTATACATATTTCCGAACCATTTAATGACAAATAGAGATCAAAAAACACCACTGTGATGTGATGTGATATTTTCCACTGGAGAGAGATCGAGCAAGATACATAATATGTGGGTCTAGGAAAATTCATCGCCAGCAATTCACCGCCAGCAATTCATCGCCTCAACAATTCATCGCCACAGCAATTCACCGCCAGCAATTCGGCGATGAATTGTTGAGGCGATGAATTGCTGGCGATGAATTTTCCGGATCCCATAATATGTATGTATGTATCTTGTAAAAACTATTTGTTGCCAGAAAATTAGATTTTCATTGGAAAAGATAAAAATGTTTCATAAAATTGAAGTTTCCAAAACATTGTGAAAATATTAACAAAATTGTAATTTTAAAATGTCTACTAAATGGCTTCGGTTAGGAATTTCTCAGATAAATGCGAAACAGGATTGATAATTCTGTTGTTTTTACAAAAATAATAGAACAAATTTTCAAAATTTTTATTCTAAAGTGTTGTTTTTAGAACCGCTACAGCTAGAAAACTGTATGAAAACATTTAAAAAAAAAATATGTTACTAATAACTTTCTTAGAAGAGTGCGAAACAGGATGGTCTACCAGAAAAAAGTAACAATTTATGAAGAAAATAATTAATAGAGAAAAAAAACACCCTTTAGTGGGAGAAGTTGATGTGGTGAAGATTTTCTGAAATGTGATGACTAAAGACTTATCAATAACAATGATCAATTACTATATTTTTGTTGTATTTTCTAATAATTTCTTTAAATTAAATATTAAGATTTTTCTCTGGGAAAGTTTTATCATTAGTTTTCAGATTTTTTTTTAAATTTTTGATCGATACGGGCTTTTTAAAGGTTTGAAATTTTCCAAGTAAAGTAAATTTCTAAGTAAAATGTCCTTAAGTACATTTTTAAAAAGTACTTGTTTTGTTCAATTACATAAAAGAAAATTATTATATAAAAAACTCATAAAATTAAAATATTTTGTCTCATTACTTTCATTTTTGAAATGTTATCTTGTATCCCACACCACATGAATAATATTTCGTTTGATAGAAAAGAAAAAAGTCGATAAATAAATAAACATCAGGAAATAAATGTTGTTTTTGCAACTAAAAAGGATTTTTAAAAACATCTTAACAAAATTTACACCATATAAATATTACATTGGTTCTCTTAGAGAATTCGTAAAGTTGTGAAGTAAAAGTTTACCATATTCACTTAATTTGAAAAAAAAAAAAAACTTACGTTTCTTATTCTTTACACATACTAAACCAAAAAAAAGTAAAAAAAAAAACTATAATTTGCGTTGTTATAGTATCTATAGACTTAGAGAAAAAGCATGAATAAGTTGTGTAAAGTTCCACATATATATATATATTACTTACACACATACCTACATATTATACTTACATATTTACTTACTACTATTAGACTATTAGGGATGGTGTGATAATTACATCATTTCCAGTAAGTGATTCTTTTTGAGATATAAAGATCTAAAAAAGCATTTGAAATGAAATTCCTAATGATGATGATGGATTCACATCTTTTAATTTTGACAGATTTGTAATTCGAGGGATGAATGTTTATATTAGTGTACAAGAGAATGGTTATAACATGTATATGTTAGTACATATACATACATACATATATGTATGTGTACATACAATTGAAAATGAAATAACTGCAGGATTTATTTTTAAATGAAAATGTACCATGTTGAGTTAGAATTGAATTACATGGATTTTATATAATATAATATACATAGGGTGTGAATTACATACAACAACAACAACAAAAAAAGTGAAAAAAAAATATTAAAAGTGTCAAAGCGAAAAAATCTTCATGAATAATTTATACGTTGATGATGAGTACATTAGCGTATTTTAGATGAATATAAACCTAATTTTCTTTCTTTTAAATATGTATTTTGAAGAGAAAAGCATATGGTATATTATAGTGCATATATACCTACTGTCTGTTTGTCACTTTATTATAAAAGGGAAATTCTATCATTTATTTAGTAAAATAAATTAGATGTTTGCGATTACTTAGTAAAATAAAAGTAAATTGTTTCCGATTAAAGTATAAGTATGTATGTACTAAAAATATACCACAGTTAAAAAAAAAAATTATATCTTAAGGAAAATGCGACGGTAATAACCTATAAAATAAAAATAGGAGCAAAATTTCAGTAAAATGATAATAAGTATCTGCAGAACCATTTTTATAATTGATTTTTCACAGTGAAATCCTTATTTTTTTCATCTTTATTATTGTTTATTTTTTTGTTTGAGGTAATACAGGTGTAGAGGATAGTAATAAAATCAACCCAACTTTGTGAAATTTAAAATGGCTTAATTGTTATTGTATTGTTTTATTTAAAATATAAGAGTTGTGTTATTAGATTTCTGATGAGGGTGTTTAATGTTCATACTTAAGTGAATACAATATGTACCTATATTTATTTATTTTTAAAGATACCTACTTGTTTTAGAAAACAGTATTATACATAGGCACACTAATCTCCAAAACTTTCTAAGAATATGTACATTTTATGGGAGAACCTTTACACTTTTCTGAGTCCTTATTCATATACTTATGTATACAAAAGATTTAAAATTAAACTTTTAATTTTTTTCTCAAGTCAATAAGAACATTTAAATGCCATTAACAAACGATTTTTATTCTTTTTTTTTCTGTTTATGTTTTTTATTATTATTAAGCTTCATTTTAGCAATTTCCTTGTTGCTTTCAATATTGTTAGAATTTACCAATGAACACCCTGTTTTTTTAAGTGCTATGAAAAAAATTGAATTTACTTCCTATGTACATTTACAAAGTATGATCTTGCGCACTGAAATCATCTCAAAAATTCATTTTTTGCTCTACAGTTTGTAATTTATAATTAAAATTAAAAGATATTTATTTCGGATTATACTCACTTAATATTTTTTTAATAATAATAATTTAGAAAATAAATTTATAAGGTAAAATATAATTTCTTCAATGCATAGAGAAACTTTAAAAGCTAATTTTATTTATAAAAAAAACAATTCGGAAGATGATTCTATCAATTTTATTGAAAATGAGTTACATTATTTTCATTTTTTAAACGCATCATGTAACTACATACATACTGTACATCAAACATATTATATTATATTGTGTGCCTCTTTTTTTTTTCAAATATGTATAATTTCTAAAACATTTACTTAAACCTTTTGTTCATATTAAATGAAATTATTCTAAACAAAAGATACTTTGTAAAAGATACGCCCATGTGGAAAATTCATGCGCATTGTCATCATCAAACATTTTCATTTATGAAATATGCATGTACATACACTTATATTTTTTATTTAAAAAAAAAAAAAAAATTTAGAAAATTTTCAAACAGTACTGTTGGTCTCTGTTCAACAATTTTAAAAATGCAATAATACATTAAACTACATTTTCATTTCTTCATGTATACATATTACAAAGCTATTGAATTTTTATAATTTTTAATAGAGCCTAAAACTGCCATAAAAATGTTTCTGATTGGCTATTAAATTTAATAGTGTGTATGTGTCAATAAATCGATAATAACAAAAATATAAAAAATAAAAAAAAAAGACTATCTGAATTTTTTTTTTTTCACAGTGGTTTTGCGTGAAAACAGTTTATTTTATTATTATGAATGAAAATAGTGTTGATAGTGTGATTATTTATAAATCTGAAGGCTTTTTTTTTTTGCCTTGTAACTTTGTGTGATATCATATTGAATGAATGAATGAACATTGTAAAAGAAAAATTAAAAGTGTTATAAGAAATTCAATAAATATAAGTGAAAAGTGGTAAAAGAGGATAATGATGATAAATTTTCATGTATTTGTTAAATGAAATCAAGCAAATATGCGAGAAATTATATTTCTTGGAAGAAAAAAAAAAATAAATACATAATTTAAAAAAAATAGAAATATAAATTTTTCTAATACGTTTCTTTATTTAGAATGCTTAGAAAAATTTTTTTAAATTCGATTATATGTATGTATGTGTTAAATATCGTTTTTTATACTTGTAGCAAATTAAACCAAAAAAATTCAGAAATCAAAAGTTATAATTTAAAAACTGAAGGAATTTAAGCGTCTAAAATTTAACACTTATATTTTCTTTATAGTTATCATATGTCAGGATATAACTTAAGTTTAGACAAACTGAAAAAACAAAAGAATCGTGGTCTTCAAAATATGACATAAAAACATTTTAGTATGGTAATTTGTTTTAAAAATCTTCTACCAGAAAAAGAGTAATTTTTCGAAAACAAAACAAAACAAATTTTCCAAAGAATATAGCATTTCATTTAAAATCGGTACGTACAGTGAAACGAAAGATGCTTTAATAAAAAAATTCACTTTTTACAAAAAAAAGCTTTAACTTCTTCGGTTTTTTGATTTATTGGTTCAATATTTTCATTTTAAGTATATTCCATGGATATTTTTAAAAATCAATAATAAAATGTGTTGTTGTGTAAAACTTAATAAAGAATTTTTAAAGTACATTTTTGAATTTTTCTTTTTTCGAATTTATAAAACCTTTTTTGAATATAAGTTTTTCTTTTTATTCCAGGCAGTGCAGTTATTTTTTGAAATTACATATTTGGAAAACACGTCGGTCTTTAATGGCTCTTTCTGGAAAAGATTATTTCAGAATAAAAAGAAGGATATTATTCATTAGTATTATCATATACTAATAAAATAATGTATTATCCTTAAAACACTTTTAAAGCATATCCTGGAGTACGACGATCTAAAATTAATATAGTTAAAATTTAGGTTTGACATAGCTATGTAATGTAATTGTTAATAGTTTTGCTGTGGTTTGTACGTGTGTAATACCACAGCAATTAGAAGGTATTTAGATAAATTTTATATACAATTAAACGATATTTTCGCATCAAAAGAAATATGAATTTTTTTTAAAAATATTTTTTTATAGTAAGTGAACATGATTTATTACCTTCACACAATCTCTATTTATAAATTACATTTGTATGCGTATATGGATGTTCAGAATGGAAAAAAAAATAATTAGCATAAATGAAATTTAATATTTATTCTTTAAAGTTCATTCAAGTAGAAAATACATTTAAAGAATTAATTTATAACGACATATAAAAATAAAATCGTTTTGTGTATTCAATAGAGAATGAATGATTTTAATAATAATATATGTGTGTGTAAGGAATATAAATTTATAATACGCAAATTATAGTTATCACACATGCAAGAAATGAAATTTAAACATGATTAATTGCCAGACAAATTTTCACTTTTAAATATTTCATTATTTAATTTCTACGATTCTTTTATTTTTTTATGAGTATGTCAACTTGGAAATAAATCAAAAATATGATAAATACGTGTTATAAAGTTTGGCCAAAACGTGTAGCATCCATAAAATCTTAATGGTCTAACACAACCATCAAGAAAAAGTAGTATAGTGTGACATTGAATAAGGCTTTCAGAAAAAATTAAATTGTGGTCGCACTAGATTTGTATGTGTGTGATCGAACACAGATTATGAGGTTATATATTGTAATCTTTTAAGTAACAAACACTTTTTTACTAGATTTCTTCAATGGAATAAAATATTTTATTTAAAAAAAAACCGTTAGAACCTATTAATGCCAAAAGAGTTGTTAAATTAGTTATGTGAATAAAAAAGTCAATATTAGCCTTTTGCAGTAGTGTGGTCAAAGGTTAACAGGTAAAAAAATAAGATGTGAAAACTTAAAAGGTATATACGCAGAAAAAATTCATAGGTTTTTCTAGAGTATCTTGTTTTTCTTGGCAATAGGCACATATTTCGACGGCATTTTCGAGCAACATCACTTGAAATTTTTGCGTTTTTATTACAGGTTACCAGACACTTTTTTCTTCTAAGAACTTCGTTTGATTTGATGCTTTTAAAAACTGATAGCTCGTGTACTGTTTTTTTAAGTATCATTTTAATGATATTTATGAAAATGTCAATATATTATTGAACAGAAATTTGATATAAAAATTGACAAACTTCAAATAATTACATAACACTAGTCAACAAACTTTAACTTTTTTCACTACAGAACAGCAGTTAATTATAGTTTTCGTTGTCATATTTGGGAACAAATTTAAAACTCATATTTTATATGAAAGCTGTTCATAAAGGAGCGTATTTTTAATTTTATGTATATTAACGTAAGTTCCGATATATGCGAATGATATTTGGCGAAAGAAAGGTGTCGTTGGTATTTTCTTTGCCGTCGGATGATCAATAATAAAGAAGCAAATATTTCTGCTGTTTAACGTAAACAACCGACATTTACTTGTCTTTCTTAAGCATCGGCAATAAATGTTTTTTTTCCAAAACGGCAAAGTTTAATACGGATTGACAAATTTTCTTAGCTTTTTAGGTTGGTAGTATTGCCCATAAAACTAATGTAGAAGGGATTCCAACAAAGAGGTAAAATAAAATTTAATGAACTTTTTCCTAAAAAACAAATGATTTCCTCATACTTAATTATTACATAAAACTCTGTTTCTTGAAAATGGAATTTAAAGTTATATGCTTTTATCGAAGAAAATCAAGTGAATTCAGAATCATATGTGCCGCATGTTGATTAAATTAAATAAAATGCATAAAATAAAAGTACACCTTCTTCATCAGAAAATTGTTGTAAATTGCAATTTAAATGTCTGCATATTTGCGTGTACAAGTCGGATAATGTTACAACATATTAGTTTCTGACTAAAGACAACATATTAATAGAATTACTATATTTTGCCACTGTTATGTTATGAGCAAAGACCTTGTTGACTAGTGTAAAAATATACTAATTTTATAAAAATACTAACAACGTTAAACTTATTAAGTTGCAGTTCATAACCACTTCCCAAACAAAACAAGAAAAAAAGGGTTCTTGAAGAATCTATTTTTTTTTTATGCATATATGAATACATTTTCTTTCTATATTTTTATTATGATCATCTCATTGTTATTATTATCGGTAAGTGTAAGCTTTCCTTTCTTAATGGATCGTTCATCGTTATTAATGCACATCGATTTACAAATTTCAAGAAGATTTCACATTATGTCCCGTTGAATGATTATTTTTATTGACATTTTTTTAACACAAACTGTATCTTGGACCATATATACATACATAAGTATATATTTTTTAAAAGCTTATACACATAAATATGTATATAATTACGTATTTCAATTACAGCAGGACCTTTAATCATTTACACTTTAATTTTTTTAGTATGTACCTATAGGTATATGTATAACCGTAAAACGTTTTTAAATCTTGTTTTAATTTCAAATTTTATTGACAAACGTGAAATGTAAAGTTAACAGCAATAATATAAAAAATATATGTACATACATATATACTCGTATTGTATACATTTTTTTTTGTTTTTTTTTTTTTAAAAGATATGATATAAGACAACACACCAAAAAAAAATAAAAAAATTTGATTTCATATAAAAAGTAAAACCGCCACGATCACTAATTTATATCAGGTTACAAACTTCATGGTGGCCCTGTCATGTTAATTTAAAACCATCGTAAGTGTATTAAAAACAAAATATTGTTTAAGGTTTAACAAATTTCAAATAAAGTAACATGCGAAAATTATTTATCTTTTCTCACAGTCATTATTACATATATATATATAGTACTATGTATATATGAAAAGATAAACTAAAGTATTAAATGTGAATAATTGAATTGTGGAATAAAGGGGGGCTTGGAGTACAACAGATAACAGATTAAAATCATTTAGATGTATAAAAGAGTGAAAGGATTATTTAAAATTCTACGTAAATATGAATAAATATGTAGCACATATTTTTTTCTTTGTTTTTTTTTTTCTTTTTTAATTTAAAGCCGATTTCTGATTTTTAATCAAATCTTAAGATAAAATCTTTAAAAACTTTTTTAACAGTGTTAAAGTCAAATTTTTTGCTTTATTTTATTAAAGATTCAAATTGTCTGTTTACTTTTTTTTTTTTTTTTTTGAAAGTTTTTACAACGTATTTACATAAGAAAGCCATTACACTTAAGCTTAAACTCAGTTTTCACTGGTATAAAAATAATATTACTAAAATTGATTCTGGTTGATTCTCTGGAGCAGTATTCAAAAATTAGATACTTGCAATTATTATGGGTGTCAATGGACTGTGAAGTTTCAAGAATTACATGAAATGGCTCATAAATAGAGCCTGAAGACTTCAAAGACATTTTCACGACATATGTGTCACAATTTCTCCTAGGTTACGAGATTTTGGTGCTAATTGGGTCTTCAGAAGTATCCTTTTCTTTACTTCATTTAACAAATCAAATTTGAAATTATTTTTTTACGAAAAAATAACGACACCCTGGCCAAATTTAACTGGTAATATCAGAAGATTCCAGAAGGTTTATTAAAAAAAAAATTGTATTTTTTAGTTATTTAAACGAACAATGGAATAAAAACTTATAGCTAAAATTGCAATTTTAAAATTACATCTGCAATTTTTGGCACCGGCAAAAATATATTTTCTTTGATGATGATAGATTGAAATCTAAAGACGCAAATACCAGACGGCTTTTTAATCACAATTAGTCGCTTTTTTATTCAAAATTATATATTTTTTTTTTAGAGATTAACGATGTGCAAATTGCAACAAATTAATACACTGTTTTTAAATGACTAACGAGTACATTAGCGAATCATCATTCGGAAGATATTTTAATTACAGGCTAGAAATTTGGAGATTTTTTTTAAAGAGTCCTTTTTATTCCAAACTAACAGCCTAACAGCGAAATCACTTTTTTTTAAAAATAAATTAAATATCTTTAATATGTACAATTTTTCTTTCAAATAATTGAAGATTTCAAATTTGACAGACATCGTGCTAAAAATTATGGCACCTTTAAAACTTTAGGATTTTTTTTTTCATTTTGAAGTTGTGTTTGCATATTAGGATATACATATGCGTGTGTGGCAATACAGTATCAATTATACAAATTATAAATTTAAACAAATTAATGGCGATGATAACAAACAACAAATTGGGAATTGAAAAAGCTCCTAATATATTTTTAATGAACGTCAAAATTATGCAATTAATAAAAGTAACAGACACTTGTTTCAAAAGATGTTGATATACGATTCAAAATCATCAAGGCTTGAATCAAAATAAAAAATTTCTGAAAAACTATAAGAAAAAAGCAAGATTTTGTAAAGATGTCATTTAATCATTTCTCAAGGGTAATTTTTAAGAGTTCATTTTTAAACTTTAACTGACAATTATTATTTCAACTTTATTTTCTACGACAAAAATTACTTTTAGTGAAAAATAGACATAGCAATATTCAATTAGCAGGCTTCTTTTCTTAATAAAAAAAAATTACTTAAGATTTTTCTTCCGGGAGAGTTTCCATTTTTTTGAATACACAATGTAATTTCTTTCTTCGATAACATACAACAGCTCAAATTTGAGTTCGAGTCTACGCCAAGTAAATTTGAGTTTTTTTCACTGTTTTTCGAATTTTAAGTGGATGTGAACCGCTTGAGGACGAATTTTGTTGAATGACAGAGCTGATACTGATATTAGTTTATTTGGCTTTGCGTTTATTAAGATTTGGACAGTCATTTATCAATTAAACTCACGAAATATGTGTAAATTGCATTTTCATTGCATGAATTCCCTCTCTTATATAAATCTCTATACAATCTCTCTTCTTCAGGCGCAAGAAATTGTACTGTTATATTATAATGTGCAGTTTTTTATTTAGCAAATTAACGTTTTCAACTTTTTTTGGTTTTTCCTCAAAAAGTTTCCACTTCAAGTAAATGCAAACAAAGGAGGTTGAAGAAAAAAAAGATAGTATTACAACAATGCACTGGTCGATGTAAGTGCGCTCAACCTAAACTAAATTTCGAGAAAGCGTTGCAAAAGATCGTACTATGTAGTTGTAAGAAAGTACTGGAGGAGGCTAAAAAAGGCTCTAGGTGGGCGTGAAGCCATGGAGACAGAGAGAAATACATATGATATATAAATATAAGTAATATGTATGTATATGTATATATATTGTATCTAGTATTTTCATGTTCCCTGAGAGTAGGAATTCGAGTGTAAAGTTTCCCAAACTGCATAGAATTTTCATCCAACAAAATAAAGTAATTACCTATCGAAACATTACCACTCATATAGTTTAAATTTTTTGTCATGCACTTTTTTTGCTTTGAATGATCCTAAAATTCTCATTTTAGCAATTTAGATCAGGTTGGCAAATAGAAAAACTACTCGTATGTAAAGCCGAAAAGTGTACAACTATTTAATAAAAAAAATCAGAAAATATTACAGTAATTTTCAAATTCTTGCTTTTAACTCTTTTTCTCCTTTCAAAATTATCTCTATCATATGATATAGAACTATTTTATTAAGTTGCATAAAAAATAAAATTATAAAACTAAATTGGTCATAAAATAACATAAATTAATGATCAATAAGCATTTAATATTTATAAAACAAAATTACAGGATTGAAATTGTAAGAGTTATACATGTGCATAGAAGTATATGTATATATTGTATATGTAGGTACATATGTATTTTTATCATATATTGATATGTTATTTATGAATTATTATTTTTTTTCTTTTTTAAAATTGCATTCAAATAATTATGTTGTTTTCCAAGTTATTATATAAATAATTTGCAACAATCAAATGTATATAAAATCAAAATCCATTGAAATCACGTTCATATGATAACTAACTAAAATGTCTGTAATCTGGCACAATTTTTCTTTAGATTTATTCTTTTGTCAATAAAATACAAACACACACAAATAGAAATTGTTAAATCAATTCAATAAGAATCAACAGCAAAAGAAAAACACATTATACCGAAAGGAGTAGCATTTGTTGTATGGTATACATTATAATTATTTATTTAAAAAAAGAAGGAAAAAATGTATGGATTGCAATGATTGGCTCATAACAGCTGTAGTCTTTGGTCACAAAAATTTAGTTGACATTAAAATCAAGACATGAAAAAATCTTTTAATTTTCTTCATTCTCATGTTTTTCCTTTTGTTTTCCTATTTTCGCATGAGTCAAAGCAAAAAATTTATTCATCATAAATCACAATAATAGCAAAATATTGTTTATATTAAAAATTGGTGATTTTTAAATCTATTTTCGTTTCGAAGTATGATAATCATGATTCCATGATAATACTTAGTATAAAATATGCGAAATAGAATATAGAAAAATAAACCTTCTATTCATCTCAATATATCTTAATTTTGGAAAAATTAATAGGAAATATGTACATATGTGTTCAAATTTAGATTTTTGAAAGATGGCACTCCAGAATAAAAACTACATTTTTTTTAACCATTTTAAGAAAAAAACTACTGAGAGAAACTGTTAATGCAGTCTGCTTGCAAATGTTATTTATAAAAAGGGCAAAAGTTTAACGTAGGTAAATAGATTGTTAAAAACTATCGTTGCACTTTGACCTATAAAAATCTTTTGTACCGCCCTTGCTTCTTATATGTATGTATAGCTTCTGGCTATAATAATGTGTTTAGGAATTTCAGAATTTTTAAAACAAAGCATAAAAAGTTCAAAAACTATTATTTTAATAGAATTATACATATTTCAAAGCAGAAAACAAACAAGACTGTCAAACGTGAAAAATTTGTAGAAGAAATTCAGATTTTCTGACATTGAAAACATGTTTTTGATTAGATTTCGTTGATAATTAAATGGGCGCAGATCATGTGTTACCAATGTTTAACGTTTTATAAAGAAAACTAAATTATAATTGGCTATAAAAGTTTATTTTTATATATAGAAATATTTATATTATAGTATTTTAACAAAACTTTTAAAATTTTACAAAACAAAAACAGAACTTTTCATCCTTCAATCAAATCAATGACAAAATTCTTATTTTCTAATCAATTTCCATGAATGTATTTATTTTTTATTCTTTTTTACTGGAGGTAACCCACTATCATATTCAGATGTTGATAATGCAACTGAATTTTGTAAATATCTTTTTAATTTATTATCTTTTTGTTTGAAATTATTGTTTGACTTTTTAGCTTTATCATTTTTCATTGTTTTTGTATTTTCCGCACTTCTATAAACAAAACAAAATTAAAAAACAAAATAATTCACAATTTGAATCAAAAGCAAAATGCCTTCGTCTTACTAACCTATCTGTATATGTTAATCGATTTGTTGGTAGTGCTGCTTTTTGTATATTATGTTCTTTAGCAAATGCTTTTGGTGGTTCACGAAGTCCAAAACTTTTTGCAAAATGACCCATATGAGCTGTTTTAGCATTGAAAATATGTTTTAAATCTTTTGGAAACGCTGAATAAGAACGAACCCACGATACAAATGCTGAAAATTGAAAAAAAATAAAAAAATTTTAAATTTACTTCAGTTCAATTTTGTTTTCCAATTTTTATTATAAACTGAAATTGATAAAATTTTCATGGGTATTTTAAAAACGTGTGTGTAATGGTACAAACAAATGATATGATTTATTATTCAATAATTAATAATTTATGAATTATTACCACAGGTTTTTATATACCATTTCATTTTTTTTCACCCTTTTTTTAATTCATATTTAAACCTATGAAATATAATTACAAATTAAAATACAAATTAATATATTGGGTAGCCAACACGTCATCGCTTTACAAATGTAAAAAAAAAAAAAAAGTCCTTTTTGGTGTATAATGTATGATTAACAACATTAAATATTTCGAAAACTGTGTCATAAGTACAAAATATTTATATAAAAAAAGCTATACAGGATGTTCCTATCAGAATATGGAAAAATTAATCTTCGCTTTAGTCCAGGACTATCTGAAATACTTACAAAACGGAATAATAAATTTTTTTACCTTTTAGTCCATTTAGTGTAATGTAATTAGTATTAGAGACTTTAAAAATTTATTCGCCTTGATTAAGTTTTCTTTATAATAAAATTTTGCGAGCATATTTAGAATTTTAAGCAATTTTGCAATGTGTAAGATAGAATGAACAAGGGTCATCAATGAAATATCTCTAAATCAACTAACTTTTAATTTCTCTTAACAAGAATAGATTCTGGTATTCTAGCTTAGAAGGTGAGTAGAAAAATTGTAAATAATATTCACATATTCACATTTGTAGTTCATCTCATTCTTTTTAACTTAAAGATCCTAACTTTTAATATTTCTTCCATTTAAAAAAATTACTCACAAATAGAAATCTAATCAATATTATCATTATGTATAATATATGAAATTATTTTAACTACAGTATTGTAGGAGATTTAAATATCATCAATGTTTAAGTAGTAACTAAGAACAGCAAGTGACATGGCATTCGGTAGATCAATGGTAAAAGCAATGCCCCGGAAAGGCATTTTTCTGTTCTTAGTTTACTACAATACTAACTTTCTCTTTTTTTTTTAAAAAATAACTTCAAAATAGAATAACGATTGCTAGGACCTTTAAAGTCAGCAGATTTTTTATGTTAAAAATACCTCTAAATTTCTAAAGTAGAATACTATGCTAATTTTCATTTAATAAAGAATAAAAGATTAAAACACAATTTTCTTTAAAATACAATAAACAGATTTGTTTTAGGCAAAAAACGACTTATTTTACAACGAAGAATTTATAGACAGTTAATAAAAACACCCTGTATGTAATTTGTTCCAATATATCTAATTAACTTTGAAATTGATATTATAACTATTTTATTTTCTGAATAAGTCACGCAATAAAAATTAAATACATATAATATACAATACAAAACTTAAAAAAAAAATATATATTATATGTAACTAATAATGGACATGGAAAATTATGGAAAACCCACGTATTTACAAATAAAACAATAAATACAAATAATCGAACAATTTTTTTATATCAATCATACTTTTAAACTTCTATATAAGCTTTCCACTAATACATTTTTGATTTGTACTTTGTTTTTAACCCTTTCTTTTGCTTGTACATTATTATTTTTTATGGAGATAAAAAAAAATAATGAAAATATGTACAATTTATATATGTATAAAAAAAAAAATAACAAAACGAACGAAAAAAAAACGTGTTCCTATAGACAAGCAATATAACTTTGTATGTAAGTTAAAAACAATTTTAAAAAGAAGCAGAATCGATAACTATATACTTATTATTTTCCACGATAATGATAAAATAAAATGGACAAAAAACTAAAACAAAAAAAAATTTAAAAAAATATCCTAAAAAAGTTAAATAAAAAATCATTAAAAGAAATTCGAAGAGCAAAGGACAAAAGTATATATTTTTTCATTATAATGGAAAAAAAGAGTGAAAATGAAAGAACGAAACACATTAAAACTCCTGTGACCCTTCTTGAAAAAAAGGAGAATAAATAAATAAAAAATTAACGAATAAAATGAATAAAAAAAAAATAAATAAATATAAAAAAAAAAGATACGAATGTTAATTAATGTTTCTCTTTTGATGATTATGATAATTACGAAAGCGATGGTAAATTCTTATGAAAAAGTTTGTTGTTTCTTTTTTTTTTTCTTTTCACTTTAAGTTTGTCGTAACTTTGACAAAGTTGTAATGGACATCAAATGTCACAAACGCCCTCTTAATTAATACACTTTGTCATCTTTAAGTTTTTTATTTGTCAATCAATTTTACTCCTTCCACAAAAAAAAAGTACTTTTATTTTTGTAAGAGTTTCGAAAATAAAATATAGGAAAATTTCACAAAAAAAAAATGGTTCACAAGACTTAAAAAAAATGTAATTTAAAAACAAGAAATAAAAAAAAGTATTTTAAGCATTTTAAAAAAAATTGTAGGTGTAATTAGTTTTTTTAAATTTTTTATCCCCCTTTTTTGGCATAAATATTTTTATTTTAAAATTCATTCAAAACTTAATTTTAAATTCTACCGTAGTTAGAATTAATTTATGTATATGTACATATAATCTAATTTAGGATTTTTTTGTTAAAATACAAGATGAAAAAAAAAATTGCAATTTGTAAAGTGTAGAGTTCAGAATAACAATTTCTACAGAATTGAATATCTTTTAAGTGTACTATATATACATAGTAATCAAATATGGCTATAAAATTTATACACAAATTAATTAACAGAAAAGTTAAAAAAATATAAATTCAATAAAATAAATGATAATTTGAAAATTTCTATCACAAAAAATTTCTAATTAAAATTTTTGTATAGCAATATAGTAATATTGGAAGAAAAAAAATGGACAGAAACAAAGTGTAAAAATGTAAAAGGTAGCAAAAACTATTATAAAAAATAGTAATGAATATGATAAAGTACACGTACTCATCACAAAATAAACAAATTTCTTACATAACTTAATTTTCAAAAGTACATGATACAGTTTTAATTTACAAAACCAATAATTTTAATTTAATTTTTTTCTTTCTTTTTTTTTTTTTAAATATGAAATATGAAATTCGTCTTGTTTATTTGAAAATTCGTGAATTCACATGTAATACATACAATAATTATTTTTATACATATGTAGAATTTTGGAAATTTGTGATGTGTCAATATGGAGGAAACACAGGGCCATTCAAAATGAAAAACATATGCAAGGATATTTTGTGCTTTTAAAAGCATAATTCTTTTAGGTTTTAGACTTTTACATCTTAGAAATTTCAAAAGTTTGTTTTTTAATAATATCTCCGTCACGTACTATATTAAACAAAAAATTATTATCCATACATTAGGTTTAAAAAAAAGAGTAGATATTTATTGGGCAATTCTCTGGGAAGTGAAACCTCTTAGTGAAAATTTGAAAATTTAATTGTAAACAAGACATCTAATTTTAATAATTCATTTAAACATAAGAGAACAAATATGTATGTATATCTAAATGATACAATCAATTTACAATCAAATAATTCGCTAGAATACATAATAAGTTTTTACCTGTAGCCTGCGTTACATATAATTTTGTAGCCTGCGTTACAAGGATTTTTTTTGTTTTTTATTAATACATAAAATTGATCTAAAATATTGAAAAATAATCTTTTCTTAGTACATATTTATGAAATACAGTCTGCGTTACATAGAGAATCGCCCTATTACGTTTTTTTTTTTTAAATTTTATTACTTAAAATTGTAATAAAAAGATTTTTTTTTAAAGATAAAGAAGCGTTAGCGCATGTAGAAGGAATAAAGATGAGGAAGAGGGAAAGTAAGTGTCGATGCGTGACCAAATTCAATCTTTTTAGATTATAAGAGAGAGGAATCCACGAAACGGCTTTATTGTATTTTCATTCTCTTCAAAAATCTGCAAAAAATTTAAGATTCAAATTCTTGACACTTCTAAACGCTATTAGCTAAATTTTTCACCAAGGACTTCAAAAAGAGAGTGAAAGGTTCTCTATATTTCTACCTGACATTGTTGACATAAGATGCACCTCTTTAAAACTCCCATGATTCCTAGCGATCAAACGCTCGTCACTTGTCTCCTCCCGCCATACAATCTTTTTTTTTAAATTTTCGCAATTTTCTGTATACATATTTGTTATATTCTTCGATAAAATAAAAGTTCAACGTTTACAATGTGCGTCTTCGAAAACATCAAATTGATGAAATTCAGCAATTTAAAGTTTTAAGCTGAATTGAAAATCATTTGACGTTTTCGAAGATGCACAATGTTTTGTACAGTGCAGCTACGGCTCACTGTATGTACTATATAATATGTCGAAGCTGAGTCGGTTTATTTGTTTTTTTTCTGTTTATTTCTAACTACAAATTACTACTTTTTTTTTCATTTCACACACGGTGTAACGTTGACTGCAAGTACATTGAATATGCAATTAAAACAAGTAAAACACAAAAGTGAAAACACAAAATATCGTTAAGAAACGATAAAAAAGAAAATTATTTGAACAAAATTCATTTGTGACATATGTACAAAATACAAAAAAGCACAATAACACCCTGTATACAGAATATTTCATATAATGTATGTGTGTGTGCATTCTGTTTTATAATTACAATATTCATAACTGTATATATTCATAAAAAGTCCACAAATTTGATTGAGTTTACTTTTGTAATTGGATTTATCTTTTCGTGAGCGTATTTTATCACTAAACAATTCAGTTATAATTTCAATGCAAAACCTCACTTTTTTTATAATAAAAAAACATTAGTAACACTAATATGAATTTAAATTAGGATATTGTAAATGTAGTACACAATCATGTTAATTTAATCCTTTACAAGAAAGTTGAAATTAAATAGTAACATAAATATGTTACATAAAATAATCATATTTTTAAACTTGAAAAAAAAAAAACCTCTCTTATATATTTTCTAGACTCACGAAATTTAAAGTTCGGTTTTAAAATAGACTTCATCCAAAAATGATTTTACATTTATAGTTTGTTTATAGGTTTATACTTTACGGTAGCCATATGATTTCCCACATTTTCACGATTTTGCAGAAATTAAAAAGTTATGAGTGTTCAGTTACTATGTGGACTTTTCATTTTTTTAGAGTGGAGAATGTAATTGGAGAGCACTACATAATATCTTCTAAGCAAAAATTGAATTTAAGCCTTTAGTATGTAGAAGAATATTATAGTTACAGACCAACTATAATAACAACAACACACGTTTAACTACTAAAATTTGTATAAAATCCACTTTATTCAAAATTTCTTTATCCTTTATGGAATTAATAATGTCCCTTGCTATAAAACATATAAATTTATCATCGGAAATAATGTTAACTAATTATTCAATTTTTTTTTTTTAGTAAAATTTTATGGTAGTACATACATATGTACATATATATTGAAAATCTCAAAATTGTATATATTACCAGCTGGCCAATAATTGTATGTGAAAATCATAAAAAGGGTAAAATTTATCTAATTTTAAGATTTCATTACTCATATAATGTAAATTAAACAACAACGATAAACAATACGTATGTACGTGCATATACATAGTCGTACATATGTAAATATGTATATCTATAATTTATATGTTGTGTAGTAAAATAAATTTATGTACAACAGATACATTTTACTTGTCACAAATAAAATACATACTCGTATATACAATAATCCAATTTAATTTCTTTTGTATTCTCTGAATATATATTTTAAACGTGTATAGGGTAGAAAAATTAAGGATATCAAATAGAATTTGACATATGTACCATTTTATTAATTGTTATAAGAAAATTTATATGGTATCAATTTTAGATAAATTCATGAATATAACTGTCATAGTAACATATGTAGGTACGAGTATATGAATAAATACATTATCATTACCGTATATTTGTGTGGTTTAATTCATTTTCTTATGGTTTACCTCATACACAGAACATTATTAAATTTATTTAAATTTATTGGATAGAATCTTCAAGAGAAGATACATTTCAAACATGTTATTCACTTAAAGAATATTCTCATTCAAAATCTATTTAATTTAATTTAATTGGACTTGAAATATAAAATGAATAGAATTTATTTATTAAATTTTATGTCTCAATAACATTTTTTTTTAAAAAACTAATTTAGTTTGGAAAAAAAAATTTTTTTTTTGATGGTGAGTTTTAAAGTTTTTATATATAGGGGAAAAATGTTCAAATAGTATTTAGTTAAAAAAAAAATTTTTTCTATTTAAAATAATAATAGTAATCTAATTACAATGATAAAGTCAAAAGATACAAAATTTAAAATGTGAAATAAATTAACTGTTATGTTATGTAAATGAATGGTATATGTATGTATGTAATTTAGAAAATCATTCAAGTAGAGTTTTTCTGGAATTACAAGAAAAAACACACAAACAATAATAATTGTAAAGCTTGTGTAGGCTATAATTGGTGCAATACAATCTAAAATATAGAATCCAAAAGTTTATAAATCACATATCCTTCCAGCCAACATAGAAATGACTTTTCTATGCATTTCATCCTATTTCTATATAACTTTTGCCATTGTTCATCATTCATTCTTTAAAAGTATCCTAACCAAATTTTTACTACCACTAGAACATGTATTTTTAAGGAAACAAAATCTGTCTACATGTAACCTCAATTGGATGCGCGTAATACATAAAACTTAAACGGTATCAACAATGACGCAACAGCCAATTGTCGGTCTCGACCTCTTTAGAAAAATTTTCCCATTCGTATCTGTCCAACGTCTTTCTGCTCTAATCTCCAATGTTCGTTGCCTTTATATTTTTCAGGACATCATTTTCATATCTATCTTGGACTTTTTTTTCACCTACAGGAATGTTATCAAGAATTTCCAGGCTATGTACATACGAGTTTCTCCGTATGTCTGACTGTCCTACTCATGTTAGTCTCTTCAACATGATAATTTTAACAGAATTTTGGGGCTCAACGACTGAGATAGGAACAGGCAGGCGCAGAAATATATGGAATCAAACATAAAATGGAACTTGGCATCCCTTTAGGAAAGTATTCAACCATATTCCAAGCAGAACTTTTCGACATCAACCTGTGACCTGTGACCTCGGTAATTATGAAAAGGGATGCAAAAGTGAAGCTATTCACATTTTGTCGACAGCCAGGCAGCAATAAGTAAAAGCAACCTCAGGTATCAAGAACAACTCCAAATTAGCCTGAGGATCCTTACAAAACACAAACAACTTGGCAAAATACAACAAAGTCATTCTGAAATGTGTCCCAGGCCATTAAAGCATCAAAGGTAATGAAAAAATCGATAACCTGCTCTCTCTCGGTCTAACGAAAGATTATATATACGAAAAGTAGTTCAAGATTAATACTCGCTAGAGGGTCTGAAACATAGTAGACTTATGATGAAGGAGCCTTCTAAATCAAAAGAACTGCTGAAATACTACGACCGAACAGGAAAACCTTCAGGGAAGTTACAGGCCTTCTTATAAGTCGTGCAAAACTTAAGGCTCATCTAAATAAAATGAAAAATGAACCTATGTCGTGAAAAAACGAAACAGCACTCCACCTAATCAACGAGTGCATGGCACTCGACAGCTAGAGATTTAAAGCCATAGGCAATCAAAAACCTACTGACTCAGGCCAGAATGGAAGATACAATAAGCTTACTAGCATCAGTGTCAGGTAACTTAAGCCCTAACCATTCTTTCCTTTTGAAAAATAAGAAAAGAAGAGTAGAATCTGAGACATGAAGTATTCGGTACAGTTCGAAGTTGTATCGTCTTCTAAAGAAGTTATTTTCGTTCATTCATATTTGTAGTATGAATATTTTAAAAAGTGAACTTGGTTTAACTTGAATCACGAAAAAGAAAAATAAAAAAAAACACTTCATCAAAATCTGAATTTTTGTTTTCAGATGTGTCAAATAATCATTCGATCTATCTAAATTTGAACAAAAATGCATCGTAAATAAAAAATTTACACCCTACAAAAAGCTTTTTAAATCAAATCATTCAATAAATGAATAAAAACAAAATCGTATGATTTTATTATTTCATTTGTAGCAGATCTTATGACAAAACTTGGTTTTATAAACAAATAATATAATTTTGTCATGCACAATCAAGTACAAAAACGACAAAACCAAATGCATAAACTATATAATAATGACAAATATAAAAATATATACATATTTGTCGAAAGACAACAACAACAACAACAACAACAACAAAATATCCTTCTTATACATATTTAAAAAAAAACAACGACTTCCTTTTCATGTTAACAAACGCTATTTCATGTTATCAACTGACATTCTTTTTTTTTTACAAGGCGTAACATATTTACATGTACTTATATGTATATTTTATTCGATTTTTTTTTAAAGGTATTTAACGTTTTTTTTTTTTTTTTAATGTTTAACTAAGTTTAATTTACACTAATGCGACTATAATTCAAGCCATTAATGTAATCACATTTTAAGTAGTCAATAAAAAAAAAAAAAAATGGTAGAAAAATAAAACTTTCGACAGGTAAAATTAAAAATATGGTTTCTTTTCCTTATTTAACATAAGTACATACATAAATGACACAGTAGTAAAAAAAAAACTATATTATTCAAGCTGTTGTAATAGAAAAATACATATGTTCACTTTTTTATTGTAATTATTTTAATATTTGAAGAGCAATAGCAATTAAATAAAATTATGTACAGGGTACATCTTTTAATATTATTGTATTTACAAAAGGTAAAAGGGATCTTATTGATAATAATCAAATTATTATCAAATATTTTATTTGTTTTTCAATTTTTCAACTATAAAATGAAAGCTCAATTATGTTATTGCTTTCGAATTAGCCTGGCGTGGTTAAATCAAATCACCTATTGTAAAAATTTCAATGAGGAATAATTTCACAGTTACATACTTTACTTCTTAAGCCAAATTATAGTTGAGATATACTTTTTAATCTTTTTTACACTTTCAAAAAAAATTAGATTCTTAATAGTCAACATCTAAAATAAATTTCCATAGAAAAATAAAACTAAAAGTTTTTCAAAAAATCGTTTTGTTTTTTCTCCTTTATTTTAAGTATGTACTTAAAAAGTATTTGCCAATAATGTATATAAATTTATTAAGTGGAAATTAATTTTGTTTCTAATGTATCTTAAAAATTTTTTTAATATGCATATTTCCATATAACATATAATTTTCCCAAGAGAATTTTTATAGCTTATATGTAAAAACTTTTATTTTCCATTCAAGTTATTACTTTTTTTTTTCTTTTAAAAATTTAATTGTTAAAAAAAACTTTTCAGACATTCTTTTTTTTCTCTCTCACTGTATGTGATCACTTACATACAAATACTATTAAATTCTATTAATATAAAATATCCCTGTGTAAAATAAACTGATATACATACATACTAAAAAAATATTTGTGAAAAGATTCTGTCTTCCACAAAAATTTCAGTTTTACTTTTCAACCCTCTCTGGAAATAAAGTTAAATTGAATTTCCTATACATTTCATAATATGCTTATGGTATGCATTATTTTACAATTTTCAAATGAAAAGTACTTTTTTTTTTTTCGTTTTTCTTAACAAGTAGTGTATAATCAAAAAACAAAGTCATTCTACAACTCGTTACATTATTATGATTATGATGAGGTTTGAACAACCCTCCGTTTTTCATACTTAATAAGAGTATATGTGTACTAATACACTATGTATGTTCACACTAAATATATTATATAGTATGTATGTATATTTCTTCTTATATTTCAACCACACCATAATTTAAAAGTCTACAGTAGCAATATATCGTATATAACCATCAAATACTTAATTTGAAAAATTACATATATTTTGAGGGTTATTTTACTTATGTTAAGTATACTTATAGTAAAGTGATTCAAATGGCTTTTTGATTGGTCTCTTTACTGTTTTAGCTATTGTCACCACATCCATTGGTTGCAATTTGTTTGTTTTAGGGTGACTTATTACAATTTTTTTACATTTTTTTTTTCTTCTTCTAAGAGTCTCTTATTAAATGAAATAAAATAATGATATAATGATTTAAAAAGGAATCAAGAAGTTTTTTCTTTTCATTTTCTTTACCATTTATTCAGAATTATACAATTGTAATTATACGCATTACAATTATTAAAGTCAAGAATGAATAATGATAATAGAAATTTTATATTTGGAAATTTTTTTTAAAAAATTTGTAAATTAAAAATGAGGAGTAGATTTTTTACAAGTATGAGCTTGTAATATGTATACATATTTCAAATTATAAAGAAAATTCGTTTAAATCATTGTCCATTATGTACTTAAAATTTTAGATATTCTTGAACTTGAAAAATTTATCTAATTTTCCAAAACAAAGCAAATTAATAAAAATATCCAACAATAATAATCATTACTATTAATTGAATTCTTGTGAAAACAAGTATGAAAAAAAATCTAAACAACCCTCCTCTACAATCTCGTACAATGTTTTTGTAGGAGCTTATTAAAAACTAGGAAGGATCATACTTCCTTGATAATGTTGAATAATTCAGAAAAACTAACGTTGTAATTAATATCCTTCGCTTTAGTAAAAGCAAGAGCTAATCTATGTGACAATGGGCCCAAATGGCCTGAATTGGGCCATACAGGAGCCGTCATTTAAACCTACCTATCCTATCATTAACTGGGCCATTCAGGCCATTATAAACAATTTATGTTATGTAAGCCAAGTTTCTAGCCATTAGTTGTTAACAAAGTGAAAGTAGAGCCTAACCGAAATGTGAAATCTTCTACTCTGAAATCTTCAGCCCTTATGTAAATAAATGACTTTCAATTAGTCTTCACAGAAAAATACAGTTGAAATTTATGGAAATTTTTAAGGTTTATGCAGATATAATGACATTTTGCTCTTTATCTCACACTCTGGGAACACAGGATTTCATGATTTAAACAGATTTTTCCAGACGCATAATACAATTTAAAATATTGAAAGTAGCCAAAATTTTAGTAAAACTATTTTATCGCGTATTTTTATTTATGAAAAATTTTAACAAAAAATTGTAATTACGACGGGCGCGTATATATAAAATTCTAGAGTTATTAATATAATAAAAGTTTGTCTGAACTATTTCATCTGGACAGGAATTTTATTGTTTTAATTATTCAAATACGTAAAACTTGTTCAGAATGTCATATCGATGCTTTATTAACATTGTATGGAAGAACAAATTTTACGTATCACAATCGAACTATAAAAACGTTTTCAAGTTTTAAGAATGAAATTCAGTAGCCAAAAAATTTACTATCGTTTTTTTCTTTTAATATGTCAATTTTCGACTTTTGAATTAATACAATTGAAATTTCCAATTCAAAATTTATCTAATTTTATTTAGTGATCATAAATTCTATGAGTTATTATCAATGGATCGAATAATGTTTTTATTGACCTCAGGCTATAATCGTTCTTTTATGAAAATTTATTTTCATAATTTTGTATTTTTCATTTTTTTTTTTTCATATACGAATGATTCTATTTAGGAAATTAGTTACACATTGTGCATTTATAAAATGAATAAAAACGAAGGCGTTGAAAAAGAAATATTTAATGCGATTAGTGAAAATTTATTAGAATTGATCAAAATCAAAATAAAATAACACACATGCCTCATTTCAAATTAATATAAAAAACGAAAAAAAAAAAAGAAAAAGAAGGAAAAAGAAAAGAACCTCAACATTTGTCAACGCATTAAATTAATACATAATTACTAACCAAATATTGTATAAAATACTCTTATCATTAACTACAGTTACTCAATTAAAAGACGTAATTTTTTTTTCAACTACCATAATGAAAAAAAAAAATATATACAAAAATTCATCAATCACCGCTCAACTTCCATTAGTATATTTCGATTATTTATTATTCTCAACTCAAGAGAGGAGAATAAAGAAAAAAACTAACTACAATGAATAAAAACAATCGACAATGAAATATCCCAAGTTAACAGTTGCAATAACTTCTGTACTATAATAATAACTTTTAAAAAAGTACCCTTTTTTTATACCTATACATACCATACTTTCTAAATTTAATATATATAAATATGTACGTAAATGTATTAGTATATTCTTTTATTATTATTGGGGTGGTAATTGAACGGCAAAATAAAAGAAAAGCTTGTTAAGCATAAGGAAAAGAATGCCTTTTTTTTCCTTCCGTTCTTTTTCCTACTTTTATTCACTTTTTTTTTTTCAATAAAAGGTCAAGTGATCACGTGTTACAAACAACGATACTTTCATGAATGCTTTTCACTTATTCAGTGATGTCCTTACAAAAGGTGACTTCTGTTAACAGCCTGTACTGTATAACGCATAACGTAACAATAATACAAGTACCTACCTACATTTTGGTTAGTGTTTATTTGTTTTTTTTCTTTTTTTTCCTTTCATTCTTTCTCTTTACCATCCCAAATGTAAAATTAAATTTTTTTTTGTTATATTTTTTCTTTTCAGTTTTTTGAACTTTTCCATCTCAAGTAATGTTTTTATACTTGAATAAAAATTGCATTTGGAAATGGAGAAATAAAAACTAAGAGGGTTTTAATAGAAAAATTTTGAAAAATAATTCAAAAGATTAATTAATTTTTTTTAATACATTTTTCTTCTTCTTCTTCCTAAGGTCACTTAGGTTTACTTTACTTTTACAGTATTTACACAAAAACTTAAGGAACTAGCTCATTACATTGAAAATCTCACGGTTAATGCACCCTTGAAACGCTTACATTAATTTTTAACAACGATTAGCAAATTAGAAACAAACACAGTCAAACATCAATTTGGATTTCACAAATCGTCTAAAACTGTAGATGCCAAATACGTACTTTAAATAGGCTAAAAGTAGCTTCAGTCCTCACGATTTTTAATATGATATCACTTTTGATTTTTTAATTTACAATAAAATGATTAAAATAAATACTCTTAAATTTTTAAAATTTCGGTTGATAGCCCACCGTAAAGTTCATTCGAAACACACTTTAATGCTAGAATAAACTCACAGCTTACAATTGTATGTATTTTGAATTTGAGCCTTATTTAAATATGACTTTTTTTTACCATGACCTCGAATCTTTATCATATCTTCTCTTAAATAGTCAAAATTAGTACAACTAAGTATTTTCTTTTCTGAAAAAAAAAACACCAAAAATCTCCAACGGGGTTCAATTTATTTCAAATGAGAATTTTGAAGTATTATCTTAGAAAATCTGTATCACATCATTTCGTCGGCCGAAATCTAATTTCTTAGACAAAAATCTTTTTAAATTAGAATTTTTGCGTTTAAAACATATGAAAATTGTACGTACATAGTATTTACTTGTTTTTCATCTTATAAATCATAAGGAATACAGGATTACTTTGAAGGAAAAGTACATATTTAGAGATCAGAGGACAATTCAACAAACATTTTGATTCAAAAAAATATATTTTTTCCATTCTTCCACGAATGAATGGTGTGGTACGGTTGGAAAAATGTTTGTGTGAAATATATCGTATGAGATTATACATGGTTGGTAACAAAATGGACAACAATTTTTAATCTAAGATTTAAAAAAAGGACTTATTAAACCCTCTTAGTTTTCAATTTTATTAAAACTCGTTAAGAAATAGTTAAAATAACGTTGAATAAAGACGACTACTTATTTCAAGTCATTGATAGTGCCTAATTAAAATCTAAAACGGATTTTATAAAATTAATTCAAAAAATGTTAACTGTTTCAACTTACATTTACAAGCTTTTTCATGCATTTCCTTGTCCTCATATATCAATTTTTCAAATTTATATTGTAAATTTGAAGCAGCTTCTTGAGCTGTATTAGCAATGCTATCAGTTTTAAATAATTCATCGAAATATGTTTCCATTTTACTCTGAGAAATACTGAAAGGTAAAAAACAAGAACAAATACAAATTAATCTACATACTTTAAAATTTTAAATTTTTCATCATTGTTTACCGAATTCTTTTATCTTCTAAAATTCGAACGAATTCAGTTTCATTTGGTGCAAGAAATAAAACTGCGCGTCCATTTCGTCCAGCTCTTCCTGTACGACCAACACTATGTACAAATTCTGATATTTCTTGTGGCGGTGAATATTGTATAACTAAATCAACTTCTGGTACATCAATTCCACGTCCAGCAACATTCTGAAAAGAAAAAAAATTAAAATAAGAGTCATTAATATTTGTTTTTGATATTCTTAGTAAACATGATGGTTAACAAATAACAAAACTTAAAAATTAAGCATAATAGAACATTTCGTTATAATATACCGTTGCTAAAAGTATTCCACCTTTGATCTCTTTAAATGTTTTAAAGACTCCAGTTCTTTCTTGTTGTGTCATAGATCCATGTAACCTATTTGAGATCAATTTTTTAAATTAAACCAATAAAAAAAAAACAAATACTAAAATTTAAATCTCACCTGAAAAATTTAATTCCTTCTAAAAGTGGTTCATCATCATCATCATCATTTGGTTCATCTTCTTCATCTAGAACTTTATTTGTTAAAGTCTCATTGAATAAATCATTATGAAAATTAACCATTTCCATGGTTGACATAAAAATCAGTATTTTAACTTTTTTATTTTTAAATTCTTTAACTAAAATGCTTGATAAAGTGACCAAACGAAGTTTTGGCGGTACAATAACATAATTTAATTGTACTGTTTCGGGTATAACTAATTTTGCTTCAGCTACAGCTTCTTCAACAGCATTTTCAAAATTATTCTCAGATATTATATTATTTGTTCCATTTTCATCACTTGTATCAATAAATAAAGGATCTTTTAATGTTAAACCAGCTAACTTTTGTACAGCTGATGTTAACGTAGCAGATAAAAGAAGTCTTTGTAAATCTTGTGGAGGTTTTACTTCATCATTTTCATTTATATTATTAGATTCTTGTACATTTGTATTAGTTGAAATATTTGTAAATCGTCCTGCTTTATGATTATCGATAGCTTCAACAATTCTTTTAACATCAAGCTCATAACCAAGTTCAAGAAGACGATCAGCTTCATCTAATACTAAAATTTTAACTTTATCTAATTTAAATGATTCTGTATGTAAAAGATGATCACATAATCTTCCTGGTGTACCAATTAAAATTGTAATACCTTTTCGTAGTCTTGCTTTTTCTGCTTTACGTTTTTCACCACCAGTTAACATTCCTGGTACAAGCCATGTAAATGGTTTTAATAATTTTACAAATAATTCATATGTTTGAATTACTAACTCTCTAGTTGGTACGATTATAACTGCTTGAATACCACAATCACGTGTTAGTTTTGGTCGAATTTCTTGTAATTTCTGTACAATTGGAAGTGCATATGCTAATGTCTTACCAGAACCAGTTTGTGATCTAACAAGACAATCTTTACCTTCTAATGCTTTTGGAATTGTCATTTGTTGTACTGTTGTTAATTCATTTATATTTAAAATATCACTTAAATTTTTAACACAATGTGGATGTAAATTTAATGAACTAATCGATGCGCCTGTAAATACTTTTTCTACAACTGGTTTTACTAATCTTTGACCAAGAATTTTTGTTTCTGTACTATTTTTAAATAAATTCGCATCTTTAATAAGGTGTTTTTTCATATTATCATTTTTCTTTTTTGGTACAGAGGTTTCAGAAAATTTTTTAATTCCATCTTTCAATTCTTCAGGAGTTAATACTTTATCAAATGTTCTTTGTTTAATTTTCTTTTCATATTTCAATTTACGTCGTTCTTCTCTAGATAATTTCTGTTGTTTTAATTTTATTATGTCTGAAGGAATTTCTTTTGAAATGTTCAATTTTAAATCTGTCTCAATTTTATCATCTTCAAAATGATTTTGTTTACCACCATCATCATCATCAGAAGTGCTGGGACGTCTAAGCACAAATTTTCCCGGAGTAGAAACTTCTAGTTCGGTATCAGTTTTACTCATTTCACTTCTAGGTTCTTGCTTTTCAGTGGATTTTATTAAATTGGAGCGATTGGGTCGTCTACGTGCCACAATCGCTTTAACTTTATCATTTTTCGTAAATGTAAATGAAAATCCAGGTGCAGATGAACTTTTTGATGTCTTCTTTTTTTGAATTGAATTGACATTCTAATAAATAAAAATAGTTTTTCAATTTAAAAGTTTTGAAAAATTTATCTTACTTACATTTCGTCTATTTGTTGAATTAATAGGTTTGTTAGAAATATTTAAAGTAATGTCCATAATTAAAATTATAAGAGAAACTCGTCGCACTTGCAATAAACTAAACAAATCACAACAACTTAACCTCACTTTCTCACGTGTAACGAACGACTTCTTACGACGTTTCATTAAATGTCAATTGTCAATTGTCATTTGTCAACATTCAACAATTCAACAACGAACATTGTTGCCGTTTAAGTAGATTATTTAAAAACAAATTTACAATTTTTCAAATTTAGATTGTTGTTATTCTTTTGCAAATAATTTCCAATTTAAAGTTTCAAAATTCCCTTGAAATGATAGTTGTTAATTTTATTATCCTTTCAAGCTCTTAATTTTAAAAATTCATCATTTCTTTTTTTTAAAGTTTGGTTTATCCTTGCATAACAAGGCAATGTAAATATCGTAGTGACCGTTAGCATTGTGAAGTCATCCTGGTCGTTTTATATGAAACAAATGAATAAAATTAAAAAAAAAAAAAAACAAAATTAAAAAAAAAAATTTATATGCTCAGACGACCTGAGTGACGTCACAAAACAAATGAAAAAATTTCTTTACATTGCCTTGTAATGTGTATGCCGTGCATTAAAATAAAGGATGTTTGAAATTTTTTAAAAGACAAAAATGTACAGCACACAGGCAACGACTCCTATAGTACCCTTAATGCTCAATTTTATTTTATTGTTTATATGTATTGGAAGTACCAAATTGACATGACAACTTATTGCTTTTAATCAATCATAACTAAGTTGTGATTAAAGTTACATGAAAATTATGTTTAAATAAAGTGTAGAGAAGATCCTTAGTTTTATTTTCACCGAATATATTAAATATCTATGAGCAACGTAAATCAAAGAAAAAACGTGATAAATATTTAGTAATATAAAACTGAAAATCAATTTTTCCTTAAATCTCCCAAACTACTAAAAATATCAAATTAAAATGTTTTACAAATTTGTAGATTTTTATTAAATAAACATTTTTCCCAAACATTGTTATATCATAAAATTAATAGAAATTAAGTTATTAAAGAAAAATGATAATTTTTTATTAAAATCACAATTATCTCTCTCATTTAGTCATTTCTCATTTTTAACAGCCACCTCTGAAAATGTAGTACCACTTGAAAAATTTTTTTGTTGTTTATGAATCTATACATAGCTCTCTTCCTTGTACCACAACGTAGAAATACCCTTAACTTAACTACCTATATAATATATTATCGTCGCCATAATATGTAAATGTTTGTCGTATGTAACAATTTTCGATTTTGAGATATTTGAAGTTAAAGTTTGACCTCCAATAACTTTTTTATTTGTCAATAATTGTTCGGGATTTTGCTATTATTTTTGAAATTGATAAATGTATGTCCGAAAAAAATTTCATGGAAATCCATATACTATACAAATTAAAATAGTCTTCAGAAGCTTTGATGTGATGTAACATGTTACAAAATAGCGACCATTTTTCCAACAAATCCATACACATATACGACAAAATGTGTCACATATATGTATATGGTACCAAGGTAACATACGCCAATTAAATATTGAAAAAAAGTCATTGTTGAATTTGGGACAAATTTGTCGTATGTGTAAATTTTGGGCCCATACAACAACAATAATTTACCGAAAAGAAGGAGCTCATGGAGGGAAATTGAAAGAAGTATTGCATAATTTTGAAAAAATACGAGTATATACTTATAGTACTGACAGATATCGGGTAAATGGTGGGTATGAATATCCGGGTATATATGTATTTTTTTTTTAAATTGACCATATTTTGGAACTCTATAGAGGTTTTTCTATAACAGTAAAGTAAATTATTTGCAAAAGAGAGCAAAAAAGGAAATGCATTGGAAAATAAGTAAATGGAATAAAAATTGTATATATAGTCTGAGAATTTCAGCTGAATATGCTTGAGTTTTCTGAATTAAGGTCCTGTCCTGTCCTGACACTTCACATGACTAATTAAAATTTGTTCAACAGCAACAAGCAATTAACTATCACTTGATAGAAAAAGTATGCCAAAAATTTAAAAAAATAGCCTTTGCAAACAAACGGCCCATACGGCATACGCTAGTTTACATTCAATCCAGTACGAAATTAATTAAAACACGAAAAAACAAAGAATTGGTTTTTATTCTTGAAAAAAGCTTTTAAGATGCCAGAATATAAAAAAAAATTACTTTATAAAGAAAATTGAAAAAACAAAAAAATAATGAATGAAAAGAAAAGGAAAAACGTGAGAATGAAAAATTATTTGTATTGAAATATGAAAAAAGAACGAATGAAAAGTAATCTGGATAAATAAAAGAAGACTAATTTAAGTGACAAAGAATTTTTTTCTCTTTTATGTTAGTTTAGTAGGTAGTTCTTATTTACCTACTTTATTATAATGAAATAAGATAATTAAAAATAAAAGTGATTGTAACACAAAATCATTTGTTTTGTAGATACATAAATAAAGTAGTGTTTTTATTGAGTTTAAAAGGACGTAAACTTACTTATTTGGAATAAAAAAAAATGCTTTTATCAACGAAAAATATTTTTATATGGACTTTTTTCTTTGGTATTTTCAAAATCACAATTTTCTTACAAATTTAAATGCAATTAACCATTTTAAACATTTTTCAACTTTTTACCCCTAACATTACTTAAATTTTTATGTTCAATATTATTCGAATTTTAGTAGTAAAAAATATTGTAATTTGATTTTATTTTAAAGATACAACATAAATAAATTTTTCATTTGATGTAAGTGAAAAAGGATCTATAAATTATAAAAAAATACTTTTTTTTTCCTGAATTTATTTTAGAAAATATTTATAAGCACTTATTTTTTTATGTAACATGTTCTTTATATCATATCCTTTTAAGTTTCCAAGAAAAGGGAAAAACATTTTCGAGCACACATCATGTATGTATGAAAAATCTATCATATGTGCAGATTATGAATATCAGATAAACGATTAAAGAACAGTTCAATAAGGGTCAATTTAGAAAAATAAATTTTTATTCAATATAATAGATTTTGAATTTTTAAAGTTTTCAATGATATACACAATCTTCATTTGTTTGTAAAATAAATGGTTTAGAGTAGAAACAATCAAATATTTATGTAAAAGAAATTTTAAACCACTTTTAAAAGAATTTTCTTTAAAAATGAATTAATTAAATATTACTGTTTACTTTATTTCTAATAGAAAAAGGATATAACAAGAAAGTACATATATACATATTTATGTCATGTGTGTTTTTATAGAGGTAAATAAAATACATAAATTTAAAATAAACAACACAAATACTTTTATCACAAAAATTGGATAAATATTTATGTTAAGAGAAAAAAATATTTGTTACATTTTTAATTTGCTAAATGATTATTTTCTGTGGAACAAAAAAAAAAATAAGTAGCCTATTTTTAATAAGATTCATAAATTGAAAACCTAAAACGGTTATCAAAATAAGTTGTAAGTGAAAAATCGAAGCCCATGGGGTTATTTACAATACTGATTCTAATGTATTTGCGACTTACGTTAGAGTTAATGGGTGCGAGTCGATTCAATAAAATCATTTATGTAAATTTCACGATAAGATGGAGGAGAAATACTAAAAATAAACGCTCCTTTTATTTATTTTTTTCTCGTACTACAGCCTATGTCAGACATATTATGTATGTCAAAAAATTTTTGAAGCCTTTAACAGTACTTTTAAGAATTTTCAATTTAACAAAATATACTATTTTATTCTTGCTATTTTTCCTAAAAAAAGTTAAAATTATCAATTGATTGATTTTTCATTTGAACCTTTAATGCTTTAATCTTTTAATTATATACATGTAAAAATCCCGTATACTGTTATACCTATTCTATACCTACTTATAAAAAGGCATTCTATGTTTTCTGCAAATGAAGAAAAATATCCTTAGCTTTAAAAGCTTGAAATCCTTGAATGAACTTTTTTTCGATGTTTTAAATCAAATATACGAGTATTCAAACCACATAAACACACAATTGATTTATGCCTTAGCTTAAAGCTTTGAAATTTTTTAGCTTTTCCCAAAATGACTGGTTCAATTCAATTAATTTTATTTACAATTTTGTAAAATTTAAAAATACCGTTCAAAAGCATAATAGAAAAAAAAAGAATAGTAAGAGCATTATATGAATTCATATACAAAGATAGGAGTATCTTTATTTCAAAAGTTGCATATTCTGTTTATCTATTCGTAATTAAATTATTTCAAACTTTCAATCACTTTAAAGTATTTCTTTAAATCTTGAAAATTAAGGTGTTTTGAACTTGTTTTTTACAAAATATTATTTTCTTCTCAAGTAGTAAAGAAAAGTTAATCAATATCTGAGGGTTTACTTAACTTTTTATTTATATTTTTGCGTTTTTTTTTTTTTTTTACAAAACAGAGTGTAATAGAGAAGTGCTAAAAAATTTTTAAAATACATTTTTAAACCTATGCAAAAATTAATTTATAAAACTATAAATTGTTAATTGTATGTTATACCAAAGTGTAGATATGGTTATAGATTATAGTTTCATCAACTCTTTTACATTTCAGTTGATTTGTTATATGTGTTAGTCTATCTCGAGAACTTTTATTGGTAAAAAAATTATGTATTCATACATGTTTGCATTTTCAAAGGGGTTTTTATATTTTTTTTTTTGGAATTGTATTAATTAAATTTTAATAATAATAAAAAATAACAGCCTAACAGCTAAAAAAGAATATTTTCAAGTTTTTAAAGTACCACTTAGACATTTCTAATTAACCTTTTCGTTTCCTCCTATTTTTTATTCTGAAAAAGTTTCTTTTTACCTTAAACTGATAAATTTAGTAATAAAAACCAAATGCATATGGGGAATTCCATTTGTAACGGGTGTGACATCCTGACTCTTAAAAATTGAAAAACTCGTACAGCAATTGCATTCTGATTATACTTTTATGTTCTTAATATGCCTTCTTCTAGTGAAGGCAAACGACAGTTACGATAAAACAGAAAGGCTGTGTTTCGAAACGTATTAATACCGTATTAATACAATGTCACAAGTTTCAAAACGTCTAAGGTAAAACGGTTACATTGCCATAAGTTTCAAAATGTATCGGAAATTTATGTATGTATATTTGACGCATCTCATAAGCAACTAGCGCATCCACATTTTTTCGGATACACAAATAAAATGTATCACTGCTATGTATCACATTTGTATCAATACTGTATTGCTACTGTATTCGGTACCCATTTATTGACGTTTCGAAACACAGCCAAAACTTGAAATATTTCTAATCAAAATCGTCTTTTTAGTAGCGTAATTTTACTGAATATCCTAAAATTTTCATATGAACAATTCCAAAAATTATTTTTAATTATACTGTAGACACTTGAAAGAATCTTTTGGAAAAATTTGACGAGGAACAATGCAATACTTTTTTCATAATTAAAAAAAAAAGAAGTGTAACGGATGTGACATATTTGGTAACGGGCGTGACAGCAACCAACCAACCAACCAAAATAATGATTCTGATCAGAAATATTTGAAGATTTCTGTTTTATCGTAACCGTTTGCTTTCACTAGAAGGCATATTAAGAACATAAAAGTATAATCAGAATGCAATTGCTGTACGAGTTTTTCAATATGTAAGAGTCAGGATGTCACAATCGTTACAAATGGAATTCCCCATTCCCCATTACCTATTCAAATCAGCTTCATTCATATGAATTTTAAGGTAAAAAGTGGTCGATTTGCGTGGAATTCCCCATATACATATGTACATACATGTGAAATCGAAATAATTCTAGGCTGTCTGTACTGTACTACTCAGTATACTCACATACTCAAAGTCATGGTATGGTGGAATATATAATTTGCATACATATATGCATATATAGGTCACACTAAAAAAGTTTAAGATACATATGAGCAAATTATTATTTTTGTGTTTATTTTATAGGCAAATGCAAAAATTCAATTTAATATTTTTACCTTCTGTAAGACCAATTCAGTAAGAGGTTTTCCAGAAAAATTTAAAGGTGATTTTGAAAGACCATGAACCTGTTCATGAAAGACTTCTCAGTGATTTTTTTTTTCATTTTTAAAAGTCGGACTATTTTTCAGTTCAATGTCATTAAAATATTTTATTCTTAAATAGTGCAACAACTGTATTAAATGTTGGACCTACTCAAATTTATTTGAATTTTTCAGACATTTCTTAGACACTGTCTAAGGCTTTAGTCCTAAAATTTATTAGTAAGGGAATAAACTTGTTTAGAGGATTCGTACTGATATTTGATTGATGTTATTAATTGCTAGTTAGTAGTTATCCTTTATGAACAAATATTTTAATACTTTCAATGAAATTGATTGAATTATAATTATGAAAGCTACATTTCCTCACTTGACTTTAAAGGTGTAAAAAATTTGGTCAAAAAGGTATATGATTATTAATTCTATTTATTGGTACACAATATAGGTACTTGCTTTAACGGGTGATTATAAAACATTTTTCAAGAAATTTTATTATTCTTTATTATTATTTATTAGAATTTTGTCTACTAATAGATGAAGCTTTCTGATGGGGATATGTTAATTTGGTAGGGTACCAAACTCTCAATAATTTTTTTAATCCCTTGTGTTTTTAAGGGATTATTTACCCAACTTTTAAAAGGGGTAAGAAGTATCATCATGAAAAATTAGATAAATATTTCATTTCTTACGACCCATAACTTTACTACTTCTGATGAAAACAAAAAATGCTACTGTTTGTGTGAAATCATTATAAACAAGATGATTTTCTTTAAGTAATCCGCCACAACTTGAAGATATCCCTTTACAATACTTGTACTAGGTTAGAACAGCGCTGGATGATGATATTTATTTATTCATTTCAATTTCTTTTCAATATGTCATTAGAATTTCTCATACATAAATAATTTTGAAAAAAAAAAAAAACAACAAGAGCATATTAAAATTCATTTGAAAAATTTAATATAAAATTACAGCGCTATTTTAAAATTAATGCAAACATCTGAGCTAAATTTTTTTTAATGAGCAGAACGTAGGGATTTCCCTTTTCAAAGTTGACTTTTTTAATTCGTCTCTATATTGAATTATTTTATAATTTTCACATATGGAATTAAAAAAATTCTACTCAATAATTTAGAAAATTTTTTATTATCCTTTCGTCGTTTACGACTAACTACATTCACAAAAACACTCTCTTATATAAATATTTCTATGTACATATATGTATGTACATACATATATAATACATATGTATATTATTGTACATTTGTATATCTCATTTCACATTTAATCCGTATATCATCTAACAAATTGTTAAATGAATACGTACATGTATGTACATGTTGTGTAAATGAAACTCATTCAAGATACATTCATATAATCATCATCAATATATGTATGTACATACTCGTATATACATACATACAATATTTTTGTTTACGAACAAGAAAAAGCATATCTATAATATAGAAGGTGGCATCACTATGAAATGTGATGTCCTTCTATACACAAAACAGTATAAATAGAGTTTGTCCGGATGCTTTCATCTTTAATCTATAATTTGAGTTCCTGCTGTGTTCACCTTTTCCACTTCCGGTATCTTATAAGATTATTAGAAAGTGTATTTATAAAGTAACAAATTTTTGTTCTTTAAACGTGTGTGTGTTTGTTTGAATAGTTTTTGATATTAAAGAATAAAAATAGAGAAAAATAATTAAAATTTTTTGAAAATTATATAGATAGATATTTATTTTTTTTTAATTGCATGAAGTAACTAATTAATGAATTAGAATATAAATTTTACTTCTTAATTTTATTTTAAGTTGGTTTTTCGTATAATAGTGGAATATTGTCTTTTATTTATTTTTTTTTTTTTTTAAAGGAACAAATAATTGATGATGAAGAAAAAAACAAGTGAAAAATTTAATTTTTTATTTGTGATTAATTGTTGGCTGTTATTGGGATTAATTATAGGATATAAATTATCGTTCGCGTTTGGAAATAGTAAGTTATATACATATTATTAAATATTCAAATTACATATATATGTATAACACAATTATTTGCATTTTTTTAAACAAAAAGTTCATAATTTATAGAAAATTAAATTGTAAATGGAATTTTCGTAATGACAACTATTTTAGATTTAATAAACGTTTAGAATGATTCGACGTAAAAAATAAAAGAAAAGTTGTAAATCATACTATTTGAAAATTTTGTGAAATTTTGGGGATTTTCTTTCACTATAGTTTTTTAGTCAAGCATTATTTAAATTTGCTGTGAAAATAAGTTAGTGACCTCTCTTAACTGAATTAAAAATGTCTGTCAAAACTTAGTAATTTTATCCTTCTTCATAAAAAGACAGCCTAAATTGAGTGTCATTGTCAATAAATTACGTAAATCAAATTTATTGAAAGCATCAATAAAAGTTTCTGATTTTTTAATATACATATGTATGTATGTATAGAATATTTCTGCTGACCATAATTTTCTTTTTAGCTTCATATGCCAAATTTCTATTTCAATTCATCAGAAATTAGAAAAATTCGTCTTTACGTTATCCACTTATTTAAAAAAATAGCTAACAATTCTCTTGTAAAATGTACCCAAATACTTTATAAAAAAAAAACCAATTACTTTCTAATCCCTCAATTTATTTATTATTTTTTTCTAAAATTCAACTAAAATTTAAAATCAATTTTCTATAAATTTCCTGACCAAAATGATTTAAGCCTAATGTTGCCTCTGAGAAACATCCTATATTTAGGTAGGTAAGTAAATGTACAATGTACATATGTATATTTACTTTTACATTATCCAAAGTTTTTTTCCCCGAGCTGGAATATTCCTAGTTTTTATTTTCTTCAAAACTTTTTTTAAGAAATAAAAACATCATAAAAATTGTTTGGAAAACTGTATTTCATAATAATAATAGGATTTTCAGTTTTGTAAACAAATTCTTCTAACGTAATAATTCATTATTTTTATCAGAAAGGATTACATAATTTTGTTTCATTTTCCTGGTGCATACATAGTTATATATATTTTTTTATAATACAAAAGGAAAAACAACATCGCAACACGGTATGAATTTTGTTTAAAAAATACAATATATACTCCTAGTTTCTATTCATATAACAATATTAATAATAATAAGTTAGACATTGAAGAAAAAAAGAATATATGTATAGGTACTGTTAGAAATGGTAATACTATAAGCAAATAATTTTTTTTATAAATACGTAAGTATAAAGAAAAACAGTAAACATATTTGCAAAGTGTTATTATAATGTTGAAATATATTGTTACTTTCATTTCATATACATTTACATACATTTGAAATTTAATGAAAATGCAAACTAACTATATACAGGTGGTAACAGGATACATAGGTAACCTTCCTACAACACAGTTTCGCTCTAACACAATTTCTATTATTGTTTTTATGTATGAATACGTATGTTTATATGTATTCAGAAATCTGAATTATACGCAATTAATACAAAAATAAATATTTAATGAAAACTTACTTTCTGGGTTAAGCCTACATAAGTATCATGTCATGTTTTATATTTCAAGTGTTCAGACAGTTCAGTTTCTGATCCGTAGAACTTACATTGACGATGGTGACTGCTAAAGTTGTCCACTATTCTCAAAATTAGTTAAAAAATAAGGCTACTCTATATCTCGACAACTAATGTCATCTTACATCCCTGTTGGTAACCCTTTTATATACATAAATTGTTAAAAACAGTAGTATGAACTATTGAGACATACAGATACAGTACTTTTGCAAAAATATTTTGAAACAATCTGATTCTGTAAAATTGAAGTCTTGACCAGACGAAATTCCTAAAAACCAACAAATTTTTAAAGATGAAAAACTTGTATTCTTCTCGTTGTTCGTTAATTTTAACATTGCCGGATGTGTCAAATTGATTCGTGCCCGGCAAAATAGTTTTAGCACATATGGATTATTGGAGCGAAGGATTGAGGAGGAATAGGAATTAGTTTTTATATACATTTCATAACTCTATGAAAAACCAACAAATGATGTAAAAAAAATTATTTAAAATTTTTATATAGATATATAACAATAAAATTGTAAATGAGTCAAATTTACTCGCTCCGGCAATCTAGTGTTAAAAAATGAGTAAAATCTAAATTAAATTCTAATAGTATGTTTCCGGGTTTAAAAAAAACTTATTTTAAGCTTTTTTGAGGATTTTTTAAAGAGTATATCTTTTTGATTTTTAGACTAATACCTAAATAAATATATGTAGATACTCATATTTTTGTTTTTAATAAGTTTTATGAACCTAAATTTTTTTAATTTCTTTTTCTCTTGGTCTCATATAATTCTATTTCACACAATACGGTATTTTTTTATCAACCGTGTTATAGGAGGGTTACTTATACTTGTACAATATTTTTTTATATTTATTTTACATTTATAAGTGTGTAGATAAATATATACATACTTTTAAAATAGAAAAAAAATAACAGAGATAAAGGTAAAATTAGAAAATACATATAGTTTAAAGGTATAAACATCACTGCTTCTGATGTTTAAAAAAATATTTTTTTTAAAAAAACAATAAAAAAATTTTCTGCTCATTACTAAATTAAATTAAAAGTTTAATAAAATTGTGAAATACTTATTTTTAATTCTATTGTGAAATTTTTTATTATTCAATCAACTTAAAAAAGAGAGGATTCAGAGATGCATTAAAAATGATATATTATACCGCAACGTCATTTTATTATAATTATTAAAGTTTTGCAAAAAATACAGTACAATTTAGTCTGTTACTAAGAGAATTATTATAATTTGTAAAATTTAAAGACCAATTTTAAAAATCATCCTTTTAATTAAAAATATTTACTAAACAAATAGATTAAATTTTCGATTTACGTCGATCTCTAAAGCTTATGAGAATTCAATACATAAAACTTTTCATTTAATGAACATTAAAATATAATTTATTCATATTTAATTAAGGTTTACATAATTTCAAATTTATTTTATATTCAAAGATAAATATTCAAATAAACGAGTAGCTAGTTATTTGTATAATCATTTTGTATATATACAAAGGATACACATTATTGTAAACATACGTATAATTAATGAATTATTAAATAAACACATTAAAGCAATACCTATATGTATATGCATAAAACATTTAACCCTACAGATATTTAATAATTGACCTTTTCATTACATTTTTTTTCAAATTCATTCACTTTAATTTTTGCTTTTCCATCAATATAAATATTGCTTATAGTTAATTTGTTCATTATTTGAATTTATAAACAAATTTTTCAACACAAACCTTCTTTGTCTAATTTAAAAAAAAAAAAAAAGATTATGCTTATTTTGAATTCTAAATTTCTTACTAAAGTGAAACTTGTATAGTTTTTTTTTTCTTTTCATTTTAATTTGAAAAATATTTAATCAATAGAAAAAAAGAAAAACTAAAAAAGCTTGTTGCTGGTAATGTATAGGTACATAGTACATATCCCTTATAGAACTCTTCGACATGTTTTAAGAACAACAAAATTATTTTAATAAAATTTGCTGCATGTAACATTTTAATAAGATCCTTTCAATAAAAAAATATTTGTTAAATTTCATCCATATGAACATCTCAATCAGTACTAATTGGATCTTTGAAAGATTTCGAAAAGTGCCACGGCAACCAACCAACATCGAAATGTAAAGAGAAACCGAAAAAAAAAAAATTAGGAGTATATATTATTTACACAAAAAGGTTTCCATTTCTTATCGGGTATTAAAAGTTATATTTTGAAATTTTCCAAAATTAAACTTTATCCTTTCGTATAGCAATTTTTTATCCTTTTATGTAATATTGAAGAACTTATAACATTCATTGACACCACATTTTTGATTATTCTACCGTAAACAGAAATCTGTACATACAAGGAAGTTCACATGTATGTATGTATGTATATAGTATATGTATATAATATATACATACTTATACATAATTTATATAAGCTCATATACTTAATTAATGAATACATAACAAAAGTAACTAATAGAAAGTTTTAAAAATATTTCATCTTATAAAAAAAAAATACATACTAATAATATTTAAATAGATACGTATGTATGTAGGTTCAGTTATCAAACTTATGTAAAAACTTTGTACCACTTTATTCATTTCATTCAAATATTTTTTGATTACTTTTTGATTTTATTTAAAAAAAAAATCAAATGAATTTTAAATTCATTCAGAACACAATCTAAAAATATAAATTACCTTTAGTATAGAAATTTTTTTTAGAAATATATTATTCAAAACCCACATGACGTATATAGGTACATAATATCTATGTATGCACATGTATGTATGTATAGATATATTTATGTAGATGTATACATGAACATATTAAAATATCATAAACGAACTATGTATTATTTTGAAACTAAATGAAAATGTTTCCATGTTCGTTTATTTCTGTTGTATTTTTATGATTAAAAATTAATAAAAATTTTACCACATAGTGTACAATCTAGGATAAATCAAATATGTACATATATATGTACATTAACAATGCAGTTCATACACTATATGTACATTGTACATATATACACCAATAGCAAACAATTGAAATGCATTCGAGACAGAATATGATTGAATTGGGTGTCAATGTACCCATGTATATAATGTACTTAGGAAAGGGTTAAAATGACAATTTTTATGAAATTTCAATTTATTTATAAATTAAAACCAAGTCACCTCTATAGAATATAATTAAATTATAATTTGAACAAAATTAACTTTTCGAATTGATTTTGTAGAGAATTTTTGGTGCCAAATCATCTGTGTAGATACAGTAAAATTACAAACTTTTATGTGGCTGATTCAGACATCCATCGTATTTTAATAAAGAAGACTCTACAATAAACACCTATGTACCTTCAATCTATTTTTCACAAACATATACACACATTTACTCTAAATAGATACATCAAGTCGTAGACGTGTGCCTTATAATATCATTTATATACATATATATAAACTAAACTATAATAATGCTTCAAGTGATTTTAGATTGAAAATAATAATTGAATTACGTCTGTGATACCGATGAAAATAAGAGGAATAGGTAATTTAAATTTACTATTTATATATATAGAAATACTTAAATATATGTATATATATCGTACAATTTAGGTGTAGAGCAAACTTGTTTGTAACCATATTTTGTTTACCACATAGGAATATTATATAAAAAGGACATTCATAATTCAACATTAGAGCAATTAACCTTTTAGTCATTTCGATACAATACAAATTGATTTGTTTTCCCAATTTCTATATCTACGTTTGTGGGTTATTTTATTATAAATTGATAATGTGTTGAATTGACAGAGTATACCAGCTTCAAATTTACTTGGCTTTAAATGATAGCCAATTCATTCAAATGTATCAAAAGTGTGATGGTTATCTTGGACCTCTATTGATTTTGGAGGAAAATTATTAAAATTTTGTATTTTTAAAAACTGTTATCCAAACTAGGTACATCAAAAATAGTCCAAGTCTTGACACTAAATTAGATTCACATTCTACCAAAACCTACGGGTGGTTTGTATTCCAAATATTTTTTTAAATAAAGTTTTGACTGAAATTTTCTGAATTTAACATCACAACACATATAATACATACATATACATTATACATACTATACAATCTATACATTTCAAAATTCTTCAGATTTAAACTCTACTTTTCGCTATATAAAATCTATTTTGAAATTCAAAAAAAAAATTTCATTCTTACATCTTAGTTTTAACCTATAACGAACCTACACATGTTTATAAAGAATCCTTAATTATATCATTCATTCGAATAAATACCAAATAAAATTCCTTACTTAAGATATTAAACTAAATATTTTCATTCAATGAATTTTAATATCCGACGACCGACTTTATATAACATCATTATATACACAATATGATTGTATTTATACATATTTCTATGCAAGGACAATAAAAGGCGTGAAAGAATTTCAAGAATTTTTTATCGATATTTTTTTTTTTCAAATGAATCCTCTATAAAAGTAATCATCATACTCGTACCTTCATAAGTTTTCTCACAATCATTGTCATCGAATATGAGTATTTTTTTTTTCTAGCAACAATTTTCCAAGCGTTTTAACATATTATTTTCATTATTCATTGTCTTTATATTTATATTTATATATTCAGATATTCATTCTTTTATATGTTATATGCATATCTGATTGTCATTATAGTTCCTTAAACTTTTTTTAAATTTGTTTTTATTTTTATAGGTTATACGTGACTATATTGTATAATGTATATTTAGTACATACATATATGTATATATACATACATATATATATATATATATACAAAAACCTTTAAGTTTTCCGTTTACAAAACACCACTTTTATCAAATGATTGGAGAAAGTATGAAATTTAAATATTTTACAAGAAAGACCCTTCAAGATTTCTGAATTAAATTTCCATAATAATTAAAATTTTGTTAATTAGAACCTTAATGTGTGCAAATGAAAGGCAAACCACATATCTGTGGGCTGGGTTAAATATACTTATACAGAGAATCCAATAAAATGAAATGAAATGTCCTATAATCCTTATTTCACATTTTCTATCATTTTTTAAAAAATGTATTCTTTTATTCTGAAAGTTTTCTTCCCAGTTCGATATGAAATATGAAATTTTCATCATTCAAGTTGTTTAAGTTTAATGTAGTAATATTAGTGGGATTTTGTGTACCTACATAAAAAATGTTCTATTATAGAAGATAATGTGAACCACTGATTTTAAAATTTTTCACAATTGTGATTCTTAAGAAAACTAAGTTATGTATCAGTTCCGAGCTTACATTTACACATATCCTGAGCAGAAAATTGAATGTTAAAAACATGTGTAAAAAATTCATTTTTCTTGCTAAGAAAGTGATACAATGAAAACAAGTGAATTAATTTATGAAGCAAATTTATTTTTTTCACTTACACTTTTTATCCGAAAAAAATTCTAAGTTCTTAATTAATTAAGGAAGCTTATTAATACTTAATTATTCACTGAATTCCAGTGAGACGAGGCCCGAAGGGTCGAATGTTTGTCTTTTTTTTTCGTGACTGATGGCGCCTAAAAAACCTCGCACTAAAATATCTGACTAATGTTGAAAAATTCCCACATTTCTACACTTTTAGAAAAGATATTTCAATTTTTTTAGATAAATAAAATTTAGATCAAGAATTAAGTACATAATTTTTTTGAGATAAATTTAAATACTTTTGAGCTTCCAAATCTAACGGTTTCCTTTACGCTAATCGTGGAGCTCTACTCTTTACACTTCCTACTATTATCTTGTGCGCCACGTTTTTGTTTTAAATCTTACAAGTATTTTTATAGCTATTAAAATTCGCAATCACAAATTTACAGGATTATTTGTATGGGATTAAGAATCTGTATGGGGCTAGTAAAAATTATTTTATATATTTTAGTCCGTCTTATAAAAACGTGGTATATTAAAAAATCTTTTTTATTTAAATAATTATTTTTTATAATTTATTTTCAGAATTGGCTGATACAAAACTTCATAGTATTCTACTTGATCACAAACAAATAAAACTTAGTTGGATGGTTGATTGGTATAAACAAGAAGTTCTATTTCACATACAAAATGCATTTGATCAAAGTCATAAATGGTTTTCCTTTGGTTTTTCAAAACGTGGTGATATTGGTAATTCTGATTTATGTTATTTTGAAAATCAATATGGATTTTTTAATGTTGTAACGGATGCATATACATCTGAGGATGGTAAATATGTGCATAAAGATTATCAACAAGATTGTCAAGTATTTAAAATGGATGAAACATCGATAGCATTTAAAAGGAAATTTGATACATGTGATCCGTTAGATTTACGAATGCATGTAAGTATACTGTACTAGTACACAAAATGTAATTATCCTTTAGTTAAAAACATTTATGTTTATTGTTTTTTTTTACAGGAAGGTACAATGTATTTACTTTGGGCTAGAGGAAAAAATAGTCTTGAATTTGAAAAAAGTCGTTTTGAATTACCAAAAATTGATTCAAATAATAGCGGTATGAATATGATACAATTATTACGTGCTGATAAAATTCAGATACCCGAAAAGTAAGAAAAATAAAGTGTAAAAATTCGCTTTAACATCTTTTTATTTTAATTTTCTAATTATTATTATTTTTCTTTGAAGAAATTTAAAAATTATTGAAGTTACATTAAATGATGTCACAATTCCAAAAAAAGAAACAACATATTGGTGTCATATACAAAAATTAGATGAAATTTTAATTAAAAAACATCATATTGTTCAATTTGAACCAATAATTAAATCTGAAGGATTAGTTCATCATATGGAAGTATTTCATTGTGATACAGATTTTGATGTTAAAATACCATTGTATAATGGTGATTGTGATGATTTACCGAAAGAAGCTAAAGTATGTTCAAAAGTTATATCATTATGGGCAATGGGTGCAAGTACATTTACATATCCAGAAGAAACTGGTTTACCAATAGGTGGTGAAGATTATAATCCTTACATTCGATTAGAAGTACATTTTAATAATCCTGATTTAGTTGAAGGTGACTACATATATAAGAATTTTTAATTAACCTTAAAGATTTTTAATACAAAAACTATAATTTTATGTATTCATATAGGAAAAGTTGATAGTTCTGGATTAAGAATTAAAATGGTACCAAATTTAAGAAAATATGATGCAGCTGTTATGGAACTTGGTCTCGAATATACTGATAAAATGGCAATACCACCTGGACAAATTGGTTTTCCATTAAGTGGATATTGTATTAGTGAATGTACAAATATTGTAAGAAATTTCAAATTCAGAAACTTACAATTAATTATTCAAATTTATTGTTATTGTTTAGGCTCTACCAAAATCTGGAATTGTTATTTTTGGATCACAATTACATACACATTTAAGAGGTGTTCGAATTCTTACACGTCATTTTCGTGGTTCTGAAGAATTAAGAGAAGTAAATCGAGATGATTATTATTCACATCATTTTCAAGAAATTCGTAATTTAAGATACCGTCCAAGAGTATTACCGGTAAGTTTATATGCATTAATTCACTTACTCTTGAAGCCCTACTATTTAATCCTTGACAGTCTCTCAACTCACAAATTCTTTAATGTCTTTGAAGGATAAGACTTAATTTGGCAAAAATATTTTTTCAGTGGGGCTAATTATTGATTGAGTTGGATATACCCAACTTCTACAAAAATGATTTTTTTTTTTTTAGAATTAAACAAACATTCTATTTGTATTATTTCAGGGTGATGCATTAGTTACAACGTGTTATTATAATACAATTGGCTATGATAATGCAACTTTAGGAGGTTTCTCGATTAGTGATGAAATGTGCGTTAATTATATTCATTATTATCCAGCAACAAATTTAGAATTATGTAAAAGTGCTGTTTCAGAAAAAACATTGGAAAAATATTTTATTTATATGAAAAAGTGAGTATTTTTTTAAAAATAAAATATTTTTAAAAATATTATCGTGATATGAGAACATCATCAATGTAAATCATATTTTCATTTATATAGGAAAGAACATCAAAATAAAATTCATATTGGTGGTGCAAGATCAGAAAATTATCGTAATATAAAATGGACTGAACCAAGAATTGATCAACTTTATACAATGTATGTACAAGAACCTCTTAGTATGCAATGTAATCGTTCAGATGGTTTACGTTTTGATGGTTACAATTGGGAAGGTGCACCAACAACACCAGTTAAAATACAAATTCCAATACATAGACGATCATGTCAAAACTATAATCCATTTTGGATGAAACCAATTGAAGAAGGGAAATGTGACCTTTTAGGAGAATGTATATATTAATAACAAATTCAAAAAAATAAAAATAATAATAATACTTGATAAAAATAATAATAATAATAATAATAGAAAAATACGAAAATACACACGCCTATATAACTTATACATATTTTCAAAAAGATATTCAAACAAAATGTAAAAAAATATAATGTATACATATTAGTTATTACCATTCATAAAATATTTATATTTCCATTAAAATTATATTTAAATTTGAAAATAAATTATTCATGACATAATAGAAGCTCATACCACCGAATACGGACTTTTACTTATCCTTTTGCTATAATGTCTTTGAAAAATATCCAATATAACTACAAATATTATGTACATACAGTGGTGTGACTAATTATAAACTCACTCACATTTTTTGTAAATTTTGAATAAAAGCTGTAAATGAAAATTATGTTTTGTCATAGAGAAATACCTTCGATCAAAACAAATGGTAGAAGACATTGACCAATTATTTTTGATATCCAGAATCATTAATTCTTCCTTTAATAAAGGCAATTTTCGACTTTAATATTAATTTGCTTTTGAATGCAGATGAAATCTTCTTCTGGATAAAATCTTCGAATCTTTGCGCAAATCATGCCAATAATAATTGAAGCCGTCGCCCGTCATATTCGTCTATATTGAATTTCTTTTCGTCACTAGCATAACATGACGCCAAATACTAGGCTTTTGAATCATTTCAAGTGGAGGAGGTGGGTCAGTAATGATTTCAGCTGCATTGCAAATTAAAGTCGAAAATTGCCTTTATTTAAGGAAGAATTAATGATTCTGGATATCAAAAATAATTGAACAATGTCTTCTACCATTCATAACCATTAAAAATAGAAAAAAATAATGTAAAACCGCTCTTTTAGTAGTTAAGAATATTTTTGCTTACATTCTGGAACATGTAGTTTGGCCATAATTCTCCAAACTTTTTTCTAAAAAGTTTTCAATTACACCTTGAAAACGATTAATTTTATCTCTAATTTGTCTTTGACTTAATCCCATGTCGTGTAAATCCAAATTTTTTTGTTTTTCGATTTCATTTAGTTCTGTACCACACGTTATTTCAACAATTTTATGTTTAATTTTTTTTCGCTTAAATTTTTCAATAATCTACTAACAACTTGATAACTTAACTAGAATAAGTAGAATAAATTGGCTATGAAATATGCACTGATTTCCGAAAAAAATACCGAAAAATTGAATAAATAATAAACTGAGTTTATAATTAGTCACAAGTGTTTCTCTGTATCTTTAAAAGAATTTGTGTTATCTCAAGATCTCACTTTTACAGAGTAAATTTGTTTTGATCGAAGGTATTTCTCTATGACAAAACATAATTTTCATTTACAGCTTTTATTCAAAATTTACAAAAAAATGTGAGTGAGTTTATAATTAGTCACACCACTGTATTTCCTAAAATTTTAATCCTCAGAATTGAAGATTTTATTAATTTTCAATTCTCAACCTTCTGTATTTTCACTTTACCTTGAAATTTTTGTGCACAGGATTTAATTAATACTTCCACAAAATAAAGATTTTTTTTTTTGTTTCTTTGTTTCACAAACTATAATTTAGTAGTTCGAACTGAAAAATTTTATGATTTTTTATCTATTCAATTACTTTGGTGTTTTTTAAATATGTATTCTTTAACTCGAACACTTCACAAACCAAATATGTATGTAAATTCTTCGTGAAAAAATTTGTATCTGACTTTTTCTTATTTTCTCAATAACAATTAACACTTTTTAAATTATGATTATGAAATGCAATTAATGAGATTTGTATTTCACTCACTTTATATTATTATTAACTTATAAGCAATTAATTTTAATACGATGCGTAAAATACTGGCACCTAATACCTATCAGTTTATCACTGATTTTGGCGGGAAAAACTATATGAGTATGACAACGCCAGGAACAGAAATTCTATACTTGCAATAAATATAAACAAATTGTATTTTCAAATTGATTCTGGCTTCGATATCTTACATAAAAATTTTAAATTGAAAATTCTTCTCTTTTGATAAAAATGAATTTCATATTGCGATTTTATTTGCACTATTTACAAATTAACAAAATCAACTTGAATATTAATTTTAAAAAATATCATAATTTAAAATATTATGGCTTGGCAATGCTATCAATTTGTCACACACAAAAATCATCGAATTCAGCTATGAGTTAATACATTGCTGAATACATATGTATATTAATAAAGTCAATAGTCGAGAAAGGTTTTATTTCGGTATTTTAAAATAAAAAAGTTATATGTATTTCTGTAAAATTATTCATAATAATTAAATTAGATATTTAACTACATAATTATTTTTAAAAATATTTAAATTAAATTTTACATAACCTATCATATCATAGTTTCATCAGCTGTTCAACTGTCAAACCAAAAACCAAAGTGAAAGTTGTTTGTTTGTGTATCTCGCAGGAAGAAGGATTATTTATTTTTAAAAAGAGGATTATTTACTTGTTGTTTTAAGCGAGATTTTATTATTTTATAATTTATTTTTTAAAACTCGAAGACAACTTATTATTGAACTTCTATAATTTTGAAAAAAAAAAATGCAAAGAGAAGAGAAACAATTAGAAAGTTTGTTAGAGGCAGTATTATGCCGATTAAGTGATTTAAAACGTTCTATTGGAGATATGATACATAAATTAGAGACTGAATATGAAGTAATAAATTGGCCAACATTTTTAGACCATTTTGCTGTAATATCGAGTGATGTAAGTTAAAAAATTCAATAATTAATATTGTGTCTAGAAAAATTTTCATAAGTTGTACAGCAACATTAAAAACCTAGCTATTAAAATTTCACGACACTTGAAACAATTAAATTGATATAAATATTCTAAATGTTGTCCTTTTTATAAAAAGCTTACAGGATTATCAAAAATTCTTGCTAAAGAATTAGGACCACCATTAAGAAATCGTACAGTTTTACCATTAAATCTTTCACCAGAAAGAGATGAATCTTTATTTCAATTGACTGAAGGTCGTGTACCAGTATTTTCACATGATATTGTTCCAGATTATTTAAGAACAAAACCAGAACCAGCTGCAGAACAACGAATGTTACAACATGAACAAAAGGTTTGTTGTTTTTTTATTGTACTTATTTTGAATTTATTTCTTAAAATTATTATTTTAGGCGAATAATCTTTTAGCTGAAACTGCTATGAAACAAGTAGCACAATATAATAAAATTGTATCACATGTTTATGATATGGTAAGCAAAGCACGAGAAGAATGGGAAATTGAATCTTCATCAAGATCAGGTATGAATTGATTTTTATCAGTTTTTCTTTGTTACAGTTTAAAACAGTTTAAAAATGTTATTCACATTACTTACACAATAAAACACAAATAAAATTTATAGGAGTTCAACAGACAAGTAGTATGACAGATACACAAACATTAGTTGCAGCTGTTGGTATGGGAAAAGGACTTAAAGTATCAGTACCAATTGGACCAGTAACAGGTCCAGGTGCTCCAGGTGGTGGTATGATGGTACCGCCAGCTATACGTCCACCAACACCAATGAGTTCAGTCAGTCCATCTGGAGTTAGTCAACTTGGAAAAGCTCCATCAGCAATTAAAACTAATATTAAATCAGCGAATCAAATTCATCCTTTTGCTAGATAATTTAAAAAAATTTAAAATATTAATTTAGTGATAAAAATTAAGTTTAAATAAATACAAATAAAAATTTTTTCAATATAATGAAGAAAATTTTTTATTTGTCTACGTTTCGTGTTTCATTTTACAACAAAATCACACTTTGAACACGCTTTCAAACTGAAAACACAAATGTACACATATTTTACATTAAGTTGTATTTGCTTTAAACTTCAATAAAAGCAAAAATAAAACAAACAAAAAACGGATCGAGATTCGCAAAAAAGAAAGTTTTTGAAATTCTTGATTTCTCAAATGCAAAGTGAATTTTTAAGATCTAGTTACCAATACGCTATTGTCAAAGATTATTTTATTTTATTATCTTTTTTGTAATTTTTCGTTTATCCAAAAACTATTTCTTACTTTTTTTATATATATTTTCTTAAAAGTAAAAAAAAAAAAGTTTCGGTATAAAATAATTTTTTTTTGTCAATTTTGCTTTTCTACTGTTTGCAAAAATAAAATATTTAGTCTAACATTTCATTATTTTGGTTAAACATTTTTTTTGATTCTTGATATAAGGTACGAAAAGTTAAGAAAAAAAAATGCACTTTTAATTCATATTGTATACTAAAATAAATATATTTTTTTATTAATTTTAAAATTTTCAAAAATAATTTAGCGATGGCATTTTACTCAGTTCGTGTTGATGAAGATGGAAAAGAGATTTTACCAACACGTAGAACTTTTAGAAAATTAATATTAGATTCAGTTGATAATGAAAAAACAAAAGTAAAATCTAATAATAATATTTTTAAAAATAATAATAATGAAAACAAAAACAATAATAATACTAATGTGAATTTATATCAATCCAATAAAAGTCCAGTTGTTAAAAGTACATATAAAACCGTTAGGTAAGTTATATGTATAGTGAAACAAAGTAGATATCTTATGTATGATTTTTGATTATTTTTATTTTATTTTATCTGTTTCAAAACTTCCAGATACGTCAATTCAGCAACATTTATTGAAAAAGATTCAAATCAAATCAAAAAAATTCAACAAGAAGACAATTCACAAGAACATCGATCAAATGATGGTAAAAATGATGTAATCGATCATCAATATCAATCACATATTGTAATGGAATCAGTTCCTTCACTTGAATTAAATTCAAATGAATCTTTTCCATCGAGTGGTGAAAATCTAACATATTCATATCGTAGAGTGTGTGAAGTAACGAAAATTATTAAAAAACCCGATGCATATAATGAATGGTTGGCCGCAAAAAGGTATACCTATTTTTTTTTTTTTTTTTCAAATTATTTTAAATATGAATTCATTTCATGTAATTGACAATGAGTGTATTTCAATATTCTGCATGTTGCACAACCATTCCACCAAAACCTTATTTCGATTTTTCAATAATCACTGGAACAAAATATCTATAAACAAAACTGTGCAACCAAAATGGATTCACAATATGGTGAATTCTGAAACGCAGTCGACGTCATTGAAGCTCTGAGAAACTAAGCTATGAAATTTAACTAAACTGTCGTTTTCTCATAGCTGAGTTGTTGACCAAATTTAAACAGAAATTATATATTTTTAATGTTTTGTCGGATCCAATAGTTCTTTTGAACCCATTTTCTTGCTAGGTAGTGGGGTCTTAACAGTAATCATATAAGTTGTTTCAATCGACTCATTAATGAATGAATCATAAATACAACTATTAACAAGTCGATTGAAACAACATACAGATTTTCAAATAGAGTACATATATTATTTTCCATGTGTCATAAAAAAAAAATTTTTTTTTTTGAATACTATAGATCTACATTATTAATTCAAATTTTTTTTTTCAAATATTTTGTAGACTTGCAAAATCATATCAAATACAACAGAAACTTGAAAAACAAAAATGTGAAGAAGAAAAAAAACTTAAGCGTAAACTTTTATCGGAAGAAAAATTGAATAAATGGTTGGAAAATAAAAGAATTTATATTAAACAAACAATAGATAAAAACCAATTAAAAGATTTAAATAATGATTATGTTGGTGATGAAAATAAAAATAATACAAATGAAATAAAAAATAAAGATGCACAAAGAAGACATCAATTATGGTTAAAAAGAAAAATACAAAAAGTTAAAGAACAAAAAGAAAATTTAAATCAAAATGAAAGATTTAAACAAGAATCTGAAGAGAAACGTCGTGAACAAGCTGAAATTGTTTATAAAAAATGGTTAAAAACAGCACCATATAAACCAAAACCAGTACCATTAAATCAAGGTTTATTTACATTAAGAGGATCAATATCAAATATTTTTGTTAATCCTAAACCATGGGTATCAAATGATGATTATTGATAAACAAGATTTTTAAGAACGGAAAAAAAGAAAAACAAAACAAAAAAGACAAAAAAAATAAATAAATAAATAAAACCAAAAACAAAACATTTTATGCTTATTTTTAATTAAAAAATATATTTAAAAATTTAGTAAATTACATATTTTTAATACGGATTGTGCACAAATTTATTTTCTTAAAATTTAAATGAAAAAATAATAAATGAAACAAAAAAAAAAATAATTTGTTTTAACTTCAGATTACAAAAAGAGCGGTGCTAATAATTTCACATGTAAAAAATGTATTCATGTACTTGAATGATCTCGTAAAAAATTGTGGTTTTAGCTGAGGAGCTTCTTTTTTTTTCAATTTACTTTATCGAACTTTAAACGCCCTCATTGATACATTAATTTTTAAGAAACAGAATAGGAATTGTCATAAATTTCAATTCATTCAGAAAAAGGATATCGAAATAATCATTAAAAATCATAGACTATTAGATATTTTTAATAAAAATGAAATTCACATATCATTTATTAGCATTTATTTGATAAAGACACAAAATATTGTGAATATTCATTCGATTGCAATTTAATTTCGATCGAAGTACAAAATAGAACCCAAGTTATTCTACAAGCTTTCAAGAAATCCTTTTTATGATGAAAAATTGAGTAAAATTGAGAAGCATATAATAAAAATTCTCAATAGTCTCTAAAACAAACTACAATTTTTTGTAGTACAATACAACTATAACGTCATTTAGCATAAAATTCTTTTAGGTGAAAATCATGCCACTGAATTTATTATGAAGAATTTTTCTCCACTGTTAGAAATTTTGAAGTCATAGCAAATATAATGAAAAAATGATCTTAACATGAGTTTGAAATAAAATGATATAAAAAAATACTAAATAGTTTAAGTACTTTTTTTTATTGTAAATAATTTTTGGCGGAAGCCATAAAAAAATACGTAAAATATAAAAAATAAATCATTGTGATGTTTTTATATGCGTATATGTATATTTTTTTAAACCGCCATTTTCATATTAATTGTTGGATATGGATTATAATCTTTAATTTCGAAATCTTCAAATTTAAAATCTTCAATTTTTTCAACATTCCGTTTAATAAATAATTTCGGAAATGATCTTGGTTCTCTAATCAATTGCTCTTGTAATGGTTCAACATGATTTAAATAAACATGTGCATCACCTAATGTATGAATAAATTCACCAGGTTTTAAATTAGTTATATGAGCAATCATATATGTTAATAATGCATAACTAGCAATATTAAATGGTACACCAAGACCCATATCAGCTGAACGTTGATATAATTGACATGATAATTCATTATTAGCAACATAAAATTGTACAAGACAATGACATGGTGGTAATGCCATTTTTGGTAAATCAATTGGATTCCATGCTGTCATTATAATACGACGATCATTTGGATTTGTTTTTAAACGTTCAATTATATCATATAATTGATCAACACCTTTACCATCATAATTATCATTACATGTTTTATATTCTGCACCAAAATGTCTCCATTGAAAACCATATACTGGACCAAGATCACCAATTTCACGTTCATTAAAACCACATTTATCTAAAAATTCTCTTGAACTATTACCATCCCAAATATGAATATTTTTTTCTTGTAAAATTTTTGCATCTGTACAACCATTTATAAACCATATTAATTCTTCAGCAACACCACGCCAAAATACACGTTTTGTTGTTAACAAAGGAAAAGTATTATCACGTAAATTAAAACGCATTTGAGCACCAAATATTGAAAGAGTACCAACACCAGTACGATCATCTCGTTTAACTCCTAAATTAAAAAAGTTAAAAGTGAATTTTTTGAATTATATAAACATGATGATCTTCTTACCTTTACGTATAATTCGTTTTATCAAATTAATAAATTGAAGTTCATCATGTTCTTCTGCTTCATCAGGATCAGTTTCAATTTTTGTACCATTGCCATTGCTTTCAATTTTCAACTTTGCTTCTTCAGACATTTTCAGTTTTCAAAACTCCTCACTCACTTTAAAATATTTTAACAAACTGAAGCTTATTTCTAGAACTGATGAAACTAAATTTATTATCAATAGTTCAAATTTTACCTACTATGTACATTAATTTAATATAGTGAGATTTCATAAAGATCAGATCTTATCTTTTATTAGTAAATATTTGACCTTTTAGGGCAAAATTTTTAGTTTATTTATTTTTTAGTTTGTCGATAACAATCAACATCATAACTATAAAGTGAGATTTATTAAACTTTAACTTTATTAAATTTATTTACGCACTATTGAAATTTTATTCCGGGTGGTAGGTAGGTGTTGGCTTATAATTTGGTTGGCGGGAAAAAATATGACATAAACATACTACGTGTTTATGCCTGCTCCGAATTTAATACGGATTTTGGTTTACTCCCAATTTTTTGTAGTATAAACTCGATAATTCGGATTTTGGCTTAAGCCCAAATTATTTGGGTTTAATCCCAATTTTTTTATATGTGTGTGTGAGGTAAAATGCAATATGGCGGATTCTAAAGTTTATGGTGAAAGTGAAGCTGTCACGTTCTTCTTCTATTTTTTATGTGGAAGAAGAATAATATGTATACTATAAGTGTATAAAAATATCAACGTTTGCATGTACTTTTTTAATCCCAATTTTACCGTTTCTACGCTACTCCCAATTTAATCGAAAATCCGTATTATTTTTTCATCGTATAAACTGTTAAATAGATGCTATTAGAGCAACTTCATACAATACCATAGATCTATTTATATACTTAGAACACCAGCCCAGCCATTTATTTGCTCTGTTCCTTTTAAGGTTTTAAGCATCTATTCCGGCCGCCGGCGTGCGTAGTTTGGCGTAGTCTGTAAATGAAACGACATATACATACACAAAAAGTGTTAAGTTTGGTTAAGTAAATCGAGTGTTACTGTTAATATGTGTTTAAGATAAATTGTTAAATCGAACGACACAAAAATTATGCGTAACGACTTGGATCTACTTAAAAAAAGTTGAACATGAGTGGCTGCGAGTAGATGATTTCTCACAGACTTTGACCTTATCTACTCTCAAGAGTCTCAAGTACTTGAAAATGGTAAATCGAAAATTACCAGTTACTACACTCAAAACTGTGAGTAAGAGAAACAACGCTGGCTGTACATATGTATGTACTAAGCCGTAGCACAAGCACTTTTTAAAAGGAAAATAGCTGTTGTATATCATCATCATCCTCAAGTATCTTTTATTACGCTTACGCTTTCTAGCGATTGCAGGATACTTGTGCAAAATAAACGTCACCAAATATGATTTGCCAGTAAATATTGATGTCTTGATAAAGAATCTGAAGTCCTTTCAGTTCTATCTTTTAAAGTACACACTTGACACTTCAAACACATATTTCACCTAAATAATGCACTTCTTGCGTAAAAAAATATAACACGATTATTATATTTTTTAAATTTGATTTAAAGATAACTTTTACTGATCCTTTTACAAAATAATGGAAAAAATCGAAATAATTGTACCTTAAACAATATTCTTCATTCTCGTTAAGTACTGGCAATAATAATAGTTGTGTTCCAGGCACTGAGAATTTCGAGATTCTCATTTGGAATATATCAGTATCTCACTTCAATCTCAGTTCTTCTTCTTTCTGAAACTAACTGATTGATTACAAATGGAACGTATGAATCTCAGTTGAGTGTTGTTTTGTGTTATACAACTTATTGTACATCAAGTTAAATTAAAAGAGGTCATTAAACAAAATTAGCAAAGTTACAATTATGGATTTTAACATTTAAAATAATGACAGTTTCTTACTATACTGTACGGATGTGATATCATCTGATTTCATAATTTTCGTTTTCTTTTTCTACATAACCTTAAGTGAGCCAACTGAGAAAAAATTTATTTTTTCAGTTGGCTCAAATCATTCTCAGTTTATCAAACCTCACATCTATCGACAAATAGAATCCAAACTCGCAAATGGAACGTACAGTACAGCCCAATAAGATTGGCGAAAAGTTGCGCAGGTGGGAGAAATTTTAAAAATATTAAAAATATCCTTTCATTTCCCCTTTTTTGAAGAAAACTGCAAAAGAAAATAAAGATTAAATCTTCCACTCAGTAAGTATAATGACCAGAGTATAATGAATACTTACATAGTAGGATCACTGAGAGCCGTATTTTTTTTTTTTATTTATAAATTTTTCTCTGAAAACAAAAACAAAATTCCATGTGTCTGAAGGAGGTAAAAATAATGCGTATTTTTTTGATGGAAAATTTCCGTATATATGAGCGAAAGCACAATATGATTATTCATACTAATCCCTCTCCAACATAGTTTTTTATAAACGCATTTTTCAAATTACTTACCTAAATATGCATTAGTAGTACTTACCTAAATAAGCAATAGCATATACATTATACAAACAGGTTTTTATTATGGGAATTTTCGTTACGTACCTAAAATTGTGAATGTGTTCGTGTTATATTTTTTATTTGGAAATATTTGCGTTGCATTTCTTTTCAATCAATGAAAAAATATTCCTATCACCTTTTAGCATTTTCTCAAAAAATGTGAGAGAAATAAATTAAAAAAAAAATCTTCGGCTCTCAGTGATCCTACTATGTAAGTATTCATTATACTCTGATAATGACTAGCGATCATCTATCGCACACACAAGGCATATCCTCTTTTTAGCTGAAAAAAATAACAACATCCTTCCATCCGATGTTGTTTGTATGACGAACTTTCAGTCATACTACTGAAAAAAAATTTAAAGCAAAGTGAAGAAAATACAGAATAACAAAAACAATATGAGTGATCAGTGATGATAAGTATCCTTTTAAAATAGGAAATTATTATGAATAAGAAAGTTTAACAGTTTATACGGTGAAAAAATAATCCGAATTTTGGATTAAATTGGGAGTAGCGTAGAAACGGTAAAATTGGGATTAAAAAAGTACATGCAAACGTTGATATTTTTATACACTTATAGTATACATATTATTCTTCTTCCACATAAAAAATAGAAGAAGAACGTGACAGCTTCACTTTCACCATAAAAATTAGAATCCGCCATATTGCACTTTACCTCACACGTACATATAAAAAAATTGGGATTAAACCCAAATAAATTGGGCTTAAGCCAAAATCCGAATTATCGAGTTTATACTACAAAAAATTGGGAGTAAACCAAAATCCGTATTAAAAGCGAATCAGGCATAAACTCGTACAATGAAAATATATGTGTATAATAAATTCATACTAAAGTAACAAAATGAGAATTTCTCTTTTCAAGAAGGATTTTTGTAAAATGTGATGCTTACATCACAGTTAAATTTAAGTTGAAAGGATACGCAGATCATACTGCGCATACTTTCCCTTCGCCAATCTTATTGGGCTGGACTGTACTGTACATCTGACTAAGTAACTGAGAATTATCAGATGCTTGACACAAATGGAACACAGCCAGGTCCGTATTTAGGATCTGTAGACCCGTAGGCTAGACCTGTGGTGCGGGCCCTACGGGGTTGTATTTCTAACAAGCCAAAAAAAAAAAAGGCTTTAATTCAGTCTGGCCCTGAACATAGCTAATATTCCATATAAAAATTGAAAAGGAATTCCTATTAATCACGAAGAAGTAAAGCAGTTCTAAGAAAAATTGTCAGGCAGAATAGTTTAAAAGTTTAAATTGGTTGTCCATTTTTGCAATTTTCCACTACAATATAATATTTTCGTTGTATGGTGCGTGGAGATTGGAGGACATAGTTTTAAAATGCTGGTGATATAAACACAGCACAGCATACATAAAATAAGAAATGAGCTTGAAAAATTTTCGGCTGTCAGAAATCTGTAGTCTATATAAATTTGTGCTTTGTAAAAATATGTATAAAATATAGTTACAACCCTGCTAGTATTTCTTCAATTGTATGTAAGTCTGGTCTGGCAGCACTAAAGTTTTTGTCAGCTGAATTTATTTACATTTTTATTTTTTTATACAATTAAAAAACCTAACCTAAAATGACTTAACTACGTAAATGTTTTTAAAATTTCTTTTTTAACAGTTTTTTAATTTCTTATCGGTGAATATCATATAAATGTTGTGAAATTCTGAAAATTGTAAATTTACCACAGATAGTAAATTTGCTTAATTTCAGAAGGTAAAAAATTGGAAAAATAAACGAGCTTTTAAAAAATACACACAATTATGTTTTGATTGTAAAGCAATTTTAATAAAATTCTTTTTCTGTGTTTTTGTTATTACAGTATGATAAAGCAAAATTCTCATTCCAAGGAAAATCAATTGAAACAAGCTGCAGCCGGTGGAATTTCTGGTGCAGTAACACGTTTCTCATGTCAACCACTGGACGTTCTTAAAATTCGTTTTCAATTACAAATAGAACCATTAGGACGAAAAGCTGATAATACATCAAAATATCATTCAATATTTCAAGCATTAAAATTAATATATCGTGAAGAAGGTATATTTGCTTTATGGAAAGGTCATAATCCAGCACAAATTTTAAGTATAATTTATGGTATAACACAATTTTGGACATATGAACAATCAAAAGTAATTTGTAAACAAACAAAATATTTAAAAACAAGTCCAAATTTAAGTAATTTTTTAAGTGGAGCTGCAGCCGGTACAATAGCAACAATTACAATTATGCCATTTGATATAATACGTACCAGATTAATTGCACAAGATCATAATAAAGGATATAAAAATGCTACACAAGCAATAAAAATTATTATTAAAAATGAAGGATATAAAGGATTTTATAGAGGTTTATCATCAGCATTAATTCAAATAGCACCACAAATGGGTTCAAATTTTATGATATATCATTTTTTATCACGTAATGTTGCAAACAATTTTGGTCTACAAAATAGAAAGTTAGAATTTTATTATAAATTGAAATTTTCTAAAATTGTAAAATTTACATTTTTATTTTGATTTGTTTGTTCGTTTTTTTTTAGTGATCTATCAACTTGGATACTATTATTAACTGGTGCAAGTTCTGGAATGATCTCAAAAACAATAGTATATCCTTTTGATCTTATAAAAAAACGACTTCAAATTCAAGGCTTTACAAATAACCGTAGAACATTTGGTAAAAATGTTGAATGTAATGGTATTAGAAGTTGTTTTCGTGCAACACTCGAACAAGAAGGTTTTCGAGGTTTATTTAAAGGTATGGCACCAACAATATTAAAATCGGGTTTTACAACAGCCATTTATTTTAGTACATATGATAAAATTATGCAATTTATGAGAAAATATTTATAAGTGGAAAAATGTTGAATATTAATTAGTTAGGAGATAAAATAAAATATTGTTTTATTTTTGTTATAATTTAATAAATATTTAAATAAAAAAAAATTGTAATTAAAAATTCACATAATCAAAATAATTGTAGGTATGTCTTGAAAAAGCAGGTGTTGAAACCGTAGCCAAAACAAAGTAAAATGTTTTAGAATATAGTTTCTATCAAATGTTGAAAAATTTGAATAGGTATTATTATTTTCAAAATGAAACGGTCTGAGTCGTTTCGGTTTTAATACCTATTTTAGGCACAAAAATTTCTATTTCAGATAGTAAATCTTACTTGCTTCTCAAAAATATATGCCTCAAAATAATAGTTCAATTTCAAATCATATTTAGAATTCAGAATTCTCTTCATTCTCTACAAAACTCTTGAAAACGAAAAAGACTCCTGGAATAGGACACGAGTTATGCATAATTGTAAAACGCCCTTGTTACTCCTGAAAAAGTATGTTCACGGAGGGTAGGAAATTGAAATTTTGCCAGGATATTAATGAAGAGTTTTATACTAAATATATTGTAGAAATCCATTTACTAGGGCAAACGTTTTTATTTTGATAACAGTATGTCAAAGAGTAGAAAAAATACATTGTCAGTCAGTGCGAACATGAAGTATTTTTTTCTGGTTTGTTTTCTTTGAAATATTTGCATAAATTTGAAGGTTTTTTAATTATAATTAAAGCTATTCAACGGATTTTACATTAACATGGCCCAAAAAACCTATAGCAAGGATCACAGTAAATTACATGACACTGGAAAATATGAGATCATGCAGAGAAGATAAATCTTCATCCATTATATTTGCAGCTGCCCTGCAATGTTCAGAGTAAGCTACCAAACAATGTGAAGTTGGGGGTATAGTACGTTTTCCTGAATGAAACAGAATGTTTATATTATAAATACCTTTTGTCCAAATGGTTACGTAAGGTATGGTATGGTATAATTAGGTCTTGTCTTTGGAAGTATCCGATAACCTCCACATTAACCAACCAACGAGTTTTAAACTCCACCTTTCATTTCGAATTAATTCAAATAAAATAAAACTGATGTAGTTTTGATTTACTTTCATTTATTAATAAATTTTTCTTTTTCATCTCATTTTTACTTAAATAGTTATTATTTACAAAATTATGCTCATTATCATTTCTATAGTTGTTTTTTTTTTCTTCTCTTTAATTTTATTTTAATTATAATTTCTTTATTATTTTTTTTTACTTAATTTTTTTGTTTTTGTAATTTAATATAATATCAATAATAATTTTTACACTTTCTTTTAATTATTTTTCTGATGATAAATATTTATCTGTTTAAATTTATTTTTTTTCATTTTGAAACAAATACTTCTTTTTTTTTTTTTTAAATATTTTTAGTTTCTTTTTTTAATAATTCTACAATATTGTTTCATTTTTTTTTAAATAGTTTATTTAATATTTATTTCTATATAATATATATATATATATATTTTATTTAATTATATTATATTAAATTCATGGGTTGGTTGTTTTCTGTTGTATTATAATTTTTCTTCTTCTTCTTCTTCTTCAATTATTATAATTTTAAAATTTGTTTATGTATTGTGTTGTTGTTAGTACATACATATTATATATATAATTTAAAAATTTCCCTGCTGTAATACTAGGAAAATATTTTTTTTTATTTTCATATACATACATATATATTTAATATTTTATTTTTTAATTTTATCAAATCTTATTTTTTTTTTTAAATAAATAGCTCTTAAGATTTTTTGTTTTGTTTTTTTTTTTTTAAATTTATCTTCATTTTTATTTTTTGTTTATTAGTTTTTCTTATTTATTTATTTTTATTATTAAATTCACTTTTTTTTATATATATATATTTCCATTTATATTATTCTACAATATATAATAATTAAGACGATGTCCTTGTTTTTCCTTCAATTCAATCTTTCTCAGGGGAGAAATGATTTTTTAAAAATTTAAACATATAGATTTTTTTTTTTTTTTGTTTTAGAAAATTTAAATAAAGGTTTTTTTTGTTTGTTTGTTAAATTTAAATTTAATTTATTTGTTAATATTAATATATATATTTTTTTTAAATCTTATATTCAATATTTACAAAAGATTCATCTTATTTTTTTTTTCACACAAATGTGTGTGTAAGCTATTTTTTCCTAATTCACTGACTTTATTTTATTTTTTTCCATTATTATTGTATGTAATTATTTTTAAAATACATGAACAAAAATGAAAAAAGAAAAAAAAAAAAATCAAGTGGTGTTTCTTGCATGAGGGAGATGGTGGGTTCATGTAAGGTCGGTGATAAATGAATAATTATTTATCATAAGATTATTGAAATTTCATAGAATCTGTAAGAAAAAGTTTCCATTTTTTTTTTGGATATGATCTTTTTTTTCGTTCGAAGAATGGTTTTTATTTAAATTTTTAATTCTAGTCATTTTTAATGAATCTCAAAAAGATCTTTGATGATAGTTGTCCATCACGTTACATGAATCCACGCTTCTTATTAACATATTAACTTAAATTTTTTTTTTTTCAAATAGGTATATGTTATATATTTTTGTTGTATCTTTAGCATGAGTGAATTTTTAAAATGAGTATATTTTATATACTAACTTTATTATTATCATCATCACTAAGTTTTGAATTATTTTTTTTCTATGTAATTTCATGTTGCATTTTTTTCTTCTTCTTCTTTTGTTTTTGTGTAACAAATAATTTCTAGGTTTATTACATTTAATAATACATATATAATAATACATAATTATAATAGTTTAATTATTATTTAATTTTTCTGTTGAATATTTTTATCTATAGGAGAGACCGTGCATATTTCATTTTTTTTTTTAATTATTATTTTTGTTGGGTATGTTTGTTTTTTTGTTGTTGTTGTTGTTAATAATTAATATGAAATCAGTAATATTTTATTTAATATTTTTTCTATGATAATTTGTTATTTTCTAATTCTATTACATTTAATATAAAGGGTGTTCGTGTTTAATAAATTCTTTTGTTTACTTGTTTTTAATATTTATTTATAATTTATTATTTTCTTTTCTCTTGAAATTTATCCTTATTATTTTGTTTCTTTTTCTTTTTTTTTGAAAATCTATAAATATCTAATTTTTTTAATGTTTTATATGTATATTGTGTGTTTTTTCTAGTGATTTTCTCAACGGATTTCTTTTTCATTTTTTAAATAAATTTTAATGCATTATTTTGAGTTATAGAAATAATTAAATTTTAGTACATCTATTGGGTATTGTATTATTATAATTATTACATATTGTGATTTAATATTCAATTAGTCATAATAATTTATTTTGTATTGTTTGTTATTTTTTTCCTTTTGTAATAATATTTTTTTCTACATTCACACTTAGTCACATACATAATACAATTATACATACAATATATATCTATTATATATACTTAAATTCTTAATATTTGGCAACAATTTTGAAAAATAAAACAAAAATATTTAAAAGAAATAGTAAAACGATTTTAGAGAATAATATTTAGTAAAATTTAACGAAAAATTAATAATTAAAAAAAGATAGGAGTATTATTTTAGATTCGATATAATTTTCTAAAGAATTATTATATCTGTTCAATTCTATGTGTTACTATGTACTCGTATGTTGTGTAATCAAATCCATTCATATACATTTTTTGCATTCTTTATGAAAATTACATTTCTTTAAATAATTAATAATAATTTTTGAAAAAACTCAATATTTGAGGAAAATTTTCAATTTTGAAATTTACGGCTTTATTTCTTATCTTTACACATACATACATAAGACGAAAAGAAAATATTAAGGAAAACTTATCTCCAAAAATTTAGAAAACTAAGATTACATTTTTAACTTTTTTAAGGCATAATTTGTCCTTTAGGGAAATATTTAAGTATTTAGGTGCTTAATTTTTAAACTATACTGGTTTCAAAATAATTCGATTCCGAAAATGTTTTTATAAGAACATTCCCTTGTTATTTTCTGAGCTGATAGCCACGATTGGAAGAAGTTCCGAAATTATTTCAATTTTTCAGAAAAAAAAGTAACATTTTTTGTTACTTTTTTTTTCCCCTAATTTTTAGAACATTGTGGTGGTACGTTGGGAGGTTAATGGAAATATTTTGAAAAAATGTCATTGGAAGAATATTAATTGGAATAATATTTGGAGAAAAATAAAGTAAGTACTTTTCTCTTGGAAAATTTTTCGTCTCTTGTAAAATTCAACAAATTTCCAATAATTATCCCATATAATCAATTCATTTAATTCTTTTCTCTGTTTGAGAAATTTCAACGAAAAGTCAAAATATCAAAATTATTGGTTGCTCATGTATTAAAAATTAAAATTCAAAATGAATTAGGTTTTAACAGTTTTTTTTTTTTTAAATTGGCAGTGAAGTAGAGCTTTTAGATCCTCTCTTGTTTTTATAAATTCAAATGTTTTTAAAGCTACATTATTTTGGTAATTTTTTTATTCATTTTATGCTTTAACTAAAATTGAAAATATATAAAAATTCTACATTTTAACCGTCATATTTTCTGCTTATTTTTTGATCATTTGAAATTCAAATAGAAAAAAATTTGATTTGATTGGATGTAAGAAAAAACAAAGAGTCAATAAAGTAATTTCATCTCAGTTAATTTATAATTAAATGTCATTTGTACTTTCATTTGATTTATATTGGATCAAAATATATTTCTTAAAATGGATCTTTTTGATTTTTCGTTTAATCACGCCATTACAATTAAAATACAGATACAAATAAATTCTGAATTTAAACTACAAGTTTTCAGAATTAAAAAAGAGAAATTCATGTTTTTTTTTTTTTTAAACAGGGAGGTATAACATATTATTTGCACATTCATATATGTAGTTATGAATTACTCGTAGAATCGCGAAAAAATATACATAGGTACTCGTATATTGCTTGAATTCAATATTGAATTACAAATATGTAAGTACATTAATTAGAACTTTTGTTTTGAAATATGATTTTTTCTCAGTATCATTTTTTGTAATAAAAAAATTTTAAGTTTAAAATTTTATGAAATTATTAATGAAGCTTATCCTCAAAACTAAATCATACGTTTCTATGTTAATTGAGTAGTTTAGAAGCCGATGTAATTAATTTTTTTTAAAGGTTTTCTTTCTTATAAATTCAATCAAATTTGGCCTTTGAGCCACTCAATTAATAAGTTGTTCAGTTATAATTTTTTTTCTCCTTTCGAACTGAAACATGAAAACCATGATAACATAATCTTTTGTATTTCGAACAATATCAATGGTTGTATTATTTGTAATCGAATTTTTATGTTGAAAAGACACTACTTCTAAAAACTTTCAAATATGTATGTAGTTCTGAAGCACCTAAAAAATGATACAAAAATTTAAATACAGAAAAAAAAAAATAAAACTGTATTCTTAAAATCATTCCATAATCTCTAATAACTCTAGAGAAAGAAAAATAAAAATTATTACAAGATATACTTATAGTATATGAAACCGAAATACATTTGAAATTATGAAATAGATTTATAATTTGTTGATTTTTACTTTTTATTCTTATTTTTCTGAATAATTAATATCATTAATTTATTATTTTAACATTTTTTTAAATTATTTATTTTTTTTTCTAAATTTTTTTAAATATTTTTTTGTTTAAATTTTAAATTGGTCTCGCATATTAAATATAATTTTTTTTTTTGTTTTCCATCTTTTAAAATTTCTTCTGTGTTTATCTTCTTCTCTTTTTTAATTAATAATAATAAACTTTCTTTGTTTATTTTATTTTTTTTAAATTTTTGTTTTTTTTTTTTTAGAATAAAATTGTTACAATATATTATTTAATAATTTTCTCATTTAATTTTTTTTCTTTTGTTTTTTTCCTCTATTTATTTACTTTTTTTTTTTAAATTCTACGCCAGTCTCAAAAAGCTCGAGTCACCACTTAAAAATTTTTTTTTTTTTTGTAATAATATATAATTAATATTTTTTTGTTTAATAATTATAATATAGTTCATTTTTTGTTTTTGTTTTGTGTGTTTGTGTGTGTTTTCAATTTTTTTTCTTGTTTAAAATAAATTTTGTTTTTGTTGTTGTTGTTATTTTTATATATATGTATATGATATAATTATATTTATGTATAAATTTATAATATTTTTTTTGTATGTTTTTTTTTTGAATTTTGTTATTTTTTGAAATATTTTTTATATGTATAATTCTTATTTTTCAATTTTTATAAGTCTATTTTTATTAATACATAAAAAGGTTCCTTTTTCAGGTTTTTTTTTTGTTTTTTTGTTTTACTTCTTTATTGAATAATTACTCATGTATTAGTTAAGTCATATAATTATAATTTTTTATATATATATATATTTATATTTATATAATTTAAAAATAAGCTAACAAGCATTATCACCTAAGCATTTTGTTCGAGATGATAGTGACGATAATGATAAGGGCTCATGCGTTATCGCACTTACATTATTATTATTATTATTATTATTATTATTATTATTAATGGAACTACGATTAATTATATTATTAGTTAAGTTTCTATCATTGGCGATATAATTTTCATCTTTTTCATTATTTATTAATATTAAATTATTATTATCATTTATTTTTTTATTATTATTATTATTGTTATTACTATTATTATTATTATTATTATTATTATTATTATTCTCATGAATATCATTATTATTTAATAATATTGTATTTCGACGACGTCTTTTTCTAATTGGAGTCGTTTTCTTTTTTACAAATCTTATATTAAATGGATCTTCAGATAATTCTGGATATAAATTAATATCATGTATATATTCACCTTCATATAAATTAACATATCCCTGTTTTAATATTTCATCAATTTCTTGTTGTGTCCAATCAATATATGTTGTTAAACCATTACGTAATGCTTCTTTTTCACGATGCCATGCTTTACGTACAGCTGTTAGTTTAGCATGATGCATTAATCTTTGTTTTTCTTTATCAACAGTTGTACCATAACGTAAATTTATAATTGCATGTACACCATGTATTTTAACATCTAAATAATTATTACCACTACCATTTTCACGATTTATTTCATGGAATGTTGTATTAACTTGTCCTTGTAAACGTTTTAATTGTTGACGATCTTCACTTGCACGCCATGAATCTTCTTTAACAAAAAAGAATGCATCTTGTTGTGCATTATGTACAACAAATGTAAATGGTAATAATTTTGAACGATTAAATACAGATGTATATACATCCCTGTATATTGCATTTGCAGCAGGTACACTTGATACAATAGCTTGACCATCTGATGTACGTGATACAACAATACCTTTACCAAATGGTGGATCTGAATCAGAACCAAATTTTGTTGGACATGGATTCATAACATCAAATTTTAATGTTGATTTTGGTGGTGCTGATAATTCTTCAAAATTATTTGTACGTCTTATTGCTAAATGTGATAGGAATCCGGATTCAACAGCCATTGTTGGTATATTATCAATTGGACGTTTTAAATTTGGTGTAACTGGATTTTTTAATGTTCTACCCCATAGGGAAGGTTGTTCCCATAAATTACGTGTTATTTGTGGAACAAGATTTTGTATATTAAAGTTTAATTTTTCCATCCATGATGAAAAATCGGACGGATAATTACGATTATGATTTATATTAATTGGATCATTGCCATTGAAACGATATAAATGCATTTTGGTTGGTGTCATTATTCGTTCTGCAACATTATCCCAATTAGGTGACATCCATTGTCCTATTAAAGGATCATAAACTTTACCATCGGCCATATGAACAAGTGTTGTTACTTGATCTAAAATACCACCACAAAAATCTATTGGAAGATACAAGTATGGATTTGAATCATATACAATATGACCGAATGGTGATCTCATTATTTCTCTAATTCCCTCGCCATATTGATTAAATATCATAATAGGTGTACCACTTTGATCAGTGGCAATGTAGTATTTATGACGATAAACTTGGGCATAAATTAAATGTCCTCTGTCATCATATGTCAATGACATGAGTTTACCATCACGTGGTGAATAAATTTGACTCACTTCATGTGGACGTTTTTGATTATTGTAAAAGAATTGTGTTACATTACCAAAGTTATCTTTACGGGTTGTTAATCGTTTTAGATGATCATAATAGTAGCGAACATCGAAACGTCCACGTTTTGTTGCTCTAACCAGCAAACCTTGTGTATTATAATGGAAACGTTCTTCACGAGCATTTTGAGCCACTAAACCTCGGGCATCATATTTGTATTGCCCTTCTCCAAATTTAACAATTCTGTCCAATGTATTGTATTCCATTGGAATTGTATTTCCACGATATGTTAATGATAATAAATTTCCATTATCATCGTATCGGAAACCCCATGGTTCTTGGGCTTCAACACCAATTAATTGACCATCACAGTCCCATGTGTAGTTTTTAACATTTGTATATGTATTAACACCTACATTTCTTGTATAGGTTCTCGTTTGAGTAATTCTTCCATGAATACCATATGAAAATTCCATTCTAAATACTTCCATTCTATGAATTGATACTGATAATTGAGTTTCAAGGAATCTTCCATCTACAGTTCGTGTAAAACTAGCTGTACCATCATAAACTTGAGTTTGATTTAATTTTGGATTTACAAGTTTAAATTGACCAATTTGGCTAGGATTTCCAGTACGAGGATTATATGAATATATTTGTTGTGGTAAATTTTGTCCACCAATTCTTCCTTGAATTAATGTAACACGGAAATTTGAATCATATTCATAAGTGAATTTTGCATTACTTAAACCAGTTTTAGCAGTAAAATCTATACGTTCTTCTGTCAATAGTCCTCCAACATATTCAAAATCCCATCTGTATTCTAATTCACGTTCAGTATGTGATACTGTACTTGGCATTCCAGTTACATCATTATAACTAAATTCACTTTTACCATCACCATGGACGATTTCAGTTAATTGACCTGCTGAATTGTATCTGTAAATAATTCTTGCACCATCTCCAGGGAATATTGTTTGAAGAAGTGCACCAGTATGTGAATAATGTTGCAAATATGGTTTCGTACTACCAGGTGGTGTATACGTGAAACGTGTAAAACCAATTGATGTTTGCATACTAAATGAATGTTTTGTTCCACTTGGTAATACCACATGACGTAAACCACCATAATCATCATATGTTAATACAAATTTTCTTTGACTTGCTAAACCTATTTCTGATACAAGATTCCAATCATTATAAACATATGATATTATACCATCTTGTTGACTTGTTATTTCTGATAACAGACCATGTCGATCATATGTATATTTAAGTTCAGATGGACCCCATGACCAGCCATCTATACGATTAAAACGATCATATGAAATATTTACAGGATAACCATTTATTGGATGATATGATGTTGGTAATCCTGATGGATCCGATGCAATTATTAAAATTGGTGTACGATTGATGTCATAAAATGTTTCACGGCTGGTAAATTGATCAAATTCTACACCCATAACACGTGTATTATTTATCCAGATTTCACGATTTAATGTTTGTTGTGGATTTCTAACATCACCAACTAAATTATATGTTGAATACATATTATTTGTAATACCATCACCCATTGTTATTAATTGATGTGACCACATTGGTAACATTTCAGCTTCAACTGGTAGTGCTGCTTCTAATAATGGATGTCTTGCTATTGCTGATGATTCAACAATAACACCATTTGCATTATGTATTGTTAATGTATTATTTGGTTTAATATGAGCTTCAGCAAATTCATTACCCTTTTTTATAAATGTTGAACTAACACTACCCATTATTAATAATTCATTTGATAATGCTTTATCTTGTGAAAATAATGATTGTATTGATGCATGAACATATATTGATAAACCTTGATTATCAGATAATTTTGATGTTAAATGTATTATTTCACCAGTTGGTAATATCATTTTAATAACACGACCAAATTCATCATATTGATAAATATATGTTTCACCACCAGATGAACGGCTATTTAATAAACCAGTATTACTATCATAATCTAATTCAACATTGAATTTTCCTTTTTCTGTTAATTTTGTTAATATACCAATACCATTAATTTGTAATTCAGATTTATGATCTTGTGTATTCTCAATTGAACTAACAACATTACTATAATCTCTTAAAAATTGTATTTTATTACCAGAACTATCTGTTACTGTTGATAAACGTCCAAAACTTGTATTTTTTGAATATAAAAATGAATATTTTGTTTTTGCAGATGCTAAATCTTTTGTTGCAACATGTTGTCCATAACGATTAAATACATAAATTTCACTTGATGGTGGATATGGTATACGAAATTCACCATTTTCATCATGACTTGGTAAATAATGTTCCAATGAAAGTATATGAAGTGAACCTAAAATGAAAAAAAAAAACAAAAATTAATAAAGAATATAAAAATAAAAAATTTATTATATTATCAAAATTATTGAATGGAAAAGATTTATTCCATAAAAATAAAAAAAAAATCATTATTTATGTTTTATTTATTTGGAATTTCTACTCTTTAATCTGTTTTAACTTTAAAGTTTCATGAGTATTTAAATTGAATGAGAAATTTTTTATTTTTTGATAGCTAAGTCTCTACGTAGTAGGTACTTCTTTAATAACACTATTCAAGTTTTCATGATTGTTCTCTATGTTGTTGTATATTGGCTTATAATAATTTTATGTGCAATATAAACCACTGTTCACCAGTAAAAAAATGATACAGTTCAGATTTCAGAATGAAAGAGTCATCATATTGTTATACATAGTACTGAGACCTCCTATATTAGAAACCGAAAGGACATAAGAATCTGTTGTTCGTATGTATAGAAAATATTCTTAAGAATTAACACAGGATTTTAAATCATCATAAAAATTTTAACTCTGCACTCCAACGGTGTGTCGCACTCAATACTTTATTACTATTTTTTTTTTTTTTGGTTTTCTGAATAACTTTCTTGTTTTTAAGGATTAAGATTTCAGTCTTCGGTAATTTTATGCATTAAAAGCAGTTTTTTGAAAATGTCAATTTTTACAAATTTCATACACTGGCCTTACTTTACAGCAACACCTTTTTCATTATAAGCTATAAAAGTAAAAATCCTTATATAGATAACTATATAACTGATATAAATCATAAGACGGTTTAAAAGATTTTCTGATGGATGACAGAAAACATACATGTACGTTATGTATTAACTATAATGTAATGTTTTTAAAGAAAATTATGAAGTGAAAATAAATATCGGTTGAGATTTTCCCCTTTATGCCGTATAATTTCTTGTTTGTCTCAACGATGTTATTTTTAAAATCTTTTCTTAATCCTTAAAATTCTATTTTTCAACAATTCAAAATAATCCTTAATTAAAGAGTATCTATTAACATATAACTCATTAAAATTTCAGTTTTTTTGTTAAATATGAATATTAATTAAAAATTTCAAACATTTTAAATTCTCAAATTTCTAGGAACTAATCTGTTTTATATTGCGGAGAATTTAAAAATAAAAAAAATTAAAAAAACATGAAAGTTGTTACGGTAACTACTTTAATTATGCCAAAAAAAAAAGTTTATTCTCGTTTTTGTTTTTTTTTTGGTTGAAAAATTTGTTTGATATTAGGTTATGTGAATGAAATTAATAAACAAGAAAGAAAAAAAACTGAATAAATGGAAACTTTTAGGAAAAAAAAATATAACAAATAACTTTAAAAAAAAGGACAAACTTTTTTTGAACATGTAACGTGTAAATTTACTCGTTTATTGCAGACATTAAATCTCATACATAAACAATCTTTACAAATACATTGTGATGATGATGATGCCTTATATAAGCTTATATATGTATGTACATGCATAATATATGTTTGTATATTTATTTTGTTTTGAAATTATATGTATTTTATCATTGTTTGTATGTAAAAGTTAGATTATTCTATTTTTTGTTTTTATTTTGGGGTACAGAATATATTTATTTGTACAGTAAACTACAGTAATATACTATTTTTCTATTTTTTGTTACTATATATACATACATATACATACATTGTTTAAATGTTAAGTTAGGGATAATAAAAGATGATGATAATAATGATAATCATTATTAACAGTAGGTTGTCCATGTGAGAAAATAATATAAAATATCTTAAGGATGTTAAAAAAATAAAAAATAAAAATACAAATGAGCACAGAATAAACTTTCAAAAAATTCTCTAAGTTTAGATCAAACAGATCAGGGAGTTAAAAAAGACAAATAATACAGTAAAATTTTATACATATGTATGTATGTATATATTGTAGGTTTTTTTCTCTCTTCTTTTTTATCAGTTCCTTTTTGACACAAAAAATTTATTCGGTTATATAATCCCTTTGTCTTTGTAATTTTGAAAAACCCAAATTTGTTAAAACATGAAAATAATATGATTTTGACTATTTATGTATATGTCGACTTTATAATATGTCCTTAACATTCTTGGGTTATAAAAATAAAAACAAAAGATACATACATACATAAAAAATTTTCATTTTGACCAATGTATGTTTATGTCATATAAATTTTTATCATTATTTTTGGTATTGTTTAGAATTTTTCAAAATAAAAATGAACCGAAAAAAAACATGTATGTATAATTTTTTGTTTCTTCTTCTTCTTTGTAATAGGTCTTATGATGTTTTTTTTTGTTGTCCTTATAAAAAGTCCGAATATATGTATACAAAATCGTATTCAAAGTTAAAGTATAGGAAAAAAAAAAGGAAAAACAGTAGAAAAGATTATGTTATATTTTCATATATCTAATGAACTTCAACTGAACAATACAAAAAATACATTTAAAAAAAAAAAAATTGGAACGAAAAAAAAAGGAGGCGATAGGAAAAAAGAATTCTGGTGGAAGTAAATTTGGGTCATGCAAAATAACTATGTACTTTTTATTTTTCTACATATAGGATAGAACTTATAACAATAATAATAAGTTATATGAAATAACGTTAAGAAGAATGTAATCGAATGGAATGGAATTATATAAAGAAAATTTATATTATTATTCTTTTTTTTCCTCCTTTATTCTAAAACTGGATACAGACAAAGATTTCCTGAATAAAATCTTAGTGATTTGTCATTGTACGAATGAATGAATGAATGATAAGAATAAAAAAGAAAAAAAAAACAAGAGAACTAACAATCATAAGCTTATTCCTAAACCATGCAAATATTTTAGTATAAATCATCTTAAATTTTTCGAAAAAAAAATAAGATGAGAGAAAGAAGAAACTGGAACAGATTGTGAAAAAAAAATTAAACTAATAAATTTCGTAGAAAAAAAAAAATTTGGACAGAAATAATATTTTTAATGTTTTTGTCCTTCGGTTATAATTTCATGACAAATTTTCTTTAAAGAAAAGGTGGGTTATTAGTGCAAATTAAAAAAAAAAATGTTTGGTTTTTAATTGTATTGTGAAAGCGTGAAAAGTTATTTCTGTTTGAAAAACCATTTTTTTTTCTTCGAAGTTTTAGAAAAAAAATTAATTTCAATTCACGTAGAGTGAGTTTTTATATTCTTTTTCTTTGTGGGTATAGTTTTGTGTGAGTGTGGGTAAAATATATGTATTAAAAAAAATATAATTGAATTAAGAGATTTTGTTTTGTTTCTTTAAAAATGATGAGAAATTTTAGATTATGACACTATTGTTTCTTAATTGAATTCGTGAAAATTTTATGTTTTTTTTTCTTCTTACTTTTAAAAGTAGATCATTAATTTTCTTGAAAACTTTTTCCTTATTCTTTAAAGATTTCTTTTTAGAATTTTTCATTTGTTTTAAATTTTTTGTTAGTTGATTTTTTATTAAAAATTTAATTGATATTTTAAAATAATGAAGTAAAATACAATTAGTTCAAATGAAGATGTAACAGGATATTGCAACAAATGTGGGTAAATATTGTAAAATATGATAAGTTTTCATGAGACAAACAAAGATCAACTCTTTATTGACCTTAATATGCCGTCCAGACGAGACTTTTTTATGTCAAGATTTATGTCTTGCCATTTTTTTCATGTCTGGGCATTTCATGTCTTGCCATTTCAAATAAGTGAATATAAAGTTTAAAATTTTTGAAATATATTTTTGTGAAATTTTGTCGAAATAACTTTGTAAATTTAAAAATAATTTAAATTTATTAAAACACTCTACATTTACAATTTTTTCTCTTAATGAAAACCTGATAAATCGACACATTTGCACAAAACATCTGAAACCGCCATTTTTTTTTTCATGTCAGGCAGACATCGTAGCAAAGACATAAGTCTTGACATCGATGTCTTGCCATCTATGTCTACAAGACATACGGTCTATACGGGACATATTCGATGTCAAGACATAAGTCTTGACATAAAAAAGTCTCGTCTGGACTGCGTTTAATGTGCTTGAAGTAAAAAAAAAAATGTGTACAACCTTTAATATTAAATAAAATGTACAACACACTTAAAAAACTGCTAAATTTTGATATTTAATGGTTACATAAAAGAGGTTGAAGAAATAGAAGATGGATTTAGTAATTTCTAAGAAAATTTTGTCATCAATGACATTTATAGCCTTGGATTAGCCAAGTTAACCTGAATTCTTTTAAACTATTTTTCAAATCATACATGCACCTACACTTTAAAAGTAATGCAAACCACTGAACGTAATAGCAGAAAACAAGTTTATTCGTATGACATGGATTGACCAGCTGTTCTAGTACAGAGTCCTTATATTCAATTCAAATAAAATGGCAGTCGTTCAAAGCTGAATAGTGAACTTGGGCGGTTTAAACACGTAATCTCCAAATTCAGAAGCTAGCACTCTACCACTTCGATCACTGACCATCAAATATAAAAATTTATAGAATGTAACTGGAACAAGTATTGGAAAATTTTTATTGTTCTGTTCTGATAATTATAATTACATTATACTGTTGAAATCTATTAGTGGGAAAATTTTTGTCTCCATAACAAAAGAAAAACGGCTTAACCTTCAAAAAAAGATGAATTTTATTTATTTTTTTTTCTTTTGTAATTTATATATTTATTTCTCGCCTTTGTTGTAAAAATACGTATGTACATAATGTATGTACATACATATATTTGAAAACTTTGTGGGTGATTGAATTAAAAATGAAAAAAAAAAGTGCATTTTCGACCCGATTTTATTTACTAAGAACGTTTTTAAAATGTTTTATGGAAAATAACGTAGTGGTTTTATTCAATATTCATTCTTTAACGAATAACTATAGACTTATTATTTACCTTAGAACAATTTAAAATTCAATAAAAGTTTTCACTAATTGAATTTGAAAAGAATTATTTTGAATGAATAATCTTTTTTAATTTTTTGAGTAATTGTTATGAATATGGATTTCATTCATTATACCAGAAATTTATACGTATGTATATTTCAATTTATCTATGAAGAAAAAAAGAAAAAAAAAACAAACAAGCAAAAAAAAAAATTTAAAAAGTTTATAAATTTCTAAATCTTTATTTATTATACATTTAAATTCTAATTAAATAAAGCTGCATTCGACTTGCAATTCAAAAACAATAAAATATATAGACAACATAAAATTTTATTTTGTTTTTGTTTTATGTTTATTTGTAAAATTGTTTGCAGTTTGCATATAATTATGCATATATACGACTACATGTATGTACAAAACGTTCATAAAATCTCTTATCTTCAGACATTTCTTTATATATTTATTTTTTATTTATTTATTTTTTCTTTTTTTCTGTTTCTTAAATCTTCTGTGTGTATATATTATGTTATGAGGATATATATACTATAAATACTAAAATAAAATACAAAGTTAAAATCTTATTCGAAAACGAAGAAGAAGTTTTAACTTTTGAATGAGCCTTTATTTAACAATTTCCACAGTTGAACTGAGTTAAGTACAAGTTATGGAAAATTGAATTAATGTCATTTTAGCTTTGGGTTTTGTTCTGGATGGTGTAAAAACATGTTTTCCATCCAAGAAGAGGTCTTTTGAAATCCTTGTAGACAAGTATTTAATATTATACACATATATAATGTGTTATATATACAAACAGATTATATATATGAATATGTAGAAAAATTTGTATATATAAAATTGTAGTAAATTGTTATAAAACAACAAAATATTTAAAGGAAAAGTTCAGAAAAAAAAAAAAAAAACTCGGAAAATAATAAAATAAAATTAAAATAAAAGATTTATTAATAAGTTTTTACATAATATTTTTTGGGTAATTTAATTTAATTAAATTCGTTTTTTTTTTCTTTATTATAATTGTTTTTATGTGTCAAGCGAAGCTAATTTCTATTTTTATGTAAAAAATAAAATTGAATATTCATATTATACCAGAGAAAAATTATAGAAAAATCGACACGATGGACTTAAAAAATATATTATATAAAAGGGATTGTTAAAGCTACTTGAAGATTCATCTTAATTAGATGATAAAGTGAACACTTTTTGTATTTTTAAAAGTGATGTTACACATTTGTACATATATCATAATCTACATATATTCCTTTTTTCTGAGAAAATTTGAACCAGAATAGAACCTTTGGTCTTTTGAACAACTTTTTCTTCGTTAAGACAAAAAAAAGGATACGTGAAAATATAATCAGGTCAAAGACAAAATTGTAATTGAAAATATTCGTGTTTAAAAGTTCAAGATTTTTTTACTCTTTTTTTTTTCCTTTGTTTTGTATACTTTGTTTCAACACCCCCAGTTCAGGTATATAGTTATTAACTGATGCCACATTTTGTACGTGTTTTTATAAAGTTCATACTAAGAGCAATGATTATGAGAACAATACGTTTTTCTTTAACTTTTTTTTCTCAGTTGCATTTCATTTTTACTATTGTATGATAGTAAAATACAAAATAAACTTATTTTATGTGTGTGTATATGTAAAAATTAATGTATATATAATATATAAATTAAAATGAACATACCTTGATCAGCTACATTAATAACACCATCTTGGGCAACAGCAATAGCCGAAATTGCTTGAAATCTTGCATTCGATGATAATAATGTTTCAGCATTACTGGTAAATGCATCATCATTATCTGAATTTGAATTAGTGCTTGTACTACCAGTTCTTGTTGGTATTGTACCACGTAAAGTGCTTGTATTGATTCCATTGTTTCCACCTCCATTATTCATTATACCAGGATTATTACAGATACATCCTGTACCTGTACCAGACATCATTGCCATCAGCATAGATGGAGTTGTCCCACCGGGATTTCCTGTACTTCCACTATTACGGGTTGGATTAACTACTGTTGTTGCAAATGTTGTTGTTGTGCTATTATTACTATTTATGTTGCAATCGCATGCCAGCAACCTGTAATTATCGTTATCATTAGTAATAATATGTACATTAGGGTTCGGGTACAATCATTTCAAAAAGAAATGAAAGCTGAATAATATATAAGGATAGATAAAATAAATATTACAAAAAAAAAAGAAGAAGAAAAAAAGACAAATAAAAAAGTGTATAAGAGTATGTAAATATATTTAAAATTTTTTATTTTCTAGGATTTCTCTCTGGAGTTTGTCAGTCAGTAGTTGATTCAACAAGATTTTTGCATACTAGTGTTTGCAAATATGTATGCATGCACATTATAAGAGAATATTATTCAAATGAATATAAAATAGTTTTGTATAAAATGAAATAAAATAAAATATAAAAAAAAGTATAGAAAAGAAAGCATAAAGCTTTGAAAAAGTAAAATGAAGATAAAGGATAGCAGTGAAAATTCCTTTACAAATATGTGACGCAGATTATTTTTATTATTATTATTTTTTTTTTTATTTTACTAGTTTTTACTGTGCATACTATCAAAAACCAATTTTATGTACTTATGTTTTCTTATATACATATATCGTGACTATTTAGTTTTTATCTTTTCTTTTTTTTCTTGTAGTTTTCACCATGGAATTCACATAACGAACGTAAATGCACTGCTATTGTGATATAAACATGAAAAAAAGAGGAAAAAAAAATACTACATGAGATCTGAAAAATGAGACTGGATTCTTTTTTTTTTTTTTTTATGTTTTATAGGATTTGAAAAGGATAATGTGGCAACAACAGCCATAACTGCTTGAAGCATAAAATAGCAATGGATAAAAAAATTTCGATGAAAAGTATATATATAATAGCTATACATGTTTATGTATGTAGTTTAGTCTTCATGCAATTTTCCATTTGAGAACCATATACAAAAAAAAAATAAATAAATAAAAAAATCACAAAAAAAAGAATCATAGAGTTTCGAAAAATATATGAATTGTAATTCTTGTTTTTTTTCACAACAAATAAAAAAAAACAAACAAGCAGATAACCATATAAAATGGTATGATGTGGTGGTGTATTATTGTTATGAGCCCATTTCTTTTTGTTCATTTGAAAAGTAGATTAACGTAAATATATAGAGAATGATAAGAAAAGAGCTTAGTACTTACCCAGAATTTTCCTGTTTTCCAGCAAAATACTTCATATTTCCGGCTGTATCAACAATACGAATTGAATTAACACGTCGAGAATCACTATCAGCAATATATAGATCACCAAATGGTGAAAATGCCATTGCCAAAACAGTTCCAAGAATATTCTCTGATGTTTTATTTTTATCAGTAGCACCATTATTACAATGGAGTGGAGTACCAGCCACCACTCGAATTTTCATGTCTGATGTTAATTTTAGAACAAGTCTATCATCAATAAAATGAAGTGAACCATCTAAAGGACTTAATGCTAAACCAGTCGGCCATTGAAGTTGCGCTTGATTTGCCATTAAAGTACCAGAACATGGTGCTGGACTCCAATGATTGTGATGTCCATGGTGACCGATTAAAGTATGAATAATACCTCTTGGATCTACAGCACGAATATTTGTACCATCTGCAATATACATAGTACGGTCAGCAGCAATTGCTAAACCTTTTGGATGTGATAGACGTGCTTGAAGTGCTGGACCACCATCTCCACAATTTCCTTCATCTCCGGGTATACAACGTTGACCACTACCAACTACTGGTTCACTATTTATTGTTGGATCTTTAACTTTTTCTAATTTTAAAAGTCGAAGAATTTGATGTCTTTCTGGATCTGATATATATAGATGACCATCAGCTGGTGATACAGCTAAATAATATTGATAAGATACTTGTGTTGCACTTAATTGAAGTATAGAGAATACTTTTCCATCGGGTGTTATTCTACGTACTAAATTAAAATCACCAACATATAAACTACCATCTGGTCCAGATGCTAATGCAATTGGTGTTAATAATTTTGCATCTTTTGCAATACCATTACAATGATCTGGACAATTTAATGGCCTTTGTAAACCAGTACCCATTATAACTTTAACAGTTCTTGGATATTCTTTCATATGTAATGTACTACCATCACCCTTTTGTAATATACCCTCATGGAAATTGTAATGATGATGTATATCTAATCCCCATCCACCAATATCTGATATATCAACATCATATCCTTGTAATTTTGCTGTTTGTGTATTCCAGACAGGTTCTTTACAAGTTGAATGCTGATAACCAACAGATATTCTAGCTATTGTTACACCATAGACTTTTTGACGATAAACATTCCTTTTATTCCATGCAAATGTATGAGTTAAATTTGGATCAGCTTCATAAGTTTTAACATGAAGTGATCCTTCAATTTCGACACCAACATGAACGTGAGTTAAAGTTGTGGGTATATGCTCGCCAGTTAGTCGCATACGTACAATACTTAAATAGCCAGAGGCTTGGGATGATTGGTAAGTTAAATGAAGGCCAGAGCCTGGTATTTGTATCGATTCTTGCACAATCTATACACAACGAAAAAAAAAAGATAAAAAAAGAGAATAAATAAAGAAGAATATAAAAAAAATATGAGGAAAGAATATTAAAAAGATGTAGAATATATAATAGAAAGTTTTATTAAGAACTTTTATTTTCATTTTGGTTTTTTTTTTTTTTCATTTTGTTTTTGTTTCTTTTTAGTATTATTACTTTTTTTTTACATATTTTCATTTATGGTTGAGCCTATTTATGTATATATATGGTATAGTTATGATAAATGATGAAAAAAAGATGAGAATATATTTTGAAAAAAAAAAGAAAAGAAAAAAGAATAAAATAACGAAAAAATTAGATATAAACTTTTATTTATTGTATAAAATTAAATAAAGTTTTTTATTTGAATTTATTTAAGAATCACAATGTATTTTTAATACGTAAAACATAAATATGTATAATAAGATAAAGTTCAAAAAAAAAAATATATAGAAAATACTAGATATGTAAGAGAAACAATAAGAGAAACTATAAAACATTATAAAATTTGTGAAAGTACAGCAATTTTTTATACAATTAATGAAAAATTACAATAAAAAGTTTTACACAAATTGATTTTGTTTTCCTATAAATTTTATTTAAGTTTTTCATTTCTTTACAAGAAAAATAGAAAAAAGGAAAATCTATATAACAAAAGAATGAATAAAAAATATAAATGAAAAAAAAAAAAAAGAATGAAAGGAACCTTTAAAAAAAATATCTTAACAATGTAGTTTTATCACAGTTACTAACTTTTAAAATCTTTCAAAACTAAAACTATACATTTTTTTTTTTTGGTTATTTTCCAATTTTATATTTATACGAGTGTATTTAAATGTTATATATACATATGTAGGTACATAATAATGTATTAGTATGTAGTATATGAAATTCTATTACTTAATTATATAGTGCATTTTGTATAATTTGATATACCAAAACTATGTTGGTCTGTAAAGCACGTCGTCATCCCTTATTGGAATGTACGTACATTATATATGTGTATATAAAGTTTTGAGCAATTACCGCAAGACAATTACCAATTAATTGATTTTACAATACAAACATAAAATTTCTATTCATTTTGCACTTTTCTATACTACATAATATTCTCGATATATATGTACATACCTATAAAGTATTACATGTACTATATATACATATAGTATGTACGAGTATATAAAAAAAATTTTCAAGTTTGTATTGTGTGTATAGATGTTTGTTAATTGAATTTCTGTATAAACATTTTGTGCATTGGTCCATAAGATTCACGACTCAAAAGAACTAAAAAGGAATTCATTTAAGGATATGTATACACTTCAAATATTTTATATGAAATAAAATTCATTTATCTATATAATGTACACAGATTGGTAGTAAAATATACCATATACATATACATACGAGTAGATGTATATGTACGTATATTTATATATAGGAGTTTAATTTTAAACTTCAATTAAACACTGTCACAAAAAATATAGCATATAATAAATTTATTGAAGATATAGATACATATCTGTATGTATATAAATATGTACATATATAGTACATACAATATGATATATGTACAACATATAAATGAGTCAAATATAAATTATTTATATAAGATAATGTTAAAGTATATATTTAATTATATGTCATTGTCATAGAATTTTGTAAAATAATATGTCTTTTTAACTGTAATTTAATTTAAATATAACTTTAACAAAATTTTAAAATAGATATGAGGGTATAGAGTATGTATTGTTATACTAATTAATTTTCTTAATGTAGTAATATCATTTTTTTCTTCAACTGTATTGTATAATTAACTTCAAAAAATTTCAGTAAAAGAAAGAAAGAAAACTGAACAAAAATATAAAAAGTTTTATTCTGAAAATTTAAATTGTTATTATTTTTTTTACTTCAAATTTTGATTTTCAAATAAATTTTATATTATAGAGAATTAATTTTTTGTCAAAATTTCAATTACTTGAAGATATTTTATTTTCTTTAAGCTCATTATTGAATAATATTGTTGAAGTTCGATTAAATAATTGTCATAATTAGTTTCTATCAAGCGTTCAAATTTAAATAAATAAAAAAAAAAATTCTAAAGGTGCGTATACAGTACATACATATGTATCTTCTATGTATTATGATGTGAAACATCATCTCTTTCCTTTGCTTTGATATAACAGTCTGAAGTGTGGATACAAAATTTGATTTGTTTTTTGTTTTGAAGATGTCTGTGTTATGATTGATGTCCAAAGTTTTTACAAGACTTTCTAGTATTCTTATTTTTCTAGAATGTGTCTTAGCAACTTTCTAAGGCAAAATTCAAGTTGATTTATATAGTGCAAGGCTCTAGGCAGTTGAAGCGCCATGAAGAAGGAGAAACATTAAGTGAAAATTAAAGAATTTTTAAACAAAAAAAAAATATTTTTCAAGAAAATTTGTGTGAATATACAAAATGTAGACCTTCAAAAGTTTAAAAGTAGAATTACAATTTTTTAAAAATAAACAGCTTAAATTCACTATTTTTTTTCCATTTTTATTATTTGCACGTATAAAATTTGACGTACAGAAATGACCACTTTTGGATAACAATGAAAAATTATTTTCCAGTGAAAATGTTATTATTAAATCTTTTTCATTTTCAAAATTAAACTTTTTTAAAATTATTACACAGACATATACAAAACATTTATATATGAAGTGTTGCTATTTTCTTTTATTATAGTTTAACGTTTAACCATCACGTACCTTGAATTTAGATTAGAATCACTGCGTTAATATCTTGTTTTTAGTTTTTAATATATAAAACATTTTTTCATAATCTCTTTTTTTAATATTTTTTTTTTCTTTTCGTTTTATATCAAAGTACAATGTTAAAGCATAATAATGGTAGTGTGATATTATAGTATATAGGATGGTCTCATACAATTTCACTATTTTTTATTTTAAAAATTAAGCTAATTTTATTTTATTTTATTTTTTTTTCAAAGGTACACGATGTAGATAAGTTTTTCTTATTCGTTTTTTATAGTAAAATAATTTCACAAAAAAAAGAAGAAGAAAATTAGTGTTTTTCACACTCTAATTCAGTAAAAAAAAAAAAAATAGAACTAATTAAAAATGTCCTTTTTTGCAAAGAAATGTAAGACAGAGTATAAAAAACGGTTGGTAAGTTCAAGCATGGTGATTAGATGATTGTAAATTATATTTTTTAAATTTCGTGGAATTTTAATTACTTAGCTAAAAAGGATAATACCGAAAGAGGAATCTTTCAAAGTTATTTTCAAGTTAAAAATTGTAACTTAAAAGCAAAATTCTAAAGAATTCAGTTGCATGGAGCAGAAATGAGAATATTGTGATGATCTGAAGACGAGAGAATGGTCATATGGTAAAAAAAAAGTTTTAATGATGACGTCCCTAAATGAAGATCAGGATAACGAGGATTCAATCAGATTTAAAAGTTATAATTTTAAGTAAGGCTCTGACACAGAATAAGAAAATGTGGAGACTTTGGACTAGAAAGCCCACCTCAAATAAACGGGATGGTGTTAAAAAGAAGAACAAGTATTTATATAGAATTCAAAAAATATAAGTAACAATCACCCATTGCCTTACGTGTGAGCTATCTACAGTCGTAGATAGTATAGCCGTGTAATATTTTAAAAACTTGCTTTGGAGAACACACAGTTTTAGTTTTGAAAATAAATATAATAAATCATTGAATTTGTTTCGTACTTTTTTCAAAAATACATCCTTAAAAATCTCGAATCATTTTCCGTTAAAATAGAATACATTTGACAGGAACACCCTGTATGTAAGTATATGCATCATCATTCGTATATTATATCCTGTTGGGAATTATTATTTTCGTAATGCAAGCGTAAGCAACAATATGAGCGAAAAATGAGAAAAAAAAAAACCGAAAATCAGTCTCTAGTGAAATAAATGGAAAATTGTTGAGACCATCATTCTTTTGTGAAGAATATGTGTTTGAATGTATGATGGTACATATAATATTCGTACACGTTGTACAAAATTGAATTTATATTTTTATGAAAAAATTATGAATCGCAGAGGTAACTAATAATTTTATAAATTACAAGAGATTAAAAACTGAAAATATGAAAAGAAAAAAAACAACTAAATAAAATTTATATTAAAAAAAAAGAAAGAAAGAAGAAAATTAGGAACATATGAAAAAACACGAAATTCTGATAATGTTCATATAAAATGTATGAGAATGAGAATTTTATTTTTTTCATTTTTATAAAAAGAAGAATTAAATTAAATAAAAATAGAAAACTTAGTGAAGAAGAGAAAAAAAAAACAACTTTGAAACGAAAAAATAAATGAAAAAATTGTTGTTGTTGTTGTTGTTGTTGTTGTTGTTGCTGTTACTAACATATACATAATATATCAGACGGATAAACATCATAAACAATGGATGAAAAATATAATACTTTTTCTGACCGACAATCGAAACGATGGATAAATGATGATGAAAAAAAAAAAAAGAAGAAAAACAGAGATATGTCTGTAAACGGAATAATCCTTTCAGTAGCATTTCTATATTCGTATTTCATTTTATTTATTTATTTATTTTTGATATACATTTATATAATATATATTTATGTTGAGGTAAATATAATAACTTCCTACATCTTTTTTATTGTTCTTTTTTTTTTTTTTTTTTTTTTTGATTATTTTATTTTTGATATAATTTTTCTTGTATATTTCTTTTTATTATATTAGATTTTAGTAGAATAATAAATTTTCAAAAAGAAATATTTATTGTAGTAGTATAGCGTTGTATTGTCTACTTGTAAATATTTATATATTTATATACATACATAAATATATATATATATATTTTTAATATCTTTGGGCATAATGCATTTTATCCTTTTTTATTATTATTATTATTATTTTTTTTTTGTAGTTTGCTTCATGGAATTGTATGTATTTGATTGTGTGTTATTTATTATATTATACAATCTAAAATAATATCCTTTGAAAACTACTTTTAAATATTTCGCTGTAGTGTTTTAAAGAATACGAACAAGAAAAATACATAGATGAATGCAAATTATTTCTTTGACAATTTATGGAAAAAACAAAAATAACAGATTTATGTTTTTTTTTTTTTTTATATTTTTGAAATGTATACAACTTTTTATGAATAAAGATATTTAAAAAGTTTTCTCTATTTTTTTTATCTCTTGGATTTAAATAAATTTGAAAAAAGTTAATAAAGACAAGAAAAAAAAAAGAAAAAGAAAAAGAAAAGAAAATTCTAGTGTAGTGAATAAACAATGAAAAATCATAATTATAGTTTATGAAATCATGATTTGTATTTGTCATAACACAGTTTAAAAAGAAATGTTCTTGATATTTTTCTTTTAATTGCAAATAAAATGATGTTCTTGATTTTTTCTAGATTTTTTGTTTTGTTTAGCTTGTTGACTTTATATCTTTTTTTTTTTTATTTATTATTATTATCATTATTTTTCATATTTTACATAAATTATTTATGAATTGTTTTTTATTTAACTTATAAAATCAATATTTTATCTTACTTGTGTTTCAGCAAAAATAACTCGACCACCAGGTATTCCACCAACACCATTCGGCATCCATGTACTTATTAATTGCGGTTTAAGTTCCTCATGATCATGATCAAGGCATATTATTCCAGTATCAAGTTTTTCATCAGAGAAATGATAAATAATTGAATTTAAAAATGTAAATGCTGGATTTTGTGGTGTTACTCTGAAATTTGAAAAAAAAAAAAACCAAAATAAGAATGTTTGCGGAAAGTAATTGTGTTTTAAATAATTTCAAAATATGTACAAATACAAATTTATCGAAGTTCATCTTAGTGCATTTGCACTGTATTTTAAGAACAAATCGAGATTTCGTATGATTGTTCTAATGCTTAAAAAATAGTGATTTTCTTGACATTGAAATTATTTTACTGGTAGTAATAAGTCAAAGTCTATTTAAAAATCTAGTATGTAACAGTACTTTTGAAAATATGAACCGAAAATTGCTCTTAGAGATCTTAGAGTCATGTTCGAAGAAAGAAGATTGAAGAGAGATGCACCTGATTTTCTATTAGTGCGATTAATAGTACTTTATGATGGTTCTTACTTTTATTTAATTTTTGCACTCTTACACAGCAAAAAATATGGAGGTGTGATTTTATATTTTATTCACATGAATAAAAAAATTGTAGCCAAACAGATAATTTTTGGTTTTATTTACTCCATTTCAAAAGATAAAACTCAAATTATACCAGAAAAAGCATTATTTTGGAATTATTTATTTGGACAAAATTTTACTCCAAATTTGTGAAATTTTATTGAAATATGTACATATTATGTATGTATGTGTCTACTACAGTCTTGCATTGAAATTCAGTAATTACACCATTTGGTGTAATGAAAATAATGAAAAGACTAAATTCGATCGAAATAAAATATTAATTTTGTGTAATTTGAAACAACTCCATAGGGGTATTTACAAAAACTCAAACTTGATTAAATTTGTGAACTCATTTTGGTTTATCCAAAAAGATAAAAATAATTGTTATCCAAAAGGACGGACCTTATTCAACACCGGTTTAGATTGAAATTCAATCCATTTTTTGTCCTGTGTACACGTTCTTCTTCTTATACTTTGCATGGTTCTATAAACGGTTTCTTTGGTTTACTTGTGCCTTTACTTAACTGTTTACGTATACTTTTCTTTCACACAAGTATGTAATCATCATTTGAAGAGATACTTGAGTTTTAATTTGAAATTTCCCATCAAATTTATATAGATTACAAAATATTTATTGTAGAAGTTTTAAAAAAACGGAAATGTGATGTATGTCATTTTTATGTTATTAGAGTCATTCTCTGATAGAATCAATTAAGTAATTTATATAGCACAAAAGTATTATTTCTAATGAAATATACTTCAATTTGAAATTAATGTGAATAATTATATAATTAAAAGATTTTCTATGATATGTATAAATGTATGTATGTATATACAAAGATAATTTCATTATCATTTACTATAATTAAAGGACACTTTAATTTAATTAAAATTAAAAGCAATTAAATTACCTTATGGGAGTTCGTCCATGTTCATCATCATCACTTAATTGCATTTGAACTGGTGGTAGAACAACAATACGATTCCATGGTACAAATACAGTTCTTGTAAGTGGACGGAATGGTGATCGTTGAAATTGTAATGTTACAGCACCACCGCCATTAACTAGGACATCAAACCTAATAAAAAAAAATATATATATGTATAGTAAAAAGCAAAAAAAAGAATTTTTTTTAAGTACATGTATGTTGAAATATGCTATTGTAATGGTAATCAAATTGTTTTCAATAATTACATTTCATATGAAATTAATTTAAATTTCACTAAAATTGAATTTTTTTTTGACAATTAAATTTTAATTTAAACATTAAAAAATTAAATGAAAATTGTTATATGAATAAAATAAATTTATTTTAATGAACATTTCATTTTTATTTTTTGTCATTGATATCATGACGAAAAACAAAAAAAAAAAGAAGTAACGACGATTAAACATAATATTATTATGAATCCTATAAAAAGCATTAAATTTATTTTAAAATTAAAATTACCGAGAAAAAAAAAGTAAAATTAAAAATTTAACTTATAATAAAAGACAAACAAATTATGATTAATTTTTTTTAAGAAAAATACTTTATTTTTTTCCAAATAATAATAATAATTATTATTATTATAATGGTAATGTCCTTTTTATTTATAACTTATGAAAGTCAAAAAAAAAAAAAAAAAAAAAAAAAATTCATAATGAAAATTATATTAAAGGCATAAAAGTTTCATAAATTTATAATCTTAAAAATCTCATCATATTTTCATGTTTTTTTCTTTTTTGTTTTGTTTTTTGCCTTTTTTTCATATATTCACATAAAAGATTTTATACACGAGTACGTATATATTTTATACAAACATATACATATGTATATAAATACTTTTTTTTTGTGGTCACATCATCATATAAAAAACTATGAAAATTATACTAGAGAAAAAAGGATCATACTACATATATACTATAGATATATAAGAAAATAATAAGAAACTTCAAAAATATTGGGGTTATAAACCACAAAGTACAGTACAAAATAATAATAATAATAATACAGAAAAAAAGAAGAAGAAAAAAAAACAGAATAAAATAGAAATATGAATAAATAAATAACAAAAATAAAAAACAAACAACTAGGGATGCAAAATAAAAATGAAAAAAAAAAAAGTATGTATCTGTATGATATCCATAAAAAATCTTTTCATTAATGTCCAAGATAAATCACTTCAACTAAATTAATTTCAGTTTTATGGACTTCAAACCACAAATACATTGAAAGAAAAAGCAGCAGGAGTTATAGAGAGAATAGAGATATTATTATACGTACAATTTAATGTTTATATAAATAAATAAACATTGGTTTGGTATATATATATGTACAAACATATACATATGTACTTATGTACCTACGTACATATGTATATAACATTTTTTTATATTAGTATAGATTTTATGTTTACATAAAAAAGTTATTTAATGTAGGTGGCCTCTATAATAATAATAAGAGGAGCTTCATATAAGACTACTATAATAAGGTGTATGGAGATTTAAAAGTATACATGTGTATGTAAATGTAATTGTGACGAATAAAATATGAAAATCGGTTTTTGGTCGAATTTGTGTAATAAAGTTGTGCAATTTAAAATGAAATCAACAATGATACATATCTATTTTTATGAACATTGTATCCTGTTTTCAGGTATTTATTTTGAAAATTTATTTTAAAGTTCTTTATTATTTCTTTTTCTTTTTTTTTAAAGGGAAGAGAAAATTTTAATATGTGAAATCTATGTGTTGTTTTGAAGATTTATCAAAATGAAGTCAAAAGGAAAAACACCATAAAAATAAATAAGTATGACACAAGTTTTAACTTTTCGAGTATTCTTTAGGAAATGATTTGAAGTTTGTTGTTTTTAGTTTTTTTTATTACTGTTTTTAGCTACAAGACTTTTAATAATAAATATGTATATATGTACTTATATTGAGAACAGTTGTATGAAACTATAATGTAAAATGCATAATAAAACTAAAAGGGCACAGGGTGTCTTTGATGGTTTTTGAAATATTCAATTGGTTGTATCGATGAATTTCAATTTTTCTTTCTCCTTAATACTCCTTAAATATTAACTTACAGAAAGAGAAGCAAAAATGCGGTCTTTAAAAATCGTGTACAATTTCGATCTGTTTACAAACAATTTAGGCTGGATTTCTTCTATTTATTGGATATATGAAAATATTTAAAAAGTAGTTTTGCTTTCGAAATTTGTGTACATTAGGATTTCGAAGTATCATCATATATGGAGAAGTAATGAGCAGTTGAATTTGAAATTTAAAAAAAATTATATATTAAAAAATTAAAAGTTTCCGAACTTCGATTTCACTGTCACATTATATTGTAAATGAATCGTAAAAAAAATTCCTTAAAATTCGTCAGCTACAAAAAGATAATATAATTTTTTATTTGGATTTCCAGCTCGGAAAATTTCAAATTAGAATTTTTAATTTTATATAATGAAAAGAATGAATACGGTAGAACAAAGCGTAGACTAATGATTGGAGATTTTTGCATAGTCCATGAAATTTGCACGTTATTTTTATATCAACTTATTTTAACAATTCTAAATTCATTTTTGAAAAAAAAAAAAAATAAATATAATCAAATAGAAAAGAATTGACGATGAAAATGAAATGATTATTTCGCTGAAAGCGTTGAAACAGCGCCAGCGCTCAGACGCCATAGAGAAATTTTTGGGCGCTAAAATGAATTTTTAAGTGATGAAAACAGCACCCAAAGTGACAACTGACTGACAATTTAGCAACAGTTTTTGTCTCTTATTGTTCATACTATCTGCTCATGTAGATAAGGTAAGATTGCAGAGATAATCATATTGAACAGAATTTCATTTTAAATTCTAATTTATTATCTGTGCATTTTAGTTAGTAGAAAATATTAAGGTTGGTATATTAAAAAAAAGAAATATTATGCATCATATTTTTAACTTTTTTATGTCCTTGAAAGCTTTGTTGATTTATTTTTTAACGATATTTATGAAAAAGGATCTGATTTGTTTTATCTTCTTCTACTTTTTAACGAAATATGTAAAATAACACCCTTTATGTATAAGAAACATAATATAGATATAATAAAAAGATAGCGCACATATAATGGTATAATCATTAAAACACTTTATTTTCAAGGAATATTCAAGAATATACATAGCATATTTTGTAAAACTGTAGATGATGATAACAACATATTATTTTATGTTGCTTTTTTTTTTCTTCTTGTTATATGATTTTCTGTTTTTGTAGTATGTATATGTATATGTATATGTAGATGCGAATAATATTTTATTTTATGAGTGTTATATGATGATGCAATATGGATTTTATAAAGTGGAAATTGAATACCAAATCAACCACTAATAAATGAGTAACGATATGTTGGTAAATATGAAATCGATTTTAATTGAGTGGAACCAGTGCAACTTAATATGATAAATGTGATAGATATTTCTTAAAAAAATACATGTATGTAAGTATATATTGAAAAAAAAAAATATATAAAAGGCAAAAACAATATGAAAAAGTACTTTTTATAAACGATGATGTTATTGACACTTCGATTGCTTTCATATGAAGTCTTAAGTTCTCTGTTGTTGATTGTGACACATGATTGAGTTTTGTGTTTGTTTGTAGTGTTTTTTTTTCTTTTTCAAATATATATTTACGTAAATGTACATTTTAGAAGTACATATTGTCTGCTCATTTAAGAATAAAGATGTTGACATTTATAATAGTCATTTGTTTTATAAGTTAGAGTAATAATAATAATAATACTTTGATATTTTTTTTTTCCAGTCTGATAAAAAAAAATGCTCAATTCGAGTACATTCATATATAGACTTTATCTTTTCAAGTACAAAAGGATCATAATGCGTTCCAAGTTACTCGTTGTATTGAAAACCTGTTAAAGATTATGATCCTATAAGGTTTGGCTAGGTACACCATAAAATTTAAGGAGTTACAAAATGCGGTAGCTTGTTAGCAATGAATGGTACACTATTAGACAGACATAAAAAATATTATAAATTGTAACGTGTCGAAGATAAAAAAATTGTTTCTCGATTTACAATGCCAATTTTTTCAATTTTTTTTTCGGATCATATTGCAAATTAAATGTGAAAAACTTTACGGTAGTTTAAGACATATGAGTGTCCTTACTGCAATATGAATTTATAAAGAAAAAAACGTTTTTTTTTTTAAATTTACCACTTAAGAATCGATTAAAATATTTTTCTTGGAAAGCTTAATTCTTTTCCTGCAAAATGTCCAAGGATGATGATTATTTTTCACGCCCGCTTTCATATTACGGTTATGCAACGAGACACCCACTTATGTTAATTATTATTTCAAATGAAAATTTTTGAGAATGAATAAAATGGTGTAACTGGAAATTTTATTTCAACTAAATAATGCTTTGTTTTAAAAATTTTAGTAATAAAAAACTATCCAGAATTAATGTAACATTTAAGACCTTCTTAAGTCTAAAATAATATGTACACATTGATAAACCCCACATTGTTAAGTTTCAATTATTATCACATTAAGAGGGAGCTACTTTTTATTTTTTTCTAATTCCAATTTTTTAAATCCAACAACTTTTAAAAAGCGGTCTACATAAATATTATGTATGTATAATAAGAGTTTAGAAAAAAAAATTAATTTTTGTATACATATATATGTACATAAATGTACATACTTTGAAGTCCATTATAAAACAACTAAAAAGGGTTAATATTTAAAAGATAGTTGTATAATAATTTTACAGAATACATCATAAAGGTATAGGAATAAAAATATCAATAAAATAAAATAAAATTTGAAATGGGGAACAAAAAATAGGATGAAAAAAAGAAGCAAATTAAAAAAAAGAAAGAAAGAAAGAAAAACACATTAAATAAAAAATTGATCAGGATAAATAAATACAATATATGAAATAACAGTTCAATAAAAATTATGTAGTTGGGTAATATTTGATGTTTTATACATATGTAAATTTTTTAAAAGGGACATATAGATAGATTTTCTTAGAAAAAAAAAATGAGGGTATTGTAGAAATAATATGATAAATCGTTCTCAATATATGCATATAATCATACCCTTTTTTTCCCTTTTCTTTTTTTTTTTAAAGAAAAATAAAAATAAAAATTTTATATTGTTAAAAAAATAAATATTTTCAAGTTTTCATCAGTTTCCAATTGATTGTGTATTTATATTATATTGTATATGTTTTTTTTTTTTGAATTCAAATAATATGAAGATACTTAAAGGATAAATCGATTTTATTTTTGTCCATAAAAATATACGTTTATAAATTTTTTTTTTTCTACTAAATTTTTTTTTCTCAGTGAAAATTCCAATAAACACAATATTTTTCGTTAGTTTGGTAACATATTTGGGTATTAAAAAATATAATACATGTGTTTGTATGTATATGTGTGTATATATATTAGAATACATATTATAGGTATTGTAGATTTTTAATATTGACCTATTCAACCATTCAGAAAATCATGATAAGCCAATTTAACATAGCCCTAGGATCAATTCTTATACATTTTATTCTTCTTTTTTTTTTTTTGGTTATATCTCTTAAAATTGTTTGTTCATTCCTTTATTTTATTTAAAGCATCAAGTCAAAAAGGGCTTTACCATTTTAATATACTTTTTCTTTTTCTATTTTTTCAAGGTATGTATGTATTACATGTGTTCAATAAGGATAAGAAGAAGAAAAAATGTATATTGGATTTAAAAGTGTGTTGTTTGTTATTAAAGGAAAAGAGGTGCGATCAGAAAATGATATAAAATTTTTGCGAATAATATCTATCGGGATGCTCACGTATGTATAAGTATATTTTTGTCGTTTTTAAAATGTATCAATGAATAATAGTAAAATCCAGTTAAATCGACCCTTTTCTATATTATTATTTAGTAAAGTACTTATTTTTAATATAATATATTAAAAAAATAACAATACAACTTAATATGAGGGTGAGTATAGATACAATACCTACATGATAAGAAATGACTATGTGAAATATGTTTAATGAGATTTACAAAAATTGACTGTTTGAAATAACAGCAATATACCAACATACGTATAATTTTTTGGTTGTTTTTTTTTCTTCGGAAATTCAATTAAAATTTAACTGAATTTTTAATAAACTTATCTAAAATAAATTGTATCTACGTTATTGAAAATATTTTAAGGTTTAGATGTTGTAATTTATTATTTTGGTTCAAAAATGAAATAATTTTCATTTTAAGAAAAAATCCAATATTATTCAGAAATTTTCCATGAAAAATTTGGAAGTCAAATGGATTATATCGAGAAATTTTTACGGAAGCAAACACTGGAATACATCAATTCATTGGATTTTTTTTCTTCATTTTATCCATGGTGTACGACAAACTTAAGTGGATGTACGTTGTTCTTACTGAATAAACATCGATCGATACTGAATAATAAAAAAAAAAAACGTTCTGCACAATATGTTTGTGATTGTTCAAGTTTCTCTTGTACTTGTACATTGTCGCCGGTGTGAACTGGATTCATGTATCTCTGTGTATATTGAATTTACAAACGCGAATAGAATATTAGAATAGCAATGTTTAGTCTAGATCTAGATGACTGACAGTGACAACTGGCAATGAAGAAAAAAAATTCAAATTTGTATCTTTGAATATACAATCACCTTGGAAACCTTTTTGGTCATCTTCAACAGTGACATTTGAAAATTATAATAATTTTTCCTTGTATAATTTCTTGAACTATATGCATGTAAATTTTTCTCTTTAAACGGGAAAAGTGAAATTGAGTTGGTAAAAAATTAATTAAAGACAAAGTTAATTTTGACCTTCCTACGGTGTAAATACTAAACAAGTTTTTTGACTTTGAAAAATAAAATATGAAAATAATTTAAAAATTTAATTAAAAATTTGAATTTAATTAACTTTTAATTATAAACACACATGTACATCGAAAATTTATTTTTGCAAAAACTTATTATTCTCTTTAAATTATTCTAAACATTCAAAATTAAAAAAAAATTCATTATTTATGATTTCTGTCAAATGATTAATCACCCTGTGTATATTTTAATAAATAATTTATTAATAAAAATTTGAATTTTTCTATGTTATTGACATTTTTATGAAAAAAAAAGGAAACTTCAAAAAAATAAAAAGTAAAGTAAAATTTAAAACAAGAAAAAAAATGTTTGAATGTATGTTTTTTTATTTTCAATTTTAGATTGCATAATTTTCAAATAAGAATATTTTCTTGTAAAAAATTAAAAAAATGGAAAAAAATAAATTATAAACTACTCTATAGAGAAATACACAAAAATATGAAAATAAAAAAAAAAACATATAAGAAAGAGAAAGAAAAAAAAATTAATTTTCAACAAATACCACAACATTGTTGAACATAAAATATATTATACTGGAATAATTTATGTGTGTGTAGTTGTGTATTTTTGCAAAAATTTATCAAATAATATATTTACAACAAAAATAATTTTTTTTCTTTCTATTTTATCTATTTTTTTTCTTCTTGTTTGTATTTTTATCTTTAAAAGATAGAAAAAAAAAAGTAATAACAGTAAAGTAAAAGTTGAAGACGAAGAATATTAAACGAAGAAAAAAAAAAAGAGAAAAAAAATCAATATCTAAGAATTTAATTGATTTTCTTAGCAAAGTGAAATTAATTTTAGTCCCTAAAAGCAATTTAATTATAAGAAAAAAGTTTTTATTTTTTTCTATTTTATTTTACTTTTTTTCTATTTTATTTTATTTTTTTTTTTTTTTTACTATTTGTCGATGTATCAGATCCTTATTTATATAAAAGTAGGCGGCATCATAAGTTTATATATCATTCATTGCTTGTATTTCGTATGTATTGGGCATAAACTTTTCTTTTTTTTTTTTAAATAAATAAATCATTCATAATTTTTAGAAAAATATAAAAGTAAATAAAGTTTGATAAAAAAGAAAAAAGAAAAAAAATTAAATGATAATATTATGAATTTTTGTTATATTAAAAAAAGATATGAAATAGAATTTATGAAATTGGAATTAGATAGCAAATAGAAAAAAATAAAAATAAAAGATGTTGGATGATTTTTTTCATACTTCTCTCCTTATTGATATTTACTGAACCATTTATGTTATATAGGAATGTGATAATACAACGTAAAATAATATTTTAATGAAAAAATATATATAGATTTTTTCTTTTCTATTTTTGATAAGATTATTTTTTCTGTTTTTTATAAGTTACATCATAATAGAAAATAATGTAAATAAATATTAACTTATAAGTATTTTTTTTTTTTTTAAATTTTATTTTAAACGAACGTCAGCCAAATGAATAGAAAAAAAAAACTAATTTTTTTTCTAATGTAATACAAAAGAAAGTTTCATTATTATTCTAATTGAAAAAAGAAAAAAAAACACTTAATATAAAAAATTTTAGTTTTTATATAGTTTTTTTTTTTAGTTGAAAACATTTTATATAATATTTTTATATTAATTCTTTTGTGTATCTGTATTTGTTTTTTTTTCTTTTTGAACGGTACTATTATTTTAATATATATATAAAAAAATTAAACAAGAAAAAAAAATCCTTGTTTTGTTCAAGTTCATATTTATTATTCGTTTCTTGTTTGAATACTTATTTCTCTTGATTACTTTTGTTTTTATCTTAATTAAAATCGATAAAAATGTTTTTCACATTTTTTTAAAGCAAAAAAAAAATATATACATACATATGTATATGTATATAGAGATCATAATAATAACGTGTTTTTTCTTCTTCTTCAATTCAAAAATTTTTAATGTTTTATGTTCTTTTTAATTATATACATATGTATGTATGTACATAAGAGCTTGTTGGTGTTGATTAAAAAATAATGAAAATAATGATAATATTGTTATTAAATAAATATTTCTATATATGACAGTGTTGCCGGTAATTAATTTTTTATATTTCTAAAATTAATAAACCGTATTGTAAATTAATTAAAATATGTACATTGTACATTATATTCTTTGGATTATTTCCGAAGACCCAAATAGCACCAACTGTGCCGTTTTGATACCACATACCTGGTACACCTTTTAGTTGTCAGTCAAATGGTTGTAACTGTAAGCCCTTCTGTCATACATGCACCTACAGTTTAAAGTGGAATGCGAACCACTAAATTCGTTGGTAGAGAACAATGTTTATTCGTATGACAGGGCTTGGTACTAATATTTCTTGAAGTTTTTTTGTGGACTTAGCTTATGGTCTCTAAGCAGAGCCAACAAACTACTTTAGTACCGAGCACTTATACTCAACTCAAAGTAAATTGGTACTAATTCAAAGCTAAGTGAACATAGGCGGACTCGAACCCGAGACCTTCAGCATCAGAAGCCAACACTCTACCGCTTCATCCACTGCCCGCCTTTGTACATACCTACATACATACATTCTTTTTAAAACTTTTGAAAGCTTTAAGAATTTTTAGAGTGTACGAACTGTACTTTTTGTTGTTGACTTATTTAATTTCAATACATGCCATTGTTTTCTTTTTTTTCACACTACATATGTTTTTTATTGAATATTTCTATCTAAAAAACTTCCCTCTGAACCTAAATTGAAATGTGTCCAATCTTTTACTAAATAGAACTTTTAAATTATGGAATGTTTTTCCATTTTATGTGTTTCCCACTTTTTGTAATCCATAGAACTTTAAACTAGTCAACACTTTCTTTTTCTTCCCTTTTAACTGCCCTTAATTATTTCTCCTTATTTATTTGTCAGCGCTGTGCTGATCTAAAGTTCAATAAAGGCATACCACTACGCCTTGGTTCATAAATTAAAAAAACAAAACAACAACATGGAATTAAAAATCGGATTCTTTTTCTATCATAGGATGAAATTCGAATTGAACTGGACTAATCTGAAATAATTGAGAGCATTTTAGGATAGAAAAAATCCTTGTATGAATTAATGATTAATGTTAATATTATAATAAAATTTATAAAACTATACAAAAAAAAGTGATTTATCTACTGCTTAGTGTAAATTTAGCAGAATGGCAGCACTGTAGTATATACATTTAATATGTGGTGAAAAAATAATTTAGGAATAAATTATCTTCATAAGGATAAAATGAAATGTGCTTATTACCAGAATGAATGTTATGTAGTATGTATGTACACATATGAATATGTATATTTTTCAATTATGTGAAAAACAAAAACACTCCTTGATTTTTCTAAATAAACAAAAAATTAAATTTTCGGTTTTTTAATTCATTTAATTAAAAAATTATTTGATATATTATGTATGATGGTGTTTGACAGACAATAACAAGCTACTTAACAAAAACAACAAAAAAAAAAAAAAATTATTTATTGAATTATGATGTAAAATAAAATATAATGAATACACAAAATTTATAATTGAAATTAGTTATGACAATTTTGTTTATATTGTGTCCTAAATTTACCTTTTAATTCATTTTATTTATTCATTTCCGACCAACAAATTTTTTCTTTTTTTTTTTTTTTGTGTGTGTTTTTGTTTGTTTTTTTTCCAACTCATGAAAATTTTACATAATGTTTTAGCCACAGAGTGATTGTTAAATATTGATTAATTAAATGTATAAATTATGAGAGAGATTTAAAAAGTGTGAATATAATTTGAAAAAAATAGAAGCAACTAAAGTAGTTGTGAAAAAAATCGAAATCGTTTATATTTTTCAGTTGTAACAAAAATTATTCAATAGTTAAAGATAAAAGAATGAATGAACTCTTTATTGAATCATCAAGATACATTGAAAATAATTTTTAAGATTTTTAATTAAAAATTTAACAATTTTGTATAATTAATACTTTTTAAGAATATGATAGAAAATAACCTTTTAACCTTTGGTTAAATAGAATCATTCAATAAATTGAGGACTAATTTTTTCAAAAACAAAATATATACCTATTCAAAATAAGGGATGGTCAGTGGCCAAATAGATACAGTGGTTGATGTTAAAAATCTCTTGTTCGAATTCGAAAATCATAATTAAAATATTGAAACATCCTGTTGATAATTCGCCATAATACCATTTAAACACAATAATATTGTGACATAATTAAACTAAATTGTATGCAAAATATTTATAAAAAAAAGTACATCGTAGTTTTATTTATGTATGTATGTTTATATAAAATAAATTATGTACAAAATTTATAAATAAAATACATTTTTTATTTAAAATTCAATATTTTAACATGAATTTCAATTTCGATTGTGGTTTGTTTGTGTTTTACCATGTGTATAATTTATTTATTATTATTATTATTTTTTTTTTTTTTCAAAATTAAATTTATAAAAAGAAAATGATAATATTTTATTAAAATCAATTAATTTGTATGACTATTTTTTTTTGAATTTATAAATTTTTTTTTTTAAAAAAAAAAAGTGGGAAATTAAGTGAGTTTGAATGAATGTATACAATCAATCATTACATATTTTCTATATTTAATTCTTGCTGCAGGGTTAACTGTATTTAAAACATATAAATATGTACATACGTAAGTATATACTCAAAAACAATTTGTCCTGTTATGTTTAAATGTTGTTAACTTTAATGAATGTAAATATTATATGTTGGAATTTTTTTGGTTTAAAAAAAAAATTTGAAAATTTGAAAAAAAATTCAGGATTAAAATGTTTGGGTGTCAAATCAAAACTTTATAAAGAAAACCATCTTATTGATACACTGTTTTTATGGATATTTTGGAAAATTTTTATTACAAATAATGCTAAATTTTCAATGAAAAATTTAAAAGAAAATTATTATTTATAACTTACCATCCTCCTTGTCTAGTTAATGTAAAACCAAATCTTGAATCACGATCAACAGATACACGAATACCAACAATACCAAGTCCTTGTGGTGTAATAACTTGTCCTCGCATAACAGAAACACGGCTATAAAAAATTTACATACGAGATTAGTATATATTTTTCAAAGATAGTTTTATTAATTTTGTTTGTTTGTTGTGTTTTTTTTTTTTGTTTGTAGTTTAATGTGTATGAAAAAAATAATTTAATTCTAATTAATAATAATTAAATAAATATAAAATTTGTATGATTGAATAACAACTATAATAGATATATGATAATATATAATATAAATAAGAATATAACAAAATACGTATATGTAAAATACATATCACATTGGTAAAATAGTTCAAATAAAAAAAAAAAATATTTCTTAAAATGACAGATGAAAATGATTTAATGAAGAAAAAAAAAGTTTTATAAATTTTAAATAATTAAAAAAGATATTTATGCTTTTTATTCTCTAATTTCAAATGAAATAAAATATACATATTATTAAAGGAATATTTAAACACAAATTTAAAATTTGTAATGTATTGAACATTGTCCTTTAATATAATGAATTATTGAAATTTTGTAAATATTTTTTTTTCACATTTCTTTTTCTGCAATTTGTAAAAATAATTTAATTTCATGTAAAAAAATTACAAAATAAAAAAAATAATAAAATGCTGACTTCGGATTTTGGATCATTTGACGTGCTTTGATTTACTGTAAGTATGTAATTTTATTATTTTGTTTTATTGACTTTTTTTCAATGAAAATTTACATGAGCACAAACTTGAAATCTGATATAAATAAGGTATCCTTTTTTTGTTGAATAAGCAAAAAATCCCATGGAGAAATATTATACGACAGGTATTTTATTTTGGTAAGGTCAGGTGGTTAGGAACTTGAAATTGGGGATAAAAAGCATTTTTGTGCTACAAAAATTACCTTTATAGGAGTTGAAAAATGATTTAGACATATGAAACAAGTGTAGAGATGAGGTGACTATAGTAAACTTAGTAGAATGTAATGATTATTATTTTATTGGAAATTTTACAACTGAAAAATAAATATTTTCCAATTTCAGTTTTTTTTTCTTTAAATTTAAACTTTAAATTTGACAAATGGCGAAAAGAGGCATAAGTTGAACTGAAGCTTAAAAAATAAAATAGTGGTTTACACATAATACTTTTAAAAATTTGTTCATGATCCAGAAGAATTAGAATTTTTTAAATGTCCCTTCCCTTTTCAAATTAATTCTGAAAATTAAATTTTTTATTCCTCAAAACTATTAAGTATTAATCATACTACTAATGTTTTTGAAATAGTAGGCTTTACACACACATGAGACTAAAATATGGTTTTTCAATGGTATTTTAGTATTTTCTACAAAAATCTGAAAAAGTTAAATAGTAACCCTTTTTTAGGTAAATATCCATTTAAAATCATTTTTGTGTCAAGAAAAATTCTATTAAAAAAAGAAGGAATTATTTAAAGAATTTTGCTACAATGTTTGAAAGAAAACCACAATATAACTAAAGCATTAAGGTAGACTGAAGTATGAATAAATATTAACTAGTTGAAATATCTGTTTTTTTTTTTTTAAATTTTTATTAATAAATATTCACAAAATACCACAAAAGAATTTTTTTTTTAAAATTAATTTTGTGTTTATTTTCCAAAAAAATTGATTGCAGAAGAAGAAAGTGAAAATTTTTTATTATTATTATTTTTTCTATTCAAATAAAATTTTTTCATTGGTTTACAAATAGCATGCACTTGAAAAAGAAATTCAAAGAATGTATATAATGTGTAATTTAGAAATTAAAAAAAAAAAGATTACTGTAATTTTTTTTTTAAATATGCAATAATATTTTAAAATTCTTTTAATTTTTAAAAACATGAATAATTTTTACTTATTATAATTTTTTTTTTTTGTAATTGATAAAACATCTAAAGTATACAAAATTTTAACATTTTGGATCTTAATCAGATTACAATTTTCTCCAAAAATGTTAGCAGATTGTTTTTTTTTTACTTACAGTTTGAATTTTTTTTATTGCTTACTTTCAAAAAAGATTTTTAAATGATTTTTTGTTTTACAATTTTATCATAATTTTATAATTTGAAAAAAATGATTGAGAAATTACTAATACCGTCTATATTAAAGTAATCCTTTTAAAAACTCAAAGTTATTCAAATAAAATCTTATTTAGAACAACATTTTCCATTTCGAAGCTTTTCATATGATTTGTCAAAGTGAGTTATTAAATTGAAACATGACTCCAGAAAGCTGACTTTTAACAAAACAGAGTTAATTTGGGCATTCAATCTAATAATTAATTAATTGTTTTTTCTTCAAAGGTGTAACATATCAAATCGAGTTTTATATTGAAATTTGAAAGACATAAAATTAAAGTGCAAAGTAGTGAATTATTAAAACGACGGCCTGTAGACTCTAAAATGTGAATGATGAGATGCATGATAAAAAGTACTATTGACTACAAATTGCTAAAAACTAAGAACCACTTTCGGAAATTAGATTAATTTAGTAATTTTCATGTTAGTTGATAACCTGTGGAATATTTTTGAAAAAGCAAACTATTTTTCAAAAGCTATTAAACATGCGAACAATTTATAACACTAATTAGAGATTAAATATCCAGAAAATCTCCTTGTTAAAGTTTTTTTTTTTTGTTTGGTCTAAAGTTTCACACATACGAAGAGATGAGTAACGTAATATTTCCATATTTTGTTTTGAAGAATTTTCAAATTTCAAGTTGTATTTGTATGGTAAACTTATAATAATATCCTGCTTTTCTGATACAGTCTGAAGTAAATAAAAAAGGATTAAAAGTAAACATTCTTCAAGGAAGTTCACGTGTAATATTCATTAATTCTTTTTAATTAGTATATTAGCAACTTTTCTTTTTCGATTTAACTTCTAAAAGTTTATTTTAACTGAATTTTATTTAACATAACACATAAAGTTTGTCGCAAAAAGTTTTTTTCGATGAAAATTTCTACTTTTCTTCTTCGTTTATTTATTTTTTTTAAATGTCGGATAACGATTTTCTAAAACAAAACAGTAGTTTTTTTAAATTTATTTTTCTTTTGTCTGGAAATTAAAGCTTATTATTATTTAGAAAAAACATTGAAGATTGTTTTGTTCGATGATGTGAAAAAAACAATGTCGATTTTTCTTTAGAAAAAATAAATATATAAAATTTTCATGCATATGAATACACACACATATGTAAATTTATGATAAGTGAAAAAAATGTACGAAGAGAAAAAGGATGAAAAAAAATAAAATTTCCAATTAAATGGTTTCATGATATTACAGGGAATAATATGTTAAATAACAAAGAAATTATTATAAAAATGGTGATGGCGCGGAAAACAATGGTTGCATCAAAAATAATCTTTGTAATAATTTTCTATATATGTATGTAATAATATTTGAAACAATTTTTGCTTCATTGCATTAAAGACTCATATACGGATGTGCTCCATTACACTCTTGGTTTCATGACAATAAAAACAATATTATATTATTATTATTGCTCACTTGAAACACAACATACACATATACATATGTACATTTACACACTTCCATACGCATATATGTTGTATAAAATGTACATATGTATGTAAAAGATATTAAAGATATAGTATATTAGTTAAGGACCTCTAATAAAAGAGTAGAAAAATATTGTCAAAATGTATTGCCTGATGCTATATTTTAGTTAGTATGTTTTTGTTTAATGGTTAATGCTTTCATTGCGTACACAAACATCCTATATAGTATGTACTTTGATGTTTGTTTTCCTTTTTCAAAAACTTAAACAATTCCCTAAAGTATTTATACACAATATAGATATATTTTTTTTCTACTTATTTTTATTTTTAATAATACTCTGTTAAATTCTATTGTCAGTAAGCTTAAAGTATTAAAGTTAAACATTAAAGATCATAAAACACACATTTTATTCTGTTTAATTTTTATTACATTTACATCAATGTATATGTATGTGTATGTGGGTGTGTATGTATGTATGTAAAATAAAATAGCATATTTGTAGGAGTTTCTCCTTTTCAACTCATATACATACATATAACGTACGAGTGTATATACGCTTAAAAGTACAGCTATAATATGAATATTTTTGAATTAGGAAATTATAATTTTGCGATAGTATCTTATTTTGATCGTATAGATACATACAGGATATGATATTGTATATTCTATAAGAATTGTTATTATTGCTACAATGAAATATAAAAAGAAAGAAAAAAAAACAATGAAAAAATAAATACAAAGAATAAAGAAATAGAATTTTCAAGGAACGTTAATTCAAAGAAGAAGAATATACAAGTCACTAGTCGCAGTTATATAGCGACAAGTGCGAATGTGTATTGCGTATCTCATAATATCTGAGGCTCATACATATTTTTTACATTTTTTTTTTTCGGTATCATTTAATATGAGATTCAAACAGGACGATATACATACATACATACAGATACAAGTATAAAAAAATATGTATATCTAAATATAAGCAAAAATGAGAAGTGAAAATTATAGATTATATAAGATAAAATTGTAAAAAAAGAAGAAAAAAAATGTAATTGATATAACGATGACAATCATGATAGTGATGATGATGATGATGAGGATAAATAGAAGGTGGAATACTAAAAATTTACAAATAAAATTGTTCACAGTACATTTGAAGTAACTGAGCCAAACTAACTGAATAGATTCTAAAAAAAAAAAAAAAAAAAAAAAAATTCTATAAAATGAACATCGATAGATTATTTCTTAGGACTTGATGGCGACAATTTTATATCAAATTATTATTCTATAGGTACGCATGAATTGTATTATAAGTTTCCTTATAAAGATATCTAAATATATATCCATATAGATTTTATATGTATGAAGAAATAAAAGTAGGAGGATTTGAGAATTGTTTTTGAAAATGATTATTTCATTTATTATACGATTCCATTTCCATTTCTTGAATTTTATATAATATGTATGTATAATTTAGTTTTTGTCCATTTTGTATACTTATATCACAAAACTTGGATGTGTATATTTTACAAATACTATTCAGATATTGTGTCAAAATGATCATAATTATGATAATGATATTTACTTAGATACTATTGAAATGCCAGAGAAAATAGAGGGTGTTATTCATAATTGAATTTAAAAGTTGACAATTCACAAAACGACGAATATTTGAATAAAATAAACTTGTTATAGTTATTTATTGAATAATAGCTTTTTTTTTTGTTTTTCTAAAATTTACTTAAAGTAGACTGTAATGGCGCCAATTATGTACAGTTTATTAGTTTATTTTGAACTTTTGTTTGTTTTTTTTTTTTTTTTTGTGAATAATTTTTATCGTATAATTGAGAATATTTTCAAGAGTAATATACATACATATGATGGAAATTGTATTACATTACAATTATTGTAAAGTTTATAAAAAGTAGGAGTAATTGATAATTCCCACTTACAAAATCGACCTTAGGAACTTAAGAGAAGAAAAACAATTTTTTTTTAATTGTTAGTAGGTAGTTTAACAAAACTCTTCTAACTCAAAGCTGTTTCTGGTTTATACTATAGTCTGTTTGATAAGTCTTTGCTCTCCCTACGAAAGTGTTGCAAATACAAGAATGCTACTTTTTTTGGCGACTACAATCCCTCAAACCTTTTAATTTAAATTTTTTTAAAGATATGACAGTTAGTTTATATTTGACGGTAGTGGTTTAAAAGTAAACCACTTGTAGGTAGTTCTTTTAAAACAATCGAAAAAAGTGAGTTCCTTGTATTAATTAAACATTTTTTTTTTGAGGACGAAAAATGGCGTGCAAATAAAAGATTGGCTTTATAAACGTTACTGCGAATCAAAGTCCACCATTATATGTACATATTGGATAAAATGTCTTGATATAACCCTATTAAAGTTTAATACGCTGTTTTTGCAGAATTTCGCTACATTTCTACACACAAAAATAAATTATGTGTTGAAAAATAAGGTATAGAGTACTATTAAATATTTGAAACAAAAATTTTTTGTTAAATTACACACATAATTTTATTTCATCGAAATTGAATTGTTTGTTTTTTAATCCATTTGTTAGTGAATTGCAACACTAGTATTCGACATTTATTTTTTAAACCGAACTACGTACCAAAAAATAAAAATTAAATGGAAAAATGATTAAAAAAAAATTTTGTTCACTTTTTTTTTCCACGCATTTTAAATGGAAAACGGAATTCCTTAAATTTTAAAAAGCATACTAGCCTCAAGGAGAAACTGCAGTCGAAATTCAATTAATTTTTTTTTATATAAAAACTCAACAAACTATGTAATACAATACAACATTGAAAAACTCGTCCGCAAAGGGTTAAATTAGAATGATCTAATTTAAATATGTTAATGAATTTTGCGAGGGGTAGCATTTTAAATAAAAAATCAGAAAATTGGAATTCTTTTTTTGTTATTATAGTGAACTTTTAAATTAATTTTCTTGGAATATTTATCCGCAGTTATGTATTTTATTTTGAATTTTCTATCTTTTTTTTTTCTTACAAAATTATCTAGTCTATATAACGTACAGGGTTATTTTTAAACACTAATGTATTGTGTTTAAGATTAAAATATCAAATTATCAAAATTATAATCTTTTTGATGATAAAAAAAATAAATAAATAAATTCATAAAGGTAAAATTTAAATAAAATTCCAAAAACAAAAAATCAGTTTATTAATATTCTCGGAACATTTCTAGGTAATAATTTCCAAAAATATGAATTTCATAAAAAATTGATTCTATAAATACTTAACAACGCACGCCTTGAAGATTGATCTGTCACTCTTTATTTAGGATGTTTTACCTTCGTCATTTATATGAAATATGTATTTTTTTTTTAATAAAATGTGGGAATATTCTTAAGGCATTAAAATTTTAGAAAGTGAAAATAAAAATTCAATTTTCTATTTTTTTTTCCAAGGAATATGTTTTCTTTTTAAAATAAGATATAAAATCACATTTTGTGAAATTTATGTGAAATCAATACGGATATTGTTTTGAATCTTTTTTTTTATATTTTACTTTAAAAGAAAACTTTCTGTCCTTGTTTTTTTTTTTTTCCGCAAAATAAATATTTTAAAGTAAATTTCTTAAAAAATAGCAAAAATTGAGTTTTTTTTTTTATCATAAATCGATATAATTCTGTATAATCTATTTTTTTGTTTGTTTTTTGAATAAACACACATTAAATTGTTATTGGATTTTCAAATAATGAAAATGCTTTATGAATTGATTTGAATTAATAAATAAAATAACTTTTTGTATTCTTTTTCTTCTTTTTTCTCATGTTAAACACGTGTAGCTATAATGTATAAGAAGTTGCAATTTTTTTTTTAAAACTCGTGTCTTTAATAATAAATAATGATAAAAAAAAAAACTTAAAATGTTGTTACTAAGAATTTTTCTTCTGTCAAAATATCAAATACGTATAATAATTCATAATTTATACCATTGGCCAATTCCACATAAAAAAAAATTTTTTTTAGAAACCCTACAAATACTCGTACAAAATGAAAATTATATTAAACTTTTAGTCTTGACAACATCACCCCATAGTTACTCTTACAATTTTTCAAACTTATAAAGAAGACTTAAATATTTTTCAATATTTTTAGGCATTTATTTAAAATTCGTTTTGATAAAAAAAAAAAAAATTGAACATAAAAAGTATGTGTTTTCTTTTCTTAACTATAATTCATTCACATGTACAAACAATCAGAAATGTTGTTGTTTTCTTTGCTTCTTTAGATGAGAATGGTTTTGTAAAATTAAAAGAAAAACATTTTATTGAAATTTTATTCAGGGAAAATAATAAGTATATAAATATAATTCCGATAATTACAGAGTATCTGTTGTGAAGTGAATAATTTTATTTATAAAACGACCAAGAACAAAAAGTTGTACAAAAAATTAAATTTTTTATTTTATTATTTTATTTATTTTTTGAGAAGAGAAAAATAAATAGAATACATCCTATGTATGTAGGTAGGTATACGTATATGCATATCTTTAATAAAATAAGTTTAAAATCTAATTTTTGGAGAACGTTTTGAATTTTCTAAAGAAAACAATAACAATGTTTTTTCTTTATTGTTTATTCAAAAAATAAACAAAGTTACCGGCAATTTTTATGAAAAAGACTTTTAAAAAACTTTTTTTTTTCGCTTTTTGCAAAAACTTTTGTTTAGAAAATAAGAAAACTTATTGTGTTAACTATTTATATAGGATGAAAAAAAAAATAAAATAAAACAAAAACCAAAGTAAACGTTCTGAACTTTACATGAACATGAACCACCACACGTTACTTTTTTTATTTTTATTCATTCATCCTTTTATTTATATTGTTTTTATTTTTACATGCTGTTTAATTTGACAGACAGTTGCAGTTTTTTCCTCTCTTTTTCCCTTCTTGTTTTTGATTTTTCTTTTTAACATTTAATATAATTTTCTTTTTCATATATGTATTTATAAAAAAAAACAAAAACGTTTGAAAAGTTTTCTTTTCTGTTTTTTGAAAGTCTGTTCTTTTTTTTTAAAAAAAAGTTTTTAACAACAACCTAGGAAAGGTAGAAAATTTATTTTACTTTCTTTTTTTTCCACTTTTTTTTTTTTTAGAAAAACATTTTGTATTGAAAAGCAGGAAATTAAGATTTAGTGGGTGGTTGTAGAGAAATTTATGTGTTCATATTAAAAAAAAAAAAAAAAAAATCAGGATACAAGCAAACAAAACTAAGCATGACATTTTAAAAGTTTTATAAAATACATGAGAAATTAAAATTCGCATATTTATACACAAGGTGTTCTTGTAATGTTACTTATAAAAACTATTTATTAAGAAAAAAAATTTTTTTAGTAGCAGATTTTTAAGATAAATATGTCGTTAGATGTTAGGTCAGAAGAACAAAAAAAAGGTGATACACAATAACGTTTATGAACAATTTTTCTTATGAAACTTTACAAAATCACTTTTTTCTTTCGCAAGAAATCTTTAATCCAAGTGAAGTAAAACTATGAAACTTTAAGGTTCGATTTTTGTTTCAGATTTACCGTCAACATTTTTTTAACATGTTGCGTGCCATGTATCACTGCAATATTCCAAGACTAAATCCTCACAGTCCATGTACTCTTGGTATATTTATTGATGATACATTGGCACGCAACGCGTTAAGTAGAAGTATTCAATGGATCCCTTGAAAAGTTGACTTCGAATTTTAATTGAAAATTATTCTAAGATTTCCTAATAGTTCATTCAATCCTGCCTGCCTGTATTCTGATTTTTCGAGATAAGTGTTTATGCGAGCTGTGCTGATATTTCGAATTGCCGGAATACATTTTTATGTCATAGAATTTAATATTTTGACTTGTCTAAATAAAAATGCGTTGCTGACGGGTTGGAAGAGTTAATTTTGAAAAATCACAACAATCTGAGGGCTTTTCGTAGTGTTATTTGACTTAAGAATTGACAAACCGCGGAGTGACACACTACACATGCTTATTTGCTTATTTTAGTTTATAGAGAGCCTGTTTTCTGGAGAAAATATTATGAAATTTGAATTTCAATACTCAGGATTATTTAAAAACAGTTTTGCTTTTTCCCTTTAAAAAAACGTCAGACTTTAACACATTTTCTAAAACTTATCACAATTTCTGTAATTCATTTTATTGTAAATTTCCTTATTATTATTTTTTTAGTTTTTAAATAATTTGTAATTTTTTCACTATGTCGTTAATACTCAATTTGATCTACGTTTAAAACTGAAGGTAGACATATAAGTATTACATAGGTAGATAAATACATACATATATGAACAACAATATGGAGACACTTTTTTCTACAAGTCAAAAAAAAAAAAAGTCATTCAATTTCCTCCCGGCGCTATTTATTTTGAAATCTTGTTAATTTTGTTTTTTTTTATTTGATTTACACGAAATTTTTTCTTGCTTGTATTATTTTTAACACAATTTGTTTTTGCGTAAACTATTTTTATATGTTTTTTTTCCTTTTAATCTTTAAAAAAATAAATGTAGCAAACGGAAATTTTATTTACGTGTATTTTTATTTTCTTTCTTCCTTTTTTCTTTGAAAATAGTATGAATAAAAAGTTCATGTGAAATTATAAAAGCAATCAAAGTTAAGAATTTAATTGTAGGGTGAAATTTTAATTATGATTATGTTTATTACTTTTTTTTTTCTCCTCTCAGTTGATACAATCTTTTTCATATTTTAAAAAAATTAATGCTTCAAATATTTTATTAGTGTTTTATATTTTTATTTTTAGTTTTGCCATTTTTTTTATTCTCATATACATATTTTTTTCAATGTTTGTTCAAAACGAGAATTGTTATCAATTTCTAAATTGATTTTGTATAATATGATTGTTAACAGTAGTGGGTGGGAAATTTATTTTGTAAAATTAAATAAAAATGTACTTTTTTTGTTATTATTGTTTGTTAAGTGAAATTTATTGTATTGTTATTCGAATTTCAAAATACCTTTCAATATCTTAAATAATGACAAAAAAGTACTCGTGTGTTAGAATAGAACTTACATAAATAAATAATAAATAATGAAAAACTAAAGATACAATATTACGGTGATGTGATGATGATGATGATGCTTAGAATCATCAAGTTCATACGAATAAATTTGTAATTCAATATCGATTTTTTATGACTTAAATTTTTATAATATAAGATTATATTATATATTAAGCGTGTTTATACATTTAAATAAAAAAAAAAAAAACTTCTTTTATGATATATGTACATAATATGTATGATAAAGTATAAATTACATATTCACATATATTTAGAAAAAATTGTTAAAGAAATTGTTTTCAATGAAAAGTTTTTGACCTAGTTTATATCAAATATGTACGAATATGTATGTATGAAAAGTTATTATATTTGTGAAGTATCGATATAAACTTAACTAACGAAATGTGGATTTTATTTTATCTGTATTTTTTTGAATTTAAAAAGAATGTACGATATTTGTGATGAGTACAGCGTTTTTTTTTTTTTGTTTACTTGAAAAAAAAAAAAATTGAGTATAGAAGAAAAGATACTTTTAATACTGTTTAAATCGAAGATATGCATACATAATATCTCAAGTATGATGACATTATTTCATATAAATATGTGTGTTGATCGTATGTTATTTTATTATAATTTTATTGAGGAAATTTAAACTTCATTTGATAGACTTATCAAGATGAATAAATTTGAAGGCACTGGAGAGAGGAATTCAATATAATGAACATTTAAGTTTTGAGCTTTAGATTAAAAATCAATACTGTATTTCAAATTGTTTTAGTGAGTTTTCAGTTTTTAATAAAACGGAATAAAATGGAATTCGAAAGAAATTTTAAAAGAAAACTAGTAATTCACGATGAACACATACTTTTTAAAAGAAATCCATTAATAAAAACAACAAAAACTTGGCACAAGGTCACGACGGCCTGTTAAAAATTACCCTATAATCCAGTGCATCTTTTATTTTTACATTCTAATATTGTTCAAAACTAAGAGGAGTGAGAATAAAGTATTGTACATTTCTTAAATTATGTTTTGATTATCCTTTTTAATTTCATTATACATATCTTTTGATGTATCGAAAAGTTTTGAAAAGTCCTTAAGACTCATTTTTCAAAAACAAAAATAAATAAGATTATGAATGCATGGAATGAATTTTTAAAATTTGTTTCTTTCAAAAACAAAAAAACACTTTTTTGTGCAATAATATGCAAAACACAGGACTAACAGAATTTTAAAATATCCAAATATTTAACAAGCTGAAAAAAAATTTTAAAAATAAATTTACCAAAAATTCATGAGAAAATCATGTCAAAGTTCTCTGGAAAGTTTTCTTTTATCCTAAAAGAAATGTTGCTTAAGGACATAAGTTACATCAGAAAGTCATAAAAACTTCGTACTTTTCAGTACAAATATTCAAGAATTTGCAAGAAATTTTACATTTTTTCTAAAATTTATTTATATTTTTTCCATTTTTAGATATTTTTTTACGAAGAAATTTTAACACAATTTCATTTTGTGATGGTTCACAAACAATTTTACGGAATAATAAAAAAAAATTGTTTTAAACTTTAAAATATTTTTTACTTATTTATCTTTCTGTCCTCGTTGTTAATAGAATTGAATAACAATTTAATGAAATAAAAATTTATTGATACCCGAGAATCATTTCAAGTTCACAGTTTACACAATCAGTTAATCTTAAATTCAATTGTTTGTTGAAGGAAAAAAAAACGAAATATAATTTCGCAAAGATTAAATTCATAATATTTTTGAATATTTAAAGTGAATCTGTTAGTATTGAGTTTAACTTGAAAAACAAAAAGTTAAACGTTTCAAAAATCAAAAGAATTTTTTGTTGTTATTGCGAAATTCAGTCCTTCAGTAGATTTCAGTGAAAAAAAAAAAACAGCTTTTATTACCAACGCATTGTCAGTGTTTTTTTTTCACATATTTTTTTTTATGCGTTTTGTTAAACCATACATTTCCTCTCAAGTACTACAATTACATATTTCAAGAGACAGAAAATAAATAATTCACGAAATATTTAAAATTAATAAATTGGAGATTTTTTATACTGTTGATGTTGTAAAATTTAAATGTTTTATGGATTTTACCATTCGTTTATTATTATTTTTGATTTTTTTTTTTTTTTTTTTTTTTTTTTTTTTTGAATTTCAAAAGCTTCACAGTAAAATTGTACAGTTTCAACGTAAATACACTTTTTGTGATAAAACTGTTTTTTAACATATTGTTCAAGGATATGAAAATTTATTGAGGATGCTCTTAAATTTTTTTCCTGATTTTGTTACCAAATTTTTTGTTTTGTAACTGGAAAAAACCCCAGTCGAATTTTTTGAAGATAATTTCACAAACTTTAACGAATTGGCGAAATTTATTTTAAAATTGCAACGAAAAGTTTAAACAAGTTTTTTGAAACGTGTTAAATATTCGTTGAACGTTTTAATAGACGTTTTTTTTTCTATAAATGTGTTTTTTGCTTCAAAAAGTTGAATTTGTTATATTGTAAAAGTGTTAAATAACTTTTTTTGCAGACACACATGAACAATAATTCAGATAATTAATTCGGAAAAAAAAAATCCCATCATTATAGACAATTTACATTACGCGGTTGACAAACGAAAACCATGAAATTTGTGAAAATTGCATACAGCTGATAGAATAATTGTAAAGTGTATCGTTTTATTTTTTATTTATCTTTTTTTAAATTTAGGTTTGAACTTATAAAACATATGTATAATGAATTTTTTTCGTTAAAAAAACAATATTCACATTTAACCCTTTGAGACATTCTAAAATATCACAAAAAATGCCTTTATGCTTTAAAAATTTTTAAACAAAAACCACTTCTTGTTTAACTTTTACATACATATAATAGGGTTAATATTTTAATTATTAAAAAATAATTTAAAATTATCATCATGTCCTTTTTAATATAATTATTTTAATACTATTTTTATATTTCCTTTTTCTTTAATGAATTTTTATGTTTACACCTTTATTGTTTTTTACATGAAATGTATTATTTTAACGGAAATTTTCCATCTAATAAGTTAAAAGCTGTCATAAAAATTTTAAAAAAATAGTATCGCGTGACATTTTAAAGAATCCAAAACACATCTACACATCCATATAAATCGTATACAATCTAACAGAGAAATTGAAAACATGAACAGAATAAAATATGGTATAGCATAAATGTATTTTTCTGTACAGAGAAAAATAAAAGAAGAAAAAACAAAAACATTATAATATCGAAAGAATAACTATACATATAAATAAAAACGAAATATTGTATAGAAAATATGAACATATACTTACATACATATACATACGTATATATCTACATATAAAAGTTTAGGTTTTAGGTTCCTGATAAAAGTACATATAGATACATATTATAATATTATATATATGTATACGTGAAAAACTTTTCTGTAATTTAAAATCGGATGTGGTCAACATAAAAACAATTAAAAAGTTGGTATTTCCGAGGTATTTTGTAGTAGGAAAATAAAAATAATGTTGAAAATGAAAACAAAAATTGTTAAAAAAAAAAACTGTAATACAAAATTGTCCAAGTTATAGAAATAAATTGGAAAAAAAATATATATTACATGTCACAATATTAAGATACAAAAGTTCCCAGGGAAATTCAATAATGAAAAAATAAAAAAAAAATAAAAATAAAAAGTGAAAAAAAAAGGACAAGAAAAGAAAGTTGTGTGTAGTTTCATCTAAAACAGAACGTGTGAAATTTAATATTATAAAATGAATGATGGTATTTTTTATAAATATAATTTCATTTTATCACATATTTTTTCTGCAATACAATTTCAGTATATACATAGTTAATATCCTAATGACCTCTTATGGATGTATAATACCAAAGTTGTAGAAGTACTACTACTTATACAACTTTGATAATACTTATGTATACATATGTATGTAATTTATATAAAAAATGTATTTTAATTTCTGATTTCACTTATTCTCATTAGTTTAATTTTTTTTCGCCTACAACGAACACATTTTTGTCATTTAGTTGTTTATCCTGTTCCTTTGTTTTTTTTTTTTTTTTTTGTGTAACAATAATAATTTAATTTGTATTATATGCGAATATAATTACAAAAATCCCAATGAAAACAACATAAACAAATAATCATTATTAATAAATATATCATAAGCCTGGCTATATACTATACTTTTTCACATATGTACATACTTTTACTGTTCAAAATTGTTCATGATATCTTTTTATAAATGAATATAAATAGCGTAAACAGGTTAAATAGCAAAAATTGTTTGACTTTATAGTAGCTTGGATTTTCTGATAATAAATATCTACATAATACATATGGTAATAAAATGTATGCCAATATGTATGTGTATACATATAAACATAAATGTTATATTCGTATATCAATGTCTATGATGATAAACGAAACCTTGTTTTTACTTTATGAAAATATGAATAAAATGCAATAAAATAGGAATGGGATAATAGCAGTAGTAGTATGTATGAAATAGCAGCAGCTGGTGCTGCAGTTGTTGACCCCGATATTACATTTTTATCGGTTGATAAGATAGAAAAACGCCAATGTCCTTTTTGGATACAGTATAATATGTTGTACTCTGTAATTAGAGGCGTATATGTAACACATATATTTACACATAAATAAGATTGTAACAGTTGGAAAAAATTGTTTTTTTTTTTTTTGCTCCAATATTCAGACCGGAATGAAGTAATAATATAACGGATAATGTATACTATACATGTGAAATAGTGAAAGATAAAAGGACTAAACCTACATGATAAAAAAATGCATATAAATAGGAATTACAGCAAAAAGGTAACATATTTTAATTTTTTTTTCTTTTTTCTGTACATCATAGTGTTTACAACATGGTATAAAATTCGTGAAAAGTTTTCTCTTTTTTGTATTAATTTTTTTCTCGTCTTTGTTAAAATGAAACCGCTATTGTATTTTTAACGGATTTTATTTTAACTTTAAATCATTTAAATTTTCAATGATCTTAAATTTGTTGAAACCACAATGTTATGGTGAAAAAAAAAAACTAGAATTAAATGTGCCTAAAAAAGAGTGTCAAAAGAGAAATATAAGAGCAGTTTTGAACGTTCAAAAAGGATATAGATTCTATAGGATTACCTTATGCCCAAATTCAGAATAAATCATCTCACTTTTACCTTCTCAACCAAAAATTTTGAGATATTCAGACGAAGATTGAGTTCAAGGTTTAGCTAAAAAACTAGAATTACAGAGGTATGCGTATGTTAGACCTTTGAAGAAGAGTAATTGAAATGTTAGTTAGCTGCAAACGACTCAAAATAATGTATAAATTACGTGTTCTACAATGCCTGAACTTAAAAACTATGTTGAAAAAATAATTTTAAACATTAAAAATTGTTGAAAAGGACCATATAGAATGATTTTGATTTGAAAAGATTTGTTGGAAACTAGTGAAAAAGTTTTTGACTTTTCATTTAATTTGTGAAAATAAAAATCAAAAAAAGAGTTTTAAAAAATTATTTTTATTAGTTGAAAAAGATTTTGAATAAAATTAACAAAGGTATTACCTGTATAAATTTAAAAAAAACTAGAATTCAACACTAAACAAAAAAAAATTACTAACAAGACCCTGATTCCGAATATGTTAAAATTTGTATTTTACTTTAAATAACACATCGACCATTTCACATAATTTTAACAATTAGGTACCTCCATTCCCTTTTTATCTTAATTTTAAGGTCATATTCCCCACTAATATACTTTCAAACTTTTATATTTAAAGAATTTTAAAGGATCAAGATAGTTATATTTTTCAAAATATCTGTAAAAGTTAAATTACAATATAAAATTTATTTTGAATTAATCAAAAAATTCTACATTACAAGAACAATAATGTATACACTGTGTACATCTTGAGTTACAGTAAAAACTTTCAGATTTATAATAACTATTTTTTCTTTCTAACTTTGATGATAAATTAATTACCTAAATTAATTTAAAGTCCTTCAAAAAAATATTATTTGATATTTTAATTAAAATGTATTCTTCTAAAACTTTCATTTTGTGAAAACTTTTGATTTATTTAAAATGTAAAAGAAAAAAATGTTTTTCTTTTCGTCCTATAAAACCTATCTTTTTAAAGAAAAAAAAAAAAGATTTATTTTGAAAATAGATTTTAAATGTATTTTTTTTTCTGATGTATTTTATTGTTTTTTTTTAATCATTTTATATAATTATTTTTGAAATAAGTATGTCTAGTTTATCTTTTTTGATCCAAAATGTTAAAATTTGGAAAATAAAAATAAGTACAAAAAGTAAAAATTTTGTAAAATATACTTTTATTTTTAAAAAAAAAACTTTTTTCTTTTAATAATTTTTTTTTAATGTTAAAATAAAAATATTTAAAATAAAAAATAATAAAATTTTTGAGTACAAAAGGATTGTTTTTTTAATTTTTTATAATTAGTTTTATTGTTGAGGATACAGAGAAAACAAATGAAATAGACGCAGACAAATATGGGATATGGATTTTGTGAAAGGTTAAAACATATAAGGATATTATATATATATATTTTTTTTGTTTGTTGATTATGTCAATATTTTTATACTTTTTTTTTTTTAATAATATTATTCATAGAATATACTTTTTTGTTTTTGCTGATATAAATTGTTTTTTTTTTTTTTTTAATAAAATCTTAAATTGATTTCTGATTTTTATATTGTTTTTCTCAATTTTTCTTATTAAAAAAAAAAATAAGAAGATAAAAAAAAGAAGGAAAATAATAAGAAAAATAAAAACAAATACATACATAAAATTATTTTATTCTTCTTTTTTTTTTTTGTTTGTTTGTTTTTTTTTTTCTCAAATATTCTTGTTTTTTGTGTAATATACCTAATTAACATTTACATAAAACATTTAGATTTAAAAGAAAAGAAAAAAAAAAACAAATGAAGATGATAGAATAATAATAATATAAAAAAATTAGAAATTCAGAATGAAAAAAAAAGTTTCTCATTTTGTTTTTTGAAAATATATAAAAAGCATACAAAGTAAAGATGAAAAAAAAGATGTAAAAAGTTTTTGTGTTTTTTTTTTTCAATCAAACTAAAAAAAATAAAATTTAAACAAGAAAAATAAAATACTTTTAAAAATTTTAAACAAACGCATCATGATTCATAAAAAATAATTTGTAGAAATAATGAGGAAAAAAATTAAATTTATGATTGTGATTGTCTATAAAGAAAAAAAATTACTTTTTTGTTGTTGTGAATAAAATATACATTAAATATAGCAATACAGTATACAAAATGAATTATGCATAAGCTACTTAAAAAAAATAAATATCTTATTCATTTTTTTTTTTGTTTGTAAAAATTACATTTACAACTAGCAAATTAATTTTAATTTAAAAAGTAATGTCTTGCTTATTTATTCTATCTTAAAAAACTAAGTTTTCACTTTAAAAAGGAAAAAAAGAAGCTTAAAATTAAAAAAAAAATTAAACTTTTTGTTTCTTTCTTCGTATTATTAAAATCTAAACCAAGGGTAACAGTTTTTTTTTTTTTTTTTTGAAAAAATGTTTGAAGTTTTGAAGAATTAGATACTTTACTTACTATATACATGACGTATTAAAACCATGGTTTAAGATTAAAAGTATGAAATGAAAATTATCGTATATTTTTCAACAGTTCTTTAAAGAATTATTGCATTTGTGAAATTTAAACTGTGTAATTTTTTCTTTTTGTTGGTTTTTGTTTGAAAAATACTTGACTGTTTTAATATTCTAAAGAGAAAATAATATGAAATAACTGACAGATAACATCAAAGAATGATCAATTAGCTCTTAAATAAATCATTATATGTATATATGTATACTTATAAAGGCTTATGTTACACATAAGTTTAAAGAACGTCCGCAAAAAATTCAAAGTAAACTGAAATGCACTGAAACAAAACAAGCGTTGTTGTAACTAATATGTGACATCAGTCTTGCAAAAAAAAACATTGAATTGATGTCACACAAAATGTCAGCGTTATGTTATAAATTGGCTTTGAAATTTAATTTGTTCATTCTTAAAAATGAACATGAAATTTCAACACAAATTTTTATGCATGTGGCATTTTAACGGTTAACGTACATCTTTGCAGTAAGTGTCGTTATATCTATCAACAGTCTAATTTTATAAATAATCACTTTCTCATACATATTCAAAATGAAATTATAAATTTTTTCTTGAATTTTTTCAGTTAAATTTTAAATAATATGTAATTTGTTGTAATGAAGTAATTTGTTAAAAAAAAAAAATATCTATACTTATGTATACTAATTGGTATAGTTTGTTATACTACTTATGCATAGATAATGTAAATTAAAGTAAAACAGAAGTATACTCATGAATTTTACATTTTATTAGCATAAGTTCCTGACAAGACGACTTTTGTTAAAATTTTGTGAAAGTAAGAAAAATAAACTGGCAATATTCAAGAATTTTTCTTTTAGAATTTTTTCGATAAAATTAAAAAGAAGTATTTACTTTTTTTCTAGTTTTTGTTTTGTTTCTTTACAATTACGAGTAACAGAAATGTCTATTTATAGCTACTTAGTATCTTTAAGTTTTCACAGTAAGCTTTTTTGGCTTTAAATATACAAAATTATAATTAAAATTATAGTCACCAAGACTGAATACCCGAAAATAAAATTTATAATTTCTTTAGAGATACAAAAACGTTTGTTGATAAACATAATTTGTCAGAACATGAAAATATGAATTAATTAACAAAATTTTTAATGAACAAGAATAACTGTTTTACTGTCCAATATTATAGTTCTGTATGTAATAAGCTTTAAAAATTTGAATCTTAAAAGTTGATGTGTAAAAAATTATTACAGAGGACAGTATTTATACCATAATATTTTTTAAACAGAAGCAGACTTCTAATTTTTGGGTTTTTTTCAATACCCAGTTCTTAGAGTTATCCTGGTAAAGAGTCAAAGATGACATCCTTATTTCAATTTCTGTGGTGATTCCGAGCTTGAAAGTTACCTGCTTCACATCCCCAATAACGCTAAATATTTTCACAGAATGTGTACCGTGATGGTCTTGGCATCTTTTTATGTTCAAATGATGTTAAAAACTACCTTTTCTTGGTAGCTGATATGGTATACTCAATATCTTAACTGCAGCTCGGTCTTATTGTGCCATATTTTCATTTTAATTATAATTTACGTAGACCCACGATATAAATGATAAATATCCGTGTACAAGACGCTTTGTTTTTAGTAAACTACAAATAGCCAAAATACAAATTTTCTCGTTACTGAGGGTATTAGGTTTAAATTTATTACTTCTACAATATTTTCATGTACAAAATTTCGGATAAATTTTTAACACTGTCCGGTAAAATTCATGAGTACACCTAATAATTTTAAGAAAAAAGCGGTGACAAAAAGAATTTATATGTAAGTAGCTAAATTTAGTGAATTTTTTATATAACATACAAATATCCACAAATAAACAAAGAACATATATGTATATGTATCTACTTTGAACTAAAAAAATTAAAATAAAAGACAAAAAAAGTAAAAATAACTAAAACAACAAATAAATTAATTTTAAATAAAATTTTTACAGCACAAAACATTAAAATATAAGACATTGACACGAACACATAACACATACATTAAACAAGAAGTTAGTACTGATATGTGATATTTAAAATAATTTTCATATTGTTTCCTTTTTTTTTTTTTTTTAAAAAAAATATATTATGCATAATCCGAAATTAAATAAATATAATATTGTAGCTGTTTTTCCTTAAAATATTGAAAAAATATCAATTTAAATTTTCGATAACATGTATTGTTTTTTTTTTTTTTTGAGATTTAAAAATTTCGAAATAATTATTTTTGTAAAATTTGAATTTCTTGAATTAAAAAATTAATAAAAATTTGAATAATAAAATTTCTTGATGTTTTATATAAATTTTTTTTTTTTTTTTGGAAATAAAAACAATTTTCTTTTTTTTTTAAATGAAAATATTCTGAAATAAGATAGAAACGTTTACGCACTGAAAAAAAAATCAAGCTCCGAAAATTAAAAAAAGAAAAATTAAATTTTTTTTTTGATATTTTATTGTTTTAAAAAAGGTAAAAAAAAAATCGTTTGTTTCGAAATAAAAAAAAAAAATAAATGAAAGAAAAAAAATCAGAAAATTCGGAAACATTAAAATTTGTTTTCTTAAAAAAAAAAGTTATTCCTGTTTAAATGTTTTTTTTTGTTTTTTTTTTTTCAAGTCTATACAGTCATTCTTGACTTACCACGGTGTAAATGAACTCCAGAAAAGACTATTTGAGGATTTATTTGTTTGATTAAATAAAATAACAAAAATTATTTTATTTTTCGTTATGATTTATTTATTTTTTTTTAAATTTTTGTTATTGTTGTTTTTTCGTTTCAATTCGATGTCATCACATATGGTATTTTTTTTTTTTTTTTTTTTTTGTAATTTATTTGTATTTTTATTATTATTATTTTTTTTTATTTATTGCATTTTTCAAAATTATTTCGATTGTTGATCACATAACACACGAAGTATGTATATAGCGAGCCACAGCAACAAGGACACAAAGAAGACAGGACAAAAAATAAAAAAAAGAAATAAGAATAAAACAATAGTAAAAAATCATTTTTTTTTCTTTTTAATTTTTTTTTTGTTTTACTAAACTAACAAAAATGAAAAATCAAAAATAAGCTGTCATCCAAAAAATTTTGGCACACACATTTTGTAAAATAAAAATAAAAAATTGGTGAAAAGTAAAAAATGTGTAGTGGGGTGGTGGTGAGTGTACGATGTTTTAATAAATTCAAATTAATGAAAAATAAAAATTTCAAATAAAAAAAAAAATATCAATAAAGATTTATTTTGTAAATGAGAAATATTGATGTTTTTAAATGAAATAATTTATAATCGTCTGTTTGAGTTTTTGTAAAAGAAGATACATTTTCAAATACATAAATCTAAAATCAATTATTCGTCACGAAAAAAAAAAAAAATAAAAAAGAAAAATTATTATTCAAAATGATAAAAAAGAATAAATTCATTATACGCGCTAAGATGCTTTTATTTTGTACTTTTTTCTTTTTCATTTATTTTTTATTTTTTGTTTTTTTTTAGTCCTTATTTGAATATTTTGATCAATTGAAGTTTGTTCTGTTTTTTTTTTATTATAATTTTTGTCTCTAGTTTTTTTGGTTTTGGGTTTTTCTTGTATTTTTCATTACAATTGTAATAATTTACATTTTAAATAACTTTTTAAAGGATCTCAGTTTTATATTTTTATATTTTTTCATGTTACAAAGTAACAGTACTTTTTTTTACTTCAGTTTTCTTTTACTGAACTGAAAATTTTCTTATAATACCTAAAATACATTATAAGAGAAACCTTTTACATTATTTTTTTTAAAAACAGATTTTTTTTTACACATTGGCTTTTCTTTAGATACTAGCTATTTTTTTTTACTTGAATATGGATGCACTAGTGGTATTTATGTACAACCAAAAAAAAAAAAAAAAAAGGATTTATGTATGTGAAAATAGTTATAATTTTCCAAGAAAATTATATGAAATATTTTATTTTTATTATAAAAATAGAATGTACATGATTTTCCTTTGTTGCTACACTACTATACATACATATAATGTTACCATTTTTTTAGTTTTTGTCTTTAATAATTTCTTTTTGCCTGTTATCATTTTAACTTCAGGATAAGAAATGTACATAAGTCGGTAGGTATGTAAAGTTTATATACTTAATAAGAACATAAATTAAGGCAATCTTTTTACACAATGAAAATATTATATGTATGTATGTTTGGGTATATACATACATGTACATATAATAATAATTTGCATAATCGTAGTAAGATAAGTCTTCATTTTAATTCCCTTCTATTATTTTTTTTTCTGTAATTTTTTTTGTTCTTGTTTGTTTTCTGTTTTTTATTGTTCTTGTTTACATTCATTTTTGTTTTTGTTTATTCTAATTTATTTTCATTTTCCTCGAAATATTTTCACTAATATATTTTTTTTCTTGTATGGATATAATTCTACATACAATACATGTATTTATGTGTTGTGTATATATGTATAGTAGATAATTTTGCTACGAAAAACAAATAATAATTTCAAAGTTAAGTTGAAGGGAGCGAAAATTGAAATTACAAGAAAAAAAAAAATTGTTATTTTTAAAGAAACTGAATGAAAAAGTTCCACAGACGAATTAAAGAAAAATGAATAAGTAAAAACGAGATTAAATTTTTATTATTATACATTCTTTTTTTTTTTTGTTTTTTTTTTGGTTTTTAAAAATATTATATGGAATGATTCACGATTCATATTTTTTCACTTTAAAAATACATATACTACCTATATTTTGAAATATTTTTTTTTGTATTATTTTAAAATTTGTATTTCATATCACGAAAAAGATTTTTTTAATATCTCTGAGGTAATGAATGCATAAAGTTTAGTGAATTTTTAAGTTGGTCAATTATGAAATTGGTCGACGAAGAAATGGACTTTTTTTAAAACGAAATAATTTTGTATCTTTTAAATCAAGAAAATTTAGTGGTTATTTTTTTCTTATTTTATAATTTTTAAAAAACAATTTTATAATTTGTAAAGGTTTCTGAGTATGTTTTGCGTGTTTAAAACAAAAAATAAAAATTTTGAAAAATAAAATTGAAAAATTAAAAAAAAAATATATAAAAATGAATTGTGTTTGTGTATGTAATTATGTGTACTGCCAAAGTTTATTTGGACAGACTAAATTTATTTAAGAAAAATTAAAAAAAATAAGAGAAAAATAATCATTTTTTTCTTATTTTTTTTATTGGTTATTTTAACAGATTACAATTTAATCTAATAAATTTTAATTAATTCTATTGAGTAAAAAAAATAAATATAATTACAGTTTTTGTTTTGTGTAAAATAATTATTTGTTTAATAAAAAAAACTGTTACATTATATTACGATATAAAATAATAATTTAAACAAAAAATAAATATAAAAAAAAAACGTATATTTATATATATGTATATATTAAACAATTTACAACACATTCACACTCGTCACATTCATTCATTGCAGGCTGCTCCTTGAATTCGTTACTACATTTTTTTTTTTTAAACTTTTTTTTTTGTTGTATTTGTATATAATATATATTTTAAAAATACAAAAAAAGATAAAATAAATAAATCAAAAAAAATTGAGAAGCCTACATTTTGATTGAGAGACAAGAATGAAAAAAAAAATATATTACACACGTCTTCATATATTATACTAATATTTTATTAATTCTCTTTTAATTATGTGAAAATAAGTTAAATTATAAGAAAAAAACAAAAATCTGCTAAAAACTCCTACATTTTTCAAAATTTATTAAATTAATAATAAAAAAAAAAATATGAAAAACAAAAAAATATTATGGCGAAACAGAAAAAAAAAATTATAATAAAATACAGTAGATTGTTAAAAATTTTATATAGAAAAAAATTTTTATTACATAAATAATAATAATAATAATTAATGCGTTCTTTTTTAAATTGGTTTGAATTTGTGAAACCCTTTTTTTTTATTTTTTGCTTATATAAAAAATTAGTTTTTACTCCTTGTTCCATATATACGAATACAAATACATATATTATTTATTTTTATTGTTATATTTAGATAGCATTAGAAATTAAAAAGAAAAAAAAAAAAGAAAAAAAAAAAAGAAAAACAAAATATTAAAAAAAAAAACATATTAAATTCCGTATTTTAAATAAAATTACAAAAACAAAAAAAAAACAACAAAAAATTCAAATCAAATAAAAGTAAAACTCAACAAATAAATTAAATTAAAATCAAGAAAAAACTTTATAAATTATAGACAAATTAATAGCAACGACAACAACAACAAAAAAGAACTTACAAAAAATATGTTCAATAATAAATTCAATTATCATATAGGTTTTTATTTTTTATTTTTTTTTACTTTATTTAATGATTATAAACATTTTATGTAAATCATCTAATAAAAAAATAAAATATCCCTTGTTGGCAAATTAAAATAATTTGAAAATAAAATCATATATAAAATAAGATAAAAAAAAATATATATATTATACATACATACATACATACATATATGTCAAATAATAGATTATTGAGAAGATAAGAAGTTAAATACGGGTGAATTGTGAATTATATGTATATTTTTTATTTTTAAATTTATTTCATCTGAGTTAAAGTATTCTAGTTAAAGCAATTTATTATTTGGATAAAGAAAAATTTCCTAGAAATTGATAGACTTTATTACTTTTAAGTTTGAATAAAGAAATTTTTATTTTAAACTGGAATTTTATCATTCAGATCGGGTATTATATTCTCAAAATTAAATGTAAGCATGTATTTCATAATTAACTTTTGTAGATTGATTACAAAATTGATTAGAGCTTCAGAAGGAGATATTTGGAGCTGGAGAAAAGTATGGAAATTGTTAGTATGGTACAGGTGGTTTTTATTAACAAATCATATCAAGATTAAGATGATTATGGCTATTTACAACTCAATCAATCACAGATCAAAGAAAATGTCAAATGAAATTAAATTTTTATGGTGATTGAAGTTTTTGTTGTCAAGAACTTGTTTTTGTTTGTTTTAATAAAATTAGACTTGACTTATACTACATTGAATTTTCGCAGATTTTAAGAGCCAGAAGAACACAGAAATGTGAATTTTAATTAAAATTAAAATTTACATATGAGAATAGTTGTAAAATTGAAGATTCTTTGAAAGTACAATATTGAAAGGTTATTTATTTATTTTTTTTTTTTAATTTTATTTTTGTAGTTTTGAAGTTTTGGAATGATCTTTTAAGATTGTTCAAAATATTTAAGGATTTTCACTGAAAAAAATTTAAATAAATGTACCAAATTACAATGTATTAGTTATTTCATGTTTACGATTTCATGTTGAATTTGGGTTTTTTTTAATGTTCAACATGTTGAACACCTATGTTACTAAAATCTCATTTCAATATTTCAATAATCGCCACTTCATACGAAAGTGTCTCATTTATCACCATTGGAATTGGTTGCACCGGTCGGTGGTGAGCCAAATATAACAATCGTAAATTGTACTTTATACTGAAATCATTCTTTTCAGTCTCCGAAAACCCAATAAACCTGTCAACTAAGGTGGGTTGACCGTATATAATGTGGTACAGTGGTATTCAACATTTTTGAACATTAAAATGAGCTTCATGTTTTATTTTCTTGGAATAAAACTAATATAACTTGTCTCAATGTTGGTAAATAAATGACAGTCAACATTAAAAAGTCACATTTTACATTTTTACTTTGCGGTTGTTATATTTCAACGTTTACGGCTTGCAAATTGAAAAATGAACACAGAAAGTAGGATTTTTAATAAAGGGCTTTCAATTGGATTATACGAAATAGAAATATTTTAACCATTTCAAAAAGCTACGTATTTTTCAGGTAAGTGTTGAGTTTGATTAAGATATTTTGTTTTGGATTCGACTTTGAAATTTTGAAAACGTTTCTAATTATAAATTTTCCACTATTTTTACTACTGTTTTCATTTTTTATGTTAGATCCAATTTTTCCAAAAGATAATTTTCTAAAAAAAAGTACACTTTATTGTGAAAAGACTGTAAAAATTATTTAATTCATTATCTTCTCATTTGAAAATAAAGATTTTAATCACAAAAAAAATAAAATAAAATAATGAAATCATAAAAGAATTAAATAATAATATTATTAAAAAATAAAAAAAAACTACTAAAAAAACGTTTTTCTTGTTCTTCTCTATTTAATTAAGAAAATGAAAACGAATATAAAACCTAAATCCGTTCTTAATAATTTCTAAGTAATTAATTTTTAATTTGTATTCTTATTATTTTTTTTTTAAACAATTTTAACAATGTTGAAATTTTTGCTTTTTTCCTGTTTTTCTTTTGTTTGTTTGTTTTTTCTTTTTCTTCATTTATTTAAATATTACATAGTTTGATTATATAAACATGAAGGGTTAGACGAACACAAGGATGTAAAACATTAGACGACACACATACTCAATGAAGTACTATCATTGGAATTTATAAATATGAATTTTTTAAAAATTTATATAGAAAAAAAAAATAATGTATGTATGAATCTATTCAAGGATAAAAATAACATTTTTTTTTTTCATACTACGTAAAAAAAATTGTCAAAGTTTCTCTTAGTTTTTTTTTAACAATTACTTTTTTTATAAGTTTGATTTTTTGATTTTTTTTTTTCAATTTAAAAATTGCTAAAAAAAATGTAACTAAGAGTAACCTTGATTGAGCTTTTTTTCATATTTTCGTGTTGAAAGGCAAGAAAAGAAAAAGCTCAAAATAATGAAATAAAAAATTTAAAAAATAAAATTTATTAAAAAACAAATCATTTTTTTTTCTCTTCAAATTAAAAAATGATTGCATTTCATTTATGAAAAAAATGTATTGATTGTTGTGCGAATAAATTAGAAAACCAAATTAAAATAATAATAATGTAAAAGCGTATGTGAGACAGGTTTTATGATTTTAATTCTGATGGTTTTATTTTAAACTAATTAATTAAAAACAAAACCAAAATTACTTATACATTTACAATAAAAAAAAAAAAAATCATAAAAAAATAATTTATCAAATATTTTCTATATTATACGGAATATAATGTTTTTATTTTAACAATGATAGAACCACATTGAGGGGATATAAAGGATTTGAAAAAGGATTTTGTACAAGGAATTAATTTAAGGTTTTTTTTTCTTTTGTGTTTTAAAAACAATTAAATTTTTGTTTTACTTTTTTTTTTGTGTTTTTGTAAACAAGTAAAATAAATTCGTTAAAAAAAAAAGAATATTCAGATTGTTCTTTTTTTGTTTTAGATTATTTTTTTTCAGACTTTATTAAAAATAATAAAATATACTTTTTGAGCTTTATCTTTTCTTGCACCACACAGAACAGAAAAAATTAAATATTTTGTTTTCGTTTTAAATTGTTATTTTGAATTTTTTTTTTCTTTGTTTAACATGGGTGCAAAATATAAAACAATTTATTTTTATCCTAAACTCATATTTGGTTGATTTACAAAAACAAAATATAAATTTTCAAAAAATAAAATTTAAGAGAAAAAATTAAATTATAAAAAATAATCCTAACTTTCTATTTGTTTATTTTTTTTTTTTTTTTATTAAAAATTTAAAAAGTAAACGTAAAATAGATTTTTTTTGTTTTTAATACTTTTTTTTTTGTCTAGAAAATAGCTAAAAATTTTTTCATCTAAAAACTGTTTTCTATTAGTTCGAAAGTAAAAAAAAAAAACAAAAAAACAATAAATGTATAATAGAAATAATAAAATTAATTAATTTTATTACATTAAAGTTATGAAGTCCCTTTTTTTATTTACTATACGAGTATATTTATTTTTTTAAATATATTTAAATATAAAATTTTGTTAATTAAATATTTATTGTACTTTTTTTTTTTTTTAAATATAAATATATAGAATAATATTTAAAGTATTAAATGAAAATATGGAAATCAGAAAGACTTACTTTTCACTGTATTCATCCATATGTGCATATGATTGTACAGAATTTTCTTCAATTAAAAATTTAACACGCTGATAAAATGATGCTGTTACAGATGGTGGCTGTTTTCGTAATAATACTTCAACAGGATCATTCGATGAAAGACACATTATATGTTCGGCACATGCTGGATGTGAACAGCATTCACTGTCGGAACAATCTGTCATACCATCTACAAAATTCAAAAAAATAAAAAAAAATAAAAGCATAAAGAAGAGAAAAAAAATACAACAGATTAAAAATAAAATCCTAGACTACATGAAATTGTATAAAATTAGACCCAGATGTATATATGTTATATTTTTGTTGTTGTTTTTAGTAGTTCATTGTAACTATTTTGTAAAACTTACATGGTAAATATGAAAAAAAAAAAAAAGATGCATCATAAAGTGTAATTTTAATTAGTTATTATTAAATTGTTTGAATTTTTTTATTTTTAGAATTTTCTTCTGAATAATGACAAACTTTTTCAGTTTTAAGCTACATTCAGACAATAGTTTTGTTTTAAATTAAATTTCTATAATTAAAATTTTAAAAAAGGGTTTTTTTTTTGTGTAATAAATACTACGTGTGATTAGAAAATTTATCCTTACTAATATTGAGAGGAAACTATATCTTAAAATTTTCATATCAAAATTTACTTTTATTCGTTTATTTTGAATGTAATGTAATAAACATTTTAATGGAGTTTTTATTTAACGATTCTAAAGAATATAATTACACTTTATGTTTGGTTTGACCTTTGAAAGGTGAAAGAATTACAGATATGGTCAAAAATTTTTAAAATTATCATATTTTTATGCTACAAAATTTTACTTTTATCAAAACGATGGTAATTTTAGGTAACATTTGATAAAAAGTAGATAAGACAAATTTTGACTTAAAGGGAGTTCAAAAAGGATTTTCTACATATGTAAGTACTTTGAAGTTTTAATTTACTGTGAAAACTTCATTCTCGAACAAAATTTCACAAAAATCGTGTATGTAAAGATATTTTCATAATATTAAATATTAATAATTTACTATAATATACATATACTCTAATACTGGTATGTATGTATGTAATATTTACATCGACCATAACGCAAATGAAATATTGTGTTAGAATGTTTTATTATATACATGATTTTTATTATTATTATTATTTTTTTTTTTGCTTTTCAAGAATTTTATAAAAGTCATTTTTATAAAAGCTTTCCTGATTTAAGAGCATTTTGTTTTGAAAAATAAAAAAAAAATAACACAAAAAATAAAATTAAAGAAATGTCATGGTGAAATTATGTAGTCAACAGACTTTGAATTAGAACAATATGGCACTTAAATATTCGCCAAAAGCAATTGTTTTATATAATATTGCATAATAAACAATTTTTTATGGGGTGGAATAGATTTTCAAGGACATCATATATTATATGGTAAGGTCTTAAGTGAATAAATTTTCCATTCTTTTTTTTTTTGTTGTTTTTATTTAAATGGAAATATAATTGTACGAGAAAAAAATAATAATACATAAGAGATGTATAAATTTGTTTACGTGGAAAACTTTTTCTTTTCGAAATAAAAGTATGGTAGTTTACTTTTGAATTCTAAAACTATATAATATGTGTTTGTATGTGTGAATATGAGTACATTTATATTAGATTAAAAACTTTGAACAACATCAAAAGGATAAATAATTTGAAGAAAAGTGTAAAAAAAAGTAAAGAAAATATTCTAAATAAACAATTAAAAAAGAAAATTTAAATTAAAAACAAAGTTAATTTTAACGTTTAACGAATGTAAAGGGAAAACTATACTTTTTTAATATTTTATTACATTTTGAAAAAGTTTGCTGTAAAGAAAAGAAATTAAGATGGAGAAAAAAAAAGAAACGAAAAGAAAAGCGACAACATACTGAAATGTAATAAAATTCAAATAAATCAGAGTTTGGTATCTTTTTTTTTTTTAAAGAAAAAGAAGAAAAAAATATAATACAAAAGAGAAAATCAAAAATAGATAAAAGACAAAATTTCATTTTAGTGTCATGGGAATTGGCCTAGAGAAGACATATAAGGCGTCAAATAAACGTGTGGATTTAATATTAAAAGAAAAGAAAAATAAAATAAAAAAAAAAACGAAGAAAATAAATAAATGGAATAAAATGAAAAATAAAATAAAATACATAGCATACGGCATAGCTAGAGCTCCAACTTCATATTGACGAAACTTGAAAAAAGTAGAAAAAAAAAGTTTTTCTTTTTATTTTTATACTTTTCAATTTTTTTATTATTATTCTTTGCGATTATAACGTAAAAGAGTAAGGCAAAAAAAAGGAAAGGAAAAACACGAAAAAGAGGAATAAATAAAAGAAAAATAATTTAGAAAAATTTTCTATTTCCTTTTTCACTTTAAAATTTCGCTATTTATTGACAATGTTCTTGGGAATTGTTTTCCTTTCTTGACGATTTCCCTTTTCAATTCCCGTTCTTCATCTTCTTCTTCTTGTTTTCTTTTTTCTATTACATAAAAAAATAAGTAAGTGAATTGGGTCGTTTTTTCTCTTCAATGTTTTTTTCTGTTGTTTGTTTGTTTGTTTTGTTTACTGTTAGTACGATGAGGCATAGGTACGACGACAATAACGGTTTTTACAACAATATATAAGAAAACAAAAACAACAAAAACATAACTGTATATGTAGGTATATGTCTACATATATAAACATACATACATATACACCCAATACTTATATAGGATATTTAGAATTTTCTTTTTGGCTTCATGCAATTCAACTTCTTTTATGTAATATCCTTGTGTTATTTCACCATTTCTACTTTTTATTTTTTTTATTTTTCAATTGCTTCGATTTACTTTGAATTTGAAGGTGGCTGGCGTTTTATAGCTTTTCATTCTTTAGCTTAACTTATCAAATCGATTTTGAATGTAGTACTTTGAAGTTGAAAAAGGAAATGAAAAAAATATACAAGAAATGAAAGACTTTTGAATAAATAAGAATAAAATAATTCACTATGCATATATAAATATACATAAGTACAATCCTGTAATATGAAGTATTATAAGTATTATCTGTATTAAAGTGTAGTTTTTTTTTCTATTTGTTTTTTGTTTTTTTGTTTTTTTTTTTTGGTTATGTATAGACCATTATACTGATGTGAATAGTTAGGTTTATATGTTTAGTTTAGTTTAATTTTTCCATTTTTTTTTTTTCATTTTATTTTATTTCAACATTTTGAATCTGTTACGTCAATATGTTATGGAGCAAAATTTAAATTTCAATTTTAGTTTGTTTATTTCTCTATAGTACATTCATTTTTTGTGTATGTAGGTAGGTACTATTTTAGTTCTATATAAATTTTTTTTTCTCATACTATTGTGTACCGTATGTGTACTTTTTTTGCTTTTGATTAATAAATGTTTTCATGTTTTCATATTAAATTTCCGTTTAAAGTTGTTGATTTTTGTTTTGTTTTTATGTTGAAATTTTTGAACTTTTTGGATATTCAATACATTTTGAATTTATTCAAAAAAGTGCACTTGATAAGAACAAATAACAAAATGAAATGAAGTATTCTTTTTATAAAGTCTTCTATTTAAAAATGAATTTCAAATACAATCTTTTACAAAAATGAATTTACAAAATTTCTCACTATTAAAAAAAATTGTTTTTGTTCATAAAATTGGGTTAGAACTATTTTAAATTACCATGATCATTGTCTATATTATCCTTGCAATTCATTTCTAATGGTATAGAACAATCAGATCCTGCCCATCCTTCAATACAATCGCAACGATATTCACCATCTTCCAAAGTACACTGTCCATGTCTTGAGCATCCGTTTTCGCAACCAGCTGAAAAAAACAATAAATTTTGTATATTTTTTTCTTATTTTATTTGGGACAAAAAATAAATCAAAATATTTCATTTCAAAAATAAAGTTTTTTTTGTGATTAAATTAAAACATTTTTCAAAATTAAGAATTAGCTTTTCAAAATGGCGAAAATTCTATAAGATTTTATTTTGGTGAAGTATTAAATTTATACAAAGTAACAAATTTGAAAAATATCATTTATTTTCGAATTTTTCCACTATTAAATTAAAGTACAATTGAATTAGAAAAATAACCTAATATGTATATCAAAACACCAATTTTGAGCTGTATCTACAGTGTATGTGAAGGAGCATATCCTGTAGAAGCAGTAATATGTTTTTTAAATAATACCTTTTTTATTGAATCTGGGCACATAGTGTTTATTTTCGGGAAAGTCTGTCATTTTAAGTGATCATCAAGTTTTTTTAAATATTATGTCAGTAAGAGAAATTTTTTGTATTCAAATTTATTGGACAGCCTATATAGGTACATATTGGCTATTATGTATATTCATGAGTATGTTTGAGTTCAGAAGATGGCTTCTGCATGCATATAGTTGAATCGTTGAATGCTTCTATTTCAAACTGGGTATGTTGTATTGAACAAATGTTTGGCATTTGTGTTCTTTTCAATACAAGCACAAAGATTTCATGAAAATACCAACTCAGATTTCTTCATTGAAGAGCCCTGGCTTTCACACAGTTTAGTAGAATTGAAAAATATTAAATTTATTAAATTTAGGCGATCGAAATTAATTAGAAAAAATAATTTTAATTAAAATAAAAAAATACACATCAATATGGTCTAATGAACTTTTATGTCACAATGATTCCATCATAATGTCTCAATATTTTTTTTTTTTAATGACATAAGAATTTTTTTAAAATAGTTATCATTCATAATAATCACACATAAAAAGGATCATCACATCATTTTTTTTTTTTTTTTTTTTTTTTGTGTAGTATACATAGTTCGAATATTTTATGGACATACTAAAAAATCTTTATGCTTATATGACAAAAAATAGATTTTATTTTTTAAATATATGAATGAATGTTGATATCCGTTTTCTTGATGAAAAAGTTGAAGTTGGTTGATTGGTCCAATAGTAGTTTTACATACATACACACATACATATGTACGTATATTTACATACATACAAATACATATATATGTATATATTTTGATTTTAGTAGGATGTTATTATGAATATGCATTTAGTTCATTTTTTTTCTTCGTTCATCCTTTTTTATTTTGTTTTTTATATGGTTTTTATTTTTGCCATTTTTGTTTTTAAATTGGAGTTCAACTCTTTGTTTTTATCTTTTTTCATCTTCTTCTTTAAATTAAAGCACGAACAAATTTTTGTGCACTCATTGTTATTGCAAAACAGTATGATGAAATGGAATAAATGTATGTACATCTACATTATGTACATATGTATATATATATATGCATGTAAGTTCATATAAATATATATTTTCTAGTTTTATTATTATGTTTTTTCTTCTATACTATAGTGATGTTAAAATTTCTGCCTAGTCAGCGCTCTTCCAATTTTCTATATAACATTTTCAAAATAACATGACAAGAAAAATGAAATAAAAAAAAAAACTGCAAAAAAAAAAATAAACGAATAGCCAATTTTTCTCTTGTTTTTTTTTTTTCATCTATTTTATACATTTGTATACAACATACATATAAGTAAAATGTAACATTGGTACAAGAGTTAAGATAAAAAAAAAGGGTTCCTATGGTAATGTAATGTTTTAAGGGTTGAAAATAATGTAGCTGTTGTTTTAGTGCAGTATACGTTATACATCAATGTATATTTATGCGGGGTATATTATTTAAAAGAAGCACGTCATATGTATAAAATGAAAAGTCATCCTAATTTCTTATATTTTTTATGTATGTGTGTATAAGTTACATATCTATAAGTATGTATGTGTATATATTTTTTAATATGAAATTAAATTTTACGTTTACATACACATATATCTACATATATAAAAATTTTATGTAAAAGTGTTAAAGGGTTGAAATGTTGATAAAAACGTAGTATAATATTTTGTTATTTTTGTATAGTTTTCTAGAGTATACTCGTAAATACATGCATGCATATATTTTTGGATAACGAAATGACACTCAAAAGAATACAAATATAGGTGGTGTATCTAAGATTCAAAATGAGTGCAAACAACACTCATAGTATTTTTTGGTGATGGTAGTGGTTTAATAATGTGTGAATGTGTGAACACTAAGTTGATGAGTTCTTAAATATGAAACTACTATACAAGAGTTTTTAAAAAAACAAAAATTAAATCAACAGTGTAAGGTTGAATAATGAAAGGCTAATGGGGTACAAGTTGCCAAATTTATTATATCATATCAACGCTATTACATACTATGAGTGGGTTGATGCAATTTTGGTGTTCATTTCCTTAGAAGATACATATATTTTTGAACATCATGGTATATAGACGACAGTGACGATGATGACAAAGATAATAGTGGAGTTTTTATTATTATTTTTTGTTTTTTTTTTTATTTAGGTTCTTGAATGACTTTGATTTATTAGAGAAATTTAGTATTTTTAACGTTTTTTTTTTTTTTTGTTTATGGACATTACAAAAATTTTAATTAGTTAAATATAATAATAGTATAATAGATGTAAAATATCCTTTAATTGAAGAATAAATCATTCAAAGGATTTTGTATTAAAAAAAAAACTTCATTTCAAAAACAAAAAACAAATTTTGAAGTTTGAAACACATGAAATATTTCAGTTTGTAAATTAATTGAAATTTAGAATTAAAATTGTTTCGTTAAGAAAGAATTTTATACTAGTAAGAATATAAAACGTAGAATAATGTCTATGTCACGTTGTTTTTAATTAAAATTTCTGTTTGTATTTTTCTTTTTCAATTGATTTATGTACATATGTATGCATATATGATTGAAACATAAATTCTAGTCTAATATAAGTACATATATGGCATTTGTCGAAAGTAACAAAATATTTTTCATTTTTCCATTCAACAATTTTTTTTTCTAAAAAAAAAGGGAACAAATATTAAAAACAAAACAAAAAAATGCATTAACAATATTGAAAAAAAGAAAAGAAAGAAAACAGCATTTTTATTTTGCAAACAATTTAATGTCATTGCAAATGAGTGACATATGTCAATCCATTACAACATAACGCTACATATATACATCACATTCTTATACACATATTGTTGCTGTTTTTTTCTAATATCATTTTATTTGAAGATACATACATGCACAAAATGTATGAAATAACACACTTCATTTCTTAAGTGCTGTTGATAGTATAACACCAGATATTGTGTCATTTTCAATTACATATTACATAAGAATTTTCGTTGAAAGTGGATTTATCAGGGATAAAGTATGTATATATCTGATGTAGCAAAATACATAGATTCTTTTTTGTGCAATTTATTTTCTACATTCACTTACTTTTTCATCTTATACTTTTTTCTTATATTTTAAAATAACGTTTTAATAATAGTAAAAGTTTTGTTCTCAGAATTCAGTTTTTTTGTTCTTTTTGTTTTTAGAAGAATTTACTTAAAACGTCAAATTGTATTTTCAATCTTGAAAATGACATATATATATACAATATTCTAATAAATTTTTCTAATAATTGATAAAAATTTGCAACTTCTTGAAGTGAATTTTCTAAAACTGTTTTTTTTTTCTCTTGTTTTTAATCAACGAGCCTTTATTTTTGCTTTCTTTATATAAAATTTTTTTAATTGTGTTAAATTTTTATAAATATCACTTAAAAAAAGGACTATGTCAGAATATATTTAAAATTTCTCAATTATTTTATCAATAAACACATTGTAACATTTTCAATTAAAAATTAAAATGATAACGTCCCATTTTATTATTTATAATTTTTATTTTTATTTTTTTTATAAATTTTAAGTACTTACGTAAAGTACAATGTCGTCCATTCCATCCTTGTGAACAAACACACGTTCCATTTTTGCATTGTCCATGTCCAGAGCATCTGTCATCACAAGGTAGTTGATCACATAGATTTCCTGTCCATCCAGGATTACATCGGCATTTTCCTGACTCACAAACACCATTTGGGCCACAATCAAGACTACAAACAGCTGTGTGAAAATTATACAAAATAAATGTATACAGATAAATATAAATATAATATAAAATTTAAAAAAAAAATTAATGTTAAATAAAGCAGAAATCCATTAAAAATTAAATTATAAACGTATTAAATGAACATTGACACAACGACACTTATGAAAAATTGGAATGAGAGGAAAAAAAAAAAAAGATGTTATGTGAATAAATTGCATTGAAAAAGGAAATTGAAATAAAATTGTGACAACATTTGTATCATAGATACATCATATACTCATATAAGTACAATGTATCTCATATTATGTTACTCTCTGACAAAAAATATAAAAAAAAACAGAAATGAAATGGATAAAATTGAAAATGTATTGTACTTTTTATTGCCTGATGGAATTTAATAAATTTTTCATTTCTTATATTAAATTTTCAAAATATAATATTCGACAAAAAAAAAAATATATTGGATATTATGTAGTGTATAAAACTGTCTGTGTATCTAGAGGAAAATTCAAAACTTATATAAAAATGAAATTGAAAAAATAAAATCGTATTTAAAAAATTTTTTTTTTAAGAATATGCGTTTTAACGAATATAAAATTTAATGGATTTTTTCGTTTTCGTTTATATTGTAGAAGAAAAAAATACTTTTAATTTGTGCATGGACGATGTATTTTAAAAACATGACAAACAAATTAACTATTTTCCACAGCAAAAAATTTAAAATGCATGCAAATTTATAAAAGATTCTAAAGACTGAATAGATTTATGTTAAAATTTCGAAAAAAAAAAATTTCTTGAGATTTGATGACATACATATTTCTGACACCATCATTATTCATGGTTCTACAGTCCATGATGGACTTTTAGCCTTTTAAAGTTAATTTTAGGTTTCACGAACATTTTTCTATCATACATAAACCTATAAAGTTTAAAGTGGAATGCGAAACACTAAATTTGTTGCTAGAAAATGAATTTATTCGTATGATAGGTGGTGGGTCTAATATTTGGGTAGTTGATTCATGAAATTGTTCATTAATACAATTCAGATGCACAAAGTTAATTTTAAAAGATAAACAAGTTATTTTATTCTAAACAAATAAAAATTTACGCTCATGTTCTAAAATATTGCAGATTTTATATTTATAAAATAGGTGAAAAAATAAAGAGGAGTTCTAAATGAAATCATTACACAAATTTAACATGAAGAAAAAACTATTTCGTAGAATGTAAAATTACATAAAATCTTCACTTGTTTTATAGTAGTATTTCAGACTTTTTAATATAGCCGTCTGTGTATGGGTTTAAATAACAAAATGGTATTTTTTTATCTTTTTTATATTCTAGTTCCAGAATTCATTCGAAAGTTAAATATGTATATATTAATAAATTGATTAAAGAAAACCATAATAAAGTTCTACAGAAATATGAATTACATAAATTAAGTTTCAAATTCTAGAAGTGCCTTCTAATACTCTTTCTAAATTTCTAGAATTTTTTTTTTATTCAATGTGTCATAGCTTGGGAAAGTCCTTAACCGCGGTTTTATAAGTAAAGTGGTCGCACACGTACCTACATAGATGGAAAAAAGTTTGGAAAAAGTATAGTACAGCTTCAAAATTTTTTTTAAAAATATCAGAATATATTTTTAATTCTCTTTTCATTTTGTGTATCTCACTTTTTCAATAAAAATTTTTCTATTAAACAAAATAATAGATTATTCTTTTTAAATGACATCTACAAGGTTATTTAACGTGTGCATTTATCTTACACACATGAGGTTTTCTTTTTATCAAATATTTATATGTATACATATATAGAAAAAAAAAAATTGAATAAAAACGGGAAGTGTTAAAAGTGTATTTTATGGTTTTTAAAAATACATACATACACATGCTTTTAAATTGTTCTTAAAAGAGAAGATAGAAAAGATTTTATTTTATTCTTTTACAAAATACAATTTTTATCTATATTTTCTATTTTTCTTTTCGTTTTTTTTCTTCTGTTTTTCATCTTTTTTGCATGTACATATATAAATATATGTACAAGGAAACATATACTTCATTCTTGTTTGCTATTATTTCTCTTTTTATTTTTTGTTTTGCTTTTTTTTTTAATAGTTTCTGAAAAGTTACAAAAATAAATTTTAAATGAAAAAAAAATATAGAAAATTTTTGAAATCTAAAAAAAAGAATCATATATACGATAGTAAAACTAAAAAACGAATACATATACGTTTTGATATTTTTTTTTATTAAAAAAAAAGTAGAGCAAAAAAAAGATAAAAAGGAAATGAAAGTATGTGAATTATTTTGTAGAATTTGGCACTTTTTATTTGAAACAAGAAGAATTTTCTAAAAGAATTTGGCAGAAAAAAAAACACAACAGTACACTCTGAGAGAATAAAAAAAAATTGAAACAAAATCAAAGTTTTTCAATAATCTTACTTAGATGTCTAGGTAATATGTGTTTTTTTTTCGTGTTGGGAAATAAATGAGATTAAGCTGGACCTTTTTTATACTAGTTTATTAAGAGAAATAAAAATTTTAGACAAAAAACATTTTAGAAAAATTTAAAAAAAAAGTTAAACATCATCAGTATTTTATTTTTTGTCAGATTTTTTAATCGATTAAATTCATTAGTAAACAACAACAACAACTACAAGTCCTTATCCTTTTAAAGAAATTTCTTTTATAATTTTTAACTTGAAATTATTTAAATCAATATTTAAAATTAAGTAATTTAAATGGTTTAAAGTAGCCTTCATTGTCGAGATAATATAATTCACAGTATTGATAAATAAATAATTAATTATTAATTCAAATACTACTCTAATAATGCGTTACTATGTATATCGCCTAATAGAATAGTTCTAAAGACTCTTGAAATTAAATAAAAAAGAAAAATGTTAATTTACTTGATTTTAATTAACAGAAATTGTTTTAAAATTCTAACAAATTTAATAAAATTTGAAAAAAAAGGGAACATTATAAGATTGCAATTATGTTAATGTATAGATGTATGTAGATATTTTAAAAAACACATAAAAATATTTTGTAATAATTTACACAACATTTAATTTTTTATCTACAATAAGGCTTTCATATTATATTCCTTATATTCCATGTATAAATGAATATACATATGTATGTATGTATATTATCATATAATATGTTTTTATGTTTTTGGTTTATTTTTCAGTCATATCGCAAAAGCATTTTTTTTCTCTCTGTATAATATAATAATTTTTAAATGTATAAAAAAAAAGGATAAAGAATTATCTTATTCTGTCATAGGCACTAAATTTTCACACCTATATTTATATATTCGTATGTATGTATATATATTGTATGTATGTATGCTATAGCATATACATATATGTATATAATTTATTTTATTTTTTTTTAATTTTCAACGGTAAAAACCATTCTGTAATTTAACAATGTCGAAAACATAAACTATAATATGTTAAAATGAAAAGTATATATGTATATACATAGATTAAATACATATATAGTATGACTGTATTTATAATGTATATATGTATGTTTGTATGAATTTTACATAAATTGTGCACCATCATATACATGTATTTCATTTAATAATGTAAATTATATCTTTTTTTATTTTTTTTTTTTTGCAATATAAAACTCATTGTGTTTTGAAAATAACAATGACCTATTTTTTTTTTTATATTTTCCTTTTTAATAGTATATAACAACATTTTCATCGCAATAATTTGCAGTATGTATTTTTTTTTTACCTATATGCAAATGTAAATTGTATTTTTTTGAATAAAAAAAAAGTTTAATGCTATTTTGTAATTCACACAAAAAAAATTAAAATAGAAAAAATAAAATAAAATAAGAAAATATAGAAAAAAAAAATAACTAAAACAAACAAAGAATTCACTAATATAAAAATGTAAGGATATTACTTGCAGGGACTATGGATAGACTTGGATATCTTCTGTTCATATATATGTACATATGTATAGAAAAATGTTAAATGAATATTACAGATATATTTTAAGGTATATTGTACATTGTAACAGAATATTAAAGTAACAGAAACAATATTTTTAACTGTACATATATTTTTTTTATACCACGAAATGTTTGCTTGAATATTATTCATCTACCTTTATATATTCCCTTTTTGGTTTTATATATGTACATACATAATATAAATACAAATATACATACTACATACATATATTTTTTTTTACTCTACAACTACATCCCTTTTTTTTTGTTGATAAAATTTCTACTTTCATATCATCATCATCATTATATTATTTTCTTTCTTCTTCTGTATTTTACAATTTTTGCATATTATTTCTCTTTCTACTTAATATAAAATCCAATAATATTGGTATGTAACACCAAAACCACCCACAATATTTATTTTATAAAATATACATATGTACATATCTATATACTTATAATGTAGATATACAATGTACATATTTATATATGTATGAATATAAAAATCTTTTACATCACTTTAAGAGTATTCATTTTGTGTTATATTATAAGGGAGGCCAAAAATGGCATATACAAAATTGTACAGATAAAAACCACAACAGCATGAAAATCTCTTACAGTCATTTACCATCATGTCATGTTCATGGCCTTTAAACATTTCCGAAATATTTTATACCCATTTTGCTACATATATTTGTATATACATATATGTACATACCTACATACATATGTATACTGTATACTACATATAGTACACACAGGATGTTCTATATAAGTAGCCAACCACAGATAGGTAATAGTTGATGTAAAATCGATTAATTTTTCGTTTTTCAACAATAAAATGAGGTTAATATTTGAAAAAAAAGGAATAAAAAAAAACACAAAATATTTTTTATTTTTGTAACAAAGTATTTAAATAAAATTTTGAATTTTTGATTTGAATATTTTATGCCTTATAACATTTTGTGGTTAACTGGATTTTTTTTGGCTATTCCATATAAATATACACGAGTACGGAGTACCTACAAAAGCATCCTATATACTTAAATGATACTTCTATATTTTCAAAAATATGAAAATTATATAGTATTCATTTGTAATATAAAATTTTTTTTATAATAAAAAAAAACACAAAATCATGTAATGTACGTCCTTAATGGGAGAAGAAAAAAAAATCTAAGTGAAAAAAAAAAAATGCAAATAAATAAAATACAAAGTATGTACAAGGAAATTGGTATAACATTATTTCAGTACAGTAAAATTGTTTAAAATAATATACATATGTATGTGTTGTCCTGTTACTAAAACCTGGATTTATTTATATACATATGTACATTGTACATAATAATATACATAAGTACATACATGTATGTATGTACAATTTTATATGTCGTATATATTTGTATCTTTTTTTTTTTAAATATCTGTTATATTTACGCACACGCAATGTACACGTCATAAAGTGTGTCTATAAAATCACAACCATTTATCTACCTTATTTTATTTTTCAAACTAAATTGAACAATCCACCCACTTACTTATCTCTACAACATTCCATTCCAGAAATTTTCCAACAGCAACATACACATACATGTATATTATTCATTGTTGATATTAGAACACATTTCGCTATCTGTCGTATATTATATTCTTATATGAAAAAATGAGTTTAAAAAATAAAAAAAAATAGAAGAATATCGAAAAGACCATGAACCATAACATCACATCGATTTATTTATAAAGATGTGATTTTTTTTATATTATATCATATAACACTTGTTTTATGCGGATGTCGTTTTTTTTTCTTTCGAAACATACATACATACATATACATATGTGTATCAAGTTATTTGATTTTCACGACAAGGATACATAATATAATAATAATAATAATAATCTATAAGGAAAAATATCCATTTCTTTTAAATGTCACGTATTAAAAACGCGTACGTGCATAATATTTTTTTTTGTATATGTACAATATGTGTAACTTAGAAGAATATAGAAAAAAAATATATATAATATAAAATAAAAAACCAAATATTCTGTGAAAGGACATTAAATATCTGTAAATATTTATTTCGGATGATTATAATTTTTATATATATGTATATGTTTATTTATTTATTTTGTAATGTCCATTGTATTTATTATTATGGTTTATTTATTTCACTCGATTTAATATACTTACATTATTTAAGTTATCAAAAACAGAACAACAAAAAAATAACAAAAAAAAAGTTGTTTAAAAGCTTAATGGATCTAAATCATATTGTATATGAAACGATTTCACTATAGTCGCGCTTATTCAATAAATACTCGTATGTTTTATTTTAATTCCTATTTTACACAATTTTCTATTTCTATTTTGCTATACAATAAAAATTATTCGTATTTGCTAGCATGTATCATTAAAATACACATATAATATGTATCCTCACAAAAGTTTATTTAGTATCAAAAAATAAAATTTTGCCGATAGACATTTTAATCAAATGATGCAAAAATGATATAAATATTATGGGTTTGAAAATTTGATAAAAACATACTGGGTTTCGAATTTATGACCTTCAACGTTATGAAAAATATTTTCTCATCCTTTTGGGTTTTTATAAAATGTTATTTGAGGCGATGTAAATCAAAAATTATTATTTGACCAGATTAAAATTAATAAAAAATAACACTAAATAGAAGAATTAATATTAAAAATTTTGAAGTATGGTATACACAATTCAAGCAAAAACTTTGAGAGTGAAATGTGTCTGTGGTTACTCAATATATTTATACTACTGTTCTCCTTATACACCTTCAAATAACTGAGCACCATCAATTCTATAGATATTGGATATTGTATTTTTATTAAGTTATTATTCTTTACATAACTACATACATTTTCCAAACTATCATAGCTTCGCTGTGAAAACTAAGAATAATACATTTATGCCATCATTTTTTTTTTTTGCCACAGATATTTCAGTACCTATATATTCAACAAAATTAAAAATATTCTAGAATTATTAATTTTCTAAACAGGAAATTTAAAAATTAATAGAATCCTTTTGTTGTACTTTCTGATAAAATTATGTTTTTACACGAAAATGAACACACATATCGCTTGAAGAAATTTGAATACTGAAAACTTTCAAAAATATTATATGAAATATGAATTTTGCTAAAAAGGATTAATTACAAAATATACTAAAGCCCATAATAGTTGGGTAAAAGTTTAATTAAAAACCAGAAGAGAAAAAAAGTAAACTGTTCTAAATTTTAAACTAACGAAGAATAACAATAAATATTTAATATACGAGTACATATTGAAATATGCATCTATGTATGTATGTAGTTATTTTTTCAATATTTACCTTGAGAACAATCTGGTCCAGTCCAATGTCTTTCACAAATACATGTACCAGTTTCTAAATCATATGTTCCATGTTCTGAACAACCAGGTAAACATTGATATACACGTTGATCAATTGTACCACAATCTTCACCTTGCCAACCAGCTTTACAATAACATTGTCCAGTAACACATGTACCATGACCAGAACATGATGGATCTATACAATCACCTAAAATAAAATAAAAATCAAATATTCATTTCTCTCTCCGCAATTTCATATTATATAAAATATGTATGTAACACAATATCTTAAATGTAAAAAAATATGTATTATAGTTTACAGTTGAATAATTTAATATAAAACAATTTTCAGAGAATATAATTCTTTTTATATGTTTATTGTATATACTCGTAATAATATATTATATATTTATGTTTTCACGTTTATGAGAATTTTCTATTAAAATTAAGTTTTATATTTTCAATTTATATGATTTTACTTAAAAATAAAACAAGAATAATGTAAATGAAATGTAAAATTTTGTGTAAATATAAAATTATTATTATTATTATACATATTTACATACATATTCTTATATGTATGTATATGTATGTACATATTACATGCATGCAAATGTATATTCTTTAAAATGTACTTACGTTCTTCACAGAATTTTCCTTTCCAACCACGTTCACAATGGCATTCACCTTCAATACATCGTCCATGATTTGAGCATCCTGGTACTTCACATTCACCAGAAGGTATATCACATTCAGCACCTTTCCAACCTTCTTCACAATGACAAATACCACCACCGTAATGACCATGAGCTGAACATAATACTGGGCATACACCTTTAAAAAAAATATACAAATAATGAAACATTTTTTTTTTTTTTTAAATTTATGAGTTCAAATGCATGAAATATTATACATGTGTTAAATTGTAGTGTTTCAAAAGTAAATCTTGTATTTCAATTAAAAAATAATTTTCATTTGTTTAGAAGTATTTTTTATCAAATAAAAAGTTAAATAAACTTCTTTTTTGTTTTTGTTTCAGTTATTAGCAAGGATTTTAATTACTGAATATATTTAGGTACATGGGAAAACTTCTAATTATCAAAGTGAGTGGGCGTAAAGTTAAATTATTTAATATGTTTTATGTTGTACGCTAATGTTTGCTTATGTTTGGTGTTTTTTTTTTCAATTAATTTTTGTAAAATGTTTGGTGCAACCAAATTTTGATATTCAGATTTACAATAAAGCTATTTTCCATATGTTTTGCTGCAGATACTCTTTTATTCTCAAAAAATATACTTTTCCAGCCGATAAAATTTTTATGTATGTATTACGTAACAATTTGAGTAGCCTCTTTGTCCACAAAAAAAAAAAAACGATATAAATCCCATTGATCAGAATGAAGCTTATAAGCACTGAAAAACAGAGTTTAAATTTTTTCTATCTAAATTTTATTGTATTATTGTTCTAATTTTAATGATTTTCGTGTAGTATCAAATTGCGTCAATTTGAAAAGTATTTTTGTTTCTACTATGTAACTCGTAGTCCAAAGCATGGCTCCACTTTAGACAAGAAAGCCTTTGTGAAGAGTTTTAATGTGAGTTTGTCACGCGATTTTAAAAGCGCTACCTCAAAGAAAATTATAAATAATTATGAAAACGTTTTTTTTTTTTTTTTTGGATGCCCAGAAATATTGAATGTCTTTGGGATCACTTTTATATTAGAAATTAGAGGTAAAGTTGCTACACAATTAGTTATATTGAAAAGATATTGTAGACGTGGGCTTATGCTTATATTTTAATTGAACAATGTTACGATTTTGTTATTGAAATGTATTTTCAACATATTTTTATTTTACATAATGAGAATGTTTAAAAAGTATTTAATTTATTTAAGAAAAAAGAAAGAAAATTATGTATACATTCTGAAATAATCCTAAACGGACTTAAAAAAAAATAACTTAAGTACTCATACACTAAATGACTATCAACTTAATTTCCTATTCTAATTCCAAGTTTGTTTATACGGAAACGTAATGAGGGCATAAAGAAGTGGTTTTATAAAACAAAAGAAGAAAAAGTCGAACATATGTAAAGGTGAAGAAAGAAAATAAATACTCTTTTCATTGTATGTACATATACGTATTTATATATAGATATTTATTACATGCAACATACGAACATACCGTATATGTATGTATTATTATTGAGGGGTTGTAAGCACTTCAATGATATGCTCGAAGGCATTTTACGAATCTATGTATACATATGTATATAATTTATATGGAAAAGGAAACGATTTCAATTCTATTAGTATACAACATATTAAGTGTAAGAGTAAAAAGGGTTTTTCCTATAAACTTTAGAATTTTCAATTCAATTTCTTTAAATGCATGTGTATATTCCTGTAAAGATGTAAACGTACATATATCCTGTATACGTATAGATATACAGATTTATTGTTTATCATGTAGCATTATTGTAACAGGAAGTCGTATTTGTGTATAGAGCTAAATTAAATGAACGAACATTATTTACTTACTTTTAGAACAATCAGCACCTTGGTAGCCATCAATGCAATCACATTTACCAAGATAGCAACTACCTCTGCCAGAACAGTCATTAGGACATGTTGTACTCACACCTTCTGCTTCTTCAGCAATCAATGTAACACTATGTGCCAGTAATTCATCATTGTAGACAGATAAAAACCATAGACCAGTATCAAGATATTGTAGAAGGGTAACATTGACCATCATTGTGTCCATGTCTAGTGTCGGTAATCCATCTGATGAACGTTTTGAAATTAGATGCAATTTCTCTACATTCAATTGTTTACCAACATCCTCTGATGACGGTGACAGATTACCCAGACGATGCTGATCAATAATTGAAATTATTTCACCACCATCCTCATCTCCATTAATATTTGCAATTTCATGATTATGGGGTGACAACAAACTTCTGTAACTGACTTGTAAATTTCTTTTTGTAGTGTCATACCCAATTTCTTGAATATCATTCTCATCGTCTGCAATATTATTGTCGTCATCATCATCTTCTTCTTCATTATTATCATTAATATTTTTGTTGTTGTTATTTCTTTTAGTATTATCGTATATGTCATCTGCCAAAATGTCATATACCATCTCATACTCATTACTAACATCTTCTGTATTACGTCTGCGTCTACGTCGTCTACGTCTAAGACGACTATCAAGTCTACCGCCTTTAATAAATTCAACAAAATCATACTGTGTAACACTTGGTGCCACATTACGTCTACCATAGACAGCAAAATTAGCACCCCATGGTAATGTAAAATTAAATTTTATAAATGCTGGATGTTTATTCCGGAACTCAAGGTTCCAAAATTGATATGGAGGGATTGTTGCATGATACATTTCATTAAAATCTCTTAATTCAACAACTTGGGGCCATTTTAATTGTTGTTGTTGGGCAGTATATTGTTGGTCTTGTGGCTGTTGTTGTTGCTGTTGCTGTTGTTGAACCTGCTGTTGCTGCTGTTGTGATGATGGTAAACTATTTTGTATACCAGGATTATTATTATTATTATTATTATTATTATGTAATCCTGTCGTAAATGCATTATGATCAGATGTACTAGTTTGTACTGATTCTTCTGTTGGTAGTGCTGTTGAACCACCAGAATTTTGTGTAATTTGGTCATGTGTTACGGATTTAACATCTTGAACTAATATACAATTTGACGGATCCAAATTTGGCTTCATTGAACTTACAGCTATGGAAAAATGAAATTAAAAAATAAAATGTTTGTATAAATATTAGTATGTATTTGTTAGTTACAAAATTTTGTATAATTAATCATAAATATGAAACATTTAACATTATAATTATATATTTGTGTTAAAGTGTAAATATTGTACTGATTTTATAATGGCACTCACAGTGTCGAAAAGATTTATTTTAGAAAAATAAAATTGTAAGAAAACCATAAAACAAAAAGATTGTAATTAAAATGGGTAGAATGCACTTTAAAAAAATGATATTCATAATAATAAAACTTTAGATTTTGGTAAAACAGATATTTCAGAAAATTCAAATTTCACTGAGATTGTATTTCAAAAAAAAATTATGGAATTTAAATAAAATTTATTGAATCATAAATGAAAAACAAATTAGCTATAATAACTATAAATTTTTTTATTAATGATTTTTTTTTAAATTTCTAGATATATTTACATACATATGTTTTTTATCATTCTAAAATTTTCATTTTCATTTTAGCATAAACTTCTACAGTACGATAAACACTAAGAACAGAAAAAAGACATTCGACTAGACTGGGAAACGAACCACAGACCTCCGTCTTTCCGAGGCAGTTCTCGTACCAAAGAATTACTACGTAAACATTAATGATAATCAAATTCCTACATAAGCTTTTACGCAGAAATATAACTTTGAAGCAAAAGGCGTTGCAACCTTACCGAAAAATGAATTGGACAATAAACCATATCAAAATATACATAGGAAGGAATTCCGGTTAATCTGGATGAAAATACATAGGTACCTTATGAAGTAAAAAACTCTATTGACTTATTATCATTCGAATATTCGGGACTTTTGTACTAAGTAAAAGCCATAAAATTAGTTGACTCAATTGCATAATTATTGCTTATTACACATAAGGCAAAAAAAAAATGAAAGTGCAGAAAGTACACTATACAGGTATTGTAAAATAGGAGTTTCCTTTTGATCAATAATTTCAAAGGATTTTTTATATTTCAAGATTATATTTTATAAAAGATATGATATAAGTATATCTTGTATCTTAGCAGTTGAAAAAATTTTAATATGACATTTTATTCTTTTTTTTTTCTGTGTTTAAAAATATTTGCATTTCAATGTATTTTTCGATGTTTTGAAAAACTTTCTATAGAAATTTATATTCCCATTACCGTTTCCACCATTTGTATTCTTGCTGTTCTAAAGTGCAATAAATGAATATTTTCACACCGTGGCTCATTATTGAAAAAAAAATTAAATTCAAAAAGTTAAAAATAAAAATTATTTACTTGATTTTTAAACTTTATTTTGACTCTTTTCTTTTTTTTTATATATTTACAAAATTTTTTAAACATATTTCAATCGAAAAAACCTTTTGTTGTTATTGTTGCGAAAAACTGTACAAGTCCAAAATTAATAGACGGTACATCGTTAAAAAATTTTAAAGCGATTAAATATCTTCCAGATGGAACTATTGATGGTATATCAGCAGCGTCTGGTGCAAAATCCTTTGCAATTATAGCCTGCTGTGCCTACATGTGGACATAAGAAAATTATACGCATTATTACATATGATGGTCTATATTTTTTTTTGTCAAAAATTTCATTTTAATTTTGTTTTAAAATCGCAATTAATTTAATAATTAAGAAACTTTTAATATTACCAATGAAAAATTTGATAAATAAAAAATTATTTGACAATTACTTTAAATGGACATGAATGATTAAAACTTGAATAATCTCTTAACCAACCACGCACAACTTTTAAAAATGGATTCAAACCACTTTCTTCGATAATAGTGCATGCACTTGTTGTCACATTCACCATGAAAGGCTTATAACCATTTGCCTTTTTATATACACCTAAATTTACCTGTATAAATGAAAAATTTATAAATTTTTTTAATTTATTATATTTTATGCGTTTTTTTTTAAATTCTGTTTTACCATCCATTGTGTAATTGTTTTTTTAGGAACAATTCGTAAATTAATTGTTGGTGGTAAACGTCTACGAACTTTAACAATACAATACCAATCGTCTTGGAACCATTCCGTATTTAATTCGCAATTCATTGAAGTAACTGTAAGTTCATTCTCTTTCTGAATGTTTTTTTTTTAAGTTTCAATTGAAAAAAAAACCAAAAATAATTTATTAATAAAATAAAAACAAAAAACACTAAATTCAATTTTCATTTGAATATTACATTTCCAAAAACAGGAGAAATTAAAATTATACCAGAAATCCAGGCAGTATATAAAATATAATTCATCTTAAAAAATTCAACTGATACCAGAACAGAAATTAAAATGAACTTTGAACAGTATAGGGAAATTTTACAATAAAATCTGTTATATTTATAAGTTTATTTACAAAATCATAAATTTATTTTTTAATTTGTTAATTGAATATGTAAAACTCATTAGAGTTTCATTAATGCATATTGAATAAAAAACAAAAAACAAAAAAAAAATCAGCTTAGAAGTAATTAAATAAAGTAAACAAATATTATAATCCGTTTTTTATGTTCGTTATAAAATTCAGAAGCTTTAAAGACTAACTACGATTTTTTTTTGAAACAATTTTTTCAAACACATTATTTATTCCGTTATTTAATATCCATTTTCCAGTCTGTTTGCTACCCATTTAAGGTCTATGTATGTGTAAGAGTTAAGATGAAAACAGGATGATATCGATAGTTATCTTAATTTGTTTGTTTATACTTTTTTTTTTCTAATTCAATAACAAATTTTTTTGAATATGGTTTTGATATTTTTAATATTATCTATTTTATTTTATTTTTTTATTATTTTGTTTTGGAAATGAAACAAATCCAAAACTGGATTTACTTAGACCTTGAAATTCAATAGAAAAACGAATACATAAATATAATTACCGACAAATTAAATTTATATTTTGTGATGGTTTAAAGTAGTGAGTACATACCCGTACATATGTACATATATGTATATACATATATCGATGAAAAATGAAATCGAATAATTCATTCTTAGATTTGATAATGATAATTCCAATTAACAATTAAAATAAGATGTAAAGCGTTAGAGTTGTACACTTTATATTATAAACATGAAATCTTGAAAAAGTTGTTTTTTTCATTATCTTTCTATGTTTCTGTCTTCTATGAATTTTTAAAAATTAAAAAAAAAACAGTAATATTTGCTGACATTCTGTGTACTTTTTCTAAAACCTAAATTAACATAATGAAATTTCCTCGTCCATTAAATGTTAAGTGAAGCCTTCATCCAAAATGGTACTAAGAACTAATACCCAATTCGAATGAATCATTTAAAACTCAGTGAAATTTTGGGAGATTTGAATTCAAGGCCTCAAATTTCTTGACCTTTTCGAACTTATAATAAAATGTATTAAAAAAAACTTTTAAAATAAATACCTTTTATAAATAAGATACACTAAAAAGTAAAAAATAATATTTTTCTTTGTCAGTGATACACACACAAAAAGTATCATTGCAAAATTAGAAGTTCTAGAACTCAGATTAAATCTTAAAATTAAATGTATCGACAATATTTTAAAATTATATTATCTCGTTTGACTTTAAATGTTTGAACTCTTATCAATGAATTGTGTAAATTTACATCTTTTCAAGGAAGTTAATAAAGGTTAATAACTATATTCACAATTGTAATCTACCTACATATTATGTATATTTTTTCTTCAACTTTTTGGACATAACTATAAATAATTAAGAAATTTACAAGTTGATCAATTTTAAAATGCTTTTTCTGGGTGTAATTTTCTCATACGCTCCATTTTTTTCTATATCTCTCCAATTAAAGTCATTACAGCTGAGCGTAATGAAATATGTCGGTACTCCAAGTGTACGAAACAATCAGATCACTTTTTCCAGTATTCCAGTAAGAAGCTGTTCCTGTTATATTCTTCATTTAATAGATGAACAACTATTTTTTCAAATAAAAATAATTCACTTTTCATATCTGTTGTTGTTCTAAGTTTCTTAGTAACAGCTTGTCCTTTAAATACATATTGTCCGACTTTCCAGCATATTTAAACACTTTCTCGAAATAATCGATTCTATACAGTAAGCTCTAAGCTCCCCATTCACGCTTTCTAAATCAGAAAACCCTAATGTAAATCCACCTACGTTTACTACCCTAAAACTCTTTCCAAAATTTCACACTTTCGTCACGAACGTCACTCTGAACCACAAAGTTATTTAGCCAAGGGTTAATGAGTTAATAAAAAGTATTTAATAATTATTATTAATAATAATAAAAAAAAATTTGAAAATGCATCGTTTTTCAGAAAAGAAAAAAAAACAATCATATAATAAATAAATATAGCTTTTTCGCAGAAATATAACTTCGAATTTAAGTTATTTCGAATGAATTAAAAGGCAGTGCAACCTTACAGAAAAATGAATTGGACAATGAACCCTATCAGAAAATGTATAAGAAGGAATTCCAATTGATTTGGATAAAAATACATAATTTATGAGTGCTTTCATAAATGCGTTGACGGCGCTGACGGCGTAAAAATCATGTTCATAAATTACTTTCCAGTGCAATCGTGGAATGGTATCATGTTCATTAATTCAAGCTTGCAGCGCAGTCGGCTGAAATTACTCAATCGTTTTCAAGCGACTGCAATGTTGATTTTCAATTGAAACAATTAGTGTTGTACATTTTTTTCCTGACATTTCTTTAGTACGATTTTAAATTTAAAATAAATAAAAATTATTAAATTTTATAAACATTGTGATGTCATATTTGAAGATGATCATGTTCATTTATTCTAACGAATGCTTGCATGCGCAGTTGACGACTCTGATTAAAATTCCAGCGCATTCAAGTCGTCGACTTATGTTGACGATGCATTCATGAAAGTACCCTATGTAAAAAAATCTTTTAGGTTATTATTATTATTCGAATATGGGACTTTTGAACTGAGAGAAAGTCATAGAATTAGTTGACTCCATTGCATATATATAATTATTTAGACAATTGTACATAAGGCGACAAAAAATGGAAGAGCAGAAAGTACAATACAGCTGAAGTAAAAGTACGAAAAATCATTTCTCCCCTCTAATTTCGTGACGGTTGAGATTGCCCCTCAAAAAAGTTTTTTTTTGTAACCAAATTTTTGTTTTTGACTTTTTAAATTTTTAGGTTAATAATTTTAAGAAAATAAAATAGGTGTGTTCTTTTCTGTATTAAAAAAAATTTGCATTTCTATGTATTTTTCGATGTTTTAAAAAACTTATTTCTTGTTAATTTCCCCATTTATTTTGTTTTTGCTGTTCTAAAGTGCAATAAATATATACATGTGTATTTTTCTACGCCGTGGCCGTGAATATTGAAAAAAAGAGAATAAATTCCAAATGTTAAAATTAAAAATTATTTACTTGGTTTTTAAACTTTATTTTGACCCTTTTCTTTTTTTTTTATATTCACACAATCCTTTATATTTCAATCGAATAAACCTTTTGTTGTCATTGTTGCGAAAACTTGTACAACTGCCATATTAGTAGGCGTCTCATAATTAAAAAATCTTAAAATGACTAAATATTTTCCAGATGGTATTATTGATGGTATATCTGCAGCTCCTGGTGTAAAATCCTTTAAAATTATTTCACTCTGTTGCAATATATAGACATAAGAAAATTATACGTATTATATGAAGTTCTATATCTTTTTCGTCAAATATTTCATTGGAATTAGTTCATTTTAATTTCGTTTTGAATTTTTAATAATTTTCATAATTAAGAAGCTTTTATTATTCTCAATGAAAAATTTGACAAATAAAAAATTATTTGATAATTACATCAAATGGACATGAATGATTCAAATTTGATTGATGTTTCAACCAATCACGTACAACTTTTAAAAATGGATTTAAACCACTTTCTTGGATAAAAGTGCATGCATTTGTTGTTACATTCACCATGAAAGGCTTATAACCACTTGCTTTTTTATATACATCTAAATTCACCTGTTTAAATGAAAAATTCATTAATTTTTTGAATTCATTACATTTTATGTTTTTTTGTTTTTTAAATTCTGTTTTACCATCCATTGTCTAATTGGTTTTCTAGGAACAACCCTTAAATTAATTGCTGGTGATAAATGTCTACGAAGTTTAACACCACAATACCAATTGTCTTCGAACCATTCCATATTAAATTCGCATTTAATTGAATTCACTGTAAGTTCATTTTCTTTCTAAATGTGTTTTTTTTAAGTTTAATTGAAAAAAAAAAACAAAAAAAAAATATATTAATGGAAAAAAAACACTAAATTCAATTTTCATTTGAATATTACATTTCCAAAAATAGGAGAAATTAAAATTATACCAAAACTCCAGGCAGTGTATAAAATATAATTCATCTTTAAAAATATTAAATTCAACTGATACCAGAACAGAAATTAAATTGAACTTTGTTTACAGTATGGAAATTTTACAATAAAATCTGTTATATTTATAAGTTTATTTACAAAATCATAAATTTATTTTTCAATTTGTTAATTGAATATGTAAAACTCATTAGAGTCTCATTAATTTATATTTAAAATGAAAAACAAAAAAAAAAAAAAAACCCAGCTAAGAAGTAATTAAATAAAGTAGACAAATATTTAAAATGATTTTATAAAAACTGAATGCCTTTATTACAATTTTTGTTGTCGTTATGAAACGCATTGACTAGATAATTTAATTTTTATCTTAAAATCAATTTTCAAATCATCTTGTTTGTTTAATTTTTATAAATTACATGCACGAAATAGCTAAAATTTTGGGAAAAATAATTTCGTTAATGTTGAAATTAAAATTTTGTATCATAGATATTTTTGTTCTTGTATTTGTTATACATAATTATTTTATTTAAAAAATGACATTTGGATGTATGTATGTAGGTTTATGTACATGACTTAATTGTAAAAGTATATAACAATTATCGTTTTTAATTTGTTTGTGTTTTCGTTTTTTTTCTACGTAATTTATAATTAACAATAATTGTTTTGTTACAATATTTAACAGCAATAAATGATCATTAAATAGGTTTAGTTTTAAGCTGAAATATACATTTTGTATGGAATTGTGAATCATTATTTTTAGATATTTGATATAATTCATTATTTTTAAAATAATTACAATATAAATTTTGTTAGTGAAGCTTATTCGATCATCAAAAGTAGAAAATTTTTCAGAAAATTGATTGACTTATCTGTCACAGGTGAATCTATGTTGGATATTATAATATGTATCTTTGCTCAAAAGTATATTGTCATAAAGTTACTAGACAAAGTATATAGTGACCGACACAAGTTTAATTGTGCATATTTAAAATATTTTTGTTAAAAATTTTTTATAAAAATAAAATGTTGGTGCTCATCAAAAGAAAAGATTACGAGGGCGATCTAAAAGTTCGTGGCAAAACAGAATGGAAGCAGAGAACTAGGATGTCAGACAACAGATTCCAAAAAGAGTAGAGAAAGATGTCATTAAAAAGAAAAAAAGAAAGAAAACCAATCTATATACTATACATACATATTTGTGTAAACTACATGAAAATCTGACCAGCGTCAGTAGTTCATTAGTTATAAGTTAGCGAATAATCACATTCACGGACATTTCCTGAAAGTATTATATATGTACTTCATCTTGTTTAAGTAAATTTTCCTTGTTTAGACATTTTATAATTTTAAATTTATATTCCTATTTATGTATGTAAGTATAATATAAAGTTATTCTTGTTTTTGTTTTTATGATTTAAACTTTGCTATGGTGAACGAAGGATATATTGGAATATATACATTATACATATATATTTTATGATGAACTTTCTGACGTTCAGTCATAATAACAATGAAACAAGTTTTTGATATACGTATGTCTTTAAAAAATTAATAGAGTTTAACAAAGTTTTGCACAAAAAATATCATTAAAGTCCTTTTTTTTTTCTTTGAATTTATTAGACAAAGAGAATTATTTTTCCTATCGATAAAGTTTTTTTAAAAAAAGCTTAAATAGCTATTTTTTCGCAATAATTTTCAACTACTCGTATATTTAAAAAATTTTTAAAGGCTGTTAAATATAATACTCTTTTAATATACGAGTATACGTATACATATAGCACACTATATAAGAAAAAGTTCAATGAGAAAAACTTTTATAATATAATGAAGCCTAAGAAAAATTACCACGTTGTATATTTTAACCCTAAAATATTGACACGATTACAATCCATCAAATCCAATTTGCTTCCTTATTTTTCAAAAGTAGATATAAAGAGTTTAATATGTTCTTTTTTTTTAAAGTCTAGTATACATATATAAATATAAATTATATACTATATATGTATATGTATTTATACGGGTACGTAGAGTGTGAGAGAGTCATTACTACAATATCTTATCTAATATAACATAAAGAAGTAAGGAAGAAAAACAATGTAACAAAAACAACAATTTTATTTAATTCTTTTTTACTTTCCTTTTTTTTTTATGTAGATGGTACAATGAACTAAAAATTACATTATATAACCATATAATGCGGTATACACAATATATATATACATACATACATACATATATCATTTAAACGTTAAACTTTACCACACCACCGCAATTACTTACTGAAAAGTTTAAACTTTTCCCATTAAAGCCATCCAATAAAACACGAAAAAGTGTAAAAGCAGACACCGTTAAAAATAATGGCGTATCTCATCCTCCTAATACTAGTGTCATACCCAATATTGATCTTTTTTTTTTTTTTTATTATTATTATTATAACAATACATCGATATCTTCTTCAAGCTTCAATATAATATACATAGTATAACAAGGACTTTGTTTTTTTTCTTCTTTCTTTTAATTTTTTAGCTTTGTACTTTATCAAGAATGTTATTTCATTGTAAAGTATAATAGTTTTTTTTAGTTTTTAAATTTTGCGACACTTTCTGCATAGACTACATATAACTGTATTATATGCAGTACTACGTATACATATATACGAAACATGTGTTTTTCAAAGGATTTTTTTTTTTTTTTTTTTTTCAATTTTTAAAAGTTTACTTTGTATCTAATATTTTTTTTTCAAATTATTTTTACGTTAAATACGAGTATACTTATTTAAAATTTAGATACATATATATATAATTTTTTTTTTTTTTTTTACTTTTTAGATTTAAATATTTTTGATTGGTTTGTCTTCTTTGTAATAGTCCTTATTGATTTATTTCCCTTTGATTTTCACAAAATTGAATAATAAAGAATGATAGAAAAATTTTAAGAAATTCAGATCAAACTATCGAAGATTTTAAAAATACACAATTTCAAATGTGGAACTCAGTGTTGTGCAATTACACGTAAACTATTAAAGTCTACGATTTGGTGTAAAGTATAGCGTATACAAATAACGTGGCGTAAACAATGTAGACAAAAAGTAAACAAAGTAGAAAATGTAGACAAAAAGCTGTCATTGTACTCATTTCATTAGTCATAGTCATTCATTGGATTTTCGCTTCGGCATTCGGTTGGATTTTTTTTTTTATTTCAGTGAGGTAAAATTTATCTTTAATAATTTAAAATGTCCAAAAAAGGACGCCCAAAAAATAGAACGTTTATTTTCTAGCTGGGGCTACGTTCACGGTTCTAATCGTAACAGATTGACTTTTGAGTGCTCAAAAAAATTATTACATAGCTATCTATATTATTCTTTGCGTATACAGGATAAATCAAATAATAATGATGTTGATGATGATGAATAATGATGAGATTATTTGATAATGATGTAAATAGAAATTAGAGATTTTAATAAATAAAAAAATTGTTGTATGCTATAAAATTAATAAAGCACATACTTTTTTAAATTAATTGAATTGAATTTAATTGTTTTTATTTTATTGGTGTCCCATTTCTTCAGTTTTTGCACTGTTTACTTTGTTTACATTATTTACGTCAAAAAATCTGTAGTTCTCTACATACGTACTCTACGCGTATACAACTGCGTAGATTACATCGACGTAGTCTACATGCACAACGCTGCCATAGCGCTATAACAAATTGAAAACTTTAAAGCTAAAACAAATTATTCTAGAACTATACTATCGACAATATTACTGAAAGAAAATCTTAAACTATTGAATAAGGTTGATTTTGGAAAAATATTTTTTTCCCCAATATGAGCACAGCACAGTGTCAGTCATGCATAATCCATTTATGAATCGAATGAAACACAGCTAAGTTACATAATTTTGTAAAATTATAAATTGTCCCAGAAATGAGCCAACAAAGTATAAGTTACACTTTTTAACTTTTTAAAAATTCTCTATTTTTCTTTTAAGTTAAATTAAATTACTATGAGTCAGATTTAATATTTTTATGCAAAAAACAAAAGAGAAAAAAAGAACTCCATATATGAAAAAAAGTAAATCTCTCAAATTTGTATTAAATTTTATTAAAATATCTTTTTTATTTTTGTTATTTTGCATTACAAATAAAAGTAATAACCAATTTTTCTCATATTTGTTATTTTTTCTTGTTTTTTTGTGTGAGTGTGTGTGTTTTTTTTATAAATTTTTATTCTTTCATGAATGTTTTTCATTATTTGCATTTTTTTAAAGTTTTTAACAAATATGTATGTATATAATATACATATGTACATGTGCAGCATATAACAAACATGAATAAAATATAAGAAAAGAAAGAAGAAAACAACAAATTTTGTTTTTTTTTTATTTATAATTTATAAAAAAGAAAATTTGTACTTTAAGAACTATGCAGACATAAAGGATTTTGAATTTTAAGTTTTTATTTTCTAGTATTTTTTTCCTAAACTTTTGTTTTTGCTTATTCCCTTTTTTTTTCAAGAAAAAATATAATAATAAAAAAATAATACAGAAAAGTAAGAAACTAGAACTAAAATTTCTTGAATATGGCTTTTAGATGCAAATGTGATGATATTTTTAAATTCATATATGAACTTTTAAATTTAGAATTCATGTAAGGTCTAAGTTACGATATAAATACATGTATGTATGTATATATTTACATTATATATGTATATAAAATTATGTATGTTTGTAATATATATTTATGTATGTATTTATAAAATAAATAGTATAAACTTTATCAACTTAAAGTCATTGTAGTTTATCATTGCATGTTTTTCAATTAATAATATTACGTTATGTGCAATGAAATTTAAATTCAATTTGAATTGCTTGCATATGGGGTTTGGATACCTTTTATAAAATAACGTAAATTTATTTGATATTTTATATATGAATATAATATAAATATATACATATGTACATATGTATGTATGTATGCAGTTACAATTATATATATGTATAATTTTTGCATGAGAAATTCAAAATTTAAATTTTTGTACACAAAAATGCATAATATTGTACTATGTATGAGTAAATGTATACATATGTATGTATACTCGTAAATATATAAATTTATCGGATAATTTCTTAGAGCATTAAGTCTATAAACTTAAAATAATAACAAAATTCATTCATGAGAACCTTTGGGAATGTTTTAAAATTCTTCATAACAAAATATAGAGTTAATGCAATATAGTATAGTGGTAGTTGAAAGTATATTTTTACTTTTTTTTTTTTTTTGTAAACATTATCATCATCATCAACATCATCATCATCATCATCATTAAAAGGATGCAGTTTATTCAGTAATCAACTAACATACACTGTAAAATTCTAAAGTTTAGAGAGTCTATATGCATATTTTTATACATGTATATACATACAAAATATATAGTATATAATAATATGCCCAAGGGTGTGAATTTATGCGGTGTAATTCCCAGGATTACTATATAACTAGTGTAAAAGAATATAAGCAAGAGAAAATGTAGTACTAGTATACACTGCATCATAGTTTTGAAATTTTCACTTGAAAAGAACTCGTTGGAGATTTACTGCTGATACCTTTTAAATCCTGAATAATTGCTATACATACACATACACATGCATACATACATATACTCATACAAGGAATATGTCATTTATATCTTTATGTCTCTAATTTTCTATGTTTTTATTTTTTCTGTTTTTATTTTTCTACTTAAAAAAAAAGGCATTCAACACGACATTGCAGTACATCAAATTATAAATATACAAAAATTTTCATTATGTGTGGGAGTGAATATAAGCACTTTAATGTCATAAGGCATTACAGAAGTATATACTACTTGTATATGAATAAAATGATTTATTTTATATACATATGAACAAATAATTTAAGTAAAGAGACATATCATCGTTATAAGGTGTGCATGTCGTTTATTTCTTGGTAACTGCAATTAAGCAAATGCTTCATAAATTTCCGTTAACTTAATGTTTCCGGATGTTTTCCATATACATATTGTATTTTCTGTCTTTTTTTTTTCTTCTTTTTATTTTGTTTTAAATATTTTTCATTAATAAAAAAGGAAAAAATAAAGTAGATAATAATCATCATTTATCCTTTCTTCAACCCTTTTTAAAATAAATACATATATAAGTTGTTTTATATATGCTTCTATGAGTGCATACTTATATTGTTGAATGTACTATATGCATATACGGTATAGTCGCGTTTCTTTATGATAAAGGGTGATCAAGTATATTATTTCATTTTAAACTTGATTGTACTTATTTAATGGAAATTCACACAAAACTCATTTACACACAGGGATCATATTTTATATGAATTTCTCTTCCTTTGTTATCTTTGTTTGCCACCCGCAGTTGAAACCAAACCAATACTTAAAAATAATTCTTAAATTGGTTAACGAGGATAAGTTTTGTGTTCATATATTAAAAGTTACCCATAAAAATAAATTATAAACATATACATACATATATAATATTGTATTTTTTTGTAAGGATCCCTTATTGTTATCTTAGTTTAAATTGTCATAATAAGTGTAAGTGAAAAACAAAAGAATTTTATTTTTATTGTTTTTGTCTTTTCATTAAAAACATTTAGCATATGCTTTAAACATTTCATTTTCTTTTCTAAAAAAAAAGGGTAAAGTTTTTGAAAAGAATGAAAATTCTGCATAGATTTTTGATTGAAAAATTAATTTTTTTTTTCAAATTTAACTTGCATGCTTATGAATTCAAATTAACACTTTTGTACAATTTACATTGATTTACGAAAAATAATTTGAGGGATGAATTTTTTGTGTGTGACAAGCAAAAAAAAAAAAAAGGAAAAAGACGATTTTATATAATTATGTATAAAGCTTTGTTGTATTTTTTGTATATCTGTGGATTTTTGATCTAATTTTCAATTGTGTTTAAGTTGTTGTTAACAGCTTGCAAGAAATCAGTTTTTTCACAATGCTTTTATTGCAAATGTGATTAATTTAATTTTTAATTTGAATAAAATAACGGACAAATATGAGTTAAAACCAGTTAAACGCAATTGTTATCGACATAAATTATTGATCCGTGAACTAAACATTTAAAGTGCCAGAAATTGAAAATTTTCTAAATTTGATTAAAGATAATTTTCTTCACAATACATAATATTCTTTTTGAGCGAAAAATGATGAGCCAAATACTTAAATTGTCGAAAAATCAAAACTTCATAATTGCATTAACAATTGCCTGTCAAAACTTAGTTATACTTTATTATTATTTTACTTACAAATACTTCCGATTTTACCTAATGAACCTACTGTAGATTTATGAAGTTCCTGTAAAATGAATATTACATCAATAAAAAAACACATTTTATATACATACATACATATGTATGTACTTACTGCATTATTCTATAGTAACTAATGATAAAGTGACTTAAAAAATTCAATAATATATTTTAATCCTTTTTAAATGAAAATTTGCTTTAGACATGATAAACTTTTAGACGTCCACAACAAAAGAACGTGTTTTATGATATTGTTTCAAAGTGTAATATAGTTCATATATTTCTAGTAACATATGTATGTACATATGCATACATATGTATATGAACACATATACTTACATACATATATTTATGCATGTATGATTATTATTATTTTTTTCTATCAAAAAGAATTCAAAAATGTTGATATAAAATTATGTATGTACTTGTACATATATTTCAACCTATTCAAAAAGCTTTGCGGTTATATACAAAATATATTATATTCTATGTGGTTATTCCATTGTAGTACAAATACCTAAAATATAATGCTATGTAACTATCCTATCCTAATATAACCCCATTTTATGGATGCCTGCAGTCGTTTTTCTTTTTGACACAAAATCGATCACCGAAAGATTTTAATATTTGTTGGTGGTCGCTTGCTTGTTTAGTACGAAAAAAAAAAAAGAATCTAAAGTATATTACCAACTGCTACCATAGTTTTTAAATTAAATGATAGACTGTGGTCTATCAGGATGATAGAAAACATATATGTATGTATATAATACGAGTACATATACTCGTACATATCCCCACAAATGTATAAAAGGACAATATTATATTCTGATATAAAAAGCAATTTTTTTTCTTCTTTTAAACCATGCCACTGTTGCAATTACTGAAGCAACATAATCATAATTCATTTATTATTACTATATGAGCATAACAAAAAAAAAAAAAAAGAAAAACTGGATGCTCATCGATAAATTTATTTTTAAAATTTTATAAATATATCGACATAAATACAGCATGTTTTACAGGATGTCTAAGAAATTTTAAGGAATGTGATTTAACTTTTTTTCCTTTTTTTTTAAAAAGATCTATTGTGATGATATACATAGTCTGTAATCAGTAATGGAATAAGATCGATCTAGGATTAAAAGGATTTTCGGTTTCAGGAATGATGTTCTTCACAAGTTTATTATTGAATATACAATGTGATTGGAATTTGTTGAAAAAAATAAAAGGATTCTCGAAAAAATTATAAAATTAGATTTTTCGAAAGCTTTTCGTATAGTACCATTTGTAGTTTTGTTATTGGCTGTTTTGAAGTTGAAGGATTTTAGAAATGTAGTAGCAGTTACTCCATAACTTTTAAATTTACTGAGTACACAACTTCCAAAAATCTTGTATTAGAAAACAAATTAGGCACGGATAAAAAATTTTGAAATTTATTTGATCTCATAAGGACATATTGATTAAATAGGGTATATCTAAGTCGTATTGTAGATTAAAAATTTATTTTCTTTAAATCTATTTATGTTTCATAAAAGGATATATGTATGTCTTTGTATATATGACAAATTAATTTATCTTATTTTTTTTTTTTCATATTTTATCAAAGTATTTTGTTCGATTTAAAATGAAAAGATGATATTTGTGGCCGGTTTTAAAGGAAGTTTCAAATGAAAAGATGACTATTGTATTGTGAAAAAGTTTTGTTGACTGTCTGGCAATACATAAAATTACTTCTTTTTATTATTATTATATACTTTTTTTTTCTTTTTTTTCATTACATCTTTTTATAGCTTTTCTATTGTGGTAATGTAAGAACTAAAGATTGTAAGTGAATTATTGTTTGTCTTCTCTTAAATAACTGCACAATAATAAAATAGATCAATTCATGATAACAAATGGAAGATTCTTTTGATGTTATAAAAGTCATTTCATTTTTAGCGTTCGTTTACATATACATATACGTATACATTGTATATATGTATATGTATAATATACACTTTTATATATAAACTTAATTTTCTTACAACTTGTAAACTTTGAATAGATCTTTCTACCTCTATTATTTAGTTTTTTTTATATACATACATATATATAAATTATTTAGATATATTATATATTATATACTGTTGAATATCTTTGTGAAGGACTTGAAGTTACTCGCGTGCTTTCATATATTCTCATACTTAAATTATTCTGTATGTTACTATCCAGGGTATACTACATATAATATATATCTGTAATATATAATGTAGGAAAGTATTTACCCCAAAAAAATGTATGTATGTAATATGTATGTACTCGGATATATATGTACAAAACATACTCATATATGTATTAGAAAACATACATAAAAGTATTATACAAAATGTGAAAACACATAATTACTATTTTGAATGTTTGAATTGATTTAAATCTGTTTTTGTGGTGCTAATGGTAAAACTTTTGGGCATTTAGAAGTTTCTGATGGTGCAATCATGCGGTAATGAAGTTATTTGAAATGCTAAATTGTTTGAGAGGGGTAACAGAGGTATAGAAACAAAAAAAAAAAAAACAAAAAACAAAAATGTGAAGAATAAAAAAAGCTAAGAAAAAAATAATATGATGAGAAAATTGTAGTATTGGTATATATAAAGTTTGAAAAAGGATTTCAAATACGAACTAAATGGAATCCTTTTAAAATTTAGAGTTTGAATATGATGCTATATTGCTATTATAAAGAAGTTTTCAAAAAATATATATATATGTATTTATGTATATCTATACATATAATATGCACGTATCCATAATATAATAGTGATGACAATAGAAATAGTAATGGTTTGGGATATAAAAGTTGATGATGAAAATATATAAAAAAAAAGAGCATGAGCAAAAAACGGAAGTACTATAACAAAATTGATTTAAAAGTATGAACAAAGTACAACAACTATTACTAATGGCTTCGAAAATTCTATTATAGCAAAGATAACCTTGTTTTAAAGCTTAATAGGTAAGCTTTTAGTTTTCCAGTATAAAGAATATATATATTTATATATGTATGTATGTGCATACATACATATATTCACTATATTTTATACAATGGGATCATTTAGAAAAGTTTTTTAACAGATAATTGAATACGAGAATATTATACTATAGTGAAAAAAAAAAATTGAAATTTAAATAAAATCGTTTTTGTAAAAATAATAATAATAAAAAAAAAAAGTTCCTTAAAATTTGTAGCATTAACAGATTTTATATCCTATTTTTCTTCCATTTTTTTTCCAGTTTATTGCATCATCGTTTTTAAAAAAAAAGAAAAAAAACAAATTAAAAAATATAACAAAGTGAGAAGAAAATTTCAAATGACATCCACTAAAAAAATTCTGCAAAAATTTAATATCAATTCAACGTAAAAATTATTTAAAGATAATTTATAAAGATGAACTTTATTATTTTTTTTCTTCTTTCATTTTTTTCTCTTAAATAATTTCTTTCATTTTGAAGTAGTAGTCGTTTTTATTTCTTTAAAGCGCACGTAAATAAAGTATAAAAAAAAAATAATAAAAGAGCAGAGCAAGAAATAAACAAGAAGAAATAGGTGTGGCACGTGAAAGAAATTTTACCAACTGAAAATAATGAAATTTCAAGTAATTGGAATTTTTGATAAAAAAAAAATAAATAAATAAATAAAAACAAAACTCAATATAGAATGTGTGTACATTTTATTTAGCTTTTGATGATAAACTTCAAAAGAATTTTTTTCAGAATAAAAAAAAAAAAAAAGAAAAAACATAAAAATAAAATAAATAGCTAAATGATTTATCGCCTAAGGTGAAAAATAACCTTCAATGAAATTTACAGAGAATTTCAATTATTTTTATGAGTGAAAAAAAAAGTATAGACGAAAATGATATAAAACACTTTAATTTTAATTTAAACGAAAAAAAAAATCCATTTAATTTTAATATTAAAATAAATGAGTAATTTAAACTTTTTAAATATCGTATAATTTAATTTTTGCTGAGTATAACCGTTTTATTTTTTTATTTATTCCAGCAATGTTTTTGTTTTTGTTTCTTTTTGTTTGTTTAAATTAATTGTGGTGACAATTACACAAAACTAAAAAGGAATTTTTTGCATTTATTTATTTACTTATAGTTTTAATTAAAGTTAAAATAATGAAAAAGTCGAAGAAAAAAGTTTTAAAATTGAAAAAAAATATGTGTCGTAAAATAAAATAAATAAATTTAAAAACTTCTCACACCTGAAAATTAATTAAAAAAGAAAGAAGTGGTTTTGAAAAACAAATGATATTAATTGAAGGATGTGAGTATCTATATAGTAATAAATTATGAAATTCTTCAAAAGTTTTAGTTCACCTTGCTAACAAAAGAAAGAGAAGAAAAAAACATTATCTTTTTAATATTGAATTTGATTAAGAATTCGATTATAAGAAAAATTTTCAATTTCACTCGAAATTAATTTTTAAATTAAAGTGAAAAATTATTCAATTCAAATTACTGAAATTTATCTTTATGTACCAAACAATATTTATTTAGATTCTACCGTTTAATTGCTTTTTATAAGACTGATTGTTTTATCTTGTCTTTTACAATTCTTATTTAAACTTTCACCCCTTTTTTTTTTTCAATTTAATTCAATTCAAGTGTGTATAAATAGATAAGCGCGGTAATATTTTATATGCAACCACAATATATACGACATATGTACGTATACAAGGTGTGTAACGTAACGTAGTACCTATATCAACAAATTTGAAATAAATTTTACTGATGAAAACCTTAATAACATGAACATTTTACGACTAATATCCGTAATTTTTTTTATTTCATAAATAATGATGTGCTCCTTCTTAGAAGAACAAAAATAAAAAAAATAAAATAAGGCTGTTTATGTGATAAAAAGAAGAATAAAATTTCTTTTCGGTTAAAAAAAAACCCTTAAAAAGTTTAAATTGCCTTAAGCCCTCTTATATACAAAATTTAGTATTTGGTTGATGTATCAACTTACTGATACACCCTGCTTGCATTTTATCCTTTTTTTTTTATTTTTAGCTTAGTATTCATAATTAAAATTAAAAGAAGAAAAAAAGTACTGAAAAACTTTTCCTTTTAGCTCAATTATCCTTCTCAGCCACGTGAAAAATTTAATTACGTTTATGCATCTAATATAAGAAAGCGTGATGTTATTGTATTCGGTTAAATTTTACATTTTTCTATATGTATATGTATGTATGTAAATGTGTATATTTATATGTATATAAAGAAAATTATCCTATGTATGGAAAATATAGAAAATAAACAGGAGTTTTTGTTATTTAAATGCATCATAGCTATGTATATATACATCTGTATGACTATACGAGACGATGATATGAAAGTATATAATAATATTATGTAGATAATTTTTTCAACTTTGTATAACACAGTGAATATTTGAATATTATTTTGTGATTTCATAATTTGAAATGAGTGCATTATATGAATGTATTTTTAAAAAAAAATAAAATGAAAAAGAAGTATTATACATATATTTTATACAAAAGTTTACCTGCAAAATAGGCCAGCATTGCTGTTAGGACGACTGCTAATAGTATTAAGGCGATACTTAAGCATTTCCAGGAACATCTGTGCTGACATCGTTTATCTATGTGAAACCTTTACAAAAACAAATTGTAAAACAAAAAACAATTAAAAATGCAAATTTTTAAATATTATTTTTATTTTTTATATTTTTTGTCCTTTAATAGAGCAAAAAGTTAATTCGTTTGCATAAAAATAGTATCACGAAAAATTTTAAAATTTTTAACGGTAATTTCATTATATGTACATACTATCGTATATAAACATTATTGTATGTGTAGAAGAAAAAAAATTAAAAAGAAATTAAAGATTTTTTGTATTCATTCTAGAAAAGAATCGTATTACAAAAAATGAGTGTAGTGAGAATTTTATTATATGAATGAAGTGTTTGAAAGGACAATAGTGTATAGGAAAAAAAAAATGAATAAAAATATCCTTGAAAATTAGAAAGATATTATTACATAGATACATATACGTACAAAATTATGGAATATATACATAGTAGTATGTATAAATTTTGATTACCATGAAACGACAGGAGGACAAGAAAAAAAAAACCAAAACAAAATAATGAAATTAAATTATCAAAAAAAAAAAAAAAAAAAACTTTAAAGGGGGGAGAAAAATGTATAATGAGAAAAATATAATAACTTTAGCTGCTATGGACGGATTTTAATTTGACTTTTCATAAAACTTTTTCAATTTTAGTTTTCTTAAATTCTTTTTTTAAAATTTTTTTTTAAAATTTTATTTTATCTTTATTCTGCCGTTTTATTATTAAATACTGCATCAAATATAAAATCAAATACATATATACATACATGTATGTATGTATACAAAAATTATATATGCATGTACTTTTACTCGTATATATTATGGATAAATTAAATTTTAGTATCTGGTAGATAAAAAAAAATATACATGTAGTAGATATCAAGTAGATATGTACATATAAAAATAATTAGAGTATTATACTAAAAGATGAAATTTGTTTTTTTTCTCTTTTTGTTTCTTTAAAGAGCAAATGAAAAAAAGAATTTATTATTATTGAAAGAGAAAACGAAAAAAAGTAAAATACAAAATTGAATGCTTAAGTACATACTTTGCCCATTTTACCATTGGATTAATATATACATATAACAGTATCTTGAATCATGACAGATAATAAACTAATGATCTTTTAGAACTACATATTGTTACAAAATTGGCCTTTGTGAGCGAAAAGTAAAAAAAAATGGATTCAAAAGAAAAAAAATGTTAAAAGAAAAATAAGGCGTCCGAGAGGGATTTTTAGAAGAGAAAGAAACGTAGAAAAAAAATAGGGGCCAAAGTCTGAAGAAATGGGAAATAATGAAATAAAAGACAGTTTTGCAATTTTATAAAAAAAATTCTAGTATTTATTATAAAAAAACAGAATTTACAAATTTAGGGTCTATTACTAAAAAGTAAAAAAAAATCTAATTACAATGTAACACAAAAAAAAGTAAAATTTAAATGGCAATAATAAAAAAAAATTATCTAAAAAAAAAATTTGTCTAAAAGAAAAAAAATGGCTATGGTAATAAAAAAAGATGTCCGCAAGTGAAGTGAAGTAAACCAACTATTAACTGAGTGAAGTGAGTTAAGCTTACAACTGAATCTGGTTTACACGGTAGTGAGGAAAATCAGATCGAAACTGAGTTTGACTCACTGAATCAAACTGAGTTTGGGTTAAGAAAAATTTACTAGTCGGCAACCCCGATAGTTTTTAATCAAAGTCAATTTTTTAATTCAGACACTGTGGCAACACTTGTTGTTTTGACAGATGTCTAACTAAATTGTACTTAGGTGAATCAAATGTAAACAAACGAAATGAAGATTTCGTTTGTTTCTTGATTTGATTAATTTAAAAGTTTAAGGGTTCGCGAAATATAAATTATTTAATGAAATCGCGTCGCGGGTGAATTAGAAACAAAAAAAGGATATGTGTAAAAAAAATAATAAAAAACAAGTGGAAAGTGAGAAAAAGAAAGTGCAGTGATATACTAGTATAGAGTTGTTATTGTGATTAAAAAAACAAAAAAAAAAAGAAAATGTGAGTGGAAGAAAACAAAAAAAAGGTTATGTTAAAAAATGTGTTAAAATAAAATGTGTGTAAAATTAAAGTGGTAAAAAAAAGAAGGTAAGTAAATGTGAAAGTGATTAACTTAATTAAATTAGGTTAAATAAAGTTAAAAGTGTTAAAAAGGAAAAAAAAAAAAAAATTAGAATCAAGTACAGAAGAAAGAAAGAAAATAATGTGCAAGTGGAAGTGGGTGGAAATTTGAGAAAAGAATTAAAAAAAACGTACGTACCTGTGTTTTAAATGTAAAAAGTGTTATGAAAATAAGAAAATGATTGTGTTGAAAAAAACTGTGTTAAAAGTTATGTACAAGAAAGTTAAATTAAACTTGAAAATAAAGATTTAAAATAAACTGGAGAAAATTTAAGAAAACACCTCGAGAGCAAATCACCAACTGAAACTGAAAACTAGACTGAACTTTTTTCTTTTTGTGTGTGCTTGTTTTTATAGTGTTTAGTGAAATTTCTCGAATCTTCTCTGGAAAGTCATTGTTACTTTCCAATATGAGAGAAGTTATTTTCTATCTCATATTGGAGTTTTAAAGAAGATTCGAGATCTTCGAAATTTTGTGTGTTGGTTGTGTGTATTTGTAATGTGTTGTGTTGTTGTTGTGAAAAAGAATTTGGATGTGTTCTTTGTTGTTTTTATTTTAAGTGTTTGTTTCTTGTGTTGTCCTTTATCCCTTTTTATTTTATTTATTTTTTATTCTTTATTTCATTTATTTTTCAGGATTCGGCTGTATTTTAATAGGGACTTCTGGTTTGGGCACCAATTTATAAAAATTTGGTGTTCAATTGGAAGTTTCTTTTATTTACAGCCAACAACAACATTTATTTACATTTTAAGTTTATAAATTTTTGTTGATTCAATTTTTTATTCAATTTTCTTATCTTTACAGGAAACTAGGAGACGATTGGATGGTGTGTTGATCCGGCTTTCTAAGGTAACTTTATTTTAAAAATAATTTTATTCAAATTCATTAATAAAGTTCTTTTTTATTTTTCAGATTTGTAACACTGCCCCCTGCGAAGAATGCTCAAAGTTCCGACTGAGCATTAATCTTATACTCATCGAACTTAATAATAACGACAAACAAAAGCTATCTCTAGTCAGTATTTGTGTTGCATTCATTCTCAACCTTTATTTAACCTGACGCCTGGTATTCTTTTGACACGTTGTCATTGGTGCTAAGCCTGCTTGTGAGTATTTGCTTTTGCAAATTTACTCAATTTCACTTGCGCTTGTTCTCTCAGAAATTATAGAGACATGGAACGCAATGAACTTGTAAAAATAACAATTGTGCACTTAACAGACGTGTCTTTTTCTTGAATACTGCTTACAACACTACCGACTTTGTTTGGTAATTGCAACGAGAGCAGGGTTACATTTTTCTTGAGGGTTTTCCTGAAAAGACGATATTGATTGCTTTGGATTTGGTGGATGTTGTTGTAAATAAAAGAAACTTTGGTTTGATTTGTTGAGTGTAGTAGTTGAAATGAAATAGAGAAACAAAAAAGAGAGGCAAAAAGGAGAAAGAACAAAGAAAAAAGAAAACACAAAATAAATTTAAAAAAAATAGCGAACTGAGCATCTTTCTCACAACAGCATACATAGGAGCACGTTGTCACCGACCATCTTGATGTTCTTCTTGTCGCCTTGCTATGTGCAATGGAAAGATGGGACCTGGCTGTTGACGTGCTGTACCTAAGAAGCTTCTGTAAATAATCTTAAAAATTGTAATTAAAATATCTGGTGTTTAAAAAGTAAGGTTAGGTATCAGGAAATACTGTGTTAGTTTCTGACAAGCGCTAATCGGTCACGATGCACCACGGATTTACGACTAGTGATGATACTGCGAATACGATACACGACATCTGTAATTTTCTCTAGAATATCGTACGGACCATCTCAGTTTGTCTGAGGTTTCGTCTGGTAGCTTGAGCATATTAGAAATGGACAAGTTCTGATAAGCTAGGGGCAATGTTGAAAAACAGAGTAACTCGGTCGACTGGTTGTCCAAAACTTCGGCGAGATGCAGGAATTATAGGGCTATTCGAACTTTCCACAAACTTGGTAGGTTGAGAAGTATAGTCAGACTTAGCCAGTTCGGTGGAGAGACGGAAGAGGAGAACTGGTATAAGTCTTCGTCAGACGGAACGGAGGCTGCGTGCTCCTTCAGACCGGAAGGGACGGCATGGTCTGGGGAGCATTCCCATTTTCCACAGGTTTCTTCGTAACAGAGAGTAGAAGAAGTAGGGTTGAACTTTTCCAGTTCGGTAAGAAAGAGGTAGGAGTGAGCTGGAACAAGTTCGGGTTGCGGAAGAATTGAGCTTTCCCAGATCGAAAGGAGAAAGGTAGGCATGATCTGGGCAGGGTTCAACTTCTTCGGCGATGCTGGCGTGGAAAATGATGGAATTTGAGAGGTGTGGAGAGCTCGAATTGGGTTCTTGGCAGAAGTTCATGGACAACGGGTCTTCACAAAAAGGATTTCAACATTTGTTGCTATTAGAAAGGCGTTTTTGCTTGAAGCAGGGTTACAATTAAATTGCTGCAAGAAATCCATTCCTAGTGTACACGTGGATGTCAGCTACACAGACGGAGTGTTCGAAAGAAAGAAAAACGTGGTTGCAAGAGACCTTTTTGAAAAAAAAAAAGAAAAAAAATATTGTTTGGGGTCGGCAGATACAGTAATCGTTAGTGATGAGGGTGAAGCTATTTTTGATGAAAGACGGGCTGTGGTGCCTGTATCGATTTGGAAAACAAGCACCTTTTCTCCACTGACCAAAGCCCTATTTGGTCAGTTGTGGCTTATTTGCGAACTGTCCTTAAATAGAACGGCCTGCAAGGGGAGGAGGTTCAGCAGGGAGTGAAACGACAGCAGGTGAGGTGATAGTTTCGAGTGGTGGTGGGCTTGTAAGTTTTGAGCTGAAAAACAGATGGACCTTCAACGCTCGAGGTCCCTTTTCCGTTACCGGAACGTTTAATGCCACCCTATCCTCTTGGTGAACGAAAACTTCGCCATCGCTCCGAATGATAAATCTTAAAGTTCTGGACTGGTGGTGACGTATCGCCCAGTCGGTGACCTGGACCGTTGACTTCGGGATTGTAGGAACCTTGTCAACACAGTCGGTGGCCCGAATGGACCGTGGTGGAAGATCAAGCTCAGTTGGCCGTGCCAATTCAGCTCTGACATCTCGAGGAGGATCTTGGTTCGCTAAGGTAGGGGGTGCAGAAGAAGATGTAACCAGATTGGAGGATGCAGGAGGGCTAGTAACGAGATTGGGCCCTGAAGGAGGCTCGAATCTGGTTGTCTGGACCCACTCAGTCTCGACATTTTGAGGAGGGTCCTGGTTTCCTAAGGTAGGGGACATAGATCTATTATGAGCGAAATTTGAGGGAACCAAGGTGGGTTGCGACTGAGTGTGCATGACATTAGTTGAGCCGTCAACACTTTTAAGGTCCAATGGTTGCGCGAAGCTACTAGGGGGCTGTAGGCCATCACTCGTGCTAGCACAAACTATTGGGGGTGGTGTAGGCAAATCTGCAAGGTGTGAGAAGTTATTTGCTTCCGGGCTCGCAGTAACTGGGTTGCTAGGCAATCTGCTGCTCTCTAGGAAAGCAATCCGCGGCAACAAGGTTTCGTTGATCAGCTTTTGTGTATCTTGATGCTGCTGTCTCATTTCTTGCAACTGCTCCATTATGATAGTCAGTGCTCTGCTAAGATCTGGAGCAGCACCAAATTCAGTATTAGAGGGATTGTTACTTCCCGTGCTAGACATTTTCGATTTATAAATAACAAGAAAAGAAAATATTTGTGGAGAGGTCTTATTTCAAAGACCGATCGGACCCCACACACCTGACACCAATGTTACAAAATTGGCCTTTGTGAGCGAAAAGTAAAAAAAAATGGATTCAAAAGAAAAAAAATGTTAAAAGAAAAATAAGGCGTCCGAGAGGGATTTTTAGAAGAGAAAGAAACGTAGAAAAAAAATAGGGGCCAAAGTCTGAAGAAATGGGAAATAATGAAATAAAAGACAGTTTTGCAATTTTATAAAAAAAATTCTAGTATTTATTATAAAAAAACAGAATTTACAAATTTAGGGTCTATTACTAAAAAGTAAAAAAAAATCTAATTACAATGTAACACAAAAAAAAGTAAAATTTAAATGGCAATAATAAAAAAAAATTATCTAAAAAAAAAATTTGTCTAAAAGAAAAAAAATGGCTATGGTAATAAAAAAAGATGTCCGCAAGTGAAGTGAAGTAAACCAACTATTAACTGAGTGAAGTGAGTTAAGCTTACAACTGAATCTGGTTTACACGGTAGTGAGGAAAATCAGATCGAAACTGAGTTTGACTCACTGAATCAAACTGAGTTTGGGTTAAGAAAAATTTACTAGTCGGCAACCCCGATAGTTTTTAATCAAAGTCAATTTTTTAATTCAGACACTGTGGCAACACTTGTTGTTTTGACAGATGTCTAACTAAATTGTACTTAGGTGAATCAAATGTAAACAAACGAAATGAAGATTTCGTTTGTTTCTTGATTTGATTAATTTAAAAGTTTAAGGGTTCGCGAAATATAAATTATTTAATGAAATCGCGTCGCGGGTGAATTAGAAACAAAAAAAGGATATGTGTAAAAAAAATAATAAAAAACAAGTGGAAAGTGAGAAAAAGAAAGTGCAGTGATATACTAGTATAGAGTTGTTATTGTGATTAAAAAAACAAAAAAAAAAAGAAAATGTGAGTGGAAGAAAACAAAAAAAAGGTTATGTTAAAAAATGTGTTAAAATAAAATGTGTGTAAAATTAAAGTGGTAAAAAAAAGAAGGTAAGTAAATGTGAAAGTGATTAACTTAATTAAATTAGGTTAAATAAAGTTAAAAGTGTTAAAAAGGAAAAAAAAAAAAAAATTAGAATCAAGTACAGAAGAAAGAAAGAAAATAATGTGCAAGTGGAAGTGGGTGGAAATTTGAGAAAAGAATTAAAAAAAACGTACGTACCTGTGTTTTAAATGTAAAAAGTGTTATGAAAATAAGAAAATGATTGTGTTGAAAAAAACTGTGTTAAAAGTTATGTACAAGAAAGTTAAATTAAACTTGAAAATAAAGATTTAAAATAAACTGGAGAAAATTTAAGAAAACACCTCGAGAGCAAATCACCAACTGAAACTGAAAACTAGACTGAACTTTTTTCTTTTTGTGTGTGCTTGTTTTTATAGTGTTTAGTGAAATTTCTCGAATCTTCTCTGGAAAGTCATTGTTACTTTCCAATATGAGAGAAGTTATTTTCTATCTCATATTGGAGTTTTAAAGAAGATTCGAGATCTTCGAAATTTTGTGTGTTGGTTGTGTGTATTTGTAATGTGTTGTGTTGTTGTTGTGAAAAAGAATTTGGATGTGTTCTTTGTTGTTTTTATTTTAAGTGTTTGTTTCTTGTGTTGTCCTTTATCCCTTTTTATTTTATTTATTTTTTATTCTTTATTTCATTTATTTTTCAGGATTCGGCTGTATTTTAATAGGGACTTCTGGTTTGGGCACCAATTTATAAAAATTTGGTGTTCAATTGGAAGTTTCTTTTATTTACAGCCAACAACAACATTTATTTACATTTTAAGTTTATAAATTTTTGTTGATTCAATTTTTTATTCAATTTTCTTATCTTTACAGGAAACTAGGAGACGATTGGATGGTGTGTTGATCCGGCTTTCTAAGGTAACTTTATTTTAAAAATAATTTTATTCAAATTCATTAATAAAGTTCTTTTTTATTTTTCAGATTTGTAACAATATTAAGGGGATTCACTCTTTGGTGCAAACTTACTTTTTTTACACTTTTACTACGAATATTTGCAACGAAGAATGAGCGCACCTTGAACCTGAATTAAAATAATGGCTGTCAACACCAACACTAATGACATTTCAAAGCTAACATGCACTACGTATACATGATCGGATCCAAAGTCTAAAGGATTGAAAGATCGAATTATTATTATTTTTTTTTATGTATTTAACTAATTTAATTTAGCTCTAAATAACACAAACGCTCATAAATATTATAAATTTCGATAAATAACATAACCTTAAACGATTTTAACTCGTTCCAGGAGAGAATGATAGGATCGGTTGGATCCAATATGGACTCAATCTTCATTTACATGTATTTTTAGGGGATTCAGACCGGATTAAATTCAGATTCAACCCTGCATGCATACGTAGTAATGACTGATATTTCAATTTGCAATATGCAACGCCTGTTTGCAATGGTTTGCAATAGGTCTTAGGTATTGCAAATGTGCAAGACTGTAGCAAAATTAGTTTTTTAGTAATTGTTGTTGTATCGTTGCAAATTCGTGCTACGATACACCGAATGCTACGATGCAATACCTATTTGCACCAAAGAGTGAAAACCCTTATTAATTTAATGCTTATATGCAAATATGTATGTACATACCTATAGTTTGTTTCAATAGTTTTACTTTATTTCGATTAAAAAAGCTGTATTTGTGTTTCACAAAAAAAGTTTCTCACTTTTTTTTTTTGTCTTCAATTAATTGTTATGACTTTACTGAATTTATTTTGAAAAGCACATGTAAATTTGAAAATCATTCTGTGAACAGATTTATTTCACCAATACCCCACTATTCAAGAGAAAACAAAACAAATACATATGTATTAAATGAAAAAAATAATTAATTAAAAACTTTTCTAAGTTCACCTGAATTTAGAGAGAGATTTTCAAACTGTTTTTAAATTTGAATTCGTGTAAAAAATTTTTTTTTAAATAAAAGATTCTTTTTTTTTATTAGAATTAAGATACAATGTAATATAGTTCTTTTGTAAATTAGTTGAAAAAACTTGATTATTAATTTCTGAAGTTGAATAACTTTCATAGATGTTGATTAATTCTAATATCCTTGAGGAAATTTTAGATTTACATAATTAAAAATTTTATTTTTAAAGGTGAATTATTTAAAAAAAAATAATAATTGAAGATTTCTTAGAAACATTGTATCGGTTTTTGTAACATATGCACTCGTCTTTTACAACCTCCAATGTCCAAAATTTCAAAATTTTAGACGTAAATTCATGCACTTGTATATGTGTATACATTTAGAACAAGTATGTACATATATTCATGTACATATTCTTTAGATAGAATTACATACTGGGTGGTGCAAACATTACAAAAGGGTTGAAAAATCTAAAATTTTTTCTTTCTTTTCATAATTTTTTTTTTAATTTTTGAAGATTGGACGTTTCTTTCTATAACATTGATCTTTCTCGTGCTTGTAGACCACGTATCTTATCTTAACTAAAGAAAATCTCTCTCAGCATTTTCAATAGCTGAATGCTATTCCATTGGCTCCAACCAAGGTCTCCTGATTTCCGTGAGGTTATTTGAAGAAAAGTGTGTTCGTTACTTTCGCACCACCCAGCGTGTATAACTAATATAATTATAGTATCGAGTGAACTTAAAATGGATTATTCCTCAAGTTAGTTTTCAACAAGGAAAATAAAAGTACTAGATATAGATATTCAGTTTCAGATAAATATCTTTTATTTGATTTAAATCGCAGCTGTGAGGAATTGTACTAGGTCTGTTTTGATCTCATAACTTTCATGCGAATTGATCCTTTTATTCACATAAGAAATTATTTAAAAAAAAAACATATTGAAAAATGTATTTATTAGAAATTTAACATGAGGTACCGTTGATTTAATACAACTATGATGAAGATAAGGATTAAATCTTGTTGTTTTTTTTTGTCAAAAATATATTTTTTAGAAATTTGTTTAAGAAAACGAAACAACGTCAATACTTTTATTTTTTGTTATTCAAAATCACAAGAATTTCTTATTTCAAAATTTATTATCTTTCTTCAATTAGAAAACAAGAATATTAATATTAAAAAAAAACATCGTACGTGAAATTCATATTGTTGAAACTAAATTTCCCACATTTGTTATTTTATTTAAATTTAGATGATGTTGTTTTAAAGTATTAGATATTATTCAACGTTTTCAGATTACGTAATATTTCATTGAAAAAAACAAAAAAAAAAGAAAAAAAAAATCTAAAATAATTTATAAACATTTTCTAGGATTTAAGTTTTGGGGTTCAAGAAGAGTGAAATATTCTAGTTCATGAAACAAATTGCTTTTTGTTGAGAAAATATTAATATGAAAATTTTAAACTATAACCATGCAAAACAAATTAAAAAAAAAATCTTGCATGTTTTTTTTTTTTTTTTTTTTTTTGCAAATTCTTTTCAATGTTTTATGTTTTTATGCTTTAGACACATATTGTTTGCGACATAATCCTCATACATATTTGTTTGTTTGTTATGTTAAAATTATATAATACTATAGCTACATGTTGTATAAAACTTATATATGTATGTACATATATGAATGTATTATGAGCTCTTAACAAAATGCATACATATATGTACATATGTATATATTACGTACCTGGATGGAGAATAAGGTGAATAGTGTGGCGTATGAGGAGAATGAGATGTCCTAATTGGAAAACCAGGCATAACTAGTGGTGATGACCCACTCAACTGACAGTGTGCTCCTCCTCCTGTATTATTCCCTGTTGACACACTTTGAGGCATCTGTTGTTGTTGACCTGTACTTTGCATTGAAGCTGTCAATCTGAAATTAAAAATAATATTTTTAAAAAAACATTAAAAAAAATTAAAATAAATGAAAATACAAGATTGGAAAAAACATTAAAAAATTGCCATCATCATCACAAAAAAATAAAAAAATTAAAAAAGAAACACGAGTGAGGGATAACAATTTATACTTTTCATTTGTTGGAAAGAAAATATTCCATATTTTTATCGTATTGCAAATAAAAAATAAAAATATTGTTCTACTTTTGTATATTGAATTATTTTTTTTTAAAATTTTATTTATTGTTCCATATTCGTTTATTTTCTGTTTTTTTTTTTTTTTTGTATTCAATAAATCCTTTTTTTTTCTTTTTTTAATTATTGAGAAAACGAAAATAAAACCTATGTGTATAATGCAATGAAGAAAATTGAATAAATTAAATTATCAAATTAAATACGTTTTCGTGTATACGTAAATATGTACGTCCTTTAAATATGATATAAGAAATTTTATATTTATCAACTGAAAAGGAAGAAGAATAAGACCATATAAATGAAAAACAAACACTTTTTAGAAAAAAATATAATTTGATAAGTGAAATTCTTAACGAAAAAATAAAATAGGTGAAGATTCTTGACATAGCTAGAAAATTGCATCTATGAAAACATTAGAAAAAAGTGGTTTTAAAAATAAAAATTTATTTTTAGAATTCGTTACGACTTAAAAATGTTATATAAATTTTATGTAACTTGTGGTATGTACAATGTACATATTACGTCCAGATTTAATATTTCATGCATCTGGTCATTTTAATTTAGTAACTTTTAGTAATTTAGTTGAAATTGAAACAGATTTTCTATAATTTCAATAGCTTTCTGATATTTTATGTAGATTCGTTTACTTTTAATTACATTAAACGATTGTACAAATAAATAATCAAATATATTCAATTTATTACAAATGGTTTTTTTTCCAATTTATTGGGTAGTTGAATTACGAGTAGTACCCATCGTTTTCTAAGAGAAGGCATAAGTAGTACTATTTTGATGAAATATATTTGGTTGGGGTGTCATGTCAAAGTGCAGTCTCTAGCCTGTTTTATTAGGTATATACATATAACATTTTAATTGTTTTTTTTTAAATTTTTTGTTTAGCCCATACAAAATGTACTAATAGTTATATTTCATGCCAAATGTTTTGCTTTTTTTCCACTTGAAACCTCTTTTTTTCGCATTGAATTCTTATTGATGCCGAAAGTCGAAGGATCAGAAGGATGTATTGTTTTATAAGTTGCTGAAATCAGGCGAAACAATTAAAGATGATCGATATCGTTAGTAAGTTCTACTTGGTAGAACTTTAATGCTTTCTAGTGTCAATAGTAAAAATTCAAATTTGTGATTTATTCAATTAAAAGCTTTGAAATACAATACCAGCACATTTGGCAATTCATATCATATATTCAAAAATTGTAAAAAATGTTTTTCAAGGACTATAATAGAAGTGAAAAAAAATTACAAAACAAGCTTTTTTTTATTTTAAAATATTTAACTAACAACCTCTTTTATTTAACAATTTACAAATGTGATAAAAATTTATGTACTTTAAATTACGCAAAAACTAATTATGTCTAATCAAGTCCTTCTCGTCATCGAAAAATAAAATTTATGCATTTTAGAAACTCATATGAAGATAGTTTTAATTATTATTGTTGTACTGATATTGCAATATAGTAAGTTACCTATTGTCATTGAAAAGTGTAGGTAAATCGTTTTTTAATAAAGTGTCGCATAAGAGCCGTGATGATATGTACGAGTATGTGTTGTTGTAGAATTTCATATATATGCATTTAATATTCGATTTATTCAAAGTCCGTTACAATGTACAGAAAATACCCATACACATATGTATGTATATATATGTACAATATTCATGTATATAGTTACTATTTAAATTAAGAAGGATGTAAAAATTGCATTGGACACAAGTGGATCATTTTATATTGTAAATTCAAAAAGCATTTAATGATATTAGTTGTTCAGTTAGTCCTAATATTAACTCAGTCATTCTATCTACCATTAAATAGGAAAATTCTCATATGAATAAAATAGAGTACAAAGTTAAAATATTCTGAACATAAATACACTTTTAAATAAAATTTTCTGTAATACTTTGTACATAAAACACACATATGTATATGTACATATATAAAAATGTGAAACATTGTGTGTACATTCATCTTCTATATTTTTCTATCTCTGTAACTACAGACCGGAAAAAATAAATAGTCCTAAACTAATTAAAGTTTACAATTAAAACTACAGAACGTGTCTGAGAGCACAATTTAAAAACTGCATACTATAATTGTATTTATTTTTTTTTTATATTTTATTTTATTTTACTTTTTTTGCATACATACAGTTAGAGTTGCCTATAAGGTATTTTCCATTATATTCATACATATTATATAGGTAACTTGTTTGAAAAAGAAAAACCTTGTTTTCTAAAACTAAAACAAAAAAAATGTGTATACTCATGTTAGTTAAATATTTACATAATAAGGTATGTATGTACAATGTACATATACTAAGAGATGCGTGTTGTAGAAGAAGAAAAAAAAAGGATATAATATAAAATATAATATGATATTCTAGATTTGATTTTCGCAAAGTCATAAAACTAAAAGATACAAAAACAAAATAACAAAAAAAAAATGTTGGTAGAAGGATGAAATTTGTAAAGTAGTTTCTAATTATGTATATACTTACGAGAATATTATTGTGTGGGTGGGTAGTAAAGTACTGTTACCTTGTCATTTTGATTACCTCAAAATTTTAAAACTAATTTATTCCTTTAATAAATTCTTTGTTGTTAAATTTTCAAAAACGAAAGAAAAATAATGAATGGAAAATTTTAAAATATATTTTATTTATTTATTTATTTATTTTTTTTTTTTTTGAAAATAAAATTAAAATGAAAAATAATATAATAATGAATAAATAAGTAAATGTGAATTAAAATTAAAATTATGTATGAAAATAGTTTATATCGTTAAAGTCTATCTAAAATACACAAAATTTTGAATAAAACTTTTTAATTAAATACCAAATTAAATAAAATGAGAAAATGAATTTTTCTTGTTTTTTTTTTTTGTTTTCGTTTTTGAAAGATCTATTTTGTTGAAACCAAGCATACATTTTTTTTTTGTGAAATTAAATTGAAAATGTAAATTATTCGGTTTTTAGTACAAAAGGTGATGAAATTTGAATAATTTTCTGTATGTATATTTGTGTGTGTATGTGTATTTGTATTCAATGTGTTGCTGTTACGTTATTTTGTTTTTCAAGTGGAATAATTAGAAATTTATTTGAATTTCAATAGTATCTTTAATTAAAAAAAAATTGATTAACACTTTTAAAAACAAAGTTTTTTTTTTTATTTTGGTATTTTAAAACGTGTAAATAATGTAATTTAATATACAATATTCAAAATTTATGTAAAAAAGGGAATTGTTTTGTGTTGGAAAATTTGTATTATTTTTAGTATAATGAAATATTTTTGGAATCGTGTATACATAAATTAAAGGATATTTAATTATCATCATCATTAAAATTTACTCATTAAATTAAGAAAAACTGAAAATTCATCAATACAGGGATGGTGTATATTTCATAAAAAATATCGTTCATCCGAAATTCTATAAAAAGACTTTTCAAATTTGTTTCATCAGAAGAATTAAGATCGTTGAGAATTAATTTTCCAAAGGCAATATTTTTTGGAATTGCAAAAACTGCTTTAGAATCTACATAGATATCGGGATGTGTGCTTTAATATACGCGTAAATCAAGATCACTCTGACGTGTTTATACGATGAAAAAGAATATATACCGAATCTTTTGCATCTTTATGCAAAAATTACTGAAAATAATCTATACAATGTATATGTCATAATGTGTGTGGAGAATTCAACGCTTATATAAAAAAAATACTAGCTATCGTCAAGCAAATAGACATAGAAATGAAAAAGTCTCATATGTTATAGATACTGTTGAAAGATACAAGAGATAATAATTAATTAAAATCGTAACCCAATACCGAAATCAAATGAAAAAGTCATGTAAAAAAGACGTTGTGAATCTCAAATCCTTTTTCTTAATGTAAACCTTTAATTTTAAAAAATAAACTGAAGTCTGCAATTAATAATTATTCCATAAATAAAATTTTTTTTTTCCTTAATAAAAATCCCAAAGCTTTCATTTGTCGTACAATATAATTGACAAATTTATGACACGTTTGTGAAAACAAAGAATCGTTCGATTTGTGAATGATGTTCCTGTCAAAAGTAATTGATGTAATTTTATGCGTAAAATTTGTTTTGTTTCTTCTTTTTTCTTTTTCGAAAATTCTCTTAAAATTATTATTATCAAATTTTTAAAAATATTTTTTTTTGCGTTTATTCTTAAATTACACTAAAAATAATCAAGAATTTAATATGAAATTTAATTTCAATTAAAATATGTAATTAAATATTCTAAGGATTGTGATACAAATCGAACAATGATAATAATAAATAATATAAATTCTACTTAAAACTGTCAAACAATGACAAATTTCCTGTTTTGTTAAAATGAATTATGAGAGAATACATAATCTATTTTATGTAGATATGTATGGTCATGTATATAGACAGTTGTATTAATAAATACCATTAAGAAGAATGTTACTTTTATATATATGATATTTAAGTAAATATATAGGTAGTTCGAATTAAATAGATTCAACTTTAGGTTCTAAATATATGTATATACATATTTAGAAATAAATATATATCTAATACAAAATTTAGATAGACAAAATAGGTATGTTTATACTCGTACATACATACATAATATTTGTATATGTATAAATATATACAATCCTTTTATAGCTATTTATTTAGGTGTTAGAGAATTTTATAAGTTTTCTTCCACTTGACTTGATGGTTTGCAATTAACGCAAATTTATTATATTAGATTCATACTTTCAATATATCTACGTTTATGTCAATAAAGTATTATAATTTATTTTTACATTATATAAAGCTACATATATATTTACTACATACATACTTATATTTCACATGTGTGCTATATGTACTATTGTATATATTTCAACATGGATAAAATTCATTATCGAATTGGATCAAGCAACTAAGGATATTAACACCTGTCATCAATAACTAAGTGGAATATTATTTGTTTGTGAAATTTTTTTTTTGCTTTTATTTGAAATCTACAGCCTGTTTCGAAACTTATTTTCTCAAATTTTTTACAAATTATTCGTAAAATTTTATTTTAAAAAAGTTTTTAATTTTTAAAAATTTCTATATTCTGCCAAAAAAAAGGTTGTATCATGAAAAGTTTAATAGCCATGTATACGGCCACACTCAGCGTTCGATGAACTAATGTTATTGGGTAATTTTCTTTCAACCAATTCACATTTTCCTGATTTTTAAGAGATTAATTTTATGATTCCAAAATCAATGTTTTTTGTATTATTTTCAATTTTGAATAACATCAAACTGTTTTATCTTTGACACGCGATAAAAATAAACTTTGACATTCTCAACAATTGCATGGTTTTGTTTCTTATGATTATTCTTCATAATTAAATAAAAATGTAAACCTAGTTTTCCTTAAGATTTGAGCTATTCTTTGTAATCTCTGTAGAAAAAAAAATGTGAAAAATCAAATGAAGTTACGAATTTTTGACTTATAAAAACACCATGTTTAAAATTAAGTTTTGAATTGAAAATTCCACAGCATATTTTTTCTATTTTTTAATGTATAAAATTTTTCCACTTTTTGATGGATTTTAACTCTCAGAGTTCAACTTTTTAAAAATAGTCTAAAACTAAAAAGAAAAAAAACGCGATTCAATCTAAATTCTAAAGGTACATTTACTCTTTATCATTACAGAAAAAAAAATCGTTCATTGAAAATAGAAAACAAGAAAAAAATGGTATAAAAAATATATTATGATATTTTACGATAGAGCTCTCAATAATATGCGATAAAACTGGAGATATAACAATTTTCATAAATATGCGAATTCCGCATGGGGACATGTAATATTACTTATTTTCATTAATTTTTAACTTAAAGTAATTGCTTAAAATGAATAAATAAATACATTTGTTCGTTGTAATTCTACGAAGCATAAGTATTATACACACAATATTAAATACATAGACATACATGTATGTATGTATTATGTATATTATTTCCAATAAACTCTTGCGATCATGGAACCATCACATTTCATGGATAATTTATTGAAAGACTTTAATTTGCATATTTGAAATTTCCAATTTATGCCATATATTCAACGTTCTATAAACGTGTACACATTTTATAATGTACATATATTATAATTTATACCTATAAATACATACATACATATTAATACGTACATATAAAAATTGCAAACTAGCAATTTCATGTTATATTGGATCAGTATGTGTATTCCACCCACCAATATCATTTTTATCCTATCTCAATAGTAAACTCATCGATATGAAAATCATTATACCTACATACATATCTATGACAGCACATATCACAGGTGAATTGATATGCGAAATATCATATATAGTACAATACAATTGTATATACCTACAATCTACATACATGTACATAAGTATATATGTTCATATAATGTTTTCCTCCACATAAAATATACCTACATATTTATAATTTTTCATAATCAAAAATATAGAACAGAAAATGTTATTATGGTGTATCCTGTAGGGTGTACCTACAATGTTGCTTATGAACATTTATTTATTTATTATTATTATTTTTTTTGTTAAAAGGAAAAATCCATGTAGAAAAACTAAGAAAAAAAAATTTATGATAGATGATTCTAAAGCAATATAAATAGATTGATGTATAATTTATTTTTATATATTAGAAAAAAATAATAAAATAAATATGTATGTATGTATGTATGTTCACATATACCTACAAGTATAAGGTATGTACATACATACATATATATATAATAACATAGTTATGTATTAAAAATATGGCGATCAAAACTAAATTCAACCGCATGCACTGTTCCAAAACACAGTGCCTAATATAAAATTTACTCATTCCAATTCCCGAATGACTAAAAATTCAGTGTAGAGCTTTATTGATTTTTGGACATATATAACCTAAAAAAATAAAAAAAAATAAAAAAAATAGAGAAAGTTTTTGGAATCAGGCCACTATCTGATACACATGAAAAGGAAATTCAAAAATGTGCATAGATATGTATGTATATACGTATATGTAGTAGATTCACATAAACTTAATATAATATTTTAAGGAAAAAAAATAATAAGAAAAAATAATATAAAGGAGACAAGGATAATGATAACTACATACTACATTTTTCTTTTCCACTATTGAAATGTATGTGTATGGTTCCGAATCGAATTCACACACATATAAGCATAATAACTGTACTTATACATACAATATAACTTTTAGCTATAATATATTTTGACTTGCATTTTGCTTCTTCAATCATTTTTTTTTTGGCTGAAATGAAAACGGAAATAGAAAAATTGAACTATTTTCCTATTTCTAAAGCAACTACAAGACTATACTGTGTATTAGATAATGTAGTACATACACATAATATTTTTGTCAATTTGTTTTTATGTAACACACTGATGAGTAAATAAATAATAAAAAAAAAAAACATAATTATACTCTAAGGGTGGTATGATGATATAAGGATATATTATGTATTATTATTATTATGTATGTTTGTACCCTGTATTTTATACGGTTTGTCGATTTTTCATTTATTAAAAAATAATAATAAAAAAATAAAGGAAATTTTCATTTTCTTATTCATATGATGAAAAAACTATAGAACATAAATGTACAAATATTCAAACTGTGATGTGAATACATTTTGATCCTTTATATTTTTTTTAGGTTAATGAAAAAAGGGGAAAAAACAAACAAAATAGCTAGTTTTTTTTTGTTTTTGTTGTTAGACTTATTATAAATTTCAGTTAGAGAAATATATTTATAAACTCTTTTTAAAGTTAATTAAATTCATATTAAGAGTAATGATAATATTGTCTGCGGATGTGAAAGGATATACCTACTTATTTTTTTATTTTTAAAATAATACTATTTATTTTACGAGTACCTATTTCGATTTTTTTCTTCATAGACGATCGAAAATTGTTATCTTAATTAAAGGTTTCAAGTAATTTATGTATAAATCATTATCAACATTATTATATGAGAAATATTTCTTAAACATAACCTTCAATTTAATAGACTTCAAAAAAAAAAAAAAAAATAAATAAGACAAAAAAAAGGAACAAAATTATCCAACGATGTTACCATATAATTAGGAAAAATTATGCCCATGTGTGAGATAATTTTTAAAAGTTTTCGACACCTTTTAAAAATAATTTTCATTTGAAAAAAAAAGGAGAAATAAAAAAAAATTCTTTGTTTATGTTATCCTCTTACATACGAGTCATGTAAAAAAAATGAATTCTATTGTCTGGAGCTACATATTTTGTTGTTGCAGTGAAGAGCAGGAACAGGATAAAATAAATATATACTACCTTGTATAAACATACAATAAATTCTTCTTATAACAAAATTTTATTGAAAAAAAAAAATCGTTTTTTTTTTCCAATAATTTGTAACATCTGTTCCATAAAATGTTGTTGTTTCGTTCATATTTTTTTTCTTCTATCAACACATGATCCCATCCCTTATAGTTTGTTCTCCTTAATTTCATACATTTCATGGCCCAAATGTTCAATTTCAAATTTAATATTACATTTTTTTATATGTATTTTATTTTGTCTACACATATTTTTGTTGATTTTTCTTCTTCAAGAAATCCTTACTATCTGTTTACACGTCTATGTAACATTCATAGTATATGAAAAGACTCCATGTGATTGTGTCAAAACTTGATGTCAAAGCTTGATGTCAAGAACATAGGTATGTAATTCACATGACAAAAAAAAAGGATTATGGATTTTAAAAATGGACCGATTAAGCTTGTTTAAAAAAAATGAATTTTACTATATGTTATTAAAAAAAATATCTTAAGTGTATTGTCGTTTACAATTTCCATATTACAATACATAGCAAAATACGTTTTAAACATATGGTAAACTTTTAATTGGAAGACTTTTGAACAGTTTATCGATGAGATTTTGGTTATTATAACTAAAAAGTTTTATTTTCATTAAATCGAAATATAATTCACAATATAGAGAGACTACAAATGTCAGTTCATAGAAAAATGTAACAAAATGTCACGTAATGAAACGAACCTACTACCTAGGACTTTTTTTTTAAAAATCGAAGAATGATACAGATGAAGTTTTGTGTGATGAAGAACCGTGGCAAATAGCATCATATACACATTACATTTGATTCTTGCTTGGATGCTTGACTTATGTTGCAACTAATGTAAACAGCCAACAAATATTCGTGAATAAGTTACACAAATTGTACCTGACTGAACTTAAAAAGGAGCTATGAGTATTTATATTGGTTTTTATATCATATAGCATTTATGGTACAAAATAGTTTTTCCAACAAAGATTCGTTATCCGGATTTTAATCGGATGTTTTTTTAAATACGTTGCCGGTTGCACTGACTGTAACTTCACATGTAATTAATGTCAGTGAGTACATTCGTTTTTTTTTTAGAACACAACTCTTATCCTTAAGTATGATGATCTTCGAATAAAATGCACGTTACAAGATGATTTATATCCATAATCCTCGACCAGAATATATGTGTTAAAAGTTGCGTTTTTTGTTATTTATAAAAATCCAATCTTAAAACTGAAAGTGCTTATTTTAATTTTATTTATGTTATATAGTAAATGAATCTGGAGTTATAGAATATAATATTGCTTTTATATGTGTTTTTTTGCTATTAAAAAAATCACGTAAATATTAAAAAAAAAAAAAAAAAACTGACACTGATATTCGCTTAAGAGATATTTTTACAATTAGGTAATAAAAAGGGAACATAAAAAGTTATCCAGCAGACGGATTTTAAGTCTTGGTATAAAGTATAAAGTAAAACCTAATAATATGTATTTAACAAAAGACCTGAATTTTTAGAACTGAAAACCATATGTTGCACATCTCCCAAAGGTCCCAATTTTTTTCTTTGTATTTTTTTAAGATTGAAAGAAAAAAATATATGAATTATAATTTAGAATGACTGAAGTAAGAAAAAAGCAATGAACATACATAATTATATAGATGAATAAGAATTCAGGTAAGTGTTTTTTTAAAGATTTAAAATAAGAAATACAAAAGAATAAAATCAAACTACCAGTTTAGAGATAGTATACCTTTAATATTCTTGAAAATATAGGTAAAACTGGTTTTATATCTTAACTTTAATTCAAATTTTCATTATTTTCAATTAAGAAGGTGTGTATCGTACATTAGTATTAGTGTAATGCATATTCTGTATGGTAGATACCATATAATTTATGCTTTTCGAATGTGAATCTTATTTTATTTTTCAGCTTCTTCAAGTGGACATGATCAAAACTGGTTAGTGTTTGTTGACCGGTTTTTTAATGCTAAAAAAGGAATTATGGAATATAATAAATATAAAAGGACTTATAGAATTGCAGTCGATTGCCTGCCTAAATCTAAAATAACATTTATCTTTTAAAATCGAATTTATTTTGCTGAATTTATTCCAATCTATTCATCGATTTCTTATGTTATTTAATCCTATTGAAATATTCAGTTTGCTTTTTTCTTCAAATTTCTTACAAAAATCACCAGTCTGTTGTCTGTTATATTTTCTTAAATTACAAAAAGAAAAAGAAACAACAATATTAAGATATGAAACTAAGAAAACATCACACACTATAGAATATATCTTTATATCTAAAAGGGTCTTTTATATATAATAAGAAAAAATTTACTAGATGAATATAATAAAAAGATGTAAAAATGAATAATACGAGGCTTTACAAGATTATAAAACGCAGATTTGTGCAATTTTTCTTTTTATATAACTAAAAGTAAGCAAAGAGAATATTTCGCAAAAAGCAAAATGATGGAATATTTAAATAAAAAAAAAAGAAAAGAAAATAAAGAGTTAAAGTTCTTTTAAAATTGAAAAAAAAATATATGTATGTATGTAGGTACATATAACATATCTTATACAAGGGATGATTATAATTTGTATAAAATGTTAGATAGATAAAAATCTAAAAGATGACATAAACAGTATACGGTACTTGAACCCCTTAAAAATGAACTAACAAAGTAATAGGGAACAAAGACTGGCACCCGTATACTCATTTTTGTTATCATATTATGCATATCACCTATACATTGAATACAAACGGATGATGATGATGATGAAATAAGAAAGATTCAAATATTATGATGATGTATTTTATAACTGATGTTTCTGTGTTCCTAGGTATATGCTTTTAGTTGTCATATAATATCTGAATAAGTCTTTTAAATATTCCGTGTTTTTTTTTTCTTCTTTTGAATATTTTTCATAACGATATCATTGAATCCAGACTACAAAAATAAAAAAACCATTGCGCAAGATACAAGTAAAAAGGATATAAAAAAAACCAACAAACTAACTATGTATAATATCAACATACAGCATACTCGTATATTATTATATCAAAATATGATATATTTTATTATAATGTAAGTACATAGGTACATCACATACATAAAATACGTATACAATTTGAAAATATTCTAGTAACAACGTCAAAAAAAAAAAAATTATTAATCTATATAGATATGAAAAACCACTGTTTGCATATATCACATATTATCGTATACCCACCACATTCTTCATTCATGTAATATCTATGGTCTAGCGGTTTTTGAGGCAAAATGAAACTTCAATATCATCCCATTTAACTGATAATATTTGCCAGGACATTAATCAAAGGGATTGCAGACAAATTCACGTTAAGCATCTTTACACAACGATGAACTTGATGGAAAGTGGAGGTTTGTTTTTTTTTTTTTTTGAAAAACTTATTTCTAGAATTTGTTGGTTTATAGTAATATGCCCAGTGAAAAAATGACAAAAAAAAAAGTGAGCGTTAACGAGTAAATTTTATACATTATTATTATTTTTTTTAAAGTATTAAATAAACACTCCCTTTCATTTTGAATATATTTTTTAGTCCTTATGATGATGTGAAATTTGAAATATTTCATGAATGATCTTGTGGTAAAATTTGTTTTAAATTTAGCTAATTTTTATTTATAAATTAAGCTTGAGAAATGGTCCTTGCAGTAAGATACAAAATATAGGATTGAAGAAAGAGCGAGATAGAGAGAGAGAGAGAGAATGACAAAAAATCTTCAAGTCTTTTCTAATAAGTTAAAATCCATTGACTAAAGCAAAAGTCCACGAAAAATAATTCTTAAGTTAAGATACAAAACTTCTGGTCGAGGTTTTAAAAGAAAGAAAATCCTGTGCAGTCTCAACTATGTATGTAGAAAATATTTGCTAAAATATGTTTAATGCTCGTGTATTTTGAAATGAATATACCAGCAGCTTGACATGCAAAATTATGTATTGATTATGCGTTAGCGTTTCTGAAAAATCTTTTCCAAATACAAATTCACATTTATACAGGATGTATATTTTATTTTTTCAACATTAAATTTAAAAGAAAAAAAAAACATTCACTAAAATATATTTTTAAAATGAACTCAATATTATTTATTCTTTTTTAAATACAAACAAGCACATAACATAATGCTACTTTTTAATACATATTTTATCACCTCTTTCTGATCAGTTATATTTTTAAATTTATAAAATCAAAGATAATCTCAAATGATACAAAATTTATAGCATCATTTTTGAATATAAAATTTTTAGATATATGAATGTTCATGTATTATACAAATAGATACATACATGAATACAAATTTAAAATGTATTCTAAAAGGAAAAAAAAAAAGTTGATTTTCTTTTATTTACGATTTTAACATCGAAATATTTTGTCAAAATAGTTATTTTTTATTTATCTATCAATTTTTTTTTATACATTTGTGTATTTTATATAATCTAATTTTTAAATGCAAATGAAACAAGGTAATGAAAAAAAAATGTTTAAAAAACAAAAACATAAAAAAAAAACTTAAAAAAGAATTCTATTTTATTTATTTATTATTCATTTATGTGTATATAAGTATATAGTATACATTATTTTTTTTAGTAGAATTTGATAAAGATCTTTTTTAGTTTTTTGACTGTGTACTTATAAATCAAATAAACGTATACATAAAATTGAAATTTATTTTTTTTTGTGTAAAATAAAAAAAAATACACAAGATAAATATAAATTTTCGGAGTATACCTACATATTTTATCACCAATAATTAATTTTTTTTCCTATGTTTTTATTAAGTAGTTAATTTTAAGTTTTGTGATGGTGCTGATTGTGGATCATATGTGTTGGATATAAAATTTATAATGAAGTAATTTTTCATTTAATGTATACAGTTTTATTATAATTTGTTTTCTTTTGAAATAGAATTAGATACCTTATATGTAGATACCAGTGGCGGAGCCAGTAGTTTCTTTCCGGATGTTCAGATTTTTAAAAGAAATTAAAGTTATATTTTTTTTTTTATTCAAAATAATTTAAAACACAAGTTTCCACTCCACGTAAGAGGTATCGCTGATGTCAGAGCGTTAACCGATATAAAGTGGTCGGTTTCCCTAAGGAAAAAATTGTGTAAACAATAGAAAGAAAAATTAAAAAATCCGCTTAAAATTCGAAATTGTTTTTTTTTTTAATTATTTCCCCGAGAAAAACGGTATATTTATTTCTTACCGTCCAGCTTCAACTCAAGCAAATTTTTTATAACAACACACACACACACAATATGAAATATTCTCTAATAAACGAATTAATTGAAATTGAATTTATTAAATTTAATTTTCTTCAAATAAAAACGAATTTGAAAAGAGAAAAATATTTTTCTTATGTTCACTTTAAAATGTGATCACCTTGCATATAAAATTCTATAAAGAAAAAAAAGAGAAACGAAACAAAGTATAACCAAATAATATTCTCTTGTAATTTTCGGTGGGGCCATTTTTAAATATGATTATATGAATCTATAATGATTTATGTATGCAACATTAAAAAAGAGTTTAAATTGTATTGTTTTTATTTACTCTTCTTTTTACCAAAAAAAATTTGTTTTTGAATTTGGTTATGCTGTCAAACTATCAAAAATGTTTAAACACGATGGCAACACAAAAATAATATTAATGTTCAAATTTCATGATTAATTTCATGATTAATGGAAGGATATTGGAATTTGGAGAATTGGGAGAGTTATTTTTCGACATTTTCAGTATTAATACTGAAATTATTGTTAGTTCATATCTCTCTTTCTTTCTATTTGCTTTTTCCGTAAAACATACTTGTTATTTCTTTTTAATAACGAAATTAATCATGAAATTAATACCGTATCATATAGCCATTAGAAACTTTTATGATCACGTTCTTAATAATTTTAGGGTGTTCACTGAACGCCCTGAACCATACCACCCTCCGCCGTTGGTAGATACATATACTTATCTGAAAACGAGAAAATGTTTTTGTTTGTAAATTAATATATGTAGTTTAAGGTACATATTATTGTATTTACAATTGACGGTCACTCAAATAAACTTGGTGTTGGCATGATTTATAATTGAAACGAGCTTTTTTTATCTATAGAAGACTTTAGTTTTTTATTTCCATTGTAAACGTTTTTATTTTAAATAAAGAAGTAAATAAATCTATAACTGATTGTGAGTACAACTGGACTCTCCTGCCTGCATCCCCTCACCCACAACCCACAAGCCAAATAAATCTTTAACTAAATTTTATAAAGGATAGTTTTTCATCCACAGCTCAGGAAGAAAAATAAAATAAAATCTAAACTAATCTAATAGCATGGAATTGGAAAACTACTGTTCAAAGTACTTTTTTTTTTGCAGTTTATCATCATTATATCAGTTGCGTGGCAGCTTAGTGTGGATCTCAGGGCCTAACGAATCTGATTTTTTTTTTAAATTTTTTAATTTTTGAATAACTTCAAAAATTATTAACGTTTTTTCGACAATTGAAAAAAAAATCAAAAATTCGCCCACGGCTGAAGAATTCTGAATTTTGATGCAATATATATATTGTATAAGTGCCATTTAAAAAATAATAAATCATTCAAAATTTTTTTTGAATATCCGGTTTTTATTGCACATTATAAATCAAAATTCACATAAAAAAAATAAATAAATAATAACACATTTTTTTTCAAATAACATATGAAAATCATTGAGATTTTGAAATAATTCTAATTATTTTTCAAAAACATTTCCTAGATGTTAAAAATTTTTTTTAAAGTATATTTTACCAAAAAATAACAAATTTTATTGTGTGTGTTTGTCATTGACTCTTTGAATTTTTAGTCGTCCAAGAATATCATATGATGATCAGATTAATTCATAAAAAAAAATTAATGTGTTTTTTTTTTCTAACTTCAATAATGTGAAAAGAAAATTCAATTTTTGTCTTTTTTTGGTTAGTTTTTCCTATTCATCGAATATGTGCTTGATAGATATTATTATTATATGCATATCTATTTATATGTACCTACATACATACATATGTATATACTTGTATATATTATAGACATTATCTGAATCTGAATTTCTTTTCTTTGGACTTCTTACATCTTTGTGTAAATATAGATATTTTTCTTTATTTTTTTTTATTATTATTATTATATTGATGATTGTTATTTTAATGATCAAACAGATTTTAGATGTTGATCTGATGATTACAAAGAATTTCAACATCATCTAATGTGAATATATGTATGTATGTTATTTTGAAATAGTTATAGAGATATTATTATGTATTATAGATAAAAGTTTAAAAAGTATGATATTACATACATATGTACATGTATACATATTTTGTTAACAGTTAAAAACATCTTTATGGGATTTATGAATTTACAAAAAAAAAAAAAAAAAAAAACGTTGTTATTTGATGTATATTACTAATTTCGATATGTGGTATGATGATTGGATATGTGTATTTAAAATGTAAAAATAATAATATTATTATAATACCCGTATAAAGTATACACATAATATTCATAAAAGAAAAGTTTGTACATAGATAAAAAGATTGTGTGTAGGCTGCCATTTAGAAAATGTTCATTAAAAATTTTTTTCATAAAAACTAACTACATATTCATATTCATACGGTAGTTATAATTTAGTTTATTTCAGAAGCGAGGAAAAAGGTTGAAACATAAAGTTTATTTTTTAAAGATTGATTTTCATTGCCAATGGGTTGGTCAGTTCATTAGTTAGTTTTTGTGTAATGTTTTGAATGTTATAGAGAGTTGCGGGTTATTTTATGTTTTTGATTATAAGAGGTAGAAATTTGTTTTTTTTTTCTTTTTCTTTAATTTTTCATTTCTTTGTACAAAAAGTAATGTTTAAATACTTTACTCAATAACCAATGATATATCTCTATACAGAAGGTCATATTCATTGAAAATTTATTAGTTAGTTAGAGTGTGTTTTTTTTTCGCAACAACCTATTTGTCTTCTACGAAAATTAAAAAAAAAACATCTTTTCAAAAACTTAATTTAAAATCTCATAATTTTTACTGAAAAATTTTACACAAATACATATCTTTTTTTATCTGTCCAAAGTTCAAACTTGAATTTCAAGTAATACGGTTTAAAATTATTTTCTTGTAAACTTTTAGATTCCTGTCTTTTATCCTTGATTTAAAAAAAAATATATTTCTCTATACTTTTTCTTAATCATATTTTGTTATTAAAATTAAAATTTTTTCCTGTCAAAAAAAAGTCTTGTATATTTGATATTGATAATTAGTATTTGGTGTAAATGAAGAAACAATGCTTTCGAAACTTTGATATGTACGGGTATATTTTTTTGTTTTTTAATTAAAAAGTTACATTTACGTTTATCATCTTAGAATATGACCGTCAATACGTAATAATAATTTTAGAAGAACTAAAAATTAATTTGAAATAAGGAAGAAAAAAAAACAAAATTTGGGGTTTGGTTATTATAAAAGAATTTTTATTACTATATGACGTCAAGTATTTCAACTAGTTGAAAAATTTTTTAAATTCACCATAAAAAAGCCTCTTTCAATTTGAAAAAGGTGAATTAAAAATTTACAATTACAGCGACGCATACAAAATAATATTTAAGTAAAAAAGATAGTAAGATGCTTTTTTATCTCAGCTGCAGAAAGTTGCAATTTTTTTTTTAAAATTATTCAGAAAGAAAACTATACCCCTATGTATGTATGTATGTATGTACGTATTTATGTCCGTGTACGAAAAGTTTTTTCAAGAAGTATGGCCGTATTATAAATACTTCCTAAAATCAAGCTTGCAAAGAAATCTTACGCCGGCCGCCCTGCGAGGATTTGCACTGTAAATTTTGTAAATGAAGAAAGAGTATATGTTAACTAAGTATGTATGTGTTGTAATTAAAAATTTTTGACATTTAGCATGCAAAATTTTATTTTTTTTAACCACAACTTTTAATCAGATCTTAGTTTATAAGAGTATGTACTTAGTTTACCTTCAATGCAAGTTATCAAATTAATGAAATGTACCTACACAATGTTTACAGCGACTGCAACAATTACTGTCAAAATTTGAAAAATATAGCGAAAATACTTCAAAAATACAAGTAATCTTATGCTTGCAAATTTGGCGTGCATGATTTCTTGTTTTATATGCATGAATGCAAGGTTGTGCAAACGAGATTTAATTTTTGAAAACAGCCCATAAATAAACCAACAAAACGATGAGAAAAAAATAAATTTTCTATGGTTATCTTTTGAAGGATAGTTTTTAAAATTGAAAAATTATAAAACTTTCAAAAGCTAATGCCATGTTTTATTTCATGAATACGACAAATTTTGAAAGGATTCTATTTTATTTACTTAACCTGAAAATTAAGATGAACAATAGCGGTTTTCCAATTAAATTGATCGCTTGAAATTAATGTAAAAAAATGTAGGTACATTTACATACATTGTACATGTATTCAAATGCGAGTATATAAATAAAATGAAAGTACATGTATGAAAAAATGGCCGCATAACTTTCTCATATGTTCTTCGTTATAAATAGAATAAATATACTATGTACATTGTACATACATATTATAGATGAGAACTAAACTAAATTGAATGAATTTTGTTTGCTTTATTAATTTAAGGATATAATGAATAAAGGATATGCTTATACATATATATGTTTGTATGTGTATGTATGTTGAGATTACTAAACATTATCAAAGCAAGTAATTTATACATGGTTGCCTATATCCTGAATACATTCTCGAAAGAAGCTTAATGATAAGATATTAAAGAAAATCATTGTGATGACGAGAAAAATAATGAAAATGAGATATACTATATACGGTAAAAATTAATACAGAAAAGGTGAAAAAGGCGTTAAAAAAGAAAAATTAAAAGATCAAGATATTAAAGTAGATTCTATTTTAAGAAACTTAATTTAGAAAGAGGACGTGATGCAATTTACCTTAATAATAAATACACGTGAATATAATTAATATGATAGTATGTATGTACGTACATATATGGGAAAAAAATATTTTAGAGATATAACATAAATAAAACTGTACATGTGTGTATTTTATTTGAAAGGAAGTGGTGGAATGTTAAAGTTTTTTTAGCAAATAGACGTCTCATATTTTTTATATGTATGTATTGTATACATACACGTCACTCTTTAAAAAACTTTTACTTTTTAATTATTCTTTAAATATTATACAATTTTCTCAGAGTTTTTTTTCTATTCATGTGTTACTAATACTATGAAATATTCAATTTTTCATGTTATATAAAATAATCCCAATGTATAATAGATTTAATGTGTTTTTTTTTGTACTAATTAATGGCAGAAATGGGATATTGTGTCACAACCAAAAAGAAGAAAAATAAAAATCTATAGGAAAACAAGAGAAAGAAGGAAAATTCAGGAAAAAAAAGGAACTTGAAATTTTATCAGATAATCGTGCTAAGAATTCATCGTTGGTATTCAGGTCAGGATTTATTTTGTGGTGGTTGTGATGAAAGTGTTTGTAGATTATATTTTTTTTTCTGCCCTTGTTTATATACTGTTTTTTCATTGTTTTTGTTTTTAAGTTTAAAAAAAAAAGAGACAACAAAAAATATGAGATAAATTTTTATTGCTATTTTGTCCCCTTGTATACTTATTTTTACAAAAGGAGTATATATGTACTTAATGAAAGTTTAGTGAAAATAAATTAGAAAGAAAAATTATAAGCGAACATCAGATAAGCTTTTAATTATCATAAATTTATATATATAGAAACGCGTTTATATACTTTTTTTTTTCTTGTTTTTGTTTTCCTTGTTGTTTTGTTTAAGCACTTTTAATCGATTATCTTTTTTTCTGCAAGAATGAGGAGCATAAAAAAAAATTTGTGAAACAATGAGGACGAGAAAAAAATAATATTATTATCAAGAGGATATTTTCACATCCGTATACAATGCAAAAAAGGCAAAAAAAAATATATATATATATATTAATACATAATTATGAAAATTTTATACAGAAGGGGTAGTTCAAATTATGTTTTTGCTAAAATTATCTTGGCTTTTTTTTTTAAGTTGAATAAAAGAGTTTAGAAAAAAATTTTAAATTGGTCGGCACAAATTGAATTTTGTATGGAAATTCTAATTCATTTCTTTTTTTTATAAATTCTTTTAATTTCCATGCTGAAACACCCTCTACTAAAAATTAATTAAATTTATAAATTACGGTTAAGGTCAATGAGGTGTAAAAAGTTTTCTGTCATTAATATCAAGAAAATTGTTGGAAAAAAAAAGGTTTTTCTTCGTTTAATTAAAAAAAAAAGTAAGAAGAAGCGTAGAAAATGAATTGAATATAATTTTTTTAATACAAACTGAAATTTATAATTGAAGCAACGATTTTTAAGTGTATTTAAAGATCTCAATAGGTTTAGTTGAGTAAAGATACTTTTGCACTTTGTGAGTGAAGTGTATTTCGTGATATAAATAAGGAAGTGGTTTTTGGAACACGTTTTTAACGAATTTGAATGAAGTGTATAAAACAAAATTTTTTTCGTACACATTTAGTACCGTTTACTAAGGCAGAGAAATTTCTATAATTTTTTCTGGACTAAACATAAATTTAAAAAAATGGATACAAAATTATTTAAAATCTTTAAATCAATAAATCTTTGAAAAAAATCTGTGTGTAATACACAAATGCGATGAAAAACAAAAAACATATTTATTTGAATTACACATTTAGTATACCTATACTCGTATACAATTTAATTTTTCAGTATGTTTACAATTATGATGCGTAAAATTTTTCTCATTTCCGGAAGCAAATAAAAAAAAATTATTTACCACTCGATGTACGCTTTCTTAAATAAAATTTATAAATAAAAGAGATTTTCTTGAAAATTGTATTTTTCCTTATTACATTTATTGTACACACAATATGAAAAATTTTTAAATAGAAATTTTGTGAATTATTATTCCATTTTAAAAAAAACTCATCATTACATCATATTTGTACAAACAAAATATAACTTGTACAATACATACTACATATATAGTAAGTGTATTTAAAAAAAAATGAAACATTGAATGAAGGATGTTGGATGGATTAATATTATTTTTTTCATTCACAATCATCGCAAAGAAATTTTTAGTATAAATTATACTATATGACTATTATGTTTGTTTAGATATGATATACAATGTATATATAAATTTTATGTAGGTATATGTATAATATATACTTTGTGTACAGGATAACATGAATTTTATATAGGTATACGAGTATAATATAAAATATTAAGTATCAAAATTAACCGAAACCACAAACGAAATTGTTTCTAGTCGAAAATATGAACAGGAAAATCTCTATAAAACAGTTTAGATCAACACTGAAAATATGGAAGTGTATGTATCAATGTATGCATGTGTGTGTGTGTGTGTATATAATATTTTCATATAATAAATAAGCGGTTGGAAAATTTTAAAATATTTAAATTTCAAAAGATGTAATCCTGATGTTTGGAAAAAAGTAAAAAGATATATTTATGTGAATGTATGTATGTACGTATATTTATAATAAACAGCAAATATTCGCAGATGTACCTACAATTTCTATATCTATGTATAATATATTCGGTATAACAATAAACAATCATCTAAACACGGCAAAAAGTATAAAGTCAGCCAAAAAATATATGAAAGGATATTTCAAATTAAAGCTAATGAAATACCCAGATGAATTATAAATTAGGGTGATGGTGGTGGATGTATTGTGTTTTGTAGTCAGCAGTGGCTGTAACTGCTATGATAAACCATATCTTTTAACTCAAACCAGATGATAGAGCTAAAGATAGAATTTTTGATGTTTAAAATTTGTTTTTTTTTTAAAATGATTTTTGTTTTTTCGACTTTTTTTAAAATATGTATAAATAATATTCATTTTTTTGTTGCTTTTGTTTTAATTTTATACTCTTTAGATCTTGTATCTTTGACTGACTCTGCGAAATATTTGAAAATGTAAACTTATGTTATTTCTCTTCAAAAATGTTTATAATTTTAAGTATAAAAGGAAATAAGCTTTTACTTTTACAAAAATTATATTATAATGTTATAATTTTACTTTGTAAAATTTCATATAACTTTTATAAAAAATAATGTGAAAAATTTCATGACCTCAAAATCAAGGTTATACAAGTTGTGTTTTTTTTTTTTAAATTTTTATTTTTATGTTACAGTATATCTACAAAAAGGAGGTGGAAAAGTTTTTAATTATATACTTAATTATTAAACATTCTGTTTATGAAATTTTTTTATTTAATTATAAGGTCAGGTCAAGTGGTAACAATTTAAGTTTTACCTGAATTTTACATAGCAAAAAACAAAAAAAAAAAAAACATGTTTTAAATTGAAAATGCAAAAGGTAAGCTAAATAAATTTGTTATTATTGTAGTTGTATTCAAAACTTACTGAGAACAATACACGAATTTTTAATTTGAAATAAAATTAGATGCCGTTTGTGATGATTTTAAAACAGCTGTTCACAAAGGATTAAATTTGTTAAAAAAAAAATTATTGCATCACTTGTTTCTAAAATATTATGAAAATAATGGTACTTAAACCAATTTCCATTTCCATATTCCGTAAATATTAAAAGTTGATTTTAAAAAATTGTTTTTTTCAAAATACTAATTTATTGTTTAAAGGGAGCTTAAAATTGAATATAAGGTTAAAATTAGCGATGTTTAAGAAACAGATTATAAGAAAAATATTAGTGTTCGCAGAATTAAATAAACAGAAGGTCGAAACCAATCACGAATTCAAGGAACTGCATAGGGAACATACATAGCGAAATGGTTGAACAAGTTGAGATAGTTTGGCCTTGTGAAACAAATAGAACTTCTATAAAAACCAGAAAGAGAAAAACCATTCGGTTTTAGAATAATATAGAAAACGGCCTAACCTTTTAAATTTGTCACGTAGTTAAAGAAAAGCAGCATAAGGTTGAATGAGATAGAGAAGCAGGTTCTAAAAGGTCAAAACCCCATATGGTATGTTAAGCCATGACGTAGGGATATGCCCTTAAAGTACCTTTACACTACTTGATTTATCATATCACTTTATGTATGGTATTTTAGTATTCTCATACGACTTCTCATAATGCTGATAATCCACTGAAATTAAAAAATTCAAATATTAAAAAGTCAAATCAAATGTCATACAAAAAAAGGAAAAATCTATTTTCATGATATGTATGTCGAGTGTAAAGTCGTATGACAAAGTTTCTCAACAAAATCAGACAGTGTAAACGTTGTCAAACTTTTACCAGTAAAGTAAAGTGAAGTGTAAAGTGATATGACAAATCAAGTAGTGTAAGATAGAAATAATGTAATGGAGAAAAATATAATAAGCCTGTGAAGAGCGTTCCAAAATTAAAGTTCTATTTATGAAAGATTGACCATATTGCAATAACGCTCAGAAGGTGGCTTCAATATTAGAGTTCATATTATGGGCTTTTCTGAAATATCTTATATAGATTTAAGTGCATTTTATGTTATTTTGAGCGATAAAACATTTTTTCTTATACTCCTATAATATACATATATAGTTTTTAAAATAACTCAATTATTAAAGTTTTATATCAAAATCCAAAAATTATATTTGCTTCTCCTTGCAAAATCCCTTAACTTTATTTATTTTTTTCTCTTAAAGTTCACAAAAAATTAAATTATTTTATAATTTAATGTAGCTCTCTAGTGTATACATGAAATATAATAATATTAAAGCAAAAAATAAAATGAAAAAAAATAATAATAATAATAAAAAAAATGTCCCAATTAAATTTTTAAATGATTGTAAATTTTCAATTTTCTTCACAAAAATAATTTACAAAATAATTTTCTTTTGTTTTTGTTATTTATTATTAATTTCGTTCCTTTTATTTGCTGTTTTTTTTTACGTTCGTTCATGCTCTATACTCGTATTTACAATAAAATGACAAATAATATTCTCGTTAGCATTCATGTTACTTACGTCACTAAGGGACATTTTACATCTAATCATAACGTAAATTTGAATATACATACTTTTTTTTTTCTTTTACTTTTGTTGCTGTTTTGGTAGCTTTTTTTTAAGATACACCAGAGACTGTTTTTTTTTCTTCTTATTTTTTTATTGTATTTTATATACATTTAAATTTATATATAATATACTATATGTACATGTTGTTTTATTTTTACTTATGTTTTACAATGGCTGATGGTGTTTTATTTCAGATTTCTTTTATATATACATAAATATAATGAATTCCTTTATTTTTAACTAGAGTGTGATGCTGTGTGCTGTTGCCGTAAGCTACGTGAAAATATTTATATATACATATATGTATATGTAGATAGTATGTACGTCCTTTTAGGATAAAAATCTTTTATTTTATTTTATAAGAAGCATGAAGAGAACATAAAATAAGACTATATATATGGTACAGTGAAAAAAAAAGGAATATAAAAAATGTATCTTATATTCACGTTTTTTGTTGTATTATATACAGCTCCATAATTATAATAATAATAACAAAAGACTATTTATAATGTATATATGTATGTATGTCGAGAAAGAAAATCATCTTATGTATTTTCAAGTTTGGTGGAATGATTATTGTTAAAAGAGACGCATTGCTATTTTATTTTTGCAAAAAGGTACTCCTCATATTATGTATGTATATTGTTATTTTTATGGAATATTATATAGGTAAAAATATTTGACAACAGAGAGAGAAATGTTTACCTGTCTTTATGCCATTGATATTATTATTGTTTTATACTGTTGTTAGTAGAAGTATATGTACACAGAAACTATATCTGTATAATATGTGTATATGATAAAATTGTATCTATTATAATACTATGTAATAGGAGTATATTTTATTGTCTTTTAGGTGTTAGAAATTTCCTTATAGTAAAGAAAATAAAATCATCGTATTCAAGAAACATAAATTTTATAATTGAATCAAAACTTCTTCGCGAAGGAACAAAATATAAGGACGAATTTTTTTTCTCTTTGGTACAGCTTTATATGATACCACTAACCTGTATATAAACAAATATCGATATATAACATGCATAGTAATAGAAGGAAGAAAAAAAAGTTTTATCTAAAAATATATAAATCTGTTCATGAATCATGTATCTATCCTCATGATATAAATATATATGTTTATGTATATAATGTATGTATGTATAACCGTTCGCAAATATATTGTTTGAAATGACAAATCCAATTAGGCTCACTTCAATGGATATTTTTAAGAAATGAAGGTAGACGAACCGTAACGATTAGATTTTTCGAAAATTAAAGCACCATCAAGATGAATGAAATGTTTATAAAATGAATGATTTTTTTTTTTTCATTTTAACATGGAAAATGTATAGATGTATGAAGAAAGATATTATGTTTGTTTATACAATGTGATTAAATTAAGACTATATCATATAAAAAATTTACAAAACAATGTTTCCTTAAAATAAAATTAAAATGGTGAAGATAATTAAAATTTAAAATGTAAACAGAACACTTTATATGAATAAACTTAGGCTGTTTAAATATTTAATATAAATAATGCTTGTTTTCTACAATTTTCTTCTTCGTCTTCTTTTATTTTTGTTTTTGTTGTATCTACCATTTTTTTTTTGTTTTTTTTTTGCTATTTTTCTGTTCCATAAAATGTATGTAAAACTTAATCAAAGGATAAGAAAGTAATCACTTTTTTAATTATTCGTGATGTAGTTATTTGTTTCTCTGTTTTTATTTTTGTTTAATGTTCATTTTTTAAAATAATAATTTACGACAAAGTTTTCAACTTTTTAGTTGTAATTTATGTAATTTTTCACTATTGTGAGTTTTTCGAGTTTTAAAGTGGAAAAATTTACTTTTATTCATTATTTAAAAAAAAAAAAAGAAACATTAAGTTTCTTTGGAATTAAATTTTGGTACACTACTTTGGCCATTTAATAAGGCAATGTTTTCTTGTGCGATTAAATTTATTACGAAATTTTAATATAAGTTTACTACATTTACCATTACCTACCTAATTGACTTCAATCTCTTTAAAATTCTGGATTAAATTTTAGTTAAAAATTAAATGTTATTACAAAAATATTCTGTAATTTTTAATATATGAACGTTCGCGAACGATAATTTTCGTTTATTAATTAATTTTTGTACTATAAAAACATAAAAATATTGTAAACGTCAGAAAATAAAATTTTATAGGTAACAGGCTTTAAAATCCTAAAAAATTAGTTAAACTCCTTAGAAAATATTTTTCAAAATTAATAATTCAATAAAAAATCAATTAAATAAAAAAAATTCGGAAAACATAGGAGTTTGCAAAACAAAAAATCCTTGTCGGAATCCCAATGATTTTGTTTTACAATATTTTTAACTAAAAATTACAATTAATTGTTAAATATTTCATATGTAAATTGTCTTGTTCTATCTAATAAGTATCAAAAAAAAATTTTCTCGTTTTCCTTATGTTTTTTTTTGTATAGTAGAACCAATTACGCAAATCACAAAAATACATCCTGTGAAAGTTTCAATTAAATATATTATTCAACACTTCCTTTTTTTCATCAGTTTTCACATTATTATTTATCTTTTTTTTTTTTTCATGTGCAAAAATTGCGCTTAAAGCATTTAAATAGTGAAAACAATTTTTTTCCATAAATTGACAGAATATTTTTTTATTCTTTCCTTTTATTCTGTAAATCTATTAACTCTTTTTTTATTTTGTATTATCATTAGTTTGTTTCTATTTTGTTTTTATTTTTTTATTTCTTAATGGAAAACAATTTAATGTAATGGCAGGCAACAAACATGAATTAAATTGAATTGATTTAAAATGTCTGTTATAGATAAAACTCTTTCGTTTGACAGACATTGATTGGTAAAATTATACACATTACATTTTCATACATGTTCTAATTTTATATTTGTTCGGGGGAGAAAAATTACTTTGTAACTATGTATATATGAAATGCCATCTAAAAAAAAAGAAGAAGAACAAAAGAATAAAAAATCAAGTCCAAGTTGTTGAGAAAAACACATTCATCCATAATGTATCCATTCATATATGCATACATATAAAGAATGAAAGTATTGAACCAAAATTGAAACACATTAGGATTGGACTTGATACATGAACATATAGAAAAATTAAATATACTCCATATAACATATAGATATATATGATATGTAGTAAAAAGTATATGTAGTTGCAGTTGTCTCTCAAATAAAATAAAATAGAAATGAAAAATAAAAAGAAATAAAAAAAAACAAACCAAAAATTGAATTAGCAGCATCCGTCCGTTGCTATAAGAACTCAACATAATGGCAAGAATGGATGAATACACAGATTGATTGGATAAAATAGAGGAACGGATGTAATATTGATCATATACACATAACACAGCGTACTTTTAAAATAATATTAAAAATTATGTACATATGAATATGATTTTTTTAATTTAAAATTTTCTTGTGCAGGTTTTTTGAGTGGTGTAGGGCATAAGATAAGCAGCAGACCATTAAATTATCAATTGTTGTAAAATCATAACACGTGAAATCTTTCTTTAAAAGAAGGATAATTTCAAAGAAGTCCCTAGAAGATACAACCAACCTGTGAAGTTTTATGAAATTTCAAATTAAAATTTAAAAGTGAGTAATTTGTGAAATCTTGTCGTATAGTTGAACTTGAGATATACGACATGCTTCCTTTTCTATGTCATTTTAAGACAACTCTTCTAAAAAGAAAACAAAAAGTACCAATACGTGCTTTTTCTAGAAAGCTTTTAATATTGTCCAAGGTGGGAAAGATGTTAATTTATAAAAATAATTTAACCTGAATATTGTACACATTTTCAATTATGGTAATTTATTTTAAAGAAAGTTACTTAATCAAAAATCTTCTAAAAAAATGTTAAAGGCTTTCAAAATAAATTAATACTTAGAAAAGATTCAAATTTTTCGAAATATTCTTAAAGTAATTTTTGATATTTTTATGGTTGCATTTGTAGTTTAGAGTAAAAAAAATTTTAGAGTGGAATCTTTAGAGGCATGGGAAAAAAGGAAGACATAGAATAACATGGAGAAAAAGTGTCATTGAAGAGTATAATCAACGAATGAATAAATTAACGAATGTGTTTCGTTTCAAACAGATCCAGATGAAATTATTTCACAGAATCCCTATCTTTCATTTTAATATTAAAATCCACTATCCGAAATTACTGGTTATCAGTAATACTTTGTGCAAATACTTAATTTGATTTTTTAATACCAGGAAAATAAAGTTAATTAGTTTTAATTCCTTTCATTCATTATTTTGTATGCAATTTCACCTACATCCATTTTTTTTTTAATATTTAAAAGGATATGTTGAAAATTATTACGTGAGTTATACTATAATTAGAGATCATTAAATCTCAATTCAACATAATTATAAAAAATATTGAATTTAATTATTGAATTTTTGATTTTGCAAAATTTCCCATGGAATTACACACCAATTCAAAATTAATTTATAATTATTATTATTTCATGAAAATTATTACAATTATCTTCTATATATTTACATATATGAAATACAAAAACAAAATCTAAAAAGCAGCAATAAATATTATCCAGATTTTGTTTTTTATTTGAAAAAAAAAAAAAAAAAAAAGCCAAAGCTACTAACGAAATAAATTCATCTGATTAGTTTTTGTGTAAAATTAATGGGATACGATGCGTGTCAAATGAAAATTACTTTAACTTTTCTATAAAAGTAAATTGGGATTCAAAGTAATATAAAATTTTCAAAAGGATTAAAAGTGATTTAGCATAACAGCATATTGTGTATATGTGTACAAATATTTTAGATTTAGATACTTCAACAATTTATTATTTTGAGGCTAAAAGTAACAACTTAAAAGATTGAAAAATGCCCACATACTTATATACAAAAAGAAAATAAAACAAAAAAAAAAAAAAGATTTAATCTCTAGGACAAGATTTTGTTCATTGGGATGCTATAAATTTTCTTAATTGAATCTTTCATGACTTGACAACTTGCAATCGTTCAACAGTTGCATGAATATATACATACATACTACTTATATAGATATTAGTATATAACAACAACGTGTTATTTTTCTTTTACATACCTTGTATGCATTATGTTATATGTGACACATGATTCAACATTTTATACAATCAACATGTATTTACAATCTTTTTCGTTTTCTTTTCTGGTTGTTTGTAAAATCTAATTGTACAAAACCACAAATTTTTTTTCTTTTAATTTTCTTTATTATTTTTTGTTTTTTTAGGAGAGTTTAGCGGTAGTTATGGTTATAAGAGATACGAGTATCTTATCACAACAATATAGGTTTGACAATCAACATGAAAACTTTGTATTTTTTTTTGTTTCAACTTTTTTTTTTGTTGTTGCTTTTTTGGTGTCAAGATATTGGTTGGATACGATGAGTGAGCGTGAAAATATGACAAATCATGGTACTTAGCATATAACACCTACGCTGCATTATACTGTCACTTAAATATTTTTTCGTATATATGTAAATAATTTAAGTTGAAATTTAAACTACTTGTTGTGAAGTATATCTTTTTCAAGATAGTGCTATTATATAGTAGCTGAATATTTACTTAGCACTAAAAGTTTATTTTTTTATTTTTCTGAAAATAAATGTGTACCTACTATGAAAAAAAAAAAATACAACACAACACGTTAAAAATGAATATCAGAAAGTACAGTAAAAAATATTATATTCAACACCAATAAAATTTTCTTGATTTTCATTTTTCTTGTTGTTGTTGATATTTTTTCTATACTCTCTTGTAAATCACTTTTTTTTTTCTTCTTCATATTATTTCATTGAACGGAGTATTAATCAGTCTGAATAAAAAAAAAAAGTAATATAAATAAAAAGATACATATATTTAAGACTTTTTAAGATTAGTAATATTATAGATTTCATTATCTAAGATGAATAAATGTATGGTTTTAGATGAATAACAAGAAATACTATACTAATGGATTCTGTATTTTCATTACGTTGGTGATCAATTTTATGATCATCCTTGTATTTCAAGAATTTCAAATAAAAGATTTAAGAATAAAATACTAAGAAAAATATCTACAGAAAATGGATATTTATATACACATGTATATGTATATATTATCTTGTTATATAGCTTTAATAAGATGAAAAATAAAAACAGTAATAATAAACAATATTGTGTGTAATTGTTGTGATGGCTATATATGAATATATACACATAGTTGTACGTATATATTTTATAACCTGCAGCCACGGTGGAGTCTATCTTTTGTAAGATAATGGACTTTTTGTGGATAATGATGACCAATCATTAAATGTCATCAATCATTTTGTTCATTCTTTTGTATATTATATATAAACAACTAAAATACAAAAAAAAAAAATGTAAAAAAAATAATAAGAAATTAATAATATATGTATGTATGTATATAAAGAAAAAATGTTATTGTATTTTGTGAATTATGTGAAGTTGACTCTAGAGTATCTTTTTCTTTTTTCTTTTGACTTTATAGAAGAATAAAATATTTTTTTAAAACAAAAAGAAATTTATAAAAAAGGATAAAATATTATATACATAATATCGAAAATATTTTATATGTACTTATATACATATGTATGTATGTATGTAGAAAAAAAAAGTATACTCGTATATTGCCATTATTATGCCATTTATATGAATCGATTTAGAATTTATATGTCTACAAATAATACATACTACATACATAGGTGGTTGTTATTTCCGGTAAATTGGAGTTTTAGTGGTTAGTAACAAGTGGTTGATCGATTTGTTGTTTATTTTTTTTTATAGATATTTTATATGTCTAAAAGAATAAATCATTTTTTAGCCGAAAGATATACAATTTTGCTAATAAAATGTTTACTTTTATGATTTAAGCTTTTGTATCAGAATAAATTCTTGGAATTCAAGTTTAAGATTAAAAATACAAAACAATGTTTTTTAACGATAAATTAATGATAAGCAATTATTATTCTTGAAAATTTCGTGGTATTTTTATAACTTGACACATAAAAGATAGTGATATGCACAATTAATTTTTATGGAACTTTGTTTTTTTTTCTGTCCAAAAAGAACATGTTCTTTTATAACATTTAAATTTTTCATTTTATTTAAAAAAAAAAAAAAATGTGAAATAAAAAATTCAAGTTTATTTTGTTTAAACGATAAATCAAAACTTTTATGTGACAAATAATTTTGATTAATTTTATTTCAGTTTGAGTTTTATTTTAAATTTTAAAATGATTCATTCTAAACAGGATGTTTTCTTATATTATATGTATATACGAGTATATATTATCTAATTATAATTTATTACTATACAGAAAAAGGTCTAGAAAATTATTATTCTATGTAATTAGGATAAATTAACGTGAGACTATTTCTATAGAAAATTTTAAAATGCTCATCTGTTACACAAGATATTTGAACTTTTGTTATATAATTTGTATCTGTGTTTAATGTTTTTGGTTTGTAAGATTTTTTTTTTTGGCTTAAAAATCAAAATTATTTTTGAACAGATATATGTACATAAATAAGCTGTTTTTTATTTCATAATTAAAATTCTACAGTTTGCAGCTAATTATAAATTTTTTTTTTTTAAATCATAATTGTTGAAATTTTTTTGGAAAAAAAATACAAAATTTGTGAAAATGAACAAATTTTTGTCGTCTGTATTTTTCAGTACAAGAATTTCTTTTAAAATTTAGACTTTATGTACAAGAATTTAAGTTTAGAATTAAAATTATAAAGAATTTGTTGTTTTCAAAATATTTAAGTGTTCTCAGATCTCGAATTGTTTTTGAAAAAAAAAAAAAAACTGTCCATACAGTATGTATTTATCTTTCTAATTAACAGCACGGTTAAAACCCAATGCTGTAAAAATCTTAATTTTCTCAATATTTCAATCTAGACCACTCACTCCTAATTATAAACATACATATAGTACATACATAATATGTATATGTTTATAAATTTTCGATACAATGAACTTCAAAGAGCTACAATTTTATAATTTAACAAAGATGGGTTATTTTTGTATATGTACTTTGAATTAAGAAAAAAATGTAACATTAAAAAAAAATTTACATACACACATGGTATATTCCATTTATGGAAAATTCGTGTTTGAATAAAAGCTCTATTGTATTGTATTCTGTACCGCCCAAGCATTTTACTTATTTATTTTTTTTTCTTTTTTATTAATTCATTTTGATGTTTGTTGTTATTTCATTTACTTCTTCTTGTTTTTTTTTTATTAACTTTATTATTATTATTATTTTTCTCTTTTAAGGTTCCTGACCGAATGGATATAATGATAATATTAAATCGCAAAGGGCAAAAAGAGGATATCAAGACATCATTATCTTCACCAGCAACCATTCTTATTGTATTTCTTGCCTTTAGCAACGTTCGAATGACTAAAAGAATATAATTTTTGTTCCTATGGTTATTTTATTTTTTTTTTTTTTTTTGTGTTTAGTTTTTCGTATTCCCTGCTTTTTTTATGAAACATTTTTTTACGTGTTTTTTTTTTTCGTTTTGTGTTAGAAGAAGTACATTTATGTTTTCTTAAAAGATAGTCTGAGAGCTATTTTGTATAGATACATTCGTACATTTTTTCCATTGGTTTGTTTCTTTTCGTTTTTTTTTTTTTTTTACTTTTTTTGAAGAGATACTTCACGATTCAATAATTGGGTCTTTCAAAGCAGAGTCAGCAACAGTTAGTAAAATTTTGCTGGCCTAAGATGTAAGCATAAGAAATGACAATTATTTATTTATTTTATTTTATTTTTTCTTCAAGTTTTTTGTCCATGCAATTTCATTTTTTTTGTTTTCTTTTAGCTTTATTTTTTTCCTTTTAATTTTTTGTTGTTGTTATCTATTGTATTTTTTTGAAGCTTCCAAAGGTTATAAGTCAGGAATACAAATAATTGTTAATAAATTTTAACAAAAAAAAAAAAAAAGATTTTTGCTTAAAAAGCAGCAAAGGGAACACCAAAACAATTTAAGGTAAAACAAAGCATAAATGCTTTTTTTTGTTTTTTTTTTCTTTTTGAGAAATTTCCATCCCTTTGGGAAATTATTTTATTTCTTATTATTCATTCTTGGCTCAGAACAATCATTAAACAGTTTATGCTTTTTATTTTCATATTAAAAAATTTTCCTTATTATTTTTTCACATTTACCCTGAATATATCGTAGTAACATAAAAGATACTTACTTATAAAAGATACTTTATGTTTAAGAAAGAAAAAAAATACTCATAATTATTCACTTTTCGTTTTTCTTTTTCCTTTTTTCAACTTTTACTTTGTTGCTATTGTTTTTATTGTAGTTGTTCGAATCGTATACGGAATAAAAAAAAAAACTAGGTACTTTAATAAATTTATGTGCAAGAATTATTTAAAAATACAAAAATGTTTTTTTTTTAATAGAATTAAAAATTTGCGCGGGAAAAAAATAAAGCTGAAAACATACTACATAAGAAATTTAAAAAAAAAAAGATTTAAACAAAAAAGAGAAATTTAAAAACAAAAAGCTGTAAAAAAAAAATTATACCTATACGAGTATATTTCTACAGTAAATGAAAATGTATGTACATATTCGTATTTTTCAACCCCTTATCCTTTATACTATACACTGTTCATATTTAATATAAAAACGACGATTTTATTAGGGGTGCATTAATGTTGTTTGTGATGAAGATTAGAATTGATGCACTACGAGGTAACGTTAGTCCAACGGTTCATAAACTGAATTATGAATCGTGATATGGGACATGAAAATGTGTAGTAGAATACTCGTATATCGGGTAGTTTAAATCATTACACTCAACACAATATATTTGACGTATACCTACATTCGATTCAAACAAACAAACAGAAAATATTGTAAAAAAATAAATAAGAAAAAAAGAAAGCAAAATAAACAGAAATTTAACTGAATTTCATTAAAATATTCTTATTCATATGATTTTATTCATAATAACGATTTTACAATGAAATGTATCGATTCAGCGAGTCTTCACATATATGCATACATACATCTATAACTATGCATGTATGTACTACTTATGTGTATGCTGAATATATAACGAATAAATCACACACAAATGTATTATACTTATTTTATTACTAGTAATATAGCTATATGAAATAAGGGGGAGTGATAAGTCGGTTTGAAAATTAAAGGAAATTTAAACTTCTTTTTTTTTTCTGCCTTAAATTGTTGCTTTTGTTTTAACATTTTATAACAGATAAATTCAGAAATGAATTTGAAAAATGAATTTATTTTATTAATTTTTTTTTCTTTTTCATGTTTTATATGTAACCATGTACTATAATGTATGTATGTATGTACTTGCTTGAAGTTACATAAATATAAGAGTATATAGCTATTTTTTAATTTTATTTATTTTACACTTTCTTTTTTTTTTAATAAATAAGGGTTGTTGGTAATAATTTAGAAAGGTTTTTTTCCTTTATTTTTATTATTTTCCTTCATTTTTTGTTGTTGTTTTAATGGTGGTGGGGGCTAACATCTGGTAAATTTACTGTTGGTTGAATTGAAATTGTTGGTTTTTGTATTCGATGAAAGAAAAGTTAAAACGGTGAATAAATTGCTATAATGAAAAAAAAAAAGAAGAAAAAAGAAAAAAAGAAACCAAAGTATAAAAAAAAAAATAACCAAAAGGAAAATGGGAGAAGAAGGCATATAATAATAAAGGTGGTATGGAATTAGTAATGTTGATTATATGCTATAAATTAATTTTTTGAAATTGTCTCAAGCAGTCATTTAAAAAAAAAAAAACCTTGTCAACAAAGAGGGTTACTAATTATAAATATTCTCTAAAGAAAACAAAACAAAAAAAAAACATTTTTTTTTTATGTTGACACAAAACAAGAAAGTGAATAAAAACAAAAAAATAAATAAATTTTGCATTTTTTCTTTTTGTTCGCTATTTCTTTATGAAACTGTGAAAATATTTTTCAGGATAATAATGAATAAACAGAAATTGTGAAATGGACATCTGCTTATTTTTAAAATTTATAATAAGAAGAAACATTTAAACAATTTTAAATGGAATTTTTCTCTTTTCACATTTATATGTTGATTTGGAAAAAATTTAAATTATATTTGAATAAAATTTGAATGGTGAAAAAAATAGAACATTTTTTAATAATTAAATTCTTTTTTTTTTTTTTTTGATAAATTTCGGTCTAATTTATTTTCACAAATAAGATTTTTATTTTTTTGCCCCTTTTTTTTTCTCCCAGAACCTGATGTCTATAAGTTTTCATATTCCATTCTGTACAAAAATTAAAATCTCTTCAAGCATTAGTATTTAGGTAGTTAAGGTTTTTAATGCAACTTTTTGAAAACTTTCAAATTGGTTTAAGATTTTTTTTTCCGATATATGAGTATGTACATTAATTTTGTTCATATATTTTTGGTATTTTGTATTTTCTTATTTATTTTTTTTTACTCATTTATTCATTTAGATTACAAGCATATTTGTTGGATGGACTTAAATTTTAGTTAGTTTTCATGTTTCATAATATAATCATCTTATACTTAATCACCATGTAACTGGACATTAAACAAGCTTTTACTTTTATCTTAAATCCTTGTAATACACATTTAGATTTTGTATTTTTGAACTTTACATGCTTTTTATATTAGCTATACATACATACATATGTATGTAGGACGTATAGATATATACGTGAATCCATATAACAAATCCATATAGAATGTACTCGTAAAATACACAATTTGTATTGCATATCATAATTTTATTAAACATTTTTAATATTTTATTCTAGATTTTTACTTTTTAGTGTTTGGCTAGTAGAGAGGAGTTTTAATATACTTAAATACAAACCACAAAATAATGTTATTTGTTGTAAAATGAAAAAAAAAAAACCATTAAATGTGTCCAACACGCAACGGAAGTAACTTGTTGATTTAAGAAACAAAAGTAATTTTTACTTAGAAAACATTTTCTTTATATGTTCTCATGTCAAATAAAATTGGAATTTTTCTCGTTGTTATTCTTTTTCTTGTCGTAAAAAAAAAAAATAATGTTACAATACCACGGCTGGAGGATATCAATGTTTAGTAAAATTACGATTCTACAAATTGTTTTGTAACTTTTGAATATGTTTTTAAAAAGTTATAATTTTTAAAAATTTTACTTCCATTTTCCTTTATTTTGGAGCTTTTAATTTTAGATTTCAAATTCCTGATCATATATTCAATTAGGGGTGGAGAATGAGAACTAAGTGGTCCAGGCCCGTCTTATTTTTAATTTTTTCCAGAAACCGGTATTGGTTATGATTTGAAAATATATAGTTCAAAGGTTTTAAAGTTCATAAGATATAATTCAGAAAATAACCTGATAATTTTGATATCCTTTATATATTAAAACTATATATTTTGCTTTTTGTACACTTTAATGAAAATTGAGAGAAATTTTGAAAACTAAGGAACACAAAAATGTGGGTGGGAAATTTATAAGAAAATGTATAATTTTCTAATTTCTTCAAACTTACTAAATTTTTTAGTCACACACATTGTACATGTTACACATATATAATTTTTAAGGAACTTCTTTGTAAAATAAAATTACAGAAAAGAGAAAGAAAACTTTTTTATGAATGTTATTTTTGAATTACGTGATGAAACCTCAGAGGCTTATAATTAAATAATGACGAATATATAATTTGAGGAAAAATAATGAATGAAATAATAATTCTGTAAAACATTGAAAATAATAATATATTTGGGCAGATTATATAAATTTAAGTTAATAAAAAAACTTTTTTCCTGTAGGGAAATACTTGAAGAAAAGGGTTATTATTATCAGAAAAAAGTTTGTTTCTTTTCCTACTTTTTTTATTTTCATTTTTCAGTTTTAAAGTTTATTTTTCAATCTCCAACGTCCATGCCGTATTTATTATATTTTATATACATACCTACAATCTACATATGTATATAAAAAAAAAAGAATTATATATCCATGCCATCAGGTGGCACACCCACAAAATGTTTCTTTTTCTGTCTGTTCATTTTTTTCTTCTTATATTTATTATTTTTTATATTTTTAACTAAAACACGTCTCATACGTTTACTAGCGTCAGTTGTTTTGAGTTTATTTGAATTTTGAAGTTTCTTATAAATTTAAGTTTTTCATTGTGATATCGATTTAAATTTAGTAGCGTGTAATACCTATAATGATGATGGGGAAATTATAAAATGTATTTCTTAATGTCTACATGTATGTCTTAATTTTAAGTTTTCTATAAAAAAGGCAAATTTTTGTCATAATTAGTCAGCCTGAAATATTAATTCATAGCAGTTTTTTGTTTCTTTTAGAATTCAGTAAAGATATTATAAATTTTTTTCAATTGATTTAGAAACAAATTTGAAACAAAATAAAAACAAGATAGGAAAAAAAAAACAACACAAAAGTGAATGATGAGACATGGCCTTCTGTATCACCCACTTGTATATTTTTACATATTCCTGGTAAATTTATCCCAAAGGAAAAATAAAAACAATAAAGAAGACATCTTTCATCAAAGTATGTATGTATCGAAAAAAAGGGGGATAGGATAGCAAAAAAAAAAAAAATGTAATAACGCGTTATATGTTTAACGTTGGTTTGTTGGTCTAATAATGATGACGACAGTGCTGTGGTTATAGTGACAATTTGGTATTTACTAGTGATACTATACTAATACTTTACTCCAAAATTTAGACCATTAATCATTTTTTTAACTGCCGAAATGCCATTGAGTTAATCCATCATTGGTAATTCATCATTTCACTTCTATAGTGACACAAAAAGAAATAAAAAACAGAAAAAAAAAATGAACAAAAAGGCAAAAATTTAATCAGATCCGGTAAATGATGATCCTCCTTCTACTTCACACAGATTATATATTTGTCCTGTTAGTTGTTGCTAAAAATGTTTTAATGCGATATTCCTAGCTTTTCGAAAAAAAAATTTTTATCCTGTTTTTTGTTGTTTTTCCTTTTCATCTCAATAAATAAAATTTGCTTATATTTTGTTTTATTTTTTCCTGTTGTGAATAGAGTATACGTGCGTAGATATGGAAACAAAACTACATACATACCTATAAATTTTTAACTTCATCTTTTTTTTTTTTTGAAAATTGGCAGGATAAAGTGATAAATTTTTCAGTTGAATTAATCGATAATTTAAAAAACGAAGAAATATTTATTTTTGAAATATGAAATTTGAATAAAAATAAATTGGTTATAATGTACAATATACATAATTATATGAATATGTACATACATAAATATAATCCAGGTAAAGCATATAATGTCCTTCAGTAAAGTGAAAATTGTAAACCGAAAATATTTGAAAATAATATTGAAAAATTACGAGAAAAAAATATGTTATTGATTAATTTTTTGATTGGTTTTTAATATTTAATTATTTTTTTTTGTAAATTTTCACAATAATTATAAATATTTTCATATTTTATTTCTTCTTTCGATACACAGAATTACACACAATGGAAATTAAAAGAAAAAGAAAAAGGATTCAGCCAAAAAACATTGGTTGGACTTCGTTTACAAAACCGGGATTGTATTTATGTTTTTGTTTATTGGTACATTTTTTTTCAGTGGTTTACCCAGGAGAATTTTCTCTAATTTTATTGCTCTTCTTTTCTTCATTAGTGAAGGAGCCGTGGGCTGATATTTTGAGTTTTGGCTTTACTTAAGGAGCTCTTTAATTTGACCCAATTTTCATAATAGCATACAAGCAAAATATACGTATACTATAATATATTGTAAATTAATGGACATAATATTTTATTCTGAAGTTTTGGAAATAAGAAGCTCAAAAAGTTCCTTTTTAAAAAAATAATTGATTTTTCAATGCATTAATGTTCTGAAATCTATTTATTATAAAAATCTTTTTTTTTTTTAAAAAAAGCTGGTACGCTGGTATTGAATATAAAAATCTTGTGATACACGTATAATTTATTTATTAATTTTTTTTTTTCGAAAAAGATAAGGTGAATTCAGTGGTTAAGTAGGTTGTCATTTTTTTTAAGAAAACTTTTTTATCTCCTGAAGGACCTCCATACCTTTTAAACAAACTTTCAGTACTTTGCAGTATTTTATATTTTAATTGAATAGTTTCACAATCAAAATGAATCTAAAATTAATTTCAACACAATCAATGATATATAAGTACTTTTCTTTCTTGTTAAAAATGTATCTTTCTTATTGCAGGAAATTTTTTAATTTTTACTTTTAAACTTGATAAAAAAAAAGCTCATTTTTAATTAAAAAAATAAAATAAAATTTCATTGAAAACAAAAAAAAAGGGTTTTTTTTTTTGTATAAAACTCACCTATTTTGATGACTTGGTTCATGTGAAAATGGTTCTGCATAAATATTACGAACCGGTGGTACCCTTCTTGGTAATGGAGGTGGTACTGGATTGTAGCTATCCATGATAGTATCACAATCCGAATATTTTATTGATTTCATCGTCATTTTAATTTTATGTTTACATATACAATACAATCACATAGAAAATTTATATTATTCCTTTTTTATTTATTTTTTTTTAATGGTTTTTTGTTCTCTGACTAAACAAATTAAAATAAATAGCATACAACGACTATGTCGTTTATTGTAGAAATAAAACACAAATTGGAATAAAAAAAAGAAAAAAAAATTAAATATCGATATATAACGTAAAACGTAAATTTAATGTACCATAAATATGTGTGAGGATTTAATAGATACAGAAATTTACTATGAAAATATTTAAATAGTGTTATCAAAATAGCATTAGATCGTCATTTAATGAGATCATTTTATCCTTTTCATTTATTTATATTATTTTTTTTGTTAATTATAACAATGTTATTAAATGTATTGTTTTTTTTTAATATGTATGTACATATATCTATTTACTCATAGATACATATATTTTTGTTTTGTGTGTGTGTTTTTTTTAATTATTACATTTTATTTAATATTTGTTAAAAAATATTTTTCCCCTTGAATTGATCCTTTTATTATAACAAATAATTTCACTAATTAAACATTCTTTTATTTGTCATTTTTAATGTCCAACATTTGTGTTTACAAACTTTATTTTTTTATTAATAATATACATATTTAAAAAATAATTGTTTTTGTTTTTTGGTTTTTTGGTTTTTTATTTTTAATTCTATTTAATTTTCATTTTATATTCTGTTTTTCTCCTTTTTTTTTATTAAATTTTTAATGTTTTTGTTATTATAGATTTTTTTTTATAATAAAAATGTTGATGTTATTTAATATTTTAAAATTTTAATCCTTGTAATGCTATGAAATAATATTTTTGACATGTTTTTTTTTTTTTACTTTTTTCTTTTTATTTTTTTAAACAAAATAATGATTTATGATTTCACATTATTATTATTTTATTTTCTTGTATGAAAAAAAAAAAATAAAAATAATACAACATAAAAAAAAAATATTTGAAATTTTCTTTTATGACATGTTATATGACAAAGCGAATTTTGTTAATTAAGTTTACGTTGTATATACACATAATATGTAGTATATACTCTTGTAATGAATAACTGAACACGATGAATGAATAAAAAGATTAATTAATTTTTACATAACAATTTTCCGTTCCATTATTTTTATCTCTTCTTTGTTGTTGTTGCTGTTTTTATATTTACGTCATTATCTTAGAAAGGGTTTACATATTTTTTATTCATTCTTTTGATGAAAATAAAAAATAAGTATGTAATTTGTATGTACTTTTTTACGGTTTCAATTAGCGAAGTCCGGAAAATATTTAGACTTTTTTGTTTTATTTTGTTTTGTTGTTTTCAAAAAGCGAATCATAATTGATTTTTCCCCAAAAAATATATTTTATTCCTTTATAATTAGCATCGTTTTTTCGTCGTATTTCATTTTCAGGCGAAATTTCGTTTTTTTTTTTGTGGTATTTTTAAAAGTTTTTTTTTTACATATCACTTTTTTATTTTTTATTTGATATACTTAAAAATTAATCCTGTTTTTTGTTTCAATATTTTTGCGGTACTTACGTATATCCAACAAAAAAACAAAAATAATAATAAAAAGATGATTTATAAATTTTTGATGCAATGATGTATGTGTAATTAAATGTTAAAATTCATGTTGAATTGCGATTGACTAGAATTGAAAAAAAAAAAAGAGAATTAATGAGAAATAAATTAAAAAATGAATTATTAATTCATATATTTTTTTAATTAGTATTTTTATACTTTTATTTCTCGCATATGTGATGATGATGCCTGTTGTTTCTCGAAGAATATTTTTTTATTTTTTTTATTGTATTAACTGGTATAACTACCAGATGCAATTTTCTTTTTAAAAATTATGTTTAAAGCTATTTGTATTTTTACTCGGAATAAAATTGAAACACATATAAATAAAATATTTCTCAAAATTTGAATAATCGAAAACTTCGTAAACAAATTACTATAGCACAAGTATTTTCTCAACAAGAACAACTTGATTATGTTGAATATAAACCATAATTGAAAATTTCTCAAAGCGTTTAATATTATTACTAAATTAAAACGATGTAAAATATCTTCAAAATGATTAGAAATTCTTTGTTTTTAAGGAAATCTAGATTAGTCGCGCCTACAGGCTATCGACAGATATAACCTAAGGCATACCAGACACAAAGAATTTTTATTTTCCTTCACTTTTTCATATGTTTGTTTGATGAAATTGTTGAAACACCCTATACCATACTCTGTATATACCGATTTTAAATTATGTTCTTTTTTATATGAGATTATAAAAACAGATACTTTTTCTGATCAATATCATAATGAAGAATATAAAATCGATAACGTGTTTGTGCACAACCATTATATTTTTCTTCAATATTGTGACAATCGACTACAGACTATACAGAATGTTTTTATTCAGAAGATTTCTGTTTTAAATAGCTTAGTTCGGTTATATAGCACTTGTAAAATATACACTTATTATTCAGAATATGTATTTCGTATAAATGATTTGGTTTCGAACAAGAGTTCATTCCGGATTAAAAAATATTTGCAAGAAAAATTTTAAAATAAACCTCCCACACAATATTGAAAGATTTTAAACTTAATGAGAACATTTTAAGTTTCCAACTTATGATTTGCGTGTAAGCGTAACATATTAAAAGCGACACTAAAATATATATTTAACGTAAAATATTATTAAAAAAAAGTAATAAAGAAATTAATAAAAAGTAATACGACTAAAAAAAAATGCCGAAATGTTATAAAATGTTATTTATTCTTGATACAAACCACATAAAGATTATGTGATTAAACATTGTAATAATGTTGTGTAGGCTCATATGCAACAGTCATATATGAAAAGTAATTTATATGCAAAATTAGCATCGTAGCATAACGCACTAAAATTTCAAGGAGAAATATTTTTTTAAACCAATTGTGAAAAATTGGAAGCGTCACAAGTCTATTTTTATTTTATAGAAAAAAATCTACATAATATCCCTAGGGGGCGGGCAGTGGACGAAATGGTAGGGTGTTGACTTCTGATGCTGAAGGTCTCGTAATCGAGTCCGCCTAAGTTCACTCAGCTTTGAATGATAGTACCAATTCACTTTGAGTTGGGTATAAGTGTTTGGTACTAAAGTAGTTTGGTGGCTCTGCTTAGAGACCATAAACTAAGTCTAGTGCTATTTGGGTCTTCGAAAGTAACCCAAAGAACCGCCACGTCAACAAACAAACCAACCACCATGCCTATATACCCCTCAAGAAGCTTACTGGAAAAATATGTATAATAATACCGCATATAGAAAGACTATTTCTGCCTTTTAGAAAGTTTAGTGATGTCACCTACGAGTAATTGAGCTATTTTGTTTCTGGCTAAGAAGTTAAACAAGGCAATTCAGTAATTCAAATTTGACAGGTCAAATCAGCTGATTATTATGATTTTGTAATATCGCGATTTATGAAGGTGTTCTAAAGAATATTAGAATTTGGAAGAGTTAAACTAAGTAGGTTATTTGCCTTATTCAATACATTTTAAAAGGGAATCAAAAAATTATAATTAAAATTGTAAAAAATATTGATAATTTATACGATATAGAGATAGAGCATCATTTCACGGCACCATTAAAATAAACCAAAAGGAAAACATAAGATTTAAACTAGTTAGAGAGACTGACATTAACATTTCAAGCCGAGAAGACTTTACAAATACAAAATAAAATTCATTTTTCTTTTCATTCATGTATTTTTTTTTTTCCTTTCATTTTTATTTTTATTTTCTTTTTCCTTTAAAATTTAATCATGGCCTATGACGCTTTCCTATGTATATATAATGTCGTGCATTAAGTCAAAACATAATATATATCTAAAATACAAGCAATTTTTGTATAATATTCATTCTACGACATATCTACATATATATGTGTAGATACCAATATAGATACATATAAACAGGGATTTATAAAAGATACACTAAATACTTTAGACTAAGGCAACATAACGATTAAGAGAAAAAAGAAATAAAAAAAAACCAAAAAAAAAAACAAAAAAAGACAAGAAATGGAAACATTAAATTGATGAAGAGATATCTAAATGATGTTGATGATGCTGTGTATACAATTATTTATATTATCGTATATACATATGTATATAGGCATTATAATATATAGGAAGAAAAAATATGCCATGTACAAGAGAAAAAAAAAGATATTTTTATTTTTGTATTCATTATTGTAATATAATGTAACATTTTGAAGTAAAAATGTAAAAATATAGCATAGGCATCTGCTGTTGTATGTATTGTACATATGTACATATGTATGTACATAAAATTGTATATTTACGGATATTACAGATTTACTGTGAATTAACTTTCAAAGAAAAAAAAAATCTACTACTTTTATGATTAATACCCAAAGAAGAAAAAATAAGTAACTAAGTATTATTTGTTGCTATCCTTTAATTTTTAAGAGTTTGTAGAATATGCAGATAATTTTTATATTATCATGATCTCATGATTATTATCATCATCATCATCATCAAATGTCATTATCATCAATATAAAAGAAAAGAGTGAAATGTATAACAAATTTGTTTATAAAAATAACATTTTGATATAATCAGAAAAAGTTTCAATTTATGTTCCATTATTATGTTCAATATAAGCTATAATATACATACATATACGTTATATGAATAAAGTACCTACCAAAAAAAAAAAATTGGGTATGAGAATAATGATGAAACACGCAATCAGATCACAACTAAGGATTTTTAAATATGCTTTTCTAATGGCTTTGAAAGCTTCTTATATCATGTTTGTTATTCTAATAAAGATTTTTTTTATACTTCTTGCGGAATTGTAGATGTATGTATATCTAAATATGAATAAAAAAGAAATGATTCTAAGGCAAGGATATAAATTGTCTGGGCTATACATATTCGAAAATATATTTTATTGGCTATTGTATCTTGACACGGAAAACATTTATTTTCCGTGATTGAATTCAAAAAGACGAAAAAAAAAACAACATAAAATTTGGATATTAATATTGAGTAAGTTTAGTTAGGAGGTTAGAATTTATATTATTAATGGAATAATAAAAAAATGTATACAATTTTTTTGATAAATTTCGTGAATTAGTGAACTGACAATAATTATAGTGAATTTAACTTAGAGAAATTATTAAGGTTCCTGAAGATTATGTATACAAAATGTTCAAATCGACTAAATTAGGTATTTAAAAATTTTGAAATGGAGTAGAATTAGGGTTAAAATTTAAACTTGGAGGAAGAAAAATTGTATAAATTTTTAACAAATTATTAGGTAAATCTAAAATTTATTGTTATGATTTCAGATGTATGGTTAAATTAAATTGATTAGCTATATACTAAGTCGTCATTTTCGAACAAAATGTAAAAAATCTTCAAATTCTTTAATTTAACTTATTTGAAATGTATGACCAGTGTTCGTTCATCTTGTTATTCTTTGAATCTCTTAAAATTTGTTTTGTTTTTTAACTTTTAGAGTCAAATAATGAATTTTATTCAAAATTTTTAGACCGGACCATATCTTCTCACATCTTTTTTTTTATCTATACACCAGTGCTGTGCTAGTAAAAGTGAAAAGAAGGATATATCCTTACGTTATAGGAAAGTTCGTGACTTTCCAATTTTGAATTATTATTTCTTGGGTTGTATTTTATTCTAGAATTATAAGAATATTTTTGGTACATATAGGTACATTTTAAAGGAGAAAAAATATCAAGAGATCTTTTTATTTTTACAAAAAAAAAAAATTCAGTATAAACACTTTTTTTGGCCTTATAATATTCAAGTTTAATCATTAATTTGCTATAATGCATTCCAGTTCAACTGAAACGTTGCTTCTGCTTTCAAATACTGGTAAATATTTATTCCGTGTGCCAAATAAGCCTTTTCAAAAACAAAAACTATATAAAAATATCGGTTTCTTTGTAGGTAAATAAATCAGCTGCTACACTTGACTCCTAAAATGTCATTTCTGTAAAAAGGCCGTTGTTTTTCCTTTTTTTTTTTTTTTTTTTTAAATAAATGACTTAATTTGGCATACAAAATAAATATATTTTATTTTTGTTTTGACAGATGTTAATTGTATGACGTTTCGGTTCAACTCGTAAACCTCCGCAGGCAGGGAGAAGCACTGATCCATATTTAATTAATTAGTGAAGTTGAATAAAAGAAGAAAAAAAATGTGTTGCTTTTTTCAAAATGACATTAAGAAAAAAAAATAAACCAATTCAAATTGAAATACACATATCCTGTTTTTGTGATCTTAATTCATCAAAAACAAACAACAACAAAATTTTAGTTGCAATGAAAAGAGACAATTTCTTAAGGAAGTTTCAAGATCTTTATAAAAGTGTCTTAAACATGAAATCTTAATTAAAATAATTATTTATAGTAAACAGGCATTATACTTATTAAACTTATAGACTCTAGAGCAGAACAATTTCATTTCCATTTTTAATTTAACTGACTGTTTAAATAACAATTATTTCTTAATCTGTGTGCTATCAACCGTAATACCAATCGAATAAAATGACTGAAATTTTTTTTTTTTTACTTTGTATTTCACACTAATGTTTGTTTGTTTTTTCTATTTTTTCGAAACTAATGAATGACTTATTTTGACTACACAGATTGAATAATCGCTTGATTAATTCATATCTTGATCTGGAACTTTTTGGGTCTTTCTTCTTTATTTATTTATTTATTTATTTTTTTTTTTTGGTGATTGGTTATAAATATTTGTTCTTCGGAATCATTGTATCATCAATAGGGACTTATAATGATCCCACATCAAGTTCAATCATGAAGAAAAAAGTTTTTGAAGGAAAATACAAAAAAAAAAAAAAAATTAGAAAGAAGAAATAAAATGAAGCCGCGATCATACTGTTTTTGTATTTAAAGAATGCGTTATATTCTACACCGTCATGTTAGTTTCATCGTAATTTTTAGTCACACTTGAATACTTTTTAGTCATTCTGGAACTGAAGAATAATAAAAGATATGATCAATCTTTCTTTAGATACATGAAAGATATGTGTGAATATGTATGTATGTATGTATGTGTGTAAAAGATGATGATGAGAATGTTCTAATAGGTAACAATTGATCGATCTTATGGGACTGGTTACATTAAATGCAAAAGAAGATTGAATTTGGAGAAAAATGAAAATTGGAAAAATAAAATAAATAAAATTTTTCTTGAGATAATAACTATATATGTATAGTTATTCTAAAGTTTTTTCAATACATAAAAATAAAAAAAACAATAACAGCATAGGTGAATGTTGTATATGTGTGTATATCTGGATAACAAACATATACGGTCGGACAATGACTGGACAAAAACTAAAATATCAAATGGTAAGGTGAGGTGATGAGATGTTGTGCTGCTGTTAGTTCTGCCATTGTTAATTATATTATTACTGTATAAGTGTTAGCCAAAGATATAAATAATAGTTACGCGTTGATTAGTTTCAATTGTTAACCATATTTCCAAAAACACTCATATACATATACATATTGTTTGTATTTTCATTCAACATCTTTGATAAAGATGATTATACGATAGTTTTAGTACTTCAGTATTTTTATATTCTAAACAGAATTGTTTTGTTATTGTGAACACTACTACAGACAGACGGTGTAAAAAATATATATGATTCAATTTAATTTTCTCAATATGTACATTTTTTTTTTGTTTTGAATCTTTACCTGTACGAAAAATATATGAGCATTGGTAAGAAGAAGCTGTGATTTAAATTAAAATTTACAACTTTTTTTGTTGTTGTTGTTGTGGTTCTTGAACAATGTTATTTTCTTAAAAGATAAATTTGATTCGTTTTATTTTTGAATTACAAAATGGTACGTACATTCGAATAGGTGTAACTTTATATTATTATTATATTTGATCGTAACGAATTTTTCATTTTAAAACAAAATAAAAAGATACATAACAAAAAATCTATATAAACGACAATGAAATTATGTTTACTTTTGTACTTGTATGCATAACCAAGATTCCTAGTTGTTATGTCTTGAGTTTTTGAACGATTTTTGAATATTTCAAGTATACGATTTAATTATATTTTTGAAATCAAAAAGGTAATTTGCTTCAAATAACAATCGAATTTTCGAAAAAAAGTATAAAAAGGATTTTCTTACGGTATGTCCTTCACAAGATTTAAAAAATATTTAACACTATAAAATTCAAACTTTCGGTAAAACTTCGGATTGTTTGCTTTATTTTTTTCAAATTTTACACAACAATTGCTTTTTGAATGGTCAAGATCGTGAGTGCATGGGTCTTCAATTGTGATGATAACACGGTCATATGTATAATTGTTATTGTAATACAAGAAAATCTTGAAGACAATTTATATTTCTTATAGATCTGGACATAAGGGATCATTGGATGGAATAAATAAAGGTATAGTTATAACTTTTACAAGTATTAAAACCGGTTGATGACTTTTTTTCCCTCTTCTATACATTATACCTGTGTGAATATATACGATCATTTATACAGATATTACTTATAAAGTTTAATTCATATAGGTAACTTTTGTTGATAATCGTGTAAAAGTAAAAAATTTCAATTTTCAAGGTGTTTTTGTTTGAAAGGTAGTGATCTCTCTTTTTGGTTTAAAAAAAAAAGTTATACAAGATTCACTTTGAGCCAATACTAGTGTTGTAAACGATAGCATTTCCGTTCTTTTTATTCTTTTTAAAATTTTTGACTAAAAGTATTCAAGATTTACCTGTATGTTTGGCAAATAAAATTCTTACATCTTTCTAATCTTTTTTTTTCTCTCTATATTTCTTCATTTGTAGCGTATGATAAAATAAGTCGGAAATAAAATATCTTAAGATTACTTGAAATATGTACATATGTACATATATCTTCTCATAGTATCTTAAAATATAAATCTTTGTCAATTTAATTAAAAACAAACGGAAAATAAAAATTTAAAAAGTCAATTGTTAGACCAGAAAAAAAAAGAAGAGAATAATTAAGAATATACAAAGACCAAAAACAACAATACAATAAATCTGGTTTCGTTCAACAAGAAAAAAACATACATATGTATAATCAGAGAATTTTGTTTATAGCAATATCAATTAATAATTCCAATAATTAATTAAATTTTTAATTAACAATAAATTATTATTTATTTTATAAAAGTTATTTTATTTGTTGTTTTATTGTAACCATTTTGCAAATAATGTATTTAGATACATTTGTTACATTTAAGAATTTTAAATTATGACTTAAGTAGAAACAAAATATGTATGTTTGAACCATTACGTTAATTTAAGAAATTAATTTGTCCCATTTTATTACAATTATTAAGATTTTTCTCAAGTCGAAATATTTTTAAATTGTTTGTATAAATACATAATTGATTATAATGACTCTATGCATGCATGTATATGTATGTACAAATGTACTTATATATATAAAAAATTGAAATTTATACAAATACATAAACAAAAAATATAAAAACAAATTTCTATGATGTACAATGAAATAATAATAAATTAAATACAAGTGATAAACAAATTGAATTCAATTGAAGAAGAGTTTAGAAGTTCAATGATCGTAAATTCTCATCATCTTTACCAATTTAATTTTTTATTTTCATTCCAATTTTTTTTTTTAACTTTATAAATAAATTTTAAAATAAAATTATGACATGAAAAATAAATTTTTATTTTGTATCTATTGTGTTGAATGATATTATAAATATTGGGACAAAGAAGAAGGAAGAAAAAAAAATGATACATTAAGGCATACTATACTGTGTATATCATCAAAAAATAAGAGAAGACAAATAAATAAGTTTAAACAAATTGAAATGAAATCTTAAACATATTAAATTAATTTTATTTAATACACAAAATAGTACTACCAACATAAATACCAACATTCTTTTTATTAGCTTATACTTGATGGTATATATTGTAAATTATTTTATTTTGACTCCACCTCTTCTCTGAATTTTCTTAAAAAATTTTCTTTATTTTCAGAAAATTAAGTTATATGCAAGAGAAATGATTTTTCCAAAAACAAAAAAGAAAATTATTTCATTTATGTCAAAATAAAAACGAGAAATATGATAATTTAGAAATAAAAATATCACACTTCATGCATTTATGTTTTTTTTTTTTCTCTTTTCTATTTCTTCATTTTCATTTTTCCTTTTACAAAAAGTTTTTTTTTTCATTTGTCATCAAGAAAATTTCTTTTCAAAAACTGAATATTAAAAAACAAAAAATCTTTCAAATTTCTTCCAAAATTATGTGAACACACTAAATTTATAATTTGAATATACATATAAAAGATACATATACAGAACGTCGTATTGTATACATTTATTTTCTAATAAATATATGTATATAATGTATTAAGAATTTATTCTTGTAATATGGACGGAAAAAAATAAAACAAAAGAAATAAATGATCTAGTTAAAATGAAAATTTTGCTAAAATATGATAAAGTTATCCACACACAGCCATACACACATATTAGAAAAAATCAAGGCGGAGAATAAAATTTTTAAAGAAAATTGACTAAAATTTTGTGATACATATTATGATGACGACTGTAAGTCGAGACGAATTAAATTATAATAATATAAGTATACAGATACAAATACAATTAGATTATGAATGGTAAATGGTTTATAATATTTTGTTCTAATCTAATAAGCTATTCAAAAATTTGATGAAAAAAAAAATATATATATGTATTAAGAGAACATCTACATAAATGAAAAATTTCAAACTTTTGTTCTTGCAATTTAAAAAAAAAAATTTCACTATTTTAATGAATAAAAAAAAGTTCTAAATTCATATAAAAATTAAAAATTCAATTTTTGTCTTTTCTTTGATTAGAATTTATGCAAAAAAGAAATATTATGACATCAGGTTAGTAAATGATTTGACATAAATTGCAAATATATGCAAAAGATATTTTTTTCACCTAATTTATTATGATCTGAATCTTTTGTCATCGTTAAGTTTGATATATAATATTGGAGGCATACAGTTTATTATAAATTATATAGCAGAGGTTGTTATAATATGTATTCATAAGGTTTTTATTTTTTACTGCTTTTTTGAATAAAAAACCAATTCAAAACTTGTTCGTATTTTTAAATGTGTTAATTAGAATATAAATTGTTTTCTTGTTGTTTCTTCTTTTAAAATGTCTTTATTTTTATTGTTTTTGTATGTTTTTGGACAAATAAAATAATTTATTTTTTTTATTTTTTATTTTTTGTGCTCATTTAATTTTTTTCCAAATAAAACACAAATTATAATAAATGCTTTTCATATATTGATAAAACTTTATGTTAATTTTTCAAAATCACATTTTAAAAAGAAGACATACTTATGTACCTACATTATTAATAAATTTTGTTAGTCTGTTGACATGAAATATTGTTAATTTTTTTTTTCAAAGATTTTCATAGCACAATGTGTTTTTGAAATTTCCCTTCTATTGAAATTGTTACATTGAATTTGAGTAATAAGAAAAGTAGCCTTGTAATAATTAAATAAATATAATTATCATATAATTTTAAAAGAAAAAACAAAGGTTTAGATTCAATAATATGTTTCTTTTTAATAAAAGGACATTGATCTAAATTTCATTTTTTTAAAAGGACACAAAATCACAAAAAAATAACTAAACTGTGTATACTTGCCGCAGGATTGAATAAATAATGTGTTGGTGTCTCTAGAAAGGACTTATTTTGAAAAAAAAAATGTCAAATGGTAGAAAATCTTAGAAGAATATAGTGGGAGATGCGGATTGTTTTGAAAGTATGAATAGAAGAATTTAATTTTAATTAATGTTTATTTGAGTATTTATGTTTCACATGAAAGATAGTTTAACAGATTTTTTATACAAAACTACAAAACTGCAGGATCTATTTTGAAATTTCAATAGCAAAAAAAAAGATTTAATTCGTAATACAGTAATTTGGTATTTCTATTTACTACACAACTACATACATTCATCATCTTAGTTTGTCTGTTAATGTTATAATAGAACTATAACTTTGCGGTAGGTATCAGTATCACAAGCTTGTGACAAACATAAACTGAAATTGAAATTTAACCTATGACCGTCGCAAACTTTTTATATGTTAGTGAATACGGTATTAAAAAAGTAATATGTAATTGCAGAAAATAGAATTAAAAACACAAATAAATTTTTGATTTTCTATAATTATATTCTTATTTAATTAAAAATATAAAAATGTAATTATTTTATTTTAAGATATTTTGTATACCTGTTAAAATTATAACGTATACCGTATATACCATGAGTACATTATATAATAAAATAACAATATGAACTTTGACATAACATACACTTTCAAAATAATATGTACTTAAAAATAATTGTTCCGTGTCCATCAGGGCGCTCAAAATAGGTATTGCATGTACAGACTGTTTAAAAATGAATTTTATACAAGGTGCATATTAAAAAAACAATTAAAAATCATATATGTACATACAATGTGACAAGTGTCAAATGTATTTCTTCAAGTTATTTCATAACAAAAATCAATGACTTTATTTTGTTTCAAAAAACAAATGTAAATATATACATATGTATTTGTATGTTAAACATTATAATATTTAAAGGAAACAAATTCAAATGTATGTATGTGGTGTGTGTACATATGTACATTGCTTGCTAACATGGAAATTTAAGTTTTTTCTAAATTATTCAAAATTTTGAAGATCTATTGAATGCATAAATGTTGATAGGCAATAGATGCATAATAATCATATATTATGATATGTACCTACATATGATTGAGAAAAAAAAGTCAGAAATTAAAAACAACAAAAAATATTAAAAGAAAACAAAAACAGAGGAAAAAAAATAATCTAAACACAGCATGTATACTTTTATTTTTCTTGAAAAAAAATTTAAACTAAACAAAAAAAGTATTTATACGAATAAAATACACATTTTAATGCACTCATAAATAATAATCGCGTGATGATGTAGGTAAATTTATTCAAATTTTATTATTACTTTTTTTTTTTCATAATCACAGTTTTTCTTCTTCTTTTTTTCCTCCAATAAATGTTTTTTAAATATGTATATAAATAATAATTTTCAGTTTTTATTAAAGAAAAAAAAAATATATATTTAAATAACAATTTTATATTAAAAAAAAAGAAGAAGAAAATAAAAATTAAATATAAAATTGATCAAAGAAAAAATGTGTGTGGGTGACATTGTTGGTTATCGAAGAAAATGACTTTTTGATTATGAAAGCTATTGAAAATGTCAAAATTAATTAATTTTTAAATAAAATGTTTATATTTTAAATATATAAATACAATGTATGAAAAAACAAACCATTATAATGCTGAAAAAATATATAAGTATATTCAAAATGAGTTAAACACATTCTTTCAATTAGAATTGAGAAAAAAAATTTATTTATTCAGAAAAAATGACGTTGAACTGGAAATTCTAAGGACAAAAAAAAAATTAATTAAGTATAAAATAAATTTTCCTTTCTGTGTTTAAATTTTATTCTAATACTTTTTGCATAATATGAATACTTTATGTAAGATTTTACTGAATTATTAAAACTCCTGACTGAAAATATAAAGAGAAAAAAGTCAAAGTGATTGAACCTAATTATTATTTCTCAACCATTCCCTTAACATGAAATTTTATAATTTATTTTCAAATTATATAGATACTCCCCACATCCACAAAAAAAAAAACAAAAAAATTCGTTAGGTAGATACAACGAATTGAGTTGAAAAAAAAAGAGTTTCAATTATCTAAATTACAATTTCTGAAGTTAAAAACAAAAAAATAAAAAGAATTTGAAATAGATAAATGTAAAAATCAATTAAATTTCAATCTAAATGAGAAAAAAAAAATATGAAAAAATTTATCATTATTTTTCGTTACAAATTTATACGTAGAAATTGTATCTTCTTTCTGTTTTTTGGTTTTTTGTTTTTTAGATTTTTTTGTTTAAATTTTGATTTTCAATTGAAATGTTTGTAGATTCTCTTGCTATACAAATACCCAGAAAAGGTGTAAATTGAACTAAACCAAATGCACAAACAGATACAACTGATAGAATTAATATGTAAAACAAAAAAAAGCAAAAACTTTACAATGCCGTAACGAATTTTATGCGTGTAATTGACATAATAGCACCTTTGGAATAATTTTGACTAAAATGTTAAAAAAAAAAAAAAGAAGTGAAAAAAATTTCTTTTGTAATTTGAAGAATATAAGACAAAAAAAAAGCCTGAAGTTTACAAAAAAAAGCATATCCAAGAACAAAAAACAGAATATAAAAAATAATAAACATATACATATACATATACGAATATATATTTTTTTCAATTGTGCAAAGGGAAATAACACATTTGGAAAGCCATTTCGTAAATTATCTCGTGTCTATTATTATTGTTGTTAGTAGATTTTCTCTTGTTATTTCATTTTTAACCAGTAATTTTCAGTTTATTATTAAGGTAACCAAAGAGATAGTATTTTGCTTTTTTTTTCTGGTATTACAGGAAATGTTGAAAAAAAAAAAGAATAATAAATTTTTGTTTTTGTAAAATAATACAGGTATGGTTCATTTTTGTATGTAATTTTTAGATACTCGATATTCTGTTATTAAGGTAGCTACCGGTATGAGATATCAATTAAACTTTATGTTATGTACTACTGTGCTTTTTTTTTTTCATTTTCATTTTTTTGATTAAAATAATTACGAGTACAATGAAAAATTGATCTCAAGTTTGTTTTTTCTGAGATATTTAATTAAGGAGCTATTATTTTTATGCATTTTGAAGAAAAAAAAATGTGTATTTCAAAAAACAGTTCTAAAAAGCAAAGTGAAAGAACTTTTAATTTTTTTGTATGAAGTATTTTTAATCTAATGAGTCACATGGTTTAAAATATTTTTTGTTTATATTCATATAAGAGTAGGTGAACGACGCACACGACGTTTGATTGAATTCGAAATACCGAAAATTTTCACTTTTTTTGTTTGACGTGACTTTGAGATTTTAAAAAGAAAACATAAAATATTTTTACTGTATTTAAGTTGCCTTCTTTTACGAGAATTTTTTTTAAGAATTTAAATTTCAGATTTTATATAAAAAATTAAATCTTTTATTTAAAGAAAACCGTTATTTTTTATAATTACATATGAATGAAGGCTATAGTTTGTTTTTAATTTATCAAATTTTTTTTGTTTATAGGTACATGCCGACGGCCAAAAATTGTGTCAACCGTGGAATAATTATTTAAAAAAAAGATTATGCACTACTTTTATGACTTTATTTAGATACTCGTATATCAGATTTTTCATTTTATAAATTTAATGACTGATTTGATTTTCATTTAAAATATATCATATCACAGTTTTAGGCTATACTGAGGGTCTATTCTGTTTCGTCGAAAAAATGAGAATGAGAAAAACTTCGCATTTCATTTCTCATTCCAATTTCTCATTTTATTTTTTCATTTTTCTCATTAAAGCGATTCTGTTTTGCATAATGAAACATTGTTGCTGAGTTTCCAGCTGAATGGAATTATATTGGAATTCTCATTTGATTTTGGAATTTTGACATTTGACAGCAGGTTATACTATTTACATTCTTAGATATGTACCTATATTATTTACTTCATTACTTGATCGGTTTGTAAAAATGTAATACATTAACTACATTTTTGTACTTGAAATAATACTTGAAATATTTGAATACTTAAAAATTTAATTATAGAAAATGTAGTTAATAAATTACAAAAATATGAAATATATCACATTACTTGCATTCAAAATTATTTTAATAAAAATAAAAATTGTTATTTTATTTTATTTATGTATTTGGTCAATTCTTTGTAAATTGAAAACAAAATCTTCACTTTCTTCAGTAAAAGTGACAATTATTAAATACTTAACAATTTACAGAATTCTTAAAGGGAATATTAAGAATGTATTAATAAGGTTGTGTACGAGTCTTTTGCGTTAACGCCTTTTTTCAGATAAATTTAAAACAAAAGGTCAAAAAAATGGAATGTTCTATAAGCATATGTAGTTTCAAAAGTGAAGGTAAATTGTAATAAATGTAGAAGTATCAAGTCTCTACACTTTCATTATCCAAAAATTTTTTAATAAAATTTCTCACAAAAATGTCTTCTGCGTTACCAGAGAATCTCCCTAATTCATCTTTCTTTATTTTTTTTTTTTTTATTGAAATGTTTTTCATCGAAGTTAAAAAATTTAATAATTATTCTAGAGAAAAAAAATACTGAATATGAATTTTTTGATATTTGAAAATAAAATTCAGAGAACATTCAATATTTTTTTTCTAATTTTATTATCCAACAATTTTTAGTTAAATTTCTCATAAAAAATGTCTTCTTCGTTACCAAATCGACTATTTTTTTAAATTATTAATTTAAAAATGCACTTCAAACACTGTTTTCAGAATTCTCATACGCTGATATAGTGATGAAACTTTTTTTCTCATATGAAAATAATTTGACAGTTTTTGTCATTTTCTCATTGAATTAGAATCGGAACACTGGGAAAAACTTTGGAAATTTCTCATTCTCATTTTTTCGACGAAACAGAATAGACCCTCTGTAGAGCAATGAATTAGACATTTAAATATAAGAAGGATAATACCCTAGGCTTTTTTTTTCAAATTTAATTAGTAAAATAAAAGAATATATCATATTTTTTTGTACAGACAGATTTTTTTTTTTTTTTTTGTGTTCAATTTATACAATACATAATTTATAAACAGGACACATATATATTAGACAAAAAAAAAGAACATTGAACTAAAAAGATTTTTTTTTAAAACTAAATTTGGTAATACTGCAAATTTTTTTTTAAAGTCAAATAAATAAAAAAAAAAGGATTATTTTTCCAAATCATCGAATTATGTTTGTATGCATGCACACAATACACATAAGTATTTAGTATATACATAAGTACATACGGTTTTTTTTACAATGAAATTTACGCTTTTGTAAAATAAAAGAAAACGATATAATTATGGCAAAAATCCAAAAATTGTATCAATTTTATCATCAACATTAAAGCTTATTTTTTCCTTTGTATAATACATAAAATGCACAGTGTATGTGAATTCATTGCACATTTTGTTAAAACATTAAAACGAAAAAGGATATGTATTTCTCTTTCCAAAAATTTCAATATACGTAAATGTATGTGTGTACACATTTACCAACGCAATTTATGTAAATAATTTCAATTCGAAAAAAAAAAAAAAATAAATAAATAAATAAATAAATAATAAAACAAAGAAAATTAAAATTTACAAATAAAATTATTTTTCGTTTGTTTTTTGATATCCTTTTTTTGTTTTCTGTTTTTATTTTTTCGCTTTATCTATTACACCCACTATAAGGTTCTTTTTTAAATATATTTTTTGTATCAAAATATATATTTAAGGATTTAGTTTGTGATCATGTAAAATATCATATAAGTACTACATAAAAAAAAAAACACAAACAAGGAAATTTAATTCTTCAATTTGTGTATTTCAACAAATATAAAAAAAAATATTTTTTTTTTTTATGGTGACAGGCAACATAATTTTTTTGCCAAAATTATTAAATATTAAAATATTTCAAAAAGGAAAAAAAAAAGAATCTATTATTATCTAAGGATTGTTTTTATAGTTTATAAAGCATATAGGATAAAGCATAGTGTTTTCATATAAAATTCATAAATCTACACATTAAAAAAAATGTTGTCATTGTTATAAATAATATTTATGCTTTTTATAGTATTTTATTGTTTTTTTTTTGTTCTTTTTTTTTTTTTTTATAAGAAATCTTTTAATATAGTTTATTAAATATTGGCAAATATTGATCCGATTATATGTTAAAATGTGCTTAAATAAATAAATATAAATAAAATATAGAATTTCATATAAAACAAAAAATTATGAAATATAAATTATTCAATTTTGTTTTTTTCTTTTTAAAAAGAACAAAAAAAAAATCTATTTTATATATAACTTTTTGCAATGACAGACACGATATAATCAGTTGTATTTCAATTTATGTGAAAAATTTCTCGGTGACAAAAAAAAAGTAATGTAAAAAAAAATAATTAAAAAAAGTGTGATAAAAAAATCAATGTGACATTTTGTTTTTATTTTTTTTAATAAAAAAAGCAATATTTATCTCATTATTTAAGGATTTTTTTCAAAGAGGATTTCAGAAAGAAAAGTAATAAGATAATAAAATAAACCGAAAATTTTAAACGGTCGATTTTGTCTTTTTTGGTGTCAATTTCAAAAATTAAGAAAAAAAAAAAACGAAATATCTTTAAGGATTCTTAAATGTTAGTCTGATAAGTATTATTGAATCGATGAAACTTTTATTTAATATATGTTTCAATTTTTTGTTTGTTTTAATATATTATATAATTTTGTATTCGACACACACATGATGTTACATGTTATTTCAACAAATATATAAAATATTTTCTTTTTTTTATATTTATTTTCGTTTTTAACATGTGTATATAAATTCGAAATGATGTGAGAAAGATTTTATCAAAAAACGAGAAACAACAGGCATGTTTCAAAGTTTCACATTTTAGACATATACATATGTATGTAGGTGGAGGTACAAAGGACATATTATATTTTCAAAATAAGCAAAAAAATATATATTCTAGAAAGAAAAAGAAAAAGCTAAGAAATAAACTTTAAAAAAAAAAACGACAAAAGAATAATATAAAAATGAAAAAAAGAAAAAGGTTTTGTAATCTTACTTATAACATACCATCTATGGATGGCTAACGGAAAAAAGTATAAATTGTAGGATGGGAGAAAAAAAATAGTATAAAATATATTGTATGAGCACTATAATAATAATAATAATATTAAAGATTACACTACACTGATATCCTTTTGTTATAATATGTTTTTACTATTTTTTTTTTACTCTATTTTTGCTGTTAAAAACTTTTTCCTTATTTGATTTTGTTTTTCCTTACATATCTTGATTCAAAAAAAAAAAAAAAAGTCTGCGTATGAATAAAAAAGGATAAAAGGCAAACAAAAAATCATAAATTTATTATGACACCAGTTATCATTCGTCTATTTTTTTTTTCTCCTTTTTTTTGTTTTTGATTCAATATAAAAATATAATAACAAGGACACTAACAATGATGATAATACAGGCAATGACAATGAATATAGATTATAATTTAATATAATACTTATGTTTGTATGTATAAAAGCACGTTCTATTTTTTTTTTCAAGTTTTTCTTATGTTTTTTATATTTTTTTTTAATATTTCACTTTTTTCACTATCTATCTATTTAATCGTTAAATACATGTGAATTATATGAAATGTACATATTTATTTTTTTAACATTAAAATGACAGGATAATAATGTCAATCTTTATATAAATGTTTTTTTTTAAAATTCTCTCATGTGAAATATTATTTTTATTAAATTTATTTATTTATTTTTTTTTTTTTTTTATTTACATACACACAATATGTACAATACGTAAAGCCTCAATTCTTTTACAATAAAAATTTTTTTTCAAACACATAATTACATATAAAGTTAGTCACAATGAAAATGACACAAAAAAAATATACCTACATAAGAATTATTATAAGCGTGAAAATTTTATGCAAATAACATTTTTATTCACAAACTCACAGGATATCAATGATATATGTTGTATATACACAAAGCAATATAAAAGTTTTATATCTACATATATAAAATCATATGTAGGTGAAAAAGTTTAGTTAAATCAAAGTTGTATAAGTAGAAGATGCCCAACGTTCATATATCCTCATGGCACTCAAAATTTTTGATCTGGGGCGTGATATCACACCCCACAACATGTTGCTTATACATTTGTTTCTAATAGTCATGTTTATAATGATATTCAGTAGCAATTATCAACAATTTTACTCATCGTATCAACATTTTAATCATGAACAAAAGGCAGTAGAATCGAGAAAGTTTAGAACAGACGCACAAGTAGAGTGCGGTAAAGTAGGAATAAATTCTTTACACAAATGTTGCTTAGTTTGAATTTTTTTACTATACCTATATTAAAATTAAAAACAACAAGTAACATTAAATATGAATTGTTGGTATTCTCGCTATATATATAGCTATAGCTATATACATACATAATTCTAACATACACACATTCGAGCCATACTTTGCGTTGTTTTCAAATTATAAGTAAAAATTTTTAAAACCATATTATTATTATTGACTTGAAGAAATTTGAAATTTTTTTTCGTTTTTCTTATTTTTGTTGTTGTTATATTGAAATCCAGTTTTAACCAAATTTTGTCTTTCTTTTTAAACTTGCAGGTATAAATGCATTTTATAATTTTCTATTTTCATTGAAAATTCGCATATAATTTTGAAAAAAAGTTATTTCATATTTTTTGTGGAAAGATATGTAATTTGTCAGTTTTGCACTATTATATTTCGGACTTTTAAACTGATTTTCCAGTCCTTGAGTTCAAAAGCAAGTTATTTTTCTTTCATTGTGAACCCAATTATGCATTTAGCCAATTTTTCCAGCATACCTTTGTAAAGATCAGTTTTAAAATATGTACCTATACATACATATGAGAATTTTTAAAATTCTTTTTATCAAAAGTTGTTTTTTTTGCAATAGATATATATGTATTTTAGTGTAAAAATATGACATAGGGAGAATACCCAGTAACGAGCCCCCTTAAGGAAAATTTTTGCCTTTTCCTTATACCACGGATAAAGTATTTAAATAATAATTCCAACCAAAACCAAATAAACTTTCTGAAGGGTCTAAATTTGCAATTTAAAAATACCCAAATGGGTTGCAAAATAAACCTTAAATTTAAATTATGTATTTTTATTTAAAAATGTTACATTTATATTGAAATTCAACCGACCATGAACAATGCTTCCGTATCAGTACCGTCAGAAGGAAAAATATATCAAGTAAAAATACAAAAATTAATGTAGGTACTTTCACAGAAGTAGAAAGCTCATTAAATACTCACCTACCTATATTTCAATATAAATGTAACGTTTTTAAATAAAAATACATAATTTAAATTTAAGGTTTATTTTGCAACCCATTTGGGTATTTTTAAATTGCAAATTTAGACCCTTCAGAAAGTTTATTTGGTTTTGGTTGGAATTATTATTTAAATACTTTATCCGTGGTATAAGGAAAAGGCAAAAATTTTCCTTAAGGGGGCTCGTTACTGGGTATTCTCCCTATGTCATATTTTTACACTAAAATACATATATATCTATTGCAAAAAAAACAACTTTTGATAAAAAGAATTTTAAAAATTCTCATATGTATGTATAGGTACATATTTTAAAACTGATCTTTACAAAGGTATGCTGGAAAAATTGGCTAAATGCATAATTGGGTTCACAATGAAAGAAAAATAACTTGCTTTTGAACTCAAGGACTGGAAAATCAGTTTAAAAGTCCGAAATATAATAGTGCAAAACTGACAAATTACATATCTTTCCACAAAAAATATGAAATAACTTTTTTTCAAAATTATATGCGAATTTTCAATGAAAATAGAAAATTATAAAATGCATTTATACCTGCAAGTTTAAAAAGAAAGACAAAATTTGGTTAAAACTGGATTTCAATATAACAACAACAAAAATAAGAAAAACGAAAAAAAATTTCAAATTTCTTCAAGTCAATAATAATAATATGGTTTTAAAAATTTTTACTTATAATTTGAAAACAACGCAAAGTATGGCTCGAATGTGTGTATGTTAGAATTATGTATGTATATAGCTATAGCTATATATATAGCGAGAATACCAACAATTCATATTTAATGTTACTTGTTGTTTTTAATTTTAATATAGGTATAGTAAAAAAATTCAAACTAAGCAACATTTGTGTAAAGAATTTATTCCTACTTTACCGCACTCTACTTGTGCGTCTGTTCTAAACTTTCTCGATTCTACTGCCTTTTGTTCATGATTAAAATGTTGATACGATGAGTAAAATTGTTGATAATTGCTACTGAATATCATTATAAACATGACTATTAGAAACAAATGTATAAGCAACATGTTGTGGGGTGTGATATCACGCCCCAGATCAAAAACTTTGAGTGCCATGAGGATATATGAACGTTGGGCATCTTCTACTTATACAACTTTGGTTAAATGTAAAATATTCACACGTACATATACATATATATAAATTATATAAAATTGTTTCACAGATAATGCTTCTCGAATAAATATAAATAATAAAAAATATATCTACATAAATGAAAGAAAAGTAGAAAATAAAAAAAAATAAAAACGAACCGACGGAAAACACAAAAAGGATTTATTGACGAACTTTTGTGGGTAATTTATCATATCCTTGGAATATTATATTGATAAAACATTGAAACTTTCTTTGTTCTTTATTGTTTTTATTCATAAAAATAAACTTTTTTTTTTTTTTTTTTAATAAATTGCCTGTTATCACTTTACCGAGTATTATTAACATCACACAACTAAACTGACATACTGACAATATGAGACAAATAAAAAAAAAAGTAAAAAAAAGAAGGATATTACAATAAATGATAGGAAAAATCGGTAATAATAAATATAATCGTACTTTTAGAGGGAAACAATAACTATGGAAAGATAAGGTAAAAATACATACATATGTTTTGAATGCGAGAAATAAAAAAAAAAAAAATGAATAAATAAAAATTAAAAAAAAAAAGTAAAATCTTATAACAAAGAATTCAATTAATATAATTCACCTTATTTATTTTTTATTAAATGCACTTCATCCCTCCCAAATTTTTTTCGTAAAAAATTGTTCTATTTCATTGACAAAATATCAAATTTACGAAATTATAGCATTTTTCATAATTAATTTTTTTTTATTTTATTTAGGAACACCATTAAAGATATAAATACTTTATTTTAAAAAAAAATGATTATTTAGTATTTTCACTTTAAAAAAAAAAAACATTATGTTCTGCAGAGTATCTTCAATGTGTATCTTTTTTTTTTTTTTTTCTTGTAAAAATAAATTAAAATTTCACTACAAGGTTTTATTTTTAAAATTGTTTTGGAGAGGGATGATAGAGGTAGATTACACAAAATTTAATAATCAATTCCTTGAATATTGTGTAATAAATTGTTTAATCGTTTCACAATTTTTTTTGTTCTTTTTTTAATTAAAAAAAAAAATAAAAATTTGAAGATATTTTATAACAATTATTTTCTTAAAGCCATTGTTGAATTTATAAATGCGAATACGGAAGTAGTAGATACATCTTAATAAACCGACGAAACATTTAAGACTGGTCTGTATCTGTGAGATGGAAAAAATTTTGAAAATCTTTAAAATTTCTTCGTTCTATTGCATCTGTATCTGTTAAAATTTTTTGTATATATATTTTTCACACATCATTTTGTTTGTTGTATTTATATTCCTCTGTATAGTATAGACAAATGGTATGTACAACAAAACATGAAATGGTCTATTTTTTTGTATACGTAAGTATACATCAACTTTAACTCAATAATGTGGTATTATTTTTTTTTAGTGATTTTTACTATTATTTTTGTTTAATACAAACTTTTAATATTTTTTTAAAATTAATTTTAAAAATTTATCTAAAACGCGAAGAATATTTACAGGCGTAATAATAAACTATTCATTTTTTTCTCATAATGTGAATATTCTTTAATCATAATTGTACAACAAATTTTATTTAGACCATTTTAATTGAAATTTAATATAAAGGACATTATAAAAGGATAAAAAAATTCATTCGAAATGAATAAAAGAGATATTTTACATTAATTTTTCGTTTATTTAAGATGAGTTTGCGCAATTTCAAATTCATCCCATTCGTTAAGATGAGTTCATTCATATTTCATACAAGCGTTTCGTTGAATTTATCTATATTTTTTGAATCGAATATTCTGTATTTTTATTTTGGTATAAATTTTCTTATAAAATGATATTGGTACTAAATAAAATAATCAAATGAATTTGAAAACGAAAATGCAACAAAGGATAAAGTCACTAAACATTCAATAAAATTCGTAAAATTTTACAAAATACATACATATTTATTTCTCTTTAATTTGTTTTTTTTAACGATAAAAACTGAAAATAAAGAGAAATATCATTGAAATTTATTTTGAAGAAAATAAATGCATTGCATATTTGTTTTTCAGTTTGTTTTAAAAGAGAGTGTTTTTTTAATTCATTAGATAAAAAAAAAAATTAAGAAAAAAACAAATAAATTTTTTATTAGTTTGGAATTGAAATAAACATTTTAAACTGGCGCCATGAAACTTTTCATAAATGCACTTTAGAGTTTAGAGTCGGAGATATTTTAATTTGTAATACGTACACATATACAATTATTGTTTTAAGATTACGTATTTTCAATAATACCTATAATTCTAGGTGTATAAATTTCACTTTTGTGAAAATTTATGTATTCTTTTCAAATTTCAGAAAAAAGAAACTTTAACAGAAAAAATTAATTAAAAATATATAAAATTTTCTAACGTACCGAATTTCAGTTTTTTGTTTTGTATTTTATTGCTAGAAAATAGTAATAAACTGACATTTTTTTCTTATCATTACACGTATTATTATTCCCCTTAAGAAATACATAAGTATATAGGTATCACATGATTTAAACAAATACTTGTTTTTTGAATAGTAAAGATTTTAGATATATGTTCACCATAGTTTTTTTTTTTTTTTTTTTTTTCAAATAAAAACATCAAATATTCTTAACAAATAATAAACATCAAAACATTAAAATTGATTGAACTCAATGAATGAATACAAGTAGAAAACTTGTTTTCTGAAAGGTCTAAAAAAAAAATTTTTGATTTCATATTTCATATCCGATCTAAATGAATTCTCTCACGAGAATCTGTATTTATTCTTTCTACTTGTATTGTATTGTATCTTGTATCTTAATCTTTACTTGTGGTCTGGTTTGACTCTGATGTACATACATACCTATCTTTTGTCTTAAATATTCTCTTGATTTTGAATAAACTCCATGAACTGAGGAAGGAATTATTCAACAAGAAATAAATTTATTCTATAACAGTAAATGAATTCAGCAACATATCTACTCCAAGGAAATTTCACAAAATACAATCCAGATTTATTTTGTACCTTTCTAATTCCAATTTTGTAGAATTCATTGTACCTACAAGGAATTTATTCTATTCTGGTGGATATTAAAACAGTTGGAGAAATGAGTGCAACAATATTGATGAAAGTGGAAAATAAAAACAAAGCAGATTAGAAACATATGTTTCTGCAAGTAAGGAGAAAATGTTTCATAAACTTGTTCATTCTGAACAACATATTGAATTTGTTTACCACTTTGTGGATTTTGTTTCGAAACATAACTTATGAATTTGTTGTTTCAGTTTGTTTCTGTAAAATTTGAATGAAAAATTAAATTAAAATAGGTACCTAATCAATTTTTTTTTCTGGTTTAGTTGATTTTTTTCGATTAATTCAAAAATAGAACAATATAATCGTTATATAAATAATTTATGAATAATTTTTCACGTGGATTAAATGTTTAAATATTTTAAAACTCACCTTAAATCTCTAATTTTTTAGTAAGTACAATAAATTATTGTAATGTATGTACAGTGTACACACATACATACATATAACATATTCACATATATTAATAATAATTATAATTACAATTTTCCCATTATAAATATAAACAGCTTAAATCTTTAAAATATCATGAATTTATATTATTATAAATATGATGAACTTCAATATTAATTAAAAATCTATAATCCAATAAAATCTATAATTTCCCATTAACATTTATTGTGTATAAAAGTCAAGGATTATATTGTATTATGTTGTTGGTATATAGAACATACTAAAAGTAATTAAATTTAACAAATTTTTATATTTATTTGGATTTATTTTATATATGTACATATGTATATAATATATACTATATATAATATGCATATGTACTACAGATTGCACTTATATTACAATACATTACATTTAAATGCACTTTGCTTACATATATGTATATAAATATATATATATACACATATGCTTATGGATTACACTACATACATAGATACTCTGTGCATGATATTTGTTGTGGCTTGTTCTTTTTAATTTGTGATCATTCATTTTGGAACTAAAGTAAACCAACCAGATCATTGAAGTTAATCTTTTGTTTATCACCATGAATTTTTTATGCTTGATTTTTTTTTTCAAATATTTTTAATTGCTAACATGTGTACAAAAATACATAAGAACATTAATAAAATGTATAATATGTATGTTAATATGTATGTGCACATAGTATTGCTATAATCTCCCTTGTTAAAGGTAAAATTACTTCTTTATTTTGTTTTGACATCGTTTTAATTAAAACTCTTTTTTTTCTCCCAGAAAATTGTTCGTTTTGGTTTTCTAAGGAAAATATAATTAAAAAGCGCTATACCATTAGAAAAAAAAATGATATAATATTTTGTTCTGTTATAATTTTAATAATGTCTATAATTTAGGAAAAAAAAACATAGATTAATGAAATAAAGAACATTTTTTCATATTAATTTTTCATACACGTAAGCTGTAGTTTTTCAAGGATTTAAACTAAATTCATTAAATTAGAATCTAGAATCAGAATATATACAACGTTATGTTTTTAAAATATTATAATATGTAGGTACGTAATATAAAAAAAGGAGGGTTGAAATTAGCTTATTTCGTCAATACTCTTGGTGCTGGTGTAAGGTGTAAGTACAGTAAAAAAAAAAGTATGAACCTTCCAAGTGCATATGTAATTTTACACCGACTGTGCCTTAATTAGATGTCATTAAAAAAACTTACGTATTTAAATAAGAAAAAAATTTTTTACAAAAAAACAAATCTCAATCTCAAAACCTGTAAATTTCTTAAATTCGAATGAATAAGAGGAAAAAAAATTGTCTATAGAACTGAATCATTACTTTGTGTAAAATATCCTTTTAGTAAAATGAACATTATTTTGTATAATTTTCTACAGTCAGTGCATAGTAAGAAATAATGACATTGTATCTAAATCTATATACTTTTTATTTTTCATTTTATCTTTAAATTGTCCGTGTAAACGTAAATAGAAAAGTTTAAAAAAAGTAGTTTAAATTTCAATATAATAATCCCCTCTCATTAGAATCCAAAATACAAAGGAAAACTTTTCAATTTTTTAAATGTAAAGTATTTATTTATTTCTGGTTCATAGATTTCCTAAGAGCATCATGTTTTTTTTTACTTCCTTTTATTCAAAATAAATTTTTTGTACACAATTGCTCGTAACAAACTAGTTCGACTGTTATCTACGTCTACCTATATAATATATATTGTACAATAGTATCTTTTATGAATAGAAAAGATATTTTGTGATAAATTTACACTACAAAGAAACGTGGTTTGTCAATAATTTTGTAAATGATTTTTTTTTTTCAGATGAAAGAAAATCATTGATAAAATATGTTTGTCCTATCTGCGAATCTATCAGGTAAGAGATTTTATTGTAAAACTGTTGGAAAGCCGATTGTCAAAAGAATGATTTTTATTAATAAAATTGATGTTAAGTATGTATGTATATGGACAATAATGTACTTGGGTATTAAATTCAGATAAAATTTAATAAGGGCAAGAATCTTTTAGTTGAATTTGAAAGTATCAAAACTTAGACATACCGTTAGTATTCGTTTAATGAAATATAACATATTCAATGCGAACCTTTTCCTTATCAACGATACAACATTGATCCTTTGGGGAACCTTTCTGTGATTCAAGATAAATATTTACCGATAGTACCGTATCGTAGTATGTTTTGCAATAAAAAAAAAATGTGACTGATTAATTTTCCTAGTGAAAAATTTCAAAACTTCCTGCTAAGATACTTTTTCAGTTACTTTATTAATTTTATAAAAAATTAGGATTTCTTATATAATTTCATGATTGAAACAACTTCTTATCCTTAAACATAAAGAACATTAAATTGGAAAGATTTCAAGGAAAGACTTATGCCATGCAAAATGTATTTGTAAGCTGAATTTACGAACCTTCACTGCAAAATTATATATAAAAATATATTTTGTAAGTATTTTCCTATAATAAATACTTCTAATAGTTATGATGAATTATATACCATTTGTAGTATCGGTAAAATATATAATTTACCTGAAGAAGAATATGTATTTTTATCTTTGAGTGAATTTTGAACGTCATCTTTTGTAAAAATAATGCTTGAAGAGACAGATGAAATTATACAATGCTTTCATGTTTTTGGTAAAATGGGTACAAGAAAAAAAATTTGAAAAGGTATAGAACACACAATTTTATTCTTTTTCTTATTTTCTTGTTCTTTTGTTATTTTTCTTTAGATTTTAAAATAATTGTTATGGGTCTTGGTTTTGATCTCCTTTTTTATTCTTATTTTTTTTTATTCTGTTATAGACTGTACAATTTTCCATAATGCATGTATATGTGTAAGTACTTCTATTCTACGTATGTATTCATAAGTATATAGATAAGATTTTTCTTAAAAAGGTGGAAAAAATGAAGTGCATGAAAGAACAAAAAGTTATTTTTATATTTTCTTTTCTACACTTTTTTTTTTCCAACTGAAATATGAATAGATACTGAAAGGCATGTAATATGCTGCGTTTATGTATGGTGTATTAAAGATAAGATATTTTCTTTATCTAAATTAAGAAAAAAAAATCATAATGTGCATTTACCAGGAATATATAATAATTCATACAAAAAAGAGTAAATGGCAAAATGTTATCCTTGTTAAAAAATTCATGAAAATAAAAAGGATAAAATAAAATGTATGCAATTTTTCATTCATAAGAGTATTTTTTTTTTTGCATTTTCACAAAAAAAAGGTAAAATACAGATAATAATGACATCGTTACAAGTAAATGGAAAAAAAGTATATCTTAAATTAAACATTGTTAATAAATTCGCTTAATAATCCTTTTTCCTAATGGTTTTTAAGTTAATATTTAATAAAAACTTAAGCTTTTCAAAGTGTATACAGTACATGATATGGAAAAATGTTTGTGTACGGGATATAATATATCTTACAAGTAAGTATATATCGTTTCCATGTGTGTCACATAACATTAAATAAGTTTCCAGGGAAGTTCTAAAGGTATAGAGGGGCAGTGTTTAATTAATATATGATATAATCGTTCATTTCTCGTCTAACAAGTCTTCATTAAACTTATGTATATGTTATTAATTCTTGAATATTGATATCAAAAATTCAGTTGAGTTAGAATAAAGGATAAAGTGCGGGTGCTAATGTTGTATAATGTATTTTGTAGCAGACAAATGGTTAGAACTTTAAAATTGATAATTTGAAAACTATAGCTAAGTATTTATTATTCATTATTGTTTTTATTTCTTATCTAAAATTATAGCTTTAACAATATAATAATTGAGCTTAATTATATGGTACCTGTATATGTACAACCATACTACTCATTAATTAAATAAATAAATAACAATATAGTTTTATTGTGTTGAATAACATTTGAATTCAACATCGAAATTATTCAATAAAATTTTTTAAATCTCATTTTAATTTTACCTCAAAATAATTGTACATATGTATGTATATTCAAATTGTCTATTTTAACGTATAATTGTATTATAAAAAGGATATAAAAAAATATTTCCGCTTTTATAAAATAAAATAAAAATTGTCTGTATACACGAAAATAACAGCTATAGATAGATACATTTACCACATTTATGTTTTTCTATCATTTTGCGGTTTCAAATGAATTGAATTTGTTAAATTTTTCTGAAAGATAAAAAATAGTTTATTTTCTTTATTTTTTCCTTTTTTATGCTGAAATATTTATTTTCAAAGGGTTTTTTATTTAATAATTTTTTTATTTTTCTTTGAATGTTTGTTTCCTTTTTTCATTTTCCGACATTATTTGAAATTTTAGTTTTGAGTTCGTTTGGTTTTCTACCATAAATTTTTTTTTTTAAATTTGTATTGAATTAAAATTAATTACATAAAATAGATTTTTTGTATTTTAAGAGGTATGAGGACAAAAGAAACCAATAACTTACAACAATGTCCCAATAGTTTTGACTTTCATTGTGACAAAACTGATTGTGGAACTATATAGATATCCTATTATCATTATCCTTGAGATATTCCAGTTTTTTTTTATATCAAATGAAAATCGAAGATATTTCAGTTTATTTTCAGATGATTTTCTGAATGAATAAGAATTGAAAGCAAAGGAAAAAAAAATTATTGAAAATTCATTCAATGTAGTTGAGTTCTTTTGATGCAAACAATACAAGGAGGAAAAAAAAAGAAATAAATGTAATTCTAGCGATCTCTTTATATTTGGAGAAAAAAAATAAAAAATACGAAGACTATAAATGTTGGAAGAAGTAAGTAGTTGTTGACTGTTGATTGTGTAAATTTTATCTTTATCTTCCAATTTTGATTGGAAAAAAAAATTATAATAATAATAAAGTAAAAGTGAGAATTTATTTATTTTTTTTGAAAGAAAAAGTAATAAAATGAGAAGAATGTTTACAGTTTTGTGTATATATTATTAAAAAGTAAAATTTGCCTTTATTTATTTGACCTCGATTATCAATTTACACTTAAATAGAATTCGTTTTTATGTTGAAAGGTAAAAAAAAAAAAAAGGAAAAATCAAAGAAATTGATTTGTTATTGTATTTTAAAATATATTTTCGCTCACCCTTGTTGACTTTGTGAATCACTTGAAATAATTGACTTTGATGGAAATTCACTTGAACGTGAATTATCAGCTACCAATGAATAATCTAAAAAATAAAAATTAAGAAAAGAAATAAATATCTTTTTTTTTAGAGTGATTGCGATTAAACTTTAAGAAAAAAAAATTACTAAGAAAAAAGAAAACGTTTTTATAGGACTTAATATATATTTTGGCTAAATTCTGAAACAGTTCTAACAGTATTTATAAAAGTTCTTAAAATTTAAAGGGCAATGATTTCTTCTTTAACCTTCTTGGGTATAGATAGAATTTTTTGTAATCTTTTATTAAAAACATCCAGACCTTTTGTATATTAACTAACTAATTTGAATATTATGAATGATATGTAATTTCAAACTTGTCAAAAAGTTTATGTCAAAAGTAATTGAAAATTCTATATATTTTTTTTTCTTTCATATTCTTTGACGACGACACACCTCTACAAAAATTTGTGAATCATTGAACTATGTATAGTTGAGATAAAAATATGAGAAGATTTATTTACAAAGATAAAAAATTTTTGTCTATCAGAAAAACGCGGCTATTATTACATTATCCTTTCGAAAAATTAATATTTGAAAACTTTAAAAGTTAAAAACAATAAAACTGTCGAGACAATTTTTTTTTTTTTTTTTTTTTTTTTAGTTATTTATTCTTCTATTTTGATATTCGTTTCATTAATTTTGAAGATTTTATCAGATATAAAAAAAATTTTTTTTTTCTTTTGACAAACAAAAAAGTTTAAAAGAAAACTCGAATTTACTGGGCAAGGCAAAAGCTACTGCTTTCAAAAATAAATTTTTAATTTTTCTTCAATTTTTCATCCTCATGCGATCTTTAAAAAGTAGTGAAAAATCGAGTTTGTTATGCAACATTGCAGTTAATAATTGAAAAACGTGCTGGAAAGAATAAATATGTACGATTTTGAAAACTGTATGGTGGTCAACATTTTTGAAAAGAATAACTTTCAAAGTTTACTCACGTTCGATATTAAATTTATCATTTTTTATGTTTCGACATTTTTTTAAATAATATGTAGATGATAAGTGACTTTTTGGCCTATCCACAATAATTATACGTCAAAAATCATGTTATTTATTTCTTATTTATCTAATTTGTTAGCTGATTAATTACCAACGAACATTATTTAATTGTCTAATGTTTTTTATTTTCAAATAAATTTTTCGAAAAACTTTATGAATTATTTTTAAGCATCACATCACACACAGGTGCCATATAAATCCTCCTTTACTTTTTTTTAATATTTTTATTATTTACAGCAATTAAAAAATGATGCCAGATGACACGACCACACTATAGTTTATCTTTTGATCTTTAAGGATGTAAACTTTTTTTTTCTTAGTAGTTGCTTGTTGTTTTTTTTTTCTTTCACTTTTGACATCATTTAAGAAACTTTCTTTGTTTTGACTGTCTTTTCATTTCTTTCCTATTTTTTTATTTTTTATTTTTTGTAAAATATGAAATATTGATTTCCGTTTTTCATACAGAACAAACATACATAACTCATTAAGTTGACGAACTCATCATAATTTTCGTAAAACAATTTTTAAACTTTTCAAGTTTTAATACTAATCAAAAGAATATTTAAGATATTAAATTTCAAAGGGAATATAACGTCAATCTTGCATGTTCTTTTTAAATGATGACTTTATAAAAGTTGTTCTTTTATTTTTCTTGGTTAAATTTGTACCAACAAGAAACGAAAAAAAAATGTATATTATATACAATTATATATGTACGTTACGTACATATACATATATATACCTATATGAAAAGATGTATCACATTGAGTGAACATATGAATGTGGTTGTTATGACACATATGTCGGATAACATTCAATTTCTTGATGTTTTTGATGGTTGCTTGAAATTTTATGAGATATTTTTATGTTTGCTATCATATGTATGTATGTATGTACGTACATATTTGTATACATATACATATATACATTATACATACATACATATTTTTTTTTTTTTTTTTTTTTTCAAATAATATTATATTATTGTGAAATGTGTTCTTATACAGTCGAAATAGTTATTTGTAAATGAAAAATAATTATTATTGAAATTATATGACTTTTATGTGATGAATTATTGTTTTAATAATTTTCATAATTATTTTAAATTGATAAACAATTTTAAGGAAGATTGATTGCATGTATAATTTAATTATTATACATAATATATATAATGTGTGGTCCTCTTAGTAAAGAAGGGGGGTGAAATCAAATATTTTATGTTCCATTTTAATGTTTTGAAATACAGAATTTTCAGCTGTATTTGTATGAGAAAAAAAAACGTATTTTGAATTATTTTAACAGTGAAAACACTTAAGTAAATTTAAGCAGAAAAGTAAAGAAAAAAAAAAAACTTTAAAATTAGAATTAAAACTTACCCTTTTGTTGACTCTGTGGTATAAATTCCTCATGTTTTTGATCTCCATTATCTTCATATTTAAGCTGATAATCAGAACGTTTTCGCAATGATAATAGCAATGATTGTGTTCTTGGAGGAATTTCTGGTGGTGCTGGTTCAGGCGGTGGTTCAAAAATATTTTTATCCATATCTGAAAAACTTTCAGAATTACTTGGATCCTTTAGATCTAATTGTAATTGATGTTGAAGATGTTGAATTTGTTGTTGATGTTGTTGTTGTTGCAGTTGTTGTTGTTGTTGTTCACGTAATTTTTGACGTTCACGTTCTGAACGAGTAGCAGCATTACTATTTGATGATGTTGCACTACTCGATGATGTCATACCGCTAACACGATTTAAACGACCGCTTTTCGAACGACTCGAACGTACCGTACCAATACCAGCGGGATTAACAGTAATATTCGTTTGTAAATAATTTGAATTACTACTACCGTTACCATCGATTATATCATTACCGACATTTAAATTAATTTCAGTACCTTGTAAACGATCTAATACAGCAGAACTTCCAGAAAATGATATACGTTCATCTGTATCTGTTGGTGGATGAATTTCATATTTAACTGTAAAAGGATTACGATTTGATCTTGTTGGTGGATGTGGTGAACCAGTTGTTATATTTTGTTGGTATGATTGTGGATATTCAGTTAATAAAGATTCAGTTACTTCTTCATTATCACAGTCTGAACGATATGATCTATCTATATCTGATGTTAAATAAAAAGAAAAAAGTAATTTTTTAAATTTTACAATTAAAATATTAAAATATTTTTTAAACTTACTGGCTAATTGTTGGCTTTGTGCTAAAAGTGATGCTAATAATTGTGTATCAAAACTTCCAACATTTGGTTGATTATTTTGATAATCATCTTCACTACTACTATATCCGTGTCTACTATGCCATTCAGCAGATCTTTGACGGCGTATTTGATCACCACCGAAATAATAATCTCGTTTACGACCAATCGTTCCAGAATGACTAGACATTTTTATTTGATTTCTTCACTTTTGAATTCACAATTGAATTAATATCATTTGTTTATTTCGAATCTGTAAAAAATATAGAAAAAAGTTTTTTGTTTAATTATTTTTTAAATTTTTTTATTAATTTTTTTGAACAAAAAATACAAAACAGGTAAGAAACAAAAAAAAAAGTTTGAAAAAAGCAGAATATTCGGTCTCTCAGCTCATTTGATAATTTTTGAATTTAAATTTTTTTCAAAGAGCAAGAAAACAATACAAGCAAATAGAAAACTGGGAAATTTAGAAGTTTTCCTTTTCAAAGGAAAATATATTTTCGAAAATTCAACTTGTATCAGATGTTATTTTCCAGTGTATAATATAGATGTCGCCGCCGTTTGTTAGAAAATACTTATGGAAGATACAGAAACAGATACATTCCACATTTGTATAACAGTTTTTATCAATGGTTTTTTTCACTCACGTGGTGGTAGACAATTTTTGGAAAAATACAAACTCAAATTTTTTTCTTCTGAAATTAAGAAAGAATTCAATTCGAAAAATTTTTTTTATTTACATATTTTTTTGAAAAAAAAAAATAATTTTTTGTTGTTGTTGTTTTTGGAAGTTTATGTATTAGAAACTTTATGTTTCCTTTATTCATCAAATTTTCTGATTTTTAGTTCTTCCAGAAATTCTTTTTTTTTATCGAGGAAAAGGTGCTAGGTTTTCTTTTGTTGTTAAATAAAAATTATTTTTCAAAAAAATATAATAGAAAATAAAAAATTGCTTAATAATGCTAAGCGTACGATAGAAAAAAAAATTATTTGATTGATTAACAAAAATATTCTCTGAATTAATTTCCAAGTAATAGTACATAATTAATAAGACAAAATTTAATTGGAACAAATTGGTAATGTCATTATTTTATATCTATAAAATATATGTATTTGACATAATTTCTATTTGCTTATAAATTATAACAGAGAAAAGAAAAGAAAAACTATACAAAATTGTGTCATAAATAAGATTAAGTAGAAAAAAAAACACTCACAAATTAATAAATAAGAGAACAAAATTTATATTGCGTTTATTCATACACAAACACACAATATTTTTTCCTTTTCTTTTTTAATCAAGATAAAATGTAGTTTTTAAAAGGAATTTAAAAAAAAAGGACATTTTTTCATAGATTTGAATAAAAAAAAGAACATGGCTGTTGCTAATTTATTTTTATTTATTATGAAAAGTCTTTTTTTTTTTTTTTAATTTCATATTTTCATTAAATTGAAAATCTTTAAGCGCCTTAAGGAAAAACATAAAAACCAATGAGCACGAAATATTCAAGTAAAACAGTAAAAACAAATTATTATTGTATGCAAAAAAAAAAAAAAACATCAACGTTGATGGTCAAATTGATGTGTATATAATAATGAACCACTGTTCTCACAATAAAAAAAATACATTATTTTTCCTCCTCATTTAAGGAAATGTATATAATATACGAGAATATGAATATAGAATAAAAAAAAAAAAGAAGAAGAAAATGATGGAAAAAATATCGAGAATTTTATAGAAAAAATGAAGAAAAAAATAGGTCGGGAAAAGATTATGTCTTTCTTTTATCAGATCTGTACAAGAGAGGATGAATACAAAAACAACAACAACAACAAAAATTAGAAGGAAAAAAAAAGAAAAGAGGAAAATACTTTAAACTAATTTATCTTTATCTATATCTATATTGGATCTGTATTGGAAAGGTTTATTTATTTATTTTTTTTTTTGAATATTTTTCCTTTTTTTCCTTAAAAAAAGTTACTTATGCTGAATAATGAATATAAATTGAAGAAAAATATTTTTTAAAAATAAAAAAATAAAATGTCACTTAACAGAAAAATTTAAAAAAAATATATATCTTAGTTGTATTTAAAAAGAAATCGCTTAAAAACAAATCTTGTTTTCATAAGATACAACATCAATGAATTTTTTATGTGATTAAAGGATTTAAAATTATTTCGTTTTTTACTTAAATTATTAAAATGTTAAATCTGAACAATAGTTGTTCAGAACCAAAAGACCATGTTTTAATGTTAGTTGCTCTTTTTTTTCTTTCAGTTTTTTTTTGTAGATTTTTTGAAACTTTTCGTATAAAAACATTCCTAAAAAAAAGTTTGAATTTTTAAGAATTCCTTATTAACTGACTTCTATTTAAAGTGAATTAGTTTTATTAAAACATGGAAGGAAAAAAAAAAACTTTGTTGAAGAAGACTTTAAAAAAGAAAAGAAAAAAATATATAAACTAAAAGTCAAATTAAAGTATCTTTTTTACAGATTTTATTTGCTGGAAATTTTTTTTTTTAAAGAAATAAAAAGAAAATAATTCAGTAAAACTCTTATAGAACATTTTTATACCGAACTTATATTATATATTTTTTTTATTGATGTTCTCTCACGGGAATTTAATATTTAATTTAATTCTTGGATATTTGAGTATCTGTTCTTTTGCTTCATTCTTTATATTTGTATGTATTATGCTGCTAAAGTACAAATCTATCTTTGATTCAAGGAATTCTTGTAAAAATAACTTTCTTATACAAAATGTAAGTCTTTTCTTCTAATGATATGAAAACAACGTTATTACTACCACAATAACTTTTTTTTTTCTGTAACCAAAGTTCTTTATTTATTAATAATTTCATTTATTTGATTTTTACATACTTTGTTGGCAACTTCAAACTTTATCCGTTGATACACAAAGAAAATAAAGAAGAAAAAAAATGTTGAAACAAATTTTTTTTTCGTGATGGTTTCATGCTTGTTAATAATAAATAAAATATAATAAAAAAAAAAAGATAAAGTTACTCTACTCTCTTGAATATTCATTTTATCATTTTAATAAAAACACACAAAAAGAATTTTAAACAGAAAAGGAAAAGAAATTTCATTAAAACACACCTTATGAATTCAAAATATGAAAATGTTTACAAATAAATTCAAATAAATTTTCTAAAATTATGGACCATTTTATAAGTACTTTTCTTGTTTTTTTTTCTCTTTCTTTTAATTTAATTTAATAAATTTTTTTCAGGACTTGTTTCAACATAAAAAAAACATTTTTTCGAAAAAAAAAAACAATAAATTTGATTGTGGAATAAGAAAAAAGGTAAAAAAAATGTTGTAATTAATTTAAAAAAAAAATGACACAGAGTATTTCATAAAAGTAATATTATCTAGATAATATGTATTTTTTTTTAATGAATAAATTTTCAAGTAAAATACATTCGGAAAAATGTTTATTACTATAGAGTGTTTTTTTTATTTTTCTTTGTATTTTCCCTAAAAAAATTACTATTTGATTACTGCAGTAGAAAAATATTATAATGAACAGCTCAGTATAAGAAGAATATTATAAGATGGGGAAAAAATATATAATTTTGATGCTACTGCTTATGAAATGTAGCGTGTAGCTATCTTAAAATTTAATACACAGTATGAAATATATTTCTTGACCTAATTTTGTTGTTGTTGTTGTTGTTTTTATTATTTTACTTTTTAAATTTCACAAAACAAAAAAAAGAGAAAAGAGAAAAAAAAAAAGAAATACAGAATCCATTTTGATGCAAATGAGGGTCAAAATATGACTTAAAAACTTAGTTTTTTTTCTTCTTTCAAGATTTATAAAAAGAAGTTTCTTTGAAAAAAGTTATTAGCATCCGCAACACAAATGAAAAGCTTCATCTCTTTTTAAATGATAATATAATAGAATCTATAAAATTGAAACAGATTTGTGTATGTTTTTCTTTTTTACTTTGTTTTTTTTTTTTTTTACTTTTTTTTTAGATAACTTTTTAATTTAATTTTTCTTTTATCAAATTATTGTTGTTTATGAACGGTAAAAAATTAATAATAAAAAAATATTTCAAGCTTACAGGTTTATGATAACAACTAAAGTAAAGTAAAGTGGTTTACCCTATGTTGTTATGCAATAAATAAGCTTTTTAAAGTTAATCTAGATTTACTTTTTTATTCATTTTGAAAAAGATTCTTGTTTTTTTTTTTGTTTCGTAATTTTTTTCTTAAGGGTAAACAAGATATGTATATAATTATTTTTGTTGTTTAAAAAAGTTATATGAAATTTTTTTCTTAGGTATTTTATCTTTGGAAATATTTTTTAAAATCTAAAGTTTCAGTTTAAACAAATACTGATTTCCTTTTTCTATAAATGCAACATAAATACGCATAACACTTTCCAATGCATTAACATTCCTTTTATCTTTTATAATTTGAAAAAAAAAATGGAAAATAGAAGAAAAACCATATAACCTTTTACTTTTTCTATACATTCTATTTAAATTATTTTATTACACAAAGCTTCAAAAAACTATCTAAAGTATAGAGAATCCTGTTACATTTTCATGTTTTTCACTTTGTGTTTAATAGAAAGCAAGAAAAAAAACCACATAATAGTCCTTTTATTTTTATTCAGATTAAAAAATAACTTAGCGAAAGAAAACAACAAAAAAACCAAGAAAATGAAAAACACAAAAACAAAAAAACAAGATAAAAAGAAAAAAAGATACAAAACACTACATTTTCAGTCTTGTATTTCAAAAGCCAACACAAACACATTTATCGCAGCTCATTAATTACCTGTTTTTCCTAAGAAGATGAGGTTGAATTGTTAAAGTTCACTCTATATAATTGTATACGGTGCTTCATCTTACAAAAATCTTCTATACTATATCTTTTTGTTTTTTGTTTTTTTGTTTTTTTTTTTGTTTTTTTTTTTTATCTTGTCTTACTTCATTTTTTTCCTCTTTCATCTAAATCAAAATAGAGAAGCAATTAAGGTCACCCTCAAGACCACCAAATATGTATAAGATGTTGTTTGTTAAAAATATATGTATGTACATGTGTAGAGTTAAAAATTATATAGAGTAGAAATTATATAGTTTAAAAGGATATACATATATAGTATACTCGTACGTATACATATGTACGTATATGTTTATGTATATAGTATATATATTCGAGTAAAAAATATTTAGCATGGATGCTGCTGTTATATTTTCTCTAAATTGTGTATAAAGGTGAATCATTTGATGAAGGTGTAATATAAAGTAAAAGAAGAACATGTTGTATATGAAGTAAAAAAAAAAAATTAAGAAGAAAAAAAAAAACGAAAATATTTTAGCACGTTCCATGTAATTTGATAAATTTTACGTTCGTGCAGGTTATTCACCGAAGACAACGTAAGCCTTTTCCTTAGGGGCGTTTATTCAGCCTTTTTATATGTTTTTATATAACTTACATACATACATATGCATGTGTATGTATAGATATATATTTCTTCTCTATGGTACTGTATGTATGTACAAAATATCATCACATAAGTTTTTATTATTTTTATTTTTCGTTTTTTTATTACTTTTCTTATACTTTTAATACTTAAATTTATATTACAAGGAAAAACAAAAAAATGTTAAAGTTTGTAAAAAGTTCACATTAAAAATCTCGACAGGTGAGTAAGTTTTTTACCTGAAGATTGGCTTTACTTTCATATACAATATCTCTTGACTTTTTTTTTTATTTCGTTTGGTTTCATATAGTAACCTGTAATAGATACATAGTTGACAATTTTACACTATTATTTTAAAAGTTTGTTTTTTGTCCTTCGGTTATTTTTTTTTTTTTGTACATATGGTTTACGTTTTACACAATTTCATGTGCAACGTATCAAACAAACACCAATTTCAATGAAACAAAAGATCATATCATTTAAAATTAATTAATGTTAAAAGATATTTTTTTATGAAATAAAATATCTAAAAGTATATGTATACATATGTATGTAAGTATGATTTTTTTTTTGTTATTGTTTTATACATTTAGGATTTTTTCCATGTGTTTTGTTATTTGATTTTTTTTTTCAGGTGTAGAATTCATTTCATGTGCGATAAATGAAGCTCTCTACTCCCATATTTTCTTTCATTTTTTAAAGTTTTGTTCTTCTTTTTATTTTATTTTTTCAATTTATTTATTTTTTTTTTTTTTCATTTTCAATTTATAAAATGTACGTTAGTAAAGGAATTTATGTTGTGTGCTTTGACAGTAAGTATTTAAAAGGATAAAGGCTTTAAAAAAATATATATATATTTAAAAACTTGTAATGTACTTTAATTTTATTTGTTATGTCAATTTCAGTAAATTAATTTATTTGAGTTCATCTTTAAAATGACTTCAAAACAAAACAAAAATTCTTAGAGAGATACACTAATTTTTTTCGTGTTTTTGTTTTCTTTTTTAAAGAAAAAACCACTACAAAAGATGGGGAAAAGAAAAGATATAATAAATTGTAATCACGTAACTTTAATGTATTTAACCTTTAAATATAATTTTTTCGAATAAATGTTTCAAGTTTTTTTTAATATTTTTTTTTCTTTTTTTTGTATCTTGTTATTCTCACTTTTAGTACACTTTTCTTATCCATTAGTACTTTTTTTTGGTATATTTATTTATTTTTTTTTTATATTTTTTTTATTCTCATATAAAACTTTGACTATGTCCAAGCTTCAGGACACATAATGACAGCATTTAAATAACTGTATATTGTGTATTTGTTGTAATGTACATACTATGTACATGGCTACATACTATAGTTTATCTGTGATGACAGTCACGTTAAAAGAAATTTTGTTTAAAATACCCTTTCTGTATGTAAAACAAGAAGTGTTTTATATATGTGTGTATGTATTTTTTTTTATATAATTTTCTTTTGTTTTTCATTTAGTTTTTGTTTTTTGTCATTATTTTGTTTTGTAAGAAAAAGGTCACCTTGTTAATGAGATAAAAAATAATAATAATCATTTGCATCATGTGTGTGGACGCATTAAATGTCATTTTTACATGCTATTATATATATAATTATTATTATTCTATTATATTAAGTTAAATAAAATACTTGAAAGAATGAATATATGTATGTACTACATAAAAAAAATTTACATTATATAAATAAAAGCCTAGCTATATATTGTGTGTGATGCAGAACTTATATCCAATGTAATAATGTTAGTATGAGTGTGTAATTATATATATTTTATGTACTTAAGTATTAAAAATTATAATCCTTAGTTTATATGATGATACTAAAGTCTGTTGGGAGGAAAAACTAATTTGAGCAATGAAATTTTTCTTTTTTTGTTTTTATTGTTTTATATAGATTTTTTTTTTCTGATGTCGGATATCAGAATTATCTACGACTAATATCTTTTCTGAATGTTATATTACTTTTTTAGTTTGTTTGTGCTATGGTTTAGCCGTTTAAATAACATTAAATTTCTGAATAATGTAATGAGTATGCTTAAAATATAGTGTATATAGGCAACATTTGTGGTCACCAAACTACATTGGATGGATTTTCAAAATTACACTATTCTGTTTCATATTGAAAAAAAAAAGAACAAAAAAAAATATTACAAAATACTAAATGTATGTATGTATGTATGTACATAAACATACATATATTGCCATATGAATTTATATTATAAAATATCTAAAGGCTGATAAAAACGAATTATCTGGATTAATGTGGATAAGTAAAAACGAAATATATTATCTCTGTAGCAACAGAAAATTAAACTTTGTATGAGATAGTTTTACAAAATATATATTAAATATATTTATACTCGTATATGTACACTATAATCATACATTGTGTGTATTCAGATATATAAATTTTGTTGAAAATTAGATTAGAAAGGAATTAAACTGTATATATCTGTAAAATTTTCTATATTATTTAAGATTTTAAGGGTTAAAAGTTGAAACAAAAATTATTTTTAATTTGTAATGGAAAAAAAAGTTTGGAAAAAAAATAAATTTTTTGCCAGTGAAAATATATGAAAAAAAAAAATTGTAGAGTATACACTGTATATACTGCAAGCTCATAAAAATAAATTTGACCAAACCTGATAACATAAAAGGATTAAAACTTTTTATCGAAGGTTTTAGCTATATAAAACTTCTACAAAAAAAAAAAAAAAATAGCTTTGGTAAAAATACTTTTCTTTTTTTTTCGAGGGATTTTCATCATTAATTTCAATTGAAATCAATTGTTTTTGTTTTTTTTCACTTTCCACAAATATTTTTAATTAAAATTAATTTAGAGTAGAAAAAAGCAAAATACGATATACACATCGAGTGAAACCATTTGTTTAAAAATGTAATTTTCATTATTAATATTTTTATTTATTTTTTATTTTGATGTTCAAGCAAATAAGATTCCCAGAAGGTTTTCATAAATATTTTTCTTAATGAAATTTTGTTTTTTGTGGTTTCACAAAAAACAATTGCAAAATTTACAAACGAAGTAGTAGTCATCACAGTACATCAGTACAGAAACCTTTCTGCGGAGCAATTGAGTTTTAAGTATATTTTGCTCATACGTTTGTTTTACAACCGACAATATAATCTACATTAAATTTGCAAAAATAAATTTTTTTATAGAGTTCGGTTACACTATACTTTTGAAATATTGTGTTCGTTTAGTTGACATTGTTGTCTTCGACAAGGATTTTGGTGCTGATCAAATCAAGGTTTAATTTCTTCTAATAACTCTGGAGTGTAATGGACAACCAATTCATCAGAGATTTTTCACGATTTCCGCTCTCGGCAGATACTCCATTAGCGATAGAAGCTTATGTATATATGTACATATACAGGGTGATTCCGTTACGGTGTCCGACCGGGAAACTACGGATAGGTCTCGGCGAGGGGAACAAAAAATCGTATTGGTGGGGGGGGGGGCAATCTCAACGGTTTAGGAGTTAGAGGGGGTTAAAGATTTTTGGTACTTTTTTCATATTTTACCCTATAACTTTTTACAAGGGCACGCTAGGCTCACCAACTCTTTTACATAGTTGTGAAGGACTCCTGTGCCTTTCCATCAACATCTTACCTGCTGCTGTGTATCCGACCATTCAGAAGTTATAAGGCCTCAAAACCATAATTTTGTCATTTTTTCACAGATTTTTGGACTTTAACCCTGCTTTACTCAAAAAAGGCTTAAATTAACCCTCATTTTTTATTGCAGAAAATGAAGGCTCAATTAATTCTACATCGATTTGGTATCTTCATTTTTTTCGAAAAATGTACAGTTTACGAGATATTGAGGAAGACACTTTATAAAAACTGAAAAAATTAGTCTGAAATTCATTAGATTATTGAACATGTGATTTTATTACAGTGTAAATTGAAAACAGGTGCTCGGAATGCTAATTTTCAAATGCAAATATCGTTCGCCGAGACCTATCCGTAGTTTCCCGGTCGGACACCGTAACGGAATCACCCTGTATATGTATGTTTGTATATTGGATGTATACGAGTACTTTTTGATTCACCTTGTCTTATTCTTCGCTTGCAGCGAATGCAACGTAATTAGCCTTTGTAGTAGCTTATATGCGTACATTCTCAGTTCCTTGGATTGCTTCCTTCAGCTCCTAATCAATGTGGTTGACTTATAGTTAATACATAGATTACTCAATTAGGAATATTCGCAAGAACCTATTTCAGTTATTGTAGATACTAGTAGAAATCGCCTAGCACAAGAAAACTCACAAAAAAAGTGATTAGAAAAATTCAGCCAGTTTGGAAAAATCAGTATATAAAAGTAAATTATAATAGGTATGCTACAAAATTTCAATTATTATATGAAAAAATATATCCTACAGTTCAACGAAGACAAAGTTTATTTATACTGAAATGATTTTTTGACCTATCAAATTTATTAATTAATAAATATACGTTTTTTTTAAAGCATTTTATATGTTATCTGTTTTTGACAGCTATCTTTTATGGCATTTTACTTACTTTTTTATTACTTTAAAAAAAAAAACAGTTACACATTTAAAACATTAAATTGGTATACTTTTAATTTTTTCCAAATAAATGTAGAAGTATTTTCGAATCTATTAATACGACATACATGTGTGTAGATACCTGTATCCTGTCAAGGATTTGGAGATATAGCTACATATCAATATTATTTTGTAACGTGACAGACATTAAATTTTGAAAATAAAAATAAAAGTTTTTTCTTCGTTATACAGAATATTCATTTTTAAATGCTAACAATAAACAAAATGTATCTAAACTTTAAAGTATATATAGGTATATATACACAAAAATTTGAACACAAAATATGTACACAAGAAAAAAGAAAATAATATAAAATACCATAAACCATTCCAGAATTCAAAATTGTTCTGTTACCACACATCCTTTTTTTTCACAATTTAGATTTTGTGTTGTTTTTATTATAAAATGTTTCCTGATACATATAAATCTATATATCTATGTACATAAACTCATAGAATCATATGTGTGAAAAGCTGTAAAATGTTTTTTTATCGAACATTAATTTATAATTTTTTCTGTATATTGTATATATGTATGTGTATTTAACACAACACACCCATCATTCTTGAACGTTTTACTTTTTTCTTCCTATCGTTTTTTTTCTTTCTTTCTTTTATTATTATTATTTTTTTTTTATTAAATCCATATGTTAGTAAAACGATAAATTATATAGTGTATATCTTCAATTTGCAAAATATGTACATACAATATATTTTATAGATTTACATAAAAGTACTTCAATATTCAATGCAGTATTAAATAAAATGGCAAACTTTCAACAGATCAAAAAATCATCAATCACTTTCGAAAAATGCTCTTCAATGTCTACAGCAAATTTGCCACCCAAATAACCCACATTGTATTTATGTAGGTAGGTATGTTATGTACGTATATTTGTATAAATACAAAATAAATTTAAATTTAATGTGTTTTTTAGTATTGGTGACGATGATCGTGATGATATGATGATGATGATGATGAAATGAAAAGTTTTCTAGTAGAGAAATAATGTATGTAAATGTAAAATAGTACCTTTAAAGTTTGAAAAATTTAAATATACACCTACACATATTTCAGTTTCTTTTCATCCTTCATCGTCCTTTTTCAAAATAGAATAAAATACACAGTTAGATACCTATACATAATCGAAAAAAAAATATTTTTTTTCCTTAATATTTGTTGTTGTTTTTCTATTTTTTTTTTCTTCTAAAGTTAGATTATCTACAAATTTATTTGAATGTACATATGTATGTACGATACCTATATGTACATATGTAGTATATATACTTCTCGTATATATAGTTTTTATTTGAATGATGCTTGAAATATTGTATGTATTTACTTCTATATGAAAGGTTTATTATATGTAGATTATTTATCAATGAAGATTTAATAAAACTACGTATCTATATGAAAATTTTACCATTTTACATTCCTTTATACATATATATACATACACATACATACATATGTATGTATATATATGTTTACTTGTGGTGTAAAAACAATTTATTTTGTTAAATTTTAAGTTTTACCACAAAATTGGTTTTTACATTTATTTAAAAAATTTCTATAATTATTTTCTAGTAGATATAAATGTACGAGTATGTATTCCCATTGTGAGCTACTAGACACACATAAGGTTTAACCGCATATTTCCATCCTTTTTTTTTTCTTTCTTTTAAATATATGTATATTGGGATCCCATAACTTAATTTATTATTGCATTGATTTAGTTCAAATTAAAGTCGTCCACTTTGAAATTATTTGAAAAATTTTAAGAAAAACAAATTGAATACTTAATTACCATGAAATTTGAAAAGGGTGTGAAAAAGAAAAATTAAATTAAGGATTTTAGGAATTTTAGTCTCGGTTGGTCGTCATGTAGAATATACTTATGTATGAGTTCATTAAAAGTTTATCATAAAAAATTTAAAAAAATATTTTTCGCTATTTCCTATTATTGTTTTCTTGAGTAATTGATAAGTGCTTGGGTAGTCTTTATTTAAATCAACATTTTTGAATACATTGGACGCGGAGTTCTAAAACAAAAGCAAAGTAATAATCGCTATTGAATTGTGACATACACCCACAGTTTTAAAACCTACAGAAATAAAGAAAAATATATGCTTTACACGTGTACACGAGCATCTAAATAATAAATTAATTTGAAAAGAAAAAAAAAGGAACAAATTAAATTTAACGAATTAAATAACGAAAGTTTTAATTTAAATAAAAAAAATTTTTTTTTAGAAATGTACACAATGGATGCTCAATTTTAAAAATAAAAAAGAAAATTAAAAATACAAATGAAAATGAAATAAAACACAAATAGTGTAGGTAGACCTAGACTACAACATTTATATAATTTATTATTTATTTGAAATAATGTTGAAGTTTCATTTATGTTCATTGTTAAATATTTAATTAAAGTAATAATTATACTTAAACTTAATTTTATAAATTTAGCCTTATTTTCATGATTTACGATAAAAATGTTTAATATACGTATCAATCGTTTGCAGGGGAATTAAAGATCCTTAATAATACGCATTTTAAATCTACTTACTTGAAGAAAAATAAACCTTAAATTTCAAATGACTTTTAAATATGACATCAAAATATTTTTGTATCTAAAATCTCTCTGTTTTCTTACAACACAGTTTTTATAAAATTTATAATTTTCTTTTATTTTTAAAAAAAAAAATCATTACAGAGAAAGACAATTTTTACTGACTTCTAACAATGATAATAGAGTATATAGTAGGTACTAGGTATATAGTTAGATACTTGGTCCAGAGTTAGAATATTTGGTCGATGCTTGGCCAATGTTTCTAGTAAGTTTGTAATTTTTATTGGAAAACGATATTTCATAATATATGTATATATACTAGCTGGCTCGGCAGACGATGTTCTACCCTTTCGTTTATGTGTCGTTTATTGTTTTTTGATTGAGATTACTTAGATTGAAATGCCGGCATATATTGAATCATTCAATGCTTTGTAATGAGAAGTGTGACTTAACAAAATATGTAAATGTGTCTATCAGTTGCAAAAGGGGTCTTTGTCATGTTAAGTCATTTTGAGTTATTTAGCAAAATTGTTTCTGAAATTTGACAAAATGTACTGTTTAGCAACTGAGCTCATATTTTGACGATCAAAATACAGAGGAAAAGGTATTTTTTTTTTATTTTAAAAGTAAAGTAAATAAGTAGATTTTTAAAAGACCTTTCAAATGACGTATATAACTCATTTTTTTCAAAATATGGAAAAGATCCGTTTTGCAACTGATAGACACAAATATCAAATAACTTTACTACAGCGCCACCTATCGAATCCTAGCATAGCTATGAACCATCGTCTTGACAAAACAATTATATTGTGTGAATATGACTTCAATCGGTCAAGTCGTTCAGAAGTTACACGATAACAAACATCGCACACAACGATTATATATATATAGTAAAGATATAAGTATGAAAGGTAAAAAATATTATATAAAAAAATCAATAAATAAATATGCAATTATATTCAAGGATCTAATATTTCTTTATGATGATTATTAAGAATAAATTGTAGAGTAATAATGAGTTCTCATGAAATTCTTGCTTAAGGCAATGCGTCTCATGTCTGTTTTGTTTTTGTTCATATGCAGTTTTTTTTTTCTTGTGCTTTGTATATAATAAGGATCCTCTGGCTATATAAATAGCTCAATATAAAATTTTTTATTGTTCTAATGTATTCTAATTCGAAAAGAAAAAAAGTCTCAATCTAACACAACAAGAACATAATCAATTAAATATTTCAAAATTGTAAAAAAAGCGTTTTCCACATTTTTTTTAGTTAAATTCTAACTTTTTCAAATTTATTATTTTATTAAAAAAACTTGATAAATATACAGAATTTTTAAAAAGGACACTTATACTCGCGTATATACAGTTTTTATTAATAAATCCTAAGTACACTAAAAGCTTTTCAAATTTAATAAAATATTTTTTTAGGGAATTACAGTTGGTAATATGGCAATATGGTAAAAAAAAATACATTATACAAAAATATCATGAAAGAATTATTAATTAATAGAATTGAGTGCTTTTTTTATTTCTAAAATAAAACTATCTTTTTTTTTATTATTTTTTATTAATAACTTCTACACATATACACACATACATATGTAATTCAATCGAAAATTCATATAATATTTCTGTTGTCATAATTCAATTACATATTATTGTCATCGTAATCATCGTTATCATCATCATCATCGTCATCAACAGCACTATCATTGTACTACATTTCTTGTGTCAAACATGAAAAATATAGATAGATAGATGATGATGATGATGATTATACTAACAAAATGATGAAAATCAAAATAAATGAAAGTCTTTTTTTTTTTTTTAATTTTTTTTATATGAAAAATATAAGTTGTATGATGAAAATTTGAATTTTTTTAATCATTAATACATGTTTTATTATGAAATATATGTGTGAGATGTTTTTGCTTGTTGACATTTTAGATTGCAATCAACATCAGCAAAATCACAAAAATAAATTATTATAAAAGTATAAGTGTATATTTTGATGCATACATTTTTATATAGTATAATAATATGTGACACTATAGTAAGTACATGAGATAATACGGTTGCAATATGATAATTTTATATGATGGATTTGCAATTAATAATCACATAGTATACTTTTTGCACTTTACAAGTATCAGTACTTATCAGAGAGTACATAAATATGAAAGACTTGTTCTTTCGTTACGATAAATGTAAAAATACATACATACATACTCGTGTGTACTACTTAGGCTATACATACTTGAAAGATTTTCTAAAAAAAAATAGCTATGAAGAAAAAAAATTATAATAACTGAAATATGTGAACAAGCTTTTATACACTCTTTAAAACTTGTTAAAGAAGTTCTTATCGATAACGTAAAATGTACAAAAACACAAAATTCATAATTTTATTATCATTATACATATTATGTATATATATCAAGGTAAAATATAGCAAAAACATACTATAGTAGGTAATATAATTATTAATTTTTCAAATTAAAAGTAAGGATAAATTAGTTTTTAAGATAGTTTAAGTTCAATTAAATGTTTGTTAAAATACAATAATTAAATAATAGCATTTGAATTGTTTTTTTTGTTGTTGTTGTTTTTAATGCTACTATACTCTTATATGTCAATGATTGTGTAATAATGTAGAGCCAAAAGAAAATAGGCAAGAGTATATCTATACATATACATACATAAATATATATGTGTATAATATTGAGTGTTCGTTATGTAAGTTTTGAAAATTGGATTATTACATTAATTTCTAGAAAAGAAAAAAAAAGAGAAAAAGAAAGAAAAATAATAATGATTTTAGAAAGTTTTATATTTTAATTAATGATAAATTTCTAAAAACTTTTTACTGTGGTATAGTAAATTAATGTGTATGTACTATATATTCTTAGAATTTCTTCTTATATTTTCTGTTCATTTTTCACATTAAAACTTGTCTATGATAAATTCATATTTGCCATTGAAAAGTTTTTCATATACATAATATGTAATGAATAACCCTTTGATTCTAGTTTTTTCAAAGTTACACTTTATTTTACAACATTATTCTCGTTTTTTTTTTCTTCTGTAACTAATATTATTATGTCCTATATGTTCCTGGAAAATATATTTTCAAGGATAAAAAATAAGCACATATGTATGTAAATATCTGGTTCGATTTAGAATTGAATAATTAATTAAAGTACATATGTGCACAATTATTATTTTAAAATGTACTTGAGTCTTGAGGGGATAAGAGTAGTTTAGTTCTTTGAGAAATAAATGATCTAATTACAAAACAATTAAAGTAAGAAATATAAAAAATAAAGTTCATAAATACATAATAAATAATATTTCACTTAAATACAATTAATTGTAGGAAAAAGTTACCAGTTCCGAGATATTCTTATGACTTTGTTTTACTCATCACCTTGTTTTTTTTTGTAGATTTTTCTTTCAATTTATTCAAACTAACACGAGTTTATATTATTTTGATTATTTGTATACCTTATACCAAATTCAATTGAAATGGTATTTATTCAAAGTCAGATTGGACGGATTTTAATCCCAGACTTCCAACTTTAGCATCTAGTAGATAGTGTACTACTTCGACTACAGATCGCCAAATGAAAAAATAATTACGCATACAAAATACTAATTCACATCTAAATTAGTGAAATTTTAGCCCTTAACTCAGTACGTAATTCTTTTCTAGATGAAATTGAAGATTAAGTAGAAATTGATTGAATTTGCTCTATTCCATATTTATAAATGTGAATCAATAAGATACGAGTACATAGTTTAGCTTAGAATATCTGAATCATAAATGTAAGCGATTGCATTAATCAAGGCTTGATTTGAAGCTTCTGATCTGACATCTGAAATATTGGACTATAATATTTTGAATCTTTCTTGTAGTTACTATATCTTAAAGCAACAAAGCCTATTTTTCATCAAAAAATTGTTATTAAATTGTATTTATAAGCTTCAAATTTTACAAAAGTATTCAACCTCTAAACAAATTTAAATTATATTAATTAAGATTTTTTTAAATTTCAATAAAATTTTTTTTCTATCTTTTCAGTTTTTTATTTTTATTTTTGTTGTATAATAAAAATATGAAGGTATCTCATTAATAATTCAAATTTAGCAAACATCTTGCAAGACCACAATTTGAATATTTATTATGAAATTATTCCTAAAAGTAATTTAATTGCTAATTAAATAAAAAATATAATGTAATATGCATATACATATTATATACATAGATACATACATATATTTTGTATATAATGTATATAATAATATATTCTGTATTTGTACTATATTTTCAAACCCTCACGTATCTGTTACAGGTGTTTATTTTTCAATCTCAAAATATTCATTTTAAATTTAAATTCAAAAAAAAAATTTTTTTTTTTAATATTATACCTATAGTATAGATATAGAATAATTCATAGATATGGTAAATCATATTATTTCATGTTAGTAGAAATATATATACTATATGTATGTAGGTATATAATTTTTTTTTTCCATATTTCTAAATCAAAAATTCTGTTCGCATTTTCAATATTTCCCACAAGAATCAATATCTTCTATTTATTTATTTATTCTCTCAATTTTGATACAAAATAGGATTACATTTTGATCATTTACATAGTAGGAAAAAAAATAATACCATAAACACACACACTTTAATTAAAATCTCGATTTAAAAAAAGTAATTACTTTTCAATTACAATTTATAAAAAAAAAAAAAAAATTGTTGTCTTGTTTGTTTTTCATATATTTTTTTGTTTGTTTGTTAATGCTTTTATTCGATATTTGAATTTTTTTTCTATTTTTATGTGAAAAAAAATCCGTTTTGAATTTAATTTACTAAAATTTATAATCATTCAATTGTACATATATACATATACAAGTATAAGAGTACAGTATATATGTACATTATGTATCTAAATAATTCTAACAAAATATAATAAAATATGCATAGATCTATTCTGCACGTTGAATAAAAGTTTTTAATTTACTTTTGTTAATCTTTTTTAATTTTTTTGTTTTTGTTTTTGTTTTTATTTGTTTCAGTACCAGGGATAAAATAAAATTCATTTATAATTGTTATTTTTGTGAAATGATGATGATGACGATGATGATACAAATAAATATACATATGTATGTATGTTGTACATATGTATATGAAAAAAAAAGCTTAAAATATATTTTTGTTGAACGTACATTACATACATATACATGTAGATACAACAAGTATTATATTGTTTAATATATGGAATACATTAATTTTAGTAGAAGTATGTAAATTCTAATTTTATATCAAAAACGAATTGAATTACATGTCAACAACATAATCCATTTTTATTCCACGTATATAATAAACTACATACTGAATTTTAAATAAATAATAATGTTTGTTTATTTTTTTTTTTTTTCATGTTTTGGTACATGTACCTACCTCTACTATATTTTCTTCTTAGTTTTTCTTTATTTATTTCATTTTAATTTATGCATAAATAAAATTTCTTCCTTTTATTTATTACTTTTTTTTTTTACTTTTCTGTATTTTTGTTTTTTTTTTTTTTTTCTACATACAAAGTGAAATTTATTTCATGACGATGGTTGTACCTACTACAAAAATGTTTTTCAGAAACATAACTTATTTTAAAGTTCATGATACAATTATAATTATAAGGTGAAAGGATTAAGTACTTTTTTTTTTCTACATTTTTATTTGTTACATTTTGTTTTCTGAATTTTGTTTTTTTCATTTTATTTTTGTTCTCTTCATATTTATTGGTAAATAAAGTTTTAAACTATGTCAGTCTTTGTTAAATTTTATTCAATTTTACTTCATCTATAAGGATATAAAATATATTTAAAATATAGATATGTAGCTACATATACATAATATTATATATATGCAAATATAATGTAATTGATTCTATAACTGACACATAACTAAGAGATTTTCTACACTAAAAGTGCCAAATGTAGTAAATAAAATGTCATATGCCCATCCAGTTCAAATTATAAAAGTCATCATAATTTACATGTGCTCTTACGATATAATGTATGAATATGTACTTATATACGTATGTATATATGTAATGTGTAAAAGTGTTTTTTTTTATTTGTATTTTCAATTTTCATAAAAGTATCTACATACCTTGTATATAAAATTATTTATAAGACCACTCCACCCAAAGGCATTTCAAGGATCATTATTAATACATACATATGCACATGTATAGATATTTTAAACCTATACATGTATGTAGGTATAATGTATAATATATACATATAACATAACCGTCAAGTTTCATTTAAGTTTCTTCATTTTAAAATTATTACTCCTGTCATACAATTCACATATATGCAAATTATTTCCGTTCCTTAACAGAAGTCCTTTTATCTGATATGTTGTTGTTTGTGATGTTATCGTCAAAATGTGGTAAAATGTAAATATAATGGGAAAGTAAAGTTGATTTTATTACGATATTTCACTGTACCTATATTACATACATATATACATACATATGTGTACTCATATATCTATATCTATATGTATGTATGTGTATGTATGTAATGTAGGTATACCTACATTTGTATGTTTAATGTGATCAAAAATTTTTTCATTACAATTTCCAAAAAGAACTTCAAAAATAATAAAATCTAAATTAAATGCAACCAAACACACAAATCTAGAAGGAATTTTACATTTATAACAAATGTATGTAAGTTAATTTTATAAGTGATCACTATTTCATTATGCCAATGCATTTAACATTAGAAATAACTTTTATTGACATACTTGTTGTGAATCATTTGAAAATGTGGCTTATGATCCCTCAGAAATCAGAAATGATTGTCATTTTAATTAATTATCCTACAGTAATTGTGTTAAAAGACATATAATTGTAAGAATTTTCATAGATATTTATTTTTCACTTGATATAATTCACAAGAAATTTTTGTAAAATATATTTTTGCATTTTTTAAGGATACTGCAGACGCTCTAGTTTGACATGACTTTTTAAGAAGAATTTTGGATATTATTGTAGCAGAAGTTTGATTATTCAGGAATGTTTGACTAACGCTTGTAGTTGTAGCTTATTGTTATGAATTTTTGTAAACATATAAAGCTATAGCTCTTATATGAAGTCATACAGGTTTTAAGTAAATTTTTTTTACTAATGTGATGGAAAGGACAACATATTATTGTGGATTTTGATTGCATTTATCACATATCTACTTTTTATCAATTATTGTTGTTATTATTTAAGCTTTAGAATCCGAAAACATGAAACGAAATACATATTTTATAAAACACACATACCTATGACAAGAAAAATTCCAATTTTTTTTCCATCATCGTTCAAAGGACATTTTTGTTGTATAAAAAGTAGCTCAGTGATATTCGTCATTTCAAACCATGTACATACATACATAAATGTTGATAGTCATGGAACCAGATGGAATATAAAAACTGGTTATGAAATTTAGTGTTGAATAATAAAGAATATAAATTTATGAAACTTTATACGCTTTATGCATTTCATGCTTGAGTTTGTCAAACTCTTGAAATAGTGTATCTTTATGAAGGTCATATTAATATTGGCTACTCTGAAAAATTAAAAATACATCAAGAAATGAATGTAAAAATAAAATTGTTAGAATAAAAATGGGTGTGTATATGTACACATAATATGTACATACATACATATGTATATAATATATACTATATGTATAATCATATTGTTGCCATTAAGAAAATTACTTCCTTTAAAGACATTGAAAAAAATTTGTTTTTTTTTATTTGTCTTCTCTTTTTATGAGAATACTTTACTTAAATAAGAAAAAAAAAACACATAAAATATGTTTGTACCAACAATAATATAAATTCAAAGATGGCAAAAACAAAGAAACCGGTAGGTGATTGTAGACTAAAAAATAAATACTTATTACAAACAAAACATTTCATGATGACTATAATAATAATAATGATTCAGACAGCCATTATAATAAATATTTTCAGCTCCAGACTATAATATAGAAGAAAAAAAAGGAGAATCGTGGTAGATGATAATAGTTGATGTCAAGATATATTACACAGTTTCGTTATCAGTTGCAACTGTGTCTTGTAAAAATTGCAAGGAAAAAAATATATCGATATTGGTTATTTTGTTCTTATTTATTTACTTTTTTTTGTATGCTTTTTTTTCTTGTTTTTCTGTTAAAGTATTTACACTCTAAATGAAAGCTTTTGCAAAAGTTTATGGAATTTTTCTTCTTCATTTTTTAACTTTCTTATTTTTGATGTCCTTATTTATAATATCTTTAGCTTGGGTTATGTGTTTTTTTTTTCTTCTCTTTATCTCGAAGAATATCCATATATTGTTATTAATATGTTGGTTAGTACAAGAATTCGACATTCTTTTGCAATTTAAAAACAAAATGTTGATTTATAAGAAAGATAAGTAGAGCAGAAGACGCTGCTCCGTAATAATAAAAAATTGTGATGCTATAGATTTTTTTTCTCTTCAAGTTCTTTTGTTTGTACACAAAATAAGATGTCATGATTTGGATTTGTATAAGGGATGCATATACTCGTACACAAAACATACACATATCTAACTCTATGTATATGGATTTATAATATAAAAGTTTATATGTAGGTACATATTAAATTCCTTTTTCTTTTTTTTCCAAATAGAAAAAAATTCTATTGCTAAAATTAGTATTTCTGCTGATGACTAAAGAAAAAATGCTTAAAAGTAAAAAAAAAAAAGACATGTAAGAATCACTTTGTAGTGACTATGGTTTAATATTGTCTTGGCGCATTTATATGAAAACAAACAAAAGCATCAGTAGGATTCCAGGATTATAAGAAGAGAAGAAAAAAAAATGTACATATTGGATAAGACAAATAGGATAAAAAATTGAGGTTGCGAAAAAAAAAAATTAAAAGAAAATTGCAATGTTGATATGACAGATTGAAAATGTATACATATAACGGTTTGTGTCTGATATACATACTATAATCATATACATAGTTATATGGGTACAAAAGGATTAATATGTTGTATAAAAAAAAAAAAAATCAAGAAACAAGGATTATAATAATAGTAATAAGTTTATCCTTTGTTTAGAAAAAAAAAATTAGTTACGAGACATAAAAAAGACTTTTTGACTTATTTTTTCAGTTTTGCTATATTTTACAATGAAAATAATTATGTACATTTTTATAGAAAGTGACATTGACAAAATTTTAAATGAAATACGACGACATTTTGATAAAATTTATGAGATGGAGTTTTTTTTTTGTGGAAATTTTCGCTTTGATTTTATAAAACCGTAATAAAAATCCAAAATATTATAAATAATTGAAAAATAAGAAAAATTCCAAGCAGACAAATAAAAAAAAGCAATTAGTAATTCAATATTTTAATAGAGAAAAAAAAGCAATATTTTCAAATTTTGCGACGTTTAAAAAAAATTATATCTTTTTAAATAGAAGCGGGACTTTTCTTCGATCATTAAAGATATTTATTTTAACGTCGAAAAAAAAAAAAAAAAAAAAAAAATACATGTTTCCTTGACAACTGGTAACTGGATCTAAATCATTATTAAACTTGTTTCTATGACACTTTTTTGTATAACAGAATAGAAAAATAAAAGGGAAAGAAAAGGATTTTAATGCGAAAATATTGTATGATTCTAATAAAAATACATTTTTCAAAGCGTACATTATCACATCTTTAAAAACGATTTTTTATTTTAAAAAATACAAAGCTACATACATATGTATGTATGTATGTGTATAAATTTTAAAAATGATTTTTAATAAAAGTTATCACAAAAAAATTGTTTTTGAAATACGTTTGTGCTTTCACCTTGCATTAATTTTATTTTCATAATTTTTTTTTTTTTTTTGAAAATTTATTTAAAAAGCAAATTCATTTTTTAAAAAAAATATACATATCAAACTAACATATGTACATATGTGTATGCAAATAAATAAAAAATATTCTTTTTTATACATAACATAAAATTTCATTAAATTTTAATTAAAGTTTTATAAAATTATATTATTTATCTGCTTCAATATTGTGCGTAAACAAGTTATTATTTTGTTATTTTAGTATCATCATAAAAAAAAAGGATTTTTTGGAGGATGAGTTTTTCACTTTGAAAGCATGAAAAGTTTATAAAATTTTTTTTACTATTCACCTCCTTGGTTCTACAAAAAAATATTTTATGGTGTAGAGAAGGTTATGTAAAAAACTGTATATCTTGTTTTTTGGTGGTTTTATTAAATATTTTATTTTTATAAAATAGAAAAAACAAAATTAAACCTAAAAAATTTGACAACAACTTATTTATTAGAAATTTTGTTTTTTCCAATAAAAACAGAACTCATATTCAAATGAAATATCGGTACGGTTTTTGGATATTATGTATTTAGTTTTTTTTTTTTTTTTTTGGAAGGTTTAAAATATTGTGATGTTAACACCTCGAAACGTAGATCGTCGATATAATTTTTTGTATTTTTTTTTTTTTTTCATTTCCAATTTATTTTTCCCAAGATTCAAAGCTCAATTATTATAGTTGCTTCTATATTTAAATATACGATATTTTATTTATGTATATTTTTTGTTATATATGTTTTTTGGCAGTATTTTTAAAATATTAGAATCTAAATACATATATACGTATTTCCACATTTATGAAAATGATTAGTATATACAAAAACAAAATAGACAAAAAAAAAACAGAACTTTTATTGGTACATAAAAGTACATTTTAGAAAATGGTTTTTTTTTTATTATTATTTATTTATGCATTGGAGAGTTTTTCACATTTATTTGAATAAATAAACAAAATTTATGGTCATATGGTAAATGAAAATAAAACATTAGGTTGTTTTTTTTTTTATAATATTCAAAATGCCTATAAGCATCTTTGGTAAATTAAATGTCAGATAAATATAAATAAAAAGGGTAAACGAGCATCAAAGGATGAAATGGCTTTTTTTTTAGGTATATACGAACGAGTATATTCTAAAATAGGGTTGTCTCCACCTTGAGGTTTAATAGTTGCTTAAAAATTAATAAGTATTAAATTAATTGTTAAAATATGTATAGGTATAATATGAGAATAAAATTAAATGTTAAATTTTCATTTAAATTTGAATTTAACAAATCGTTAGTTTTTTATTTGCAATATCTTTTTGAGAAGTCTTTCATGAAATATTATCATAAGGATCTGAATTAATAGAAATGAAGATTTAAAATGGAATTTTACAAATAAAATTATGTGATAATTTTAAATTGATTCCAATTAATTGCAAAATTTTAGGTCTGTATAAACTCAAAGATAATTCTAGTTATAATTCTAATTAAAGAAAAGTTATGTCTTATGTGTAGTATTAATTTTGTAGTACAATTTTTTTTTTTTTTCAAATAAAAACTGAAATATTATTTATTTTGCAGATAATTCTTTCGTTAATATATATTACACTACAAAATAAATAATTCATTGTTACTGTAGTCGTAAATTTTTACTTAAATTGTAATATTGTATGAGAATATTTTTCATGATTTAATAAAAAATTTATGGAATTTATGTCACCTTAAAAAATAAACAGCGTAGAAATAAAAAAAACAAATATGTTTGAAAAAAAAAAATGAATTATATTAAAACATATGAAAACAATCATAATAATTAATTATACTTGCTTTTGAATTGACCGAAATGTTTGTTTAAAAAGATATATTTCCTGTCATAATGTGTACATATTATGTATTACACAATTTATACATATATAAGTACAAATACACATAGACAGATGTATAATACAAGTACACATAATTCTATTATTTATATATGTACATATATATCTACAAAATATATTTTGTTTGCAAAAATTTTCTTACAAAAACCACGGAAATGATCTACAATGGTTCAAATGTTGTTGCCTGTTTTTCCTTTTTTTTCTATTTCCTTTCATTTTGTTACCTACTTCCTTTATACAATATATGTATTATATGCATATGTAACGGGACAATAAAATGTGTGTATATTTGTATGTTGTAAGGAAAATGGAAAATAGGTTAAACTTCAAGAATTTTATGAAAATTGTTGTTTGACGAGGATAAAAAAGAAAAAAAAACAGGAAAATGAAGATAAGTTTTGTAAAAAGATTGTAGTAAAGTTTGTTTTGTATTATTTTATTATTGTAAGAGTGAAGGATAAAAACGACGGACATTTGACAAAAAAAAAAAAAATGAAATCCGGAAATATGTATATTATAATACATATGTACATAAGTATATAATATACAAAATAAAAGTAAATATTGTGTGTACTATAATCAAATTTGTTAGATATTATATTAGGAAAATTTTCTATTTCTTTGGTTTTTTTTGTTCATTTCTAAATTTAGTATATAAATGTATAGAATATCAAATTGTCAATAAAAATGACAGAGGTGACATATAATGAAAAATTTTTTTGTTCTGTGTATTGACACAGTAAAGGAATAACAAAAGATAATGAAATGAAGTAAAAACAAATAATAATAATAATAACAACAACAACAACAACAACAACAAAACCATAAAATTAAGGTAATATAAAAACAATAAAATACAGTTGACGTCAATGATAATGAGTATAAAAAAAAAACAGCGAAAAATATTAAAAGAAATTCCATTTCAACGTTTGCTGGGATAATAAAATGTACAAAATTTTCTGATTACTTTGTAAAGAAGTTTTTGTGGGTTTAGGGGTGTTTCTATTGATTACAAAAAAATTATATATATCATATGTATGTATATGTATGTATATCTTAGACGAAAAAAAAAGGTTCATTGCCATTAAATTGAAAGCTCATAGAATACATATATAGTTTCTATAGATTATCACTAGAAAAAAGTTAATCCCAACTCACCATATTATATTATAATATATGGTACTATAGTACACACATAAGTACTATATATTCCGTTATAGTGTCAAGTTTAAGGAAATTTTTGTCATCATTCAAATAAAAAAATAAAAAAAATGAGAAACCCTAAAAAACCCCTGGAAACATATCCTGAAATTTCATAATGAAAGTTTTTGATGTTGTTTTAGACAAGTATTTATTTCATCAAAAAGTTTTTCAACTAATCTACAGAAACATCCTGTATAACGAAATTTTATTATATTAGTGTAATGTTGTGAATATAAAAGTTGAAATATGAACATGTACAAGTAAAAAGAGGAAAAAATGAAACGAAAAAAAATTTATATATGTACATACATATTTCATTGAATTTTACATAAAATTCATACGCATAAAAGTTTTAAGTAGGATATGAAAACATTTGGAAGGAAAAAAAAAACAGTCATCCAAGCATTTAGCTTTTTTTGGCTTTATTAAATAAATGTTTTCAAAGTGAAAAAATATAATATGAGGAGAGAAAATAATAATCGATATCATGCTACATACATATGTGTACATGTAAATACATATGCACTTGTGGCCTGCATTTCAATTTTTTTTATATATCATTTTTATATGAAAGGATAATGTTTGAAAAGCGTTGCTCTTCCTTTGGTTTTAAAAAAAAATTACATTTTTTTTCATCGAATTAAAAAAAATAATAATAAAAGTTTTCTCATTTTTTTTTAAAACAACAAGTTTAAAACTACTAATTTAAAATACCTTCAGGCTCCGGAATTCAACGTTCAGAGAAATGTATACTTAATTTTATCATTAGTTTATCAAAAGAAATTTAATATGACTGAAAAGGATAACAAATTAAAAACACGATACAATGCTAAATAAATTAGAATATTTGATAAAACTATTCTTTGTAGATAGAAAGAATGTAGAAGTACATGTGTTTTAAATGTACTTTGGCTAAATGTAACTGGTATTATTACAGAAGGAGGTTTCATCAGTACCTACAGTGTAAAATGTTTTCAGTATTTGAAACGCTAGGTCATTGTTTTAATTTATTTAAATGTTGGAAATTTATTAAGTCCTCATTTTATCCATTAAATCTAAGGGAATGATATTATTTGCCATTTAATTTTTCTCAACACGAGTGAATAAATTGGGAGTCTTAATATTGTATGTCATACAAGTTATGGTAGTTCAGATTTTACTATAGCCTTAAGAATAGGGCATAAATATATAGTAAATATTCAAAGCAAAACATCAAATTGAGTAAATATGTAGTTTCTGATTCAACTGAGCGTTATTTGAAAGGTGTAAGCACAGAGAAGATACAATTTATACAAGTATAGTATTGGTGTAAGCTATCGAAAAAACTTATATTTTTAAATTCACGCAATTGTTGATAAACATTATTATTGAATTGTCTTTAAAAATCTTCTAAATATCGAATAATAATACTTTGTAATATTTGACATTATTGTTTTCTAAAAAATATATATACCTACATATATAGTATACGAGTAGGTATAGGTAGTATATTGGCAAGACTTATATATACATACATATATGTATACATAATATGGGTCTAGGAAAATTCATCGCCAGCAATTGATCGCCTCAACAATTGATCGCCACAACAATTTATCGCCAGTGTATTTTATCATCATATTACGAAAAATTTTTAGGAAAAATTAATTGTGTTGATTATGTGTATAATTATAACATATTGTATTATAACATAAAATCTTTGTTTAATATATAGGTATTTTGTATTCAACAAATCATTTTTTTGTTTTTTTTTAAATTTCAATAATGATTTACATGTTATTCTATAACTGAAATTAGTACGTATAATACAATATGTTATAATTATACCACATTAAGATTAAGATTAAGATTGAAAACAGGGCTATTACCGCACTTCGACCTTTGCAAAACTTTTGTACAGCCCGTGCTTCTCATAGATTTATGCTGGCGATGAATTGCTGGCGATCAATTGCTGGCGAACAATAATTGCTGGCGATGAATTTTCCGGATCCCACATAATATATTATATTATATATTATATATTAGGCAAGACAGTTTTCAATATTGTGAGTTTTCTTTTCAATGGAAAAACTGCTACATTTGAAATGATAACGATGCCAATTTATCAGACATTGATGGAAAAGTCAAATAAAAATTTTCAGATAAGTCCTGATAAAGCCAAAATCATAAGATATTTTTGAAATATTTCTAAATCCTTACTCTTATAACAATTCATTTTAAATTACAGAACTTTTGATATGTAACTAAACAAAAACAAAATTTACTCTTGTTGAAAAACGAATTCAGAGTCTTTTATTTTTATATACTTTTTATCCACCTAAAAACCCTTGACTAAATAACTTTGTGGGTAAGAGTGTTCTTCGTGACGTAATTGTGAAATTGTTGGGAAGAATTTTAGGGTAGTAAACGTGAACGGATTTACATGGGGTTTTTTGGATTTAGGATGAGTGAATAGAAGGCTTCCTGTCTAGAATCGATCCTTTCGTGAAACTGATTAAATATGATCGAATATTAGGAAAATATAAATTTAAAGAACAAACTGTTACTGAGAAACTTCCGAAACGTCCTCGAACAACTCTTTACTCGAATATCATCGTAGTTACAGAGGCTTTATAATCAATTTTTTACTTTTGCATTCTATTTATAATAAGCTTAAAGGTTAAAAAAACTTTTAAAACATATACTTTTTAAAAATTGATTATAAAACCTCTGTAACTGCGATGATATTCAAGTAAAGAGTTGTTCGAGGACGTTTCGGAAGTTTCTCAGTAACTTTCTCCGTTCTTTAAATTCATATTTTTCGAATATTCCATCATATTTAATTATTTTCAAGAAAGGAATCGATTCTAGACAGGAAGCATTCTATTCACTCATCCCAAATCAGAAAACCCCATGTAAATCCGTTCACGTTTACTACCCTAAAACTCTTTCCAAAATTTCAATTACGTCACGAGGAACACTCTTACCCACAAAGGAAAAAGTAAGTGGATAAAAAGTATATAATAAAAAGTATATGTTTTAAAAGTTCTTTTTTAAAATCAAGCTTATTTATTACATAATAGCGTAGCGATAGCGATGACGGATTCGCATATTGAACACAATCAACGCGACAAGCAAATCGCAATAAATTTCATTTTATTCAAATTAATGTGATTGTGTAAATGTAATTTGTTTGGTTTGTTTATATTCTGAGCAGTTGAAAAAATAGAGTTCACTTGAATTACAAAGAAACACCAACTGTCAAAATATGGCGATGGCGTTAAAATTTAAAATTAAATCCATCCTTGGCGATGGCGAAAAAATCGCTTTTCGCAAATCGCTATAGCTGTGTTATGACAGATTTAATTACCCGTTTCCGATAAATTTTGACAGCGCTATCGCCAGAGAAATTTGCTTTAATTATGTTTTCGCTATATAGGAAATTTTAAGATTTTCTAGAATTATCTCTTAACGAGTGTCGTGAAAGTCTGAAATTTTTAAAATTCAAATGTTAAGGATAGTTTGAGCAGAGATTTTTTCATAGAATTGAAAAATCATTATTTGTTATTCTTACAAAAGATACCTTTTAATATTCTAAATGATAAACTAAACATACATTTTATGCATAAAATCTTTACAAAAAGCATTTAATTTTGGTAATGCTCTTTCCTCTACCAGGAGACTATAGTCTTATTCTTTTTAATGCTATTAAATTTTAATAATTATTCCAGTTGTTCAGCGCTCTAGATACAATAAATTTGTAATCTCACATTAACTCTCTAGGTAAATATGAAAACCTAAAACTCATACAACACATTAAAAAAAGAAAGAATAATGTCTCACTTTTGAAGAAATTGTATACTCTTTGTATACAAATATACCTATACATATAGAGAAATTTACTTGTCGTTTCAGGATGGTAACATTTTATGAATTCTACATTCACACAAAAAAATGATCAAAAATGAAAAGCAATAAAATCAATTGAACAAATAAGTGTAAAGCAATTAATTGAAACGAAATTAGCTATTTTAGAGATATTTATAGAAAAAAAAAATAAAGAAACATGAAATGTACAATTATTAAAACACAAAAACCATAATGGAGAAAAAAAAAACAACAAAGAAATACACAATTTTAATCGCTAATTGGGTTAATTGCTGACATTAAACAATATTTTCAGTAGGGACACTTCTCTTTTATTCACTAATTGGTGAAATTATGAAATAATGTCACGTCGATATTATATAGATTTTTTTTTTTTTATAAATATTTTTTAATTTATTTTTGTTGTTGTATTTTTCTTATTCTAAATCGATATTATATTATTTATGTAACCCCTTTTTCAATATTTAATTATATTTTCTTTTTGAGAAAAACAAAAAAGGAAAAAAACATAAACTCTTCTCCCTGGAAAACTAAAATAAAAAATATATAATATAATTTCCACGAAATGATAATAAATATTGCTATACACTCATAAAAAAAAATGTATAACAGATATTTTTGGTTATTTAGTATATTTGACAGAAAAATAGACGAAGTTTAACAAATTCTTAAAGTTTTTTTGTTTGTTTTAAAGTTCCAAATAAATAATAATTAATAATAATTTGTAAATGACGTGTATCTGTTGTCGATCGAATTACAAAACGTTTTTATATTGTATTTTTTTTTCGTATAATATAAACAATATAAAACTTCTGTTTTTTTTTCATACTAATATCTAATACTTAATTTTAGCCATTTCATTCTATTGTATGTACATAGAATATTTTATACAAAGTAATTATGTATAAGAGGAAGATAAATTAATGATTTACGTGTTCAACACATACATAAAACACGTAAATAACTAAAATTAGATAGAAAAGGAAAATCCTTTTCACAAATTGTATATAACAAATGAGAAATCAAAATCTTCATTAGCACGAAATGCCAAATTCTCAATACTCATAAACAAAACAAAAGTAACAAAAAAAAAGGAACTTGTATAGAAGAAAAAAAGAAGAAAAGTTATATTATATGGAAGGCTAATATACATACATATACATATAAGCACATATTATATTGGAATGAAATACATAACAATCCAATTTCTTCCTTAACATTAACCTTTGATAGCAATATAAATAGCCTTATATATCTTTTTTTTTTTTTTAGTGGTAAAGCACCAGTTGTACAGTATGACCATTGAATACATTCACTATACTCGTACATATAATGTTGTTATTGATGCCAAAATACATTAATAAATTGTTAGTTTCGGTCATTTCAATCTTATATCTTGTATGGATCACACTCTATAACTCTCTAAAGGCTTTATACTATTTTGCTACAATTCTTGTTTTCTATCATACTTTATTATATTATACGTAAAATTGTATTTTCACAATTCACAATTGGCCATTATTTTAAGCTAACCCAAAAAATATTCATAACTGAATTCAACATGAGTTTGGTTACCACACACTTTAAATATATATATTATGTATGTACATTGTACATATACTATAGAAACATTTTGAGAATCAGAAATTGTATACGAGTATAAATAACATATATTTTGAACACAAATTTAGAACGTGCCTGATACTATTAATGGATTCTATACTGTTTAAGCATTTTAAGAATTGATGAGAATTTAGTGAAATTTAGATTGGAACTTTGGTCTATTGTGACTGTACCATTGTGCCAAAGAATAACCATTATCTATGTAAGTTGTTTCTTTTTTTTCTTCTATAGATGTATTTACATGGTTTGGTTTTGCATTGCTTTTTGTAACGAATTCAATAGTATTATTATTCAATGCTTTTCATTCATTTTTAAACTTGTACATTGTGAAGATATTATATAATATTTTTTAAATTACAATTTCTTTGAGTTCAGTTTAGTGTAAAATTCGATGCAATAACTAGAAGCAATCTTTGGTGTTCTTTACAAATCAAAATAGCAAATAGATGGAAATTTACAAATTTCTAAAACTACTTTAGTTCTAAATTTATTATTTCTTAACATTTCGATATCTTTTACGTTATAGTCGGTGATAATATTCAATAAAAGATGTCAAAACGATGGAATCAAAAGAAATAAACAAGAGTATATAATTATCAAAAACAACACGTTAACAAAATATCTTAAAAAAATCTTTAATCTTCGAACCATTGATTGGAATAGAACCTAGAACATAGAAGCGACACAAAAAATAGTATCAAAGAATGAGAAATGAAAAAGTGCATCCCTCGTTGGGAAGAAACTTCAAGATATCTACAAGCGAAGGAATTCATTAGGCTTTCCTAAAATCTACAGAAAACTGCTCAATGTCAACAATAATGAGTTCAAGAATCAAGACCATCATGAGTTTTCTTACTGGCTACTATTCGTTAATATATATGTATTATATGAGTAGGATGGAGCTACAAGAAGATGAGAAATTCAAATTTTGCAAAGAAGCCGGGCAAATCTTAAAAAACGTTCAGTGAGAATGTGAAGCACTGACCTTCAAAAGATTGAATTATGTACGTAGTACGTACATCATCTCTTCCTTAAAACTCTTCATCAAAAGCCAAAAACTATAAGAAGAAAGGCGATGTAAAAGATATTAAATAGACTGAAGTGCAACAAGAGTCCATAACAATTTATCTAACCAGAAGGATCATAAGATGGAAAAACAGAAAACCGTTTCAAATGATTTTTTTTAAAGTGTATTAGGATGATAATAAAATTATAATATAGATATTATGATAACTTTGTAATGCATTACTGTTCATAACACTCTTCAATTCTAGTGAAATCTAAATATGTATGAGTCTTAATAAATGAATAAATTTAATATAATGTAAAAGTGCTACTGAAATTATAATTAAAAGCTTAAATAAGAATAAGAAACATGTGGTCCTTATTTCTAAGAAACAAAGACAAATGTTTTAATGAATTTAATTGTTAATATTTTAAATAAACAATTTCTTAATTTATAAGACATTTTCACTAAGAAAATGAAAATGTTTTTCTCTTTATCAAATATTGTTTTAGTTTAAACAAATAAATAAAATATTTATAAAGGTATAAAATGTTGTGAACTTTTCGTATGTACATATGTATAGTATATGTATGGCATGCATTTAAATTTATTGTACTGTGTAATCAATATTTCAAATGTAAAAGATATTATTAAAACAAATGACTTCATGTATGAAATTAACTTTTGTATATCACAACAATATTGTTTATAAAATTTAAACAAATAAGAAACAAGGTATAAACTATTATGCTTACATTGTCAAATATGTATGCGTAAATTAAATTTAAAAAAAAAATTTGAATATAATTGAAAAAAAAAACAAAAATATACAAACAAAAAAATTTTTACATTAAAAATTTAGAATAATTTTATTGAGAAAATAAATTTATCACAAATAATTTTTTTAACACATAAAACAATAACGAATGTATAGTACCTAACATATTGGTATTCTACCAATAAAAACTTTAAGGATTTGTGCAGATTAAAACACAATTCAAAAATATATATAACCAATATATTATCGAATTGTATGTATACCTACTATGCACACATTCATGTATGGACAATATTTTTGATTTCTCTATATATTTATTATGTACATATACCGTATATATGTATATATTTTCTTCAATTATAAAAGTGGCCTTCAATCAACAAAACTTATATCACCCAAGAGATTTAGAAAAATTAGTTCAGGGATGATTCTAGGGTAATAGACATAAAATTGTACATGTGAAAATATATACAGAGATTTTTCATATTTATATATTTTCACATATGAAAAAGGAGAGAATATCAGTAAAATATTAACAGGGTGTAAATGTGTGAAAATATTTAAAATTTTATAGTTTTCTATAGTTTTTCAAATACCTCTGACCAATACCTGTTTCATACACCTGTTTCATTTTCCTTTAAATTATGAGGAACGACTGCACTTATGTATATATGATCAGCAGAAAGTTGTAATTTTTGATAAAAGCACCATAGAATTGATGTAAAAATTTCTAATTTATGGGCGTTCTGTTCCAGTAGAAAACAAAAATACTTTTTGTTAGTAAATGTTACAACAATAGTGATAGTAGTTTTAAGAAAAAAACATTAATTGTATTTAGAAATATGACAAAAATTGCATATTATGATAGATTGGCACATACATACATACATATTTAAATTTAATGATCGATATGGGACCGATGACTATTTTCAAAGAAAATAAAGATATATAGTATTCTAGTAATGGGCACTGGAGACCGATAATTCAAAATACGTAGTAAATTTTGCAAACTATAGTTTTTGGCATATTTAAAAAATATATTATTGAAGTGCAAAAGACTTTCAAAATTATTGGTTTTTGTCAAATTTTAATAGTTTTTATTCAAATAAGCTAATTTATCGGAATTGACACTAAAATTTGAACACTCCTTTTGCTCTACAATATAATTTTTCTTCACAAGATAAAAAACATATCAATCAACACAATAAAAATAGTAAAGGTATTTAACTGAATGAGTTGGATTATTATGGAATGCATTTTTATCTGACTGAGACTTTTATAATCAAAACACCTTTGAATCGGGATGGTATTTTGGTAATTCTAATTAGTGTTCCAATTGAAGAAGTTGTATTTTATTTACATGATTAGACTATTGCATGAAATTTAAAAATTTGTTGTTTTCGATATGCAGATAAATTTTTATTCACATTGGAAAAACATGTTACTTTTTAGATACACCATATACGAGTACATACATACATTCTTATTTTGATTATATAACTATAAAATTTGGCTAGATAGTTTTATTTGAAAACCTTCATAATTTCTAAAAGTTAAAAGTTTATGGAAGCAATATTATATAGGGGGCTATATTAAATTTTATATTTTTCTTATTTATGTTTATAATAAAAAAAATTTATTTTTTTATAATATAAAATGAATGGAAAAAAATGCATAGAAAAAAGGATCTTAACATATATTATTATACATACATAGGTATACCTGTATAGAAAAATTTCAGTAATAATAATTTTATAATATTAGAGAAAGTATCTACAAGGATAGAGTTATATTTTATTGTTGAACTAGTTTTATAAGTTTACTTTTTTTTTTATTTTTGTTTATATTAGAAGAATATATGATTATTTCATTTTAAATAGTAAAGTAATAGAGAATATGTAATTTAAATCTATTGAAAAATTTGTAATTTTAGCTTTAAAAATATACATCAAAATAATTTATATGAAATTCTCTTGATAAATCCAATATCTTTCCTTAGGGATATACCCTTAAAAGTTGTCAGATTAATGTCTACTTTTAAAAAGATTCTTTTTCATTTTAACTTCAGATTATCATGAGATAATGATTATTTTTATTGTTTCTATGAAAAGAAGAATACCTATAAGCTTTACGAGTATTAATATCTTCAAAAAATAAAAATTTAATTGAGAATTTTTAAAAATTTCTTTTTTCATAAAAGTTCATATAATTTTTTATTTAGTATTTATTCGTTTATATTGTGAAAATTATAACATTTCTCTTTAAGAAAAGATGTGCGTACGTTTTTGATTTTACATTGGTTTTGAAAATTTAAAATCATAACCATTATTCACTCATTTGTTTTGACGTAGACCATTACGAATTTTTTTTTTTCTAATTATAAGTGTTAAAAAAATTAATCAGATGTATCTGACTGCAATTCTGACTCGTATTTTCTCACAATATTTTTAATTTTAATAATTGATAAAAATACGAGTACATATATTATTGCAGCTAAAAACTGTTATGTGTTTGATTTTCTATTTTAACTCTTTTTTGTATCTGTTTTCTTTTTCTCTGAATTAAGGTTGAGTATCTCTATGATTTCTCATAACGTTTTATGTTTCTATTTAAAAAAAAACATTTTATATTCAAAAGGTATATAATCCATTCAAATTATCATCTCAAGTGATTTTAAACTTCAAAAAGTTTCTATATAATTGAAAAAAAAAAAAAAAAAAAAAAAAAGATAATAAACCTTTCTTTCATAATCAGTTATTAAAATTCACGTTTTTTTTTTCGTAAATATGCAAATCGGTAAATTATGTATAAAATTTTTGAATTCAAAAGGAAAGAAAGCTTATATATAATAAATTATATGTAAGCTTTTTATATGTCAGCATTAAAATATGTATTTCAAATTATTCATATGATCGTATATTATGATTTGTTATTCGCAAAAATAAAATATTAAAAAAAAAAAACTTCATTTTTCACAAATTATACTTGTATGCCTGCCAAGAAACAAGGAAAAAAATTTTCTTGTTTTTGTTGAAAATACCATTTTTTTTTTTTTTAAGTTTGTGGAAGCGTATGAACCTATGAATGTACTTTCTTCTTCTTTTTTTTTTATACTTTTGGTAGATTATTATGTTACATATTATAAAACTTTCTTCCTTTTCTACAACAACTTTATTAGTATTCAATTCATCATATATACAGATTATATATATGTATATGTATACTGAAAAGTACTTACTTATATACCTAATTGTAGGCACTTACAGGATATATGTAATATGAATAACTTGGAAATTCTGTGAAGAAAGTTTTCTATAACAGAAAAAAAAATAGAAATGAAGAAAAAGTAAAAAAAAAAGGATTGTAAGTACATATAAGTAATTTTCTTACAATACAAATGACGAAGATGAAATTTTTTTTTTATATATTTTATTTGACGACAGCTATGTATGTGTATATGTATGTATGAATGTATAATATGAACAATATTTTTGCAATGAAATGTTTAATATATGTATATGTATGGCAATAAAGATAAAAGAAAAATGGTAAAAAGATGAACTGAAACCAAACTGATGTCATTTGTCTCATTATACAAAATTTATGATCTTATTTGAGATACATTTTTTTTCTTCTTTTTAAGCAAAAATAAATATATGTAAGTGTATGATTTTATTTTATTTATTTTTATTTTCTAATTGTGTTTTATAATACGTAAGACGATGACGAAGACGAAATAAGTAATATCATGTAAAAAAAGGAAAAAAAAAGAAAAAAAAAAAAAGGATAAAAAGAAAAAACCTTAAAATAAAATTTAATTTAATAAAATGACTAAAGTATTTTAGACAATAAAGATATCAAAAATAACCGTTAAGTAAAAAAGTTATTTCTCAATGTTGTATTGCAACATAGTAATATTGCAAGGTTTATAGGAAAATTATCATCCACCCATTTTAATATATTTTCTTTCAAATACTTCAATTGAATTTGAAAAATTGTAAAAAAATTGGATTCAAGAGGTACTGAATCCATGATGCAATGAATTTTTTGGTTTATCTAGAAACTAAGTTATACATAAAGTTTGCCTTGATTGTATAATAAATAGCAAAAAGTTTAAATATTCCATTCATTTTGATAAATCACTTGAAATATTTTAAAATTTCCATTCTTTAACTGAACGGGTTATAGACTAATGTAAATAAAAAATCGGTTATTGTATAAAATACACTTATTCTCTAGAATAAATAGAAAACAAAAAAATATTAAAAACATCAAAAATATGTTTACTTTTTACTCTGTAACTTTATTGATACATTTTTTTTGTATATTGCATTTTTTTCATTTTTTTCTCTTTCTTTTGATATTTTGCATATATTTTTATTTATTTTTTTATTTTTTTAAAAACTTTTTAAATCTTTTATATTCACTATTCAAGCTGTCAATGTTCCAAGAAACTATAAAAAGAAATTAAATGTTAAAGAGGAGGATGGAGGAAAAATAAAATAGAATAAAAAACAACATCCTTGTCACATGATATCTACAGCAAAGAAGAACCTTATTTTACTTTAATATTTTTATAAAAAAGTTTATTTTGTATACGTCAAATGCAAAAAGTATATTTACAACACATACATGTGAACAGTATTCATGTATATGTACAAAATATTTACCACATACATATACATATATAAATAATCTTACCATATACCATCACTTAAAATTTTATTAAATTAAATTTCATGGAAAAAAACTACAGACGATATAAATTTTGACATTAATTTGAAAATAAAAAAAATAAGATAATAAGTAGAACAAAAACCGAATCTTTTAATGAATAATGATATTAGCATGATAAATTTGGATATATAGGTACCAGTATCCCGTGCAACCTGTCGTGAAGTAACTTTATCCAACTATATAGATGTTTATAGATATTGCACGATTTTCAAAGACATACAAAGAAGCTTCACGTTCTTTATAGATCTTTATAGATATCTAAATCCTGCTCTCAGGAGAATTATATTGCAGAGAGAGAAGAGAATTATAAAAATATTATGATATAGATCTATATCGATCCTTAACGGGGAATAAAGATAAACATTGCTCTCGATTAATCACGAAAAAATCTTTAAATATCTATATCGATTTACGCAGATATCGACGATAACGAGATTCAAAGACAAAATCTATATTGATCGTTATCGATTTTCAAAGTATTTCAAAGACGGACAACGATCTATAAAGAATCGTCAAGAATCGTTATCGGTCTTTAAACGAACAATTTATATTTACAATAACCTCTATAGTCGGTACAGTGATGAATGGTGCAGAGGATGGCTTTACACACGAAGGTCCGTGGGTTCGAATCTCAAGAGTAAATTTTTCAAATTGAATTGTTTTCATATAATATAAATAAATATAAAAAAAAGCAAGAAAAAAAATGAAAAAAAAAAAAAAAGAACAAAATTTTTTATGGTCTATAAATTCCGATAAAGATCTTTATCGAAATCTTTTATAGCTGACGTCGAATTTCGTGATTAAAATCGATGTCGATCTTAATCAAAACCTTGGTTTTTTCTATAAAGACATTCACGCAAATCTTTATAGTTTTTTATAGCTAGCTATATAGCTTGGTTGCACGGGATGTATGTATGTAGTTGTCCTGATAACTTGAATTACTTTGTATTGTTTTCCTTTTTTTTTTTTGTAAAGAATAAACTATGTATAAGAGGTTTTCTGGAAACGCTTTTTATTTTTTTATTTATTTATTTTTGCATATATCGTCGGCTTACAAGAAGAATTGACTATCTGAAAATTGACCGTTTAGACATATATATAGAACATACAATAAGCACTTTCTTTATCGTCCGAAATAATTGACTATCTCATTACTGTATATAAAAAACCATAATTCGTTCGGATCCAATTTTATCATCTGATTTTATTTATATATTTTTTACGCTAAAAGAGTTTCTTTTCTGTTTCCTAAAAATTTCATTTTTTCAGATAGTCAGTTTTTCTTGTAAGCCGACGATATACATATGTAATTATATTTTATTTTTGAGTACAGAGAACTATGTTCTTATTGTTCAAACTATGTACTTATAACTTAAATAACGAAAAATATAAAAAGCTTTGAGCCCTATTTTAATTATTATCCTTTTTAAATCTTTTTCAAAACATTATTCTCTACCTATTTTTGAGAATCTAGTTAAAAATCAACAAAACTCATATTTATTTTGAAAAAATGGGAAATGTCGAACGCTCAAGAAAAATTTTAAAAGGACTCTGAAACAAAAAATGTGGTACAAAAAATTGAATGATTGACAGAATGATGTCTTTTTCCTGTCACTCTCCAAAGTAAAATTTTTAGATTTCCTATATTAAAAATGTATAATTGCATATTTTATACTATAAGATTGACGATAACATGAACAAAAATTATTGTTTATTTCCAGGGTTAAGAACATTTAGGACTATGTAGCATAATGAATGCATTGTTATTCACCATATCTTTCCATCATTATACTAATAATACGTTAAAAAAAATCGTAATTTCAGTATATCTTTTTGAGCCTTTTGATTTTTTTAATTAAAACTTTCTTTTAATGTACGTACAATCCAAATTTACTTTGAAAAAAAATACTAAAAATAAATGTGTTTTTTTCTTTGTTTTGTTTTACTCTTTTTCCTCCTAAAAAAAATGATGTTTCTGCACTAAAAATCAATTTGTCAAAAAAAAAAAAAAAAAAAAAAACATTGATTAGTTTTGTTTGTGAAACAGATACAACATGTATTCGATTTTGTGTTCTGTCATCATAATGCACATTATTTAATTTTTTTCTTCCCTTGTAAAAAGTACAACAATTTTTATTTTTTTTCCAGAATAAAGTAAAACTTTTTGATCAATATTTGTTTTGAAATAGAAAATATATTCATGAAAAAAAAAACAAGATGATAATCAAGATCAACTGTAGTAGATATAAACACATTTTTTTTTTCCTTTTCTCATTTTAAATTACTTTCTTATTTTACTTTACAAATACTATCATACATACCTATTTGTGGATTTGTAAAAATATTTTGTCATTTACGTGATATTATTCACAGAATCAGATTCTTTTCTCATTTTTTTTTTTTTTTTATTGAAATTTCTATAATAAAAGAAACCACGTAGATTATTTTGTACTTATTTAGAAAATTCAGTTTAACTTGTATCCAAGTTAATTTAAAATTTTTATTTAATTTAAAATAACATTTACGTTTTTATAAAAGATTAACACGTGCCACAATTTTTGTATTATGCAAAATGATATATTGGAATGTGTCTTTTTTTTTTTTTTTGTAAATAAAAATAAGATGAAAGAAATTTATATATATATTTTTTTTATTTCCTTGTATTAAGGCATGTGTGCTTTATTATTTTAATATTTAATATTGCCTATGATGAGAAATTATGAGAAATTAAATGAAAAATATTCTCTAGTCGTTATTTTGTTTTTGTTTTATGTGTTTAGGGAAAAATAAAGAAAATTTATTTTGTTATTAATTTTTAAGTATTTCCTTATTTATCTATCTTTTAAAATGTATCTTTTTGAAATTTATGAAATAATATGTATGTACTATAAAGATACATTTTAAAAATCAAAGTTGTTCTTGAAGATTGTTTATGATTATTATGAATTTTATAACTATACATTGTCCATTAACCTTGATAAGCCTTCACTCTAAAAAGTTTTAGAAAATCTAAATTTGAATGAAATTACATAAAAAAATTACATTGAAATTAGTTTATCTTTAAAATAAAACTTTTTTCAACAAAAATAAATTATATTATGTGTATAACCTTTGCAAATAATTTTCATTTAAAAGAGGCTTTTTAAAGTACTTTACTCTGAGAATTTGAACTTTTCAATTTTGATGAATAATAATGCGGAAAATGGAATGGAAAACAAAATTAATTTTAATGTACTTGTATGGTATTTGCAAAACTAATTGCACTTTAGCAAAATGTTTAAAAGACATACTTAATATATGACCTTATTATAAAAATTTAAATTTAGAAATTTCCTAAATAATTTCTTAACACTCTTAGCGACGTAAATGTGTTTTAAAGGATCAAAAAGTTTAAAGTAACTAAATTATATCAAATATGTAGTATGCATATATGTACTCGTATATGTACAAACATACATACATAAGTATATTTATCTCTTCTAAAATTAGTTGACATACTCGTGTCTATACATATCAAAAATATTTTTAGTATCTACATTCTACATGTCTGATTGAAACGAAATGTATGAATAATGTGTATTTCGTTGAATGAATTCCATGTAATATATCCTTTTATTATCCTTGATTTTGTTTTTTTTTTATTTTCGCAAAATTGAGTTTCGTGAGATTATAGCAACAAATAAGAAGAAGAAGGGAAAAAAACAAATACAAATAACAAAAAACAAAAATTCAATTTTTTCGAAAACGAAATCTAATTTTAGGATTATACAGAAAGTGGAAAAAAGTGAAAAAGAAAAACTAAAAGTTTGAAAGAAAACATCATTTAACATGAAACATCATATGTATGTTTACAAAATGTGTATATGTATATATATACATACATACATGTATATTTTTTTATCATTTTGAAAATATACTTTATTTACTCGTATATGTAATATACACAAAATGTCTATACTTGTTTATGTACATATATACGTATGGTATAGAGATATGCTTTCAAGTTGGTGAATTGTGTTCTAACAACAAATTCTTGAATATAACTTATTTATATCTAAAAAAAATATTGTTACCTACAACATTTTTGTATGTTAAATATATGTATGTATGTACATAATATGATACATAATACCACCTACACACCTTTTTAATAAGAAAAAAAAATTAATTTTCTTTATTTTTATTTTATAAAATAAATATTTAATTTGAAATTATCACCTTGATTACATGCTTATATCTCATGTAAAAGAAACTAATTATTATGTGTAATTGTCATCACTAAATCTACCTGTATCATATTATACTATATTGCAAGAAAGCGTGAAATAAAACCAAAATAATTACATAAATAGATTAATTGAAAATACTGATTATGAATTTTTAATCCTATTCTGTCAAAAGGATTTTAAAATAAACTTGAAGAAATCTATGATATTGAGAATAAAGAATCTTTATATTTTAATCATGTTGATGTTAAAAAGATATTATGGACAATTTCTAACAAATACTTATACTCTATGTTTTGTATGTCATATTTTTCGAATATTTTAAAAAGTAAATTTCAGGATCCTTCTAAATAATTTATAAAAATATATAATTTTGAATTATTCAGCGTTATTTTACGGTACTAATTTTTTATACAAATATTCATTTGTAATATTTGTATATTCGTACGTACATATTTCATTTTATATCCTCGGAAAATTTCTTTCCTTATAAAATGAAAGTGAAGTTTTATATTTTTTATTTACATAATTTATATAAGGGTATTATGTTTAGACATATAACCTTCAACTAATTAAATATTAATAAATTTATATATTATGTACATGCATAATATTCGTACGTTGTAAATCTTTTATATATAATCTTTTTGTTAGTGTTATTTTATTATGCAAAAGATCTACATTCTGTGGAGAAAGATTATAATACCTTTGATATGGGTCGCTGAAATTTATATTGTTATTATAAATTTATAATTCATATAATATATTATTTTAAGGGCAATCGTGGTAAAAGACACACATAATATAAACATGTATTTACATATGTATACAGCCACCAATTCAGATTTAAGGATTCCAACATAAACTAAATCATTTCTCATTTATTCATATCTTTTGTTTATAAACGACATAAAAAAAGAATAAAATAAAGATTAAATCATATATAAGAGAATAAATAACACATTAGTGAGTTGTTGACATTATAATTATAAAATATGTATGTCATTACGTGATGACATATAAGTTTTGATCACGAAGATGTAAAAATGAATAAATAGTTTTGAAAATGAGAAAACCGTTCACGTTTTAAAAATAAGAAATTACTGAATTCAGTCTTCAGATGTGAAAGTATTATGCTATAGACTGTTTCCACAGTAAATAATTTCCTGTTCAGTCTGAATCCGGTCATTTATTTGGAAAAAACTTTTTTACCTAGCAGAAATCGCTTGAAAAAAAGTTGAATAAAAGTGATAAAATTAAATAAGTTTCTGTAAGTTTTGGCGAAAATATGTTTTGTTTCAACAAATGCTTATTTGTTTTTCTCTACTTGACAGTAGAATTTTGTCTAACACCCGAAAATAAGTAGCAATATAATAACAAAAGACCCCAATAGAATTTTGGACCTTTAAAAAAACAAAAAAAACAATTACATGTACATATGTATATGAAAATGAAATGCAAATAATGAATCTATGAGAAAAAACAACAGCAGATAGAATTTGTATGTACATAAATGGAAACGGCTATTATATAGAAGCCAAACATAAACATCGTAGAAAAGAGGTGAGTTAAGACTTTCCTTTGAAAGAAGAAGAATAAAGAAAATCGCTTGAATTTTCGAAAACTAAAAGTACAAATTTTAGAAAACTTTAAAAGTCTTCTGTCATTTTTGTAATATTTTAAACGTAATTATTACATATAGGTACTTATGAAAGTCAGAAAACTCATACATATGACTTTGCACACAAATAAAACATTCGAAGGAAAAAAAGAGTTAAGAAATACTCGATAATAAAGTTTCCGAATTTTATTTTATTTCACTCCATTAGTTTTTGATTTCATTATGATTCTTATCACGGACACCCTGTAATTAAATACATACTACATACATAAATATGTGCATTTTTTTTCAACTGCCACTTTATAACGAGATAAAAGTATCTCATAATTTTTTTTCTTTCAATATTTCTACATTTCCCTCGTTTGAAAATAAATCATCCTTTAACGAAATCTCATTTGTTTTTCTTTGTTTTTCATTCAAGGTTATTTTCATGCCTTTTTTATACATAGAATTTTTTCAATACATAATTTATTTTTTTCTGTCTTGCATGTACATATGTATGTATATATAAAAAATTCAAGAAAATATATCAACATACATTAATAGTGATATAATATTTATAAAATTTATAATAATTTTAATACTTGAAATTTGAAAAATAAAATTAGTAGGTAATTTAAAAAATATAAGCACAGAAGTTTGTAATGTTTATGAAAAAAAAAAAATAAATAAACAATAACAACAACAACAACAACAAAAAGATATAAAGCTACATATATGTTTTTTCATCTGTATCTATATATAGCTTTATGTTCAGATAATATAATAATTCTACTGATAGACTCTAAATAACAAAAATAATGATATATACATAGATAAAAAAAATAAGGAAAGGAAGGAACAATGAGCTTATATATAGAGCACTCCTTGAATAAAATTACAAACTTTAGAGTACGTTAATATTTTTTCAACATATAACACACAAGTATTATCACAAATTTTTCCTATCATTCACATATATATATATTATTATGATGACGATATTAAATTATTATTTTTTATATTTATATGAATATATTATTTATAATATACTATGTACATGAAATATGTATATATTGCAAAGCCTTGTCGATATCAGTAAACATAAAATTTATGTATGATGATATGATGTATTGAATGTTATACATACTTATATACTATATACATATTGTATACATATATTATCTATAATATGAAGAAAATATAGTAGAGTAAAATATGATGTTTTTGCAATTTAGTGCGGTTGTAGTGAATGACATATTTAAACTGAAATTATTATCATCAGCAGTTTGTTTAAAATTTAAATTTATGTATCGTATGTATGTATGTATGTATTATGCATGTATCTGACTTGGGTAAACAATAATAATAGAGGTAGGTTAACCATCATTTAACCTTTCTAATAAAATATTAAGATTGAATTTTGATGAGGATATCATCAGCAGAATTATATATCCTACATAATATAAATATATGTATATACATACATATATGAATATGTATATGCATAGAATACATAATATATAATAAAGAATTTTCATTTATACATATATATGTTATATTAACAAATTGTGGAGAGTGGACAAATTATCATACTTCTCTGTTTTATAATAATCATACATGTTTGTAAGAAGCATATATAGTATACGTATGTATGAATGTAAATATATATACCTACATATGTGTTATTTAATTCGACTTAGATTCTTGATAAATGACAGGTATTAATAATTTAAAATAACTATTATTGGAATATGTGATAATTATTAGATAAATGATGAAAATTATTATTATAATCACAACATAAATATTTTCTACTATTTTATAAACAATAATTTTCAAAACAACTAATTTTAAAATTCGATGACATCTTTTATGTTTTTACAGTGCATATTCATTATCCTAGAAAATTCCTTTATATTAACACTTAAAATCAATGATATTTTTAGAATTTTCTATGATTGTTTCTGACCACGTTAATAATACGCGCACGAATTAACTTACTGTTATTTTGAATAATTAATTATGATATGAATATCGTAAAAAAAAAAGAAATTATATTTTCTGAAAATTTCATTGTAAATCTAAGTATATTAGGTGTTTCAAATGACAAACGCGAACGTATATTATTTTGATAAGCGAACAATGCAAAAATTTGAAAGAATTCCACAATATTTGCAGTCATTAAACAAGAACGTTTAAAATTATAATTATAAAAAAAACTGTGTTCATACATTTGTAGGTCTGCATAAATTCGTGTACTTTTTTTTCCTTTGACTTTCTAAAACTTGCATTTGTTGCAAGGATTTCCTTCGTTTCAAAGGTTATAATTATATCACAAAATTCTAAAATATTAAAATTATAAAATGAATTACAAAAAGTACGTTAATTAATCGAAGTGTTTCAAATGTTCAGAAGTATTTTTAAAATTCTCCCATAGCTATAATATCGATTCATTATTTTCAGGTTCATTTGTTTTTGCATAGAATTATACTGGATTCATATAATGCAAATAATATTAGTTGTGTTCCTTAGAAATCGATTTCAAATTGTGTTTTTTACACTTTTATAAAAAATTCCCTTTTTAAAAATTAATAACACAATTTTACAATTTTTAAATCTTTTGTATAACAGAAAAGTTTCATTTCTCTTCAACAACTTCATTAAAAAATGGTTGAGTGAATTTTAAAAAAATTACGTAAAAACACAGTATCACTATTATGTGACGTATTTCATTTATTAAATTTTTGAAACAATACCATAAAATAAGTACTTCATTAAGCAGATTTTGTTATGGAATATTACTAAAGTCTTTGAACTAAAGATATAAACAAAACTATGTACGATTGTACTTGATAATTTTGTAAGATCTTCAGAAATGTTTTTCAAACAAATTTTTTTTAAACAAAAGTAGATTTATATAACTTCAATTTAAAAAAAAATATTTCAAAGTTATTATTTCTCGCATATATGTATGTACATTTATGTATCTATTTCGAAATATTTAAGAATTACATGTATTTCTTTGATTGATTTTTTTGAAAATTACATATTGTTTTTTCAATGAATGCTTATACCAAAAGGGTATTAGAGTTCATTAACTTTTATTTGTTGCCATGAGGTTTTATTATTATTATTATCGACACATATATCGTTATGACTACATTACAAATAGTTTACGTCAAATACAATTTACTATAAATACTTACAAGATATTTAACATGAGTTTGCGTATAAATTTATTTTACCACACAACACAAGCTACTAAACTATTATAAATGTGTACTATATATAGTACATACTAACTTGTATTACATGATTTTTTTTTAATATGAATATATAAATAACACGTGCATAGAAAGGATAAATTTATAATGTCAGTACCATATTCGATTATTTTATTTAGATTAGAAGGATATATTCATAAAAGTGCTGTCATTAATTAATATATGTATATTCAGAATTTAAACATATCAAATAACAATAATAATACAAGATATAATACTACAACAACAAAATAATAAAAGAGAACAAAAAAAGCTCCTTCTAAATATTATGTAGCTGATACTACTATACATATGTTTATAAATAAAAGGATCTATGTAAATGAGAATGTAATAGAAATATTATTACGAAAAAGATATGGGTTTTGTTTATAAAACAAGATTTAACATTATTAAATCTAAATACATAATACCTATATGTATATATATTTTTCTTTTTTGGAATATACCTTATTTCTATACCCATTTAACATACATACATATGTATACATATGGTTATGGTATACGCCTTTTATACACGTGTACATAATTACATACATACGTATAGATCTTAATCACGTAATGTTTAATAATATATACATAATATTAATAAAGAATAATTGATATTCAATACAAAACAATAATACATATAAATTTTATCTGAATTTAATTAATGTAATTATAGATACATTGTATCTATTGTTCAAAATTGGTTGAAATGTAAATATATTTTAATCGAATAAAATATGTTTGTTATATTTCAAACAGATTTATTAATAAATGTAATATATATTTTGAAAATTTAATTAATATCCAAAGGTACTTATATACATATGTGTATGTATGTATGTACTTATGTTAATCAGAAAAAGAATAATAATATTAATGAGCGAATTTATTGGATATCTTGTTGTTTTCAAGTAAAAAAATTCTCGGTTATTGTGTTCCGAGTGTAGAATATATGAGAGGGTTAAACTGTTAATCGATTTCAGTTTAATAAAGACGTATTCAAACACAAATTAAAATTTAATACTGTTTTGTAATAGTTTTTTTGTGTAATATTTTTATAATTATTTTCACGTTTCATTCAACAGAAATGAAATGTGAAAATATAGAAAATTCTACAAATTCTTAGGCTAGGTTAAGATTAATAAGGGTGATTTTTCTCTTCATCCACAAAGCTGGAACCGCATTCGATGGAATATATAGTTTTTTTTCTTTTTGCATGAAAACCAAACGGACAGTATACTCGGTCACAACCAATATATTGTGGTCTATCTTTTTTCTGGCCAAACGAACTGGAATACCATGAAATTTTTGTACATATATTTTAAATTTTTATGTTCTTTATTTTTAATTTTACAAAATAAAAATTAAAATACATAATGTGCATAAATTTTATAAGGATTTTTCTCTGTATAATAACGTTATAATCATTACAATAACAATAAATGAATTTAATTTTAATTATAATGAACATTATATTGCAAAAAACCATTCTCATTAGTTATCGTACAATTTTTGCATGTTATTTTATACATACAATTCCTTTTTTTTCTGCGCAAGCTTTTTTTGCAGGATAGTGAAATATTATCGTAAAAGTTTTAACAAAAAGTATTGGTCAATTAAAACTTGTATTAATTATCTAAAAAAGGAATCCTTTTTCAATAATATAAAAATTTTTCGTTTGTAATTAAAACTCGATACGTTCAAAAGGTACCTTTAAACTTGAAAAAAATTGAAGTAAAACAAACAAAAAATGCACATGAATTCAACTAAATTCTTTGAAATTGAATTTTGAAATATATCCTTACTATTTCCTTTTTGTTACATTCTATAATAAATATTTTTTGAAGTACATAATTTTAATTTCGTTTTTGCCTTTTTTTAGATGGCCAGGATAATGTAAAGATAGTTAACAAAACAACCTACAAAAAGCATGGAATATTGTAACAATGCAATATGTTTAAATGAAGCAATACTAGATATTCATTACACCAAAAAAAAAAAAAAAAAAAAAAAAGCATACACCATAAATATTAGTGTAAACATAATTAATTTTTTAAATTCACCAATAAATCTTGAAAACTTTCTTCCGGTTAGTTTATTTAGGTTCATTTCAACAATCTGATATACTGTAAAATTTATTGTGACAATATTCTGAATATGTATACTTTTTTTAATTTTTTTATTTAAACTTGATAATGAATGAAATATATGGCTAATGTAAAAATGAATGTATTACAAGAAAGGACAACACATTGTTGATAGGTGTAATATATTATTACAAAAAATAGAGACAAAAAAAGCATACAATCTCTTGTTAATTTTCGTAACATTGGTAAAATATGTACAAACAATGATTATAATGAGAATATCATCAATTAAAATCATTCAACCGAGAAAAAAAAAAAAAAATTAATAATATGAAAATTAAATTAAGTTTCTTGGTCCTTTTTTAATTTTTTTGTGTGCATGTACCTACATAAGTAAGTATATAGTATATGATTTTCAGCCAATATAATAATATTTAAAGTTATTTCCTAAAATTATAAATATGTAAATATTATATATTATACATATTAATAACAGGATAAAGTGGCAATTTCCTTTATTACATGAAATTTTATGTGAACATTTTAGATTGAATACAATTTTTTTTATGTTATTACTTTTGTCATTATTATATTGTCCACATAATGGTTAGGTTAAAAAAACAAAAAACAAGAGTAAAAAAATTATTATGAATTTAATTTGTTTATTCGTCATACAGAATTATTTCATATATATATATAAATGTTTGTCAAATGCCTTTTTTTTTTTTGTAACACGATATCATGTAATATAATAATATTTATATATTTATTTACGTGACACCATCCTCTTAAGCAAAATTAATTGTACAAAAAAGCCTCAAACATGAGCATTAATACCGGCGACAAAAATTTAATATATGTATATAGGTACACATACAAGGTGTCTCATATAAGATTGATTTATTTGATATTTGATTTATTTTAAAAATTCATATCTTCTTTGTTTATTGTGCATTTTTCTTTAATTTTATTTTTGTGTTTTTTAAATTTTTATCAATAAATAACAGGATTAATTAAATACAAAATGGAAATTTATTATCTAGTTTCTCAATTGATACGCATGTCAAGGTGGTGAAATTAATTTACATAAATGGATGCTTAAAAAAAGATTAGTAAGATACGTACAATGTACGTATTATTACATTCAACTGGAATCTATACGTTATTGTTGCACAGGATTTTGCTTCGAGGTTTTACATTGTTTTTATACAGATATTAAAATTTCAGAAATATAGACGGGCCTTACTTATAAACATTTTTTAATTTTAAAACTAAAATAGTTTCGACTTGTAAATCAGAGTATGCTTTCAAATTCTTTATAAAATGAAGAGATAGCATATTAACTTAACATATTTTGTATAGAGTTTCAAAGCACACTTTGATTTCCAAGTCGAAACTATTTTAGTTTTAAAACTAAAAAATTTTTATAAGTAAGGCCCAATAAGTATAGCATTTAATTTTTCCATGCTTAGCTTTACAGCCCTATTGTGAGCTAAACTTAAGATGAGTTTGCGGCGAAAGTACAGTATATCTCGACAATGTCATTTTATATTTCGCTTAGTGCCTTCTCTATGATGAGGCTGTATATGTGGGATTTAGACGAAATGAGAATAAAAAATATTTGTTCTCAATTCCTACATAGAGTTCTGTTGTCTATGAGTGCTCGATGATGCCCGCAGTCTCATTTTACCACAAACCTAACCTTACCCTTTTTTACAACAATTTTTTATGGACAATTAGTAGGTATAAGAAACTGATAAAAGCAATAAATATTTGTCGAGACATACAGTATTTTTGCAGAGTTCCAAAGAACATTTTTTGTACTGCAATAATAGATCTTTAAATAGCTTAAAATATACAATCATGATGATATTGGAACAAGGAGGAGTTCTTTATTTAGACAATAATGAGTTTTTGTTGAAAAAAACAATAGCTTATTAATAACCTACAAATCAATCTTCTCTAAAACACCCTGTATAAAAGCATATTGAATTCAGAATGAAAAATAACATACATATACAAACACAACACATAAAAATAAAAAATAAAAAGGAAAATTAAAAAAATTGAGGACAATATTTCTAAGGGTAGTAAACACATTAATAATTTGATTGACGAAAAACGGACATTAACACTTACACGCTTTATATTTAGCTTTTATTTATTCCTCTTCAGGATTGTTATTGTTGTTGCTCTCTTGTAGAATTGTTGTTATTATAATTTACTTTTTGTTTCTACACAAGACTATTCAATCTTAATTGTTACTGACTTTACATTTTTCGATTGTTTTTATTTTTATTCTATTTTGAAATGTACCTAATTGATGATCTATTATCATCATCATTATTATTAACGTTATTATTATTTTGATGAAAATCACTAAAATTTATCAATGTTACACATTATCATAGCCACTATATTATACTATAAGTTAAATTAATCATTATCTGTTCGCACATGTAGATTTTTTTTTACTCTCAATAAAGATTTAAGTATTATTATGTATAGAATAAAAATTGTAAGCAATTAGAATAAGAAATGTGAGATATAAATCGACAACAACCAAAAAAAAAACGTATCGTAATCGTAAGTGCAGACACGATAGAATAAGTAAAAAAAAAATTCGTTCTATGTTGTGTTTTTTTTATTTTAGTATATTTTGATATTTTTATAAAGATATGTATATGTACAATTATAACACGAGAAAACCCACAAAATATAATATGTATTTAAATCTAAAGAAGAAAAAAAAACGAAATTTGTATATAATGTATAGTATATATGTGTGTATATAAAATATTTGTTGTTGTTTTGTATAATAAGATATTGGTGATGATGAGTATCCTGCCAGTTGATAATCACTTAATCCATTTGATTACTCCATCAAAGAGATTATTGTTATCACTCAATTATATACTGGTTGTTGTTATTGTTGTTGTTGTTGTTGCTAGTATTTATTTATTAAGATTTTTTTTCTTTAGCAATTTTTTTATCTTTTTAATATTAAATTTTGCTATTTTCATTGTGCTCTAATCAAGCTTTGTGAAATAATATTTAAAAAAAAAAAAGAAAAGAAGAAAGAAATACAAAACAGAACAACAACAAAAAAAAAGCCAACAAAATAAGCAATAAGAACCACAATAGAATAAAGTTTAAGAAGTTAGAGAAAAAAAAATAATAATAATTTAAGAAAATTACACAAAAGAAAAAGTTATAAAAAAGTGTTCTCATAGAAAATTAAATTGGATTTAAAGTACAAAAAAAGGGGAAAATAATAATAACGTATAGTAAGTATTTTTTTTTTTTTTTTTTATAAAATGTTTTAAAACAAGCCGACGGCATTTATTAAAAGAAAAGTTTAGTAAATTTGTATTATTTTGTATTTTGTTTTTCTAACAGTGTGAAATTACAATGCTTGAAATAGAAATTAATCGTTAGAATTAAAAAAAAAAAAAAATTGAACGAAATGATAATTTAATTTTAAAAGCGCACTAATTTTTAATATTCTATTTTTTATTTTCCTTCACATTTTATTTTTTTTAATTTATTACATAGAATATTTTACTTTCATTTACACTTCATTTTTTTTCCGTACATTTTTACAAACAATTTCGAATAAATTATATTTAATAATTTTCTTTAGCTTAATTTTTTTTTCTTTTTTACTTTATTCCTATTATTTATCAGAATTTTATAAACTCTGTTATTTTTGAATTTTTCATTTATTATTCCCATTTAAAATTCATTTTACGCGATTATGAGAACTTATTTTTTTCGTATATTATAATTTATAAAACACATATACTTATATACTTATATGTATGAATATATACAAATATTATATAGCACACAAAATAAATAAATGAATAAAAGAAAAAAAATTCGTTGAACAAAATAAAAAAAGTAGAAATATTACATTAATTTATATATACATATATATACACATATTGTAACAACATTCAATGAATACACAAAAATATCAAATAAAATTGAAATGAAAACGCGTTAAGAATATTTGAATAGCAATTCACTTCAGAATTTTCATAAATTTCAACAGCAACGAAGCATAAATTTTCTTTTTTTTTTCTCTTCTTTCTATTTTATTTTTGTTACCACAAGTTTACTTGATACTTTCTACATTTCTCTTATTAATATTATTATTATTATTTTTCTTTTTATTTTCTTGTAATATAAATGTTTACAAAGCATAAGAGCATATTATTAAAAGTATAACACACGCTTTTTAACTAATTTCTTTTTTGTTTTACTTAGTTTTTTTTTTCTTTCTTCGCTTAAATGCCACAGGATACACGATTTAAAATGAAAGAAAAAAACGACGACGACGACAAAGAAAAAGAAAATACTAATCATGAAAATTTCATAGAAATATTATAAAAGACAAAAAAAAAAAAAAAACAACGAGGAAAAAAAAATTGAATTTTAAATATTTAAATAAATAAAAAGCAGTTTGTTTATATTAATATAAAATTAAATGAACATTTTATTGCTGTACATCATGTCATAATTTGTTTTAATGATAATTACATTCGTTTTATTCACTTTCCTCTTCTTTTTTTTTTTGTTCAAATTAAAATATTAACATGACCTTATAAACATTCGAAATTGTATTACAAAATAACATTTGAATATTCCCAGTAATTATGATATTATTTTTAGTCGTTTGTTTTACGAATATTTATTTATTTTTTAAATTTTTACCTTTACATATGTATTTATTCAATATAAAAACTTTTTCAAAAGATGTATTTTTGGTAAATTTTGGTTTGTTGTTTTTTTTTTATTGATATTAATAAAAGTATAGTTTTCTTTTTAAGAAGCCGAAAAAAAAAAATATGTGTAGATGAATAATAATTATTTATTTATTTTTTTTTATTGGAAAAATTTTTTACGAATAAATCGTAAAAAGAAAAAATCCAAAGCTTTTAAAGCACAAATTTATTCTCCGACGAACGATTCTTATCAAAACACCGTCGCAGACTGATTTAAAAGTTTCACACACCAAAAGTATGTAGATATCAAATAACTTTATAATAAAATATATATATGCATTGCTATACAGACAAATAAATTGAAAATGATAAGAAATAAGAAGAAGAAAAATAAAAAAATGGGGTTATGGGAAATATGGAATATATACGACGAGTATAATATAAAGCAAAAAAAAAGCACATTCTCTCTTTCCTGTTTGTTATGAATTTTCCGTTTTAATACACAAACAAACATGCTTATCCTGCCTGATATGTACATACTCAAATATTTTTATAAATGCATGCATTAATTTAATATTTTCGAAAATTAACAAAGAAAACACACAAGGATAGTAAAAATGAAAGCTTTTAGAAAATATGAGAATTTCGATTCAACATTTTATCACATATAGTGGGTTTGATAAGAAAAGCTTTCATTCTAATTTTTTATGTTTAGTTGAATAGCTATATCCTTTTTTTATTATAAGAGAAAATTCGTGTTTTTGAGAGACCAACAATATACATATACATATTATGTATTTGTATTTGTGCATAATAAAATAGGAAATATGAGAAAATATAATTTGAACTTTACAGTAAAAAAAATGAAAAACTTTCACTCGAAAAAGAAAATGGTTGAACAAAGCTTAAATGAATATCTGAATGCAAAAATACAATAAAAATAAAATATTAAAAAATTGAATAAAATACAAAAAAATATATGTACATAATATTGAATCGAAAAAAAAAATTATAATAATAAAAAGGAGATAAAAGCTAATAGTGACACTATTTGAAGTTATTGGGTTTTATAATAATAGAATAATAAATGACTATAAAACATGTACACGTTAAAGTTTTCAGGTAAAAAAATAAATCTTTGCATGTCTTACTCTAATGTATTTTTGGTATGTTTCGAAATAATAAAATAGAAGAGAAAAAAAATTGTTTATAATGAAATTTTTTTTTTCGAAGACGATATCTTTTTAATATACATACTTATATACATATATGTATGTATACAATTACAATTTCTTTTAGTTTCTATTTTGTATAAATATGTTGAGTTTCAGTTCCTTTTTTTTCACTTTTAATGATTGTTGTCAATAAAATAGTTTTTCTTTTCCTTTTAATATTTTTTTTTTACTTTTGTTGTTGCTTTGTTTTTATAAATTAATATAATAGAGAAGTAGAATAGAGAAATTTCAAGAGAAAATTTAAATATCTATGTCATCTTAATGTAGTACGGCGACGGTTGAAATTATATCTACAGCAAAAGTAATTATCTATGTGTATGTATACCAAACGGAGAGATAAATTTCAGAATTTTGAATTTTTGCTCCAAACTTTATTATTAAGCAATTATAAGCATTTTATTTCAATAAAGAGGTTATTAGGTTTTAAATATTAAATGGTTGAGAAAATTTTTATTGAGGTGAAATTGTATAGAAATTTTTGATTTGATTTAATTTTACTTTTTTCTTTTAAATAATAAATTATTCAGATTTTAATTTTCTTATAAATATAGGTATAATAATAATTCGTGTTTATTAGGAGTATAATTTTTAGATATTATAGAATTGGTACAGTTTTGAAATTATTTATTGGTTTAATTTTTGGTTCTGTACAAGTTAGTAAGACTAGATTTTTTTTTTTTTTTTTTTTTGTGAAAAACACATTTATTCTTGAAGACTAATTGAGTGGAATCAGATATCTTAGATACATACATTTCTTGCATATTTAGGGATCATTTACAATAAATAGATAGCAAAGTTGAGAAAAATCGTTTTAATATTGTAGGTACTTATTTAAAAAGATTTTATATTTATTAAAGACATCCTGAAAATAAATAATACAATGCGCTTTTAAAATTTCTTCTTTATATCCTTAACCCATAGATATTTATTTTATTGTAATTTTCCATTTTATTAATATATACATACATATGAATATCTGTAAATTCTGTATCAATTTATATTTATGAATAAAATTGCATTTTAATTTGTCCCAAGAGATTTTAATGGAACATTATTTATTTTTTATTGTAATGCATAATAATAAAGCAATGAAATGGAATGAATAAAATTAAGTAAAAAAGAGCAAAAATCGAAAAAAAAGAAAAGAAAATTACAAACGAATAATCGATTAAACATCTTTTATTGAATAATCCTTTTATGTGGCCTTTCACATGATTGTTGAGGTATAGAGAAAGAACTATAGTATTTCTAGAACACTGATACAAAATTTAAATAAATTGTACTGTTTTAATTTTTTAAATAACAAGTGCTTTTGGATTTGTTAAAAACAGGAAAAGAAAAGCTTTTGTGTGATTTTCTGTACAATAATTAATTAATGATTAAAGTATGAAATTTTATTTGAACATCTGAAAACTTTATCATTTTCTAATGAAAATCTTTAAAATATGTGTTTTTTTTTCTTTTTTTTTTTAATAACTCAAATAAAATATTTTCAGTGGATGAAAAAAAAAAGTGGGGATTTTTTTTTCTATAAATTAAAATGAATTACTTAAGGATTATATTTTTCATAAATAAACCTTTCATTAAGTTTTAATCTGGGTATGTCTGTTTAATTTTGTACATACGAGTATTTATTGATTAATTTTATAAAAAGTATCTACATGTTCGTTTTTCATTGAATTTCACATTTTGTCACACTTTGAAAGAAAAAAAAATTAAGTAAGTAAACAAATAAGAAAATACATTCAAGAATTTTCTTTGAAAAATTTTTCAAATTATTTTGAAGTAAATGTTCTCTCATGCAAATAGATATCAAAGGAGACATTTAAAAAAAGAAACAACAAATTCAAATTCTTACACAATACACATCAGTATTTATTGATACAAGCAAATTAATAAAGGTATATGAATTTCGAATGTTTCTTTTCTAGTAAGGAAAATTAAGTAAAATTGAAAGAAAGTTATTCAAAGTAATTATTTTCTATGCTTTAAAGAATTTTCAGTTATTAATTTGTTTGATTTTCTTTTTCCATATTAAAACTTTCTCACACATTTACTGAATTGAAAACATTCATGATTTTGTTTTATTTTTCATGATGAATTAATTTCAAATAAAAATGTTTTTCTTCTAGTAATTTATAATACTGATGCAAAACTGAAAAATAATTTGAATATATTGAAAACACTAGGTACTCACAACTTTATATTTGTATAAAGAAAATGAGAAAAGCTTAGAAAAAAATTTTTTTTTTTTGTTTATGAAAAACTAAAAGATATGGTACTGCAATATGTTGAATCAATTGGTGCATGAATTGTAGGAGAAAATAACGTAACAATTGATGATTTGTTTTTTCTGCTTTCTGGTTTTGCTACAGATTAAATTTTTGTGTGGAATAAATTAAGAAAAAAAAGAAGAGAAATGGAGAAAATTAAAAAGTTCTATTAATCAGAAGCATCATTGATAATTCATTTTTTGTAGAATTTTACATAAAAATTTTAATAAAAAATAAGTTGCAAATAGATGCACGTACAGAAAATAAAAAAATTAAAAATACTCGAAATGAAGTGTTGTATAGCCTGGTTGCCAAGCTGAAAAATGGTAAATGTAAAAAAATGTAGATTATCTTGTGAGTCTCACACGTTAATTCATGTTATCTTCTAAAATTTGCTTTCTTATTATATTTTTTCTTCACTTTTTTTTCCAAACACAACTTTATACTTCCATGAATCCTTTTTATTACATGAATTACTCACACATTTATATCTATAATTTAATAAAAAATAAATAACTTTGAAGTACGATTAAAAGATCATAATAAGATTGTCACTATGGTGAATTTAAAATTAAATTTTCAATATATTATTTACAAATTATGTAATTTTTCAAATTCTGAAGTTGTTCTTTTGAAAGAATACGGAAAAATTTAACTTAAACTTTAATCTTTAATAAAATCTTCTTTTTTTTGGAATGGAATTTTAAAAGATTTTCTAATTTTTTTGTTGTTTTTATACATCATTAATAAAAATTAGATCTTTTATCTTTAAAAAAAAAATCTCATCTAAAATTAAATACTTATATATTTATTAAAATCAATATGTATGTTTAAGTATGAGATGAGCTAAGAAAAATTTTTTTTCCATTATAAGAAATTAATTCTTTTTTCATCTTAATTTTTTTTTTCTTCAAAATGTAAATTTCGTTGTGATCCAATTTTTGTAATTTTTTAACATTTTCTTTTGAAGGCATAATGTTAATAAAATTTATTTACATACGAGTATACATATACATATACGGATTTTTTTTTATATTCATCATTCTAATATTATGGCATAATAAAGGCAGTAAAGTCTGTAACTTTGTAGATACTTGATTTTTCTGAATCATTGAAGATTTAATTTTAGGCCGTAATTTTATATTGAATGAAGATTAAAAAATAAAATTATATTGATAAAAAGAAATTGAGAACTTATGAACTCGTATACATAGTATACATACTCGCATGTATGTACCTTATTATTTATCATTATAAATAAAAAATTAAATTGGTGAAAATTGTTTATTATTCACGTTTTAAATTTTAATATAAAAGAAATATGGAATCCTATAAACTCTATCGATATGACTCGTTAGTATCAATTAACTTTGAAAAATCTTCGAAAAGATTTTAAAAAGATTTTTTATACATTTTTTTCTTAATTAAATATAAATCTATACTGAAATCTTTATTGTATGTATCTGACGTATTTTTTTTTAATAGAAAATTGTTTTTTTAAAGTTCAAATTATTTTTTAAATTTGATTACAGTCGTCAGTCAGTTGATATGTGACTGTAACAGAATCCTCATGGAATACAGATAAACAAATAAATAAAACAAACGAAATTTTTCAACAAAGTCAATAAAATAAGCGTACAAAACAGCACTCAAATGTTGAAGAATGCATACAATCAAAAAGAATATTCTAAAAAAAAGTAAAATAGAATAAAGCTATTAAATTGTACGTACATGTTGAATTTCAATTATTGTTTTTGTTCTTATTGTCATTGAAGGAATTATCGTTAAAACCATGTATAAATAAATATAAGTGGATGAATTTAAAAAGCTGCAATACTTTGAAACATATAGATACTTTTTTTTTTATCGTCGCATAGTCAACAATATGACATTTAATGACATTCATAACAGTAGAAAAAGCCCATTGGTATCTAGTTTTAGACTATTTAATGTACTCAACTGCTGATGCTAACAACAAGACTCAAGAGCCTACTTCAATCAAAGCCTTAATAGTTAAAAGCTTAGTACTTTTGAAACATACGATGTGCATACGGTGTAATTGTATACATGGGGGATTGGGAAATATTCAAAGGAATATACCTATACTTGCAAGGAATATCATTCATTTAATGTTGTTTAATTTTTTTTTAAAAAAAGAAAAAAAGAATGTTGTTTGCATTCTATTCTAGAAAAATCTCAGTCCTTCTTAATACATTCTAAATACAGGACATACAGACTGTAAACTGTTGAATTTAAATACCATAACTTTTTAAGGACTAAGCAAGTACGTATGTACATACATACATATATACATATAATAAACTATGTATTTTTCTGAAAGACTGACATACGAGTAGTACATTTGCTTAAATTTGTAACAAACGCATAATACATATAGTGGACTTCAAAAACAGTAAAATCGAGAAGTCAAGAACAAAATAAATGAAAAAAAAAACCAAACAGGAAGAAGATTCCTAAGATTTTTCTGAAGCAAATATTCTTTTCACTAGCACTTGTACCGTTCTGTCAAATAAATACAAAATAAAATATTTTAAATTTATGTTGTTAAAGATACGTATAAGTTAGACAGCTTTTATAAAAAGTACTTTCAACGTGAATATATTAGAAAACTTGAAGAGGGAAAGTATTTAATAAAAATAGGTACAATTAATCTTAAGATTTTGCATGTGTGTAAAAACACAAATTAATTTTTATAATCTATATTTTCAAGAAGATATCCTATTTTATTATATATTATATAATATTTAAAAATAAAAGATAAAGTATTAAAGTTCAAAACAATATAAAAATAAAAATAAAATGAAAGTTGGAGCAAATATACCAAATATAGAAAATTTAAATTAATTTCTATAACTTATCGTGTCAAAATCTAATTACAAAATAGTATCTAAACAAAAATATGCACATTGAAGATTACTGCATTGTTGCGTGTTCCTACATTTTTGTCCTTTTATTTCTATTTTCATTCAAACAATGACACAAAGTTAAGAGAAATAATCATGCAATCTTTTATTATTTGTTTTCATTCATTGGAAAAGAAAGAAAAAAAAACAATTACGAACGAATAAATTTAACATGGTATTCTAATCAAAATAAACCAAAGTTATTTCACATATGTTTTCTAGAAATTTATTAGGTATTTGGATGTTCTTATACATATAATAAACTTATACCTTACACATCTACATACGAATGTGTAGGTATATCCTTTTCTATTTTCATAAAATATACAAACCATAAACATTCTTAAACACACACATGACACATTTTAATCTGTTTTCTTTTTTCTTTGTATTCATTTATTTATTTTTATTTTTTTTATGGTTACAAAATATTTTGCTGTTGTTTTTTTTCCCATTTTATTTATCACCTTAGCATTCCCATATCAAATCAAAGAAGAAAATCGACAAATCGCATGCCAACTTTTTTTATTTTTTTGTTTTGTTTTGTTTTAGAAGTTACTAAAGCTTTCTCTTGGGAGGTGAGAAAAAAAAGGGTTTTCTATTTCTTTTGCATAAAGAAAAAAGACAATAACAAAACAAAATACATACAATGACACAACATTACCACCATTCACCATCTATCACATTATTATCATCTCTTCGTCTTTGACAACAACGCCTATATATTTGTTTTCCATTGAAAATCTTCTCTGTTTCCAAAATGTAAAAAAATAAGAATGTATGCAATAAGAATAAAAACAACAAAAATTTCTTCAAATAATAGGTGAAAGCACTAAGAATTTTCAATGAAATGTTAAAACTGGAACAATCTTAAGATTACCTTTTTCCATTATCATTAGAACCATGAAATAGAGCTTCTGAAGAGTACTATCAAAATAAAAATACATATCAGCTAAAATGTTTGTTTTGTATTTTGGACTATTTAAAATTCTCTATCCTTTTTTACCGTTATTTTTTGGGGCAATATTTGACGGTATGTTATTTTAATATTGTTTTTTCTTGAACTTAGGCAAATGTCCCATCTGGTTCCTACGTCATTCTTGTGAAAAGGTTTGATAAATAATAAAAAATGAAGAAAAGAAAAAAAACAAAAAAGCACACACACAATTTAAAAAGATGAAGGTACAGTTAAGAAAAATAGAAGACGAATAAGATATGGATAAAATGTAAAAGTAAAAAAAAAAAAAAAAAAAAACAAACAAAAGTTTATAGAAAAATTGAAAAAAAAAAAAATTAATATATAAAATCTCATGTTCTATTTCCATACGATAAAGGATAAAAGGGTCTAAAATAAGAAAAGAAAAAGAAACAAAAAGAATGAATGAGTGTCCCTAAACATATTACATGAAAATATTTGACACGTGAATGGATGTTTGCTTTCATATTTCATTTCATTTTCGAACATTACTTTGGCATTTTTTTTTTTTTTTTGTATATGTATTAAACATTATAAAAATGGTAAAAGTACATATTTCAAATATAGAAAAATATATAAAATGAACAAAAATGTACATACCTATATGTCATACGTTATATGTATAGTATGTAAGAACATATATATCTTAAGGTGCTTTTTAAGTTGAAAGTTTTAAAGAAAGATTTTGAAATAGGTACATGAAAAGATTATTTTTTTGTTTTCTATTATTTTCTCTTTTCTTACTTATATCTGCCTTAAGAAAAAAAAGGGTATGAAAACTATTTTGTCCTTTTTAACAGATTTGTTTTTTTGTTTTGTTTTCATTTTTTTAAAGAAATAATAGCAAAAAAAAAATTTATTAAAGTTTTATGTAACGAAATATAGGTACATACATATATGTATATGCATGAAAAAGTTTCAAAATTCTTCAATGACAATTTAGTTTTTACCCCTTTTCGGGTTTTTTTTTTCCTTCCTTTATATATAGAATTTATTTATTTACCATAAAAATAAAATTTTAGATTCTTATTTTTTCGGCATGTGAAATTATTTTATAGGATTACATTGTGGAATTTTTACATTTTAAAAAGATTTATAGTGCGGTTTAAAATAATATATATCAAAAATCCTTGATATAATAGCAAAAAAGGAAAAAAAAAAAGTTAGAAAAACGTGTAGTATTGAATAATGAACTTAGAATATAGTAGAAAAAATCCTAATAAATGTTTCAATGTCATTCATAGGACGAAAACACATCTTAATAATTCGATATTGAATGAAAAAGTTGGTTTTTAAACAAATTATTGAAGTATCTTCTAGTAATCTTATCGATTTTTGAATTTTAAATATAAAAAAACTCGCAAACTCACATTTTTACCCTTAGAAATAATCTATAAATTTCGTTCTTTTCATCTCAATTTTTTAATTTTTTTTAATTTAAAGAAGCTACTTATAATAGAATTAAAATTTTAAAACATATTTACATATAGGTATAGATATGTAAAACATACGTAAATACATAAATGTATGTATATTTAGTATAGCATTGAATATTGAATACTCTAGATTTTTCGAGATGAAGGATTTACATATATACATTTAGTATATGTATTTAGAGTTAGGACTTTGCAATTAAAACGTAATTGTGTAGATCACTTTGAGACAGAAATACTATAGTGTAAAGTAGTAATGTAAAACACTGAAATTGTAAAGCTGTAAAATAAGAAAGGATCACACTGAAAATAGGCATTTGAGCACAAATAAATGTATATACAACAAATTACATACAATAATTTTATAAGTTTTAAAGCTTAATAAATTAAGATTGGTATTAACTAAAACAAACACCGGATGAAGTGTGGCACCTACCACCTAAAAAGTCTTGGGTTTTGTCAAAGCTCTGAAACTTTAGGTCAAAACCAGCAGTAGGGTATTGCAAAAAATCCAAACGGGTTGCAGTAATAAGGGAACAACATCGCACCTCTATAGGCTGGTTCTCTAATCTAATCTAACAAGAACAAAAATAATAAAAACTGGTAAGTGATTTATTTTTTGTTTTATTCTATGAAATCTTTTAGGGGTCTTAATTTTTATTATAGGTTTAAAGCATGAACAAATATAATATGAAAATGTTCTTTTCGAATCGGTTTAATTGAATTTTCACAGTTTTCTTTTCATATATTAATGTTGGAAATGGATGGATCACAACATGTGAAATAATGAAAATATTGTAGAAAGAGTATGTTTTCTCAATTTTTTATATTAAAAAGGCCTTCTGCATTAAATAATAGATAAGACACTTTTGCATTATTTTTCGCAAAAATCAGCGAAAAATCTATTTTTCGTGATCCTTGAATTATGAAAATTCAAGAATTACTGATTTTAAATCTACACACAAAAAATTTTCTTATTATTGTTACCATCTTTAACGATTACAAATTATTTTATTATACTTATAAATAAAATCTAATTATTCGACCTAAATCTTAAAATATATATGGGAAAAATATCTTCTGACAGACTAAACTAATTTAAAAGTTTTTGCATATTTAAAAACCGTGAAGTAAAATTGAAAATCAATTTTTTTTTCTTCTTTTTCTCATTTACCTTGGTAAACTATTTTTATATACCAACAATTTGGTGTTTTGTTCAGCATTTTACTACATACGTAATATAATCGTGAAATAAAATTTGCTTATACTTTACCTTTTGCACTTTATTTTGTTGATTGCCTTTTATAGTTAGTTGTGTTCATGTTATGCTTGTGGATAAAAAAAAATATCTTGCTTATTAAATGGCAAACTTTAACTTTTATCCAAGTAAATTTTTTTATTTTCGAGGGCAATAAGAAAATTTTTAACGAAAAGAAAAAAAAACTGATAAGAAACAAGTAATACGCTCCACAGTTTTTCATATATGTATGTATGTATAGACATATGTAGGTACATATAAAACCAACAAGGACTGCTTTAAATAAAAATTTATAAAACTCTGTATGTATGTAAATGTATGATATAACACAAGTATTCCCGTAATCATTTTTGCTTAAGACTAATAATAATAATAATAGTTAAACGATATAATTGTTTCTATATGAAAACATTACCTTATTTAAATAAGAATACTTCAACGAAAAAATAAAAGAAGAAGAATAAAGTCGTCTAAACATGGATACATATGTATGTATGTACATATGTATGTATGTATTTACTCTATTTTAAATGTACACCATGAGCCATCATTATTATATATTTTTTTCGTGTACTTGATATAATATGACAAATAATAAGGATATCGTTGTTAGATGAGGTGAGGATTTTAAAGGGTAAATGTTGGTGCTTAAAACATATAGCTACATTTTAAAACTCACAGTTAAACAACAAGGATAACTGTGCGATGACGATGATGACAATGATGACAATGATGATGATGATGATGTTGTAAGGTGTATAGGTAAAAAGAGCTGTCTTTTCTATTAATATTATCATATGAATATAATTATAGCGGATTATAGGAAACAAAATAGAAAGCATACATAAGTATAAGCTATAAAGACTGCCTGATAATAGAAAATCTTCATTATTCAGTTTATATGAAAGAACAAAGAAAAAAAAATAATAAAAAAAAAAAAAAGAAAAAAAAAACGGGACTTTAATTAGAATGCACTTTTATTGTTAGTGAATGACTATCATTTTTATTCTTGATGTTTTCTATTATGTTTTTTTCTTTTCCTATTTTTTCCTGTACTGAACATGCATATAGTATGAAGGATATTTAAGTTTGAATAAAATGAGTCCTGATCACGAAAGCTCTTAAAGGATACATAATGAAAACGCGGTTTGCCATTTTTTTTTTGTTTTTTTGTTTTTGTGTACTTTAAATTCTTATCGTTTTTATATTTAAAAAAAAAAATGTATTTAAGTGTCTTCCTCTTTAACGAACATAAAAGTCAGTACGTTATATGTAATATAATATGAAGGAAGTTTTCAAACACTTTTTTTTTTTTGATGTGTGAAGATTATTGAATTATTAAGTGATTCTGTATAACCTCTTTGAATGAATAATAATAATCATAATGTATAAGTGAATAGATAATAAAGAATTAAAAACGACAAAAAAAAAAGAAAACTGATTATTATAGTTTCTATTATAGTGGATATAATATAAGTATCTGTGAAAGACATATTAATTAAGTTTGAACGGTTAAAATATGAAGATATTTGCTGCATATAGAAAAGAGCAAAAATAAGGATGGTATATTCTCATGATGAAAATTAAATTTCAAAAAATACTTAAGAAATTCAATTTGAAGATATTTTTTTCGTCAACTTTCAAATCTTGAAATGTAAAATCTTGAAAAATTACAAAATACCAGACTAAATATTTTAGGCTAAATTTTAAGATACATATACATATAGTACGTATGTATATATATATTTTAAAGATTCTACTCAACAATTTCTTTAGAACATTTATTTTGAAAATATGTACATACCATATTTTATGTTGAATTGTAGAATTTTCTAAAGAAAATAACCCTTTTCCGTCGTTGTAATAATTTTATAAACAAATGTTAAGCTGTCCACATAACGAAGTTTCCTTAAACAAGCTCTAATAAGAATTCAAAGACCTTAACAAAAACCAATTTTATGTCTATACATCATTGTGCAGTTTTATTTCCCTTATATTCTCATTTACATGTAAATGGAAATTACCACCAATTTTATAAATGAATGAAAGCTACTTGTTGTCTTTTGAACATAAAAATTGTTGACTTTTAAATTTTTTAAAAAATAATGACTTTATAACAACGTTCAAGCCCTATGGAAATATGCTTTTAAAGTTAAAATAAACTTGCCGGATTAGATAAAGAGCGTCTGAAATCCCCATAACCTTAAAATTTTTAGTCACTATGCAAAACTTTTCCAGATAATCATCTTGTTCAGCACTTTTTAAAGAGTTTTTGAAAAATTATTGAACCTTTCCAATGCAATTCATGTCTTACTAATTAATATGGGAAAAAACTATAGCTTTCCACTATAATCCTAAATATTTAAGAAAAGTTGTACATATATTCATATAAAATGGCTAAATGTATATAGAAGCAAATGAAAAAGCGATTTAACTAACAAATGAAGTTACTCCGCATCTATTAAAAAAATTAGAAGAAAAAAACTTGAAATACTTGTGTTGAAATCTCGAAAAAAAATCGATATACGTGAAAAAAATACTAATAAAAATAAAAGTTATTTTTTAAAGTGGGCTTTCAACAGTCCAAACAAATACACGTCGTGCAAATTGTGTTTGAAAAATACCTGTCGACCTACCTAACATGTACATTATATGAGTTGAACTGTAAAATTTTTTAAAAAATGTTTAAAAGAAAAAAAAACCTTAAGAAAATCTTTGAGAAAAAAAGGGAAATTGAAAAATATATCGTTGTTATTCAGCAAAATCAGATATAATTTCACCGCATTAAAAAATTTCAATTATGCTTGAATTGTAAATCTGTAAAAAACTTTCACAAGAATTTCAAGTGAACAGGAACTAAACTTAAAGATATATAGTATATACTATTATTATATATACTCATATATAACTATACCAACATACAAATCAAAAACATTGATTCAGCTAAAAAATTTTCAACTTATGTGTGTTATATGGTGTCCAGGGAAATTTGTGGTATAAAAATTTTCTATGATGATTTAGGCATCTATCGGATTTCACTATGAATACGAGTATTATAGAGTCAATAAAATACTTATGTATGTATTTTTTTCTTCTATAAAGTTTAATGGTTTAGAGTTACTTTAAAAAATGTCGATATTGGGAAAAATAATGTTTGTTACAATGATTGAATCAGCAAATATATAAATATGTACTATGTACAAAATATTATAACAATTATCAGAACACATATTATACTCGTACATACATATGTATTTATATGTATAAAAACATAAAAGTAAAATCTAAGAAATTTTACAAGAACTAGAACAGTAATGACAACATCAGCACTGGAATTGAAAACAAGATTTTCCAAAATATACTTATAGTTTATATATAAATATATTTCTAAATATCCATACATACTATATATGTACATATGTATATAATTTTAAGAATGATTTCTATTCTGTTATACAGAGTATAACAATCATATTCTAATTCAATTCAGGATTTTATGTTATACGTGATGGGTATTATTCCTTACATAATAATCCATTTTACTTTATTGAGCACGAATTTGTAAATGTTTAGTGCATGTATAGTTCCGGCCTGTGTAAAAAAAACAAAAAAACTAACACATAAAATATATACTTATTATATTTATATATAAAAATGTATTTGTAAATATTTTTTTCTCATATATATAAGTATATTATATATATTGTAAGTATACATTTTTTTTATAAAAGCTTTAAATAGTACAAAGATAAGGAGATTTCATTCCTTGGAGAATCGAACGTGATTAGAATTTAATCAAATGTTACCTACAGACGAAATTCACGTGTCAGTAATGTTATTACAATGAAAATGTTGTGTATATTCTACATTCTGGTTGTTTTTATTTATTTTTTTTTTCTTGTTTTTGTAAAAAAATAAAAAATAAGAAAAATAAATAATAAAAACAGTTAAAAAGCACTTTCATTAGAAAGCTATATGAGAAAAAATGCTACATAAATTTTTTTTTTAAGTTTTTAACTTTTCAACAGCAGGATCCAACAATAAAATAAATACGAATAAAAAAATAAACACACAGGATCTAATAATAAAAAACGTCTATAATGACTGTTACATTATTGTTACATTAAATGAACATTTAAATTCCATGCGCTAAAATTTAATCGCAAGTTAACACAAATTAATATGAATTCATACGCATGGAGGATTAAATAATTAATAAAATGTTAATTTACGTATACATTAGATTTTGTCAAGTAGTGAGTACTGTAATAAAAAAGCTGTGTGCAAATACTAACTTGGTGACGAAACTATTCATGATTGCTGAGTTTTTGAAAATTGGATTTCTTCTTCTGTTCATACATAATGTATACTATTTAAAATGAAAGCAGTTTAAATTGACCATGTATGTTTCAACTTCAAAAACATAGAATCCGTATTTTTTTTTTTTTTTTTTTGTTAAGAAGTATCTCTAAGACTAAAAGAGTCATGGTCATGGCACGACACCAATTTTTCTTTTTTCATCCCTAACTCAAAAAAGCTTATTTTCCTCTAGTTTTTGTAAAAAACACACTTAATCTTTGTTCTTTTTTTGGGGGATTAGAAAAGTATTAGAAAATGGACATTTTTCTTCTAAATTTTGTTTTAAATACATACACATATAGTAGAAAACGTATCATTTTTTAGCAGTCATATTAAAACTTTATTTTATAACTGTTCATAGAAAATAGTAGTGTCAAAATAAACAAAAACCAAAATATTTATTCTCGCAATTATTACTTTCCATCGTTATTTTAAAAATTGACATTGATTACGATGCTCTCTTCTCGATTTTAAGCAAAATATTCTGAAAATTGGATCATTTTTCTAATAAACCAATTATCTTACAAATTATTTTTGGATTTGTATTTCATTCTTATTTTTAAGTAGAAGTTGGGACCCTGTAGTTACATTGATATAAAATGATATTAATGATAATGAAATTATCAAGGACACGTAGATTATTCCTTTACGAATTTAGTTCTATTTAAACTATTTTTATAAACTGTCTACCATACACATTACATAAGCTTCCGCATGAATATTTCATATTCTGGTGAACAATAAACATTTAAGTCCATCATTAAACAGTTTCTACATGTCAGTTTTATAAAAATTTATTAAATAATATTTTAAATTTTCATTTCAGAAAAATCAAAGACAATACAATTTTCATTGTTATTCATTTAGTTTTATTATTTCACCCTGGATTTTAATTTTATTTGACATTTATTCCTATTTAAAATATTTTTACTTGTCTTTTGAAATCTTTTTAATATAATTATGGTATACCACATACATACATACAATCCTATATATGTGTGTAGTATGTAAAGCAATAGAATGATAAAGATTTTCATAAATATGTGTATACGTACACTCATATACAGTCTTATTTTTGTTGTATCTCAATAAAGAAAATATTTTCTATTGTAAAATCTTATAAAGATTTTAGAAATAATACATGTGTTGTACGTGAGAGCTTTCAGGCTTTGTTATTCAAGCAAGTGTCAGAATTTATTTAAGTAAACAAGAAAAACAAATGAATGTAACTTAATTCAATGGTACTGGCTTGAATAAACTTAATTAAGAGAATTAGAATTCATATGGATTAATTATTGTATGTACATATATACATATGTATGTAACATACTCGTATATTGAATATTTTCAGTATTAACAATAGAAGATTATAATTCTATGGATGTTGTGTAGTGATGATCCTTTTACATTATTATATTTTAGTTACATGTATCAATATCTGATTGAAATATTAAATGAATATAACTTTTATAAATATTTATATTCAACAAATTATCGAAGAATATTGAATTTTAATTGAAAAATTATAAAGCATCTTCAACTTTGAAAGTTTGTACCAACTATACTCGTATATGGGATGAATCTGAAGAATTTGATTTTTTTCCAAAGAGAAAAAACAACTTTTTTTTTTTTTTCTTATTAAGGGAAAATTATTAGTAGTTTTGTTTGGAAACATAATAGAATTCTTTATATATCGCATCTAGTATCTGTAAAGGATATTTAAAGGGTTCTTTAAGAATGCCATCTTTTTTACATTATACTTATGTACCTATAATGATATTCTTTTTCTAGAGTGGAAAACACATCAGATCTATCTCCAATGATATAGGAGAAGTGAAATATTTATGTAGATATTAAAGATAGTTTGTTGATGTGGTGTCTGTCTCTATCAGATGATTCCGAAAACGAAGAAGTGCTAATTAGTACTAAAAGTGCCGTTTTGATACAACACCTTGCGTAACTCTAAGGAAATAACGTTCAACATAAGGGCAAAATATAGTAATCTGAAAGGTTTTTTGTTAAATGATATAAGATATAAGATAGCTGTACCAATGTACCTGAAATGGAACCTTCAAAGAAAGAGTGGTGGACCACGTAAAGAATATAAATAACATTGGTATAGAAAAATTGAAAGGAAGAGTAAGCAATAAAAAAATGAGAAGGAAATAATAAAAATTATTAATATTTAAATTTTTGTTCTCAAATTTGATATTAGATTTAATTTCGCTATTAACATTAACACAAACCTTATTTTATAAAGTCTTAAATTCAGAAAGAGAAAATTAAAAGGAAAAAAACAAAGTGGTTATTGATTTTAATATAAAATTGCAAATATAAATTACAATTTTTTTTTTTCGAATTAAAATTCAGATGTGAACTTACAGAATGTTATTTATAACATATAGCTATATCTTTATGTCCTTTTTTGTCTTGTTTTTTTTCTCGCATTTTTTCCTCATTATGTACACTCGTATTTGCACTTTTATTATCACATTAATCCTCGTTTATCGATCGGCTTGTAAATTTTTACAATCGATAAAATTGTAAAATGAACCAGAAAACAGATAAAACGTGTCATATGGCTGTGGAAAATTTTAAAATTGGTTATTAAATACATACATATAATTCGCGAATATATATACACAAACATATATTCATATAGTATATGTACTCGCATGTACATAAAATTACACAACCATAAAAAGTCATTTTAAAGTCATATTAAATTCTCTTGAAATTTTCTGTTTTACTGAATACATATATATTTTTGCATCAATATTATTTATTTTCCCAAAAGATACTTTTGTATTTTGGTACATAAAGTAATTTTTACACATAATTTACAATTATTAAAAAACATTATTTAAATTATATAATTCCCTCATAAAAAAAAAATGTAATTACAAAAATTTATTTATATATTTTCTTGAAACTTTTCTGCCTTTAGCAGATAGTTTAGTCAATTTAAATTAGATTTCACTGTTTGTTAATAAGAAATTATATTTTATGATTAGAAATTTCATTGAAATTGGTTACCTGACTTTATATGTCATCATATATGAAATTTGAAATTTAGAATAATTTGGATGGTTTGCGGTTGTAATAATAATATGATACATAAATTCATGTATGTGTTCATATATGCATTTATGTATGTATGTATGTATGTAATATAATAGGTATCATTTTTAAAGTTATTGCAATTATATCACATTTATACAGACATTAATTACTAAACCTATAAATATAATAACAGTTAAATATTTTCTGACAGAAGTATATTAACGTTTGGTTGCACATTTCATATAATACTATCATTTACAATAAATCGTTTTTACCATATCTAACAGCTTTTCATTAGATCTTATACATATATTGTGTATGTGTAGAGTATAGATAGATAAAATGCATATGAATACATGCTTACAAAAATTGTATTAGACAATTATTATTATTATTATTATTATTATTATTAAATGGTTTACACAAAAGGAATTTGTATGTAATTATGTTGTTTTAAAATCATACATACATACCTATACGAGTACATGTACATTGAGAAACCGTTTATTTGTATGTATTATGTTATGATCAAATTTGTAATGAGGTTTAGTTGTTTGTGGTATTGTTTTCAAATGCAGCATATCCTTTGATGTCAAAGGCAAATGAATTGTGATAAAATACAAAATATGTACATATAAGGAAGGATAATAAAACTATGCGTATTTCTTATGAAAATAATAATAATAATAATAATAATAACACGTACATATATTGTGATGGGTAATTCATAAGAAAAAACATACATACGTAATCTCAGTTCGTCCTTATTTTATACCTTTTCTATAAGAATTTAAATATCACTGATTTAAAATTTTAAATATTTAGAACGAAAACATATATGCACATGTAGGTACCTTTGCAAATTTAAATACAAACTGTCTATAAATAATTTTAAAGTTTTTGGTTTTTTGAATTATTCATAACAAAATATATTTTCTATTTTCAAATAATTTTTCTATGAAAAATAATGAGCACCGTCAGAACTGAAAACATTATAAAAACTATTTTGTGTAAATTAAACCGTCAAAATCCTAACAAGTTCTGAGGAATACCTTTTTCAAATTGAATAAAAAGGTTGATTCAACTTTTTTTTTTTTCGTAAAAACATTTTTTCTTTTTATTTTTCATATAGCTTTTTTTGTGGGAGCATGTGGTAAATCTTAAAAATATATGAATTATATGAAAAGTATAAAAAATAATTTATTATCTTCACCTATTGAGTGCTTTAAGAAAAGGTAATCTCTACTTATTTTACATTTTGAAAAAAAAAAAAACTTCCCATTTGAAGTATTTCTTATGATTTACGGAAGTTCTAACGGAGTATTCAAAATTAACTTTCCTGTCTTTCATAACCTTCTTCCAATCTTTTTCTTCTTCATATATGTATATGCTTAAACAGAGGTTTTAAAGCCTGATTCAGAATTTGCTAGTATTTTAGTCGAATTACGAATAATTAAGCAACTATATAAGCGTGTATGAACTGAGTAATTCAGTTGATTTGGTCAAATCAATCCATCTTGCTCTAAAATTTCGGTCAATTATTTATCACCTGGATCCATAAGCTTTCGATATGAGCTAGTAACTGGTAAGTAAATTATTGGGCAGACATTTAAAAACGTGTGTATATCTAAAGTTTGGTAATTATAGTTAAATAGTTTTTTTTTGGTACTATGAAACACCCTACAAAATTTCATTTCACAATAATAATAATTTGTTCGTTTTTGTACTTACCGCAAACATTAACTTGAATAATATTTTTATTTTTTTCTTTGCGCTTGAATGATTTGAAAATATTGTTTGGTTGACGTAACATTTTTTTTTTTTTTTTTTTTTTTTTCAAAATTACAAAAATGAAAAATAGAAAAAAAAATCATAAAAACATCCTGTATTATTCATATTCCTGTTTGTTCGATATGATATATGGTTTACATAACAATTGTATTAGGTAAATTATAACATAAAAAGAAAAACAACCTAGTAAACTTTATTATGTACAAAAGCGATGAAATAACTTTACTATCATGTTCAAAATAATCATGCAATATGTGGTGATGTTTTTTTTCTTTCGTTTATGTTGAAAAAAAAAAAAAAAAAAATAGACGAGTGTTCATTTGAATGTGGCTTTGTAGTACGAAATAAAAATGAAATAAAATAACATTAAAAAAAAAGTTTTTTTTATCGCTACAAACAAGGACATTTCGTTTTTAGAATGTAAAAACATTTGGTTTTTTTTATTATTATTTCTTAAAGCAAAATCCTTTTGAATACAAAAATTAAAGTGTTATAGAGTTCATAAAAAAACAAAAAATCTCTATGAATTTAAATATTTAATGATTTATTAAATTTTTTGCTCTCGTGCATTTAAGTTTTAAAACGTTACACACTCATGTACTTAAAATAAGAAGTACCTACACATGTACATACATACATATGTATGTATGTACCTATGTATGTATGGATAAATTTAAAATTTGTAAGTAATTATTATGTAAATTTAATCTTTTTTACATTGGTGACTTCTAATATGCATGTGCTTCTGAATATAATTAAGAGATAAAAGAACAGGAAAAAAAAACAGTCATTAACAATAAGGATTGATATAAGAGTATTTTATAAAATTCACACTTTTATAATAAGTGTACAAAAAAAAAAAAAAAAAAAAAAAAAAAAAAAAAAAAAAGATGAAGAAAAAGTACTTTCACAAAATAAATCCTTTCATAAAATGAAATTTTCAAAGAATGACTATCATTATTTTTTTACATACTTTTTGTACACTTTTTGACCTAGATTTTGTACTCTTTTAAAAGAATTTTTCATTTTAAAAGGCAAACTTTTTCACATATGAACTACTTCCGCTTTTATGAATTTTCACAAAAATTAAAAGTAATAAAAAAAGAAGAAAGAAAAATAAAAGCATCAAGAAAGAGAAACAAATTTCCACACTTTATTTTACACTGTTTCGCAAATGATAGTTTTTTTTCTTTATTTATTTATTTTTTTTTTTTCAAAGCATGAAGAAGAACAAGTTTAAAGATCAGTTTGTAGTGTAAATTTGTATTCAATGGGAAATTTATTCAATCCATTAATTGTTTAAGTTTAATAGTATCCCATAGTTTAAATTGAACGAAACATAGACATAGGCGGGTATATAAAAAAAGAAATTAAATAAAATTTTAAAAAAAAAAGTACAATTTTATTTTTTTCAATTTCAAAAGTTTATCTTTTTTGAGTAAACTGAATTATTTTTATTACTTATTAGAATCACAAATTTTTTTTTGTAAGCTTTCAAGGATTGAAGAAGGAAGAAGGAAGAACATAAAAACAACAAATTAGCAAGTAGAAGATTTAAAAAAGCTTGTCATATTCTTTTAAAAAATATTCCTAAATTTACAAAATTTTCAACATTATTTAATATATTTTTGTTATTTAGATTTATACTCGTATTTCATACTAATTTGATCTCATTTGTTATCATATTCTTTTGAAAATTTCATAATTTCATTTTATATTTATGAAAAGAAGAAGAAACATTCAAGATATGTATCACGTTTTCTGTAACTATAAAATCTAAAAATATATATATTTTTTATTATGTATTTTTTTTTCTCCCTTTTTCATATGAAAAAACTGCCTTGTATAGAAACTGTAACTGTAGAAGCTAGTGTACTAGATACTCAACTGTACAATAAATTTAGTACAAATACTAACCTACCTACTATAATATGTACTTACCTGACTAGCTATTTGCCAAATTGTCATTTGAAAAGCTTATGCTTGCATTTAACAAAAAAAAAAAAAAAAAAAAACGGAATAAAAAATGAAAAACGTAGATGAGGTCGAAAAGATGTAGAAAAAAAATTAGACAAAAAAAAAGAGAGAAAATGTTGGAAAAAAAACCTTTAGAATATAAAAAAGGGTAAAGAAAATTCTACTACGTGATTGCAATTTATTATTCAAAGGTGAAACAAGATACCATAAGGTTGACTTGACTGACCAATCAAGCTTTTAGTATGTATGTACATAAAAAAAATAAAAAACAGAAAAAAAGCAAAAGAATGGTATAACGTATAACTTCAAGTGAAATTTTAGTTGGTAAGTTAATCTTACTACATACGTAATTTAAATGGTCGTTTTGTACCGGAAGAAAAATTGAGAGAAAACTGAAAACAAAAAAGGAAATTTTGAGGAAAAAAAATGAAAATGAAAAAAAATAAAAGGAAAATATTACGTGTAAATGTGAATGAATAGGAAAAATGAAAAATACGTTAAATTTCATATAATAGAATTTTTTTTTTATTTCATGAATTTTCTATTATATTCAAGGACTAAAGAGGAAAAATTAATTTACGTGAAAAAAAAAACAATCCACGAAGTGTGAAAAACATTTTGCATAATACAATGTTAGAATGGGAATAAAATAAAAAATTAATACATTGAAATTTAAAAGTGGAAATAGGACATTTTGGGTATAAGAGCTTATGACACGATATTAAAAAAATTTTATTTACATCTGCTTTTAGAAAAAATTCTCTAATTTGTCTAGCGCTTTTGTAACATATGTATGTACATAAATGCATATGTATTAAAAGTTCATATTTTTGAAATAAATCAATATAAAGGATCACAAAAAATTATTCTATAAAGCCTCGAAATTCTTTAAAATAAACTTTGTAAAAAGTCAAAAAATAAAAAATTAACAAAGCCCCACTAAGAAAAAAGGTACTAAAAAATTTTGATCCTTCGTAAGTCCATTTTCTACTTTTTTTTCAGGACACATTTTTATCAGAAAACCTTAAATCTTAGACCTCAAATAAATGATCGAAAACTCGGTATTAGTTATAATATGGTTCTAGCTTATTTAATACACTAATTGAAAAATAAAGACTTGACTAAAACATAAGCTTAAAATCACTTAAACATTCTTAAATGTACTTAGATGTTCTCAAACTAAACAAGCTAAGTATAATAAAAAATAGTACCTGATAATTATACATGATGGTTTTATTTACAAAATGTTTACTTTAAAATAATATTCTCATCAAATGTTTAGATTTATTTTTAATTTTTCATTTCAAATACATTTGGGTTCAATTTCACACGTAAAAATAAAAATATTTTATGTTTGTTACGTGATTCCATATAATATGATGGAACTTTTTTATTTTTGGAATTTCCAAAAGAAAAAAATATAATATCTCTTTATTCACAAACAATATAACAGTTTCAAGTCCACTTAAGAAGATTTTAAATTACATTTACAAATGACTGATTTTCAATAAGTTTTTTAACAAAATAAAATAAGATCTAAAAAATTAAACTGTTCTCCTTTAAATTTCTGTGTAAATTTAATGTTTTTTTTTCTAGTTTTTAAACATAAAATAAGAAAAATAATTTTTATTTACATTACGATATCATGTTTACATACATGTACATACATAGGAAAATACACTATTTGAAAAAGCAGGATACTCAAGTGAAAATAATAAGAGTGAACGTATTCATTTAATATATTTTTCCATAAAAAAAAAAATGAATAAAAAAAACAGAAAGTGAGTGAAAGAAAAAGAAAACAAAAATGGTAAACATTTTAGAAATTTTCTTAAAATAAAAGAGCACAAAAGAAGAGAAAAAGAAAAGATAAATAATATGAACGATGGTTTTTCAAATTAAAACTTCATGGACTGTAATTTCTTTAGAGAGATGATCAAACACGGATAGGTAACCATGGGTGACATATTATATAGTATATACTTTTGTTTACATTCATAATAGAAAATTCATATACTCAAGAACATAAATTTTACTAAAAAGAACTGCATTTATCATCTATGTCCATGGGTATGTGCTTCACATGTATGTGAACATAATATTATGTATACCTATTTTTTATTTTTTTTTTTACTTGAACATACAAAACTTTTATTCATTTTAGTTACAATTTTCCAAGTATTTAAATTTTATATGGAATATATGTACAAATGTAGATATATACCCATATTCATAAGTGAATATGGGTATGTTTATGAGAAAACTTGAAATAAGGAAACAGTTAGTCCTTTTCATTCAGGTTCCTTATAATTATTTTCTGTTTTATTAAAAAGATGAAGTCATTTTCTTTCAAATTCAAGTACATAGTAGAAAATGTAAAATGAAAAGATGGTTGAATTTAATAGTAATTTTAGTAAAATTTAAATAAATTATTCTTTTTTGAAAAAATGAAAGTAAAAATAAAAGAAAATTATATCGATCGCTTAAAAAAAAAAAAAATTTTATTTTTATATTTACCAAACACAAAAATATTTAAGTTTACCATTTAGATTTTTAGTGCAAATCAATAAAAACAAATTTTTTTTGAAAATTAATGCTTTAAATTTTTGAAAATTTTTTGAAATTTAAAATAGATTTGATGTAATTTTTTTAAGTTTCCATAACAACGAGGCACGATAACGCGTCCTATCAGGATGTTGCGGTTAGTTAGCAGGTTGTCACTTGAAGTGAGCTTAGTTGTTGATTTAAGAAGACATATTGACGAAAAAAAAGTTAATAACGGATTTTTTTTAAACATTAAGGGCAGCAATAATATACAAAAAAATTATTTTCGCCTTATGTTACTTTATATGATAACTGTAATACATTTCAAAGTCATCTCTGACTGTAAGTAACAACCAAAATAACCATTTTAAATAAAAATTTCATGTCGTCTCACCATTCGCCAACTATAATATGAAAAATGAAGCGAAGTGCCAGTGAAGGTGAAAGTGACGTGGAGGGTAGGCCTTAATTCATAAATGATATACAATAATTAGGCCAATAATTCAAGCTTGTTGGACATGATTCTCAGAAGTTGCTTAAATTCTCTACTATTTGTAATGTTTCTAAAGTGAGTTTGCAAGATGAAAATTTTTAAGGATAGAATTTTCAAAAATGGCAAAGTTTCGAAATCTCAGTAAATATAGCGTTCTTAATTCTACATTGTTGACTCTTACAATTATAATATACATATAAGTCAAAAAAAAAAAAAAAAAAAAAAAAAAACAGATCGATTTCGCATTTTTGAAGGCTGAGGATGAGGAAATTTCATATATCTACGTACATACGTTTCATTTTCAAGGGTTATTTTTGCTAAAATATTTGTTAAAAAGTATGAAATCATAAAATAAAAGCATAAAAGTGTTAGTACTCCTTTTAACTTTATAATATCATACTTTCTTGACGTCACAAGTCATTACTTTACTGAAATATAAGAATTTATTTTTTCATTTGCTTCAATGAAATTCAAATAGTTTTGTTTATTATACTTGTCCCTACTTACAACTTTTACACAATGCATAGGTATATGTACATTAGTACATTACATACACATATTGTATACAATTAAGTTTATTTTTATAAGATATACGAGTATATTCACATATAAATTCACTTAAACTTAACCTCATGACTTTTATATAAGTGACTTATACAAACACTTTACCTTCACCTAAATAAAATTTTTTAATGCAAGTACTTTCTGTTTTTGAAAATAAAATTGTCTCTTTTGCGTAATAAAAAAAAAAAAGAATTTAAATAAAACAACAAAATAAAAATAAAAATAAAAAAGTTTGAAAAAAAAATGAAGAACATGAAAAATTGAAAAATAAATAAAAAAGAGGTTGAACTAACTCATTGTGGAAAAAAACAACAACAAAATAGTCGTAAATTTCTTCGCATACAAAAACATTAACATTAAATGATGAGAATTGTTGCAGTGTCCAACTTTTTACTGGTATAAATTAATAAATTCTTCTCACGTTTAGGAATTGCTTTATATGACATGGTAAAGTTCTTAAAATAGTAGAATATCTAAGTACTAAATATGTATGTACATATTTATGTATATGTATAGTATATATATATGTACTTGTATCTATATAAAAAAAATGCTTGAATGTTGAGAAAACTTCACAAAAAAAAAACTATTAGAAAAAATAAAATAAAAACTAATAGGAAGCTTTCTTTATACTTACTTACGTATAAAAGCAACAACAAATTATAAAAAAAAAATTAGTTAAACACAAAAGTTTGCATACCTACTATATCCTTAGGTAGATGTACCAAGTATGTATATACTGTAAGATACATTTTAATTTAGTAATTCTGTGTGCCATCGTAATGGGCAAAAAAAAAAATCTCTTAATAAAATGTCATGTAGATAGGAGGTCAAAATGATTTGAGTTTTCAGTGTACATAGTTTTAATGCGTATGATAATGATAATAAGAAAGAAAATTAGAAAATATTACAATTGCTGCAATATATACCTATTTTAATAAATAACTGATATAGATTTTTCTCTCATATACACACACGTATGCACATATGTATTATGTTAGTTACTCAAAACAATATTAAACATTTTGTTCTCACATTAAAGTTTGTTTGTTGCACACAACTTAGTCTTTACTTCCTGTCGTAAAACTTTTCCTAATAATAAACTTTGTACTTTATGATCTAAGGAATAATTTTAAGTTAGGTAACAGTTGAAGTATCAATCCAACTTTTCTGGTTCATATATAAATATAACTAAAACTAAAGTTAAATTCACATCTACTAAAACACAATAGATATATATATTTTTTTTCTTTTTTGAAAATATATTTTAATCGATTTTGCATAGAAAATGTTGCTCGTCTGTAGGTCGTGGGGTTTTTTGTTTGCCGAGACGATTGAGGCAGTTAAATCGACATTAACCGTTTTTGTTAAAATTGACCTTAGCAATTTGAATACTTATTCAGAAGAACACATCTTAACACAATCATCCGACCAAATATTATTGTTTTGTTATTTCTGATATACATAACTCTATATACATAATTCTATGAATTAACCTAAACTGCAAGATAAAACGATCCTTTTAGTAGAAAATTAACTCTAGAATAGAGTAAATGCCCTATGCCCTATAGTTAGTCCACAAATAGTAACTCCAAAGTTTATTTTTTACTCTATTGTAAGACTTATTTTGTTCATTTACAATTATTAAAAAGTACAAAAATTACAACTCCAATTGTCAAAAGCAAGAAACATTTGTGGAGATATATAGCATTTTTGCCAAACTTTCTTATACAATTTTATTCTGGGATAACATGAAAGACAAAATGAGATAATGAAAATTGTTTTTGCTTTTATATATTATTTTGTTCAGTATAATTCAGTAAAAAGATTGAGGAAGAGTGGTTTCATTGCCGCTGTTTTTTTTCCCAAACACCAAAACTCAACAAAAATATTAATTTATTCCCATATTTCTGAGATATGGGAATTTTGTTCATACTAAAAAGTGTGAAACATGTATAAAAATTTAAGGTTGAATAAGTAAATAAAATACAAATATCCTCATGTTCAACTCTTCCCTGCCATACTAAACGAAACTACAATAAAAAAATTTGAAACCGAATTATTTTTGCTAAATTTTTTCCATTGAAACACACGAAAAAAAAAATTAATAAAAAAAGACAAAACTATAAGAAGTTTTATTATTTTTCCATTGTTTCAAATTTCTTTTTTTCTTGAAAGAGCCTTCCGTTTCGTGTCATAATTCAAATTTTATGAAATTTTATATGCTAATCTGTTGACCTTAGACAAAAACTTAAAACTAAAATATGACAAGCGTTTTTAATGACATTTTTATCCACTTTGGAATTTTAATATATTTTTTTTTTCGCAAACTTTCAATAAAACTTGTGGTAGTTTGGTATGGTGCACCTCTTAACGACGCTTTTCAATTATTGCATCATATATTCTTATGCATTTTGACACTATTTTCTGTTTTTTCATTTAATTGTTTTTTTTATTTTTTCAACTAAACAAAACTAAAGCTTAAAAAAAGTGTATTTTTTCTACGTCGAAATTGTTTGTTTCTATTTTTTATGCAATTTAATTTCATTTTCCTGTCTTATAGTTAAACTTTTATTGCTGCTTTTATTAAATTATATTACTTAGAAAATTTTTTTATTTCAGAAATAAAAAACCGAAAAAAAAAGAATACATAGTAGAAAAAGAAATTAAAATGAAGGGAAAACACTTTAATCTCACCTTTTTTTTCCCTAGAAAAAAAGAAAGGAGAAAAAACAAAATCAATTGTAAGTAGCAAACAATAAAACTATAAGCATCTACGGTACTTATTGTAAGGATCTTTTATATAACATACGTATATAGTATGTTTTAAATCCGTACTCAAGAGTGGCTGATATTCAAAATGTTCATTGCCCATTGCAGTAATACATAATGCTATATCGTTTACCGCAAAGTACTTGAATTTTATGACATTGTTCCACCATTTGCACAAGGAGAACAAGAAGACGGAAAATAAGGAATATAGCAATTATAATATTAGTAAGAGGAAGTTAGGTAATTCATATTGAAAGAATATAATATGAGTTGTACTGAAATACTAAGCCCAGGGAACCTATGAATGCAACAATATTATCACAGATTTTTCAACAGGGTGTCATCCTTAAGAAAATTAAATATATAAAATTTATTTTAGTAAACAAAAAATTCTATCAAAAAAATACAATATCAACGTACGAGTATATTTTATCCATGTAACTGCTTAAATTATTTTTTGTTTATTCTGATAAGATTTTTTAATAAGTAATTAACTTTTTCTATTATTTCAACAGAAACACCTTCTAGAATACTAGAAGAAAAAAAGTAGAAAAAAAAAATAAAAATAAAATAAAAGTAGCAGTAGCAGCAGCTGGTGAACTGAGAAGTCATTTACAAGGATTCTTATTCAAAAGCATAACAAGTAGCTACAGTCGTTTAGTATATACTTGTATATTATGCATCTTACAAGATACATAGATACATATATATTGTATGTATAAAATATCTACATCATCAGGTACACTTGGTAATTGCTGAAGTGTATACAATGTTTTATCGCCAACGTTTTAATATCACTGTAGAAAATATCGACATATTTTAAATTATGTTTATGAAAAATGTCATTAGTATTATCGTTCTATTATAAATTTTTATTTATTCATTTTAAAATTGCACTAAATTTAAGAATTTGTCTAGTTAGAAAATTCAATCGTTTATTTAATCATGTCCCATATTTTGAAACATCTGAGAAATAAAACAAAAAAAAAACTCTAATACATTTTTAAAGGCAAAATTAGAGTTCATGAAAAATCGATTACAAAAGTGAAATGATTTTCAATAAAACAAGGAGAAAACAAAAATTGCTACAGACTATTGAACATGTATAAGAAAAAAAAAACAAAAACGAAAAGGACTAAAGGACATAATTTTATAAATCTATACATTATACAAAATAAACGAAAGAATCAAATCAAAAGAATTGATTTGTTTTTATATCATAGTTTTTTTTTAGATTAAATTTAGGGAATGTCACAATTTATGTTATATACATATTTTTGTTTATATACATATGAGTAAATATTCCTACATACATAGGTACATATTATGTATGTTATTTGTACATACATATTTTCATGTAATGTGTATACAAATCTATATAAAAATCCAATAAAAACAAATAACGATAAAAACATGACGTATTGATTGAGCAATAAATTTTCACTAGTGATAGAGCCCATTGAACAATACACATACATACATACATAGATATGTGTATATGTATTTTACGTTATATTTATACTGCAAATATCATATAAAAGAACAATAATGAAAGAAAAACGAGAAAAACTAACAAACACTAATACAATCACAACGATGAAATGAATTGGAACGATAAATAAATTAAGAAATACAAAAAAAAGGACATAAATAAAAAGAAAATAGTAAAAATTGTTTAAAAAAATATAAGGACAAGTAAATGTTGGAAAAAAAACAACGTGAAAAATACAACAAAAACAAAAAAAGAACTAAAGAAGGACAAAATAGTTGAAGAAGTGTAGAAAAGCAAATTTCATTTTTGCTCTTGAGCAAAGAAAAAATAAAAAATACTATATGAAAAAAAAGGATTAATCTAAAATTCTACTACCCAAATAAAAGTGCAAAGTTTTCAACACAAAAATTTTAATACATATATAACCGTTACTCTACTTCGTAAGCATGTATGTATACATTTCCGTTTGCAAAAGAATCAGTTTTTGAATATTTGTTTGAGAGTACAAGCATTTTTTTTTTTTGTTAAATAATTTTCTTTAGCACTTATTTCCTTTTAAATAAATTTTTTTTCTTTGTTGTTTTTATTCATTTTTATGTATTTTCATCCCCGAGAATATCGATTAAAAGAAAAACTTTTTAAAACGAATCAAAATTAAAAATTAGTCGTTAAAACTTATACTTTAACTTCCTTAACAAGTGGGTTTTTTTTGTTTTTTTATTAATTTTTCTTTATTATTTTTTTCTCTCTTCAATTTCATTAGAAGTACTCGTAGATATTACAAATATTTTTTAAAAAAATGTTTAAGGTGAGGCTTTAAATACCTTGTTTTTATGAAATTGAAAACTTTGATAAAAAAAAAAGTAATTTTTTACGCATAGACAGTTACACAGTTACTTTGAAGAAAACTTTTAACATTTAGTTGTTGCTGTTTTATTTTTCTTGAACATTTGTATTCATAATTGTTTAACTTTAAAATACAAACAGTTATACGTACATATATACGTAGTAAATACATATAAATATATATGTACAATCAAATGTATATATTTATATGATTAGCAATAATAAAATATATCAGGGGGGCTCTTCCCTTGTTGTTTACTATACTCAGCAATAATCACTGCCTACGAAAACAAAAAGCAAGTAGCAGTAGAAAAAAAAATACGAAAAGGTAAGTAATTTAGGTTGAAAAACAAAAACAGTAAAAAAAAAGTAATGGTGACAGGATTCTCACTGGCATCATAAGTTCAAAGAATAACTTTTCAGCAAACACAAGTAAAGGACAATGACTGATGATGATGGAGGTGTGATGATAAAGTTGGAAAAAACAAAACGATAAATAAAAAAAAATTGTTTTTTTTTTCTTTTTACTTACACAAAATTGAGTAAAATATTGAAAAAAGGTGTGTAAGAGTACAGAAAATCAATATGCAAATATTTTTTCCGCCTTTTATGTTGATTAAACTGTTTACATTTATCAAACAGGATAGCTGTAATTTTATAAAAAAAATAAAAAAAAGTTTCATGTCAAGTCAACTTCTCCGTTAAAAAGAAGTAAAAACAAATTTTTTTTTTTATCAAAATTAGTGTAAACACGTTTATTACATACAATTTCTGAATTTAATAAAATATTTTGTTTTTTTTTCTCCTGTTTTCCATTAGAGAATAACTTGAACTTTCAAATTTAATCAAATTTATTATTGAATCTGAATTTGAAAAAAAAAAGGTAAAAAATCAATAAAAATAAAATGTTTTTTTACTTCGAATAAACAATATTTTTAAAATTATTCTAATTAACACGATAAATTGATAAAACCTGTTTTCATGTTTGTAGCTGATTTTGGAATTCTCAAGTTATCTACCGTAATGCTTATGAACGTTCAGAAAAGTTCTTGAATTATAATTTGTACTCGTTCAATAGTTCAAAGCGTTTAAATTACAGGTCCGCAATGTGTTAAGGTTTCCTCATCCTTGAAAAAATACACTACTTTTAATTCTACACAAAATTATGATTTTCAGTATTTTTATTCATTGAGAAAAAAAATTATCATCTCATGTTGATATATGTAATTCAAAATAATACTTATTAAAAAAGGATTTGTCATATGATTTATTTTTGCAAATAAATTGATTTTAGAAAATGAATATCCTTTTTTTAAACATTTAAAATGTCAAACAATATTCAAAATTCAAATGTATTAAAAATTTGAAAGTAATTTACTGAATTTTACGAAACCTATCGGAAAAATATTGAAATAATAATTACCCCATGCTTTTTTTCATCTTTTTTTCAATTTCGAAAATGAAAAGCTTTTTTCAGGATATGAACCATATTTTTTTATTTAAAAGTCATTTTTTAACAGAAAAAATATTTTAATAAATGAAAATAACAATTTTCAATAAAACAGTACCACAAAGCAAAATATGATATACATACATGTATGTACAATGTACATATGTGTGAAATTTTTTTATCGTGAGTATTATAATATAATTTATTGCTACATTGAGAATATTCCCGAAGAAAATTGCACAGAAGAGTAATTTTTTATAATTTTTACCTTGTCTATTAAACGTTAAAATTTTAAAGTAATTTTGTTTTTTGCATTATAAAATAAATTTGAATTACATTGAAAAAAGAAAAAAAAATACGAGTAAAAGTGCACTTAAAAACAATTTTTCAATATTGAATTATTCGTTGAATCCAATTTCATTACTTTTTGGGAATGTATTATATATTTTTTTTATGATGCATTTCTCCTTTTTTTTAACCTTTTAATCGCAATATCATTTTATTCGATTATGTATATGAAAAAGTATGAACTTAATATTTTTTTTCCATTTTATTTTATTTTTAAATAAAATATTATAGAGTACATTTATGGTCAGAAAAATATAATTTCGAATAGTAAAGCCTATAAAGCAAAGTGAGGTAATAAATCATAGGTAATTTTTTTTTTCGTACATTTAACAAACTCAATGCACTAAAGGATATTTTAAAAAGCCATGTCATTGGTCATGAATTCTCTGTTTGAGTAAAGAGCGAAGGCTCAAATTGGGCTGTTGCGTTATTGGATGGATGGATATCATTACTTACTTACTTTCAAACCTCGTAAGCGAGCTATAATTTTTTTCAAACAGTAATTTTATTCATATTCTAATATATAACAAACCTTGATGGCTTTGCTCGGTAACTGTGTAGGTATTACACGCTAATAATGATTGTGGTTTTTGAATATTTTAAAACTATAGAAGACTCTACTAGAACATGATTAAAATTGACTTTGTTTTCTTAGTACTTTGTGGATGCTTGTACTCCCTCACTTTTGGCTCTAAGATCCCTAAGATTCTTCAATAATAAAAAAGTTCTGGTTTGAAAGACAAAAAAAAAAATATACTCAAACAGTTTGAGGAAAAATTTTAAATGTTGATTTGAAATGTTTGTGAAGCAAAATACAGAAGATATATCTTTTAATTTTGATAAACTACGAACTCCCAAAAATGGAATTTGTTTTAGCAAGAAATGTGTTACACTTGCATCATAGGAACAAAAGTGAAGCTCCAAAATATTCTAAGCACTGATAATATTCGCCTAGGTTTCATTTCCAAAAAGAACACTTATCTTGTTTATGCACAACAGTTAAAACGTTTTAACGCTAAAACGTTTTAAACATCGTTTTGAGATAATACACTTTGATTGGTGTTTATGCATAGTACAACATTTCGTTCTTACTCAAAACGTTTTAAGTAATGTCACCTGGTTGTTCTGGTGTTGTTGTTCATACAGTGTTATCACCATAGATTTTTGTGGTTTATTTCGAATGCCAGTAACTTCTCTCTTCTTGAAAATATCTTTTTTTTTTTCAAACACAGAAAAAAATATTTTTTTTTTAAATTTTATCTTTTTATGCCTCTAAATAACACTTGTTTACTTAGTTCTACAAATAATAATAACCGCACATTAAATGTTATTTGAAAATTTAATGTAACGTTACTAACACTACTCTAAAACCTCATATCGATGTTTTGTGGCTTACCAACACTATTTTGAAATGTCAAATATGACAATTCACTTAAAACGAAGTAAGTGTTTATGCACATTTTAAAAACGAAATGAAATTTTAAATGCGGATTTAATAGTGTATTAACTCAAAATGACGTAGAGCTTTAATGCGTTTTGAAATTTTGTTTATGCATCCGTATTAAGTCAAGACGGAGTGAGTTAATGCGAAGTAACGCTTAGCATAAACAAGATAACTGACACTTTTACGCCGGGTAGAAATCTTTCAAATTCTAATTTTACTTTTATTATTTTTGACTGAGATTTTTATTTTGATCACCACTGTATGTACTGTTACACGTTAATCCGTTTTAAAGCTTTCTTATTCCCTTTTAGGTATTATTTGTTCTTTTTTTTACAGTAACTCTTTAGATCTGTGAAAAAAGGTAGAAAATGTTTTTTTTTTTTTTCATAAAATTAATGTGAAAATGCGTTAAAATAATTTAATTACCCTCACATATGTACCTACTATGTTATATACATATATGTATGTATATAAATTACATTTTTCGACATATTACTGTCAATTCAGTGGACCTTTTAATCTCAATTAACCATCATGTATTTTTATACAGATGTTATTTCATATGAAAAATGATAAAAATTTAAATTGTGCATACATATACTCGTATATGAATATATTGATTTTTGATTTAATTACCGATTCAATAAAAAGTGAAATATATTTTTTTCAAGTGTGTGTGTATCTATATATGCAATTTTAATGGATTTTTCATATTTCATTATATTTCTTTAAAATTTATAAAGGTAAAAAGACAGAAAATTTCAAATTCAACAGATTATTTGGAAGATAAAATTACATGGAAAAAATGATTGGAGTGTAATTCAATTATGCGTTTGTAATTTTTACACATCATAAAGAAAATACAAGTTTTAGATTTTTTTTTCAAACAAGAAAGGTGCATCTTTCAACAAATAATGAAAAAAAAAATGCCAGTATAATGACATATCCGTTCAGCAATACATTTTGACAATAAGGCCATTTAACTTTTTATGCATTCAAAATATTATCATATGTGTGAGATTTGTAATATGGTGTTGACATTAACGGTGATTATACCTTTATTTGCATTGAAATTGACTTTTAAGAGATAATAATATATATTTCACAATTTTATATGCAATTCGATTCGATGATGTGAATGCATCTGTGAATACATATTAATCAAAATTGGCCACAAAAAAATAAAAATCAAAATAAAATATAATTTTCCACATGAGTAAATTTATCTCGAATAACTGCCACCATCTTATTTTACATCACCAACCAAGTACTCGTATTTACTACAAAAATAAAAGCGGTGATGAATGAAATAATGATGGTATATTGATGAGGATGTAACGGTTGTTACTATAGTTATCTGAAACTCATTTTCTGAGATTAATCTGTGTCTCCCACATTTAAATGAAAAAAAAAAAAAAAATTTACCACCATCTCACTATTATCGTATTTCATATTATTTTCATAATTTTTATGCATTATATAATATAACGTCACATAATAAAATAAGGGTAAGATTGCGTATCATAACCAATTTTACTACACTTCAAAGATTCTTTTAATATGATTCATACATATACTATACAACAGTTGTTGGTTTCTTCTTCAAAGTAAAATTTCATTTAATAAAGTTTTGATATCTTTTTAGATCGAAAAAAAAAAAAGATTCATGTTTACGTTTAATTCCTTTTACATTTTCTTAAAAAGTAAATATTTGAACGATGGATACACGATACACTCACCCTTTTTTTATTATAACAATTTTTATTTCATTCATAATTTTGATTGCTTATAAAATACATCTTTTCCTTACAATTATTGTTCTTTTTCTTATATGGTTTCACATTTATTTTATTAGTTTTTACCCTCAAAACTCCTTTGAGAATTAAAGTGTATTATACACAGTGGCATAGTGTAGAATATGTATGTATGTCCTTGATACTTTAATGTGCCCAATATACGGACAAGTGTATCATCATTGTTTTGCTGTATTCTCTGGTATACAAGTTGAACAGTAAAATAAAATTAAATTACAAGAGTGCATGGGTGTTTCTAAATAAATACAATAAAATTTAAGTACGTATATATTATACATATGTATAAAGTCACATACATACATGTATGTATTTGTAATAAATATCAAAGGTGTACATATATAAAGTATGCTTTCTTATCAATATTCGAATTATGTAAATAACTGTGAAAATGTATATTTTTTACATTTATGTGATAAATTCTCAAAATCAAAGATAAATAATGTTTTTTTATGATTTTTCAAATTTAGATCTGTTATCCTTTTAGATTTTTATCCAGTACGTTGTTCAAATATTTTTGTTTTTGATAAAAATTATTAAAAATTTGGAATGGTTCAATGTAGACAATGAAATTTTAGATACAAAAATCTCCTAATATATATATCCTTGTGGCCCAAAATTCCTTTTCAAATTTGAATGTCCTAATTCTGTAATCCAATTGATTTGAATTTTGTGTAAAATACTCTTCAAGTTATTTCCCACAACACTCTGTTTAACATAAAAAAAAGTCATTGAAAGAGGACAACAAAGTATGTATACAACAATTAGAAAATACTTGTATTTTATATCGACACATGTACATATATGTAAGTGAGGAAAAGTTATGTCCTTCAAGAAAAATTCTCTTAAAATAAAAATCTCTACTTCTACAAAAATATATATTCTTCAATGAAGAAAATGTTCCTTATTATAAAATAACATTGACATATTAGGAAAAGACAGATACATAGAGAATTATGAATAAGATCTATATTTGTATTTTAGAAATATTTTTACAAATAATTGCAAAATTTAATTGCTAACTTTATACCTACATAGCTTCTTATTTGTACACATTATGACCAGTAGAAAAATTTTCTTTGCTAAATTAGTTTATTTCAATTTTTAAAACAATTGAAAAGATTTGGCTCAAAAACAAAAGCAATATTCTCTAAATAAGTATTATATCAGGTGATAACTACTGATAAAAACATAATATCCTTTACGATGTTTGAGAAACCATATATATAATTGTAACAAAGTCATATTATCTTGTCCTTCAAAAAGGACGTGTTCTTCTAAGTTTTCTGTGAAAATAGTCAAAATTCACAATCAATAAAATGGTTCAATTGAAAAAAAAAAACCCCCAATTGCCATAGAACCCTCTAATTTGTACTTAAAATAATTCAATTGATTCATTTTCGACTAATTTCAATCTATTTCATTACATTTGAATTTTATTTATAAACTCCCTTAATATTTCTTATTTAATGATTAATTTTAATTTGATTTGTCATCATATTTTCATAACCAGTTTATTAATATAATTATCAAAAAAAAAAAAAAACTATAAAAATGATTTTCTCCGAATTCTTAACCACACACACACATATATATACACAAAAAAAACCCTAAAAGTATTAACTTAATTTAAATAAACGTCATTTAATGTTCTTTTAGATTATTTATGCTCGGTTAAATTTATTTATAAAAAGAAAAAAAATTAAAAAAAAAAAACAATCGATTAATTCCACTTTTACAAGATTATTTAAACCACTTAAAAGCGTTTCCTTTTATTTTACAAATTATTTTTTGGTTTTGTTTTATTTTATTTTTATTTTTTGTTGTTTTCTCAAAATTAAATTTAGTTTTTAAATGGCTTCAATGTATTGACTGTGTCACATTTCAACGATATCGATTATACAGATTTAGTTAATATATTATTTTTGTACAAGTATAAAAACAATACAACAAGATAAAGATATTGTAGGGAATAATAATGAAATAAAAACTGTTAAAGACTTCACGTTATATTGCAAGGATTAAATTACTTTGAAAGAGAAACTCAATTCAAAAACTAATTTATACTGTTTTCTGTATAGAATATACAAAAACAGAAAATTTCATTTTAAAGAATGAAAATGAGGAAACATAGTTCAAAACATTCTAATTTTGTTGTTGTTGTTGTTGATTTTTTTTAATGTTATTTTAAAGTAATTTAAAAAATATTTGCATATACGAATATAAATAGTTATATATGTAAGTATCTTTTTGTGTTAATATTATTCTATCATACATGAGTCACAATTTATTTTTTTAAAAAAATTTCATATCTTATTTGCATCAACAGAAAAAAAAATGTTTAGATTTCTGTTCATAAAAAAATCTATTTATGTATATTTCGAAAAAAATAAAAGATATTTTTCTTAACATATTTGTTCACGTACATCTACAGTAGATATGTAAAACACAATGTACATATGTATGTATATATAACTTTGATCTAATTTGAATAAAAACCAAATAAATTTATAAATAGAATCTAACTGGGATTTTTAATATGTTTTTAAAGTCAAAAGTTCATTCTAGTAGAATTATTTGTCAAAGGATTTTACGAATTCTGTCAGTCAAAATTTTGAAAATATTACTAAATTTATGATATTTATATATATATATTTTTATATCATACATAAATATATGTAAATACATTATTCTAACATAATAATAAAGGTATGTATGATATACATATATGACATCGATCTGTATTATCTATACATACACAGATAAATTATGAAAACTTTTTAGAAAATATCTCTGAAATTTTATAGATGTAAACATAAGATTTTGTTGCACATGATATATGTATATTTGTACGATATTTGAAAATAATACGAGTATGTATGAATTTCAAAAAGTTAGTGGATATATAAAATATACAAAAGGATATATTAAAATGAAAAAGTTTTCATCCATGTTTTTATATGAAGTTAATGTTATTCTATGAATACAAATAATACTAAAACTTTTCTCAATTTCAATTTTAATAGAATATATGATTATAAAATAACCAGAAATCAAAAGTTAAATTTAAAAGTAAAAAAAAAATAAAATAAAAAAAGAAGAAGAATAATAATAAGAAGAAAACAAACAAATTCAGCTTTTATATATATTTTATTATCATTATTATTTATTTTGTTAACATGAAAATCATATCCTCATTTTAACTTATTTTATTAGAAAATATGTGTTTCAGGTTGTAACTAAACTCTATACACTCATTTCTTACCTGTAGAAAATTTAATATATTTTCATTCATTTATCATGAAATAATTTACTTAATTACATTTAATATTCCATGTTCTTAAGTTGCATAATTATTATAACGGTTTATTATAACACAAAGAGAGAAAAAGGTTTCAATATACATACACACATATGTATATGTATATATTATATATATTTTTTTCAAATTTTATTTTCAGTACAAAAAATAATTTAGATTCATGATTATTTGCATTGAACCATAAATTCAGATGTTTTAATTCACACAATGTCCTTCAAGTAAATCTTTATTAAAAAAAAAAAAAAAAAAAAGAGAAAAAAATCAAATTAAAGTAGGTAGCATCAGCTATTATTCTTTGTATAAATTTTTTTTAATAGGATTATTGCACATAAAATACAACAATTAGCTGTGAAAATGAAAAAAAAAATGGGTGTTGTTTATTTGTCACCAAAAATTTATAAAATGAAAAAAAAAAGTCTCCGTATTTACATATAAATGGATATTATCCCCAATGTGTAAGGTGGTACTGTAAATAGAAACCATCAAAATAAAATAGTCAAAAAAATGTATATACACCTACTGTATATGTATGTAAATATATAGCTAGGATTACAAAATAAGCAACAGAGGAATATAATCTAAAAACCTTTCTCTAATTGAACTTGTACTGAAATAGTATCTTTTGATGTACATATGGTAAAAATAAACCTTTCTATGTTATATCACTCCTATACATACATATATTCGTACATAAACATGGTTTTATATAACGCCTTCGCTTTTGACCGTTTATACATAAATACATCGTAATAATAAATATATAGATACACAGATAAACCCTTCGAAATTATTCTATGCTACTGATGATGGGATAAAATTTGATCCGGAACAGATACACTGAAAAACATTTTAATTTTTTTTCTTCTTTTTTTTTTATTCAATTTTATTTTTTGGTTTTTTTTAGCTTGCAAAATTCAATTTGGAGATTTTATACACGACTGCACATACAAGAGGCTAATTATCTTCATTAAATTTTCAGTTTTAGTATAGGTGAATTTTTGTTTGCTATAATATGATAAAATAAACATTAATACATATATAGGGTGAAGATACATGGTAAAAATGTGCTTATGAATATGAACAAGGTGTTCTAATTTTCTTGAAAACAGTCAAAAACCGGTAATAGAAAAGGGATAATTGAAATGCTTCTAGCTTAAATCGATTTAGGTATGTTTTTGTTTTATTTTTTCAGAAAATGTTTTATTTCTTCCAGTTCGAAACATCAAAGAAATTTTACCTTCGAGGTAATTTTTCTAAGAGAAGTGTTTTTCCCGCAATATACCCACATAGGACGGGCAGTGGACGAAGTAGTAGAGTGTTGGCTTCTGATGCTGAAGTTCTCGTGATAGAGACCGCTTAAGTTCACTCAGCTCTGAAAGGTACTAAAGTAGTTTGGTGGTCACTGCTCACAGACCATAAGCTTGTCCACAAACCAACTACAAGAAATATTAGTACCAGCCCTGTGATACGAATAAAATTCGTTCTCTACCAACGAATTTAGTGGTTCGCAATCCACTTTAAAAAAACCGTAGGTGCATGTCTGACATAAAAGGACTTTGAGCTTTACAACTCTCGGACTCGACAACTGACTGCGCGAGGTGTGTGGTACCAAAATGGCAATTTTACAGCCATATTCACCAACAGGTAACATGTCGGTAATAACATTATGACGGTCATAACCTAGTCATAACTTGATTATGACAGTAATAAAATAGAATGGTGAATAGACTTATGACTGTCATAAAGTTATGACATGATGGTGAATATGGCTGTTAATGTTATACGATACCTAGGTATATATGATACATGAATGTCTTTACATAAAGAGAAGATGTACAACTAGTGTACAATCAGTTATCTATTAAGCGAAAACAACACAGTCGAAATAACACATATCACTAATTTTGCAAATTACAAACATCCTGTATAGAAAATAGTCTACAAAAAACTTACACTTACTTACATGTATGTATTTCCAAAATATGTTGCTTGAAATTTTCTTATTAATTTTCTTTTTTATTTTTGAAAATTCGTTAGTAATTCCATTGTTTATTTTTCATCTTGCCTATATTAATTCTTCAACAGTAAAAGTGTTTTCAAAAATTTTAATTAACATGGCAAAAACAAAATATTCAATTAAATTCAGCTGAATAAATAATATTTTATATTACATCACTCAAATATGAAATTAAGGTTCAGCTTTTAAAGTTTATACATACGAGTAAATTGTAATTTGAAATTATAAATTATATTTGGCTCTGAATTTTTCAAAGGTTCCGTGCCATATTTCTTTCTTGTTAAATACCTGTTGTCATTTTATGGTTTATAAAAAACTGTGAGTAATGTGATTTTACATTTTTACTAATTTACTATCGAAGTTTGTTTTTTCTGCAAAACAATAATGTCTTTTTTCTTCGATTTACATACGTCCTACATTTTTTTATATCAATTTTATGTACTGCACGCTTTTTTTTTTTCTGTCATACTTCCATTTTTTAGCATAATTCCGCGTTCAATTCAACTATATAGTATGTACATACTATATGTATGACTCCTGTGAGTCCTTTTTGTTATTCATTTTAACTCAGTCTCGTCTTTCTTCTCACGTCACATTACTCGATGAAATTATTCAAGTTATTTATTGTTTACACTCACGTTTTCAAAATCTAATTTTCTTATAAATAAGGGCGAAAGTATACAAAAGATGACAATGATGATGAATGCCAGTAAATGTGATGGCAACAAGGATAATGATTTTGTATTATTATGTATAATATGTATTGCAGAAAAAAAAAAAATTCTTATAAAATATGTCATATTGTATTTTATTTTTGTTATTATCTGTCTCTCTGTAATGTTTGTTTATCCAGAAATTTGAAATGAATGTGAATAGATGAGATAGTCCTGTCGTCTATCAGTTGAAAACCAAATATAGATATTTGAAATGAATTTAGATTAAATGAAATTACTCACCTTTACGTCTTTTATCAGCCACCTTATCGACTTTGTAGGGCATAACAGACTTTTATTATTATAAATATTGTAGTATGTTCACGTAATTGAAGGAAAACAGAAAGGAGTTTGTTTGTTTTTTTTTATTCATTTTTGTATCCTTTACATTGAAAAAGATATACATATAATATGTATATGTATATTCTTTGTATATCAATGTGTATAATATTTAAAAAGTGTGACTGCAGCTATAAATGTACAATTTAATTCTTATTAAAATTATAACCGTGACAGACCAGTTATTACTAGTTTAGCTTGTAACTAAAAACGGTTAAAAGGAACGAGCTTTCATAAAACTTGACGCTGCCACACCACAAATAAAATCATCAAAAAAAGAAATAAATTCAAGAAGTTTAGGATAAACTGTGTACTTTAAAAAATTATAAGCTCAAGTTTGTTACTGACATGCCAAAAAAAGATTATGCTTTTAAGTGTGTTTATAAAGTTTTTGTCGAGTTGTATAGTTACCCTTCTTCATAAAATTACAACATATTATGTATAATATGTATGTATGTATTTCTATCTAAATGCTACATATATGTAGACCATACATACTTGTAGGTGTCTAGTTTTATTGATTTATAAGCAAATATTTTCTTTAATGCATAAACAACATAAAAACTTGTACAAGAAAAACATTATGTTTTTGTCAATTACAAACCATGATGGTGGTGATTCAAGTAAAACGTCAATAATTTGTTTTCACTTTTTTTTTTCTTGAAAAGTAAAGAAATGTTTTCTTTATCCATTTTGGAGTTGGACTTAATGATAATATTTACTTATGTGTACAACCCACTCTTCAGTGTAAACTTAAGTGTTCAGCAAAAAATACTTTAAATTATATTTTCTCTTTTTGAAAATTAAATGACTATAGACAAACAAACATGAAATAATTTGTATACATAGTTATTTTATCTGTTTGACAAATTATTGTAAATTTCATGTTACATATATTAAATCAATTTCATTTTCATCCTGTAGCTTAGATTCCATATTTTATAATATGTAAGCAAAATTACTTGAAATAAGATGAAATTTTTAAAAGATGGCCGGTATAACAAATTTATGTTTTTTTTGTTAAGGTTCTACTTCCACTAAGTAACGTATATTTTTTAATCAAATAGGCGTTACAGGTATTATCAGTTTTTCAATTATAAAAAATTTAAAAATGAAATTAACAAAATGGCGTTGCCGGTACAAAAATATCGTTACTATTAAAATAAAAAAAAAATTAGAAAACAGCTTCTCTTATTTTTCAATTGACTTTAGTTTATTTTTCTTCTTTTCTAGAAAAAAAAAAATAGCATTGATGTTAGAAAATATGTAGAATTTATTATGTACCGATTAATTTTATACTGTGAGAAATTAATTACTTAAAATGTCAAAATATCACATATTTTATTGTCAGATTAATACTTTAACATTTTATAAAATAAATTTTTAAAATTGGCTTTCTTCACTCAATGCAACGATTTATTGCTGCCTTTATGCCACATTAAAAAAATGTTTCTACATTATTGAAATATTTTAGTTTAAATTTTCATGTAAGTATATCTTTCTAGATGTACATATATACTTCATATGTAATATATAAAATTATAAAAAATTTATACAACATAAAATAAGTTAACATATTACTTTTTGCTTCATTTCTAATTAATTGACATCGAAATGCTTAAACTTAAGAATAGTGTTTCTATTTTCTTACCGGGCGGTGATATCACAAGTAACTTTATATAAAGAATACAGTTATTCAGATATTTGAAAAAAATCAATTAATGCGTTAAATATCAATAATAACATATATTAGTATATTATATATTCATTCTTCAAAACAGATATGTATGTACAATATATGTAAGTAACACAAAGGAGGATGGATAAATATTATGTATTTTTGCTTTCAGATACATGTATACTTTACACAGCTTTTACTTTTTCGTTTTATTAAAATAAATCTGTTTTAAATAGCAACCCTGCGTGCCAAAATAGACTTTCCATTGATTTTGTAAAATGTGAAAGACTGTGTATTAACAAGAACCCCACCGTGGAATATACGATACTCTATATCGTCAAGAGTAGTCTCCATTTATACTTTTCAATGTGAATATTCAATAAATAAATTTATTCATATAAAAAAAGTAGTTGAGTCACATGTTGTGTAGTGTGGATTACGTTTAACGTCATTTATAAAAATTTTATGAACCTTTCTTTCGAAATTTGTGTATGTGTAAAAATTTAGCTTAAAAAACATAAATGTTTTCGAAATTAGATTTTACTCCACGCTAAATTACTATCATTATTGACACAACATCTCGATGTGTGTAAGAACCTATCCAAATTAACTTGAGTTTTCGTGACAATATATCTGCCATACATGCACCTACAGTTTCGAGTGAAATGCGAATTACTTAATTGTTGGTAGAGAACAATTTTATTCATAAACACTTACACCCAATTCGAATGAACTGTGAAGCCAAAAGCTTCAGCTTTAAGACCTACACTATAACACTTAATTAGCCACTAATCGTCCCCACATCATGCTGTATTATAAACAAATAAAATCCATCTAACTGGTCATAAGCCATTAATCTTGTTTCAGCAAATTTCCAGAATAATATTTGAAAAGACTAATTTGGCACATCGTGTAAGTTGAATTGGACTGTAAATGAAAATTTTATTTTTAAAAATAATAGACATCGATTTTTTAATCTTTTTTTCACTTTAAACAATGAAAACGACACACCCTGTACATGAAAGCATATAAAATGAATACATGTTGTAAAAAAAATATGACAAAAGTACATACACATTATGTACTCATACATTTACATACTAAATCCGTAATATGATAAATTTTTCTATTTTTAGTTTTTTGTACAATATTAAGAAACGACAATTACAGAAATTGAACATATAACTGGATGGGCTTGGTTCTGAATTGATGCCAAATTTTAAATCAATTGTCTTAGCGAATAAATGAAAAATTAAAAACATTTATGAAAACAACAAAAAAAAAGAACCATTTTCAAAAGACGAATAAAATTTTCAACTTAAAATAGAAAAATTATTTATAATTTGATTTGAACAGAATTCAATTATAATATTAGAATGAGCTCCGCCTTTTTAAAATCTTGTTAACAAATTCTCTTTTTTTTTGATTATCTCCAATAGATTTCAAAACAATATTTAATAAAACAAGAGAAAAACAAAATACATATACATCGATGAAAATCAATTTTTGAAATTTAATTCTACTTCTAAATTTTAATACTTGTCCTTATTTAGATACAAGATATTTAAACTTATTTTTGCATTAACTAAAAATATCAATCTTGTAAAAATTGTATAAAATTATCTATCTACAATTTATAAGACGTTGTAACAAAAAAAAAAAAAAAAAAAAACATTTTTTCTGTGTTATTATTCATGTGTGCACATATCAGATGCATGTAACGTTGAAACTATAGATGATATATACATATATGTACATAATATGTATCTATAGGTATAAACATCACATATGTATGTACATACTCGTATGTGTATAAGACCAAAGAAATATTATATTTTATTATGAATAAATATTCATTCGTATATATAAGAAACGATATATAGTAAAATATAAATATGTATGTAATACATGAGTGACAACATATGAAAATTTAATTATTGTTTCACATAATAAAATAAGAATATTCATAGGTTTTTTTTTATGGAAAGATGGTATTCCATATCACCATCAGCAAACAATTCATAAATTTTTTTTCCATATACGTATATGTACTATATTTCTCGTATCTCATATATCGTTTATTATATATTTCAGAAAAAAAAAATGAATAAAAAGGAAAAAGAAAAGGATATACATATATTTAAAGAGGATGTAATGTAAATATGAAAGTCTCACAAGTACATACGAGTATACATATCTGTTGATATAATCAGTTATTGATACATACATATATTGTAAATAAAAACGATATCAAAAGGATTCCTTTCGCTTCAATTTATAAACAATTTTTCTTAAACATATTTTATAAAATTATTTTAAAAAAAAAATGTTTATTATTTTGAAAATGAAAATTTTCTCTTTTAATTAAAATTTAAAACAGTATATTTTTTTTTAAACAAAAATGTACAATACATAGATATGTATATGATATTTTTACGTATATATGTATGTATTTTTATTTACTTAGATACATTTTATCGTTCATTTTTAGTCCTTGTTTACCATATTATACCTTTAACAAAAAGTATGAGACTCATGAAAAGTGGATTTGCTTCTATAATTATCTTATATAAAATCAACTAATACCATTTTACACTTTTCAGTTATTTTCTATAGACTTTTATACAACGACATGTGACTAGTTTTGATTAAATTTACATTTTCATTTCACAAATGGATTAACTGAACAAAGTCAATTATACTTATACATGATGCAAATGTTATGGCTACAACATCCAATATTACTTTTTATAAGAGGATTCAAAGTTTTCATTTTGTTGATAAATATATGTACATATAGTATATATAGTATAGAAGTATGTACGTATATATAACGTATATAATATAAACAGGAAATTTTCTTATGGTATAATACAAATTGAAACTGAAACCGTACACAAATCTACACAAATATACAAATACATACATACATACATACATATAGTACATAATAATCAATATTTTTGTTAAAAAATAATAGAGCAAACTTTGGACGGTTATAAATGATTTTTTTAGATGATATTCAAAGTTTTTAGATTTCTTTTTTTTAAACTAATTTATTTTATAAATTGTCGTAAGCATTTATCAATCGGACTTAATTTACAATTTAATTCCCTATCAGCGAAGATTCTTAAAGCAAAATATATCAGTAAAATTGAGAAACAGGTTTTCAAATTTAAGCTTCCAATGTAATTTGAGTAATTCAATCCTAGGTCGTAATGAAAAAAAAAAAATAAAGAAAGAAAATTAACCCCGCATGTTGTTGGAACTGAGGAGGGAAGTGGCCGAAGCGGTAGAGTGCTCTCATGCTGGAGGTCTCGAGATCGAATCCCTTTAAGCTCATTCAGCTTTGAATGAGTACCAATTTATTTGAGTTGGGTATAAGTAAGTGCTCGGCACTGAAGTACATACATAATATGTACATATGTAGTTTAGTTGTTCTATACTAACGAATTAATTTAGTGGTTGGCTTGCCATTTCAAACTGTAGGTACATGTATGACAGAATTACCGCCACGAATCCTCAATTTGAAGAGGCCAAGGCTCGAATTGGGTGGTTGGCAATTTATAGATCGATGGTTTGTTGGAATGCTTTCCATAAAATTGTCTTATTACTATTTTTTTTTTATAGATAAGATTCTATAAATTTTTACTAAATTTTAGCCTGAAATATAATTTGTTTGTTTTTTAACCTTTCCATTTCTGTAATATTCCAGACGATAAAACAAAACAGAAATAAAATCAAAAAAATTTTAAATACACACCCACATATATGCACCTACATGTGTATGTATTTGTAATTTCATGTAATACAAAGTAAATTTTTTATCTGAATTTCAAAAATTTTTAAAAAAAAAAGAAGTCAATGACTAGTTTGGAATAATACCTACTATTATTTCAACCTACATATTATGTTAGATGTTTTTCTCAGTAAATTAGGTTAAAAAACAAATGAAAATTATTAAAATTGAAATGAAAAATCAAAAGTATTTTTACTACAATATTTATTGATCATAATAAAGAAGTTTTCATTACACACATACATATATTATACATACATCAACTTTTTTGTATTAAATTTTTTTTTTCTTATAGTGTTTAATTCATAATATCATACAATAGAAAATTGAACGTATTAAACATATTTTGAAAATTAGTTAATAGTTGTACAATTTTTTATTTTTCTATTTTTATTTAAGTGGAATCAAAGTGTACATTTGTTAAAACATTTATTGAGTTAAATCAAAACTTTCACATTTAACGTTTTCCTATAATTTTTTCACATTTTTCGATTATATTAGAAATATAATATTAACCTTTGCACACCGAGTCTTTCTTTCCATGAAATAATCAGCAACTTCGTAATATTTTTGAAGAAAACATAAAAATAATGAATGTGATCGCTTTGAAAATGGTAGCATGAAAAGAAATAGGAAATTACTATATTGCGGTAATAATATTCAACTTTATTTTTAATTATTCTACTCAACACCCTACAACTTACTCAAAAGAAAAAAAATACCTATAAAACTCGTGTTCCCACTCCTCCAGGTTACTAAGATCAGTAAGATCCTTAGAAGTCAAAAAGATGCATATTTTAAAGAGAATTTTACCATGAAGTTTGTCAAAATTGAAATTTTTAAAAAGTACTTTTGATGTCTTATATAAAAATAAAAAAAGTGCTTGGTAAAAATGAAAAAAGCAAAGCATGGTGAGCGAGTGAAACTCACTATTGAAATGCAAAGAGTTGATTAAATTGAATATCAATTAGAATTACTGCAGTTTTTTCTGTATTTTATACATTTCTTTTTTCTCAATCAATCAAATCGAAGTTGATATAATCCTTTTTTTTAATATTTAAAATTTTTCCTGTACATGCCAAAAATATTGAAAAAAATTCTGCAAAATGTGTTTCATTAATTATACTTATGTAGAATTTTGTTGTATTTTTTTCATAATTTTAGCAAAAAATTCTAAAAAAAAAATTCGACAGAGAAAAACTGCATGAACTTCCTTCTTTATTTTTAGCGGATCGGTTTTTCATATCAAACTATAAATTTGTGAAATACAAAAATAATTAATTTTTCCTAAAAGTAAAAATATTCAATTTGACAATTTTCTTTATTTTTCTATTTTAAAAATATTTCGTAGAATAAATTTTGGTTAAACAAATTAAGCTTTTACATACCTTGAGCCTTTTTTCCTCTCACACATTGAAAAATAAAAAAATATCGCAAAAGCATATCTCTACGACTAATAATTGAGTGAAAAAAAAACTTTGAATCTCATGTGTATTTGGGGTCGAAAAAAAAATTAACTTATCATTTTCTCGACAAATTGAAGTTTTTATTGAATTTTTATTTATTCTTTTAACTTCACTTAATTTCAATTATTTATTGTTATCTTTTGATTCCTCATACTTTTACGTTCGGTACTTCCGATGAATGCGTACTCTTACTTTTCATTGTTATTTCATTCTTCCTTTTCTTCTTATTAGTATATATTATTTTCTTTTCCTTCTAGTATTACGCATCACCTGTAAAAAATGTTTTATTTTTTATTTTTTTTATATATAAATAATGTAAAGATTTTATTGTGTAAGAAATGAAAAAGCGACAGTATAAAAAAAAAAAAGATAAAGTGTAAGCACCTTTTAGATTCATATTATAGATTCATGAATAGACACAATACTGCAATATTGAATATGAAAAATTGAACAGAAAATCTTTTACTTTTATTTTATTTTTATTTTTATTTTTTTCATACTTTACATTTTATATCATTGTATATTTTAAAATCAAATGGAATAAGGTAACCTTTTTACTATGATATGACGATATGACGCTAAAATGCAAAATAGGTGAAAGAAAAAAAAAAGAGAGAAAATAAAGAAATGGTGGGTATTCATGATGTTATGCCAATATCTTCATGTAATGTCAAGTCAAGTGAAGTCAATATCATATAGAACCATAAAATTGATAATATGAAACCTTGATTTATTAAAAAAAAAAAATCAAAATAAGTATCATTTGTATTTTAGGGTGATTCAAAAATTAAATAGACTTATAATATATATTCAAGGTATAAGAAAATAATAGATTATGATGAAAAATTAAAAAAAGATTCATTTTGTAATCCAAAATTGTGAGTGACATCGTTTCTAAATTTAATTTTTTAATAACCTTTGACATCTTTAAAATATAAAAGTTTTCTGAATAAACTTTTTATCATATGAATTATGTGCAAGTGATTCTTTCTTATTAATTTTTTACAACATAAATTCGATTAAAGTAGAAAATTTTTACGCAATTAAAATAAAAACAATTCAAAATGTTTCCAAAGATCTGTCACGATTGATAACTTCAATCAGCAACGATTTTGGCTTCAAATAAAAAGCTAGACAATTTTTTTGACTAAAGACACCTTGTGCTTGAATAGTTTTTTTTTATAATCAAACATAGCTGGAATTTCTTAGGAAAATCTAAAAAAAAATAGTTTTATTTTGTTTTTTAAAAAAAAAAATTTGGAGAATATATTCCGTCCAGGTCGAGTCCATTTTATGAAATAGACGTCAATAGAAAAACAATACAATTCCAAAACTTAATAACAATAACTTAGAATTATTCCCAATTGGCTTTTTCTAAAGTTTCTGAAGGACAATAAAAAATTCACTTAAAAATATAGAAATTCTTTTTTTTTACAAAAGTAAAATTGAAATTAAAATATAATAAAAATTAACGTGAAAATTCAAAAAAACCAAGTAATCTTTAAGTTAAGCTGAAGTTAAAGCTTCAGAATAACAATGTTTTTCTATGATTTTCCATGAATTTTATAACTATATTCTTATAATTGAGCTTTTGTCATAAAAATGTTAGATCGAAAGGGTTTAAGAATTTATTAATTAATTGATTAACTACTTTTTGTTCAATTGGGAAAAAAATTATAATTATGTTTATATTATTGTTTACCATTTCCTACGGAACACTCTGTAATCTATGTGTTTAATACTTATCTCTAATATACATATTATGTACATATGTATAATTGTACATATATTTGTATACAAATATATTCATGTACATACATATATATTTGCAATTGCGACATCATTTATTGAACAAAATATAACTACCTCTCTAGAGACTTTGCGACGACGATTTATTGGCAATGTTGAATTATTAATGTCAATTGAAGCGAAATCACAAATGAAAGCATTTTTATCATAGTAGTAGCAATTTCTTCCAGTATAACAGCACTGATGTAGTAGCACTGTAGCAAAGTCAGCGTTAAAGATATGTTCCCACAGGACAATGATGAAGACGTACCTAAATTCATAGATGCTTCGGTGATTTTCTTTCTTTTATTATTTTTATTTTTTTTTTTTTTGTGTAGTAGTAGTAGTATTATATATTTACGTTTACAAAAATTTTTGAAAAATAAAGATTTTCTTTTTATACAAGTATATAATAATAAAAATACAAAGAAAAAAAAAAGGAAAACAGGAAAAGAAAATATGAAATAAAATGAAAATATAAATGTTTGTGAAGGAAACTATATACTCGTATATATAGTAAAAAGAGAAATAACAACAAAAATATAAATAAATACTAGAAACTAAAGTAAAAAGTAATAGAAACACAAAGAAAAAACCAACTATGTATATACAACTAACATTATCAACGACCAGGTGGATAATCTTTATTTTTATACATACATATGTGAATAAAATATCTTATTTATCACACAGAACAAGTTCATGTATATTATAACTACAATCCATATATGTATGTCCCTTTAAACATACACAAAACTGATAAGATTTACTATAGATTCGATAGATTCTTTTTTTGTCTCTTCAATACATTTGATTCAGAAAATTTAATAAATATTTATGAGATAGAAATCTTATTCGAATATCATACTAAAGGCAAAGAATAATAATAAAAAAATGAAAGAAAAAAAACAAGATTTTATATTCACATTGAAGCTTTACTTGATGTTCATATTGTGAAGTAATTTTATTTCTATTAGGCATTTTCCAATATTATATTACAGTTTCTTCGAATAAAGATAAAAAACATATGTTTTTTTTTTATATATCAAAAATTCATTCATTTTAAATGTGTATCTTATTGATATTTGAATGTACATAATTGGTTTTACTGAATTATAAAGAAAATAAATATAAATTTAAGTGGAAAAATCAGAAAAAAGCTAATTTTAGACTATTCGATTTGTCGATAATAATGAGTAATCTTCATACATATTTGGCATCTTAATTAAATTTTCGATATTAATTTTTGTTTTTGAGTTTAACACGAAATTACATCCAAGATCAATCTTATAAAAAATGGATATTTGTTTCGAATTTCGATGTCATCAGATATTAATATTTTCTGGAGTAAGTGTTCTTCATAAAAAAGTAAACATAGACATTAAATTTTTGAATCATTTTCAAAATCTATAGATATTACTGATGTTGCATTGAATTATGTAATTATCTTTTAAAATATTTTTTTTTTGTAAGTATACGTCACCACGTAAAATTATTATCCCTTTACTGCACTTCTTGTGCACAGCGCCGGTACATGAAGATGCATATAGGGAAAAAGGACAAGGATAATAAGTAAAAGAAAAAATGTATTAATGAATGCAATATTTGAACTTCTGAAGATTATAAAAAGTGTGAAACACGTAAGATTGAAGAGTGTTCCACTATTTGAGAGTGTGTAATCCTCCGATAAAAATTGATTTCCAAAAGTTTTTATTTAAATTCTGCAATCAATTGATTATCTTCCGCATTTTTCTTTTCTTAAAGTGTTAACTCTGCGCTTTTGAAAAATGTACAAGAAAAATATGTTTCTAAGTTTTGACGTATCGTTAAAAACCGTTTCAGAAGTCAAGGACTTTTTTCTTGTACTTTTTATTACAAAATAAAACTACTTCACACAAAAAACATTTTTTTTTACTTTTAATTATTGTAAAAATGTGTATTACATTACAGTGAAAGTATCTGTCGAAATCATAAATTTTAAAATTTTTCTAAAATAAAGAAAAAAAATAATAAATAAATATCTTAAAATTTGAATTGCTACGTAGAAAATCATATAAGGGATTTTATAAAAGCGTTAAGCCACCTTAGAAATGTACAAACATACAAGATTTAAACTAAAAATATTATTTTCTTTCTACAATTAAAAATTTTATTACTTAAATTTCGAGGAATTTTTCCTACAAAAAAATGTAAAAAATAGAAATAAAAAAAATAAAATGCAAAAATAACATTTTTTAATTTAAACATTGAATTAGCTTTTCAACTATCCAAAATATAAAAATTCGCTAAGTTATATATAAAAAAAATTGATTTAAAATTTTACAGATGCTTCCATACATCGGAAATTGAAAACTCTTTTTCATGAATGAAGGAAACTTCATTCTTCATAAATTTTTGACTTTGTTTCTGTATTTTTACTTTTTTTAACGATTAACAAAAAAAAATTTTCATATAAGACATTAAATAGGATAAAAGTATCTATATAGTTTGATCATAATATGTAATCACAATCTGTAAAAAAAAAAAAAATTCTCACTAGCAGGTTTTTCTTTTAATCCAAAATAACATTAGAAATGTGGTCTTTTGATTTCATATTGATAAGCCTAATATCATAATCCTAATATTATTTTCATTTTTATAATAATAATATAACCTCATACTTATAATATAATATATATGCATATACATACATACATTATATCTCATAATATGTTATATGTTTGTATTTTGTATGTGTTTTGAAATGAAAAAAAAAAAGTGTCAAAAATCATGTGTGATTGTATATATTCATGACAAGTTCATGATTGCTTTAGATTAAGAAACATATTTATCGTCTATTGAAAAAGTTTTCGTATAGCACGTGACATGAATTTAAATTAAAACCTTTTTCCTTTTTCATAACACTTTTTTTTTTCATTTTTAAATGGATTCTCTCATTTCAGTATTAATAATATTGACATGAAAATATACAAATCTAAATTAAATTTAAAGTTTGAAATGAAAGAAAATTTCATCAATTTTGTAAAATATATTTTCATGTATACTATACATATAAGTACATATATCACATACACCACACACGTAATGAAATTTATCTTATTTGTGTAAACATGCAATTATTACTAATACAGTTAATATTATATTAGAGAAAAAATATAATTATAAATAAAATTAAAATAAATTGTTTTAAAGTTTGTATTAGAATAAGACATACGAAAAATTAGCTACGAGTACTTATATCCTTGTGGTCATTGTATTAGTTTTATAATCTTTTTTATGGAAAAAATAAAGTATCTCCGGATCCTAAAGTCTGATTTCCTTTACACGTACTCAAACATTTTTCATGTTGTTTACTATAATATACAGATCCTTAGAACATGAAATAAGTAACAGAAAAAAAGAAGAAAAAGAAATACAAAAAAAATTTACCACCTTTACAATTTACATTAGATAGGAAAATGAATGTAATCTATTTTTTTGTTCAATTTTTGTAAGAGATTGGATATTGAAATTTAGAGAAAATCATGCTTTATGCTTTTGTGTGTGAATACATGTATTTACTGTTCATGAACAGTTTCTTTTTAAATAAGAAAAACGTGGAACAAAAAAAGTTTAAAATTCTTCACAAAAAAAAAAAAAAAAAAAACAATAACACCGGCTAACTCAATTGAGACATATTTTTTTATTAATTTTTTTTTTTTTTTTAAAATCTTTGGTACAATTTTGAATTACAAAATTCTACTTTTGATCAGTTTTCAGATGAAAAAAAATCAATCTTGATTGCATAAAATCTTAGAGAATTTCTCAAAAGAAATATTTTTTTTTATTTTTCTTGCTGTTATAATTCATAAATTTATCGTCACAACATTTAAAATAAAGCAATCTTTATGTGTAGCAAAAATCGTCTGATGTTGCTGTTAATTTTATTTCTTTTACTTTCTTACGTACATACTTACGAGTATATTCATTTTTATTATGCTGCATTTATACAACATGCACAGATTTTCTGGTCAATTTAAAATATGTCTTATATTTTTATTTTGTATCTTTTTTAACAACGCAAAAATTTACGAATCTACCCACATTATTTAGTTCTTATTTATGTGCTATAGAAAAAAAAAATTATAAATTTAGCGGGGCGATACATTCCAGATTTCCTTTTAATTTTTTTATACTTTATTATTTTTTTTATATATTTTTTTTTTAAAGTCTGTTTCACATACAGAGCGGAACGATTCATAAAAATGTTTAAAAACAGCTTCAGTAAAAGTGATACAATGTGCTGCTACAGATTAAATTGCTGTTATAAAAAATTTTTTTTTTAATAGTATCTGCATAAATGTCGTAAGGGATACTAAGATTCACGATTCAATTTCAACCTTTTTTTTTTCTTCATACATACATATATAATTCAAATTTTATGAATGTATGTATGTAAGTATGAAAAAAAATTGGGTGCAAAGTAGCATTATAATTTTTATATACAATTTTCATGTCATTCAAAAATTTATCTTTTTATTTTCGAAAAAAAAGAAGAGAAATTGAAAAGATGAAAAGATATAAATTATGATGTAAAAAATTTTTCAGTAATTCAATTTATTTAATTCTTTTGTGAAAAGATAAGTGAAAAGAAAAATTTATAAATGCACAATCTACAAGAGACAATTTTTTTTTTTTTCAAACTTGATTTTATTTAAAATGAATTTACTCATTGTTGTACCGTTCTCTTCTCCCCTATTGTGATTATCGATTTCATCAGCATATGTAGATACTTGCTTAGTGATATGAAAAAAAAAATACTTAGCTATATTTTGTTTTTTCAAATTGAAAAAAAAATGTTCTTGAATATACTATATAAAAAAAAATTTATTTTGAAGATTAAATTTAATTTTGAAAATAAAACACTAAGCTAATTACAATTAATAAAAAGATACATATATTGGTATTTCATTTCATTTATTTGTAAGGAACTGTTTTCTTTAATACGAACTACTATTTAAAAGATATGTATCATACATAAATACATACAATATACATATTCAATTAGATTTATTTTAGGCTCCATGTATCTATAAAATCTTAATTTTTTTCTCATTGATGTTTCATACCAAATTATGTATATAATTCACACACACTTCAAAACAACTTTTTTTTTTAAACATTTGAAAATCAATGAATTACCTACAGGTTTCTCTTCCACTTGACATTTCAAGATAAATTATAAAGTCAATCTGTGGTAGTCAAAGTTTAAGTCATGTACATCTTAAAATTCAAAATACGATTTATAACATCCGATTAAGAATATCATATTACCTAATAAGAGATTTTATTCTTAAATTATTTAGTGCACACATGAGCTATACGTATTTTTTTTTTTTTTTAAAAAGAAGAAAAGAACATATTAAATAGCGATAACGTTTATTGTAATGTCTAAATTTTATAAATAACTACTAACAAACTTAGATTAATAAAAGAAAATATAACAAACGATAAACACCACACTAAACTTTCCAGGAAACAATCTACTATCCTAACAAGGCTAAGAATAGGACACACGACATTAACACATGTACACCTCATTAACAAAACTGAAGCTCCACTATGTGCATGTAGGGCTGACCTAACAATACAACATATATTTCAAACATGCCACAAACTACTAAGTACACGAAATAAATATAATATCAGTTTGGAAACGCTAAAATACCCAACACAAGAAAACATAATTAATTTGTACAAATTCCTTAAAGAAATTAATATTTATGATAAAATATAAAAATTGTATACCAAAAAAAATGAAAAAAAAAAAAAAAAAAAAAAAATAAAAATAAATAAATATATATATATTTATATACATATATACATATAAATAATAATGTCATGATAAAGATAATAGATATGTAAGACAAAACTAAAACATCATAATTGTATATACTTCTTAAGAACATTCTATAAAACTAATACGAAGGTCTTAATATAACCAAATTTGTGTTCGTAGACCCAACAATATTTATAAAATAAATAAATAAACCAAAAACAATAAGAAAAATATTTATAGACTTTAAAAATTTTTTTTTAAAATATCTGTCTTGATATTATTATAGAGGAAAAAAAATGTATCTATTAGCATTTGTATCATTCTATCAAGTCAATCAATATGTAAATGTGATTATATGCCAGTTCTGGTTGTTTTTGTTGTAGGAGAAAACAAATACCTTAATTAAAACTAATGAAAACTTAATGAAAAAATCTTAAATCTCATAAAATTTTCTAAATATCTAAGTGGAATCGTTAAAATGTCACAGTTCATTAAATACATTAAGAATGCTATTTGTAGTTATAGGTTTTGGGTTCTATAGGTTCTAATAATTGTATGTACTTCAGAACAAATTATAATTGAAAGTTATTACCGAACCTAAGATTATCTAGTTGCCAGGTTACGATATTATTTTTCATTACTTTTACTAATTATTTAAAGAAATAAAATAACTACAACTAATGAACTATACGAATCTAATTTCTATAATTAATTTTAAGTACATATTTGATAATATTTTTTTCTTTTTTGTTCTTCAACTTTGAATTACATCCTCAAAAATGTTTAATAATATAATCTTCTTTAAAATACTTAAAAAAATCTATCTTTTCTTCTTTTTACCTCAAATTAAAAATATTTTTAATAGGAAAAAAAAAATTCACTAATATTCTGAAATGAAAAAAAAAAACTGCAGACAAATAAAGTTCTTTTGCGGTTTTTATATCATAAAAAGAATAAAGGAAATAAAAGATAAATGAAATAGTAATACATATATTGAAACTGAAATTAGTTTTTTAATTTTCAATATTTCTCATAAGTAATCAACAACCAGCAATAATAACAACAACAACAACAAAAATGTATCTATATAAACAAAATATAGACAAAAAATAATGAATAAAAAAACTCTTTCCATTGAAATCTATATTTTTGTTTGAATATTCAACAAGTATTTTTCAACTACATTTTTGTATATTTATATTACCAGGATACCATGAACTTCTGACTTCACAAAAAAAAAAGTAATAAAAAATAAAAATAAATGAAAAAACGAATTGAAAATTTAAGAAAAATAAAATAAAAAATCAGAAGGTACTTATATATGTAGTATATGTATCGACAGATAACATACGTTAAAAAAGATATGTACATATGGGTATATCATGTATGTATGTACAATTGTACATATGTATGGTACGTATACTTAGTTCATATAGTATGAATAAAATGATTTTTTTATATACATATATTTTCATTTTAAAATTCTGTGTATTTGAATATTTTTCAAATTAATGTATAAAATTTCAGAGCGCATACTCAGTAGTAGACCCTTTTCATATAGTTAATCGATTTCTTAATGGCCAGAGAATTTATACCAATTTGGATGAATTTTGTGATGAATTTAGTGTTTACTTTCTCTTAATTTCTCTTTTCATCAGTAGTTTCTCTAGAAATTGATTAAAATACAAGTAAAATGAAAGAAAGTATTGTATATGTGTAGAACCAAAACATAATGGTATTGGTGGTAAGTAATGCAACCAAATGAGTTTGTGATTTGATATTAAATTGAAACAGCGTGTACCGCTTCTACATATCAATATAATAAAATGTATTTTATTGCAAAATAACGTGCATTTATGTAAATAAAATTGAATGGATTTTTTCAAATTTATTTTCTTGGAGATATTGTTGCTGTAGGCTTACTTCTTAATGATCGAAGCTTAAGTAAAGTTTCTATCCTTAAAGAACTTCGTTAAGTAGAATTTGTTTCATTCATATTATTTTGACTGTTATTTAAATTCTCTTGGAGTACTTTTTTTTGTTTTTTTTTTTTTTTTTTGTTTGAATAAAAATGGTTTTCATATCCGATGGTGTGATATGGTTTTGTGATAATAAAAACTTCTAAAAAATTGCATAGACAATCTGGAAAATGTTTTGACTGTACAATCCTCATTTTTCTTGATAATACAAGCACCCTCAATTTCAGACACATTTCCGTGGGGAAATTAAAACAAATTTAAGGAAAAAACTATAGAAATAGGTAATTTAAGTGAATGGAAGACAATAGGTCAACTTAAAATATTGCCTGTCTGGAATTCTGTTTTTCAACCACATAAGTACGGAAAATAATGCGACTGAATGAGTAAGGTCATCGTTAAAGGGCTACCCAATAGAAGATCATAAACTAATTAAAATAGGAATAATTAATTATTTTTCTTCTATTGTATTGAACCTTAGGGTCATTTTATTAGTTTCTTCTTGAATTTATTAGCACTGGCCCATGAAAAATATAAGTATGAACAATATGGGTGAAAGAAAAGTTATTCAGTTTTAGAAAAATTTTTCTACTGATATTCAAAATTATGTAAATTCTGAATCTTCAGAAAAACAAAAATAAATTGTAAATGCATTTGTTCACAATTCTGAATAAACTTAGCCTTAGTCAAATATTCCAATGGCTTAGAAAAAAATTACATTTTATACTCTAGACACACTAAATCGAAACCACTCGATTTTGTGTTGAACGATTCTACAAAGTAATACCTAAATCAAAACGGTTTTGATTGTTAATAAGTTTTTCTCCGGATATTCTTAAAAAATTTTTAATTTTTTTATTATTTAATTTAAAGCAAACACAAGGTAAGTGGAATGATGGTAAATAAAAGGACAACAAAGAAAAATAATAGCTGATATTGGAAAATATTAATTTAAAAATAAAGTTTTATAACGAATTTAATTAAAAGCCGCATGTTTTTCAGACGATTTTGTAGAGCTAAAATCGCATTGATTGTAAAATAAATTTGCACGTTTGGGTTTAAAACAATATTTTTGGATAACAATTTCGTGTCGGTGTGTCTAAAGTATGAAATTGCAAATTACAAAATATTGATTTGATTCAAAACAAACAAAGAAGAAAAAAATGACTAAATTTCCTTTAAAATACAAATTTATAAATTATTCATAATTATATTTGTTATATTCTGTTGCAAAATATAAATATTGGCTCCTAATGTACACATATTAATTAACAACTGTTATTTGTGTATTCAGAACACATTGATAAATTTCTTCAAAATTATTATTAATTTTTTGTTTTGCATATACATATTCTATAATAAAATTCATGTAACAAATTTTGAAATCAAAAACAATAAACACTAATTATTATTTATTATTCAAATTTATACACAAAACGAGATTAAAAATTGAACATTCATTTAATTCAATAGTAGATTTTGTTTTTTCATATTTCATATTTCATTTGAAAATAATGCATTCAATTTCTAAATAGATTTAATTTATGAAATATGCGTGCATATTCTTATCTATAGTTGACATACTTATTCAACTTTTTTTTTTGCCACCCACATTGCATCTGTTATACTTTAGAATTTTTGTTAACGTTTATAGTGGAGACGTCAAAGTGGTCATAATAAATTGTAGTCAATTTAAAATGCACGTGATGACAATTTTCTTGATGGGGAAAAAATATCCCTTGGAAAAAACAAACATTGAATTTTAGTTGATTTCGTAAAATTTAACAAAAATGAAACATGTGTAATTTTTATATACATATGTATGTAGAACTTACAAAATGACAAAAAAAAAGATAAAGGGGCATGCTGAAAGAGGCCAAGATTGTATGAAGACAGATATACGTAAGTACATAGATAAATATATAATTCTTAATAAAATATTCTCCTGCTTTTATTAATCACAAGAAAAGCGTTATGTAAGGCAAATTCAATTGAAATACCTGTAAATGATTTTTTTCCTCCTATATCCTTCTTAAAACTAAGTACTTACATAACATTCTCATTTTGCATATACATACATACGAGTATAATACGTATATGTATGTATGTTTCATAATTACATATTATGAGTGAAAATTTAAAAAAAAAGTAAAATGTCTTTGATGAATGGATAGTAGAGTGTCATGACACGTGACTTTGTATTTCACATTCAAAATGTATGTATATATGTATGTGTGTATATAATTTTGTTTTATATAAATATACAAAAAAAATTATATGAAAAAGGATAATTCTTTATTATTGTTAAATTTTTTGCAATATGTTGTCGTATTATTATCATTTTCAAAATTCCAAATAACAACAAAATCAAATAATAGCCTTTCATATTCAGAAATTTATAACAATAAAGTAAGACAACCAAGTACCTATCTAAAATATAATGTATGTATATATTTTTTTTTTAAAAAAAAGTCCTGGTTACTATGGAATGATTATATTACAAAATATCATTATTATGATATTATTACATTATAATCGTCATTATAATCATATTCTACACTTTTCTATATCCTTTTTTTGTATTTAGATTTTCTATTCTTGTTTTTCTACACTTTTACATACATATTTAATGCTGTACATTACTGCTACATATACATCGTGTTTCCTGAAGAACAAGCTTATATATTATAAGGATTTTTTTTTCTAAATTTATAAATCTGCTTTATTGCACGTGTTTTCACTCATCCCAAAATAAAGGACATTGCATTAGGATATGTTTTGTTTACCCTTCTTTCATCTGATATATACATACATACATAGGTATCCTGTCAAGAGCTGTAGAAAATTGCAAAATTGAAGAAAAATAACAATACTTTATTGATTTTTAATAAAAATAAAAAAATAAAAAGTAATTTTATTACAACTTTAAGGTACATATTTAGTTACTGCGTTTTAGATTTAACGAAATTTGCAAACTCACTTTTTTAAAAATAATCGTACGGTAGACTATGATGGCATTGTGTTTAAAAAATTTGTTACATCTTCTGAATTATAGAGTATTTCTACAAAATATTGATTTTATTAACAAATTTTCATCCTTTTTTTATCCATACAACATGACATTGGGTGCGTTCAGTTTATCTCGTCATAGTTATGCCGTAATTCATTTCGATTTTTTTTTCAACTTAACAAATCAATTTTATCTTAAAATGGTAAAACGGTAAAACGAACTAAACATTACCCTTTAAAACGAATTCTTCTTCACTATATATAATAAATTTTTTTACAAGTTTATATAAAGTACACACCCTATTTGTAATTTTCAATATTGATTGATGATGATGTCAATGGTATATGTATGTACGTTATTTCGGAAAGTTTATTAGAGAATTTTAATTTGATGTTTTGATATTGAGATAAAAGGGAAACAAGAAAATTTGAGAAAATTTATATTAGATTCATTTAGCACACGTGATTACAAAAATATATGAAAGAAAACTAAATTTACGCCTTTTCTCTGTCAAGTTAAGGATATATTTTACACTACAGAGAAAATACATAAATATGTACATATTATGTACATATGTACATACATACATCTTGTTATGTATTTATTTTTATTTGTATTTCAATGAAATGTCAACAAACAGGAATTTTTCATCTTTAATTTTTTTTTCTCCAGCTAAAAATATATACATATGTACATCTTCATTCAGTTATAATATCTTCCGTTATAATATCTTTTATCATCATCACGCTGCTTAACAAACAATAAAGCGATTAAATACATATCTATTTACATATATGTATATCTATATTGTGTACATTCTGAAGGTGGAATATTTTAAACATATAGATACACATAGTAAACATACATATGTGTATATACAACACATACATATTTACAAAATATGTACATACATAGGAGTATTTATATTTAAATGACTTTAAAGTGGTTAAACTTAAAGTTTATATATCAAATAGAAGGATAATTAAAGGATAAATAAATATCAAAAGCAATGATGAAACATTATATAAAATGACTGAGATGTTTTATTATGATAACATAAAATTAAAATGCCATATATTCATCAAATAATTTCATAATAGCAATTTAGTGTGGTAATTATGTTTATATATACATAATACATATAAATGTTTTTTTTTTGTAAACGTTCCTAAGAGAACAAAACTGATATAAATCATATCATGGTACTACAGAACACATCTCCAATATTGTGTGAAAAGAAAATACTTTACAATCACTAGTATGTATCTATACAAAAAAAAAAAATTATAAAGACAACAAAAAAAAACCTAAAACTTATTTTGTCAAGAAGTTTCCTTCCATTGCGGAAATTGAGACAGTTTAATGTACCCTATTGTTTTTGTCAAAAACTCATACCATATAAATATTTTATATCAGTTATTTGGAGATGGCAAAAAAAAAAAAAATATATTGTTATTTCTGCTGTTGTTGTCTTTGATGATTGCGATATAGTGATGATAAGTCACTTGATAAAGTGGTGACATCACTTTATATAGTTTTAAATTTTACCATAAAGAAGTACTTAAACTATTTTGTATATTATGTATGTATGTATCTTAAAATTTTAATCTTTATCAATTTACAATTGGTATGTCTAATACACCATAATAATATATACGAGTATATGTACATCATGTACTCGTACATAAACTTTCAATAGATAAACGATAACATTGACTTATTTTATATTAAACTTTATTTTATATCAAAGATGAATAGAGCTGATAAAATATAATATACATACATAGTTGTGTTGTGTATCTTTTACAGAATCTTTTCTTTAATTTTTTATTATTTTTTTTTTGTATTTTTATTTTAGTTATGTTTATAAATCTGTAGATACCGACATAATAATTGTTTTTTTTTATATATAGAAAAGATACTATATGAAAATATCTTTGATAAAAAAATTTGAAATTTTTATAATAATGAATAAAACATAAAAACGAAGCTATTTTAAATAATGAAGCCGAAATTAGATTAATTTTAAAAAGAAACAAGTTGTTATAGATTTTTAACAATTTCCTGTTAAAACACTTTTTTTGTTTTGTTTTTTAAAGAGATAGTTGCGAAAACTGTTAAAAATATCATCATTAATCAGCATAGAGAATAAGGAAACCATTGAAAAGAAGTAAATAACTCATGTAAAAAACAAGCTATTTTATAGTTAAACAAAATATCAACCTTTTACAATAATGAACTTTTCGAACAAATTAGGTTTCTAAACATCTTTTTTTTATCAAATTTCTTGATTCCTGATCTTTTTTAACGATTTTAACTTTCTTGGCCGAAAAATATATAAAATCTAAATCATATAAATCCACACACAAAAATTGAATTCATCTTTTTTTGCTTGATTGGTTTATTCATCTTAAAATTCATCATATATAGTTTAAAAGGAATTTTAAAAACAAACAAAGCGCTAATCTTTGGTTTTTTTTTTCTGTAAATATAGATTTTTATCCTTTTTCAATTTATAAAAGTTACATAGATTCTATTCAACACAAAAATTTTATATTTCACTCGAACTAAACATCAGCAATTATCAGTCAACAAAAATATACTTTTTTCTCAATCCTTTATATATAATATTGTATCCTGTCTGAAATTACATAAATTCTTTCTCTTTTCTATTTCTTAAAATACTGTCAAATGTCAATGGATATAAAATGAAATCTATAATGAAATTCGATAATGTTGAATGTAAGCTTCTTATACTTTACTAGCAATTACCTTTTCTTATAAAGTACATAAAAGGACCTTTGCATCTATGTATGTATGTATGTTTTTACAAACAAATTTTTCAAATTTTTAAATAAAGAAATAACAACAACAAATTTATAGTATAGAGAAAACTAACAAAAAATATTACTTGAAGAAATTTCAAAATTATACAGGTGCATACTTATAAACTTATATATGTACATATTTATTTACGTACAAGGATGCATTTTTTTTTTAAATAAAAAAAAAACAATTTTCAAGAATATGTCTTAAAAAGAAATTTTTCTTTGAAATTTAAACCAATATTCAAAGTTGTAGTACCATAAAATTTCATACGTTCCTTTTTTTTCCTCGTTATTTTTTTGCTGTATGTTATTTTGCAATTCCTTTCAGATGTACCTATATTGATGGAATTTGCTAAAAATTTGTAAAAAGCAAAAAAAAAAAAAAAAAAAGTTTTTTAAAATATGTCTTAGAATATTTTTGGTTTAAATACTTGATAAAAAGTATGTACAAACATAATATGTATGTATACAATATTCTTCATTGTTTATAATACCGTATAATTTAAATTGTGAAAAGGAAAAAAAAATGACTGTAAAATACATATTTCATATTTTTGATTTTAAATTTTTCAATATTTATTGAAATAAATTTTTACATATGAATAAGCATACTAAATAATCAATATCCATTTATTTAATTTTTTATATGCTATACATACATATAAATATGCATTTGTATATGTATATAGTATGTTCATATTGAAAATAATGACAAACATTATTGAACAGAAAATAATTCAATAAATAAACAAATTGTATTTGAACAATATTTTCAAATAAAAAAATAAATAAATTAAATAAATAAAGCGATAATTTTAAGAATTTCAATAGCCATAATTTAGAGTGAAATAGACCCGTAGAACTTTCTCATCTCTTTGAAAAGAAGGACATGGATCGATAATGAGCCGTATTTACTATCCAAGAAAGTACATACATACCTACATACTTTAAAAACTCTCTTTTTCTAGTCTTTATTTTATATTTTTGTCCTTTAACAACAAAACTAATCAAATACAAATTCTATAAGTTTTTTTCCGTTGTTTAATGTTTATCTGTGAACCTGCAGGTTATGTTTTATTAAGGTGACAAAAGACAAACATACCGAAGATGATGACAAAAAAAAAAAAATTATAATGAAAAATAAAGTAAGCGTAAGAAGAAAAATACAATTAAAAAAAAGCTTGAATGTTGTGTTTTTGGAGGCAAAAATCAATTTTGTACTTGGTTACTTTTGTTTATTTTAGTTTTCTTAATTTAAAATTTGTAAAAAAAAAAAAATAAATAAAAGATTTCCCAGATGGTTTTTAGTAAAACAAGACCAATAAAAACATCTTAAATGGAAAAAAATATGTTTTTTAGCTATACATCTCGTTTAAACAGTTTTTTATTCAATAAATTTCTAGGACTAAAGCTAAATTATAAGAAATATTGGATATTAAATTCCATTGAAAAAGGGATCAAAAGTCTGGTTTGAAATTTTGAGAAAAAAAAAATTTTATTTTTGGTCTCATTTGAAAGTATCTACAAACATTTAAAAATATTCTATGAAAATTTGAAGTAAAAGCTCTCATACCCAAGTAGCGTTTTTAGTTCCAGATACCTAAACTTAGTGATTGCCACCAAGTTTAGGTTAATGCCACGTTTTTGCCACTATTTTTGCCACTATATTGTTAATTGGCACTTCATAGATGCATTCGGAACGTATCTGACACGTATGTATGGGAACTATATAGATCCCAAGTTCAAAGTTCCAGTACAAGTTTTAAAATAGTATCAAAACCGTGGCAAAACCCTTTCGAAAATACTATACTTTATAGTTACTTTCTCTTGGGTTTGTAACGTTTTTGCCACTTCATTTTGCCACTAAAAAGTGGCAAAATTATGGTATTTTTCTTAAGTAACGGATACGTTTTAAACAACATTTTCGGAACTATAAAGTTTCTGATACTATACTGTAGGCACCCATTACTTTATAGTGGCAATGCATGAATCAGCCATTTTTATTATTAATAATTATGGAAGAATTTTTAAACAAAAATTAAAAATCTTTAAAACAACGCAAAAGTAGGTTTTTTAAGAAAATTTCTAATGAAAAACAAAATAATATGGAATATTTGAACAATTTAAAGCATAAAATCGAAAAAATACAATTTTGTGAAAACCGCAAAATGCAATTTTTTAGAAAAAAATTCTATAATTTGTAATATTTTTAAAAGGCAGCTTATTTTTTCGAAGTACAATATTCATATTCACGATAAAATTTCATTCGCAAGAAGTTTTAATCATATGGAAAATTGATTTTGATTTTTCAAAGTTCCATTAATAAAATATATTTAATTTATACTTTTCATCTTTTCACTTTCAAAAATATCAAACGAAACTTGAATTAGTCATCATTTCTGAATTTTATATTTGTATATATTGTTAAAGTAATTTTTATACAATTATTACAAACACAAAAACAACACAGTTTCAATTGTTTTTTAGTATTAGTGAGAAGGTATATAGCATTCAAGTTCCAGTTACGAATTTGGGTAGTGCTTGCCACTATCTTGGAACGTTTTTGCCACGTGGCGACTATCGTCCCAATTTCGTGGCAGGCACGTAGCGATCCATTCCCCATTTTAGTGGAAAATACGTTCCTGCCACGTACCATAGACGTTCCCGTCTCTGGTGTTTGCCACTTTGTACGATTCTTTTTGGTGGCAGCCACGTGGCGGGATACCAAAATTGTTACTTGGGATATAGATTTCAAGTGATGACCTTTCAATTTCATATGGCCGCCATTTTGTTATTTTTTTAAAAATTCTATTTCAATTCTCACAAGTCTACATCGATTTATCACTTACACAGACCAGACGGAACTTCCCAGAGGCTATTGGGGTTCTGGAGTGGAAAAAAATCTTTTTTTTGTCAATTTTTTCTTCTATAGCGCCCATCCTCTTCAACTTGGTTGACAACCAGGTTGTCATCCAAAAACCTACAGACCTCCTCCAACCACATCGTCAACTTGAATGCCAACCTCATTTTTTCAAAAGATTCAAAAGAAAGGTAAACAACTACTAGTGAAATTAGAAATTTTAAGTTAAAGTTGACAACATTACTACAGACAAAACAACCTGGTTGACAATCGTTCATAAAAATCAAAAATTTTTGAATTTAGTCCAACCAGTTGGTCAAAGATTTTTCTGGTTGAAATTTAGGATGTCAATCTGCCCACACACAGTCAATATTGACTTAAACTTGCAATGTTGTCAACCTGGTTGTAAACTAAGTTGACGCTTCAAATCAAAATGATCTCTGATTTTAATTGCAAATTTTCAAACTTTTAATTTAAAATTGTTGAAAATTTTCATTTAATAATTCAAGAATTTTCTTGAAATTTTATACATACTTACATGTTAATAACGTGTTATACTTATATTTACAAACAAGTTTCTTATTATCCCTTCCGAAGGTGATATTTTGACTTTTCAATTCCAGTAACCTCTGGTTCTTTTTTTCTATTATACCTTATAGTTTTCTTGTAAACATTAAAATTATAATTTGCATTAATATGCATCACTTTAGAATTTTTAATTCGTTACCCTTTTCTTCATCTTATAAATTCTTTTCTTTATATTATAATATACATACATACATATTTTAGATTTTTACCTTGTTTACAGTTTTAAGCTTTTTCATTTAAAAATAAAAATGAAAATACGATTTTGTATTAAAATTACGTGCATCATTGAGAAGGAAAATTACTTTGACTACTTTTTTTTTAGTTTTTAAAAGTTTTCCTTGATTAAACTTTTCTGCTCTGGAGATTTTTTTCTTTCAAATTATTTTAATATAAAAACATTTTAATATTTTGTCTTTTTTTTATCATCTTCACTTATTACGTGGAGTCTTATTCATAAATTTCTTACAATTGTATAATTCTTCACCTTTTCAAGTGGATTTTTAATATTTGTGGGTTCGCAGATTCTTTTGTTTTCTTATAATAGAAGAACAACTTTTTGAAAAAATAAATAAATAAATAAAAACTCGATAAGAATGTCCTTAACATGTTTTTTATTTCATTTTTATTTAACTGTTCAATTTCTTCTTTTTACCTTTAACTGAACTGAACTGAGTTTATGAACTAAATTTATGTTTTTAAAAAATGGAAAATATTTATGCCTTCTAAGTAATGTGAAGAATAGGACTACTTTAAGGTTGTCAAAATCCTTTAAAAAAAATACCAACAAAAATTCAAACTGCCAAAATTGAAACATCTTCTTCTTTTTCCTTTATTTCATTTAAATTCTATTTAAAAACAGATAAGTTTTAAAAGTTCTATGCAAAATTACATTGAGCAAATATTTTAATAATTTCAATGGAAAGAATATAATTTAATTTTAAATTTTGTTAAAATACAGAATTTCATCAAAAAAAATTGTACTAAAAAATAAGCACACAAAAATTGTATATCTAATAATACACTCTATATAGTAAAAGAAATTAAATTTTTTGATTTAAAAATAAAAACGAATATTTAATGAAAGTGCTAATAAAAATCAGTGAATGGAAATTCTTTTAAGATTTCATGAAAACCTAAAAATTGAAAGAACAAATAAAAATGAAAAGAATAAGAGAGAAAAAAAAATTATACAAAAAGATCGTGCAATGCAAATTATGTTAATTATTCATTTTCACTAAATACTGCTACATAGATGAACAAAAAGTAAAAAAAAAGGTATTCTTTTGTATTTTTTTAAAAAAAAAATTTTCCCCTTATTTTTTGTATCATTTTTATTAACGCTTTTAAATTTAGAAATTTCAAAAAGAATTTTTTTCAAGTATACACGAGTACTTACATAATGAATATAAAATTACAAAAAAAAAAAGGTTCTTGTGGTAGAAAGTTCTGAAATTTTTTTAAATTAAATTTTGTTTTCACGAATAAAAAATGCCAAATGAAATAAAACTTTTGTTTTTTGTTTTGTAATTTTTAATTTTTAGTTATTATGAAATTTTTTCTGAAAATAAAAAAAAACAAAAACAATTAGGACTTGAAAGAATTTTATAATTTGGGAAAACAAGAAAAAATTTACCAAAAATAAATTATTATTAATTATTTCGGATTATAAAAATTATTTTAAGCTACATGTATGTATATGAAGGTACTCGTATATGTATGTATGTATGTACAATTGTACATACAAGAAATATTATTATTTTTAAATGAGAGAGAAAAAAAGATATTATATACAAATATGTATATGATAAAAATACCTTTACACTACTTAATTTGTCGTATGACTTTATGTATGGTATTTTGCATAATGCATTGTCATACGACTACATGAATTTCAGAATATTGTGAATATATAAATTCATTGTTTGACATATCATTTGAGAAAAGTGTGAAAATGAATAATTTATTATTACTATTATTTAAAATTTTACCTTTTATTTTTTTAAATTACCTTATTCAATACACACGTCGAATAAAAAAACTAAATATTCCGAAGTCAAATCAAATGTCAAGCGAAAATAAAAATATGTAATCTATGTTTGTGATATGTTAAGTGTAAAGTCATATGAAAGGGTCTCTCAACAAAATTAGACGGTGTAAACGCAGTCAAACTTTTACCAGTGACATATAGTATGTAAAGTCATATGAGTCCTTCGATGGAATTTACACACAAATTATACACTGTCAAAAATTTGTGGTATTTTTTAAAACCACGAAAATCTAGACTTTTACGGTTTCATAAAAAGGTAACAAATAAATTTGAAATTATTTAGGATATTTTAGTCTAATTTTTAAACTTGAAAAAAGTCCCAATTATTTTAAATTTCAATTGTCTAAAAGCTAAGTCAATAATTGTTTTTATACTTATTAGGTTTAAAATAAAAACCGAAATCTATATTTTCTAAATAAACCCAAAAACAGTTCTATTCTAAGACTTATGATAGCGTTAGTTGCGAAATTTAACAAGATAAATCATATAATAAGACCGACTTATTCTCAAAAATAGAAAATAACATGTGATAGAATTTCATCATTTAGAATTTGAATTTAAACAAGTGGCAATCAAGGGACTCTTTTAGTCAAACTTGTAAAAAATTATTACAATTTGGAGACGTGTGTACATCAGCTAAAAATATTGGAAATTTTTTAAATTTAGTATTATTTATTTTTATTGATTAACATCCTTTAAGAAGAGAATTGGCTGTTTGTGCAAAATTTTCGACGATATCGTGTTATTTTGATTCTAAATTTATTAAGATTACAGATGATTTCGACATTATTAAAACTATGGATTTACTATTTAAAATGTTTTTTGTATTTAATCTTTAATATGACACCAACATGCAAAGATTTTTTAGCTTTCCACAGCATTTTTTGTATAAAATTCGACTACTGCATATAACAGCTCGCCTTATCGATATTCAAAATAAATTTGAATTTAATTTCAAAAATACGACATAACAAAAGAATTTTAAATTTTGTTTACATTGGATAAAAAGTTTTCTTTAAAATTACAATAAAGGAAAAAATAAAACTCTATTTTTTGAAAATTGTACAAAAAATACAATATGATGCGATGTAGTGTGAAGCACTTTGTTGAAGTTGGAACTATAATAAACTGAGATTCAAAGTAATTTTGGTTTTTAATTCACATAAATAAAATTAACAATTAAAAAAGTTAAAATACTTCAGATCTCAATTTACTGTAATTTAATTCATGCTAATCTATTTCTGGCATTATGTACACACGTTATATATGTAAGTATTTACTAAAATAAACTGTCCTATTCAAATTTAAAACTTGAGATTTGATTGATTAGCTTTTTGGTTTTCAAGAATATTTTTTTTCCATTTTTAACAAGAATTTTATAGGATATCAAAAACACTTTTTTAAAATATCCTCTTTTAAAAACCCCATACGCTGTCATATTAGAGCATAATAGAATTTTGAAGGATAGGTACTTAGTAATGGGTATAGGAAAATTTATCACCTGCAATTCATCGCCAGCAATTTACCGCTTCAACAATTTATAGCCTTATAGCCTAACCAAAATAGAACATTACGAGACGAAACGGTAAGAGCGAAAGTACATTAATAAATGATTCAACCATAATAGACGGTAACTCACGTTCGTTGAATTTCGTTAAAATTGAAATGTCATTTTTTCGTACGTTAGCTGCCATAAGAATCGTATTATTTAATGGAAGACGCCGTTGGTTAATGTTGTATTTTGGGTGAATCAATTAATTTGTATAGTTTCGAACGATAAAGTAATTACAGTTTTTTTTTTTTGAAATTAATCGGTTTTTTTTATTCCTTATTTTTCTTTCCCTTCATTGATTTTTTATTGAATTTGGAATATTTTGGAGTATATATAAATCTATGATATTTTCCAAATTTTCTATAAGTTTTTTTTATTTATTTTTCCAAAAAAAAAAATCACAATATTTAACAAAATTGAAAATAGTATTTCACACAGTATAAACTGAAAATGTATACAAAAGCAAACGTTTTGTTACGTTTTCATTGTGGGCAAAATGTCAAAATTACAGCACTTTTGCTTACGTTCGTTCAGTTTCTAACGTATCTTTATGTTCTATTTTGGTTAGGCTATTACATGGATCGGTAGTATATTTTATCGTCATATTGTAACGAAGTTACATGTTACCATCACTGTGTATGTATATAAATACGAATAAAAAGAAAACAGAAAAAAATATTTATTCTCACAACACTGCATATTTCGATATAAAAGTTCAACAAAAGAAAATGAAAATTTAAAAAATATGTATGCGTGACATCTGTTATCTAATTGCGCAGAAAGCTTTTTATTTTAAAACTTCCGGCAAAAAACGGGTACCGGAAGGAAACTGGAAAAAAATAACCGTCATAGAATATTCTAGAAAAATCTAGAAAGCTTGAAACTTTCAAAATGCGTAATTCGAAAACAGTATAAATACAGAGCCGATTTTCATATTAGATTCATTACAATTTCCTAAAAATACATACAATTGTAATAATGCTTTTAACTTTATCTCCATTATTTGGTATTTTTTAACATTTATACTTTATATAAATTTTTTCAAACTGTACTATTTACAAAAAATAGGGATTTAAAGTACTTATACTACATATACTAAGTATATACATATTATTATTATAATCCTCTGTAATTACAACATTTTCTGAATTTATAAAATTAAACGTACTATGTCATGTCGGTGAAATTTTTAAAATCAGAAAAAGGAAAAGAAAAATTACTCTTTAGAGGACATTTGTCTTATAAAGAGAAACTAAATGGAACAAAAATTCATTGGAAGTGTCAAAACTTTCAAAAAACCAAATGTGCCGCTCGAGTTATAGATAATACAATCATTGAGGCAGCACAACTTCTCGATAAAATTAGAACTGATGGATGCAGAGACAACGAATAAAATGCCTCATAGTATTATTTCAAATGTTTGGAAAGCCTGTAGTCAAGCAGCAGCCCCAAAGCTTCCAAATATAGATACGATGAAACGAACGATAAGAAACATAAGAAATCAAAATTTTGATAGTCCATTTCTACCAATGCATCGCATCGTAGAGAAATAGTTTTTACAGAAGATTAATGGAGAATGAATAATTTCTGCAAAATCAGATGCAGATACAGATTTTAACTAATTCAAACCTGAATTTTTCGTCCTAGGTATTATATTTTTTATCAATTTTTCAGAATATTTTGTTTATATTTGCATATTGACAATGTAACTTAAAAAGTGTATTCAGAAATAGTGTGAAAGAATTTATTCCAAAACTAAAAATTTCGATCGAATACTGTACTTTTTATAATTAAAAAAATGAGATAAGCATTCTTATCTCAGAAAAATAAAAAATAAAAACAAAATGTGGAATACAAAATGAAAAATTGTTTGTTAATTTAGTTTATCTAAAATTTCAATATCATTTTAATAATCGCATAGTATGATTTTCAAAATATACTGTTATTTATTTATTTTCGTTCAAACTATTAATTAAACTAACATTTTAAGTACACATTTCATATCTCGTGTAAAATTATGTGATTTTAACAGCTTTTGGCTAATTTGTCCTATATCAAGTCGTATATACGTTATAAATGTAAATTATTATTAAAATAAATAAAAAACAAAACAACGTATGAAAATAGTGAAAGACATAATAATAAATTACATAATAATGACATATCGATAATTAACACAAAATTTTATAAAATTTTAGACATTGTTTTTTTTTTAATAACATCATTATCATTTTGAAATATGATGGTAAACTATATCTATAAAGTATAGAAAATGTATAGCTACATTATTTTTATTTATTTTATAAAATATTTATCAACAAAATACATGCACATTATTATTTCGAATATACCCTCGAAAAAACATAATTTATTTGCCTTGTTTATCGCCTTTTTGATAAAATCACAATCGACCAACATTATTTCATATAAAATGTATGAAATTTATGTAGAAAATTTCTAAAACAAAAATTAAAAAAAAAAAAAAAATTAAAATTATAAGTGTTGTTACAGAAGTGAATTATTGCACATCGCAAAAACACTATATAGGACGAAAAAAAAGTATCTGTTGTTTTAATCATAAAACGAAAAACAAAAAACAAAAAAAAATTAATTGGCTGAAAAAAAAGGAAGATTATGTTGATGTAAAAGAAAATTCAAAAGAAATATACATACATATGTAAATATTTTCTGGTAATCTGAGAGCTTTTTTCAATTCAATTGAAACTAAAGCAATCACTGGAAATTTTTTTCATTTATCAGAAAACGTGATAATATTTAATTTACAGTAAAAAACAAAAATATTTCCAATTGATTAAAAATAGGCCCTTTGGTACCATTAAAATAATTTGATAAAATTCAATTATCTTTTTAATTTGAAATGTTTAATTAATTTTACAAAAAAAAAAAAAAAGAACAAAAAAAACCTGAAATAATAATTACCTTTGGCTAAATCTCCAAATAAAAAAAATTAAACTGAGTTTTAGAGGATTCATGCAAAATCATCCTTGTTAAAAAAAATTTGTTTAAATTAAAAGGATATAAATTGAATCTTTTTTTTTTAATCCTTTTTAAAACGATCATTCATTTTTAATGTTTTATAGACGAAATCGACTTGAAATTCGAGTATTTCTGAAATCTAATGTAATTCGATTCACTTGAAATTTGTGTCCAGTATTCTCGTCATCATCGTCTACAAATTTTCTTTTAACAAAAAAGAGATTCTGCCAACAAGATACGAGTTATAGGATATCATAAAAAAAAGTTGGTGGATTTATGAATGCCTATATTTAAAGATGAAGTTTGCCTGAATATTTTCTGAATATTATTACAAAAAGAACAAAACAAGACACATTTTATAAATGTTGTAAGACCCAATTTTTTTTCTTGTGAGAAGTCCTAAATTCTAATTAAAATTTGAAAACGCGTTTGTGTTCGATTTATATTGCAACAATTTGAATCAAATGGAAAGTTATATGTATAGTCTTTTTCATCCTAATAGTCTATTACTTTGGTATGAGTGAACAAATTTCTACCAATTAAAGTTTGTTTTGTGACAAACCCTTTAAATAGTATATCCTGGCCAAACTTCAAATTCATAGTCCCACGAGAACATACTTTTGAAAAAAAAAAAACAAACGCAAATTTTATCCACATTATAATGTAGATTAAAATAAACACTAACTTAAATAAAAATACATATGAAATATATAATAACGAATTAATTTGAATTTTGTTTTTCTTGTAATTGAATGAAATATTTGTTTACAATTCAGCTTTTATTATTAAAATGTGCTATCATACGCCACATTGATAATCACATATGGTCTATGTCTAATAAACCTATTTCGTTTGTTTATTTTTTTTTTTTTTTTTTTTTGGTTTATTAAACAGAATCTACTGCAGAATTCATTAAAGGGTTTATTTAAAAAAATTCGTCATATACACAACTCAGATACATACTTTTTTTTTTTTTAGGCTAATCAATATTGATACTTAGATTTATGGATAATATTTCAATTAATTTAAAATTTCATACATTTATTTAACTTTAAAAACCAATTAAATTTTTCTTTTCTATTGATTAAAAAAATATTAGTACTATAAAGTGCAATGTTTAGACGTCTTGCTGTGCATTTATATTAGAGTTGGCCTTTAATCTATTTAAAAAAAAAATATTGTTACTCACAAACATTCATTCTATAAAAGTATATTGTTACATAGTTTATTCAAATTTACATACGTTTTTTCAATCCCCCACTATATTTTGTATTATTTCCTGCTGCGTCCTTTATAAAAACAGTAATTTATGCTGTCAAGGGATGTTAAATTTCAGTGTTTACAATTTATACATGCACATACGAGTATACTATAACCCTACATTACTTTTTTTATGCTTTTAATATTTTACAAATTGCACGTCCCATTCTAATTTAATTTTTTTTTTTTACTTTTTTTTTGTTGTTGTTGTTGTTGTAAAGAAGTCTTTTATTTGTAAAACACACACTATTTTGTGAATAAGAAGTCTAATAATTTTCAAATAAAGGTGAAAATATTATGAAACAATTTTTGTCGATATTTTATTACATGAAAAAAAAGTGATTGATAAAAAATAATCAATAAATAATAATTAAATTGGAATTTTACATTTAAGATATTATTAATTGGATCAACATCCACCAATTTCATATTAAATGACAAACAAAGTACTTTCATTTCAAAAAGGTCATACATATTCTATCGAAATTGGTAGCACTAATGAATCGAATTACCAAAATGCGTTCTAACAAGAGATGGTCTATTTATTTTTCACACACAAAAAAATTTAATAATAATAATAAATTCGCATAGATAAGTTTGTTTCTTCAGGCCAAAATTTATAGGAAACATACTCAACTTCAACAGGAATTAGTTTTAAAGACCATCTAAGGTCTTCTTTAGGGGCATTGTCCGTTATATGCGCTGATAGGACTTCTAGAAGATGATAAGTACAGGCTCTGCAAAAAAAAAAAAAAAAAAAAATAACATCCTGTGTAAAGCACTGGCCTATAAAATGATTTTTACGGGTCGCCTAACAATCTACCTAACTTTTCCTAATCCAATCTACCTAAACTCCTTTCTCGCAACTCAAAAAGTTAACTCATCAATTTTATACAATTTTAGCTATTTATTTTTTCAAGTTAATAACAAATTTTCGACAAATAAAAGTATTTTTCTGTTAAAATGGCTCTTAGCAAAAAATTTCAAATCAATTGAGATTTTATTTAACTACAGAACCTACATTTTTTTTTAATTTCAAAATTTATTTTTTAGTCTCATAATAATTTTGCACGAAGACAAGACATTTGACAATAAATCATCAAAATAACGTCTGATTTGCGTCATTCAACAGAACATTCGATATTTGTATCAGAAACTTGTAAGTGGTGTGTAAGTACTCAAACATTTTTCATTTTTCTAATTAAATTCCATGATAGAATTTTTGAAAATATTTTTCTAATCATAATTTTTCTTACATTTTACAAAATTTAAACTTCAAATTTACCAGATTTTTCAAACAAGTTAAACAAAGTTTTCTAGTTAGAAATAATCAATTACAACCACACCTGAAGCAATGAAAACTAATCAAAGTTCAACATTTGAAATTTAATAAATCAATATCAATACCCTCTTCCTATATAGTGTCTTTTTTTTTCTTTTTCTTTTTTCAACATTAATAATTGCCAACATCATTTGAACATAAAATTTACCAAAAATTCTCTATAATATGATTCGAATTGATTAAATTGAATTTTTTATGAGTTCATTTCCCTTTTCGTATTGGTTCATCAAAGGGATGAAAAATAAATGAGTAGCATAAAAAAAAAAGAAGAAAAGAAGAAAAAAAAATCATCTCTTATTGCTAAGAAGATTTTACGGTCGTAAATTATTTGGGGTACAAAATTTAGACACTTTATAATTTTGAATACAAAAAAAAAAAAAAACGAAAAAAAAAACAAAAATACTAAGAGAAACTCACCCTCAAGTGCCCACGTAAAAACGACTATTCAGCAACTTACTTTGAAAAAAAAAATTCCTTTTTCATGTAAGTTTGATTATTATTATCTTTTCATCGTGTTATTTTCAGGTTACACTGATTGCTTATAAACTTAGCCTTCTAAATAAATTACACACATTGATTTAGACAGAACAATGAAAAAAGGCTTAAGTGTAGTGTTCAAAAAACGTATACTGCTTATTAAAATTTTAAATTAAAGGCTTATAGTGCAAATATACATGCATACCTACATACAATACTTATGTAGAAAATTACACGTTACGTTATCATATTGCACAAATCTTAAAAATGTGTTCTTCAGTTTTTTTTTCTTAATTAAAATATTATTCACCAGTTAAAATTTTTTTTGACTCAATCAATTTAAGTCAGTTACCAAGTCAACGGCTTCAACTATTTCTTTCATGATTTTAAAAGTCTCACATCCTCTATACAGTCTACACCCATAAACACACACACAATCCTTGAGAATTATTAAAAAAATATTTAATTATCTTTTTTTATTGAAGATTCCTTTTTGTACATGGAATACATATATATTATTTTTTCTACTGTCATTGAAATGCATAATCTTTGGTATTTTATTATATTTTATTGGAGAAATTAAAAAAGATAACAAAAATGATAAAAGTTTATATTAAATAAAATTTTCTCTTTAATTCTTTTTATTTCTTACTTATTTTTTATTATCCTTTACGTTTTTTTACGTTTCATTTTTCTTTTTTCTTTTTGTATCTTATATTATTATTTGCACTATTTTGTATTGTTAGTGCAGCTACAGCTGTTGATAGTAACTTTCGATTTACCATGCTTTTGATAAAAAAAAAACAAAAAAAACAAGGGGATGAAAACAACAAGCACAACGATGATATTATGTAATTGGTATTCAATCGACTATAGAATATACATAGGTATGTATGTAGGTATAGTTACGTGATGTAACCTAGGGACAGAGAATCTTTTAAACTAAGTGTACCATATTGGTACAGATTTAATAATAATAAAAAAAGGGCGAACTTTTATTATAGGCGTAAACAATAAAAATGTTCAGAGAATCTGTCGATATATTAAACGATGTCGATTATTATTAGCATTTAGGGTTACTTTTATATAGCGTGTATTCATGACTATCATTTCTTTTAAGGTTGCCACAACCGATGTATCTGAGCATTAGAAAACTCAACTAAATCCAAAAAAAAACTACTTCAATAGAAATATAATAAAATGATATTTTTTATTGAATATCGTTAAAATTGTACACTTTTTACAATTTAATTTCAAATTTTTTTTAATATTTCTCACAATTTTGTTTTTTACATGAATGATGAAATGATTCTCCCAGCTAAAAACCAAGTTTCATAAATATGATACTTTCCATGGAAACATGAAAAAATTAGTACTCTAAACAAAATATCCTTTTGAGTATCGTTACCTGGTCATGAACGCATGTGACAAAAATTTTTCAATGGTTTTTCATGAGTTTTTTTTCCTCTTTTTAATTTTGTCGGTAATTCCTTTTTTCTTTTCATTTTTTTTCCTTTTTAACACAACAATTCACATTTATTGAAAATTATATTTTTTTATTTATTTTTTAAAATTTTTTTTTGTAGTTTTTCTTTGCTGGTTTGTTGTATTTTAAAATTCATAGCAAAAATATGTAAATATTTATACATAGATGTACGTACACACATATTACAATAACAGGTTTCCAATTCACCAGTTTTAATTATTTATTGACTTTTTCTTTGTCCACATACTGGTCGAAAATGATTTAAATAATTAATTTAAACCTGAAAATCTGAAATATTTGTCTTTTGTGGACAAATTTTATTCTTCTAAAGTTTCCAGACTTCAAGAAATATTAATAAATGTATGTATCCTTTGGATAGGATTATTTATTGTTTTTATAAATCATTTGAAGGTACAGTTCTTTATCATTGAATAACAGCTTTTTTGAAGTTTTTTTTTTTGTGCTACTTTTCAAACATTAAATACAATGTTTTAAATCAGAAACTTAAAAAGGACATTTTCATTAAAACCAAACACCAAATTCCTTTTAAAAAACACAAAAGCCATCAAAGAACTTTTTATATCCCTCTTTTCTATTGAACTGATTTATGGATAATAAATAATACGTTAAAAATGCCTGTATTTTCATATATTTTATGAATTATTTTGATTATTTTTCATAACGCGTTACAAAAAAAAAAAAAATTTTAAAAAGATAAAAAAAATAAAATAAAATTTACAAATAAAAAAAAATCATTCAGCGTACCTAAAAGATTGATTTTGTTACAAAATATGCAAAAAAAATACATACACACATAACACTGAACAATTGTGACTTTAACATGAATAATTGATTTTTATTTTCATTTGTTAACTTTAATGTGTATTATTAATTCACCATTCACGTAACATACACGTATGATTTTTTAATGCTACAAAAAATTAAAAATAAAAAATAAAAATGAAAAAAAAGCAGGGTAAAGAAATTTTAATATAAAAGTACAATAAAACTCTTTTTTTTTTTCGTAAAAATTGATTTTGAAAATCAATCATGTAAAATGTTAAAAATAAAATTTTTGATTTATTCAAACAATAATTTTTTTTCATATTGAAAAAAAAAAGAAATACATTTATAATGAAAAATGCGAATTTTTCTTTTTCACATATGAATGACTATTATAATTTGTAATTACCAGTATTTTGTTTTAAATTTAAATTTTTGCAAAATAAAAAAAAAAAAGCAATAATAAGTTTAATTAAGAACATATTTACATACAAGTAGATATTTTACAATTATTAGCCTTTAATTAAATTTGTATATTGTTAATTGTGTGTTATACATACTTGTACACAACATTTTTTATAACATGTAAAACAAATTTTGATATTCAAATATATGTATGTATGTAAATATGTACATATGTGGTATTTCCCTATGGAAAAGAATATATCAAGATATTCAATTACGTTTCCAAAAAAAAAAAACTCTGGAAAAGGAATTAAAAAACAAAAGCCTTCAAAAAAGGATTCAAAGTAATCATTTTCATAATGTTACACAAAAAAGATATTCAAAAACAAGAAAAAAAAAACAAATTGTTAAATTAGTTAGATTTCATCAAAATTCAAATAAAATTACCTGTAAAAGAACATTAACTTTTTTAATACAATTTTTTCACAATTTTTATAAACTCCTGCATGTTATCCTCTTTTTGTTTTCCTTTTTAACGTGACTTTTTTATATTGTTTGTTCAACTTTTTAAGAATACAATATTTTAATATAAGTAGAAAAAAAAAAACAATATAACAACAGAGCATCATATAATTACCTAAGAAAATTAAATTGTCAGTTTCATTCGTCATGTGTATAATAATAACATATACATACTTACTTGGAAAACTCTTAATTCATTACTTTTATATTTCAATTGCATACTTAATGTCAAACAAACACAACAAAAGTTTTCATGTTAAAATTGATATCGTTTCTAAGAATGCGTTATACTCGTATCTTAAAATTTTTATTACGTTATTTTTTCTTCTTTCTTCTCCTCTTTTTTTTTTTTACATTTTTCCCTGTTTTTAATTACATATTTCAAATTAAAAGTAAAATTACTTTTTTACGTTGAAGAATTGTTTAAATGAGTTAATTGAAATTCATGTACAAGTATAAAGAAATTCCATAAAGAAAAAAAAATAACAAGAAAAGGAAAAAAACCGGCATACACACACACTTACATTCAATTTAATTTAAAGTCTTCAAGTATATAGAGACACTGTAATTTAAAAAGTATTCATTAAAGATTTTAAATGTAAATCTCTTGGGATACGTGTCAAATTCACACTTTAAAGGTGAGAAGAATTTAAATTCACGCATTTATAATCATTCATGTATATACTTATGTATAAAATATAATTTAGATTGTGATTATTAAGGTTTTTAGCTGTTTGTTTTCCATGCACACTTTTTCAATAATGAAAACTACTTGTACTTGTGCTCTGCTATAAATTTTTCTATACTTATATATGTATGTAGCTATACATATAAATATGTACTTTTACTATCAAAAATAGAAATAATAATAATAATAAAAATAATAATAGTAGTAAAAATAATAATACAACTTTGTTCCTTTTCACTGCTGCCAGAAACAGATATTTTGATTATACTATTTATTTTGGGGAAGTTTTTTTTTTCTATATTATTGTTTCTACCCTTCCAATTTAACAAGAAGCAAACATAAGCATTTAAAAGTGTTTGTATAAACACGGAAAAACAACAAATTTGACTTTGAATTGTTTCGTGGAAAATGTCAAAGGCACTAAAAAACAACAACAACAATTTTTTTTAAAGCGTTTTAAACAATGACTCATAATTTTAAATAAACTTACATTATTGGAGTATTGAAAATATATATGTACGAGTATAGAATGAGGAAACTATTTAAAAAAATGTTATGTATTTTTTACTTTCAAGTTTTCTTTTTGTTATTAAGAAAATCCAAACGGGGTAACATTACAGACTGGCCTTAAGATTTTTTTTTCTTGACTTTATTGGCTCGTCAAAATTGATATGGTACGATTAGTGAAAAGGAAAACTATTAATGGATTTGGTAATTTAGAAGTGTTTTTGCAATAATCGCAGTCTTGCGATTGACTTCTTTATAAGTTTTATTAATAAGTTTAAATTTAAATAACTATTTTTCATTTATTCAAGTAAAATCTGGTCCACTACAGTTATTTAAATCTAAATCCTTTTTGTATTTTATGACACTTTCACACTTTTAATTGAAAAACACATGAAAGAATTACATTAATTCATTGAAGTTTATATAAGCATCTGCTTGATATCAAGAACATAAATTGACACGAGTTATTAAACTCATGAGTTATTAGAGAAAATTAACAAATTAAAATGATTATTGTGATATTGACCTATTCACTTTTTCACTCTATGAAACACCTTAAAGAAGAAACACTTTGCGGTAAGGTTTTTTAACTTTCGGTTTTCTAAAATTTCATATTAAAAAGTATATAGTAGTTAAAAGGGGTAAATATGCTTTTATTTGAAAAACAAACAATTAAAATTTCAGTGTACTGTAGTAGCTAAAAACAGAAAAAACGACATTCGACTCGACTGGGAATCGAACCACAGTCCTCCGTCTTGCAGGGACAGTGCGCTTACCAATACGCCACCGAATATCATGCCGTTCTTAAACATTGATATTCAAATATCCTACAGTACATACTCGTATATTGTATTTAAAGAGGAAGCTCGATTTTGAGTTGGTAACATTCTCCAAACAACTACAGATAAAAGTTAATAAAAATTTTCTTTGTTTTTAATAAAATTTCCACAATGCTAAGTTCTTTAAAATGAATTTAACATTCAAGTCAATTTTTGCACATTTTCGTCAAAAATAAGTTTTCAAAACTGAATGTCTCTGAACCCTGTCATCCGAATAACTCAAATTCTAGAGGGTATTCTTCTCTATTCTGCAACACTAAGCGAGTTACAGAGCTCCAAAAAAAAATTTACACGGATCAATGTTAAAGAAATTTGTGTAGACGGTTTTGTCTTTTTAAAAAAGTATGTTCCCGGAGAAATAGGAAGTTGAAAATGGCCAGGTAACTTTAAACCATAAAAATTCGTCGATTAGGGCAAAAGTTTTCGGAAAATCAACGTTTTTTTCCCTCTACTGCAACCCCTGTTTTTTTATTGCTCAAGGAGTAAATGTATTGAATTTTAAACATAAATAATTTTTTTTGCAAAAATCATCAAAAAGTGGAGAAAACTTTAAGTGATTCTATAATAAATGATTTAAAAACCAACTAGGCGAATTATTTTGCGTTGAGGTAGTATAATGTGAAACAACAACAAAATCCTTGTATACTTGAATATAAATGGTCCTTATTAAAACAATTTTTTTAAAGTCGAATTTACCAAAAATCGATTCTAAAAACTGATTATGCTATGAAACTCTTTACAAAATATGGTGAAGATTTTATTTTCACAAATATTCGTAAGTATGTTTTAGTATTGTAACAATTATTATCAATTGATCCTCCATCTCCTATCTCAATAGAATTCAATGTAACTTAATAATTATAACGTAACAAGAATTTCTATAGCAACAACAAATTAATTCCCTCATTGATCATTCTGAGTTTTTGTTAATTAACAAAATCGATAAAATAATGAAATTAAGCATTTCATTAATTTTAATGATGACCTTTTAAGTGTCATTTTGTAATGGTAAGTACCTTTTTTAAAAGAAAAAACCTATTCAAAAATGTATTAAAAATATATGGTATTAAGGTATTACAAAAAAAAAATGTACATTACATCACAAGACTTGTTTTTTTTTCTTGTTACTTTTATTTTTGAATAGTCCTTACTTTTTCCCATGTACGTGTATGCAAATTAAATACAAATATGAAAGAAAAATGATGATGAGCCCATATAAATATAACTTGTCTTCTATAATATGATGAATGATGATTTTCTTCTTTTTCTTATTCTCTTTCGTGTGTGTTTTTTTTTCTTGCTTTTATTCAACTTTCGTCTTGATCCTCTTAACTATAATTTGCTTTATAAATACGAATGGCAAACCTTCCAATTTTTCTTTTATATGTGATGTACATACATATATACCTATAACATGTAGTATATAATATACATATTTCCAGATATTTTCAGTTATGATATTATATTGTGGTTTTCCTATCGCATAGAAGAAAAAAAACTATACTTAAAAAAAATAGATTCAAAATGAAAATACAATGGTTTATATATGTAGGTATATATGTATATTTTTTTTTATAAAGAAAAAAAAATTATGTATGCTATATGTGTATACATACTTTAAAAAAAAAAAAAAAAAGAAGTAAAATAGATGATACGCAACATGAAGGATTTGCTTTTATGCAAATTTCTGATATCTAAGGATTACTTTCTCCTCTTCTTTCTTTAAAAAAAAATAAAATTCCTTATGTATGTGTGTATACAGCATATAACTCAAACCAAATTGTAGTTATCGTCACCGGCAGCAGCATCATCATCATCATCACCATCCTTATCAATGTATAATAGCTTAACCATAACCGTAACAAAATTGGATTGTTAAAGATGATAAATTGTCGATCCTTTGAATTGGTTTTAGTTATAAAATATATACATTTTTTTTTGTTCTAGTTTCTTCTTTTCTCCTTTCTGCAATTGTTTCCGAATAGATTTTAATTTGAAGGTGATATCAAAATTATGCAGGATTGGTAATTAATTTAATTTTTTGTTTTCAGATTTTTCTACCAATAACAACGCTCAAAGAAATGGACCTTATCTTTTCTAATTCTTTAAAACAATAAAAATCTTTTGAGGTATGTATAAATAAATTGACAAAAATAAAATTGATGATACATGTTTGACAAGGTTGTGTATCATTAAAAAAAGAATATACGGATCAAAAAAAAAAAAATTAATTTGAATAACTCAGAATATGAATAACAAATTTTAAGTATTACATTTATTGTAATGTTTTGGGGTACTTATCAAAGAAATAGAAACAAATTTCGTTAAATTCTGAGTTTGATTAACAGATGTTCTACTTATACTTGAAATTGATAATTGATTATGTTTTTGTTCTTATACATACATAATTAGTAAGTAGGTAGTTTAGAAATTTAGCTTCAGATTATAGATTGAAATGAAAATAAAAAATAGAGAAAAACACAAGTGACAAAAGTTATTTTTATTAGTTTAAACTCCAAAATCTAAAAACAGTGTTTTTAAAGAAAAAGTACCTTAACCCTGTACAGCAGATGAAATTTAACAAATAGTTGAAATTTTGACGAAAAATAGTAAGAATTAGCTTCTAATAAAGTTTTCTGGTTCTGGTTTTATTTTCCTACAAGCTTTTTATACGTCAATTAAACCTCTAGGCCTGAAAAGTAAAGTCTTACGCTATTCTTCCTTGGGGTTTATTTTTCTTGGAGGTAAATCTTTCCGGTCTTGAGTTATTTCGTCCATAACTTCTGAACGATAAGAGCTACAACGGCATGTAACATATTAATGAAAAGACACAGAGGTCCTCTACAATTTTGGAAAAGGATAAATGAGCCTAGCGTGCTCCTGTAAAAAGTTATAAGGTAAAACAAGGAAAAAGACCAAAAATCATTTCCCCCCTCTGACTCCGTAACGGTTGAGATTGCCCCCTACCACCCATACAATTTTTTGTTTATCTTGCCGAGACCTATCCGTAGTCTTCGGGTCGGACACCTAAACTGAATCACCCTGTATGTACATATAGTGCTGAAGGAACTTGAGGGTCCTTTTTCTCAGCTATTTTTGAGTATTGCGTCTTAGTATTTCAGTGGTAGTATACCCTTATCATATATGTACTACCACTATGCTAAAAATTATCAAAATCCGTTTCCCCAAGGTCGTGCCGTCTCCTTGTAAGTATTTTGGTGGAATTGGGAGGTAAAGTTATGTACCAAAAGATCCTTTGGAAAGTTTTCTGTTGAAACACGAAGAGTATACCTGTATATTGTATAATATGATATCTTTTGAAAGAAGTTGTATATGGTCAAGTAAAGTAAGTGAAAATAAACTTCGACACATACTAGCTGCTTTCGATTTGCCATTTCAAAGTACTTGCGAGTACTAAAATGTGTCTTGGATAAATGGGTAAATCGAACGACACAAAAGTTTTGATAGGTGTCAAAACCTAAAAATAATTTTAATTGTTGTCATAAATTGTGTTGATTGAGAAGAAAATTTCGAAATGGTAAGTAATTTTAATTTTTCACCTGAATATCTACATATATTTAATTAATATTGTTTATTTAAAGCCATCTGAAAAAACAGTAAGAAACTGGAGATATAATGAAAAAAAAATAAAACATAAAAATATAGATAATTCATACAAAAAAGAAAACATATCTAGTGCTCTTAGTTTTAAACTATAAAGCCCTCTGTTTTAAAAATTGTGCGTAACTACTTTCATCTACTTGAAAAATTTCACATGAGTAGCTACGAGTAGATGATTTAGCACAGACTTCTACCTTATCTACTCGCAAGTACTTGAAAGTGGCAAATCGAAAGCGGCTACTTAGTAGTTCTCCGTAAATCATAAGATTTTGTTTGTTTGTCAAGATGACCCTTTAAATTGTTTGTTGTTAATTTTGTTGAAATTTTATGAAGTTTCTGGTTTTCTTATGCAAGTTGAAAATTCTATTTTTAATATACATATGTAGAAAAAAAATTACAGTAAGCTGTAAAGGCAAAGAGAATTATACTTATGTTATCTTTCAAATTTATGCAATATGAAAATATCTAATAACTACCAAGAATCGAAGAATTATATAGTAGAAATAACAAGGTCATATAGAAATTCTCACTGGGAAATCGCGATTGATTGTTCCAATGCGTAAAATCCATTTCATTTTAACGCCTCATGCACTTATTTTCAACCCCCCGAATATATTTTTAACTTTTCTGGTACTAGGAAATTCTATATCTGTTCAATTTTTTTTTTCATCTGTATAACGTGTAACGTGTAATTATATAAGTACTTTTATTCTTGTATACAAAAATTAACAGAGATAATTCATGTTAGATATTTAAGAATATACACCAGCTAGACAAAAATCTCTAAAGTTTAGTATTTCACTGTCTATAGATAAATATTATATACTCGTACATACAAATGCAAATATATATATTTATTCATCCATTACTCACCGTTAAAATTGAAATACTGTGATTTTAACTTATTTTACCATATTTATTCTGTAACAATACCAAAGTATCAAATTGCAATTAATGTCAGAATGTAAAAGTTTAGGGAGATGATTTATTGAAGCTTTTTATCGTTGAAAAATATATGTATATTATATGAAGCGATAAACAGTTAACAACGAACGATGTAAATGCTCTTAAGTTTTTAGATAATATATTTTGTAAAAAGATATATAGATATATATGTACATACATGTACTATACATGTGTCATGAACAAATATTCTGTTAATAAACCTATAGAAATATTTAAAATATTGTACAAAGCCTCAATTATGTACACAAAATTTAAGTTTGTAGGAAGAAAAAAAAGAAGTGAAAAATGGGAATCCCTTCCGCACCCTATAAACAATATTTTTCTATTGCAAAAAAGTTCTGTATTTTCTTAAGCTATATCCTTAATTGTAAATGCATTACATAGTACATATATTTTTCAAATATTAATTAATTAATTTACAGACTGGGTGCCTTCTCTTATAAATTTCTTAAATATTACACATAAAACGCAGTTAATAACAACACATTCATACAATAAATTAAATTAATATATTGTGTGTTTTTTCTATCCTCTTCTTTTTCTTCCTTTTTTAATAAAGTATTACAAACATATAGATATATGTACTATACATGTACAAGTACATACACAATTGTGTATTGTTTCTTAAGGAATTTTTTAATTTGACTTTATTTATCAATTATGATAAAGGATAATAAAAATGACTTTCTTGTACAAATTCATTAGTTTAATATAAAATTTTATAGAATTTCTGGTATTTATGCGTTTTTGTTTTTGTTCTATTATTTATTTTTTTCTTTTCATCATTGTGTTTTTACACAAACATTTTATTACACTTGGCATGATATAGAAATGAAAATATTATTTACTTATTGATATCTTAACTTGGATGACTTCATCCTTTCACTATATATAATACAATATAAATAAACATTTTGATAATCTTATATATTTATATGTGTGTGTTGTATGTATACATATGTTGCATAAACTCAACAAATACATACATATATACATATACGAGTAGAATAACTATGATGAAAATAGGAAAAATATATAGCACATAGAAATAGTTAATTAAGAAAATGGTATTTAAAAGAGAATATCTAAGAAATGTTGCCGGTTTTTTTTTCTTCTTTTTTCATTATTTTTTGTTATTCTCATTGTCTTAGTTTTCTTTTATTTTAATTGACATTATCAAGTAAAAAATACAGGGTGTTCCGTATGGTTTGCTTAACCTTGATACCATAGATAGGTCTCATCAAGACAAACAAAAAATAGTATCGGGGGGGGGGGAATCCCAACGGTTTCGCCGCTAGAGGGCGTTGAAGTTTTTTTGCTCTTATTTCACGATGTACCCTATAACTTTTTGTAAGGGCACTCAAGGGTCTTTTTGTGTTTAGAAAAAATGTAGAGGACCCTTTGCCCTTTTCAGCGATACCATACTTGTTTCTCTTCTTTTAACCGTTAAAAAGTTACACGCATTCAAAATCAAAATTTTGTGAATTTTTCTTAAATTTTTGTGTTTCACCCTGTTTTTCTCAAAAAAAGCTTAAATTAACTCTCATTTTTTATTGCAGAAAAAGAAGGCTCAATTGATTCTGCATCGATTCGATATCTTCATTTTTTTCGAAAAGTGTATAGTTTACGAGATATTGAGGAAGACCCTTTGAAAAAACTGAAAAAATAAGTCTGAAATTTATTAGATTATTGAACATGTGCTTTTATTACAGTGTAAATTGAAAACAGGTACTCGGAATGCTAATTTTCAAATGCAAATGTCCTCCAAATGTCCAAATGTTCCTCAATATCTCGTAAACTATACATTTTTCGAAAAAAATGAAGATATCGAATCGATGCAGAATCAATTGAGCCTTCTTTTTCTGCAATAAAAAATGAGAGTTAATTTAAGCTTTTTTTGAGAAAAACAGGGTGAAACACAAAAATTTAAGAAAAATTCACAAAATTTTGATTTTGAATGCGTGTAACTTTTTAACGGTTAAAAGAAGAGAAACAAGTATGGTATCGCTGAAAAGGGCAAAGGGTCCTCTACATTTTTTCTAAACACAAAAAGACCCTTGAGTGCCCTTACAAAAAGTTATAGGGTACATCGTGAAATAAGAGCAAAAAAACTTCAACGCCCTCTAGCGGCGAAACCGTTGGGATTTCCCCCCCCCCCCCCCCCGATACTATTTTTTGTTTGTCTTGATGAGACCTATCTATGGTATCAAGGTTAAGCAAACCAAACGGAACACCCTGTATAAGAATAGTTTTATTAAATAAAAAAATGGAAAAAGAGAACTTTTAAAAATTAATTTATAAAATTTGGCAACATAATATTTTTTTTATTCATTAATAAAATAAATTTCAATTACATTCCAATTTTTTTTTTGTTTTTTTGTTGGAAGGATACAAGAAAAATATAACAATTTAAAATTGATTATTTTTTTTCCTCTGTAAAAATCCCACTTATAATGTAAATAAAGATTGATAGTCGTCTTGTAAAATTGAAAATTCCTTTAAATTCGTAAAGAAATCAAGTAAGGAACATCTTTAAAAGCACAATTCTGCGCATATACATATATACATACATACATACGTATACATACGTGTTGAATGACTAGAAATATCTAATTTTCATTTCAATGTTTATACATGTAAACCAATATTAATCAAAGTGTTTAATTAAATTTTAAGAATAATATTTATTTTGTCAGGAAATAATTTTATTTCTTCAAAATATATCCTACGGCATATTTGAAAGAAAAAAAATGAAATAAAATGTTACATTTTGTTATTTTGAATTCTATACAATATGGTATTTTAAAATAAAGTAAAAAGGATAAAAATTATAGATTTTTAATCTTTTTATTTAAGTTAAAATTATATGCCAATGCTACTTTTTTTTTAAAAAAAGTTGTGTTAAATAAGTGATAAAAATAAATGGTCCAAGGATAATGAAACACATTATTATGAAGGTCATTTATCTTTTAAAAAAAATTTTAAGGATTATTACTAATTGAAGATCAAATTTTTGCCAAATGGTTTGACAAGCTAGCAGATTATCCGAAATGTCTGCCAAAACAAAATAATTTTAATTGTATCACTGTAGACTGTAGAGCCTTTAATATTCTATTTATTTTTCTTCCTATTTTGTTTTATTTTAATCATAGAGAAAATAAGTACCTTACCCTATTTGTGTGGATTTTTAATTTTATTTTTTGTTACATTATGAATTTTATTGATTTTGAATTCATTACAAATATTGTACAACTTATATATAAATTTTACTATATATGTATATTTTTTTTTTGTTCGTTCTAAAAAGGAATATTTGTATTACAAACAGTTTTACACAATTATTCTACGCCCTTCTTACCAATAAACAAATGTCTGTCTGATATATTTAAATGGAAATTGCATATATACATACTACATACTTGTTTTATATTATTGTTCCTTCCTAAAGCATCCTTATGGATAGTATTTTATATATTGTTGTCTATGTTTACGAAATTTATGGCAAATAATTCTTTTGTCAATATTTGAAATTCATGTTGTTGTTTGTAATTTGTTCTAAGAATAGAAAAAAAATAAATAAAATAAAAATAATACTAGAAAAGGATAATGTAAAAAATTATTATAAATTTTTTCTTTTCTTTTTTTTTTGTATTTATAATATTGAAAGTATGTATCTTTTTATCCTGTATAATTTGTTTGCATCTATGCAAGGATGAAATGCAAGGAACTTTTTTTTTCCTATTTTCTGAATTAATTTTGTTTATCTTTGATGATCTTTATAATATACATATGTATGTATAACTGGAATTATCATCATTATATAACACTTGAAAATGTGAGTGGAGAACAAAAAAATGAAATAAAATAAAAATAATATTAACTAAATATATATGTAATTCTATTCAGTAAATGAAAATATATGTATATTTTCTTTTGAATTGTACAAATTTTATGACATGTCTACACTCAATGTTACAGATAAGTAAAAAAAAACTAAAAATATATTTCATATAATCCGTATTTTCAAACATTTTATGTCAAAGGTTAAATTGGACTTGGATATTATTTGATGAAGTAAATCCGACAAGTAGGACCCGAATCATGAATAAAAAACAAACAACAACAACGAAAAAAAAACATTATTTCATTCTTAATCTTTGTAAAAACAAGTATATCCTTCTTTTAAGATCTTTCAAAGAAAATTTCACATCAGTATTCCTTGAAGGATTTTTCTTAAAATTTGAATTTTATATAAAATATACGAGTATCTATTTATTAGAACACAAATTGAAGAATAAGAAAAAAAACTGGGAAAAATTTTGAATTTCGATATTCTGTGTACGAGTATAATATACATTTTCTGAAGAAAGATGTTTCGTAAATTTAAAAAAAAGGAAGGTAAAAAATTGTTGTTTTTTTTAACCTTAATGCTGGTATCTTTGTACAAGTAAAAGAAAAATGTTTTAGGAAACTGTAAAATAAGGAATGTTTAATACAAATTTCGAGGCTTATAATAAAAATATTTTATTAAAAAATTACTTTCGAAGAAAACAAAAAAAAACTATTTCAAATAAAGTAATACATTCTAGTACTCGAATATCTGAATACGTATGTATATACGAGTATTTAGGAAACGGTGTCACAAAATGGTTATAAACAAAAATTAAAGTTAAAATAATACAACACCGGTGACAAAAAACTTAAAATTCCAAGTAACCCCCAAGGGATAAATTAAAATAAATAAGAAAGTGAAAGACGATATGTAAGTATCGTATTTGTTAAACGATACATATACTTTTTGTATCTTCCATGTTCATGGTTTTTTTTTGTTTTTCCTTCTTCTGTTTTTTTGCCCTTTGACGTACCTTTTTATTTCATTTTTACTTTTATTTTTAGGTTTTATAACGAGTATCATAAAAGATGAAGAATACGTGATATGATTGAGTAAGTATTTTTTTTTCCTTCAAAAATTTTTATATTTGTTTTATTTCATTTTTTGTCTGTTTGTTTTGTTGTTTTTTTTTCGATACTTTGTTCCGTATTTTTTTATTTCTTTTTTTTTTTTTAAATTGTAACTCATTTTTATGGAATACAAACAAGTCAAAAAATATCCTAAAATTACCCTTTAATGACAACAAGAATATAAATTTCAACACATTGGTTTTTTTTTCACATATATTACATAAACGTATACACATATGAAATATTAATGTGAATTTTACGTCTCATTATTAAGATTTTATCTGAAATTAATAGATATTAACACAAAATAAAAGGAAAATCAAAGAATTTTACATTTCAATAGCAAGTAGTTTAATTAAATTGAAAAAAGAAAATTAGACAAAAATTAGAAAAACAATTTGGAAACGAGGATGTTCATATGGTTCTACGATAATATAAACAAATTAAACGGTAAAAACTCATTTTAAATAATATGATGAAATTTTCTTAGAAACAAGTCAAAAAAAAAAAAAGTAATAGAACTACAATTTTTGCAAAAAAAGAAAAATTATAATAATAAAAATAAAAAAAAAATATATTGTATAAAATATTCAGAAAAGAAAAATGCTTTCCTTAAAGCCAACAGTTAACTTACATAACAACAGTGAAAGGTTATACTTAATATAACAAAATTTATATGTACATAATAAAAATTGTTTGTATTTATAAAGGAAATAGAAATGGGAGTATTACCAACTGCTACATTATTCCAAAAGTCACAGGTGTTTCATTCGGTTAAAGTTCACACCAATAAAGTTACAGAAAAGTGAAAAAAAAAAAAATGAAGAAAATAATGAAAAAATAAAGGATAAAAAGGAAACATGAATTTGTAAAAGCAATAATAAATGTAAAAAGAAATTTTTTCTATTTTTTTTTTTCAAGGATATATCTTACAAAAACGGTTAATTTGAAAGCAAGCTGGATGAGTGGACAGTAAAATGATAAAAAATTCAAAAATTACTAGAAAAAAACTACACGATTTACATGGAAGTAAGCTGGGCTATGTATTTGTATATACTTACGTATATATGTATTTGTGTAGATACATATGTGTTTATATATACGAATATGAATATTACTTTTTTTCAAATTAAAAACACAACATAAGTACAGACAACATATCCATTCAGATTAGATTAATTTCAAAATGGTTGCTTTTCTTTGTAAACTTTTTAAATTTATTATTAAATTCCTGAATTTTTTGACATTAAATTAAAAAGATTTTTAAAAATTTTTTGAAAGGCAGAACACCTGATTGCAGGTGAATTCAGAAGAAAATAATTTTTCTATGAAATTAATTTTTTTTTTATTGCACTTATTTACATAAATACGAGTATGTATATAAATATGTATGCATAAAAACTACATTTTAAAATATGTCCTTCTTTTGACACAATAGCCTAAAATAAGATTTTCTCAAAAAAACTTTAGGTTAAAAAAACCTATCTTTCCCACACATTTATAATCTATTATGTAGAATGAAATTCACATGAGAATCTTTTACATGACGAAACAAACTTAACGCAATTTAAATGTATAGTAGGTATGTATTTACTAGTAAATTGACAATTGTCAATATAATTATCATTAATCTTAGAGCTATAATTCATTATGAACTTAGCCTTCTTTAATTAACTTGATTTTCTTTATGCAATCGCTGTCATACATGCACACAATTTCAAGTTGAAAGAGAACCACTTAGTTTGTTGGTATGCATCATTCATAATGGAAAAGCTTTTTGACTAAATAAATTGAAATATATTGTATTATGTTTACCTGCCAGGCCAGTTACGAAAATTGATCATGGTAGTTACTTAGTTACTATAATAACCAAAAGTAACCAGTTACCATGTTTGAATATTTATCTTTTCAGTAAAGGTTACGTCATCACAGTGATCAAATATTTTCAATGGTTGATTAGTTACATACCATTTATTATGGTAGCAGCACCAAAACGGTGCTTACTTACAGTGAATTTTCGAAATTGCCCATTGATGTCAAACTGAAAAAGTTGAGTTGAAAATTTTCCTACTTCAAGATATAGAAACGGGCTGAAAATGGCAAGAAAAAATGTTTCTTACAGCACTTAAGAAATCTTACTTACTTGCTCCTAAATAAAATTTATGCAGAATTTGAACCCAAGACTCATCAATGTCAAACGCTAAACTCCACTGTAGAATTTGAAATTTCTGAAACTTCACATTTGTGAGTTGAATGAGTTTTTGTAAAATTATTTATACATGGTTATTATGATAAAATTTCAAAAACTTGGTTCTGATAGCTATATCATATGAAAAATATTGGTTATATAAATTCTTGTTGTGTTTTTTATATAATTTATTTGGAATTATAACTTATGAATTAATTCATGTGGTTTTAAATTATGTACCTATTTATTTTTGTGTCTTCTTTTTTTTTATGTGTTTGTGTCCTTTTTTATTTCCATTCATTTATTTATTTACTTTTTTTTTTAATTTCATTGCATTTAAGTGATATGAAATGAATTTACATATGTTTTACGTAATATAAAAAGTATCAATGGTTATGCACTAATTTTTATGACATTTTATTTATTTTCGACGAATTTTTGATATATGGCTAATTAATGATAATTTAAAATATTTTTTTATATATTTTGTATGTTTCCTTTTTCATTCAGAATAATAAATTGTATAATATCCTGTATGATAACGTAATATTTGTGTATATGTACATTGTACATACATATATGAATTATGTACATTGCACATATTTTCTGATAAAAAGAAATGATTAATTCAATTATTATATTTTATAACTGATAATAATATAAATAATTACTTAATACATTATTCTCATTAAATTGTATTTTTGTTTTTGCTTTACGAAATAAACTTGAATGTTAAACAGCATTTATAAGTTAATTTGATGAAAAATAATCAATATATATATAGGAACGCGGGTACGCCTTTCTAATGTTCGATGTTTTTTTTAACACTGAAAAATTTAATAATAATTTTGACTTTATTCACAGTCATGTTCACCATCCCATTCTTCTTGAAAATGCTCCACCAAATAAATAAATTGAAAATTTTAGTCATAGTTCGTTTTTCAAATAAATAAAGATTTTTAACAATTGTTTAATATTTTATAGATTCATGAATTTTGCATAGTTTATGGAACAGAACGTAACTATATAAATATACGTCTTTTCCAGAAACAAAAATATTCCAGGATAACCCATGAATTTTATCTGAAACCATAATTTCTGAATGTATACATCGAAACATCAACAAGGTCAATCTTTAGAAATTTCAAAGTGTGGGATGTCCATCCTATGTGTAACACCTCCTCTCTCCTTTTGTAATCAATAGAATTTCAAGTGCGGATCATCCATGAAAACTTTCTTTCTTTACACCCGTAACTTTGCTTAATCTTTTCTCTCATCTAAGTATATGCGAGAGCACTGTGTTAACAAAAGTGTAGTAAAAATATCCTTACGTTATGGCACATTAACGTTTTCAATTGCAGTACTTATACGTATATATTCTGAACAATTTTTTCAAGCTAAAAACGTTTTATTCATTTAAAGTCGACATGTTATTCTTATGGAAAAACCCAAACTTTTCATCCAACAATTTAGTGCTAATTGGGTTTTTGATTGATTTCGAAAATCGCCACGTCAACCAACCATCATACTATATCGTAAATTCTAAAATATCCTATAGGACTTCAAACTATAACTTAAAAATGTTACATAGGAAGTGTTAATTTTTAAAATTTTTATCAAGAACATTTTCGAATTAACATATCGTCACTCCTTTCATTTTTATTGTCTCAACAAATTTACATAATGTATACATAATATACAAAATGTAATAATTAAAATATACATTATGTAAATGACTCTAGTATAACCACACCATATAACATGAACTAAATAAAAAATATAAACAATGCAAAATATATCTGTAGGAAGTTAAATAAATTGTTGGGAAATTTCCAAATATCGATTCTATTTGTTTTTTGGCTTCTTTAAAATGAATGAACATCAATAAATATTACTAAGAAGATTGTAGTTAAGAATCCGTTACAATGATGCTCGTAAAAAAAATTTTTATGATGCTGTTTGTTATTATAAAGTCATTTTAAATAAAGTAATGTTGCACTTAATCAACTACTACAAAAGAATTGAAATATTGTAAATGCCTTTTGCTTAGTCATGAATAATTATTATTCAAAAAAAGATTTTAACTTTTAACTTTTACAGCATAAAGAAGATTCTTTCTATATCTAATAGATACTTTATATGTTCTATATTATATATAGAATATATTGCTGTTACATTCAACAATTTTTGACTTTTATTGCAGTAATAACATATGTTATGCAAAATGCATTTTGGAAAGAAAAAAATAAAGCAAAAATTACTGCACATTTGTAAAAGATTGTATAGAATTAATTTAAAATCAGAATACATTGGAAAATATGCATGTAACAGTAGAATTTATAAAACGTGCATACAATAAATTAAGGTGAAAATTCAATCTGAAAAATCTTTAAAATTTTCAATTAACTATATATTAAGATACGATTTTATATATTTAAATTTTTTTTAATATAATTTTCTGTAGATAATTTCCAATTTTTATGTTCGATTTTACGAGTTCGTTCATCTTTTATGATTTATCTATATTTATTCTTTTGAAATTTATAAAGTTGTTATTGTTTTAAAAATATATATATACATATATGTATGTTTTGGAAAATTGTCAATAAATTTTGTAAATTTATTTGTCTATTTTAAAAAATTACTACAGATATAAAATTTTCTCTACATATACAAAATTATCTCAATAACGGAAGCGTTTTTCATTTTGGAAAATATGCTTACAGAATCTTTGAATGTTTACAGAATCCTTGAATCTTTACAGAGTCTTAGAAGAAAGTTTTTAATCACAATCAGCTTTTTTTTTATGTGTAAGTCTTTTTTTTCTATCTCTACAATTCTCTTTTACAAGAAAAAAAATATATATAGGTATATAATGTTTAAATGCAGATATGTGTAATAAAACTTAAGAAAATCACTGATTTAGATTTTAAGAAAGAAAAATAAAACACAAACAAACAAAAAATCAAGTTAGTTTTACTAAAATTTTCGGTTTTGTTTTTTTTTCTCTCTCTCTTTTCAATGTAACCAACAAAGTATCTGTACTTAATTTGCATGAGATACTCACAATAGTAATTTCAAACAAAGTTTCCATTGTGGGTTGGTCATATCAATTTAATTATTCACTTCATTAATTCCCTTGTGTTACTAATTTTCTTCTTTATTTTTCTCCTTTCTTTTTTTTTTTATCACAAACTAAGTAAACCACTTCTCTTTATTTCTTATTCTATTATATTCTAAGTTGTAACAAATTGTCTTTCGTTTCTTTTCATGTACTTTTTTTTTTGGTTGCTTCTTCTTACATATTCAATTTATCAACAATGAAATTCAATTTGATTTAAACAACATTTAACATCTTTATTTATTGTTATTTTTTGAATTAAATCATCTAACTTAAAATAATTATTCATAAAATGACGTTAATTGCTTAAAACTGTTTTCAAATTTATCTATAAAATTAAAACTGTCCAATTTTTTATTTAAAAAAAAAAAAAACTTATTCTTCATCATCAATTTATTTTAATTTAAAATTATATTTACCACACCATGCATACATACTATACGTAGATTCATACAAAAAAAATTAAATCAAATTAATATTCTTTTCTTAATGATTCTTAAAATTCTTGTTTATCTTTGAATACAAATTGAAATTTGTTTCATTTTTCGTTTTTGTTTTTCAAATGAAAATAAAGCTATCATTTTTTGACATATTTTGAGACAATTTCTCATAAATCATTCGTATTTATTTGGCTACATTATAAATGTATTCGATCATTTTTGTTTACTATTAAAATCCGTTAGATACATATCAAGATATGTTATAGCTTAGTATGAGTACATTCATCTCTGAAAATAAGAACCTTTCAATGTATATTTTTTCGTGTTTTTTGTTTTTATTCTGTCATGCTATCTATCATTAAATCAATTTTAGAACTTATCAATTGGATAAGTAAAATTTTGTTATATTTTTGTAATACAAATGTTTATAGCAAGCGATAATGTAATGTAATCGTATTATTATTGTAATAGAATAGTAATGTGCTGTTGATAAGAATTTTGTGGAGGAGTGTAATGAAAACATTGTGTATGTATGTGTGTGCTTTCATCATTTCACAAATAAAATATTTGTTGAGTATTACAGTTTTCCTTCAAGAAAAAAAAAAAATCGAACTTGATCAAATCTTTACAAACTAGCAAAATTAAATTTTTCAATTTTGTAATCGTCCTAATTGACGCCTTTAAACAAATATTTTTTTTTTCTTCAAGTTATTGAATTATAATATAACGTCTTATGTTCATTAATAAATAATTAATGGTTTTGGAAAAACAAAACAAGAAATGATTGATTTGTTGAAATCGCGGTACTTTGTTTCATTTCGTGAGGCAATCTTACAATTACAATTATTATGACAAACTCAAGAGTTGTGTGTTATGTAAATTTAAATAAATGAAGATTTTTTTTTTTGGGCGGGATACACAATTCAATTGCAATGGATAATTTAAAATTACCTCTGATTTATTGCTTTGCTTTCAATAAAATATTCATTAATTCAAAATTATTATTGTTCTTACAAAAATTAAAAAAAAAAAAAAATTGAGAGACAACGCTTCATGTGTTTTTAAAAAAGTGATTGTAAACTATTAGAATCTACTTTTATTTCTTGTATAATTGGCAAACAACTTTAGGCTTATCTTAAGTCGATATTAAGTGTATAATTACGAATCTTCACAATCTGAAAGTTAAATTGTTCTAGATACTCTAGATAGTGTAGCCTTAAAATTAATTTATGCTACTTTTTTAAGAAATTGATTTATAAACAAACATACATAGACATATGTATAATTATTTTTTATACACTGAAAATTTTTTCTATTTCGATTGTACATTTTATGTTTTAATTGATTATACTGTATACTTTGTTCCACGGATCTAATTTAATGATCAATTGATTGTTATACATATATGTATGTAATTATTTTATTATCTGAATCATCAATAACGTAGGGAAAAGAATAAGCTCAAAATTTCACTTTAAAAAACTTTAAACAGTCCTGAAAATCCTAAACATAATTTTTATTCTAACACACATTAAACGGAGCTTTCTTCTCGTTGAACATGTTATTTAAATCTGAAAAATAAAAAATAAAAATTATTTATTAGCTATTCAAGGAAGAGAATAAGCTCAAAATTTTGCTAAAAAAAGGAACTAATAGAGCATAAAGTTGTCTTTCATAAAATATATTTCGTCGATATCATTATGATACTTAAACACCCAAATATCTTATACTTCATCATCTCTTAAACCAAAATCGCTAGGTGCGATAGAATTCGAAAATAGAAAATGACCAACTTAATAAATTTACTTTACATTTCAAATCAGTTACAGTCCTCACAGGACCTTTCATCTAATTAGAATTTAGATTCAGCTGCGAAAAAAAGTAAGCACAAAGAAAGGATACATTTTTACACGTAATGTCACAGTAATATAGAAAAAAAGATAAAATTATTATTAGAATACTTTTTTTTGTCAGTAAATTATCTTTCACAAAAACATTTTTTTGAAACTCACAAAACATTTTTCAATCTGCTAAATAATATGTTTTTTTTTTCAATTTTCATAGTTTCCAAAAAACGTTAAATAAAATATTATAGAAAATTTAATTGATTTTACTTCTCATTTCTGATTTAATTATTTTTCTTATTTAAAAGAAGCTTATAAAAAAACAGCAACTCATTAATTTATTATATAAAATAAATTACAAGAAAAATATAAAAGAAGAAAAAAATAAATTTTAAAATAAAAATTTACTTCATTTTAAACGCGTAAAATTCTCCAAGTAATACTTTTCTCAAGAATTTTTAGATACATATACATACATATGTATGTATGTATATACTATCTTTTAGTTCACTTATATAATTAACGGTTGCAGTAAATTAGTTAAATTCACTCTTACAATATGATCATTTATATTTTCATGTCCATAACAGGAAGAAATTGTTTCTTCAAGCATGATAAATTATTGTATAAAAGTATCCAATTAGCAATGAATAAGTTTTCTTTATCCCTTATCTATACTTAAATATACATACATACATATGTACATAATTTTATTTTTGCATTTTATATCATCAGTATTGGTTGATATGGTAATGGTGACGAACGGAAATTTCAATTATCTCAACAAAAATAATTATAATAATATATATACGTATGTATGTACGTAGCTATCTTTGAAAAAGCACTAGAAATTCTATATAGTCCTGAAAGGAAAATAGTATACAGTTAGCCGAATATGAAAGTGGAGTTTTTTATTTTTCTTTTAAAGAATATATAAAGTAAAAAAGGATAAAAATTAACGACAAATAATGTAAAAAAAATGGAATGGTTTTAGGGAAAATGAACTTACTTAGTTGGGAGAAGAACGTAAAATAAGTTATTATTTAAATTGAGAAAGATAAACTCATTTATCATAATGCATAACAAACTCTAACAAATATGATAAATTATCCTCTGTGTTTACACCCTAGACCATATTAAATTCTACTTTAGTAACTCTTACTATTTTTTTATTTATACATTTTTTTTTTCAATTTTATTTTACTCGCAAACACGTAGACAATGTAATACATATACGTAAAGAGCTTTTCATTGTACATGTAAATAATGGATATATACATATACATACATATATGTATGTTCTACATATGTACGTGTACTTATTTAATTAAGAATAGAAATACCAATTGCAGTAAATAAAAGTTACCTATTTATTACGCGATGCATATATGTACATACATACTTTTATTTCCTGTAAATTATTTAAATTCACTTACACACACTCTTCTACATACATACATACATGCATGTACATACATATATGTACATATGTAAATATAAAAATTTAGTTATAGCCTGACAAGGCATCCACATTTTAATTTATGATCAAATGTCATTTCCCTTCTGTATATATTTTCAAAAAATTTTACACACACACACACACACACACACACATTCCATTTTCAAATATCATATTATATTGTGTATGAAATTTTCTTATAATTAGAAAAACGTTTGAATCATAAATTTTTAATCAAATAACATAACAAATTTTCATTTCATAATACTGCCACATAAACCTCGAAATTTTGAATTTTAGAATGTTATTAAAGAAATTTTGTGTTATAATAAGTTTTTTTTTTTATTATTTTGTTTACAGAATTTAATTAGAAATTACAATGAAAAAAAAAAAAACAAAGAAAGAAAAATTTTAAACAAAATTATAACATGGCAAAGAACATGAAATTTTTCGTTCTTTGATAGAGAAAACAAAAAAATACACGTTTCTGTGACAACGTATGTAGGTACTCAATTTCTTTATCATAATCTCGACCACTCACCACTTGAAAAAAAATTTTAAAAAACTTTTTTAATGTATCTATATCAACACCATGAAATCTTAAATATAAGTATAGTAATAGGGTAGGGTAGGATAATAATTGGAAAACCTCTACCGAATCTATATGAATTTAAAATCTTTATCATTCTATGCATTAGCAAAAACACAAAAAAAAAATATATATTTTTCAATGCCAAACATATAACTTATTTATATCATTATATGATTCAAAAAAGACAGGTTAATTCCTTAGAACTGTTAAGGATTAACATAACCCGCAAAACAAATTTCTCATTAATCACAAAAGTGTGTCATTTCACAATTTTACATACGTACATATATGTACTATGTTATTACATATATGTACATTCTATACATGAATTTCTTCAAACATAAATTTTCATTCAAAATCTAAAGAGTTTAAACTCTCCTTTTTTTTTAATCATCATATACATATGTACTGTACATACATAAATATATTATATAACTTTTATCCTTTTTCGTTTTACCAATATTATATTTCTCTATATGTTTCATGTTAAACCTCCTTTAATATGTTTTCAACTGGAAAGTAAATGTAGAAAACATATTAGAAAAAAAAGCAACAATACAAAAAAAAAAAAAAAACATATATAGGGAGAAAAAAAAAATCAAAATAAAAATGGATCCATACTTATATAAAATGGAATTAATTTCAAATCAAATCTCTGTTTTGAGCTTATGCATACATCAGTTCGTTGCTCTTTTTCGAAATAGGATATAAGTATTCAAGTCACGTGCAGTTTTATTCATAAATCCCCACATTGTTAAATCTGTTCGCGTGATAGAGGATACTACTTTATGCTACATCTTTTAGTTCCAATTTCAATTTTTTTTTTTTTGTGTATATATTTTTTTTGCTTATTTTATTTTTAAACTTTTTCTTTTTCGAATAAAATGTTTTTTTTTCTTTGTGTCTTTTTTTCCTTTATTTTTATCGTTTATTTTTGTTATTTCTATTCTATGTATATTCCATTAAAAAAAAATATCCTGATGATGTATCTATAACACCATTTTCTAGTAAAATCTACAATTTTTACGTTCAATAAGACTAAAATAGTGTTTTTATGTTGTTTTTTGTTCGACTTAAATAATATAATGTAGATTTTTTATATTATGTACTTTTAAAATCGATTATTTTCATGACGAATCATTCATTACATTTTATTCATTATGAAAATATTTACTGCTACTCTATAAATTAAGTATAAGTACAAATTACATTCTAATATTTCACATATTAGAAGCAGATTTTTTTTTTTTTCAACATTAAAATTTCTAAAATGAAAAATGAAAATTAAGAAGAAATCAAATTACATCTTTCATCGACCCTCATTTAATCCAATTTCTCAATCTTCCAATTCTTTTTTCTTTTAATCTTATAATTTTTTTTTTCATTTTTCATGTATATACAACATCAGTGGACATAACAACATTTAGAATTATGCTTCTGATTTTTTTTCCTGCTAGATTTCCGACAAAAAAACAAGACAAAAAAAATCACCTAACCCAGCCTAAAAAAAAATTTTTTTTTAAGGTTAAAATTATATAAGAAATATTATATGGGCAACCTTCAAGTTAGATATTTTTTCCTCATATCAAAAAGTTTGAAAAACGTCAATTCGAATAAAGAAATAAAAACTTATAAATCTCCTCTTCTTCTATTTTTTTTTATTGATATCTAAAAGCACTTGAATAGTCACGCGATGCCTCGAGTGTATCTAATATCAAATTTGTAAATCATTATTTTCTTGTCTACTTTTTATATGTGTGTACAAAAGTTAGATAGAATAAGACAGGAAAAACGATTGATTTTTTCCCCTATTATGACACTATATACATATGTATGTATGTATAATAAAAGATAGGTAAAAAAAAAAAAATAGAAAGTTGAACGTCTTGCTTTTTTGAGTATTAGATACAGATTTTTTTTTATGAAAAAAAAAAACATATCCGAAGGGAACACCTTAACTTAATAAAAATATATAATGTATGTACATATGTATGTATATATAAAAAATAATAAAAATGTATTTTACAAAATTTTGTTTATATCCAACATTTTAATTATGTTAAAGTGAAAAAGATTGAATTTTAAGAAAGTAAAAAAAAAAAGATAAATCCTTTAGGGAATTCTAGCTTTAGTTATACAATAGTTGTCAGTTTATATGATAAAATCGTTATTATATACTTCTTCTTTATCTATTTATATCTTTTATCTTTCGGACCATCATAAACTTGAAAAAAAAAAAAAGTTTTTGAATTTTTAATTTGATATTATATACGTATATAATTTTTACTTAAATCTAATAGCATTTTCTTTTAATAACAAGGACTGCATAGTTTTAGTTAAGGAAACAGATATAAGGATTATTTTTCGTTTTATTTTTATTTTTTTTTTTCTCATTTTTTTTTTCTTTTGGTTTTTCAAAGTGAAGTCAAAACTCACTGTAACCATAGTAACTCTGTTTTGGTTTTAATTTGTAAAGTTTGACCATCTCAGACAAATTTACTCCTTTGAAAAACTTTTATTTTTAAAAGTTGTTTACTTTATGGTTTTTAAATATAAATAATAGAATCTTATTTAAGTATATAGTATATTCTTAACGCTGTCATAAACGATACTATAATTTTTGAAATTTGAAATTATCAACCATTTGGATGCCTATAGTCATTTGCTGGCTAGTCATATTTATTTGGATGTTTACTATTAGTTTATAGATAATTCAAATTAGAGAAAGCTGGTATTTCGGAAATAAAAATAGCAAATTTTGTTTTCATCCAATTCATAGAAAAGGCACTTTTCGAACTTTGATCTCCTCTAGAGAGTTTTTCCAGGAAGATCGATTTTTTTGCTTCTATCTTCCATTCAAATATTCTATACTTCATGTCTGATTCTAATTCTAATGTATCAATTGTTAACCAGGAGCTTGTATTATATAGAGCTTTCATGCAGTCTTACCTCATGACCTACCTATTTACATATGTCTACTGAGTCTTATAAAATCTGTAATGCTCATGTATTATGCATTTGATGAAATTCCATTATTTTATCTGATGCGCCATTCTCCAATATCCAATACCTTTCTCTTGAAGATAGGTAGGTACTCAACTTTTCTTTTTCTATTTTTGTCAGCGTCCATGTTTCTTAGCTGTAAGCGGAACTTCTACTTTCTTTGCTATAAGTATAATAATAGGCTTGATGAATCCTTTATACAGCTTTACTTTTGTCAGTGTTAAGACTTAAGTAACAGGACTCAAACATCTTTTTTTAGACTAGTAGAAATAGTTTGTTTGAGAAAAAAAATTTCCCTGGTTTCATGCAGAGCTAAAAAAATGATAGAAACTACACACAAAAGCAAAGTCATTCAAAACAGGCGATTTCTCCGATTCAGTAGCACCTTTCAATCACTTTGAATATAAATACTATAAGTATAATTTCAATGGAGGGTTTTGGTAGCGCGACCGCGATTTAGTAATTTACATCATCACTTCTTATAGCGATAAGATACTAAACTCGAAGGAAACAACGGTACATGTATTTTCAAAATAAAGTAGAAAACAAAAAAAAAATGTATCAAAGCAGATTTTAAAATACTCCTTTCAAGAAAATAAAATAATCAGTATATAACACGTCATTATCTCAACGAGGGCAAAAGGGTTAAAGTATCTTATTTTATTTTATTTTTAATTTTTTTATAAATACTTACATAAAATACTTCCTTTCTTAGAATATTTACAGTTTTCTTATTTATTTATTTTTTTTTTTTTTCAAATATGTATGTACTTGCTATTTAGAAAATTTCTTTAAAATTATTTAATGTTTTGATAGAATAACTGTATGTCATTAATTCCAGGTTTTATGTCATGCAAATTTATTTACTATAGCTATATAATTTATTTTCATGTACACAAATAACATAGATAGCTACTTTTATACAATTTTATAATTATTCATCTCGATTAAATTGCGTTGAATTCAACTGTAAAAAAAAAAGAAACAAATAAAAGAAAAAGATAAATGAATGAGAACAGATAAATAAAAATAAAGAATAAAAAAAAATTCTTAAAACACTCAATTTCATATACACACATATTTTTTTTTTTCCTTACTAAAAATTTTTAATACTTTAGTAGGTACGTATTATAATTCTTTCATTTTAAAACAAACATCATGAATGAAATCTATTTTTGGTTAATATATCAGTTTAACATCTTGAAAATATCTGACTTTCTGTCAGGAACTTTAAATAAATTTAGATACAAGCGAAAAAATTCTCTCATTGCTATATGGTATAAATTTAATTTTCATTCAAAAGCATCTTCGGAAAAAATATATAAAAAAAAAAAAAAAACAAGAAAAAACAAATTAAATTGAAAATAAAGAAAACAAAAAAAAAAGCAAAATTTTAATCGCAGTAAATATTATAATTGCCAAAGAAAGAAATTAATTAAAATCAAGAAAATGCATCAATATAAATAAATGAATACGTATATAAAAGATTATATATGTACATATTTATGAATTTTAGATACACATATACTAGGTACATAATATATTATACGTATACAACATCCGTGTAATATAATAAAAAGTTAAGTCATTCGAATGCTTTCATAAAATTGAAAGTAAATTCCATGAATAACGTGTCTGATTAGTTTGAAGATTTTTTTTTTTTAAAGTAATTTCGTATTTATTGCTGATATTCTCATTCATGTAATATAATAAATATGTATATCTGCACATATATACGTATATGTAAATGTATCTTACAAGATAATACTCTCATGAAAATGTAAGCAAATGTAATATGGTATTATTATTAAATATTCAAAGAAGTTCTTTTAGTATGAAATTTATAAATATAGATTCTTGAAGTATTAAAAAAAAATAAATAAATAAACAACAATACAACAAAAAGGAATAACAAAATAAAGATGTACATATGATGAATTTTATATTTTCAGCTTAAATTGAAAAATTTTTCATATATATCGTTTGTATTATAGGCTCAATCACTTTTATTATAGAATATAATATATAAGCATGAAATATAAAAGTAAAATGAGCATAGTATTAGCTAACATAAAATGTCATCGCCCTATCATAATTTTATTTATCTTGGAACTCTGACAGAAAATTTTCATATTTATTTATTTACTTTTTTTTATTTTTCTTCCTTACTTTATAATATTATGATGTATATTTATGATAATGTGTACATATGTATATATGTATTTTTGTAGGATGTACATATATTTGTAAAATGAAATTTTAAAAGATGCTGAAAGAATAATGAAAGAGTAAAAAGAATTATAACACTTGAGAATTGTATGTTTCTTGTTTGATGTTGTTTTTTTTTGTTGGTGCTGTTTTTTTTTTTTTTAAATCAAGTGTAAAAATTGTTTCTTTGCATGCTTTGTAATATATTATTACATATAAAATTTACATACATATAAGTATAGTACATAAAAATGAAAATTTTAAAATAAATAAAATCTGTTTAATAGTCATATTTATAATTACCTAAAACATATAAGTATATATAGTATGTACTCACATCATTTCAAAGTAAAATGAATTGTAGTAGGCATCTTTTCCTAAAAAAAAAGAAAATTTTTTTTTTGGTACTAATGGATCAGCATTATACAAATGTTTAGTTTTTAACAAGTCGATAAAAATCATCAAAGTGAAATCTGTTGGTTAAAAGGATGTTGTGTGAAAAATAAAATAGGAGTATTTTATATTTAGAACATTTGCGAATTTCTTTAATTTTTTTAAAAAACACAAAAAATAATAAGTAATAAAATGAAAGTAAATATTTTCATTATTCTCTTTTTAATGTACCTTATAACATTGGTCGAAAAATTCCAACTTTTATAATAAAAAAATTTGTATTACTGAAAATAAATTACCATACACACAATCCGTAAAATTAACTTTTATTTTTTCTATTGCAGAGAGAGAGAACCAACTTTGTAAAAGTACAAATTTGCTTATACGTATGTACATATTTTTATTTTACTTGCCCAATAAATAGCTTTTAATGCTTGTTTGTGACTGAAATTTTTAAAATTTTCTGAGAAAGTTTTTTTTTGGCAAGTTTCACTTTCAATCTTGAATTTTTTTTAGACATACCTACCTAATATCTTTTGTTATTTATCTAAAACTTTTTGAAAACAATCTATGCATGTATGTATATTGTATATATACTTAATTTGTTCCTTGAGACATAATATTCACTGCAACATATTTTTATTGATTAATTTCCGGATCTCAAGATCTTTAAAAATATATACATATTTCGATTTTAATTTCTTGAAAATATATGAAAATAGAGGTCCTCACGAGCTATGACAAATGCCACTTTTCATACTAAAGAAAACAGTGTTTTATGTCACGTCCAAGAACATAAAAACAATATTGACAAATTTGTGAGACTGCTGTGAAACAAAGCTAGTGAAGTCATTCTAAAATTTTCACTAATCTACCTTGAAATGACTGTGATTTATAATAATAAGATTGATTCTTTATAATTGTTTCCTGAAATTCTATAGCTATGTATTATGTTGACACTTACCAGTGTAATCATTTCAGAGAGTAAAGTATCATATCTAAAGTAAAAGTAATTACAGATGGAAGTATATGTATGTATTTTAATTTTTTCACGACTTTTTAAAATGAAAAATATCGAACCTAAAAGTTTTAAAATCTACAAACTTTAAAACATTATAATCATAACGGCAGTTCCTTACATATATTTCAAATCAAATTCAAATATTTCAATGAAATATTCAGAATTTAGAATTACCAATCTTTATTTTTCCATATGTCAAATAGTTTTCACAATATTTACTGCAAAATCCCGAATAGGTTGCAATTTGTCTAAATTAAGGTTCAAAATTCAAATATATAGACGTCTTGCCTAATATTCGCAATAATAAAAAAAAATGTCATTTTAATTTAATTTCCATTTGGGTTCATTTTTTTGTATTATCAAATTTAATGAATGTTGATAGTTTATATTTTTATTCGAATATTTGAAACTTCTATCTATATGTATTTTAAAAAATCTCAATCATTTCGTCAACAATGAATTTTGTTTTTATGATTTTCAAAAATGAAATTTCTCCTTATTGTTCATTCAAAAAGTCTACACTAATAAATTCCAAATTTATTTCCCCACCATTTTTAATGTTAAATTTATTCAGCGATTCATTTTGATTTATTCTACTTTACTCCTTCATGGGAAAATAAATGTGTAAAGTGAATTCTATGTATCTAAACAAAACCTAATTGAATGCATAACATATAACATGGTGAATGTAACAACGATCGGAAATCGATGTTTCTAAACATTATATCGAATTTTTAGCAACATATTTTCTATTGAAAATCAATCTTTATATAATATTGCTTATTTTGTAAAATTGGGAAAAAACCATAGAGGAAAAATTATTGATTGTAAATTTAAAAATAATAAAAAAAATTATTCCAATATTTTTTAAAAATTTTTTTTTAAATTTTCTATTCTAAGTTTTCAGTGAGTTTGAACAGTTTTCCATTTGAATTTCTTAAAATAAAAATGTGAAAAACAAAACTGATCTTAATTCAAATTCATATACCGTTTTAGACATTAATTTTTTTACAAATTCTCATTTAAGTTGAAAATAATTATGTAAAACCTTAAAGAAGCACATTAACGACATTAAGGAAAATCCATTATTGATACTATGAAAGATACAACTCCTTTTGTTGATTTTATTTTTGTATAATATTGATTGTTACAAAATATTTGTATTTTCTATTTAATTATCTTCTTTTCTTTCTAAAAATTTCCCACAACAATGATCGGTACTAATATCACTGCTCTAACTATTTTCAGCTGAAATTAAAATATAAAAAAAATCTACTTAATAAAAAAAGAGTTCCTTTTTTCGACGGAAATTTTTTTTGTGAGCCATAATGAATGTTCTAACACCCCTTTACTTTACTTTTGTTAGCTGCTAACATGAAGATGAAATAAGAAGAATAGTTTTGGAAAGTTAAAGGGTAAAAGAAAAAAAAAAGTTAAGACTCCACTTGAACTACTGTTAATTATTGAGAGGTGGTGTATTTTTTAACGTATTTTTCAGTGTCATTGATCTTAAAATTTTTTTCACAGGCACTTAGAAACATTGTTTTGTTTGGAATTACTAGGTACTTATTATTCAATTAATGTGATCATTATTTTTATTCCATTTTTAGCTTCAAATATTGTATCTTTATTACGAACAAATTATGAAAAAGATACATATATTTGTTCTAAATGAAATAAAAAATCACATTACAAATTTACGTGACCTAAAATAGATATTTTTTTTATTCTTTCCAGATAAAACAGATGTTCAATCGATACTTTATCAAATTCATTAAATTTAATTACATTTTATTTATTTATTTATTTATTTTTACTTTTCTTTACAAAACGTTTTCCAACAATAAGAAAATAGTACTACAGCTACATATTTTTTTCTTTCGTTGGTTTTTTTTTTTTTTCTTTGTTTCCTTTCAAGCATTTTCATTATAGCTATGTCCCATGTCACATTAAAACATTTCAATCATTTATTTTAAATTTTCTTACAGAGTGACATTTTTTTCTAGAAACGAAAAAAAAAAACCCACTTTCTATGTAGTTGACTATACAATTTTTATTTATACACATTTTCACTTTTTCTTTCAAATGACTCTCAGAATTTATTCAACACTTCACAAGTGCAACAAAAAAATGCTACCATTACCCGCAATTACTTGAGTTTTATATATACGAGAATGTATGTATATTTATATGTATGTATACGTATGTAAAGTAGTAATACAATTGATGCATGTATTCAAAAATTACGTCAAATATTAAAAAGAATATCATTTCAAAATCTCATTAATCATTCTTTAAGATCATGGTGTTGAACTTAATCAATCATCAGTAATTCATCAATATTTTATGACTTAATGGAAATATGCATAAATTTAATAATTCTTTCATTTTTTTTTTTTCGACAACTTTTTTACAACATATAGTTAATCAACAGCAACAACAGTTGAAAAAAAAGGAGGAAACGAAAAAAAACCCCACTATTTTCTCTTCTTTTTTTTTTTCTACTTTCAAGAAGAAAAAAATGGTAAAATAATATTTTCAAAAAGATTTTCTAAAAAAAATAAAAAATTTAATTAAATTGATAGCACACTGTAATATAATCTTTTTTTTTCTTTCTATTTATATTTCTCTCTTTCTCTAAATCTTTGTGTAAACAGAACGATATAATATAATATGGTAAATAAATTAAAGATATCCATTTTCTATCTATATTTTATATTTTAGTAGATATGATTTTTGAAAATGTTTATTTAAAAAAAAAATGAAATGGTATGTTAGTACAATAATATAAAAGTGGATGTTTAAAACAATGAAAATATATAGTAACCAAATATGTTTATTTTTATGAACAAAAATGTTTGTGAATGCAAATTGAGATAACATTTGCTTGGACATTAATTAAAGTAATGCAAGCATACACATAATATAATATACATATGTATATATACATACATATGTATTTATGTATTTTATTTTATTATCATTCATTGTTTTATTTTTCTCTTTATTATTATATTTTTTCTTTTTTAATTTACTAACAGATTATTATAGTTGCAAACAATAATATACAGATATAGAAATTTACGCAGGAATAAATTTTGAATAAAATGTCATATTCAAATGAACGGATAAATATGCCCTCATCATCATCATCATTTTATCTTTTATATATCTACTTTGTGAATATAAGAACAAAGAGAAACCACAAACAATAAAAGTATTACTTATTTATAGTCATGTACATATACATACATACATACATTATATACGAATACTATGCGCATATTGTTTTAATTGTTAGTACATATTAGTTTGCTTAGGATATTAAAAAGAAGAAAACAAAAAAAAAAAGATAATAATTATCAATAAACTCTTTTATATGTCATCATTCTGTGTTTATAGCAAGCATCCTTTTGAAATTGTTACAACCAGGATACTGAAGTACAATAATTTGATCCCTAAAAAAAAACTATTCGTTGTGTACTTTAAAAGGATTCTCTTAAACAATGTTCAAGCTTTTGGTAATCCTTCAATATTATACTGATATACCATTAGAAAAAGTATGTCCTTTGAAGTATTCATTAGATTTTTCTTTATAGAAAAAAAAGAAGAATCTTTGTTGTTTTGCTCATATAATCTATGTTATTGTGTTTGGAATAGTTTTAAATAAATATTCAATTCAAAGTAACTAATTTTCAGCTATTATCATTGATGTTTAATTTTTATCAATCTACTCCAGTGGAGTGATGGCCAAATTTCTTTTAGGTTTTGAAATTCTGATGCATTCTGGAATAATCCAATCGTATTAGGTTTTTTTTTTTGCAATATTGTGACTTGAAAATCAAAAAAGTTTCTTTCAGTTTTATAAAATGGATACTTTGCCAAAATTTAATACTCGCCCCAGTTTTCTATACTAGAATAAACGATATCATTTATGTTATGATGGACTTGAAAAATAATCCATGAAATTCTGGTTTGTAAGCTAGTACTCTAATATTTAAAATCCATTTTCTAGAACAATGTTTTCTTAGATATAATCAGCAAGGTTATTCCAGGGGAAAAAGTTATTTACAAATACGAATATTTCTTGTTTTGTTTCTCAAAGACAGATTTGAGAATATACAATATACATACATGTGTTTTTTTTTCAATTTTACCAACCACTTTTTACCTTGCAATTTAAAAAAAAAGTCTATTTGCACCAATTTTCATTTCCATTTTTTCTCACTATTTAGAAAGGTGGAAAGCATATTTTTTATCTTGAAAACCAAAAGAAAAAAAATACAAAATTACTGGCGTAAAAATATTAGTTTTTTGATCAATGGAATACAGAGGTAAAGCTCTTTAAAGCCATAATTTAATGTTTACATTTCTATATGTATGTATGTACATATAAAAATTTACATTTTTTTACATTTTCATTTTATTTTAAAAACAAAAAAATCACAAGATAATCATGAAAAGCAGTTTTGAAGAGAACCGTTTTAATTAATGTTTTGGTAAAGAAATATAGGTTTGTTGGTCTTCGGAGTGCTGAGATACACCTGAGATATATTTTGTTCTATTGATTTTCAGATAGGACTTTAAACTAATTGTGGCGCGGAATAACGCTTCGAGCTCAAAAGGATTATGTTGAAACAAAGTGCGCAAAGTCCAAATTTATAATTAATTAAAAAATATTCAATATTATTTTAAGTAATATTAACTTCATATGTGTCTATTGGGATCAAAACCTGTTCTTTTCCTCCGATGATGTTTTTGAGTAATTCATTTTTTAAAGCGAACATATTCATAGAAATGCTTGTATTTTGGTATACACCCTTAATTTTGGAATTAAATTTATTAAGGAAATAATGATATTTTACTATGTATAGATATTTGTAAATGTAGATAATAGCCTATATTACAAATTCAATGCGTTTTTAGAAAAAGTCAAAAAATGGAAAAGAACAGGTTTTGATCCCAATAGACACATATAATATCTTCATGTAAAATGCACCTGTTTACAATAATAAAATCAAATTTCGGTTATATCTTTTTCTCACATTTCAATAAAATTGTTTTCGTTATACTCGTATGTAATTCTATTATTGAAAATCAAAATAAAAAAAACCACCTCAATTATAAATTAAAAATGTTGCAAATCAAACAAACATTTCAATAAATTTTATACAAATTACATTACATAAATAATAATTTCTTCTTTGTGTAAATTATCATATTAAACGCATTTATTATTTATTAATTAAATATTAAGTTTATTTAAAGTGAATTTCTAATACGTTAATAATATAATGATATAAAGAAAAATCAATACAAACAATATCTAACTGTACATTCATATCTAAATACAAATATATTAAATTTTCATATTGATTTATCATAAATTTATTTCAAATTCGATGAAGTATGAATAAATTATAATAACAGCAATATAATATAACACTAGAAAATTTAATTAAAGATTTATAAAGTATAATGAATTTATTTATGTGCATATATGTATATGTATTTAAATACATATTTACATATAAGTGTGTAAGGATATGTGTTTACACATGTGTACATATATAGAATTCAAAATTCTAATTAAGTTCATAATATTACTACCTATGTTTATAGTGATTTTAAAATTAGGTCATTGCTAAATTAATCTACATACATACATATGTGCATATTATAAGAATTTTTGTTTATTTTATAATGTGGTTTAAGAAAATGAATATAATTGATATTTATGAAATTTAGCTACTACTGATATTTGCTTCCAGGCAATCGAAATTATATATACATACATACATATTACCTCAAATATACCACATAAGGCAATGGTATTAAATATTGTATTATTTTTGTCGGTTATATGTAAGGTACATAAGTACATATATAAGCTTATATAATAGTATATAAATGCATCATTAGTACATATTATGTAGATATAAAATCGAAAATACCATTTTTATAATCAATACAATTTTTATTTAATGTGTTTAACTAGTGCTACGTACACGTACTAGTACTAGTATATTAACTTTAAAGAAAATTTATTTTTAAATAAAATTTCAGGTGAAGTACAAACTAATTAGTTATCGTAGATTCAATAATTCTCATCAGATCCTCAATTAGTACGAAAAAGTTCGGGCTACACATAATTAAATTTTGAGAAAAATCACTTCAGGATACTAAAAAAAAAATAATAAAATAAAAATAAAAGAATTTTCTTTTATATTTACAATGCAGTAGTTTGTATTGTACAAATATTTTCAATATAAAGTGGATACGTATATATTTTATATATGTATGTACATATATGTGAATCCTGTTACGTTAAAACTTAAACTTTGTAGTATATATTATGTAGATAAAACATTTTTGGTTTAATAATATGTATACATATGTAAACTACATATGTATATTAAAACGTTTTTTCATAATATACATATAAATAAATGTACATACACAAATAGCTACTATACATTGTATATATGTACATATATTTTAAATTTTCGTATATCAATCCTACATACGATTACATATATGCACATTTTCCCTAAGCCGCAGATTCAATCTACTTCTACGGTTCTTTAAATTCCATTGTATACTACAAACGTTTTATATACACATACATATATGTATATATATATAAATAAGTAAATATGTACATATATACATATACACATTTGTATACAAAATTGTATAGGAGATGAAATTGGTGCAAAATTATATGTAAAATATATACATACATTTGTAGATACATCCCAGTAGGAAAAGTGAGCATCCGAAATGCATAAAGGAGGGCTTTCTGGGGAGCTTAGGAGAACTCCCTCTTTGTACTTTTTTATCCTCCTTTTTCCATAAGCATGTCCGCCAAAAGGAGTACTTCCTGAAAGCTCCTTAGAAAGTGAAAAAAGAGATCTCCTTTTTAACTCACGAGAGTGGCCTCCTTTATGCATTAAATAGAAAATTGTTACCTTATTATTTTCTCACCTTATTAATTGTTTTCTAATTAAATTAATCAAACTTTGGACAATTACGTATTTTTCACTAATTATTCCACAATTTTTCACTATTTAAACTTCACTTTACAAAATCATTTATTAAACTGAGAATCACGTAATTTCACAACTCTAAATTAGATGAGTAATATAAATTGCGTTTTTTCTTTTATTCTTTGTTTAATCATATTTGACTCTTGTATTTATCCCATAGACCTCACTAGGAAGATTATCTTGCTTTCCTTTGTAATTTTTCTAAACTCCCTTATCACTTTTTTTGGGATGCATACCAAATATTTCTACTGGGATATGGTACAAAATACATACATATTATATATGCACATGTTCAATATATGATGAGGTTAAATTTTTAATACCCATTCATGGATAGAGATCAGTAATTACATTAAAAACTCTTCCATCAGTCCATGTCTTTGGGTTTGTGTCGCATTTTCAGATATTTTTTGTGGTAAAGGATGCAAGTTCTAAAATGTTAAATATAATTTTCTGATTTTTAACATTTTTCCTTCTTTCTTTCTTTTTTTTTTTTTCTTTCCATTTTTCAGTGTATCCATTTTTGTATTTGTACATATTAGTTGATAACTGCAGCAAAAAGTATATTTGTGTGTAGGTATATACATATCTAATTCTGCATGTATACGTAAATTCGATAAAATAAAATAAAAATTTGATACATGCATGCAGAGATGGATATGTAATGATGTAATGTAATTTTATATAATACATCATTAAATTTACAATTGTTGTGAAAAAATTATATACATATATCTAAATACCCTATATATATACCTTTGTAACAAAGAAGAAGAGAAAAAAAGGATTAAGTGTTAAGGACTCTTCGGTTAAAAATATATTTTTTTTTCTTTATTTCATTGTATTTACGTTGTGTATATAGATGAAATTATATTTTATTTCAAGTTTTTTTTTTTTTTACAATGACATGTTCAATCTAAATGAGTAGAAAATTCTTTAAAAATGAAAAAAAAAAGAAAAGGAAAACTTTTAGATGAAATTGATTATATCTTACCAATACGTATGTAAGTATTTGTAATTTATTGACAAATATCTACATGAAACAAAACAATATTATTTTTTTCAATGATGTATGGATTATCGTGTACATAAATTGAGTATTTTTCATGTATGTATTTAGTAATTCAATTTAAAAATGACTTTTACACAGATACGAGTGGTTTAAATTTTACAGTAAACTAATTGAAATTTAAAACATACTACATACATATGTACATACGTATGTACATACATGCACACAGGTAGCTATTTTAATTTTATTTTTAATTATTTATTTATTTTTTTCAGTCCCATGAGTCCTTTAAATACTACAATAGTATCTCAAAATTTTCAAATTAATTGAAATAGATTTGTTAAATTTTTTTAAGTTTTAAATTCAATTAAAAATTCGAACTCGTACATAACTTCATTTTAAATCCATGAAAAATTTATTTGCTAAAGCCTATTGAATCTTAAATAATTCTGTAAAAAAATTTAAAATATTTACTTGAATGTAATTTAAGTTATTAAAGTTCTAAGATGTATGTTTTTCATTCCATTTAAGTATTTATCGATTGGAATTGTCCTCATCATGCGATTATAACGCCCTTTGAAATTAATTTGTTAACGGCACATTTGTTGGTTTAATTTGTTTTTTCAAAATTATTTTGATTAACCGTATAACAAAACCGTCTAAATTGAATATACATTTGTATGTTGAACCCCATTTTTGAAATACCCAGTTTCCGAAATAATCAATTTTATATCTCACTTTTCTTTCAATACATTTACAAATGATCGTTGAAAAACAAAATACCTTAGCATAAAAATTAGTACATTTTGTATGATTTTTATGTAATGCAGGAGAGGAAAATCAAATATTTGTATGTACATACATACGTTTACTCCCTCTAATTTATGATCTGATTAGTTTTTGCTTTAGATCTAACCTTTGTGACAAGGGATGTTTTCCAAAATCTAATAACGATTCTGACTTTTTTAATATTCATTCACTTTGAACTTTCCTCTCCTTTTTTTTCTAATAAAATGTCACATTTTTGTAATTTATTAAAAATGTACTTTTAAATCACTTTTGTTATAAATCAGGTGAAATAGCTACTTTCAAATCAACCATTTCCGAAGAAAATATATATTATAAGGATGACATTGAAATACAAATAGTTTCAATTTTTTTTTTGTCTTCCGAGGAAATTAATGTTCATTATTATTGAGCATAAAAATTCGTATGCTTAATTTACATTTCACAATAATTTATGTTTTGTAATTACTTGTTTTATTTTAACATATTTTTTTTCCAAAATAAAACTAGATATAATTTGAGTATGGCAGACTAAAAATATAAATACACATATAACATGTATGTAAATATGTACAAATAATGATGAGTAAAATGTTTTTATAATCAGCTTGTGCCCGTATATTTATTTTTTTTTTCCTGTACAAACATTTTCATTCATTATGTGTAATTAAAATCTATTTTTTTTTTTCTTCTACAGAATTTCTTAATTCTAAAACCATTAAATATAAAATTTTCATTGAAGTTATTAAAGCAATAAATTTTTACAGTCATATTTTTTACAGGATGTTTCTAAATCATTTTTTTTTTTATAAAATTTTCAGTCTTTTATTTTTCCTTATTAAATTTTAAAATAATAAATTGAAAACTTATTCATAAGAAATTTTCTGTAGTAAAGCTTTTTTTCTTCATATTTTTATAATATAAATGCCTTTAAAATTCCAATTGATGCAGGATTCTAATTAATTATTATGCATTGAAACACCTTGTATGAGTATAAGAAGAAAGATACATATATTGTCTGTGCAGCCTGAAATATATTTAATGAATATTAACATGATTTTTCATATTCTCTTGAAGACAAATTTTCATCTAATTGCTCTCAAAAAATTTTGATTTATTGGCGACATCTGGCTACATTTAGTTGATTCTTGATACAAATCTAAAGATAGTTGAATATAGTCCACTTTAAAACTCCCATATTTTAAATATTTTAAAAATATTTATGAAAACTAAATAGTGAAAAATTAAAAGTGTCATTCCAAAAAGCAAAAAAAAAAAAAAAGAAGAAGAAAAGAAAAAAAATATAAGAAGCATGTATTTCCAATAAACATATGGCTTTATGGTAGATTGAGAATTTATAAAAGATTTCACACGTGACAATTGATGATGTTCAACATTTATAAAATTTTAATGTATTTTTAAATTATTTCTTAAAAACATTACGAGAAAGTCAAAACATTTATTACTACTCGGTTTTGTGTTTTTAGAAATATAGATTTTCTATTTTTCTGTTTGGGAGTTTGAATTGAAATATCTGGTAGTAAAAATGCACTAAATATTAGAGAAATCATTCCTTTACTGCATGTTTATGCACAGCACAGCGCTGGCACAATTTACAATATCGTTACTTCAATTTGAATCCTTCGTAATAACGAGAATAACAGTTTTACCGTTTTTTTAGGAAATTTCATGAACAACGGATTTCGAAAATACATAGGTACTTATTTTATTTCTTTTTCAAATGAACTTGAAAATTTCCTTCTTTTTTTTATAAAAAGTTTCAAGAGGTGGCGTTAAAAATAGAAAGTGGTATAGTTTTGATGTATTCCAAGAAGTCCGTTTATTTTAGCGGTTGAAATGAATCACCTTCGATATAGGAATAACGTTTTTTTTTTCTTTTTTTCAGCAATATGAACAAAATTGTTTGAATTTAAGAATCAAAGGATTATGCTATTCTATTTTACTCAAATTTTTTTCTAATTTTAGGATTTTATTGTTAAAATTAGAATGGTTTTTAAAGTATACGTATACCTACCCTTTTTTTTTTTTCATTAACTTTTTCTGGGTAAATTGAAAAAATTCCAGTTACATCTCAGATGTGACACTTTTAGAAGATTAACTAACTATGTAAAATATGCTAAATTAATAAAAACAATAAAAAAAAAACGTTATAATTTTTAATAAAGATTTTATTTTTCACTTTTCGAACTTTCACAGTCTTTACTGTCCTTATTGAAAATTACATTTTAAAAAATTGATTAAAATTTACCATTTTTATTTATTTATTTTTTCATTTTAGCAAAATAATTATTTAAAATTATCATTAAATTACATTTTTAAGCAAACACTATATTGTCACAGCAACATTATATACAATAATAGGTATGCATAAAAATTTATTTGCTCATACATTACCCTTGGGAAAGGAGAAAAACACACAAACATAACAAACTTAACTGTAGTATGCAAAAAAAAAAAAAAAAAAAAAAAGAATCAACAAAAACTGATGGTTACCAGCAAGATTTAATTAAACCGCGTTAACCAACCAATACACTGATATTGATGCCCAAGGCAAAATAAATAGAAAATCTACAATACATGAATACATATGTATACCTACATACATATATTAATACTGCTACATATATATTCCAAAAAATATTCATGAAATAATATGATACATATGTATGTATCTACGAATATATAATTTTTAACTCTAATATAATATCTATAGATGGATACATACATACATGTATAAATAAAAATATTCAGCGGTAGCAGTACAATATCAATAGCTCCACCAACAAGAATTAACCACACAACATTTCTGTTTTTCAATTTTATTTGTTGGTTGTGGTCATAATATCAAACCTATCAGGTCCTTTGTACAAACTTTGCATATCAACTCTGTCAACATGACACAACCACATGAGTATTTTATGTCGACAGTTCAAAGGCTTATTTAATCGTCCATAAAATTCTAGGTGCATATAAAATGCATACATAAATATTCACCGGATAGGTATATTGATTTGCAAAAAAACAACAACAACAAAAAACAAAAAATACAAAAATTATTGTAAAAAGAACATAAGTTATTTAGAAAATTCTTCAAAATTCAACTTGTTTTTTAATTTGAATGTTAAAATTTTTCAATTATTCACAAATCATTACGATGGTTATCATCAAACATTTCAAAATCATTAATAAATCGTACAGTAAAGGAAAATACATAAAAATTTTATGTGTTGTATGAAAATACATGGTAAAGAAAAAACAAAATTGGAATATGTATATTTAAATATTTAAAATTTGTATCTTTTGGTATTTTTCACAAAAAATTTTTACATTTTACAATTAAATTTAAAAAAAAAAATTAAAAATCGATTTTAAATGGTTTTAGTTTCAGACAAAGAAAAATAACACTTATAATTTCATGCAATTTTTCAAATTACATTCATGTAATATAACTATGTAAATGTATTTAAGTATGTAGATACTATTATTAATACTTGATACTATGTACATCATTGATAATATAATCTATACTATTCTATTTAGAACCAAGAAAGAAAATTGTATTTATTGAAAAATAAAAAAATAAAAACTGTTTGACACACAAATGTTTTCACTTTTTTTTTTTTTGTTTTATTTATTTTAAATAACTACAAACCATTTATTTCTGTGCAAAAACCTCAAAAGATAAAATTCTTTCGAATATAAAATACATATGGTATTTTAAAATATTGAATTTGTCTCATGCGACCTATTACAAAAAGAAAAAAGTTTTATTTATTTATTTGTTTTTTTATTCAAGCTATTTAAATTTTTATGTGTGTATCTTGTACATATATGTATAGATTGTAGATACATACATATCTGTTTATTTTTTCTATTTGAAAAATTCTTAAATTTTTATTTAAACCCTTAAATTTTATTGTAAATATGTGTATAATTGAAAGAGAAGATACCAATGAAATTTTGAAAATGTAAGTAATTTCATTTCATTCAATGTGGAAGTAACATTTAAAAAAAAAAATAATCTAGAGAATTTAAGTTAACTTGAGTAGCACAAAGATGTGAATAGGCTGTAGCGTTATAAAGTTTAATTGCGACGATTATTATTTATGTATGTACATAATATGTTTGTGTTTTTTTTTAAGTCAGAAACAAAAATAAGATTTAATAAACCCAAAAGGATACCAACTTAATCCTGCAGCTCGATTCCAATAAAAAGACTTAACAAATGCGTATAGAGATAAAATTGTATATACATAGTCCTCTTATTTTTACCTGCTTCAAATGGTTATTGGCCATAGAGATTTTTTTTAAGTTGAAGCTTATTTTTAAGGACCTTATTAAAGAGGAATCTGTGAGAATTTCAATAGTACTTGTATTTCAAAAGAAAAAATGATTGTGATTTAGCTTTCAATTCACTTTATTTAGAAAATAAAACGATAAAATACTTGAAAAATTCAAAATACTGCTATACTAAAATATTATAAACTTGATACTTTAATCAAAACTTTGTTATATTTTTAACAAAATAAATATAAAGAAAAAATTGATTAAAAATGAAAAAAAGTTTTCTTGATATCTGCGAATCTCAGGAAAAGTTTATTTTGTTTATTTCGCAAAATATTATTATAAAAATATTACCAAATATTATTTCTTATACTTTTGACATCTTAAGCCTCAAGTTTTCTTTTTCTCATTGTTTTGAAAAGTATTTATTTATTTATTTTTTTTTAAAGAAAAATGTAAACTTTTCTTTTTCCTGTTATCATTTCTGCTCTATTTTGCAAGCAAACATACTGATACATACAAGTATTATGTACATATATAGTATTCAAAATTTAAAATATTCTACATACAACAAATGTTATATCTATGTATGTAATTTTCGATTAAATTCACTAAATATTTAAAAATAAAAGAAAATAAAATATATAAAAAATAAAATTGGGTATATCAATCGCTTTTTTCATACACATTCTCATATCTTATTTCTTTTTCATCGTTTCTTAATATTTTCTATACATGTATGTTTGTTAAATTTTTGTTGTTGTTGTGTATATTTATGTTCGAAGAGAGCTATTACACAAGTAACTAAAAGGAAATTGATAACAGCACATCCTTCAGGGAACGGAAATCAACATTAAAGATGGATTGACTTCCTTCTGGTTCAATTTTATGTGAACAAACAAACACATACATATATGTACTCCCTTATTATATTTTTTTCTATTTATTCTAATTTTTTTTTTTTTTTTTCTAAAAATTCACATCAACACTTTTATATACAAATTTTCTTTTATTTTTCATTTTTTTTTTCTCTTCTTCTTCTTTTCTTATAAAACATAAAACATCTCCTCGTATTTATCATTGTAATATGAAAGGTCTATAAACACATCACTCCTATATCTCCCACCCATTCTGTGTACAGTCTAATAGAAAATAAATGTTTTTTTTTTCTTATATGAATCTACACTCATACACATGTATTTATGTATATAATATATATATATATATATATATATATGTATAATATTTTAAAGAGAGAAAAAAAATGTATGTTTAGAAGTAAAACATTAAATTTCCTTAGGAAAATCTTTTTTTTATTTCTATTGTATATTCAATTTTATTTTTTCTCCATACAAATTTTTTTTTTTTTTCATTTCATTTATTCTACATATGTGAAATCTGAAATTCAATTCACATTGCTGTTATAGTCAAATATTTGAATTAGGAACGTGGCGACGGAATATTTGAAGAAAAAAATGTCTAACATGAATATTTTCACGTATTTTTTTTATTTTGCTTATTTTTTTTTTGTTTTTTTTTTTTTTTTAGAATCCTTACATATCCTTATAAATTCACATTACAATAAATATATAATTTTACATACACACATATGTATACATAATTTACATTTATTTATTGACAATATGATGTGACGTTATTACAAGGTAAATTACCTGAAATTGTATTAGAAAAAAATAAAAATGTTTCTACACATACATACATATTATGTACATTTATTAATGGAAGGTACTGTGTATATAGGTTGTGTACAGGTATGTATAAATATTTAGATTTGTATAATAATTTGCTTTTGCTTGATGATTTTTTTACTTATTTGATCTTGTATTAATACACAAATTCATTTTATTTAATTTAATTTTTATGTCCTTGAAAAATGAGCAATAAATAAAAGAGTTATTGTATAGATTGTGAAATACTGTTATTTCATTTTGTCGAATATTCATTTTCATTTTTAATTTAATGTTTTTCCATGTCATTTCAAGAGAGAGAAAAAAAATAAAATTTATTGTGAAAAATCTTATTGTCAATATTCGCAATAATTCATGACTCTCTTGTTAATGTGAATTTTTGTATTGTAAATTGCGTGTGTACATTTTTATTATTACTTCTTAAAAAAAAAAAAATACACACACACACACAAATAGGTTGTACAAATTTGTGATTCTGAAATAAAATTTATGTGAAAAAAAAATTGCGAATTTTTGTTGTTCTTGTGACAAATAACAGTCACATTATCTAGAATCTTTCAAATAAAAGTATATGTATCGTCTAGAAAATTAACTGAAAAAAAAACTTTCAGGTATAAAAAAAGAACTTACAAAGGCATTTTACTTATTCAGTATCTCTCACCTTACTTTTATGTAAAACATTTTTAGATAATTTTTTCAATGTACAAGCATTATAAAGGCCTATATGTTTGTTATACTCTTAATAAATTAATTAAAAAATCTACTTCGAAATAAATTAATTTCTTGATTAAAATCTTTTGATAAACGTAAAAACCACAAGAAATTGTAAAAAATCAAGTTTTCTCAAATAAAAAAGGATTCGAAGGTAACAACGTGTGTATCGACTTTATTTAAACAAAAAAAAAAGGTTTGAAGAGTGAGTGTGTGTGAAATTAAAATATGTATGTACATTTTATACGCTGAAAAAAGATTGAAATTTTATATTTAAAGTACATTAATGTAGTAAAAAAGGATATTCAAGTATTATTCAACTTCAATTATTGTAAGTAAGTATTTTCACTCTGAATCCTTGTCCAATTAGTAATTTTTTTTTTAATTGAAAAATTATGTATTTGGTTTTTTTCACAAAAAAATATTTTTCTAACATTTCAATATTCAAGTAAACTCCTGTAGAACACAGTTTTTATTCAGATTTTTATTTTATTATTAAATTTATTTTTTTTTAATAAAAACTACAGCAAGTAGATACATTTAATATTCCTCTTCTCTTGAATCAATAAATTAAAAACCACAATTTATTTAAACCACTAAATTTTACACATACTTTGTATGTATATATTGATTTTTTTTTCATTCCTTTATTATACTATATTCATAAAGATACTGAAAACCATTGAATTTCGCAATTTAAAATAAAAATAAACTAAATTATTTCTTCATAATTAAAAAATAAACAAAACCTCAAAATAGTACTCTTTTATTATTATTATTTTTTTTTACCAATTAAAAAATGCGGCATTTTTATTCATACATGGATTATTCGCGAAAAAAAAAATGTGTATTTGTATTTGTCTATATAAAAAAAAAAAATTAATAATCATATTTCAAATTTTTTTCCACATAATTAATTTCAACCTCTAGGTGCATTTTTTTGCTAATACTCTTGACCTCAATTCAATCATAAACTTTATTTTGCTAATTGATTTTTATTTTGCTATTGATATGTCTACTACAGAAATAACAACAACAAAATTAAATAGAGAAGGGAAAAAAAAACATGAAATTCAATTTAAAATTTGTTTTGATCCCGCTCAAATTGCAACTTTTCGTAATCAAATTTTATTGATAACATTATGTGAAATTTTATATGTGTACGTAAGTTCATATAATATATCTTTTTTTTTTTTTTCATTAGTACATATCTATAAAAGACATTATTTATGTATGTTATTCGTATTGTATTGCATGTTTTTCTAAAATTTATGATTGTAGACAATTTATTTTGTTTATTTGGAAATTCAATATTAAACAAATGAAATATTAAATTTAAAAAAAAATATATATACATAAATTAGACACCAATAATTCGAATGTGTAGTGTAGGGTTTTATTCATTTGGATGTTCATCTAAAACCATTGAAAATTCCACTAGAACAGTTTTAATTTCGATTCAACGAATAAATAAAATTTAAAAAAAGCACTAAAATATTGTAGGAGTATAAATTTAGAAGTATTTTATTTGTATAACAGTTATAATTATATTTCATATTCCACAAACTTTTTGAACAAAACTAAAATTACAAATAATTTCTCTAACGATAGCAGAGCATCAAATTAGTACTTTTTTTTTTTTTTTTATTAAAATGCATACCAAGTTTACATTTTAATTTAATTTCGAAAAAAATACTGGTATTTTAGAAAGGAAATTTATTTGAAAAACATTTCGAAAATTTTGAAAGTTAACGGCGTTTCAGAACACATACACAATTTGTAGAAGAACTTTGAAATCACGAATATCCTTAAAATTTACGTGAAACTCTTACTTTTTAATTACATATTTCAATTTCATATCTTCATCTTAATTCCTAAATAACCTTAACAAGATATCGTTGTTATTATTTTTTAAATTTTTCAGATTTGAGCAATTGTGATAAGTAACGCGAGATATATAAAAAAAATTTGAATTTTTATACATATTAAAGGTTTCTCCACATCGCATCAATATTCTCGTATGTTGGTATGTATTTAAAGACAAATCTAGAAATTTTTAGTTATTTAAATATGAATAAAATGAACAGAGGGTTAAAATAATGAAGAAATATATCGTGAAAATAGTTATCAATGCAGACAAACACAGAAAATATTTCTAACGGATCTTTCTTTCTCTTGAAAATCTCAGAAAATCTTAAAACAAATAAGATAAAAAAAGGTAATTTGGAAGAAATCTTGTAAAATTTACAGCTAATACTAGTAAATTAAAAAATCCGTGTCAGTAAAATTTGAGATTTTTCTTTTTTTACAGAAATAAAAAAATTAAATACCAATTTTTATCAAACTAAATTGTACTTGAAATTCTATCAACTAAATATAAGAGGAACATAAATGATCTACAAACTGGGCTTTTTTGACACTTCATTGTTTTTTTTTTTAAACAAATATGATAAAAAATCGATATTATTATGTGATACTTGAATTTTTTTTCTTCAAATTTCAACATTGTCCTCTGAAAATACTTAATTTTCTTACTGAAAATATTCTTGCTAAAAAAATACAAACGTAAGAGTCGACAAAGAAATTCGGTAAATGAAGTATGTTCCTACCTACTATGTTAAAGATTTATTGAAAAATTTAAAATCGATTTTAAGCACATATCCATAACTTTATAGTTATTTAAGAACCAATAAATTAATGCCTTTTTCAACTAATAAACTTACAAAGAAAATTTTCTAATAAGTAAACTTCAACTTTATAAACATTTTGATGGTTCATTACTGACATTTACTCGAGTTTTAAAACATTTCAATCTTCATAATCTTGTTGATTGAAAATTCTAGTTCACTAACAAATTTGATGGATTCTTCTCCAAATCATAATTTTACTTACATCTTCCTTATAAAAACAAATTCTTATTTCACAAAAAGGATATAGGAACTTTTTTGTATTTAGTCACTTATCCAATGTCTTGAAAGTCATATAATATTCTGTTTTAAAGTTTTATTCTCATTTACTTAGTTTTACTTTCAGGTTCGATTCCGCCAACGTTCACTCAGCTTTGAATGAATACCATTCAATTGAATTCGGTGTAACTTCGTTCTCCACCAACGAATATATGTATGTATATAGTGGTTCGCATATTCTACTTAAAATTGTATGGTATGGTACATGTATGGTAGAAAAATTTTCATCAAAATTTAAATTAACTTCAAAAGATTCTGGCTCACATTGAACTGATGCACCCCTGATGATGATGATGATGATGATGATACTTAGCCTTGATGGAAATTTTTACACAAAACATTCTTGGAAAACCATTAAGTTATTTTTTCAATATTTCAATTGTTTCTCATATATTTCAAGGTAGAAACTCAATTGAGTTTCCTAATTAGGTTATTACTTTTTTTAATAAAAAAAACCACATACAAACAAAAAAAATTATGAAGTTATGTAAAAGTAAAAATTTTTTAAAACTTAAAATTACCTTTTCTATATTTCAAGTTCATAAAATCATACAAAAGATAAATAATTTTATATATTTCACATTATTTTGTATGATTTTGATGCTTGCATAATATTTTATTAAATATATAATTCAATTTTAATTGGATATACATGATGGTATTATTCTACTATACACATTACTCGATTCATATATATGTATAAATATGTGCATATGTATGTATCTGTATGCATATACATATGTATATAAATCTCTCTGGTGAACAGTAATGATTTTCTAATTTCATTGTAAAACATACCTTCCATAATATACATACATATGGGATTAAACATTATAAGTGAATAATTATATTGTATGAATTATGACCGCAACTCCTTAAAGGATACTTGTATATTTTGTTTTCAGTTGTATAGTACCTACTCATATTTGTAGTTTTTTGTATAGTATATAGTATGCATTGTAGCTACAAATTTTCATATGATATTTTATGTTTTGAGAATATTAACAAAATATTATAATAATTTTGTATAAAAAGATTTTTATTGTTGTTTTATAGAAATTTTTTTTTTATTTTTATTCTCTTTTATGATATTGAGAAATTTAAGAAAACATGTATAGTGCCTCTTAAATATTTATTTCATAAAATAAATTTACATAAAAGAAAATATGATAAATTGAATATAATGATATAGTATGTATGTATGTATACAAACACACTTGAAATATTGCATGCAAAAAATAATAATTTAATTATATAAATCCTTTTTTTTTAAGTTACTTTTAACAATTGTAAAACATATACAGGATGTTTCGTTTATATGAAGTTATATTGTACTTTTAAGAATTAAGATTTCCTTAGTTTTCATCATTATCGCCGCAAACTGGCCAAGAAGAAAATCTAAGTACGTTATAGTTTTAACAATCTATGATAAAATTTAACTTTTTACATACATATGTATATCTGGACTGGAATCAATATCAATACATGTAATATGTAGTCTACAAAATGGGTTCCATAGGATACAAAATACATGTGCCATCTGCCAACAAATTAACGCAGTCCTCAGAAAGATTTGCAAATGCTAAAGCTATGTAGTTTCAATACTAGCTCCTTTTTTCAAACGCTAGTCACTTAGGGCGATACATGACAGATCGTTCTCAAACTATGGTATGGTATGTATGGTACCAGAGGTGAAATTGTATGAATTTAAACGCAAAATATTACTCAATATTTTTTAGCTAAAAAACGTTTTTTATTTTCCTAAAAATAATATTTTATTTTCAAGTAAACCTCATTTCTCTCGATGGAAACATTTTAAAAATGTGATGCTTACACTGAAGAATAACAAAATATCGATTTCTTTCACTACTCTTTGATCTTTTGACGGATAAAATTTACTTTTTAAGCTATATGATAACACGAGATGAATTTTTCCATAGCTAATTAGCTACATCTATTTTTTATCTTTGACTTCTCTGTCATTATGTATATACAAGTCACTTTCAAGAGTCAACTTCTTTTTCTAAATATCATCCTACTGTTGTTTTACTTTTTTCTGTGGTCACTGTGCGAATTAAAAGGTCTCACTAAAATTTATGTAAAGTAAAAAGTTTATATTGAATTTCTGGATGTCTTTATGTGGCCATGGCTTTAAAGTAAATATTTTGTAGAGCAAAAATCGCGAACAAAATAGTCCCTTTTGAGTTTGAAATAACTTTTCGAATACAATTTCAGATTGTTATGCCTGATGTAGTATAATTCAAATCTATTAGACTTTTTTTTAAAAACAAAAAATAACTTTTAATATTGCTTTTGAATTTGAAAATTTAATTTTGGTTATTTATAACTTAACAAATTTTAATACTTACGTTGACTAAATTTTCATTTCAGCACTATTATTCACTTGTTATAACAATTTTCCAAAATCATTTAATTTTTATTTTTTTTTTTTGTTTTGTTCAAACCTTTTTAATGAAAACCGTAATTTAATGGTTTCACTTAAAAATTATACATGTAAAAAAGTTAACAAAAACGGTAATAGCTTCGTACAATATGTACCAAATTAATATTAATTAAATTAGTTACCAATAACCATGATAAGCAATCATTAAATGTCTATTTAGCAAAAACAAAAATAACAAAAAAAAAATAACAAAAAAATATGTTTTTCACTTCTTTTTTTTTTGTGCGTTTATACTGACTTTTAATTATAATTTGAATTGAAAAACATTAAATTTTGTCGGTAATTTTGCAAAATTGTGTATTTCATTTATCTTGATATAGAAGTGATGATGATGATGATGATGATGCCTTTTTTTTTGTTTTTTTGTTTTTTTTTTTTTAATTTAATGCAATAAATTAATATGCATTTTAATAATACACAGACACACACATTGTTATATATAGAAATAAACACATACAATACGGTTGCTGGATTGCAAAAAGATATTGTTGATTTCATCAAAAAATATTAGACTCGTTTACAGTGTAGGTAGATTGCATGTATGTTAATTTGCATATGCATACAAAATTTTATAGTGCTTTTGTTTATCTATATAACAAAGTGTATTTATACCTATACTATATTATGTACCTACAAAACAGAATACAGGATAGCATATTGCTTTAGGTAATTTAATTAATATACACAAATCGATATATGTATACAGCTACAATATTATGCAAATTTTGTATGATGGGAAATCGAATAAAAATCTTTAAACAAAAAGTAAAACTTAAATTCAAAAAAACAAAAATAATAATAATAGTAAAAAAAAAACAAAATTTACATACTACTACAAAAAACATTTTAAGCTGAAACTTCAAATTTTAATTGAAATAAAATTAATGAAGTCCTGAATCAAGATATTTTAAAATGTTATTGAGAGTAATTTGTCTTGAAGGAAAACGGATAGTATTGAGATTTTTTTCTTTATTGTTATTCTCTGGAAGTTAACTATATTTTCTTAATAATAATTTATTTCCGATGTACATAATACTTATATGTATATTCAACTCAAAAGTTCCGATAAATAACCACATCAGGACTCACAATATTTAAGGGTATATTATTTTGGTGATAGGGTTTTGTAGATTGCATAAAAATTTTTGTGAATATATGATATTTTTTTATTTTATCGATAATTTCAAAAAAAAATCTAGAGAATTAAATTATCATTTAAAAATTTTTCTTGAAAGGTCGAAAAGTTTTTCTAATTTTTCAGCTTGTCCTTTTCTCCCAGGAAGTTTCCTCCAATGTTTTTTAGAAGAAAAAAAAAAGATATTCATCTGCTATTTTTTCGATAACTGTATATTGTAACCACATAAATTTATTTTCTAAAACTTTCAACAAAAGTCTCCAAAAAAAACAGTAAACGGGTTTTCTTATTTTATTCTTATACATACATATGTAGATATACGATTATTCATTTTCCAGGTCATTTGTTATACTTTTATTGATCACTCTGCTGTTATTTTTTTTCTACAAGCTTACAAGCTGACATCTTTTGGTATTTATAAAATGCATCTAAATCAAGTTTTTAAAGCAAACATTGAAAGAAAAAGAGTTAGCTACATCACGTAAATGATAGAAAAATGAATGATGTAGAACTAGATTTAAGTACTTAGACTTAAAAGATAAAGGCACTCAATCAACAAGAAATAAAAGGATATTGTGATTAAGTCATGGATCTTTTAAGCAATGAACTAATGTCGAATTTACTTAAAATTCGGTTTCATTTTACTATTTTTAATTAGCTAAATTTCAATATATTTTCTTATAGTATTTTAAAACTTTTTTATTTTGACCTTTAGATATTTTATTGTCCCTTTTTTCCATATTTTCAATAATAATTAAAGCTAATTAATTTTATAACACCTACACCAACAAAAATCCAATTTGTTCCTGTCGAAATAAAAAATGTATTTTTTGCATTTTTTTAAAAATTTTCATGACTAATCAAAAAAAAAAAAAAAAACGAAAATAAAACGGTTCATTTATTCTTTAAAAAAAAAAAGAAATAATTTTTCTCTAAAAATGTAAATTTTATATGAAAAAAACTCGAGACGTTAAGAAGCGTATTTCTTAAGGACATTCTGAACATTTTTTTTTCTGTCTTTATTTTGTTCTTCTACTATATTCCACAATTCTAGGAGATGATTATAAAAAAAATGAATTTTTTAAAGTTAACTTAAAAAAACAGGACATATTTCTGTTTTCTTTTTGTTTTTATAAAATGAAACGAAATGTAATATACGATATTTTTCTTACCATTTTTGCAGTACTTATTTTTTATATATAATGTAGAATATACATACAATACATACCAATATATACATGTACATATATGTATATATATCTTTTGATGTCTTACATGCAAATTTATGCTTGCACGCAATACATTTCCTTTTTTCCATTCAAATAACTTTTAATTTATATTCGTGTCAACGATTACGTTTTGAAAGTTTAATACGAAAAGAAAAGGAAAAAATATATAATACCACAATATTGTGCTTTGAACAAAAGATATATGTATTTTGTCAGTTAGCCATTAAATTTTTAAAATAATGAAATGAAGAAATTTCTTAGGCGAAGTTATTCTTAATGTAAATACTTTTCTACTGAATTATAATATTAATTTTTATTGTTCACTCGAGTCCATTTTTATACGAAACTTAGTATAAATTGATCCTAAATAAAATCTGCGTACCCCAATCCAACATTCGATTTATTCAACACTTTTGCTTAATTTTTTTTTTTCGACATTCTTCAAATTCTTTTTTTTTTTTTTTTTTTGATTATCATTCTTCCTTAAATATAAAAATAATACAGGATACAAGTAACAGGACGACGAAGAAAACAATTTATTTCACTGACCAACTCTTGTCTATATATTTTGTAGACGAATTTCTTTCAAAGACTGAATTAAGCTAAAAAATACTTTTTGATAGAAAAGAAAAATTTGTCTACGAATGTAGACGTTCATTAAACGGAAAAGGTAAAAATGAAAAATTACTTTAGTGTAAAAATTATTTACACCCTAAAAAACAAAAACAATATTTTTAAAAAATAACTTGCATATTGTTCAATATAAAGTTTCACAGAAAGTCTAAATAAATGACTCAACACCTGTGTATGTAACCTGTGTAAACAAGTAATGGATCAACACGCTTGTTCACAAAATGTGTGCTTACCCCATTTGGATAAATAAACCAGCAATATGATATTGAATTTCACGGAATATCACTCAAAATGGGGATTTCTTAGAATTTTTTTTTTGTAAAAAGCAACAGAATTGAATTTTTATTTAATTTTTATTCCTAATTTATTATTTTTCACATGAAAACTTAAAACGAATTTTTAATTTAAAAAATTTTATAGTTTTGTTGAAGAAAATCTAATTTTTAACACTTTTTTTCGTAGCACAAAAAAATTTAAATCATGATTTTTAACAACATTTTGAATTTATAATTTCTTTTTATTATTTCTTTTAAAATTGTACACGCATTCAAATTGAAATTTATCTCTTAAGAGAATGATAAAGTAAACTAAAATTTTAACTTTCTCATAAGAATAACAAAAAGACCGCCTCCTCCAGACAGGACTCGCACGTTGGATTCCTGACCACTATCATGACCGCCAAGTTGTGGTTACATATGTATGGGTATAACATAACCCTGTGATGAGTCCAACGAGCCCAACAGTCCCTCCTACTAACGTTTAGAAGAAATATGACCGTCCTATCTTCAGGCTTTTTCACAAAGCGTTTTGTACCACTGACTGCAATCAGATAGGGCAGACCACCTTTCTGCATGGAGTTTTTTCATGTGTTTTACGATCCATCCACTGATCGATGTGCAATTGCTGTATTGGATTGGAACCCAATGTTAATGTTACTAATGCAGACAATTTTGTTCCTTCTAAAAAGTATAATATTTCCGTCATTATGTGGAAGAGGAAGTTAAAATTATTCTTGTTTTTCCTCTATTTTAGAAGAAATTTATATTGTAGTTTATTCAAGAATTTAAGCAATTTTATGTAGTTTAAGCTAAAATCATTGGTAAGGCTCAGCCCTATTATTCTTAAATATAGAATCACGTCTGATACTGATACCATTAATCAATAAAATATTCAACTGATTGATAAGTAGCTTAATATACATACATATACAAACTCATCGTATGTATATCGCATAAAGTGGTAAAAAACAAAAAGTCTGAGAAAAAAAAACTCAAAAACCGTATTCACAAATTTTTTTACATGTAAAATTGTCTTAAGGTAAACAATTTTCCATTCTACAAAGATGACATGTGATGAAGGTACTATATATCTACATGTATTATACATATGTACGTATACATATGATATTTTCAATTTCAATCAAAGATCAAAATATGAAATACATTTTAGAACAAAACATAAAAATGTATTATACCATTCTTTTGTGTTTCTGATTTCCTATAAATTTATTAAATATGCATTAAATTTGAACCTTCATTTAATGTTATTTATTAATTTTATATCTCATATTTACCTTTTCTGATCCTTTCCTTTTCACATTTAATTTTATTCATAACTTATTCACTTATATATAATCAAAATATCAAGTATAAATGCCAATTGATGAATTATTGAATTAATCACGATGAGAGAAAACTTATCCTTTTACATTCTTTATATAATGTATCTTTGAAATGAGAATACATCTAAAACACACACATATTATATGTATTATGTATGTACATACCATTATTATTTTATATTTATGAATATATACAAGATACGAGTATGATTATACATGTTAACTTATCTTGTGAAACAAAATTTAAAAAAAAAATCCTTATAAAATCAGAAAGGATTAATAATAATCACTCTCTAGCCTTAATACAAAATAAAATTATAAAATAAAAATATCATATATAATATATTTAGATATTTCATAACTTGTTTTATTAGTGAAAAATATAAAAGAAAGTAAATATGTATGTATATATATATTATATACTCGTATAAAAGAAGTTTGCCTGGTAAAAGGCTTTCATTATATTTAGCAAAAGGTTGAAGTTATGTGTTAATAATTAATATCAGGATAAAAGCTTTTTTTTTTTTAAATATTAACATACATGTTATACTATGGTTTCTGATGTTAAAGTAAATACTTTTTTTTTTAAATAAATGAACAAAGTGAATATATGTATGTACAACATTCCTAACAGACAAAGTGGTAAATGTATACCTATATACTTAAGTATCTATGTATTAACGGAAAACACAAAAAAAAAAAAAACTTTCATCCGGAAGAAAGGATTTCAAAATTAAAAATGAGAAAGTAAAACGTGTACCTATATGCATATGCGGAAATATCTTCTTTTTTTTTTTATTTTTTTATTATTATTATTTTTTCACATATAACGCAAAAAATAAAATGAACTTAGAAGGTTGTACTTATGCCTGGTTATTTAAATTTTTCATTAAAAAATGTATAAAAAAAAAATGAAATAAAAATGTAAAAGTAAAATAAAATAACAAAAAAAATAAATAAATTTTGGTCCTTCTTTTTCCTTTTTGTATATATAGTATTCTTTATTTCACTATGTATATTAGCTTATAAAATTTATATCATAATTTATTCATTGTTTTTGCTACCGTTTTTATTTTGTTTCTTTTATTTGAAGTGCGAGAAAATGCGTTCCTCATCAAAAATTAAATTTTAATCTTTAACTTGCTTCAACAGGATTGTAAGAGAAATCCCTAAGATTATGTAATTTCTTCATTTTAAGAATTCACTTTTAATATGATTTTTCTTTTTTTTTTTTTTGTATTTTTGTATTTTTGTATAAAAGAATAACTAAGTACAATATATATATACCAGCTTAAATATTAAAGGTATTTCTGTTATTCTATACATATAACGTTATTTTAAGAATTTTATTCTTTCATTATAAATGTATTATACAGATATCCTAAGCATAAACTTAATCAGCTTTTGTTTTTATTTTTTATGATTGAATGAATATCTGTGAAATTTGTGAATAAAACAAAAACAAAAACAAAAATAATAAGTTTAATAAAATTCCAGATGTTCTTAGGAATCTTCTTTTGTTTGAAGTCAAATTTCAAAATCAAGAAAAAAAAAACATATTTATCTGTGAAGTATATAGAAGAGATACATTTGTATTTTGTATCTTAATAAATGACACGATTATATTATTAAAATTGTATTAACACTTTTTATGTTCAAAAGGCGAAAAAATAATTTAATTGATTCAGATGTATAAATTTTCACAAAGTATTCGAAAAAAAATCTTGAAGTTGTTTTAAAGCAAAATGCTAATTCAGAAAAACTATATACATATTTTATTCTGCTGTTATTTCACTGGAATCTTTTCTCAGAAGCTATCCACCTTCCATCCTTCTGAATGCAAAATCCATACTTAGTTGACTTGGCGATTTTAGAAATCTTTTGAAGACCCAATTAGCACTGAGAAATACCTACTTACTATCTATATTTTTCCAAGAACTGTATCTATGTATATTAACAATGTCATCTGCAAAGCTGGAGATGGAGACCTTCATCTTTGTTTATTACACTAAATTTTTTATTACTGACTCAAATTTTGCAACAAAACTTTACTAAATTATGCTTAACACATCAAAATTTCTATTTCTAGAATCTGAAGGATAAAACACTTTTTGTTTTCAAATTCTGTAATACACGTTAAAACTCATTAAAAAAATATTTGTTTCCCATTAAAATGAACATTTAATTATGAAACATATGTATAAATAAAACATGTTTATAAATTTCTGGATTCTTTTTAGAAGAATAAAATTACTTTGTATATGTATCGAATACATTTCCAACAGTTATCCTTACTTCCATTTATCGCAAAACATCCTTGCGTGAATTCAGCAGTTAACGTTCCCCTCAATAACAACACAATACACATTCATTCAATAATAATACAAATTTCCTCACAAATATCCTTTTTCTCCAAATGAATTAAATATCCTAACTTTCATTTCTTAAGAAATGAAAAAAAAATTGAGTTTTCATACATTTCCGTAAAATATTCAACAAGTGAACATATACGTACACTTAAAAAGAAAATTCGTTTCTTTCACACATAGATACATATATGTATGAATGTTCATTTCTATTTCCTTGTGTCCTTTCTGAAGTGTATTATACCACGTTTAAAGTTTTTACTTTATCGATTTAAATATCCTTAATATCTAATTCTCTGAAGATAAATTAAAATTAACACTTGAGGGGGTTTTTTTTAATGTAAACATATTATAGGCCCCATCAATAAGCAAAAACTCATCTGATCATATATAGTATATTTAATTGTTATTTGTGTTATTTATTTTGGTTTGGGGTAGTAATCCTTCAGGGTGTGATTGCTAATTTTAAGAAAAGTTTTATAGAAGAAAAGGAATGTAATATCTAACATCTACGGCTGATATGGAACGTTTTTGTTGTTGTTGTTTATTTTAAATAAATGTGACTTATTGGCTACTTTCAACTATGACTCAGAAACTTGTTAGATTTAAATCAAATTCCAATTCACTGGAATTAATTACTTTAAACGCTAAAACTCAGACTAATACAATTAAATTGCTAATTAAAAAATTATAAGACCTCTAAATCGAAAATTTCTGAAAAAAAATACAACTTTAGAGCGTTAAACCAAATATTTCAAGATTTTTTCTAATAGCTATATAATTTTTTTATCTTAAAATGTAAACTTTCAGATTGTTTTTTATAAATAAGAAAAATAAGTTCAACGTTATAATATATTCGTGAGGCTGGATAGTAGAGATTAATTCTCTGTCTTATATAGTATGAAATGTTTTTTTTTTTTTTTTCTAAAATCTCTAACCGAAAAATTCTGCATAATATTTTACTGAGAAATATTAAAGAACGCCTATAGTATTCATTATCTCTATTTGAAAATTTTGCCTTAAAAAAAAATAAATAAAGAACCTTTTATTAAACGAAAACATTATCATAACGTCATAAACACTTGTGAACCAAAAACAAACTACAATATATAATAACTACTATTGACAAGGACAAAATTGAATTCAGTACCTACACTCGATATTAAATTCAAAATATGCCTCATATACTCGTATAGTCTTTGTCATTATACTTAATTGAAAAGTACACGTTTTCCTTAATTAAAGTGGTTATTAGCGCAAAACGTTTGATACAGCAACATTTCATGAGATACATAAATAAATATAAAAGATATTTTTGCACTGATATTCATCATAGTTTCAAATATTTTTTTTACCTTAAAATATATCACTTGTTTTACTTTCACAAAAAAAAAAATAAATAAATAAATAAATAAGGGTGAACTGCAACTTTTTAGGGTGATATATCAAATTTTTTTTAGAATTTTCCTTCAAAGAAAATTTAATCACAGAAAAACGTGTCTTACAAGAAAAAAAAGTCATAGAAATAAAAATTATCAATATGAATTTATAAAAAATAGGAAATTTTTTATCGTTTTTCTCATTTCAAAGAAACTACATAAATTTTATTAAAGTTTAAGCAATGTTATAAAGTTTTATACATACATATGTATATTGTTATTATAAAGATAGTGATATTAACCCATCAGTACCAGATGACCAGTAATATAATAAATACGACATTTTATACTTTGTATCTCTTTTGTATAACTATCAAAACTATGCTATACATCCTTATATCAAAATTACCAAATACATATACACAATCTAACAAACGCAATCAATGACAACGGTTATAAGCTGACCACATATAATAGCCTAGCCTCATAATGTGCACCATTAGTTGGTCAAATAGACAAGTTCAAATCTACATATAAAATGGGGATCAATTGGGTGGATAATTTCAAGCATGTGTTACATTGATGACTATACTCTGATCATATTACTTTATATGTTCAGACAGAAATAGTAATTATATTTACTATATTTTATATATATATACATATGATAAAATTACATATCCTGCTGTGTTTTTCATGTTTTTGATGTTAAATTCTCTGGATTTTATTTTGACATACAAAAAATAAAAAAAAGTATTGCAATTTTTGCTATCATATTTTTTTATATCATATGTGACATGTGTGTAATAATTGTTATGACAGAAATCTTAAATTTTCGAATCATTTCATATATTTTATTTTATTTATTTTTTTTAATATGAAATTAAAAAACCATGTGTAAAAAAATACACAACAAATTTTATCAACAGGAAAAAGAAATTCAACTTACCAAAAAAACAAAAAAATAGTTAACAAAATTATCATGTCTGACTGTACAAAGCATATACACTAATACAAAACAAAAGAATGCAATAAATTTTCAAAAACCTCATATATATCTTTTAACACACTATACGAGTATATTCAAAATTAAACTTCATTTACGAAAACACAAACAAATACAGATTTATTCAAAAAGAAATGTTCATCATTTAAAAAATGAAATATTTGGAACACCACCTAAATATTTCATATTTTTGCATTTTAACTTTACAAAAGAAAATTTAAAGCAATTGTGTCCAGTATACTTATATATGTACAATACATACATACATACATATGTACATCACACAGAATTTTGAACAAATGAAATCTAATTAACCTTGCTCTACCATTTAATCAAATTTCTGTTTGGTTGCATCCATTCAATTATTAATTATTAATATTGTTTCTTTAATTTTGTCATCTTTCTATCTTACAAATACAAAATCGTACACATATATATGTATGTATATAAAAGTGAAAAGTTCTAAAAAGTGTATTTTCCTTTAGAATTTATCAAAATGAAGGTTACATAATATGTACGTGGTATATTATGATGATAATATAAGGATACCTACATATATGAAGACTAACTTTTATGAATAAAATTGTTGAAACCAAAAATTTAATTTATTACAAACACTGAAGACAATGTTTATAAAACTTTGTTTTAACAAATGTAAATATGAAGTAGCTACAATACATATGTATATAGTATGTGTATATGTGTATAGTATATGTTTATTTGCAAAAAGATACAGTTTCTTTTTTGTTTTTTTTTTTTAATTTGTTTTTTTTTATTTAAGTTCGTGTACAAAGTCACTACTGACCAAATACTCGTATTTCTTTAAACAAAATTATAACAAATTTTCATATTCGACGGTCTATGACCCTTTTTATTAAACCATTCTAATGGTTTACCTCATTAATTCATGTTTTGAATTATGAATTTATACTTATATGATGAAAAACAAAAAAAAAAACAAAATATATAAAAATATGTAAAGGTACTCGTATACATTGTACATACATATATAAAATAGCTTTGGACATTTTTGTTTTGGTATCCATTCTAAAGAATTAACTGATATCCTTTTGTTAATTCTTTACAAAAGAAAACTAGACACCGTATTTTGCAAAAATACAAAAATATGATTAAGGAAAACATAAAAGGTGATGTTGATGTTATATTGTTGATGATGATGATGATATTCATTTATGTATAGATTTTCACAAAAATATAGATTTTTCGAAAACAAAAGAATTTTATCTGGTGAATAGATAAAGTATCATGGATTAGAAAAGACGAAAACAATTCAAATATGCACTATTTTCTATTATTTTATATATTCACCGCCTTCCATTACCACTATGTTGGTACTATTATACCCTTTGAAGATACAAGAATTCATTGATAAATATGATATACATAGTTTTTGTTTATTCCAAACAAATAACTGTCAAATGCGATAAACTTACATTCAGGTTTTTTTTTTTTAATAGAATAGACAAAAAAAAATACATACATACAAATGTACATACAGCTACATACAATATAACATGTAGTCATAACCACAAAGTTTTCAGTATTATATAGGACTTGGGTATCCATAGTTGTGGATGAATGAAATTCTAAAAAAATTCACTTTATTGAATACTTTCTTATATTGTTTGCAATAAGTACAGGTCATCCTTGAGTTACAATATTTTTCTTGAGGTACACGGCCAAAAAATTTACGGCATTCTCTCAAATCTCCACTTAAAACTTTTGTTATAAAAATTAGGTAATTTTTGTTTTTTGTTCAATGTTCAAATAAATGTTGACCAAAAATATTACTATTTTACAAAATTCCACAAAACATTTATTTTTCAGACACCTGAAGAGATTCTAATTTACCAAGAATATACTTTCGAACATATATGTAATTTCAAAAATCTTCTCGATTCTGCTAAGTATGTACGTGGTTATGAATAGTAGTTATATAAAAATTTATTATAAGATATGTATATTGCTGAGTCTGATTCTTATCAATTAAATGTTTTAGACATGTGAATAAATGAATGAATGAATAATGAGAATGGTCTGATGGACAATATGCACTTTATGAGATTAATCCTTAAATACTTTTTTCAGTTTTATTTATTCATCGAAAAAAGGGTTTGATTATCTGTGTGTGTGTGTTTTTTTTTCTTCTTTTGAGCTGTAAATAAAATATCAAGATACAATAGTTCCAATCTACTATTGAAAAACATAAAAATCTATAGGGAAAATGAATAGATAATAGATACATGTATAGTGTATTTATGAGTACCTATATGTATGTACATTCAATAAAAATAAGACAAAGAAAATGAGTTTAACACGAAATCGCTTTTTTAGTAAAAAATAGGTATAAATTCTAAAAATAGAATCCTTTAAAGTTAAACAAGACAATTATATAAAAACAAAGCTTTATATCGATTCATAATCTCAAACAAAAACAAAATTGTAATTGTTTTTATTTTTACATTTTCTCTTATTTTCTGTAAATATGATTCCAATATTTCAATATTTTTTTTTCGTCTGGTTTTTCCATCAATTTTTCGTTTTTTTTTTGTTTTTTTTTTTTTGTTTCAAATAAAAATTGATTATATTTGAAAAATTATTTTTAACACTTTTTCCAGAGTGTAGGTACCTATTTTTTATTAATTTTAGAAATTTGTTTGATTGGATTAAATGAAAAATGTATTGTTCTTATCAAAATTTAATTGAAAATAAATAACAAGAATTTTTTGATTCATATTTTCAAAATTGAAAAAGAATAACAAAAGGATATTTCAAAACAAAAAATCATCAAAAACAAAAAATGAAACACAAACAATAATGTAAAAAAAAAATTGATTGAATAAAGAAATAAACACAAAAAGAATCGGATCAGAAAATTTGAAAACAAAAATCATTTTTTCAAAATTTTAACTTGTTTATTTTGTTTTAGTTTTGTTTTTTTTTTTTAAAGTTTGAATTTAATTTGTATTAAACAAATACACGAATTCCATTTAAATTGTTATCTTTGAAAATAGAAACGTGATATGTGTGTTAGTTGTTTTTTTTATACTTTTTTTTTTCAAAGTAGGATATTTTTATGTATAATTCTTCAAACAGTTCCTTCGGGTCAACATTGTGTATTTATTCCACTTTTTTGTAATTACTTGCATCAAAATTTTCGTTTTACTGTTTATCACAATCAAAGATACATTTTTTTATGGATAAAATTTCTGCGAAACTTGAAAATCTATTAAAATTCAAAAAGTATTGAATTTGATTAAAGGATTTTTTTGATGATGATTGATCATTGATGAAACTTTAACAACAACATTTTCTAAAGGTGATATCACAACAATATTGTGTAAAAGTAATGAAGAGAATTATACCGATAACTAGATCGTTGCTAGGAACCTAAACATTTTTTGAAATTTCAAGTTAGCAAAACAGTAAGAAAACAAATTTGATTTACTTAAAATTTTAATTTTGAATAACCTTTTTATCCAAAAAAATTAAAAAACAAGAAACAAAACGCATTTTTACATGGAATATGTGTGGAGGGTTTTAGTGATTTTTTTATGATGAAGGCCATTTGATAGGAATTAAACTTACATAAGTACATGACCGTCATTTAAATTTAAAACTTACTCCTATTAATGCATTGAATCAGTAAATACAAAATTCTGACAAAACTTTTCCTGCAAAATATCTGATAACACTTATGTTTAGAATTTCTAAACAAAAAGTTTATAGCTATTTCTCAAAAAAAAAAAAAAAAAAAAAATTTACTTTAATTTATTTTACTTACAATTTGAAAAAGGTATGTACATACTTGCTCGTATATATTTGATTTTATCCATTTAACAAAACAAAACAACAAAAAAAAACTTAAAAAAGAGAAAGCAAAATTAACGAGTTTTCACACTTTTACAGACATATGAAGTTTTTGTGTTTTATATTTTCAGGACAATCATATTTCCTGAAATATTCATCCTTTGTTTTTTTTTTTGATTCTTCTTTTGCATTCTTTTCATGATAAATTTATTATTACTTTTTTTTTTGTTGAATACATATAATACATACATATAAACATTTTATAAATACTTTTTTTTTTTCATTTCAATATCAACAAAAAAAATTTAATTAAAATTCCGAAACCATTCAAAACACTTTTACTCGCCTATTCAAATCAAAAACCATAGAACCATTTTACCTTTTGTTTCATCATTGGTTTTTAGTTTCGAACGGTTAATTTTTGTATTATTATTGTTTTTTATGATAATTAAATGCAAAAATTTTATCTACCAAAGATTTTTCATTTTATTTTATAAGATAAAAAACAGAAAATAAATAAGACGCATAATATATTGTATAATATATACAAACAAACATACATATGTGTTTACATGGATACACAAATTATATGTACTTGTATAATAGTATAAAAATCAAATCCCCAAAAGGATTTTTAATTAAACTCTCTCTCTTCTTAAATTAGAATTGAAAAATAAAAGACAAAGAAAAAAAAAGTGAAATAAGAAATGATTCTGACCCAAATCAAAAATCATAAAAAAAAAATTAAGTAAAATATTCAAGTGCAATGATTTCAAGGCAAATATATATACAACAATAAAAATTTTCGTATTTTCAAATTTCCTTTTTTTACTTTCTCTCTCTCTCTCACTCCTTTTTACAATTTAACATTTTTTTCTTGCTTTGTATTTTTTTCTTTATTTTTGTGATGTTTTTCAAATTTAAATTGCCGTTAGGGGATGATTTTTTATCAATAACTCATTAACTCTTTATAAGTGATGATAAAAAAATAAAATAGATTTAAAAAAGGAAGAGAACGAAAAAGAAAGAAAAAAAAAAGAAAACACAAATTAATAATACGAAACAACAAAAAAAAACTATGGAAATTCAAGCAATCAAGAATTTTAAAAACCAGCAGAAAAGAAAAATTTTTATTAAAAAACATAAAAATTGAAATTAAAAAACAAAAAAACCGGGTGAGAAATGATTTTAAGGACATTGAATATAATTTTTTTCTTTAGTTTATTCTCATTCTTTTCATCTTTTTTTTTTTTTTCTATTCAAATCGATTCCTTTTAACCGTGCTAATTAATTCTTTTTTTTTTTTTTGTTTTGTTTTATTTTCAGAGATAAGGATACTTACACACATACATAAAAAAAATAGGAAAATAAATACAGAAAACAAGGTATAATAATTATTTGAATTTAAATCATTTTTTTAAAAAAAAATTAATTTAAAGAAAATTCTAGATTTTTTTTTTTTGTTTCATAGATTCTTCGTTATAATGTTTATTGAAATGCTTAGCTTCGATAATTTTCATAATAATTTTATTGAAATATGTTTTTTTTTTGTGAATTATAAAATGGAATTAATTATCTTTTGATTCTAAAAGATTTAAGAATAGGTAAAAAAAATGTTGAATTTTTTTTTTCGAAATCTAACTGTAAAATAATTTACATATTCACCATTTTGAAAATTTAATGATTCTAGCAGAACAAATAGGAAGTTTTTATCATCAAGATGGAAATTTAATGGCGAAATTTTATACAATTTCTAATGTTTTTGTGAGAGTTACTCTAATTGTCAAGGTTTCCACTTAAGAGATGTACCTACCTACTCGCAAACGGTTGAAGGTAAACAACTTGATTGGTTATAATCCATCACGACCATTTTTTCCAACAGAGAGTGTTTTGATTTTTCCACTTTTTTTTATAAATGATACTCTAACCTTTCAAAATTCAGAAATGCACATTTTATAAAATTAAAAGATTTTATTTTTTTTTATAGTGAAATATGCTATCTCTGTAAACAAATACTTTTTCAACAAAATCAAAGTAAATACATATGTATCTTGTTTTTGTGACGCACAACTAACAATTTTTTTCTGGTTTTATTTTAAATAATACTCCATTTCTGTTGTACGAGTATATTATGTATCCTTGGACTTTATCTTCACCTTTAATCATTTGCTTCGTCAATTAATATAAGGTGGACAAAACTTTTTTTTTTTCAGCATGACTGTTAAAAGCCCACGTAGTAGATTAAAATCAACCGAGAATTGAAGGTCTAGGTCTAGAAGTTGTACATATTTCTAAGAAACAGTGTAGAATATGTAATTCATATAATTATAGTTTTAGAAAACTTTATAGTATTTGAGGATCAATTTTGACTATAATACTAAAATAATATTGCATAATTAATAAAAAAAAATAATAAAAATATAAGTATAATCATTTATTTTCTTTTTTATTATTGATACTAAACTTCCATTATTATTATTATTATTATTATTTTTTTTTTATTATTTTAGAATACATCTGATACATGGTTTCTTTCAACTAATTCTTCTTCATTTTAACTTTAATTAGTAATTACAATTTTATGACTTCCTATAGACTACAATTATCCATCTGGAATTAATTTTAGATACTCTAAATGTCTTTTGAAGATTAAATTAATTCAATGAAATGACTGAAAATCTAATATTCTTACATATTATTTATATAAGTAAATGGTACATACATATATGTATAAATATACAGTTTATTTGTATTATTATATGCAGAATTGTTTCTATATTTTCATCATTATCAACTTTCTATGATTATTCAATCGAATAAATAAGTAAAGGAATTTTATATATACTATACTATATTTGTATTGTACATACCCATATAATCTAATGTAAATACAAACGCAACAGGAGATATTGCATGTATATTACGTAGGCAATCATTTAATTACCTACTACAATCAAAGACGTTTATATGATTTCTTTCATTAAGAAATAAGATACAATAGACAATATTTCTTAATTAATTGATGACATTCAGCTTTCTTTGAGTATTCATAAGAAATAGTTACATACATATACATACAATAATACATATACACAAAACACATAAATATACTAAAGTATGTATCTGTGTATATACACAAATATAGTTAAACTGAATTATATAATACCTCTTCTTTTGATTTTAATAGCACTTACTGTCTCTCTTATCGTTCTTTACTATACTTTATATTATAGATTTTACTGAATATAAATATATTCGAAATAATAAATATAAAGAGCCATTTACATACCACCTCAAAGAAATTTCAGAACTTAAATTAAATTTTTTTTTATACGAGTACGTATGTATAAGCATACATAAATATACATATATACTGTACATAAAAAGGAAGCATTATCAAATTGACAAAATTCTAAAAATGGCTAGGTATATATTGTATTGAAATCAAATCTTAAATTTGATTATTGATAAATTCATAGCCTCATAGTATCTATGACAACGAAATATTTTTTTTTTCTTCTTATTTGTACTTATTTGTTTATTGAAGAAAAAAATGTATAAAAATCTAAATAAAAAATCAGAAACTATAGAAAACCGGTATTATATGTATCTATAGGTATTACTACATATATTCATACATGAAATATAATCATATAGGAAATTGAATCAAAAATTAGAAACCACAAAACGTCTTAGATACCAAAATCATTGTCGTTCTAATTTTATAACAGATGGGTGAACTAATTCCTTATGTGTACAGGAGTAGAAGTAATTAAGATATCTCCATGTTTCCCTATATATGGACATCAAGAAAATGTACATGAAGTTAAAAACAAATTAATTTTATCTTTAGGTAAAGTATTCTGATATACATACATAGATATCATACACAAGTACACATGAATATAAATTTATACGTACTTTAGAAAAAGAATGATGTGTGTTTGTATTAAATAATAAAATGTAATTTGATTTTACGGAACAATAAATACCATTCTAATTTTGGCATACTTTAGAAAAGTATTTTTCTAAATAATATATACATAAGTGAAAAGTATATATGTATAATTAATAATATACAGACATACTATATATGTGAAAAAGTATGTATGTTGAAATTTCATTTTATATGTCACATGAACATTTTTTATACATTTAATAATAATTGTGTAGATAACAACAAACCACATTCGTGTATATCATATGTACAATGTACATATATATGTTTACTCACCGAAATGGATGTTTGATGATAAATCTCGCTAGAAAATTCTAAAAATTTGATCGAACTATTAAATTGAATAGTATAATAATATGTAATACAAAGGATATTTCAACATCTCTGATGTAAACTGAAAAAACCAAAGTGTTTTAGTGTTGAAGTGAATAAACATTTTCGACAGAACATTCATAGTTTATAAATAATCGACATCTGGAAATTCAAATGTTTGAATCCTGTGCAAGACTAAAATAAAGATTTTTTCAAAAGTAACAACTAGGATCACAAATTTTGCGATTGATCATTGATTAGCAAAATGTCCTTTTTACATATTAATTTTCTAACGATTTTATTTTGCATACATATACGTATATTATTATGTACTCGTATGTACGTATTATACAAAAGAACAATTACATTTGTTTTTTTTTTTAATAATAATTTTACTTTAACAATCTAAAATAATCATGTTTTGATAGACGTTTTCTTTTATTTATTTTTTAAAAAATTTCATTTATAACATAGTACACTCGTACATAACAAATTAATTTTTTCTCAATATCCAAACAACAATTTTTAACTTGTCCATCATTCATACAATATTAAAATAATTTGTTTTCTACAACATCGACCACAAATACAATATCTGATAAATAGATTTACCTGAGAAGTCTTAATAATTTCAAGTGAATTTCAGTACTTTGAAGAAAAAAATTGTATGTATCTTTAATCAAAATTGTTAGTCGAAAGCAATCATTTCCACAACACAACTTACAACAAACTGGTGAAAAAGTAGCTAACTAGGGGCAATATAGTTTTAAAAAAAATCAGTTTTTCCCCAATTTACACACATATTACTACTCCTGAGCTTTTTAATAAATGAACTTAGGAGTTTTCAACAATCAAATATTTTTTTTTAGTAATAAGTCTAATTCTTACAACTGTGGACCATCGATGGTATTGTGCATCTTGAAAACGTCAGATGATCGTCGAATGATGAAATTCAGCTTAAAACTTTGAATTGCTGACTTTCATCAATTGACGATCATCTGACGTTTTCGAAGATGCACATAATCTGGCGCAATTCTGTTAAACAAAATCCTTAAAGAACATGTTCCCATTGAAGAATTTTAAAAGCTTGAAATACACTTTTACAGCACTAATTTTTTTTAACATCAATTTTTTTTCATGTTTTCATTAATTTTTCCTCTTTTTTTAAAATTTTTAAACTATTTTCCTATCAAAAATTTGCCTTCAATAAACTAAAATCCATGTTTAAAAATTTTAAACGAATAAAGCTAAAATTATTATGATTGCATTTGTATGAAACATCTACACCTGTTTTTGTTTAAAGATTTAATTTCAGTACATTGCTACGGAAATATATTCTGTTTTTGCAGTGATCTAGGATTAAAGTTACTACTAAAGTTTATTCTAATTTATTCAATATTTCACTCTTATAACATAAATTGCGTTGATTTTTCCAAAGTTCTCTTTGAAAAATGACGAAAATAATTCGTATTTCATTTACTGAAAATGTAGAATGTAATCATACTCCCCTTTTAAAAAGTATCTTTATCTTTTACTTATAATGCAAAATGTAACGATTCTTGAGCTAAGAATTATATAAGTAAAACATATTTCTTAATTATGAAATACAATCACGGTGTATTTTGTTCGCTAAAGACCAAAGCTTTTAATCTTTTAGCATATACTCTACGTATACAGTTCATGAAATTTTCTCAATTCCAAGGTAAAATTTAATCCTTTTGAAATGTGTATCTTATAAACATTGTATGCTATCTATGGCAAAAATATGATTAAATATGAAAGAAGTAGAAAAAAAAAGAAAAAAAAAAGAAAAAAAAAGAAAAAAAAAGAAAAAAAAAGAAGAAAAAAATAAATAAAGAAGAAGAAGAAGAAAAAAAATAAATATAATACAAAAATAAAAATCGAAAAAGGATTATTTTGTTTTATAAAGCTTAAGAAACCGAATAAAATAGAAAAGGAATATGAGAAACAATTTCTGATTAAATTTTTATATTCAATCTTGTGCATTTACTCTTGGGACCAAGTCCATATTTAATATATCAAATAAAAATGTATACTTCTATTTATTTGTGTTATATTTTTATACATATCTTAGATACAGACATATAGTATATAATAAATATTTATATATTATATCCTATACAAACTTATATAAAAATAAATTTAGCTCCTTTTTTTTCATATTTTTTATTTTTTTTTTATTTTGTATTTTATAAGTTCTGAATATTTGATTTTCATACCATATTCATACCTAAAAAACAAAAGGAACAAAAATACAAAATATATAGACATGAATTTATGTGTGTGTTCAGGATAATTCATCAAATTTGAACTCACTTAATAACATTTTTAAACTTACAAAAAAAAAAAAACCTCAAGACAAGAATGTTTTTAAAGATAAAATACATGATTTCTCACATCATAACCACGTCACTATATTTGTATTTATATCTTATATAATTTTATTTAGATATTTATTTTTTTTAAATAACGGAAAATTTGCAAAATTTCAGTCGTAGTTTCTTTCAACAACAAATTTTTTTTTTTCGTACGATATTTAAATTCCATCAACGCACCAAAAAATCATCATTTAAAAATTTTCAAAAAAAGTAATAACGTTTCTGAAACATATACATACGTATATGTATACGCATTTTACCTTAAAGGTGAATTCGTTATTAACATTAATTTTTGTGACAGGAAAAAATATTAAAAATTTTATTCAATTTACTTTTTTGTCTTACGAGAATTTTATCATTTCTTTAGAATTGAATTTTTAATAATTTGTAAAAAAGAAGAAGAATTTACATTATTATTTAGAAAAAAAAAATGAATTACATAAGTAATTTGATACGATATCAGATTACTTACTGGCTTCGTAGAATTCCTGTTATTTGCGTCCTTAAAATAATTTATTCTTATCGAAAAAGGAAAATTGATGGATTCATGAATTTCAAAAATCAAAATAGAATTTTTATGAAATTTTCAATCTTCAGGTCCTTCTGAATCTTTCTAAACTTTATTTTAAGTATATTTTTTGTGCAAGTGTTTGAGCTTTTTCAAGGCAAATGATTTTCTTCACACCAATGATATGATTTAGTTTTGGAACTTAGTCTTTATACACTTATTTCTGATATATAATTTCGCCCAATCTTATTGTTTTTTATTAAAAAAAATCACTAAAAATAGTATAGAGATCGCTTAAATTGTGATCATTTACCACCGATAGTAAATAAAAAACATACAGTTCATGAAGTTAAGGCACACCAGAACAGCTAATGAATATTGAAATTAAAATAAGATAGTTTTGACGCATCTCCCAGTAGTCGCTCATATGCAGGTTATATATACTTTTTCAATTAAAAAATGAAACATAACCAAACCCTGCTCGGACTTTTTCCTTTGAATTCAATGTAAATTTGGATAGTAAAAGAAAATGGTATACAATTTTTTTGTATCTTTAGAACATCTTTAAATCTGTTCAACCTACTCATTTTCCTTTAAAGCTTAAAAGTAATTTTACCGGTACATAATGTACTCAAAATATTAAACTTTGAAATATCCAGCGCTCGAAAAAGTTACTTCCCTAAAATCAAACTATATTTTAGTCTCTACTAAATGCAAAAATATTAAACCCTTTGGACAATAAGTCTGGTGAAAATTTATTGGAACAAAACATTAAATTTGCATTTTTAAATATTTTTCAAATGAAGAGCGTCAAAAATGGTTGCTTTTCATTTATGTAGTTCAGTTTGGCAAACAGTGTTAATAACATTTAAACTCTAAAAAAACTATGACCTCACAAAATTAGAGAAGGGAAAAATTAAAAAATAATAAAAGATATTAAGGAAAAAATTATAGCTTTTTCTGTGTAAAGAGAAATATGTACTTTAAAATTCATTTTATTTTCATTTACCTTATTTTTACCGATATTTTAACTGTTTTAACTGCAATGTTAAATATAATTTCAAATACTTTTGTTTTCGACATTTTATTATATGGTTTGCACGTAAATATATTATACATACATACTATAGGTATATGTCTGTTCTATTTGTATTCATATACATATGTATATGTATCTACCTACATATATCAGACGCATATAAGTCCTTACGTTCTTTAGAATATAAATTTTTCATGATATTACATAGAGAGGTCATCTGGTAGTGTTAATTTCATTTTACTACTAACAATTTAAGCTATTTTGTTGGTTTGTTTGTTGTTTTTGATTACTATTTAATACCATAAAAATAATCCTTACATAAAATGCTTTTACTCCATTTATTTTAATTAGTGACTAATTAATTGCTTCAAATAATTAAGAATTATAGGCTCATTGACTCTATCTTTCTATATGTATACTTATAAGAGTCTCTGTATATTTTTGTACATTTTTTTTTTTTTTTTTTTGTTAATGAAAATTATAGTTAAATTCATGTGGTCTGCATTTTATTATTATTATTTTTTCTTCATGCATAACATTCATAACATCCATATGTACATACGTATATAACACTTTTATTATAATTTATTTTTTATTTTAATTTTTCCTTATTTAGATTTTAATTTATACTTAAGAATATCAGCTTCTTTAAAAAAAAATCGTTTTTTTTTTTAATTCAATTTTTAAAGAAAGAAAAAATCCCTGACCTAAATAAAATACAAAAATTAAAATAAAAATTACATAAAAAAAAAGAAAAATTCATCTGAAATGTTCTAATTTTTCCTTTTCATTTTTTAAGTATCTTTTTTTTTATTTTTCTTCATATATCATTTCGTCTTTTCTATGTCGTTATTATCTTTTTTATTGCAAAAAAAAAAAAAACATGAAGAAAAAAATTATCTGTACATTGTAGTGATGTCCTTCTTTTAAATCTCTGCATATGTATAAATGTAAGAACATATATTAATTACTATATGTTAAATTACATACATAAATACATACATACATTTCTATTCTATGTATGAAAAAAGAAAAAAAAAACTTTACAGATCCTCTGGACAATGCCCAAATTAGTAGCAGAACATTTTTCAATCTCTGATGACACCAGACATTTGAGTAATTAATGATTGTAGTGTGAAAATTTGTTAGCAATTAACAAGATTAATGGCATTACTGATCATAGTAAGAAACATTTAGAAAATATATATGATTTGGCGCCAGGTAGACCTTATGGTATTTACTAGAATGTATCTATATATTACATAATATATACATAAATATTTATAGATACAAATTTATTCTGAACATATTGGTGTTGTTGTATAATATTTCTAGGTGAATTTTATTTCCTTAAAGTAAAGTAAAATACAAGAAAACAAAAAAACTACAAATTCTACCAATTGTTCACAGTGTAATAATTATAAACTGAAATTTAGTAACCCTTTTTTTTGTCACTATACACTACATGATACTATTTTTGAATAATTACATTTATAAAAAAAAAAGGCAAAAAACGATATAATGAGATTCATTATAGAAGATTGAAGAAATCTCTTGGGTATTACTTATTAATGTTAACATCATCATGCGGTGTTACTGGTATGTAACTTTTTTACTTTTTAATTAATTGTATTCAACAAAAATTGTTATGATTTTATTTCAAGCGAATATGCTGTTTGAAAATTTACCACAAACAAGGATTTAACAAAAATATGATTAAAAATTTAATAGATTTGAAATATTTACATTTATAAGGTATGTACCTAAATTAAATTAATAAATATTTCTAGGAGTAGAATTAGGGCTAGAAATTTTTTAATTTTATATTAAACCGACAAGATAAAAATATGAAGGACAAAAATTTGTCTATTTTATCATTTTTTCCAGTAAAAGGATCAAGGTTCTTAAAGGCCAAGTCACTTCATTTTGAGTTGTTTTTTCTTGTGAAAAAGCTCAATATAGTAAAATTCATATGAAGAATGAGATTGTGGATTTCATTTAATTAACTGCTCTCGAACAGGATTGAATTCGAATGAATTTATCTAGACGTTGTTATTTTATAAGGAAAACGATAGAAAAAAATCAAAATTAATTGGAAATTCAGGGAAACAAGTATTATTAACATGTTGAAAAACAAAACAAAAAAGTGTTAAAAGCTTTTTATGCAATAAAATATCCTTTTGAAACTGAAAAAGTAGTGACAACTTCATTTCTTTATTTTGCTTGTAACAGAACTAGTCTTCTTACATCCTTATTAGAATGAAAAATTTCAAAATAAATACGAAATTCATCAAAATCACCCTCAACAAATACCTAAACCTACAACAAAACATTTCAATTGTGAAGACCAAAAATGATTTTTGATTACTAAACCAAAAGAAAAAAAAAAGACAATAACTGTCAATTTAATATTTAAAAGACAAACAATATCTTTTTTTCTAAATAAAAACAAAAAACCATCAAAATTTACTACATTGTAAATTTTCAATAAAAATAATGAATTTCTCTCATAGTGGATTGTGTTGAAATATAAATATAAAAAAAAAAAGTAAATTAAAAATAAATTTTTATATACATACGAATACATATTAACACACAATGTTGTAATACTGTTTCTCTTACAGCTTTTTATTGTTCATAAAAAAATTTTAAGACTAGATTTTTCACAAGAAACAATACGAGTATCAAATTTAGTAACGAGAACAGCAACAAAATAATCTCTGTGGGTGGTAGACATTTTTATTTACGTAGTAATATTGAATTAAACAATATCCTTGTGCAAATATTGAACCAATGTCGCCATTTTTATATAAAGGTCTATGATGTTTTTTCGTCTTATTTTTTTTGTTTTTTTGTTTTTCTGTTTTGTTTTCTGTGTTCGATTTATGGTGTCATGAAGTAACACTATACAGCTTTTAGTATTAAATTAAAAGCAATAACGCTGCTATATACCACTTAAGAAAACAAATCGTGATAAAATAGTAAAATGTAAACCAAGAGAAGAAAAAAACCCATTAAAAAAAAAAACAACAAGGAACTATAGGATGAATTAAAAATAAACTATTATATTGGTACGATCAATATCGTACGAAAACTGAAACAAACAAAAAAATTAAAAATTATAATGAATAAACAATTTTTAATGTTTTTTGATGCAAATCAAAAGTATGATGAAATCATTAAAATTTTATTTATTTTTTAAAAATCTAATAAAAAACTGGTACCTATACCAGAGAAGAAAAAAAAATTATGTCTACAGATACAATTTCTTTCCTAAAAATTCACAAATCAAATTTGTGTACATTTTTGGTTCTAAAAGCACTTTCACATTATGAAGACCATTACTTCAAAGAATGACAATTTTCATTTTGCTAAAATCGAGTTTCATACGTCAAATGAAGACTATGAATGAGCTCTATGGATTTGCACTCAAACTTTTCGTTAAAATATGGACGAAAATTGATTGTGCCCTTTATAATTTTTCTACATGATTTCGAATAATTCATAATAAAATTGTATGTATATTTTTTTAAACAAAAAAAACTATTTAAATACATAAAGAAAAAATTAGATACATATAAAAAAAGAGTATCATTTTTAATTTAATTCAAATTAAAATTAATGAATATTTATATGAACATTATACAGCTTTTATTTGTTTAAAAAAATTTATTTAAAATCAGTTTTTATTATTCTTTTCCTCTTTTTTTTTTGTATTTAATTTTTTAAAAAAAAACTTTTTTTTTCTCTCTTCCTATATTTATTTTATATTCGTATACTGTTTATTTTTATTCCAGTTAATAGTGACATTGGCACGATTCGATAAAATTTTAAATAAACACAATTCAATTTGGTTGGTAATTGAAAATAAACAAAAGTCGAAACGAATATATATATTTTTTAATAAATGTTTAATATATAATATATATACATATACCTATAACTAACTATAGCTATCTTATATCTAACCATATATCCACACAAACTCATACATATACATATATATATTATTTATGTATGTATTCGAATCTGGAATTAATATAAAGCTAAAAATAAATAGGAAATGTAATAAAAAAATATTAAATAAATATAGTTACTTTTTATTCAAATATATACTCAATAATAAATAAAATAAATAAATTCAATTTATGTTACTGAAATGATTAAATTTAAGATAAAAAAAACTTGATGAATAAAACTTAATGAAATTTTGTGTTGAAAATATTCTAGAGTAACTTTATTTTCAATCAGATACTACTTCTGATGTGGAATTACAATTAAAATAAAAGAAAGATCTGAAATAATAAAAAATTCAATAATTACAGAACATATTGTGTTCATTCATTTTATTTTTTAACATGGCAAACATATCCTTAAATTTTCGAACTTATTTAAAAAAAAAAAAAAAAAGTCAAATCAAAATAATTGGAAATTTTGATAAAATGTATTAGGATTCTTCTTTTTGAGGGTCCAAAATCCTCTATTGTCTATTATCGAACATTGGCAATCATGTAAATTATGGTCTTTTTAAAATTTAGAATGGAGGATTATTCTTTTTTTCTTATTTTTTGGACAAAAATAAAACTCTATCCAATAGTGTTCAATTGTTAATTTTCACAATGGGTCTGACTCTTCTTCTTAAAAAACAACCTCAAACCATAAGGCTTCTTTCATATTTAACGGTTTTGGTATTAATATTTTGGATCAAGTCTTTTAATTTTCTTTCTTTTATTTTTTTTATTGAACGTTTTTTTAAACTTACGAGAAATAGGCAAATCTAAAGCGTTTTTTTCTACTTTAACGTGTATCATCTTGCAGAGCATTCAAGGATATTTTGATTTTTTTTTAAGTTTTACTTTTTTTTATGAATTATCATTTTTCGTCAAAACATTAGGAACCTAATTCCTTCCCTAAGCTAAAGCAAAACCAAAGCTAAGCTAAGCTTAAACCAAAAATATTTTATAAAATAATTTTTAATGACTCTAAGATATAACACAAACTTTTCTTAGTTTTAAATTAAAAATTCAGTACTTACTTTAGAAAATACTATTTTTAAATGAAATATCAAAAACTGCTATTATTTCGAACACCTAAAGTATGCACTTTCTATTAATCAACTCAAAAGAAGAAGAAGAAAATTTACAAATCATGTGAATTTCCATAAACTGCGGCCTTAAATTTTATGACATTTTCATGAGGTTAATATTTTCCACTAAGAACTGCTACTCTTTCGAATGTGAGTGTATATGTATGCAACGAATTACACTATTCAACACACGAACACTTAAGAACAAATACAAGTTCTTTTTAATTTCAATAAAATAAAAAAAACATATTGAAAAGGTTAGTAGAGAATTCAAAACTTAATGCTTACATATAGACTTAATACTAATTTTACTCTTTAATTAATTATAACAAAATATATGTATTACACGATTTTCCATAATTGTAATATACGATACACAAAACTGAACATACATTTCATTATTTCAAAAAAGATATATTTCAATTATACCTTTAGAGAATAAGGGGAGGCAAATTTTAAAATTACATTTTACTTTGTTGCTTGTTATTCTTTAGAAAGCTATCATAATTTTAAACGTTGTCTTATAAGCTTCTAATGGATCCAATATTTTTTCTTATTGAAAATCAAATAGTAAACTAAAACCTTACAATTTGCATTTTTTATTCCTGATTAATTAATCCTTAAAAACTTTCCTCACAAAAGAAACAAAAAAAAAAAAAAAAAAAAGAACAAATTCTTAATGATGAATGTAAAAAGTTATTATGGACTTTTTAACTTTATACAGTTTTTAATTAGTGATTTTTACTTATAAATTAAATTCAATACAATAATAAAAGTTTCAGAAGTATAAACAATTCAATAATGTTGCCAAAAGGGAATAAAATATTAATAAAATATTTACAAGTTTTCCACGTCCAAAAACTTCTTAAAATTTATAAAATCTCTTTACACTTGAATATAAAACATATTACAGGTATAAAATCATGAATTTAAAAGAAAAATAGAATAATAGAATTCAGACAACAACAAAAAATACATTTTAATTCAAAAAAAAACAAAAAATTATATAGGTAGAAAATTTTTTTATACGGTTTATAAAAATATTCACCTGTGCACCACAATACTTCTTATCGTTACATAAAATGAGTATCACAAACGAACAAACAAACGAAAATAACAAAATATGTAACAAAAACAAAAAAATAAAAAAAGGAAAAAAAACCCAAAATAATACGGAGGAAGAGTTTACATGACATCCAATTATAATTTCACGAAAGACAACCATCTTCTAAAAAATAACATATAGTCAAAAAAAAAAAAAAAAAAAAAAGTAAAATTATATACACAGAGAAAATATTATGGCTAGAAGGAATGAGATAATTTCATCTAAGAAAAAAAAAAAATACAAAAAAACAAAAAAAGAAATCATAACATGATGGAAATAAGATAATAGGACAAGTTTAATGCTAAAGACTGGCATAAAGAAAACGACAATTTCAGCTAAGGCAATATTAAGAATCAAAGCCACTGTAGTTACTGATTTTGTTTTCAGTTTTTATTCTTTTTTTTTTTTGTTCTTCTTATTTTTTTGATGTTGAAAAGTTTTCTGATACTACAAGAAAAAAAAACAGTAATAATAATATGAAAGAAATTCAAAAAGTTTTTCCTTTTTTAAAGAATTTCTTTCTTTTTTTTCGTATTTTTGGATATACATACATATGTAGGTATATTCTTTTTTCCTTCATAGAAAATTAAATGAAAGCCAAAAAAGAGAAGCTCTTATTTATAACATCATGTTATCTACATATATACTCTCGCACATACGTATAAATTTGTGTATGTAAAAATATGTATGTACAAAAATTATATAAAATTAAAAAGAAATCATATATTGGTTAGGAATATTCAATGTTTTTCTTTTGACATAGTTCATCATCAGTTGATTGGAACGTGACTATTTTTTTATTTTCATTTTTGGAAAAAACAAAAAAAAAGCGAGTAGCTTTTTCTTTCATATACTTTTTCATATGAAATATCACTGAAATATCTAACATTAAAATTAAACCCAACAAAATGAAAGAATATTGATATGTACGTATCGAAAAATAAGAACGTTTTGCAATCACAAAAAATAAAACCATAATACGATTGTTAAAGTTTAAATCAAAACTAAGGAAAAATAAACAACAATCAGGTGAATTTTAAGAAAATAAGATAATAGGACTTCTGAAAAAAAAAAACAACAAATGACTTTAATTTTTATGAAAAAAAAAAAAAAACAATAAAATTATATCTTCTACGAGTTCCAAGTTCTCCACATGTTTTTGTTTTTTAAAAAGCTCATATTGTATATTATACAATTGAAAACAAAAAGAATTAAGCCGTTTCTTAAGATAACATTTTTTTTTCTTTTTCTTCCTCATCCTTTATTCTTCTTCTTCTTTTCCTCTTTTTCCAAGCCTCATGTGTGAAATATACAGTTTTTAAGAATGCGAACCACTATTCGTTATAGAGAATAACTTTAGTTGAATTATAGGACTGTTGGTAAATTTTGTGTCGTTTCTGTATTTTGGATAGAAAATATTTCGTATTCCTATGACGTCACTTATATTATGCTCCACAATAGAATATTATTTAATTTCTTAATATTTATTTAAAAGCAAAACAGCTAGTAAAAATAATTTCAAATAGTTAAAAAATGTTTTTTTAATTCATCATACATGAAAAACATTCCCTATAAGAAAAGCTTTTGAGCTGAATAAATTGAAAGATACGTCGTTTTAATATATTTAACGTCAAATTGAAAAAGCTCAATTGAAAAAAATTTTACTTCAAGATATAGAAAATGGCCACTGAATTATTTAAAAAAAAGCCTTTATAGCTATTTATCACATAAAACATTTTCATTACAAATAATACATAATTTCATGAAAGGACTAGTTTGACACACAATATTACTATCCTTACAAAGTCCTTTCATCATTAAAAAGCTGCAAAATTTACTTCAAAATTGTACTTAATCTTTTAATAGTTACATATGCATTTAAGTACTATATATTTCCTTTTTTATACATATACTCGTTATATAAATATATAACTAGATGTTTTACCACCCACATGTGACATTAATTAAATATGTTTACGTCTCCTCTTTGTGACTCTAATTTTACATAATTTTTCTTTATGGTACAACACAATAGTATTATAAATGATATAAAAGATAAATATCTGTTTTCTATGCAAAAAACACAAAAACAAAAAACACAAAAAGGAAAGAATAAAAAATGACTGTTATGTTTACAAAAACTTATTTCAATTTGTAAGGTAAAATTTTATACAAATGTGTTTATGATGTTAATTATGTGCATACATATGTATACGAATATGTGTGTACGTACAATTATATGAGTACATATATATATACACATTACTTTACGTATATGTTTGTTTTTTATGTAGAAAAACGATAAATAACTGAATGAATGATTGATTATATAGAAACGCTTAGGTGGTCTAAATACGGAATTAGAGACAAAAAAAAAATACATGTATGTTTCATATGTATACATATGTTATTGAACCTTAACACAAATCAATAACTTAAGTAAAAAGGGGTGGCTAAAAATAACAAATAAAATGAAAAACAATAAAACAATTCACACTTTCACATATTTGTTACATTTATCATATACACATTTTTGTGGCTTAAAAAAACACAATAAAAAGTGAGAAAAATATTTTGAAGAAAGTTTTTACAGGTGATATCTTTGTTAACTTGTCTTAAACGTCTGAAAAAAACATATTTGTATAATTTGCAACCACAACAAGTTTTTTTCTTTTTTTTTTTCATTCTACGAGTATCATTAAACTATTGTTTTCGATTTAATTTTTCTCCCAGAACCCTACTTATCAAAATATATTTGATTTGTATAAACCTGAAATACAGGAATCAAAAACGGTTTGGTTTGATGCTCTACATGTCCTGTATTACTTTGAAATGTTTTTTTGTTGTTTGGATAAATGAATTTAATATATTTTTATCGAACATTTCTGATTACAGATTTTTCTTTGTATTTTCTTTTCATTTATTTATCTTTATCCACCATATACATATGTATATGTATATAAGTATTTGAATCGTAATGTTTGACATCATGTTATTTTTTGGTAAAGTTAACTTTTAACATATGTGTTTTAGTGTGATAAATTGATAGATAGTAAAAATACATAGCTCTTTGAGATTCGAATATCAAAAACATCTGCAAAACATTTTTGAGGGCAGTTCGAAAAAAAAATGGAAAAATAACTTTATTTACATAAATTAATAATAATTCGTATAATAAGAATGAAAATGTAATCATAATCTTATACTATACTGAAATAAGCCCTACATTTCGACAAAAATTCCAGTACTCAAGACTTTTAGAAATCCAACTGCAAACGAAACAAAAGCGTCTCTAAATAAAAATTTCTAACTTGATTTTCTTGGGTTTTGGATTAAAGAGTTATACGAGTATATAACTTCAAACTAAAATTGGATTTGGGTTTTGGTCACCAAAAATTATTTTTTGTTACCTATTAAAGCTAAGTTTTCTTTAAAATTATAAATTAAGAGCTTAGAAATAAAAATCAGGAAGTAGCACAAAAACTCAAATAGGACAGTATTCGCCACCAAGATTTAAAGTGGGATTAAAGTAATACGATTTTTAATTTGATTCCGAAATTTCCTATTGGTCAAATAAATTAATATTTTTTTTCTTTCAGCCAATGCTACAAAAAAAAATTAATAAATTTGCTTACAATTATTTTTATTTATCATTTACGTTTAATTTTTTTTCTTTCTTCTTTTTCATTTAACACTACAGCTCAGGACGGGCTTTGGCTTTCGCTATCAACTTCTTTCACGTATTAATCCATTGCATTATTGTTTTCCATCGTGTGTGGCTTGGTTTGTAGTTGTAAGTAGAACATCCAACCCTTTCTCATCGAAGTTGAGACCCAATCTTCCTCAAAGTTGTTCAAATTACAGGAACAAGTTAAAGCTTTCTATTTTCAATCTAAACTAAAAAAAAAAAAACTTTTTACTGATAAAATTTTTCTAAAAGATAAAAACAACATAATTTCTAAAATTTAATAATTATTTTATAAGTGTGAATTACTTGCTATTAAAATTTTCAAAAACTATATATATATATATATATACATATATATATATATACTGGAGCCAATTTTAATTCAAAACTGTTCAAAAAATTTTATTTATTTTCCTGACACATTCTAAAATTAATTCTTAGTTTTTTCTATAAAAAACTAGCCTAATTTCAACTACTGAAAAAAAATTTTCTTGGAAATCTTCAGAGTTTGTGCAATATTTAATGTAAATCAAAAAACATAAAACTTGAAAAAATAATTTTTCTAATTACTTTAACTTTCTAATCAGTATGAGTTGAATAAAAATACATAAATTCTAATTAATATTTTGAATTAATAAAGGATTTTATTCTCTAATTTTATTTTGTTCAATACTTAAACAATTTACTCACATGAAATCTTGCTCTGTAGAAAAAAAAAAAACAATTACAATTCATCATTAAATGAATATAACCTGTTTGATTGTTTGGTGTATTTTTACTTGAAAAATATCCTTTTTTTCTTTATTTTAAAATAAATTCATAAGGAAAATTCTCTTTACAATCTTTGTTTACATTTCTTATAAAATGAACACCAAAATACAATACATGATGATACATGAAAAAAAAAGTTCTCATAAAATTTATAAATGAATTTCTACTAAATGCTGCATGTTATTTTCCCTCTTTAAAAAGAGATTCAATTTTAAAAAATTTTCTCTTAAATTTAATCAAAAAGAAAATTCTATAAAAACTCTTACATTTATTTGAATGAATTTTTATACCAAAATGATGAAGGACATGCGTATTTATAAATTTATTCCTTTTTAACTTAACGAAAATTCAAAATGGTAGCTTATTTAATAAATGCGCAGGATATTTGAATAATTATTATGTGAGTCTGAGACAAAAATTATCTATTACATATATATGCATATACATACATATTTACTGAAATATAATATTTACATTTACTATATATACATACATACATAAATATGTATGGATATATTTTTATGCATATATACAATTATATATATATACATAAATATACATAGTGTACGTATACATAAAAATGTAACATTCCACCATTAAAAAAGGATCTAAAGTGACGACATGCTAACTTTGATAGTAAACCAAATTATATCAGACAAGTGGGTGTCCAACACATTGCATGGAATTGTTATATACAAATATATATGAATATATATAAATTTTTTTAATTTAAAAAGAATGAGATTGGTTGATTCACTTTAACTGTATAAAAAGATTTAAAACAAACAAAAAAAAAAGTCAAAACAAAAAAATTTTATATTCATGTGTCTTTTAATGTTGGTCTTTGGGAAAAAAAACAACATTAAAAGCTCACATACTCGTACATAAATACATTATAATTATGGAGAGTAAACAAAAACACTATATAAGGTATACAGTAAATTTAGCAAGTTTTTTATATCAAATATTCACGTGTTATTATGCATTTTTCTTATACAAACAAACAGTGTGGATTTTAATGTCACTATTTGTTAATTACTTTTTTTTTTCTCACACTAATTTTACTAATTTAAAAAATTTTTAAGTAATTTTTGCAAGTACACAAACAAAATAAACATAAAAATTATTATATTATAATACTATCTATACATACATATATAACTTCAAAATTTTTATAGTAGTCCCCCTTTGTAGTTATTTCATGATAAAGGATATCATTTTTTTTTTCTTTTCTTTTTTAACTTACTATTATCTATAATAGGTTTTGTGTAATTTTTTATTCCTTTTTTTCTAACTTTTATTAGTATGTACATACATAAATTGAGTCATTTTCTCTACATACTATTTTCTCATTGTTATTTATTTATTATTATTACACTTTCTTTTTTTTTTCATTTTTTTCTTTTTTATTGTCACATGTAAAGAAAAGAAACAAAAATCGGAAATGACCTGTTCATCCTTCCGGACCCTTCAACAGAATATGTAAGTAAGTGAATTTATGAAAATCTGTCATGTATGTATTCAAATTTATAATACATATATTACATTCATTTGCAAGATTTTTTTATTAATCAAATATGATATGTAACATTTTTTATTCACTAACTACACTATCATCTCTCTCATATATAAATTTTCATAAAAAGGTACAAATTTACACTCAATTTCTTTTTGAACTTGTTTAGATCATGAAATATGTGTAATATGTAAAATACGTATACATTTTTTTTTTCTAAAAGATTTTATACTACGATGTTTTATGAATGTTATTTATCATGGAAAATAAAATAGAAAAATGAATAAAAAAAAAAGAAGTGATTGAAAAAAAAAAAAAGAGAAGAGAACAGGAAAGCTTTTGTTCGTATACTTTTTAAAGTACTTTAGAAAGTAATACGATAAACCAAAAATGACAAAAATTTTTTCCACTTGCCTCCTTTCCGTTTTTTTACTTTTTTTTTATAGAAAATTCAGAACAATGCAAGGACAGCACTGGCATTTAAGGTTTCTTAATCTTCCTACAGGAAGTCAAAAGAAAGATATTATGAAAGAGTAAACAAAAACGAGAGAAAAAAAAGGATTCTTTTAACTTTTATGATTTATAAGCCATATAGAAGACATTTGAGGGTGAAAATATGTCAGAAATTTTGAAAATTCGATATCAAGAATACTAACGATAAAAATGCAAAAATGTGAAAATTGCTTATAAATAGGATAAAAAAAATTTAGTAAACCAAATGAAGTATTTATAGGCATGTGAGGAGGGGAAAGCAAACTCAATATAATCGAAAGGATTCGTTCATGTCCAAATATTTTATTTTTTTCTTTTATAACGATTTTGTTGGAAGCTTTTCAATATTATGAGCAATTATTTTCTCTAATTGTAAATTACATTCGTTAAGCGTTTGACTGGTAAAATAATAAAACTTGATCTTAAAAATTAAAAATGGCTATTCAGAAATCCTAAAGAAGAAAAATATAGTACATGTACAACTTCCGAACTGATTGAACACAAAAATAATAATTTTGACAAATTTACATTAATTGAACAAAATGAAGTTGAAGAAATATAAATCCTACAAATGCAATTTTCAGCTTATTATCGTGTTCTACAAATTCTCTTCAATGTAAATACGTATAAAATCTGTTACACAGAATACCAATTTTCATAAAATTTTTAATTAAGAAATTAGTATGTAGATCTGCAGGTAAATAGAACTCTGGCTATATTTATTTTATTTAGATCTGGAAAATCTCTATACACACACGACAAAGAATGATTAAAGTGACCTGTCTGTAAAAACTTTCTTAAAATTAAAAAAAAAAGAAAATAATAATAAGAAAATAAAAACAATTGTTTTCTGTATACCTAGTTTACATTTTGAGAAAATATTTGCTAAGTCAAATATTTACAACACCATTACCCAATGCAATTATATGTTTCTAAAAACTCTAAAGATTTAAAACAAAGCCCAAAAAAGCTACGAATATAATTTAGTCAACATTTGAAAGTAGTATCTTTCTGAAGAACCAAAAAAAAAAAAAAAAGAATTAAGTGAAAGCACAAAAATAAGTTAGAAAAACAAAGAATCTAAAGTAAATTTAAACAAACAACAACAAAAATGAAACAAGAAACGGAAAAAGAAATTATTAAAAAAAAAAACGAGTTCAAATAACACAACCAAAAGAATTTTATGAAAATAAAATATTTTTTTTTCCTTTAAATTTTTTTAAACATACTTGTATACATAAAAAGAAAAAGAAAATGAAGGAAAAAAACAAATATACGAGTATGTAACTACAGATACTTTTCACAGTTGGAATTCATTTACTTTTTCTCGTATAACATTCGGTCAAAGTAAATGTTTTTATTTCATTTTATAATTTTTTTTTTCCTTTTATATGTATGTACGTATGTATGCATATACAGGTTTATTTTCATTTTATTTTTTTTTCTTTAGGCGATGAATAATATATTATTTTTTTTGGACTTTTATTTCGACTTTATCCTGATGTTAGTATACCAAAATTTTTACATGTACATACCTACCTATACATATGTACATTTTTAATAAAAAAAAAAAAAAAACAGAAAAAAAGTTTTCTTAACATTGACTAACTTGATTTTAGCAAAGGCATTCTTAAATACACATTACATAATATAATACAATATTTTGTAGAAATATATGTTAACAGGAATATCAGTGAAATTAAGTCGAAAAGAAAGTGATTTTAATAAAATATAAAGGATAACAAATAAAAATAACATACCAGATAAAAATAAGGTAAAAAAAAAACACTAATACCAACAACAACAATTGACATAATGCAAAAAATAAAAAACAAAAAATAAATTAAAAATGTAGTATCTTCAGACGTACACGATAATTATGTGGGTATGTACACGTAACATTAGGAATAATAAAAAATAACGTAGGAAAAAAGAAAAACAAGTAAAAAAAATCAAAATAAACTAAAATGAAGAGATGGTAAAGAAATGTGAAAACACCTTGAAACAATGAAAACGTCCTGAAAAAATAAATTGAAACGTTCTCTTTTCAAAATAAAAAAAATCTTCGTACTTGTATATTTCGGCATAACTTTATGCATTGCAATTTTTTATTTTTGCCTTTCTTTGATAACTTTTTTTTTTTTTTTTTTGTGAAAATGAAAAAGAATTTTAAGTATCAGAAAACAGGTACTAAAATTTTCATCGGAAAAACGATAAAATAACAAAAATAAAAAGAATAATTGGAAAACGAAAAGAGAAAGATTTAGAATTATTAAATCAGTGATGATGGTGATGATGATATGCGAAAATTTTATAATTGAATTTTTGAAATTTCGTCATTATTTGAATAAAATAAATATTTAGTATAGTGATTTTCAACTCCCAGAGTCACAGACGGCATACAAATGTATAAATACGGCAACTATAAATTTAAATTCCAAAATATTTACAACATATGACATTTGAACTTTACTACATCCTTTGACTGAGAGAATTTCAACAATACTACATATGTACATATACATATACGTATATCTGCAATTACTATTTTAAGAAAAATAATATGAAATTCTATGTACAGCCCATGAATTATTGAGTTTATTCAATTTCAAAAATGAAATAGAAAATGACTTTGTGTGACTCGTAAGATACAAGTAAGAGAAAAAGAAGATTCGACATTATAGAACGCTGGACGAAGTAGTGCATAAAAGCGTTCAATTATTGAGAGCTTGCATAAAGATCCTGATTATCGTAGTGACACGAAAATGGTTAGCTGGCAAAGGGATTATAAACATGAACATAAACAAAAATTTTAACTTGTAACTTTTTTGTTTATAAATTTCCCTAGCACCTCTAAAATCTAACAACTACTGTTTCAGGACGAGCGAGCACATTCTTCTCTTTTCTTTACTTTTTTCTTTTCATATTGGGTGGAGTGAATAAAACTGAGTGAACACTCTGAGTGGACTTTGTTGAGTAAAGTGAATCGTTAAAAGTGAACATTTTATTTGGAGTGAATAAAAATACACTTAAAATATGTTTAGTTAACTCAATCGTATAGTGTCAGCATTGGAAATCTAATTTTCTATTCACGCCAAACTGAGTTTTTCTTTAAAAAAGTTGAGTGAACACTCGCACTCAGTTTTTATTCACTCCACCCATTATGTATCCGCGTTGACTATGAAAATGGTAAGTGAGTCTGATTTTTGGTACACTTGTTATACTACGAGAAACCTTTTTCTTTTTATGTAACATGAGTCTAGCAATTTTTTCTGTTCTATACTATGGATTGGAAAATTTCCGATTGCACGCAGTAAAAAAACATTGCAAAAAAGAAAAATGAAATAAAAATATAAATAGGTACTCCTATTACGTAAAAGTTTTTTAATTTTATATTTATCATCGATGAGAATTATTTTATCCTTTTTAAATTCCTAGAAAATTGTACAGAATCAATTTGAAATTTAATTAAATCATTCATTAGTATAAATAATTTATTTTTTAATTTGATCTGCAATATTAGATTACGACTTCCATCTAAAAGCTTTTTTTGTCTTCTAATTTTCATTTTACAACATCTTTTATTATGTATACTACATACTACATACTACATACATACATATATTTTGCATTTACTTAAAATCACTTTCAAGTTTCAAGTAATAAAATCAAGGCGTAAATACGATATTTCATAAAGAAACTGACCCTTGGAACTCGACTTTTTTAATAATAATCATATTAGTATGCATGTGTTTAGTGTAAAAGAGTAATACATATACACAACTTTAAAAAAAAATATTAAAAATATTAAAATTACCTTAAAAGAGTACACATATTCAATAATGTACATGGCACAGAATATCCATTAAATGATATACATATACATACATACGTATTTATAGATACGTAATAAATATACATACATATATGTATGAATGTCCGTTCATTGCTTAAACTTTTTCTCTTATAGTTATTATATTTTCCGTTTAATAAAATCTTTAATTTATGAACAAGTGATTCGCCCCCTTCATAATAATAATTGAAAGGCATGGTCGGTTAGTTGAAACATTTTCATATATGAAGGGGATGCTGTAAATGCCATTATCAGAAAACTAAAATTCTGAATACATGTATGTACATATGTACATATATGTATATACATATTATGCACATTAATATCATGTATGAATATAAGTAAATACATATGTATGTATATACATACTTTGTGCGGGTGATATTTTGTATAGAGCATTAAACGGATGGTAATTTATGTACAGCATCATATAATAGCATTGAATATACTATATGACTTTTTATTTGTCCATATTCTTCTATTTATTTTATTTATTTCTCGCACTTTTACACGTATCTAAAACTTACAATTTAACAATAGATTACATAACCATTGACATTTGTATTTCCATAGAAAATAAAGAGAAATAAAAAGCTAAAGAATTTATATGATTCTGTCATCATAGAGATCCTTGAAAATTTACATTTATATTCTTTAAAATATTCTCCATAGCTTGTCCTTTAACCTTAAAAAGATTCTTTTTGATAGTTATACAATGTTACAAGATAAAAAACAAAAAAAGATTACTAGAACAGTTCATGACCATTGACATTTATCTATTGGATTTTTTTTTCTTTTTTTTTTCATAGTTTGTGTTCTCATTGTGACAATGAAATTTTTGAATTTGAAAGAGAGAAAAAAAATTTTGAAAAATGGCTTCTAAAATATTCTTGTATAAGTATTTTGAGCTTGAAAATCAAGAAAAAAGATGAATATCACATTTTTTTTATCTAACATTTTGAAATTCTTGTCATTTTCATACTTTTTGTATGTTATCCTTCTGATATAGGTACAGAAAATTCTATATAACAAAATATTAATGGTTGTGAATAGACGTAATCAAAAATTGGTCATATAATTTATTATTAAGGCGAAGTATCCTGATGAAGCAATTGTATTCTATAACATTATTAAGAGGAGGTGTAATATATTTCATAATAATAATATAAACACATAAACATATGTGCATACGTACGTAAGTATATATCATACATAGGTACATAATATGTACATATTTTTTAATTCAAACGACCGGACGATTATTAAAATAAAGGATGAATGTACTATATAAATCATATTTCCTGTGCTAGATACTTAATTAGTAGTACAAGTAACTTAGCAACCCTTTCAAAATAATGTGTACAATATGCATACAAATATACTACATAGTATAATAGTACATATTATACTCGTACTCTATACCAAAAAGAACTCCTGTTTTATAAACATATTATACATTCTAACTCATACCTAATCTATTTTGTATACATATATGTATGTATGTTTGTTAAACCCAATATGTCTGGAATACAATATATACCCACCTAAGGCTTAATTCAGAAGAAGCATCAATGTTGACAGTCGAATAAATAATAACATTACTTCTAAGTTACATTAGGTATATCGTAGACATGTAAGTTTATTTGCTACAGAATATTAGTTAGGTGGATATAATTATTTATTTTTTTGAAAATAACACAAATATAGAGCATGTATGTATCTTATCATTATGATTGACAACATGCAATTTCACCCTCATATATCCAAAATAAACTTTCCACGTTTTCATAATCCATCAGGTACTTAAATTCTTGTGAATTTTTTTTCTTTATTGAAAATTTGATCAGATTTCAATTATAATTTTCAAGGAAACATAAAATTCTTAAATAATTGTTTTTATATTCTCTTATTGAAAAAATACCAATTGAAAAATTATAATCCTAAAAACTAGGATACACATAAAATTTTACAAAATATCATAGAAGATAGGAATAGATAGTGAATAATTTTTCAATCTTACCAAAATGAAAATGCTATATTTATATGATAACCCATCTTTTATATCTTTGAAATTTAATAATTTATTTTTCTTTTGTAGACCTGATTTCATTTAGCAACCATTTTCCTTTTCTTTTTTTTTTTTTTCTTTATATTTTCTTTTATTTTTACTTCCTTAAAACATATCTACCTGACATTATGCTATCAAAATACATTCAAGGGAAATCTTCCACTTGTCTGGACTTAAAGCAATAAAAGCCAAGAAGGAGAGAGTATTTTTACAAAGAATGTAGATAAATATCAGTTCGATGAGAAAAACAACAACTTTTTTTTTCCCTTACTTACTTAACTTTTCTTTTGTGCAATTTTACTTTTTTTTTTCATTATTATTTTTTTTTCTATATATAATGTCCACATTTTCTTCACTTCTTTTATTTTGAAAGAAAAAAGCAACACAAAAATGAAAGCAAAAATTTAAAAAAAAGCATAAAAAACAAGTAAATAATATTTTGCTAAGTTAAAATGTGAAGAAAAAAGGATTTCTTTTATTGTATTTGTATTTAACTTTTCATTTTTAGTTTTATGGTTTTATGCTTAAATCTTAAGCCAACCAAGAAGTCATATGATAAGCTTCTTATGTTTTTAGTATTGAACGTGTAGACAGATAGAAAACTTAAACTTATACTTATACATCCAAAACACACACACACATACATACATTTTACGTTTATTATCTTGAAAAACAAAAAATAAAAGGATAATTCATTTACCATGTTTATGAAGAAATCTTATATGTAGACACTTACAAACCATTCATAAACATTTTTGTGTTAAATCGAAAACAAAATGAATGAGTATATGTACATAATATGTATCGTTCCACTTTGTTTCACACACTTTTTCAAATCGTTCATAAATGAATTAAAACGATACAAAACAAGTATGTAGCTTTTGTTTGTATTTAATCAAACCCACAGAATAAAAATAAGTGAGAAAAAAAAATATTTAATAGTTTTAATAAATTTATAAATAAAATCTCTATTTATGTATTTGAACATTTAAAGCTTAAAAAATACTTTAGTTAAGCGTTTCTAAGTAACAGCGAGCACGAATTTATCGAATGGCTACTGTTCCGAAAATGTTGATGATACTTTGAAAAATATTGATTATTACGAATTATATTTATCAGAAAGATATCCTTTTACAGCATATGTGTCGAAAAATAAAACAGAAAATGATTCAAAGGATTGATAATGAGAGAAAACATATGAGAAATTTAATAGATGTTTGATTGACCAAATTTCATTGTGCACCCTTAAGGTTCATTTTAGATGAATTAAAGAACAAAAGTAATTTTAAAAAATTGTTTAAAGAAACTATTGGCTGGTCTTTAAAAAACTTATATTCTATATTATAGACTTGAAAGCATTTCAAGATATTTTATATTATTTCTAAACAACACAATCTACTTGTCAATGAAAACTTCAAAACGAACTGTGTATCAGTATTTAGAGGACATTTTCGTATATACATATAAAAAGTAAATAAATTTGTAATCAAGCCATTTTGCAAAAGACCGTGAAACATTTTCGGAACAGCTGCGTACTGCTTGTACAGACATACTCAGTCATGTTTTTATCGATAAATAATTATAAGATACTTTTGCCAAATACAAAAAGTTTTTTTTTTAAGACTAATCCAAAGGTACTTCAATTAACTTTCCATTTCTTCAATTTTTAAAATACAATTTATCAAAGGTGGAACTTCACAGTCATAAAAACCACCATGAAAAATGAAAAAAAAAAAAAAAAAAAAAAAATCATATAAAATTTAAAAAAAAAAAAATGACTTATCATGTAAATTTTATTCTTTCTGATTCGTTTGAAGAAAAAAAAATTGTATGCTATATTACACTACACTCACATTCTATAGTCACTCTGTTTATTACATAGCATAAAAATTCTTGAATATTATTTCATTGTAAAAAAAAAAACGAAAGAAAAAAAATTTAAATTGAATTTTGATACATGATTCAGTTTCCATCTAACATTTTGTTACTGAATCAAATGTTTTTATCATGTTTTTTTTTCCTCATTCCTTTTCACGCGTTTTCAAATATATTTAATAATATTTTGCACCATTTCCATTTAAAATATACTTACACTATATTCGTCATAATATCATATTTTCTTCGCCCAAGAATTTTCATGTCATGAATATTAAAAACTTAATTCCTCCTATTTATAGATTTTCATATTTCCTTTTTTTTTCGCTTGCTTGCTTTTTTATATCATAATGCAAGTATCCTTTATTCCATACGTTCACAAATATTCACAATAAAGGTCATTTTGAAAAATATAATTCCAAAGAAAAAAAATAGGAAAAAAACATTATGTTCTTCGAAATTCTATTCATTCATGAATATCCTGTTTTTTTTTTTTTTTATGAAATCTTTTCTGCTTATGCATATTTTTTTTTCCTGATTCTTATACTCTTACTTATTTATTTTTTTCCTACTTTTTTTTTCATAGGAAAATTAGCTTTTTTAGTGCAGAATAGAATATTGTACAGAATTTTGGTTCTGAAATAGTATGTATAGTATTCACAAAAACAACATAAAAACACCAACATTTCAAACAGGAATAGATATCCTGTGTATGTCCTGTATTGATTATTATTTTTTAACAATCCTTATACATACACTGGCTGCTTTTTATCTGTAAGAGATAGTTATGTACTACATGTACATATTGCTTTAGTTCTGTTTTTTTTTTAAATCTTTCTTGATTGGTGATCATTTTATTTTTTGCTTATTAAGTGAAGACACACATACAAATTCAACATGAATTTTCTTTATTAAACGTCAGTAATCTCGAGTTCTGTTGCACTGATTTAACTCAAGTTAAAAACTATCAATCCAGAATCTTTCAGCCACACAGCATTTTTATTTTTACATTGAAGGATGTTTGAGAAAGCACTACGTACGATATAATGAAAAAAAAACAAAATAAAATAAATGAAAAACGCAAAATAAAAACGACAAAAAGAAGTTCTTTTAAATAAAACAATTTTTTTTTATTTTGTAATCCCAGCCATATAGTTGATGAGTTTGATTAGTTTTTTGGCAATAACGTGGTAAACAAAAGGGTAGACACTAAACGTCATGCAATGAACATTTCGATATTGTAAATATATAGTGATACACCAAGTTTCTTTTGTATCTTTATGTGGTAATATCTATAACAGAGAATATAATCATTTTAATTGGTCAAACACTACAACGCTACAACACCAACACCGATGACGAAACCGGGAACTAAACTTTAAATAAACGGACTAATCAATCTTAAAACGACTAAGCGTACGAAATAGAACATTTTGTAGGAGGTTTGAGTATTTTTCATCAATGTTTAAGTAGTAACTAGTAACTAAGAACAGCGAGCGACATGGCATCCGATAGTTTTATTGGCAGTACAGTGCCCCGGCAAAACAAAGGTCTTGGGTTCGAATCTCAATCGAATCAAATGTCGTTTTCTTGTTTTTAGTCTACTACAATTTTGATTTGAAGTATGATTTATAGAAGCTTAATAATGTTCAAATCGATGTAAAACAGCTTTCGAAGATGCAAAATTGGAGCAAATAAAAAAACGGAGAATCGGAATATTTGCAAAATGCAAAAAATTCCTAGTGTTTGAGTTCTTAGGCAAGTATGGTTTTTTGTTCCTTGTAAAAATAAAAGGTTATCATTAAGATCAAATTTAAATTTGAACGATTTTTTTTTCCACGATTCCCATGTTTTACGTCATACATTTGATTAAAAAAAAGGCCGTTTCGATTAATAAAAAAAAAATCGATAGTTTTCAGAAAAATTCGAAGAGAAAGAGCTCGTTTTAGATTCTTACACTAGTTTTATCATTTCAATAATTTACAGTTAAAAAGTTTTTTTTTTTTTCATATTTCATGTAGTTTGGTTTTCTATAACAATAAAGTTTATCATTTTTTAAATAAATTTTGATGTCAAATTATATTTTGTGATAAAACCTAAATAACATATGACATTATTTGACATTCATAAAAACTAAGATTTTCAATCTTTTTGTAGATAGGTGGAAACTTACATATACATAATATACATATGCACTTATACTATGTTATTATGCATAATAAGATATGATTACAACAACAAAAATACATAATATTATTTAAACCTAACAATAAATCACTATGAACGTTAATATAACAGCTTTATTATTATTATTTCTTTCTAATCCCAAATATATACATATATTTCCAATCATCAATTCTTTATTATTTGAAGAAAAAAAAAACAAAACAAAAGGCAAGATAACCAAATTCTATGAAAATTTATTCAAAAAGCACCTCATAAAATATATTTTATATATGTATGCCCTTTTGATATTTTAGATTTTTCTATAAATTGACATAAATGTGAAAAACTTTGATTTTTATTTATTTTTTTTTATAATGTTAGAATACCAGATACAATTTTCAAAAAATAAAAATAAATACAAAAAAAAATACATATCTTTATTTACAATAGAATCCAAATCTTATTTTTATCGGATACAATATTATTGTGGACATAGAGAAAAGAAAAAAAAAACAATCAAAACCAAGAAGAAAGAAAGAAAGTAGAAAAATTATAGAAAACAATAAAAAACAGGAAAAAGAAAATAAAATAAAATAAAATAAAAATTATACAATAATGTAAGAAAGAAGAAGACATCCAACAACTCACTAGGATTGACATTATTCAAAGTGGATTTTTGTCCTTACTCAAGCCATCTATCTTGTTTCCATGTCACTACGACTGTCAATATTGTTCTATGTGTTTTGATTAAGTAACAAATGGTAGATTAAAATAAATGATACCAATAGGGACAACATACAGACCAATGACTTTGTATTTTTATTTGTAAAATACACATACGAACATATACATATAAATATAACATGTGTGTGGTATATGTGTAAACAAAACGAAAATCAATATACAATCTATTTTCATGAATGTAAAAAAAAAGTCATAATAATAATAAAATAAAATAGAAATTTAACTTTTTTCTTTTGGTCATTCAACAAAACAATTACAACAAATACTCCTCCATCCTATATGTATATATATAAATACGAGTACATGTACTTATACATAAATACTACTCAATTACTTTTTTATATAATAAAATTCTGAATGGTTAATTTTAGTTTTCAAAAATTTACTTTCATATTTTCTTGTTCTTTTATTTTTCTTTGATACCGTAAAAACCACACACACATACATACACAAAAAAACAAAAAGGATTAAAATTAAATAGAAAAAGTTAGTTAATATTAATCTGCATACAAAGGACTATTAGTTTATTGAAAATACACAAAATATCTTTCACAAAGGGAAAGGATTACTTCTTTTTTTTTCTTTTCATTTTTTTTTTGAAGTTTTAATTTTAAAAACTTGAAGAAAAAACCAAATTCTCATCTATTTTGTTTTTTTTTTTTTCAAGAAAAACTTTCTCTTTTGTAAACAAACTCAAAATGAAAATAGTAAAAAAAAAAAAAAAAAAAAGAAGAAAAATATTTCAAAAAGATTTTCAAATTTAAATCTCATCATTCGATTTTTTTTTATACGATTTATAGTAATTTTCTAAAATAAGTATATAAAAAACATTTTTCTTGAAAATAAGCTTTATTCTTGTCCTTACTATGAATACTAAATTCATTATAAGATTCAAATACATTTACATATGTGGGTTTTTATTTAAAGAAACCTATGAACCATGTATACGTTTTAGTCCTTTTAAAGAATAAATTTAAATAAGAAAATAAAAAAAAAATTAAATTAAAAAAAAAGTGTATTAGACACAGTCATGTATTTAGAATGTGTCGAAATACATTACTTTAATGTAACCTTTTTTCATTACTTTTTTTTCCTTCTTTTTCTTATTTGTCTCACATTGAACTATGAACTAATGGTATATCACATGATTTACCAACAGAAATTCTTATAAAATGGAATACGTACATAAAGAAGCAAAAACCTTTTTTTCTTTTTTTAAATTTTTTTGCAGTCTGAGGTCAATGCTGTGACATCGTAAATGTATGTACGTATAAAAATATATACTCGTAAATACATATTTATATACGAGTATATAAAAGGATATACAACACATGCAATATAATAGAAAGCCTTTCTTTTTTTCTTCATTTAGAAATTGTACATGTAATGGTGATATTGCTGGTAACAAAGCAATTATTTCTACCACAGATCCTTTGACAAATTTGTTCGGAAAATTCTGTTCCTTCCGCTTAACAACCACATATTTTTTTCTGCTTTCTTTCTGCTTTACAAAAAAAAAAAAATAAAAAAACTGAAAGAGTAATAAAAAGCTCAAAAATTGTAAAAGGAAATACCATTAATGAATCACCTATGTTTTATACATTATTTTAAAACTATAAAGTACTTCCTGTTCTTCATTCACAAAAAACTTCAATTTTACTCATACACACATATCGTATCATATACTTATGTATTATGCAAGCATGTATGTATGTATATACAAAGATATAATGTGTGTGGTTTAATGAAGTTCTTACTTGTTAAAGTATAATCAAAAGTTTTCATCAAATTGCTTTTTTGAGTATAGTTGTCGATATATTTCGATACGAAGCAAAAAAAAGGTTTTGTATTTCAGTCATGTACTATGTAAATAAAGGACGTCTGTATAGGCTGATTTTTTTTTTTATTCAAAACACAAGACTACATATGAAAATCTTTCAAATTTTAAAGGTTTATAAATTTGTTTGCTAGTACACTTCAAACAGTATTTCAATCGATTCTCAAATCATTTTTGGAATTTCTTATAAGTGTCATGAAAATCAATTAAAAAAATTGTATCTAAATTTTGAACAATGTATGTACATGTACATATATACATATGTGTGTATATATATATCCCACTCAAAAATATTTTCTTTTAAAGTGTATGTATAGAGGCTCAATCGAAATATAAAAATTATTTTCCAAATGTGGAATGATTTTCTAAAGTTCTGACCCAAAAAATTATCATACCATATTTTCATGTGTATAATGTTTTTGAAGATTGCTTTTATCTGTATATGTACTTTTCAAACAACTTAAAAAATTCAAAAGTATTTTTATTTTTCTAGTAACTAATTTAGATAACTTTTCGCCATAGTTTTAACAACAAAATAATAAAACTAAAAGAAAAACTATCTTTGATTTAATATAAGAATTTAATATCTTTTTCTCTTTAAACATATGTCATTAGCAAACAATAACGAAAAAAAAAATTTTTTTTTATCCTTAAAAAAGAAAATAAATATTGAATTTGTTTTCACTTGAAAAACATATGAAAACATAATAATAAAATAATATTACACTATTTTATAAAATTTACACATTCCAAATGATGAAAAACTTTAAAAATTTAAAAGTTATATTTTGGTAAAATTTATATACTAACATACATATGTGTATTTTATCTGTATGGTTGTGTGTTTTTCAATATTATTTTATTTTTATATCATTCTTTTAACTTACATTTCACTTGAAATATTTAAACTGCTTTTTAATATTTTATTTTACTATGAAAGTTAAGTAAATAAAAAGAAAAAAAGAAAAAAATAAGACAAAGAAATAAAAACAAAAACCAAAAAGAATATATCTACCATACAAATGAAATACAGATACAAATGAAAAGAAAAAGTAAAATATAATAAAATTCATATTAAAATAAGTACATATGTATATACTATATACGTATACAAATATATTTTCAAATATAATGCATGTACTTATAACAAAATGAAAACTGTAAAACTATAAGACAATTTGATTTGTTGATGATGGCAACTATACTACAACAACGTCCTTTTTGTCTGTTATATTCTCTATTTTATATGAAAGAAATATTTAAAATATATAAATATATATAGGTTAGTATATACGTATATAAAAAGAGAAATCTAATATCTATATTAAAATATCTATAAAAATGTCTTCAATTTGAATTTTCAACTACTTTACAACAACAACAATAACAGTAGCAGCACGAAAGAAAAAAAAATAAATAAATTATTATAAATTTAGCATTGAGTTTTTCTTTTCTCATAGTCTAAAATTAAACATTGTTGAGATAAAAGAAACATTTACTTTGGTTTGATTATATTTTCACTTCTTTTCCGCTAAAGAAAACTTTCACGTAAAAAAAAAAAAAAAAAATGTGTAGTTATTTTTTTTTTACTTTTTTTTTTTCATTTTCCTTTTTCATCATTTTTACTATATTTTTTTTTCTTTCGTTTCGTTTTTCATTTTTCTTTTTTACTTTTCATTCAATTGCAACCATATTTTCTAGGGATACCATTTCCTTTACCCATCATAAGAAAAAACTTCTCTGTTTTTCTTTTACAAAAGAAAAAAAAAAACTTTTTCTGTTCACTTCAGTCTTCAGTGTACTTTTCTTATATTCTTCTTCTATTTGTTTTATTTTTTATACACTTTAAGTTTTTTAAGTTAGCAAAAAAAAAAAAAAAATTTATCTCTATTTTCCACGATTTCAAAAAGATTTTTACATTTTCTCTCAATTAGATTGAAATTTTCTTTAAGGTAATTGTTGCGTTCTCTTTTTTCAAGTTTGTATTTTTTTTTTTTTTTTGTAGTATTTTTGCCTCAGCTTATTTTGATTTTTTTTTTATTACAATTTTTCCGTTTAATAAAACAAATTAGAAATGGGATATATTTTTTTCAACGATAAAATTATAAAATATACATATACTTTTCAAGAAAGTCTTAGGAATGATAGGCAAGATTTTTGTCTTTCTTTTTTTACTTTCTTTCGTATTTTTGTTTTTCTTTTTGTTTGTCGATGAAAGAAAACAATTGAAATAAAAAAATATATTTTTTCTTTCCTTTGAATTGTTTGCAGAAGTATAACATTTAAATTATAAATGAAAAATATTATAGGTACAATAAATAAGGATAATTTGAATACAAGCCATCCTGTAAAAAGTCGATGTAAAAGTCTTGTATTTTTTTAGTTCAAATTATTAAGTATCATAAGTATTGGCAATAAAAACAATACAATCAGTGAAATAAGATAACGTTAAGAAAAGAACTAAAGTTAACCTGGTAAGACTCCTCTTGTAGCATAATTCAAAATTATAAAAGCTTTATTGAAAAGATTCCTTTAGAATCATTTTATTGGATTTATGTTTACGGAGACTTATTACTTTATAACCCTACATTTCGCTTGTTATAATACCCTACAAATTATTCAATAGAAAATCTTGGAATTCTTGTTATACACACCGTTTGAAAAGAAAGCCTGAGAATTCTCATTCTCGGTCTGCAATGTATTGTATAAATGTCATTTACATATATGTACATACATACATATAAAAATCAGTTTAAAATAGGCTCGAGTTACTTTGGAGTCAAAAAGTATATTTTTCACACGGTTCAGCTCACTTTAATCTTATGTGAAAAAAATTACAACACTCAAATATTGAACAACTTTACTAAAAAGTTAAGAAAAATATTTTGATTGGACTCCTACCAAAAAAAAACGATGCTTAAATTTGGAAAACCACATACATAAATTTTTTTAAAAACTTTCTTTTAAGTTCCGCTATGTCATTGAAAATAATAATTATACAGAAGATGCACTCACAATCTAAAAAATCATACAAATGAACTATGAGATATTCTGATCGAAGTTCAAAATGAAAAAATAAAAATATCTAACAAATTACCTATTATCTTTTCTTTTGTTTTTTATTCAATTAGAAGTAAAAAAAAATGTGTTTAACTGAAGTCGACCAATCATACTATCGTTACATATGTACATAAATTCTACATTACATATTTATGTTACATAAATTTGTATTTTCTGTTTAATTCTTGAATATGGTACGACCACATACGATATTATATAACAAAATTATGAGCATTTTTATAGTTCCAAATTCGAATCATAGAAGATCATTATAAAAATATTTCATTCAAGAATTACTGTTCTAAAAAAAAAAATGTTTACAAAATGTTGTTAAAGATAAACATGGCAATATTCATAATTTACCTTTTTTTTCATGTGTCTTTTTCTGTTACAGTTAAACATGATTTCAAATGTATGTATGTAGGTACTAGGTATATTAATATGAGACAGCAACAAAAACAAAATTTAAAAATAACAAAAAATTCATCATGTTATTCCTGTAATATTTTAACATTTTTCAGTATTATTTCCTTATCATTTTATTTATGTTTAACCAACCGTTCAAAATATTATAATTTTTAACTTCCTTTTCTTGTTGAAAAGTATACAAGTGAAGATACAATATATGTATAAGGACTATATGTACAAGTACAACATAATTTGTAATGCAAACTTTTTTTCACCAGAAAAAAAAAAAAGAGAAGTTGAAAAAAAAAAAAAACAAATATCCTATTTAAACGACTTTGTGTTAAAGTTAAGAGTCTCAAAATTTATTAATGTAGATCTAAAACATTTTTTTTTTGCCTTAATTTTTTTTTGCAATTTTGAAAGAAAAGAAAAATGAAATAATATAATATATATAGTATGTACATGTACTCTTATTATACATGTATGTAAAGTATATATAGACTATAAAAATATACAGTATAGTCTGTGATAGTATCATTAAATATAATTTATTCTACACATAAGATATACTGACAAGCTTATAAAGTTCTTAACAAAACAAAAATCCTTTTTCTGATATGTACTATGTCTATGGAATGGAGAAAATAGTAAAATGATATAAAATAAAGAATGAAAAATTTATATGCATTTCGTGTAGGATACAAAAAAAAATGTTTTTTTTTTTGCCTTTTCTTTTTGAAGCACTCAACACAACACACATATACGAATAAAAATATTCTGTATCTTTTATTCTATTCTAAAGATATTTTCACAATATAACAAAAAAAAAAAAAAAAACAATCTTAATTATCGAATGCCGACTTGTTTTACACAGAATTCACTATTGGGACATTTTTGTTTTTGTTTTTATTTTCTTCCTTTTTCATTTTGTGTTTATGTTGTTTTTATAACCAAATCAGTATTTGCAGTTTATGTACTACTAATCCATAATTTAAATAAAATGTATTCTTAAAAAGCTTTTTTTCGATTGTTTTGTTTTGTGTTTTTTTTTATTTTTTTTTTTTTTTTATTAAAATGCTGTGTTAAAATTTTTGTGGTATAAAAAAAAAGGACGCCTTCAAAAAATACACAAGAAAGAAAAAAAAAAGATCAAAGAAAAACAAAATAAATTTTATTTCTTACCAGTTAAATTTCCTGCCAGAAAATATTCTAAAATGAAAAGATAAAACGATATAACGTATGTGGGTGGTATATACATGTATTAAAAATGTATACAATGTTTGGCAGACTTCATATTTTAAATTCAAATCCATAAAAGGGATTAAGAAATAAAACGACAAAAAAAAATGAAATAAAATAAAAGATCAAAATTATTACATAAATTGCTTCAATTTCAGATTTTTTTTTTTGGATGCAAATTTTTTTTCTTGTTCTTTTGTAATTGCTGTTATTGTTTAAAATAAATTTATTTTGGAATTTATTCTATGTATAGCTACTGTGAAATAAACAACAATCGGAGGAAACGTTTTTTTTTTTTTTTAATATACAAAAGAAGAAAAAAAAAATACTTTTGTAGTATTATTTTTCCGGAAATCATTTTTTTTTTAAATGTTAGATCATAATGCTTTTGAAATTTCATTTTTATTCTTTTAGTTATTTGTCATGCTTAAAATTTTTTTCTAACAAAAAAAAAGTATCTTTAGAATAACTTTTGTTTACCATACGAAAAGCTGTCTAAAAATAAATAAATAAAGTTCTTATGTACTCGTTTGTATGTTTATTTATTATTTGAAAAATACCAATGCCAATGTATATAATTTTTGTAAAGAAGCAAAAAATTTGTTTTTAATCAAGTTTTTTTATTTATGTAAAAAGCGATTGAAGGAATACTTTTTAATGTTGAATACTCTTATTGTGGCGCTTTTCAAACATTCAAGCTTACATCCGTCACCTTACATCCATACAAACACAAATATGAAACAAGAAAGAATGTAAGACAAATTTGCAAGCAATATACTTGCATTGCATTCATTAATGAGGTCTTCTCTTTATTTTTCAAATTTTTAAATCAGTGCTGCCGACATCTACTTAAATATTGCACATATCGATAATTTCATAATGTAAAAAATTATTTGCAATTCTAGTGTAAGATTTTGTTCCAAGATTGATTTTATGAGGTCTTCAATTTTCAAAATTAAACTTGCGTCAAGCTTAACTTTTTGAAAATGGCTTACTTTTAATTTATAAATCATAATTTATTCTCCAATTAAAAAAACAATATATTATATTAAATATGTATGAGCGCAAAACTTTACTCATTTTTAAAGTAATTTTAACTCATAGAATAGATCTAGGTTTATATTTTTTTTTAAAACCAAGTTGATTCTATTTTTAATTTTGTAGAAGAAAGTTAAATAAATTTTTTTATTTACACGATAAATACAATTCAAGAAAAATCGTGTGAAATGGAAACATTCAAAACAATATGCAATATGGATGTAGGAACAAATTAGGAGAGGGTTAACTGAATGTAAAAAACATTTAACAGAAAAACCATGTAAATCAAGTACATACATATATCTCGCAAATCGAGGGATGGTTCTTCTTTTGAGGGATGTTTAAACCAACTATTTTAGTACATTCACTCAAAAGTGTTTTAAAAAAGCAATTATTCAATATTTATTTTAATATTATTATGAATTATTAATTCAAAATTGGTTTTATAGTAACACAACAAAAACCAAAACAAAATTTCTATAATTCTCATTAAGTTAGCTCAATCAAACAAATTACATATGTACAAATATGTATAACGAATTATAATAATTCCACATCTATAACATTTACAATGCCGATAAATCTGTTCAAAAAACCATAAATGTGTTTTTTCTTCTCTTTTTTCATTTTTTCTTTGTTTTTGTATATTCATTTTTCAATAATAATATTCTTTTATGTGCTTTTTAATTAAACAAGAAAGCAACAAGATATTATAATCCTTTGACGCGGTTTTATATTTGAAAATTAAACAGTCGTCAGTGTAAACTAACAGAAACAAAAAAAAACATATTACCATAAACGTACACATAGTTTAATTTGTTTCATGTGTACTCGTATTATATTATTAATAGTAAATACATACATATGTATATACAAGTACATATATATTTTATTTTGTATAAATTTATATAAAAGATACAAGATATACATAAAGTTAATGTGGCTTTCAATGTTTCATTAAAACTTTTCGTTATCCCGTTTTGCAAAGTAAAATTTATTCAAGTAGAATAAAAATAATTAGAATTATGATGAAAAGTAATATTGTAGAAATTTTAAATACCGGTGTAAAAATATATAAACAACATTTATCGAGTAAAAAAAAAACACATCATCATTTCATCAAATATGTTTTATATACGAGTACGTATAATATCTTCTTTTTTTGTAAGTTTCCCTTGTAACTTTGAAGAAATGAATTTTATATTAAACGTGAAATATAATTAAAATCGTGAAATTAGATGATAACTGTTGCTTCTACAAATTTTAATTTTACAAACGATATAATTTTTAGAAAAGATATGCTGAAGGTGGTAAAGTGCATTGAATTAAGCAAAAAATTATTTAAAAAAATAAAATAAGTCTTTTGATACTTTTCTCTCGACTCGATCTCTTCTTTTAATCCAATTTAAATAAAATTTAATATTTTTAAATAACATTTTTCGTATAAGCAGATTCTTTGAGATGTGAATGGTAATATTTTTTTCATTGATAATATGTTCTTATATTTTTTTTTTATTATTTCTATGGAATTCTCCACAAAAACTTGGAAAAACTCAACCCTTCATCCATTTTCACCCAAATTTGATCTAAAAAATTCATGTCTTTTGAATTACGCACATACAATTTGGTTCTTATATCTGTATATAATACGTGGGTTCAGTTTTTCATCGAGTGTATTAAATTCTCCAGGAAAAATATAGATTCGCATAGCAAGGTCACGATGCGGCCGTTGGCCCGAGATTTGGTGCTCAAATAACGCAGAGTGTGAAGCCTTCTAGTTTTTATTAAGTATTTAAAAATTGAAGTCTCTCTCGACAAAATTCAGCTGATTTTTTTAATTCTATTTAAATTTTGAATATAATTTTTGAAATTTGACCTTTAAGCTTCATTAAAACTTTGATTAAATAATTGTAATGTTTTAAAAAAAAAATGCCTGATATGACAAAACTTTGTTCGTAGGCTGAGAAAAAAAATTAAAATGTTAAATAGAAACAATTGAACTTTTTAGTCTGAAGACAATGTATAAAATTTTCTTTTTATACCAAAAAAGTCAAAATCACAAAAACTGAAGACTTTAAAATGATTATTCAAGCAAAAATCTATTTCAATTAAAGGTATGGTAAAGCAAATAACATTTTAAAATGTCAAACTTTGAAAAACTTATTTGTTCTTCATTTAAAAATTTTTTATAAAACTTTTTTGTCTTAATTCTCAACAAAAAATTGGGGGAAACAAAACAGACCATTCATAAGACCAGATTTTTTGGTCTATATATCTACTAGAAAAATTTCGCTTTATATACATAATTGAAAACGTTATTCGTTATGCAGCTTGTTGGAAAAATATGGAAAGTTTTTAATATGTACATATTTCTTTTTTTCTCAACAACAAAAAAAAAAGAAAAAACACTCTTTTTACTGGTGTAATTGGGATTTGTTGTTCACCAGAATCTCATGTCCTTATGGTATATGGCTTCTTTTATCTTCACACTCAGACATATTTAATATTTTATCATGTACATAATAAAATTATAAATTCATCCTTTCACTTTTATCAGGTCCTTTTTATTTTCAAAGTTATTTTAAAAAATCTTTTTATAATTTTATTTAAAAATCAATAAGAAAAAGGTTTATTTTTTACCTACCTTTTTTTTACAATCGTAAAGTGAATCTGAAAATAAAAAAATAAATAAATAAAATCAAGTTTATAAGCTATATCCATCAATCAATACAGTCAATTGAAAAGCTATCATCAGATCATTTTTTTCTTTAAATCATTATATCATCAATTTTCTTGTTTCTTTTAATATTTTTTTACATAACACATTTATTGTTATAAATATTCTCCATATATGTATGTATTTTGTTTTTGCATATATAAATTTATTATACTTTAAAAAATATAGATATACATATATATTTAAAAGTAGCACATAAAAAAACCATTAGAATATGTTCAATCATTTTCTTTTATTATATGAACAAAAACATGACAAAGGCACAATATTTAAAAGCCTTTTAAGCCAATATTTTGTAATAAATTTGGTAAAGTTAAAAATGTAAAATGAAATCGAGTGAAATAATTGACTCCCTACCTGATTACCTAAATAAAATATAATACAAAATATTATATGTATATTATATATATACAAATTGTATATTCGAATGAATAATATACAATTTTTTCTCTAAAATAAAAAATATAAAATAACCCATACTAAAATATACTTACAATAAGATAATACATGATTACATACATATGTGTTGTATAATAAAAATTTTTTACAATAAAAAAGTAATAAAAAAAAAATGGTTCAAAGCAACGAATTTTTATCAGGATAAAGATTATAAAGAAAATACCTACATAGCTATATGAAAAAAAAAACGAACTGATATCAGTCACATACGATTTTTTTCATCTTTCATCTGTCATCATATTATATGCTGTTTTGTAAGATGGAGGAAACAATTTTATCGAAAAAAAAAAACTGGATAATCCAACAAATATGACTATAGTATGTGTATGTATAATACAGAAACGATAAAAGGGCAACCGGAATTTCGTGTATAAAAGTAAAAATACAAAAAAAAAAAAAAAATGAAAACAAAAAAATAAAAGCAGAAAGGAAAATTCCAAAAAAAAACGAAAAAGAAAAAGCCTTTCCTGAACACAAGTACACAATTTACTTGAAACGAAGATGGCATTTGTAATGGCTGATAAAAAAAACATATACACATACATAGATACATACTACATACAAATGTATGTATGTATACAGAGTTATATAGAAGTACAAAAAACAAAAAAATATAAGAACTTCTCGTTGTACAAAATTATTGAAATACTGAATTTAAAACTTTTTTTTTCTCGGTAGACTATAAAAAAAAAACGTTTAAAGCACATAAAACAGGATATTTAATATATGTACATTTTTCATGCGTTATTATTCATTTCTCATATCATAAATTTCAAATAAAATTCCAATGTGACTTGGCTTTTTGAACAAACATTCCAACAAATTGGGTGGTATGGGTGAATTTTTTACATTGCGATAACTTTGTTTTTACTTATGTACATATTTTGACTTTTTGTTAATTTTTTTTGTTTAGAAACTTTAGAAAATAAATTTGAAGTGATAATTTCTATTTGGAAATATTGTATTGAGAAAGTTATGCATTTCCTGTTAGTTTTTATATATGTACATGATACGATAATCCAGTCACAGAACAAATCAAAACTAACTAGTGACCAATTGTGACGAAATTTATTGTGTCGAATTATCAAAAAATAAGAAAAGGAGATTTGATTAGAATTTAGTTTTGAATTTACAATATATGTATGTACCGATAACGGGAAATAACATACTTATATAATACATCAGAGAGAAATCCATAACAATAAGTTACACTTGGTATTAGAAAGTCTCTTTTAATTGATTGCCTTCCATCTTCCACTACTTTTCAAAATTGAAAAGCATATAAAGAGATAGTTGAACAAGAAAGTAGTTTCATAGAATATGGTGTTTAAATTAAAAATAATTATTACTTTATTTAGCACGTTGAATACTAAAAGCTGGTTTAACATACATGGCGTGCTTGTGGCGCAACATGAATTTATATTTTTATGTGTTACATATGCGGCTTTTCCGGTCATCGATGACCACCACAAACAAACTTATTGCCTGTTTGTCATTGCATTGAAAAATGTGTCCTTGATAAGGATATTTCAATATAAATATACATAAATTCAAAGATGAGAACTCATTGTAAATAGAATATACTCGTAAAAATCACAAGACACAAGAAAATGTTAAGAAGCCTATATATGAAAAAAAAAAAAGTAGAAAAGTAGATAATAGAGGGTCCTTTTTAAACCCATAGTCTACATATGCCATAAAAATATATTATTTAGTTTATGAACATTATAAAAATACATTTTTTCAACAATCAAACAAATCTTTATATTTAATGAGTTAGGCACAATTAAACATCCTTATTTTTCTTCAAAAAGTCGTCTTCTTGAGCTATAATATTGTATTTCTCGAAAAACTCCTACGAAGCTGACTCAAACGGTTATCATAATTTTAATCATAATTCCAATAAAGAAGTAATTAAAAAATAAACATGAATAATACGAACTACATATTATGTAATTTTTATATTTTCAAATGGTTGAATATTTCACATTTTTTTTATTTGTTTTTCATGTCATCTTAAATCCATAAGTATATGAGCCACAAACAATAACAATTATGTACTTCAAAAAACAAATTTCAGACAACAAGTTCATATTTCGAAAATTCCATTTAAAATACGTAGGTACTTACATTCTGTACAATTCTAATTTTTCAGAAAAAAAAAAGAAATTTAAGTCTACTAAATGTTGAACTAGTACTTCACTTTAAGAAAAAGAATTAAAAAGTTTTAATGACTGACGGAGCTGAAAGAGATCATACGTAAAATAAGATTCAAAAGCGAAATACCCAAAATATATGGGGTTATTACGATATAATAAGGATAAAAGTGCATTTTACTTCACTTCACTTTATAAATATTGTAAAATCCTTTTTTATGGTCCAAATTCTTTATCTCAAACACTAATTTCATATATTCTGAATTGAAAGAAACGTATATCGATGAAATTTCAAAAAAACAAAAAAACGAAATGACAATGCAAAATACAATTTCATATTTTACTTCAATTAGCTTTTCTTACCTATCAATTAGCTTTCATTTATACCACACACTCAATAAGTTTTATTTGCTTTTTACACACAATTTACAAATATTTTTTTGCTTGTATTCTTTATATTTATTCATATATTTACGTTTACCGTTAGTATAGGTATTCGTAAATGCATATTTTTGATGAATTATTCAAAATATATTATATCTATGCCATCTTTTTATATACTTATGTATACGTATATGTATATATGATTTTTTTTTTTTTTTGCAAAATAAAATACAATTCATAAGGTTATATTTATTTGAAAAGTTCATTATTGATTCAAGCGGATATCCTGTATGTCCGAGTACTTCCGTTTTAAGGCGGAAGAGCTTTGTAAATGTACCATAACTAATGTGGTTTAATATGCAAATACAAAAATATATAGAAAGAGTATATTTCAACATAGTAGACAAATGTAAAATTATATCATGCATACATACATACACATGATATAGTATGATACATACAGGTACATTAGTTATATTAAGAAAATGTCTCCTAATAATGTATTCATTTCATACATGTATTAATCAGTGACATTTCAAAACATATTAAAGGACTCTATAATGTGTATAAATAGATATATTTCATATGTACATACATAGAAAAAAGAGTAATTGCATAAAATGACATGTACACATAACAATATAACACTATATTATTATAGATCAGGTCAAAAAGAAAAGAAAATAAACATATTTTCTAGCACCTGACATACCTGTATTTTATTTTAATAAATAATTTTCTTTAATTTCAGATTTATTGTATAAATGTTAAATTCGTATGTCTGTCTAAATTTCTGATATGAAATACACATTCAATTTAATTTTTATTTTTATTTTTTTTATTTTGCAAAATCAATACATTATATGTACAAGTACGAGTATGTATACATTAAACTAAATTTGCAATAAAAAAAAAAAAAACTTCTAAAAATATCATGAATCCAAAAATTCAATCCTTTTTTTTTTGTTTTAGCGCAATTTCCTTCTTTTTTTTCTACCACCTAATTTTTTTTCTCTCAATAATGCAGTATACTATAGTATGCACATACACATTATTGTACGTATCTACTGATCTCATTTCATCAGAAAATTTAGAAATTTAGCGAAAATTATTCAATAAAAATGAAAAATAAACCAAAGTTGATGATGTATTGTTGCATTTTCTGAATAATAAAAAAAAAAAACGTGCACAGAATATAAATTACATTTGAAAATCAAAAAAAAAAAATACTACATATTTATGAAGGATATTTTACATACATATGTGCAAGTACATGCAGTTTATATGAATTTAAATGTTATTTTTTTCAAAATTTATTTTTTATTTAAAAAATTGTAGGTAGCTACTTACATATACATATGTATAGTACATATATTGATTTTTTTTTACACAAAGATCCATATCAATATAGAATGTATGTGCATATGTATGTAAGTTATGTTAAAAATCGATTATTATGACTAAAATGTTATAGTTACATATAAATGTCCATTTTAAAGCACTTTTCATTGTGGATTCACAAGACTTATTTTTTTTTTTTTTTTTTTTTCAATTTAAAAAAATAAAAACGTTAAATATCGTTAAACTTCATTTAAAAGCTTTTAATTTTGAAATTTAATTTAATTTACTTTCTGTATATTTAATGTTTTTTTATTTAGGCTTTTACGATTTTTATTACAACACAAATTCAATTTATTTTTAATTTCAGAAAACTATAACTTTATTTGACGTTATTGATATTATTTCACAGATACTCTGTCCAAAAAATTGAATGCAAACATCAAAACTATAAAAGATACATTTTGAATTCAACATTTTTTACGTATGTGTATATATGTATTTCGTAGAAATTAATTTTTAGTGTACAAATTCAAAATTATAGTCTATAATTTTTTTTCTTCAGTATTTATTATAAATTGTGTTCCATAAAATGCCCTCATATTCTTGTAGAAGCAAAGAAGAACGATCTATCGTATTTTATAAAATCTTTAGGACTACATCACACTTAGATAAAGAATTGGAGTCAAAGATAACAAGACAAAAAAGGAAATACATATGTATTATGTATAGACTTGAGATCCGATTGAACTTGACGTCACCAGCGAAACTTGTCTAAGTTTTAAAATAAAATACTTCAATGAACAACATCAATTTAAAAAGAATTCATTATTACCTACATACATATATTTTAACTCAACAAAGAAATTTATGGTAGAAAAAATCAATTTAGAGGCTTGTCACTGATACTCTGGCTCGTCCATCGTTCTTTTTGGCAATAATTTTCTAAGGCCCTTAATTACTTGAGAAAAGCATTAAATCATTGTTATTTAATTTTTTTTTCTTAAATCCATCCTTATATAGGGGATTTGAGTATCATAAATGTTTACGTAGTAACCAAGAACCGCAAGAACCGCAAGTGACATGGCATTCGGTAGCTCAATGGTAAAAGCATTGCCCCGGCAAGGCGGAGGTCTGTGGTTTGATTCCCAGCCGAGTCGAATGTCGTTTTTCTGTTCTTAGTCTACTACACTTATTTTTTCTACTAGTATATTTCCCATTCCAAACAAAAAATTTAGAGACTGTTTTCAAAAAAAAAAAAGTTAAAAACAATCTTAAATTTTTGTATTTGTACCAATCACAAAAAGTACCCGCTTTTGAATATTTCATCACTCAAAAATATTCGATTTCTCTTTGGTCTAAAAATAAAACCAAAAAATCATTTTATTAATCTTAAACATACATACGATATTTCCTATCAAACAAATTTCCTAATAATTGTTTGCAGTCAGAAATCAATCAAAATAGTGTGAATTTTTAATTTATAGATAAAATCAACAACGTGTATGTGTAATTTTTCAGTTACAATGCAAATCGTAATTTATACGTCTTTCCAAAGGAGCGCTATATTCAAAAATGAAGTAAATTGACTTATGTGGTTTGATCCATTATTTATGCATATACTTCTGCTTTTTGGTATTTTATGCACTATATAAACTTGTGTATTATTATACAATTGTTTTTATTTTTTTAATCATATATGTATGTATGTTTGTAACTCTAAAACAATATTCAAAACATAAAGATATACATATGAAATCTGTGTGTAAATTTAACTAAATTTTGAAAAGACAAAATATTTACCACAATGAAGGTAATTTTATGCAATTCTCATACCATTTTCATATAAATAAACCTTTACTCTTTAATGCTATTTTTGGGTACAATGATGCAAAATTTTGTATGCAATACGTTCATAATATCACAAGGTATAAAGAATTAGCTTTATAGTAAAATTTCTACATAGAATTCTATATGAAACCATTTACATAATATTAACCCTTATATGTATGTAACAATAACATATAATTCTTGTATGCAATATATACGTATATTGTAGTGGTAGTGAATTTGAAAATCTTCCCACATATAATTCCATGGATTAAAATCTCATCAAAATATTCAAATTTCTTGGCATATGTTTGTTTATTCACATAAGCAAGTCAATTATTTGCCAACAAATGTAATATGTAATATGAATTATATACATATTATGTACATTTTAGTATATATGCATATACATAAGTATGTTGAATTCATTTCATAGGTTTTTCAAACTATACATAAATACAAATATATACACATACATACGTAATATGTATTTACTGTATATGAATGTGTATATGCAAAACACCAAATATTAAATACTATACATACTTTATAAATAGATTGGGGCTACTCTATTTTATATTAGCATGATTTCTGATTTTAATCAAAGTTAAATTTCACATTCTGTTGTATGCTTGTGAAAGGACTTTTTAGTGTTTCAATGTTATAAAGACTCGAATTCAACATCCATTCCTTAAAAATGTGTAAAATTGCTGTAAATGATGAACAGTAATGTGAATGAAACACAGTTAGTTAACTCAGTGAATTGCTTGACTTAGAAAAGTTTCACACTAGCAGTCAGTGTATACATAAGAGAAAGGACTAAAAATTAGATTGTATTTTAGGAATGTTTTTTCACTATACAAATTTCACTTTGAGCACAGCGCTGATACATGAAAATGAAAAAGAGGAAAAGAGATATATGTATTGTTTTTGGTTATTCTACTTACTTTAAAAAGTAAAAAAATACATTAGGTATTATAGTGTATGTCCCAATTTTCGAGGTACTCAGCACTAATCGGGTCAACTAAGAAATTGTTGAACTGTTACAATTACATACATAGGTTTAAAAAACTTTTATTTTTAGGTTTGAAAAAAAATCAAATTATAAAAGAATGGAACGGAAGGTTGGTCATATGCCATTTTTGAAATTTCTTGTAATTCCAAGGGAAGATGTGTTTAAGTTGTAAGATACTTCCAATTTAACCAGAACAATCAACGTGATGGTGTTTGTAAAATAAAACTAGATGACCAAATTCCATGTGGTTTCATGAAGTTTCTAAATAAAATTTCGCTGTTTCGTGGCCAACTCTCAGCTCTATCTTGGTCACGATCCAATATGGCGAGTATCGGAATTCTATGAATTATTCCGAACAATTGAGTGATATCTGACAATTTTATTCACAATTTAAAAATAAAGGTTCTTGGAACAAATACTCACAAAACTAGACCAATATTAGTTATTGTAATTAAGAAATAAGCCTAATCGAAAAATTAACAAGCAGTTTATGATCACAATTTCATAATTATTGATATTAATTTTTAAATCTAAAAATCTATGTAACCTACTATTCATAGTTTAATAATTGAACAGCTCTCAAAATGTTGAAATAGAATGGAATAACTCTTGATTGAATATCATTGCAGTGTTTTATTTTTCATATATGCATATATGTATGTATGTGTATGTGGTATTATATTGGCACAGTTACTACTAAAAGAGCATTAGTAGATGTAAAGGGTGGTTATTTATACGAGTTTAACTGAGAATTTAAAAAAAATAAATAAATAAATATACAAAAAGAAGATAAAAAAAACTATAATCTCAAAAAAACAAATTTTCAACAAAAGTTTTGAAAATCATATGGGAAATTTTTTTATATAAATTAACTAATTTTAAAATGAACTATAGAGACTTATCTAATTATGACCTTAGAAAGGTAATAAATCAAAGCTGACTAACTTAAATGAATTTATAAAGTTTTGTCAATTATTAAAGGTTTGTGTAGGATTTATATCATATTCAAATTTGTAAGGATTCGTATTAAGTTTAAAATTTATATGAATATGTTAAAAGTTTTGGTTTAGCTCAGAATTCACATTAACGCTTTAGGTAATTTTTTGCCTGTAAGCAAACATTTTTTACTGTTCCCAATAAGAAATACTTTTAAATTGATTTTTTTTTACTGAAATTGAGTTTCATTTGAAAAACAAAAAACTTGTGTTGGTAGTTCAGTTTTTATTTTACTGCAATAGTAATATAATATGATATTAATATTCAATTAATGCACTGGATCCCAAAATTAATATACAAAGTATGATGTCGTCCACCTTCGTGTGCAAAAAAAACATTTTTTATTATAGGTACTACATTTTGAAAAAAATCTTAACAAAATTAAAAATAGAATATTATAATTATACTATTATTACTCTTAGTGCTACAGGAAATAGTCCTTTTTCTGTCATTATTTGCATTGACTATATGTACATATATATTATTTAGTAAGCAAAAACTAAACTTTTCAATCTATCATATATTTTCAAACAAGTACCGAAAGGGTTACGTAGTTGAATATAAAAGTTGGAAAAAAAAACGAGCATCAATTACTTTTAATTAAAAATTAAAATATCAACAGTTAACAAATATTTGTAATTAACGAAATCAAACACCCTGTATATACCTATGTATACATACCTACATATACATACATACATACATACATGTACTTTCATTTTACGAATTATAGTCGCAAATATTTAATTCAAAAATTTATCGAAATTTAATTCTGCAACTAAAACTTATACATAAAGTAATTTTATTTATCATGATAACAGGAAACTGTACAATATTGACCTTATATATATTTAATATTGATTCTGGTTTTGCGGCATTATAGAATTACAATGGATTATTAATCCTTTCCGATTAAATATAAAATTTAATGAAGAATAAAAATATGTTAGCTGTGTATGTACACATTTATATATACATATATGTATTTATATAGTTATCGTATATATTTAAACTAATTAGAATTGCATATAAACGTAATGAATAATTAATTAAAATTAAAAATCTTCTTTTTTCATATTTAAAAAAAAAAAAAAAATTTTATTGACTTTTCATTCGAATATTATATCAATTTCTCTTGATTTTTCTGATATATAATATCGTAGTTCACAAAGTAGCAAAATATACATTAAATAATTAAAATGCAAAATATGTAGATATTGTGAATATCGACATCAAGAGATTAAATGTGAAAGCTGCTTAAAGATCACAACTTCCGGTATAATTTTCTCTCACATTATAAATGAAAAATCATTATAAATGCAAAACAAAAACTGAAAAATAAGGACTTTATAACAGAATCAATTTAAAAATACACAAAGGTGAAAAATACGTTTGTTTTTGTTGTATGAATTGAAATTCAGTTTTTTACATAAATTTGTTTCATTTCGGAATATACATATACATGTACTTTTTGCCTATAGAAACAAAAAAAGACTAAATGCACATATATGTATGTATGTGACAACTTTATATAAATATCCTTTAACTAAGTGTGTAAAATACATTTTTGTTTGGAATCTGTTAAGTGTTACTATTGTAAAAGTGAAACACTTGAGTTATGCTGCTATATGACACTCAACGTGACCAAAAGTGTCTCGATTAGGTCAAAATATCATTTTACACAAAAATTGTCACTGTGTCTGTCACTGCCTCTCTGACATAAATGTCCTTAGGAGTAAATGTTACAGTTAAATCAAAAATTTATTTAATTAAATTTTTTTAACTTTGTGTAATAAAAGAAACACCAATAAAAATTGCATAACTCTTCAACCACCGACCAAAATATAGAGATGAGCAGTTTGTTGTGAACGTGTGTCAAATGAATTAGTTTACAAAAATTTTCTCAATTACTTAGTTCATTAATGAGTCGTTTCAGTTTAGATGTTATTCAATTTATTTGTAACCCAAACCTTCTTCCTATCTACATATTATGTAGCGTTGTGTCTACATATAAGAGTGAAGTAAAGAGTTACCCCACAGTTGTGTCACATTAAATAAATAAAAAGTTAAAAAATAGACAAATGCATAGGCTCATCAAATAAAAATAGTCAATTGAAAAGAAAAAATTCAAATTAATGATATGTTCTAATTAAAATTCTAAAAAAAAAAATTAGAATGCAAGACATATAATTATTGCTTTGTTTTTTCAAAAGCCAAGCCAAATAATAATAATATGTTATTTTCATTGAAAATTTTTCTTTTATTCCAATTCTTACATTTGAATTGAATTTTAACAAACAACTATCATTTCTTTTTTTATTCCTTTTTCTTTTTACTATGATGAAACTTTTTTCTAGAGCATAGAAAATAATTAGGGCAATGGAAAACAAAAAGAAAATAATAATAATAATAATAAAAAGAATTGATCTATAAAATTGTATTTTGTCTGAAAAATATTTAGAAAATAATTCGTATTGTGTGACTGGTTACTTTTTTGTATGAGAAAGAAAAAAAAAACGGTAAAAACAAATGAACTGTCTGTTCTAATTTTTTTTATTATAATTACAAAGAGGACAACAATATATACATATGTATGTATGTACGTACTTTTACAAACATATATTTTCAAAAAATTGGGCTGAAAATTAAGATATATGCAATGAATGGACATGTATAGTATATTATACGTGTAAATGTTAATGAATGTCCTAATAAAAAATTAAGAAGTCCTTTTTTTTATAAGAAAAAGACTATGACACAAAATTCAATATCAATTTCTCTATACACAATGTACTCGTATATGAATGTGCTTTTATGTATGTATTGGTAAATTTGAAAATATAGTATACATGTTTGTATAAGGAAAAAATGGACAATGTAGTTACATTATATTTATTAAAGAAAAATTTTCTAATAAAATTTCGGATTTTTTTTTATAGCTAATCATTAATGGAATTTATGTTACATACATATACTTACGTGTATGTATTGTACGTATACATCTAATAGATAAAAAGTAAATTGATTTCGGCTGTAACACGTGACTTCACTCAATTAAATTAAGAAGTTGCTATCCATTAATGGATGTACTTATACTTTTTGCCTTTTATACATTAATGGTTTGTTAAAGATATGAAGCTTTTAAAAAATAATGACAGAAATACTTTTTATGTTTGTACTATATGATGTACGAGAATTAAAAAAAAAATTAAGTATCGTATTATATGGCTAAAATATCATAGTATTTTTTTTTCTTTTATTCTTTGTATTTAATGTATTTTAACGATTTCATTAAATGAAATTGACTTATTATAGAAATCAATCTTCATATAGTATATTCTATTTTTCTGCCTTTTTATTGAAACAATTATTGAATTTTCTGAAAGGATAAATTTTGTTCGAAAATTAAATTGTGTGATGATAAAAATTTTTTTTAATTATTGGCTTGCGAAACAAAAATGATATTCACTGACGAAAATAAAGAAATCAACTTTTTAATAATAATCTCGGTCTAAAGTAAATTTGAATTGACATACGGGATTTTTCCATAGATAAAACATTTTTTTAAATACATATATCACTAATATTAGCTTGCACAGGGAAAGTATTTATTTAAAAAACTATGGAAATATGATATTAATAAAAGAAAATACTACACACTATTCGCAATTAAAAATCTTTATGCCAAGCTGCGACAGTTAAACCGTTCAGGTAAAGTGTTCGAGCTTGTAAATGCTTCAGAAAACTTGATAGTTGAGACGACATTGAGAGTGTCAGTAAATTCTGTCAGTAAACAGGTTTTTTTCTCTTCGAAATTATACTACAGTACCACATGTAATCGTCATCACTTGTCGTCAATCATATACGTGTAGAACGTAAGCTATCATAGTGGTAAACATAACAGCGATGACAGAAATCTCTTGATTTCAACAAAATTCCTATTCATTTTTCAACACTTTTGGATAAAATGTACTTCACCTCGCCTTCTGTCTTCTAAAAAAATTGGCTTATTGACAGAGATGCTGACAATTTTTGGATAGCTGAATTAGCTTTATTGTCTAAGATCAGAATGAACAAAAACTAATTTTTGTACCAGATGAAAATGTTGAGCACTTTCGAAAGAAATAAAAAGAGTTTGGAAATCATTTATATCCCGCGTTCAAGTTGCAGAAAGTTGTATCCAAGAAAATTTTATTGTATCAAAATAAAGAGACGAATTTCAAAAAATAATTAATTCTCTTATCATTGTTCTTTTCTTATATTTTTTTGCTTTCTTTTAGTTTTCTCAGATTATTCTTCAAAAGACTCTAATCTGAATTAAGGATTTTTATGTTTCTCATTCACTCGATTCTTCTACTGCAAAATCTGAATTTACAGTTTTAAAAAAAATGCAGTTTTTGTTATCTGAAACCCACGCAAATTCTCATGAATTTTTTTCGTATATGCTACAATACAACAACGCAACGTAGAGATTTTCTTTTGCTGTACCTGATTAGTACAGCGTTGACACATGTGGACAAAAGAAAGATGGAAAGGTTGTAGGAGGAAGGAAAATAAGTATGCCCAATTTGAATCTTTGTGAATATAAGAGTGGGAAATGTATATGAGATGTAGAATCGTTCACAGTTTAAGAATTCTGTTAATAAAAGATTGACCATATTTCAATGTTCTTACAGAAGACAGTTTTTCAGATAGAATTTATGGGTTTTACTGAAATATCTCATATTCCTGGGGAATACATATTTAGAAGGCATCATATTTTCAATTTGCCTAGAACACATACCATGATAGTTGTTGTAAAACAAAGTCAAAGAGGAAAAATTTCGGCGGTGTTTCAGTTACTATACACTCTGCTCAAAAATCTAATTAGTATACTGTTTAGTGGAGACTTAAAATACGAAAACAGATCTTGTAACAAACAAATATAATCAGCTGCTTTATACGACTCCCTAACCCACTCAATTTATTATATACCGATTAAGGAATTCAAAAGATACCTACTTATTTTACGAAAATTTTTGATGAGAAAACTCATATCCACTTGGTTGCAAAATGATTATAATAAAAAAGAAAATAATATCAAATCAATTCTAAAATATGATTTGTAAAAATAAAATCAATATCTTCTCCATAAATTTACAGAAGTACCTAGATCCTTTATTTTCTAACATTATTATTTCTTGTTTGAGAATATTAAAAAAAAAATAATAAAAGGAAGTTAATTTTTATAATAATTTACTTTTCAAGTTTATATTTCTCTTTTGAAGTATACAATATTTTCTTGTATCATCTAGAAGAAAAAAAATTTAATGCTATAATTATATGATTCTTGAACAAAAAAATAATAATAATAAAGAAAAAGGAAAAGAAAACAAAAAGATTGTCGATTATTATGTCGACGGAAGTATCTTTTATCTCATACTCTTTATTTAGTTTTTTTTTTCTTCCTCCTTTTATATAGACTATCGTTAGTTGAAGAATAATTTTTAAATCTATAGTATGATTATTAAAAAATATACATAAATATATAAATATAGTGGGTGTATATCTATAAGATGGAAAATTTTTTCTATATAATATTTGTTATCGTTACCATAGTTATCATAGTCATCGTCTGATCGTCTGATAAACGAAATTAGTTGGAAAATTAATTTAAGTTGTGCAAGAAGTATTAATTGAGTATTGAAATTTATAAATATGAACATCATAAAAGATGACGATGAAGTTAGATTCTTTAATCATATAATATTATGTAATATTTATAGTTTACTTTGAATATAAAATAATCTTTTGATATTTTCTGTGGGTATATAAGTCTCCTTTGCATTACATAAATGGTTGCGAAGTAATAAAGAAATCTTATTTTTAATAAGTAGATTAAAATGAAAAAGAAAAAAGAGGAGAAATTTTTTTTTTTTCATCATCAAATAAAAATTTAAGAAAAGAAAATGATTTTTGTTTTTAGTATTTTTTTTTTGTCTTGTCGATAAAATATTAATTTAAAATTTTTTCTTTCTTTTCTAATTTCATTTAATTAAATTTTAATCTTGATGAAAGACCTGACAAAAAAGTAATCGTCGAGACATTTAATTAGATTTTTCCAAATAAAAACTAACTTTATAAATTAAATTCAGAAAAACAGTTTAGCACTTTAAATATTTTATTTTTTTTATATATAAAATAATCTTTATCCCACTTAATTGGGAATCTTTCATAAAACCAATTCTTCATTGGCAAAATTTTGTTGACGAGGAATTGAATTATATGTACTTTTAAAAGTCAAAACTTATTAAGAAATATTTTAATTTTATGATATTTTTCAAACTGTAATGTACGAATCTGAGCGGTCAGTGACTGAAGTGATAGAGATGCTAGCTTCTGAAATTGAAGATCTTGGGCTCTTGGGTCTTGGGTTCGACTAAAACCAAAAATTTACTATCAACAAATTTACTTCTTCGTATCCTACTTTAAACTGTAGGTGCACGTATAACAGAAGAGTGGTGTTTGAAACAGGTTAGCTTAGGTTAGAGCACTTGCGTCACAGAAGAAGACTATATGAATCTGAAGTTCAACATAGATTGTAAATCGCAAGTAATTCGTACAGAAAAAACTTATTATGATAAAATTTGAGCTTCTGTTTGATAAAATTTACTTGTAGTGATACGCTATGGAAATATTGTGTCCAAATCAATTGACAATAAACCCTGCGGAAAAGCAGAATGTATAAACACCTTCAAAAAGCTATACACACACAATTCAATGACAGAGTCTTAGAAGATACTTTTGCCCATTCTTATATTGTGAAGACAACAGAATGGATACCAATCAAGTTTTATTCAATTTATAATATATGTATATCTATTTTTAATAGAAAATTTTAACATACGAGTAAGTACATACTTATGAATATGTATTACATATAGTTACTATATGGCGGAGGATGGTACGGTTCAGGGCGTTCAGTGAACACCCTAAAATTATTATGAACGTGATCATTAAATTTTCTTTAACCATAAAATTTTGCATACATAAATCATTATAATATTTTTCTTTTTGGATGTCAGTATTGTGCTTATGGAGGCAGTACCCGATGAGTTTTTTGCCTTGGTAGTATTTAATTTAAAAGATTTCCCTCAACTGAAATTGAAATCTGATCACCCCACACACAAGACAGATTTATACAAACGAAATGTAAAAGAGTATAGAAAAGTATGCCTATCTTGCCTGTACTGACATCCAAAAAGAAAAATAGTATAGGTTCATATTTAAAAATGGACCCACAGAAAATTACAAGAGAATAATATTTGGTTACTTCGTTTAGTTTCTCTTTTTTTCTTCATATAATTTTATATGCAAGGTGTTCACATTTTAAAGTAAACATTAGGAAAATCCTATTATACCATAATATTCGTTTATAGATTTTTTTTCTTTTCAAATTCGTTTTTTATACATCAGTCAGGTCCATATTTAAAAGTGAACCGTAGTAGAAAATTATGAAAAAATATTTTTTTTTTTACTTTTCGTTTCCTTTCTCTTTTATATCCTTCAAATAATAATGCATTGTGTTCATATTTTGAAATGAACATTGTTGTTTTCCTTTCTATTTGTTAACTTTTTTATTTGAAGAAAATTATATTTAATAAATTCAATTTCAAATAAATTTCAATTAATTCAATTTGTTTATTAGAGAATATTTCATATTGTGTGTGTGTTGTGATGACGGTAAAAAATAAATAGACCGTTTTTCTCGAGATAAAAATTTAAAAAATTTTCGAATTTTAAACCGATTTTTTAATTTTTCTTTCTATTGTTTACACAATTTTTTCCTTAGGGAAACCAACCACTTTATATCGGTTAACGCTCTGACAGCGATACCTCTTACGTGGAGTGGAAACTCGTATTTTAAATCATTTTAAATAAAAACAAAATATAACTTTAATTTCTTTTAAAAATCTGAACATCCGGAAAAAAACTACTGGCTCCGCCACTGATATAGTAACTTATAAGAGTACAACGATTTTGTTATCTTTTGGATATTGTTTTTACAACAACAAAAAGACATAACTATATATACAAACAGTATAGTACCTCATTTTTAACTTTTAAAAATGTATTTTCAATATACATATACATATATAAATACATATACAAAAATACATACTTTATTGAACTATGAATGGCTAAATGGTTCGAAATCTTCATAAATTTCTCTTTTTTTATTAAAGTTAAAAATAAAATGCCTTACAACAAACTTAAGATTTCGTAACACCACCACATTAAAACTGAAGTACCAAAAAAAATTTAATAATCGCCTAATAAACTTAAAACTTGTAAACTTAATTGAATATTTTTAACTTTATGAGATATACATACATACATATACATACTCACATCAAAAATTAATAATTCTTTTTTTTTTTCTAGTAAAATAAAATGCAGTTTATTTAATAGGCACTTTAAAAGACACTAACAAAAAAACATAAATTTTTTATATGTAAAAATATTTGAAAACACCATAGTTCTTTTAAAATATGTACATACATACTTTAATTTTTAGTAGTTTATGGTGAGCAATATTAAATAAATTTTATATGATCGATCACAACACAATATATAGGTAGGTACATACATATTGTATGTAAAATTTTCACTTTATATGAGTCTTAATTATGGCTTTTAGTATCTATCGATTTCAATTAAATGTCTGCCACTTCTATTATTTTTTTATATCCTTTTTTTGTTTTTCATTTTTTGTTCTTTAACTTTTGTTTTTTTCGTTCAATAAAAAAAAAAATTTTCGATAGCTATTTCGTGACCTTAGAATAACAGGGTTCTAACTAACATTTTTTTTAAATTTGAGTTGAGTACCCTATTTTTATAATTCGGATCTGCTCTTTCCAATGAAATCTTTTATTTTTGTCTATCTCTATCCTTTACCAAGATATTGAGGATACAGAAGTTCTATTTACACTTTTTTTGCCTTAAATTTAGTAAACAAAGTTCTATTTGGTAGATAGAATGGTTTTTTCAAAACAGTCATTAACAAAATTGCACATAGAACTTTGGAGTTTTAAATTTTGCATATAGAACCTTGTTTCTTTACTTGTTACCAGTAGTTAGAACTTCGGTGCAATTTAAATTCAACGCATGTCAAAGTCACTTAACAATAATATTAGTCTGAATTTGTGCTTGGTAGTGTTCAGATGTTGTGGTTAAATGTTTTTAAACTTGGAAAGATTAAAATATTGGTAAGTTATTATATATATAATGTAATATTTTATTTATATTACAATGTAACATTTTATTTATAATTTGATAAAATATAACTCAGATGGTAGAAATATTTAAAAATGGAGGCTGAAATAATAGAAATAGTCTGGAATGACGAGATGAATGTTATTGAAATGGACGAGAATGTAATAATACATAACGTAACAGCAGCTGTAGTTGGTGAAAATAACAGTTTTATACCTGAAAAGGAACTAGAAGTTTCAAATAATAATAACCCAAATAATAATTTTGATATTGAAGAAACGGAAAATGTCTCCAAAACTGACAAGATTAGTCGTCGTAAAAGACAATCCAATAAAGAATATTGGAAGACAAATGTTCGGCAGAAGCTAAGACAAGCTGGTGAGGAGTACATAAATTCAAGAGGAAAATTAGTGCCAAAGAAAAGTATCACTAAGAAAAAAAATTATTTGACTAGTTGCAAGTTTAAATGTGAAACAAAAGTTACGGAAGATGAAAGAGAAAAACTTTTTGAAAAACTTTATGAACTAAATCAACAGGGAAAAAACGAATTTATTTCTAAAGTGACATGCCGTAATGAAACCGTTCGAAAAACAAAAACTAATTTTTCACGTCGTCAATACTCTTTTACTTACTTTCTAGATGTATTGGGAAACCGAATACAAGTGTGTAAACCATTTTGGCTCGGCACGTTTGCAATTTCACAAAAGCCGGTTTATAATGTTCATAATAACAAGGACAAATTTACTAACACCCCAAAAAGTGACGAAAGAGGCAAAAAATCATGTAAAAGAATACCACAGAATAAAATTAAAGAAATAGAAGATCAAATTAATTCTTTTCCAGCAATCGAATCTCATTACTGTCGGGCAAAAACTGAGAAAAAGTATCTGGACTCAAATTTAAATATTAAAAAAATGTACGAATTATATGCGGAATCAACAAATGATCCAGTTAAAGAAAGCTTTTACAGATATATATTCTGCAATAAATTCAATTTAGATTTCCACAGACCAAAGTCTGACAAATGTGGAAAATGTGAAGAATATACTGTGGCAGAAAAGCAGAACTTACTTACAGAGTATAAGAAAATGGAAAAAGAAAAACACAATATGGACAAATTTATGATGAGACAAATGAAAGATTTAGACAAAGCGTCTGAAATACCAATATTAACTTTTGATCTTCAAAATGTATTGACATGTCCCAGAACTAACATTGGTCCTTTGTTTTATTGTTCCAAGTTAAATATTTACAATTTAACGGCGCATTTATCTACAACAAAAAAAATATATTGTGCAATTTGGTCTGAATATACCGGCGGAAGAAGCGGAAATGACATTGCATCTGCCTTCTACAAAATATTATCCAAAGTTTTCGAAGACAATGACATAACACACTTAATTACATGGAGCGATTCGTGTGTGCCACAAAATAAAAATTCAATTATGGCTCTGGCTGTACAATATTTTATCAAAAATCATTCAGAAGTTGAGTCAATCACAATGAAATATTCATTACCAGGTCATTCATGTATTCAAGAAGTAGATAATGCGCATTGTCAAATTGAAAAAGTTTTGGCATTAAATGAATTTTTCTCACCAATTGGATTAATAAGGCTATTAAAAAACATTAATAGGAAAAATCCATTTGCAATAATTCAAATGCAACCAACCGATTTTTTAAATTTTACAAAGTATTCAAAACTTTGTTATGAATACAAGGCTATACCATTTTCTAAAATAAAAATTTTGAAGTTCACTAAGAATAAATTTGTTGTGGAGTATTCATGTGAATATGATACAAACATGACAATAGGAAATATAATGACCAATGTCCTGTGCTACAGGATATAGAATTTATAAAATCACAAAATATCATTCCTCATGGCAAAAAAAAAGATCTTATGACTATGTTTAAATACATGAGTGAAGTGGATAGAGAATATTATAAGGTCATACTTAAATTAGGTAATTTCAATTTAGTTTTTAAAAATATAAAAACCTCTGTCTTATAATATTTTCTATTCCAGATATTGCTCCAGAGAACTGAAAGAAAACAAATGCTGTGAATTAAGACTGTTTTTTTTTTTTCATTTAAAGTTTTTTTATTTTATTTTTGTTGATTATGTTATTTTTATTTTGATATTTTGATAAGAAATAATTTATTTTTGTTTTGTTCCTTAATTAATTTTTATTTTTAAATGAAATATTTTTATAAAAAATAAAACTTATTTTGAAATACCGAAATAGTCGCATTATTTACTTTTAAATTCTTTTCAAAAAGGTTCTATCTTAGATCAAAAAATGTTCTACTCTATAACAAAGTTCTATATGCCAATTAGAACTGTGTTGTTCTTTTACTTAGGGCACGATAATTCAGCAACAAAGTTCTACGCTAAATTTCAAACACAAATTTTAAATAAACTATACACATAAAACATTAAATTAATGATTAAAATGACGTAAAAAGGAGTTTGTCTTATTAAAATATAGAAATTTTCCTTCAAAATTTCAAAATGAATAAAATATAGTACTAGAAAACTTTGAACTCAGTTTACTCAAAACATACACAAATGCTGTTAGAACCCTCTTATTCTAAGGTCACGATTTCTCTTTTTTCATTTTGTTGTTTTTTTCATTTTTTTGCTTTGTTTTCTTCTCCTCTTTTTTTTTTTTCCTGTAATTTAAAACTCATTACTAAAAGAAAACAAAGTTGAAAATAAAAAATTTCTCAAATAAAAAATAAACTTTGATAACTGACGAAAAAAAAAAATTAAATTATAGCACTATTATAAAAGTGCTACAACGATTGTAACCTTTTTTTTTTTCTCAGAAGAAAAAAAGCACAAAAAATACAACAACAACAACAAAAAACAAAACTAATATTTAGTTTAAAAAAGAAAAGAAAAAATATATTGAAACAAGGACAAATCAAAAGATAATTTTATTTCTATAACAAGACGAACACCATTTGAATGAATAAGAAATAAATAAAATAAATATATTTACTTACTTCTTTTTGAACTTAACTTTAAATGTATAAAAACTAATAAAAGTTGAAAAAAGTTGATAAACTAATTTATTATAGTAGTACGCCATATGTTTTTTTTTTCTTAACTTTATTTTTTTCTTAATTTTATCTATATACGTTCGATCTTTTTCAGAAAAAAAAAAAAAAACAATAATAATAATAAATAAGGAAAAATAAATAAACGAACAAGAGAAAAATTGAAAGAAAATTTTTTTTTAAAAAAAAGGAAATTTAAATGAAAATTCAATTTTTTATAAATTCATGTCAGTGAAATTAAATTTTCAAAATAGTAAATTTTATAAATTATAAAATCAGAAAACTTATAAAGTTACAATCGATTTAATTTTCAGCAACGTACATTTTGTTTAGAACTTTTCTAGAATTTTAAATACTTTCAAGTTTTTTTTCTTTTATTGTGATTTAAAGAAAAGTTAATTGACATTTTTTAAACAAGAAACTGTTGCAAAAAATGGTAAAAAAAAAAACATATTGACATATAGTAACACTTGTTATCATATGTAGGTTCCAAGAAGTAATTTTCTACTTCTAATTTAAACTCAAAATTCTCCTAATCTACTTCACAGTTCTATGTTCCTAACTTATGATTTTCACTCTGAGTGGTGTTCAGCTTGCTGCTCCAAAAGCTGCTCCAGATTTACTGGTTTTTGAAAATTTGTAAATCTATTCAACGTCTTTTTTTTTTGGATAAATGATGAAGAGTTTAGAATAAGAACCAATATAAAATTTAAGCAACTTACGGATAATCAAAACATTAATAAAATTTATAAAATCAATGGTTGAGAATAAGTTGGTTGGAGCACGTATACAGAATAAAAGAGAATAAAATGCCTATAAATTGTGGGTGAGTGTGAAACTAGTTTCGGATTCTTATTGTAAAAGAAAAATCGATTTAAAATGTGACTTGAAAAATACAACTCAAGAAAATTACATAATTTTCTTTTTCTAAATAAAACAATTCACACTAAAAGATGCTTGACAATGTAATTAAATTGTTTGAGTAATTATTGCATCCTTAGAATCGTACATATTTCCACCAAAAAACACGAAATTACTGAAAATTCAACAAAATATTTTCTGAATGAATTTCAAATCACATTACTCATCACATAATCATAAATTAGCTTCAATTGTAAGATTTATCTTGTGGTCTTATCATCACATATTTTTATGCTAAACCTAACAAAAAACTATATACAATACTTTCCTAGAAAAAAAATTAAAAAAAAAAAAACTATCAAGTTTACCATGTCCTTAGCAGTAGTAATGTGAAAAGTTCTTCCATTGAAAAGCATTATATTTTCCTAAAACTTTTTAAAAGTACTTGTAGATTCAAAAGTAAGTTTAAAAAGTATTGAAAATTTTTCTCTAACATTCCTTTTAACATAATGTAGATAGGTGATTAAGATTTTGATATATTGACACTATTCCAACAATAAAAACAAAATCATACTTACGTTTTTAAAAAAAAAAATAAAACTGTTAAAAAATGTAGGCGCATAAAATACAAGTAAAATATATTAAATATACAATTTTCATAAAATAACAATCATTAAATTTTAGAGATGAATATCAGAAAATATTTAAATTTATTGAGGATGTCCTTACGTGCCCATGAATATTCATTCAAAATGGAGTAATTAATTTTTCTTCTGCATTTAAAATTTTTGTTTATTTTTAACACGAAATATCTATGTATATGTATGTATACCTATACACTTTTTTTCATATTTTATAAATTTTAATATTATATTGTAGTGGGTTTTTTTTCGCAGTTGCTATACTAATGAATATGTATAAACAAAATATATACCAATATTCGTTGAATTACTTTTTATGAATATTCAAAAAAATTTTCCAAACAAACGGACTTTAAATCATGTAAAAAACCTTTGAAAACCGTTATTTTAAGGTATACAGATTCTCAATATATTTTGTTGGTGGTTCATTGTACTATATATTGTTATTATAATATTTTTAAAATAAAAAGGCTCAAAAAACAACAACAACAACAACAACAACAACAACAAAATAAAATAACAAAAAAAATCAAAGTAAACGAAAAGAAAATTTTATAATTTATAAGAATGATGGCAACCTAAATAACTTTAGTGTCATTGAGTAAAGAGATGAATAAACTGTTATATGAAACTGTATAAGTGAATATAAATTTTAAAAAATTCACTTGAATTCAAAGGGTGTTTAGATTTAAATTTAAACATTTAGTTTTTCTTTCATGGAAGAAATTTCGCATTTGCATAATACAACGTTAAAAGTAGGTTTTGATGGAGCCCCAAGGCCCCCAGAAGAATTTTTAGCTGACAATTAGACTCTAGAACTAGAATTTTTTAACTAAAAATCTAAAAACAACCAAAAGGACGAATTTCAGATAAATTTCAAAGTCATCTCTATATGAATCACGCCAACACTCTCATTAATTAAAAATCAATTTATTGTTGTTTAATTTTGTGAAATTCAATAGCAAACAGATTTTAGATATTTAGTTAAGAAACTTCTTCCAAAAAGTTATCAGAAATTTTATTTTTTCAAATACTGGAATAGCTGTGATCTAATTGAGTAGAAAATTATTTATTAAAAAATCGAATTAATGCAGGAACAGAAGAAATTAATTAGAAAAAATTAAAATATATTTTTTCAAATACAAGAATGGAAACAAAAAATTAAGTTTTTATATTTATCTAACAAAAAAAAAAAAAAAACTAGTTGAAGAAGAAAAAACAATCATGTTAGTTATCTTCGAAAACGTCATTGAACTTTTTAGTATCGAATAATTACCCATTTTAGTCTCAGCAAATTTAGAAATTTTCATTGGCGTAAAAATCTTTTGAATTTTTCAAATCAATTTATTTATTTATATTTTTTTTTGCAAAATTCTTTCACCCAGAATACCAAATTTTCTACAACACTTTCAAATTAAAAACCTCTGGAAAATCTTTCTTGACTAAAAACATACTAGACCAAAAAGTAATCACAGTTGGCTAAAATGCATTGTGGCTGAAATATAATCATAGGGTAATAATTTACCAGCAAAAGGTTTTAAAATTGTACTTTACCTTTTCTTATCCAATTTTTTTTTTCACCACACATATTCATAAAAATTTGAATGCTATATCTACAGAAACACCGTGTATGTATATGTACTTACTTGTATTTGGTGTGAAAATTAATATCAGTCGTTTTGTGTTTACATTTTATGAAAAACTTGTTTATTTTTTACTTTTTTTATTTTTTTCTTGTTTTAAAGATATACCGAAAAATTTTATATTAAACAAAGAAAACAACAACAAAAATACACAAGGACATTGATCTGCAATTCGTGTTTTTTTTCGATTCCCTTTTTTTTTATAATATGTAAAATACTTGGCTTAACAAAATTTGGATTTTCATTGCTATTTTTATACTTTTATGTTTGTACTATAAAATAAAACAGACATGCACCATGTAAAACTATAAACGTGTACATACATACATATGTATATCCATTGTATATATACATACGTTTTTTGATCAATTTAAGTGATGAAATTTATATGTAGCTATATAATATTAGACATTTTCCAGGCAGGATAAATTTTAATATGGTTACAAAATAAAAGAAAATTAAATGAAAACCTAAATCAACAATACTCTTTTTATCCCTATCGTTTTTGTTACTGTTTGTTCCTATTATTTCCCACTTTGTGTTTTTACTACAAAATTTATATGTATATATACATAAATGTGTACGTATAGTATGTACTATGTAGATTACATTTAATTTATAGCTCACTATTTCTGTTAAAGTCAATGGGAATAGGTAAAATAATTTCATGATACCAATATGATACTTTAAGCTTTGATGGTATTCATTACGAGGTTTTATTAAATTAATTATGTTTACATTATTGTCGCAGTTATTGATCATTAAATAGAATAGAACATGTAAAATATATAGGTAACTTGGTAAATATATGTATTTTTATAGTAAACTTTAAAACCTCCATGAAGTAAATTAATTTCAAAATTACATAGATTTTCCGTGAACTAAATTTTTAGTATAACATATACTTTCTTTTTTATTATAATATAGGTTCATTTGGAAAATTTGTGGCCAAATTTTAGATGTTTTTTTTTTTAAAAAAACTAGTTTTTCGAAATTTATTAGAGCTTTATTTAATGTATTTTGTAGCCTTTATAAGCTTTATTCAAACACCACAACTTTTTTTACTGTGATTAATTTATTTTTGTTTTATTAAAAAAGTATGCACCACGACAAAAAATTAAAAAAAAAAAACAACATTTGTCAATATATTCAATTACTTATATTTAAAAAATTACGTAGCATTCATTATCGTATAAATTTGTAGATATACAAACGATTTAAAAATTGAATATCTTCGAATCTTTTGATTAAATTTACTTGAAATTTGTATCTCGTATTTTCCTCATCAATCTCTACTATTTTTCTTTTTACATAAAAATGATTAGTCAAACAGGACATGAGTTACAAGATATCAGAAAAAAAAAACTAAAATTTTAATTCATTTATTTTTGCTGTAAGTTAGAAAAAAATTTTAATTTAATTTTTCAACAATTTTCGACAAAAACAAAATTTTCAATTTTGAACGCTTATACATATATTGCGTTCTATTTAACTACATATTATTCAAGATACATAAATAAAAAGCTATATATTTAACAGAAAAATATTCTATAGGAAACTCAATGAATTAAATAGGGTGCTAGGCCATAAATGATGAATTAAAAGACTGTAGATGAAAAAATACTGGTACAAGCTGTGGATGGGTTTTTATTACAATTATAGGATGACTAGGGGAGCTACTATAAGAAGACAAAAACCTTTATTTTACTTTAGTTCTAATGAAATGGCATTCATCGTTGTAATATCATAATTCTCTAAAAATTATTTTGACCAAATTACAAATTTTCAATCGCATAATACACTTATATGGGCTAGCATAAAATTGAAAACACCTTTGTTCCAGTTTTGATGTCCTTTACATAATTAAATGCAAAAACGTATGTAATTGTTTTCCTCTTTCACACAACGTTCTCCTAGATATCATTTTCATCTCAAAAAATCATAATTTGAAAACAAAACTCTCTAAAAAAAAAAAATTGAAAACAAGAATTTTAGATCCTTACAAAAGAGCAACAGCAAATTTATAATTTTTTTGAGGTGCTTAACTTTTTTAAAAAATAGGGTGAACAAAATAGAATTAAATGAAAATAATTTAAATTATTTTTCATCACTAGCATTATTACATTTCATAATGTACTCGTACTTTATTTTTTAATCTTTTTTTTTCTTATTTTAAATCACTGACACTCAAGAGCAGCTTTTTTTTCATTCTGAATGCGCTTTTTATTTAAAAATCTTTTAAATAAAAATCTGAACAGGTGCTATTATACTCATCTATTGTTATTGTTTTCATGTAAAAAGAAATAAAACAATAAAAAAAAAAAGAATAAAACAAAAAACACAATGTACATATATGTATGTAGATGTATGAGAACTAGATTATCTGAAAGGATTTACAATCTGTCTTAAAAATATAACTTTTCTTATATAAATGTATACATATAAGTATTAGTCTTCAGTTTTATTCTATACATAAGGATGTTGTGGGCTTTAGTTTATTTTGTATTATCTTGTATGTATATAAAAGAGGATAAAGCAAATGATGACAATGACAAAGAACAAGAAAAAAGAAATAGAATAAAATAAGGATGCACTTTTAAAGGTAAACCACAATTGTCTTTTATATTTTATATTGTAAAAGCAAATTTTCTTTTGTAACTACTTATCCTATTATGTTAGACGCCACGTATTATGATTAATAAAATACATTGTTTAAAAAAAAAAAAAAAGTTACACAAAAGCGTATGTATTTTTTAGGTGTGCTAAGTTTTTTTTAAATTTCTCTCAAACATAGCATTGACGTTTATTTTTTAAAAGTATTAGTGCCTACACTCTACAGGAATAAAAATTTTCTTTTTTGTAAAAAAGTATGACTTAGGAAGTAGAAATGTGACCAAGATTACTTTGAAAGGTGTACTACTACAAAAAATTTAAATAATACAAATCCGCTTACCAGGATTAAAGTTTTAGAGTAAAATATACACATCAAAGTCTATTTAAAAAAAAACAAAATTTTTTTTCAAATTTATTTACATATGTAACTCCTCTCTTTACACATTATGTACATACTCCGGGAAAAAGTGTAAACTGCTACTTTTCATCATAATTCTTCGTGATATAGTTGAGTGTGAACTTTAACCTTATTAATTTAACTTAAAATATGCTTGACGCGATATTTGTCATTTATATGCTTCTACATTTTTAAATGGAATGCGAACCACTAGAATTTTTGGCATGGAAAACGAATTTATTCATATAACAGAACAGGGCTGGCACTGCAATTTGTTTTGTATACTTGCTTATGGTCGATTAGTATCATAAGTAGGATTACCAACTATTTCAGTATACTTTTAGTATATCAAATTTTCTAATTTGGTACTTATTCAAAGCTATGTGAACTTAAGCGGACTAAAATTCGAGACCTTGAACCTTAGAATATAGCAATTCTTAAATCTAAAATTGAGATTATTCCATTTTTATGTATAGGTATAGATTTAGTTCCATCTGGCAATAACCTTACTTAGATGTTCAAGTTGTCTATAACAATTTGATATTCTTGAAACTTATTACTTTTTTGTTTTTGTTGGAAGAAATATTTTAATTGTCACCAATTTTTATTTTTGTTTCACAAATTTTGTACTAGTTTTTCCAACAAGAAAATACTCTATTTTCTTATACACCAACATATGTACATACATATGTATGTGTGTATGTACTATATACATATATCTATATGATATGCAAGTACATACTTCATAAATTTATCTTTTTAACTTTTATCACAAATTTTATTCTTTTAAAAGTATTTAAATTATAAACTTTAATCAATTAAGATGAAATTTATTTTATAATGTTATCATAACAAAATTTGAATTTGCTTTTGACCAAAATATTCTCAATTTATTGATTTTATTAGAAAAAATTGCTTAAGTTGTAGGATGGTTGAAGATTTTAAGTTGTGATTTTGAGCTCTTTAAAAAATTAAATTTTCAAATAAATCGATCTTAAACACCTCAAAAGAGGTAAAACAGAACAGTGGCTATTTTATTTTATTATTTAATATTGAAATAATTTTGAATTTATTGGTATCAGTCATGGAGAAAAAGAGTCACACATAGACCAATCAAAAAGTGCCAATTCTTTTCTATAATCACATTCAATTATGTTTTCTACAAACTTTAAACTTTAACTGTATAAGTATTACGATATTTGTCATATCCCAATTTACTTGCAAAATCTCCGGTAAACCAACCAAGTTTTCCATACAGAAACAGTAGCTCAGAACTTCAGAAAAGCATGATACTGTAAATATGGAATTTGAAAAAAAAAAAAAGTTAGATTCTAATGGTTCTTAACGATTCAATTAAATTCCAGATTGACTATGCAATTACGTGTATGTAATTGTAATTTATCAACTGTTTATGAACAGACCATTTTATTCTCATTTTTCGGTCTAGTATAGTATCGGATTTCATTAGCTGTTGCAAACATCCTGTCACTCACTAATCAATGTATGCACTGTGTTCGGACATTTTTCAGCTGGGAATTTAAACGTAAACCTTAAATAAAACTCGAATAAATCTCAAAACTTCAGAAGTTCAATTCTTTTCCTCCTTAACTTTTCTAATAATTTAAACCAGGCTTAATTTGTTTTCATTTAATATTATGACAATAAGAACTGACAGTGGACGAAACGGTAGAGTGTTGACTTCTGATGATGAAAGTCTCGTGATCGAGTCCGCTTATGTTCACTCATTTTGAGTGAGTACTAATTCACTTGCTTGGTACTAAAGTAGTTTGGTGACTCTGCTTACATACCATAACCTTATCCACAAACCAACTACAAGAAATATTAGTGCCAAACCTTGTCATACAAATAAAATTCGTTCTCCACCAACGAATTTAGTGGTTCACATTCCAATTAAAACTGTAGGTACATGTATGACAGAAGGGGGCTTTAAACTTTAAACCCCTCTGACTCGTCAACTAACTACGAAATGTCCGGTATGAAAACAGCACTCTTAATGCTATTTGGGTCCTTGGAAGTTATCCGAAAATCCGGCCTCATCAACCAACTAATCAATATAATAATATTCTCCATAAAAATTGATATTTGAAAATGTTAAATACTTTTTCACCAACCTATTTACAAAACAAAATTTTCTGTTGACATGAAACTGCACAGTTTTGAACTCTAAAATATTTTAAAAATAATTACCTAAAAGCGTGAGACAAAATAACTTGAAGAAATTTATCTAATTACTTTGAAAATTTGGACTCCAATATCTTCAAGCTCCTTCTCATTCTTTAAGTTTACTCCTCGTCACTTTTTTTTTTAAAAAAAAGTACTTTGATAAATATAAGTAAATTTCTACAAATTTATGGAAAATTATCATATCTACTTTTAGGTGATAATAAACGAAATATTCTAACGAAAAATGGGTAATTTATTCCTGCTACTTGCATGCAGTTGAAAAATTAGTTTTGAAATACTAAAGAAACTACAACAAATCAATCTAAATTGATTAAAAAGTTCTAACATTTATGGAACTCATCGTGCTATATTTAATTTACTTGAAACTTTAAAAAATTTATAAACTATGAAATTTTTTCCAATTAATTAATAAAAATTAATATAATAACAAAATAATAATTTTAATATACTTATGCTACTTTGTTTTTCTTCAATAACTCTTATGATAAGTAGTTAGATTTTCTTTTTTCATTCATTTTGATAAGTTTAATTCAAGCAGAAAAATTAAGAACCATTTTAAATTTATAGAAAACAAAGATTTAATCAAATTACTTATAATATCAATTTAAAAAAATATATATTACTGTGAATTAATATTATGTCAAACCATATATAAGATACTCTTGTACCTCTATAATAATTCATAATAAATCATTATTATTGTTATTTCAAAAATGAAAAAAGTATAAAAAAAAAAAAAACAACTTTGAACAATTTAAAAGGAAAAAAATATATATACGTATGTACAGACATATAATACAAAAAATATTTTTATTAGATTTTATGTTTGGTCAACTGTAAAAATCAACATTTTTATATCATTCTGCAAAAATATGATAAATTTCTGGATATTTATTGTTTAAACAGATCCTTGTTATTTTTATTTTTTTTTATATACATTAGATATTCAATTTATTTATGTAGAGGGATAAAATACATTTTTAAGAAAAAATCTGTTTTAATTTCATATCATTTGGTTTATTTTGTTATGTAATGTGTAAACATGTGTAAATTTATTAGCTTAGAGATATGAAAAAAAAAACCATAGGTACAACAAAATGTTTTTCTTCTTTTTTTCTTTTATTTTCTTAGAATTTAATTGTGTATAACCCTAATACCATTACTAAAGTATTGAAGTATTATAAAATTTAATATGTACATACGTACTTCTTATCAAATCATTTTTAAGCCACAAAACTTATTTTTATTGTGTTTTCTTGTGTGAAAAAAAATTGTTGAGAAAATAACATATTTTCAAAATCTAAATTCCAAATTTATGTTATTTTTATTTGTAATCTCCAAGTGGACGAATATTAGATTCTTCTGTGTAAGGAATGAACTCACAATCGGAATAGGAAAGGTGAAATATCTTACTCAAAGGAGGAGGTATACAGTATTTTAAAAATACGGAAGTTGTACGAGACAAGATATAGAGACAAAAGAATAGTGCTGCTAAAAAATAAGCTTTTTTTGGATCAGTGCAGTGTTTAGACTACCACTATAGGGTTGGGAAGGGGTAATAATGGAAAGGAACACTATTATTGTTTTTACCTGCATTATTTTTCTACAGAATTCTATTATTCTTTAGTGTACATAGAATAAAATCACAATTGTTTATCTTACAAGTCCATGGAAAGCTTAGATTTCCTAGATCAAAACGTATACAAGCTTATTTTTTACTAACATATACTGAAAATTTCATTATTAATAATATTTCTATTGTTGTTACTACCATATTATTACCTGAAAAATATTCTAGAAATCTGTGAAAAATCTAATCAGCAAAAATTTATTATTTATAATTACCTTTGTGATTGTGATTTGTTTTTTTTTTAATTTCCTATATCAAATTTAATTATTAAAATATGTAGCTTACCAATTTAATTTTGAATTCTATTCAAATCTCACTACAATTTAAATTCTAAAATACGTTTTTAATTTGAAACTTACAAAACATGAACATTTTTTGAAAAGGAAGACAATCAAAGAAAAAGTAAAATATCCGTACTACCGTACAGAATTGATTTTTTTTTCTCTTTTTCTTTCAAATCAGATAGCACTGATTACTGCAACCATAACAACATATTTTCGATTTTAATGTTCTTTTTTTAGTGTTCTTAGTTTGTTTTTTCAACTAATACACTTTTTTTCTTTTTATTTTTAATTTTATTATTTTGAATTTTTACCCCATTATATTTTGCATAATTAAAGTAACTTTAAACAAATTTTAACATTAAAATTCTTGTGGTTTCCTAGATATTTAGAAAAAAAGGGATATTTAAGTATTCTCTTTTTTTTGTCCAGTATACATATATTAAATGTTTCAACACAGACAATTCCTATTAGAATAAAAAAAAACAGTGTTGATAATAGCATTTTAAGTTCGTTTATGAGTAGCAGACTAAATAAATGTTTCTTTTTTTATTTTATAAAATTCAAAAAAAAAAAAAAAATAAAACAAACAACATAAAAGACAAAATAGAAGAAGAATAAGGTAAGCAAACAGAATAATATTATCAATACAATAGTTTTGAACATTAGGAAAATCTTTTTAATCTCCCATGGCATGAAAAACAAATGTATTCATGGAGTTATCAAGTATACAGTAGAATTTTCTTCTTCATTTATACATAATTTTTAGATACATGTATGTATATATAAATATATTGTGATATCAGTATGTATGTATTAAATATATACTTTTTGTTTAAATAGAATATACGTATAGAAGAACACGTTGTAAAATGTTAAAATGAATGAATTGTGAATGCAAATGAATGCATATTAACAAACCACACCAAGATATTTCTTCTCACATCATTTGTAAATCTACTATAAAATAAAAGGGTTTATTCTTGTATAATGCAACAATTGAACGATAATTAACATTCATAGTATGCGATGAACCTAAAAGATTGTTACAGTCCATCTAAGAATTTTTTTTTTTTTTGCATTTTATTTGCTTTTTTATTACAGTTGATTACACAAAAAATATGTACATTTATGAATACGAAAATTTGTAATAATGGTTGTGTGATTGAAAGGTAATGATATGGAAATTTGGATGGACTATTGTAAATATATTTTCAAGCTGTATAGGTAAGTGTAATGACAACGGCGCAATTATAAGTGCTATTGTTATTCGTAATTGGCATACAATTATTGCTTTCACCAACACTTTCCATCAAATATAAATGTACCTACATACATACATACATATGTACAGCCTATGTAGGTATATGTAAAAATTATTTGCATTTTATATTTAACAGGTTGTCCAATAAAACTGTAATATAATATCGTAGATATTTACGAATTCAGATAAAGAACAGTAAAAAAATTAAAGCTATCAACTTTATATAAGTTTGAACAAAGACACAAACCACTTAAACTTAAAACAGGTAATAAAGAATGTTTTATATGATTAAGGACCCTAAATATGGATAATGGAGACCACCATGCAGATTTTCTTCAAAACATTTCTGGCAAGCCATTTGCCTTTTAAAATCAAAATGGCGGAATCGAAAATTCTTCGTTGTGATTTATTAAAAGAGAATGCTTGTTTTCCGTATTAAATGGATTTCTTGTAAATGATTCTTCATCTTACAAGATTCTATGGACTCTTCAATGATTATTCTTTAAATAAAATAATTTGATAAAATTTATCTAAAATTCTAAATACAAAAGTGGTATTTTCAAATGCCATTTATTGGTTTTTGTTTTGAATTAAAACTCTATAGAATAAGCCTCGTTGTTTTAATGTCTTTAATAAGCTTTAAATTGAAACATACTTTAAAAAATGTATTGAAAATCCTGTGACAAACTATTTTTAAAATTATTTTTTTTGTCTGTTTGTTATTTTGTTTTTTGTCTTTTTTTTTGTGTTTTCCGCCAGTTATCTATAATTAATTTTCACCTGTCCATGTAATACCCTGTATATCATTGAACAGTAATTTTTTTTTTCATTTCAATTTTTTATTTTCATATAACATCTCAATATACTATCTATTGAAAAAAATTTTCTACATCAATTCAAAAAAGTAAAAAATACTAAAAAAAAATAATTTTATCGAACTATTCACACAAAATCTATGGCATCTATGTATGCACATGCAAAATTGTTAAAACTTGAAGCTTTAATTAACATGCCACCAGACTAAATATAATATGACCTAAGTTCTGGGGTTGTATAGAATATAAATGATTTTCATTTCACTAACGAATCACCATAAATTTCGAACTGTTCTCTAACGAAAACCCTTTATGTATACATATAAACGTACATATAGATATAGTATATATGTGTTTTTAATATACATACTTACATATAACTTTGATTCATTTCGAAAAAGCGTTCAAATATTATCCACATATGTACATACATATATGTATATGTATATGTACGTACACGTATAATGCCTAAATAACATTGTATTATGTGACGAAACCTTTGTCATATTCACAAATTTTATCCGTCAAGAACCTCTACTACCCACATTTGCTTGTACGAATATTCAAAGGATTCTCATCTTTCTTTTTTTTTTTACTATTTATGTATTTTCCAAAAATCTCAGTTTTCCAGATTAACCTACACAATATGTTTCATATATGTATGTATATAATCTAAAATTTATCTATTTTTAAAGAACGTATATTTTTTGGATAACATATATAGTATGTATGCATTAAATCCAATATATATCCTTAAACGCACATTATGAAATATACAATGTAATATATTACACTTCATGACTACAATCTACTTTTACCTTCAGAACGTAAATATTACAAATTGTGAACGGATAGAGATATACTATACTCAAAAAAAAAAAAAAATATCATCAGGATATTCTGTGGTAAATACGTGTATTTAATAATTCTTACAATTTATTACATACCGATGAGATTTTACCCTTGTGACTTCTTATGTTTATGTTTTAGTGTCATTTACACTCAATTACTTTTAAAGTTTAGGGTCAAAATACTTTTTCTTTTACAGATATTTTTTTTTGTGTTATTTAAATTCATTTTTTGTTTTCAATTATTTTTTATTTTGTTTTTATAAGCAGATCAATTATGATAAATGAAAGATATTTAATAATTAAATAATGCATTTTTCAGGGTTTGTTATACATATATATGATATTGTTGAAATATTTTGAATGATATCTTTACTATATATCATGTGCTATTATTTATCATGTATACTTTTATCCTTATTTATATATGAATTTCTGAGAAATAAATAATATAGTTAATTTTTTGTTAACAGCATCGACGACGCATCAATGGAAGCAGCCAATAATACTGTAATCTCGAAAAGCTTGATGGAACCATGATACGAACACGATAATTTATTTTGAAAATTTAGTCGAGAAGAGAGGTTAGTTGATGAGTTCTTTGTAAGAGCGATTCCTGTTAAAAAACTGTAGAAAAAACTTCTCTATATTTCATTCATGTCAACACAACAACAAAATCTACTTTTCGTTTGACTGTGAACGCCGAACAGGACGAAGCGCCATAGCTAAAATGGAAAAGTGACATTATTAAAATTTCTCAGTAATCGCATATCTACATCCTACACCTTCTAAAGATCATTTCATTAAACAAAACTATTCTAGTGTCATCTTTTGAAATCAGTGTTTTAAAATTCAAATAAAAAAATTTCTCATTATTTTTAATTTAAAAAAAAAAAAAAATAGAAAAAAGAAAAATTAATGGCTTCAAATGATTTATTTGGATGGAATCTTTTATACAACACCATCAAAGATACAATAAAAACTAAATCAGATATTATAGTTGCTTTGGCACATTGGTTTTTAGTAAAAAATTCATTTTTATGTGCTGGTTCAGGTGATGATAAAACACTACGAAAAGAAGAATGCGGTAGAGAAATTTTACCAAATGATTGGAACAATAATGAAGAAGTGTATTCTTTACGATATATATTTGATAAACGTTTATATATTTTGTTAGCAGCAAAAGCAGACAATAAAATTATTTTAAATCTTTTAGATCCAAATGTACGTAATATGTCAAATGTAACAATAATTCCATATGATGCAGTCAAATGTCTTGATGGACCTTTAAAAACGATGATTCCTAATATTAATTCTATACTTAATCAAATAAAAGAAGAATTATTGAATTCATTTTTGTCACAAGATACTACTGAAACATCAACACAAACTCTTGAAACAATTCATGCACCACGATTTTCGAATGCTTTTACTCCAGGTATATGGAATCATTTACAACCATTAGCATGGAATAATGATATTGAAAGAAATAGCTTTAATATCAGAAGTCGAAATATAATTACATCATCATCGTCTATTAGAAGTGATCCAGAATTATTTAGATCTCTTAGACGTAATGCATTTTTTTATCCTCCATCTCAAAGACAATATAGACCACGATTACCGATCATTCAAAGCACTAGCACCATAAATTCTGATATTGAATCAGAACCAGAAAATCCAAGATCATAATCAATTAATGATATCTATTGATAATATATACATAGGTACAATAAAATTTGAAAATCAAAATATGTAAAAATTATAAAAACAAAAAATCGAAATTAAAATGTAGTATTTTTTTTAAAAATAAAAACTGGTTTTACTCTCAATCTTCAAAGCTTCATAAAAACTATGAGAAAATGTGCATATTGTTTAAAAGATAACTGACAACTGACAACCTTATGTTGAATAAGTCTTTAGCTTTTAACTTATTTGTGACATATGTCAAACTTGAAGAAAACGAATACAAAATCACAAAAATGCAACGTTGGTTCTTTCTAGATGGACTAAAGCCTTCACATCAAGAACAAACCGAAGAAACTGAACTTCAATTTGAAAAATTTGAAAAGCCTTTAAAAATAATAGAACATTCATGGACTTTTACAGTTGAAACCAATATTGTCATGGATCTCAATGAAGGTATTTTTATTACAGGTGATTGTGATTCTTTAAGTCTCTGGAATCCTTTAGAAGCTAAACCTTTACAGCATATTGCAAATACAAACAAATGGTCAATTATCATTGAAATTCCTATGAATATTAACGTTTTATATCGTTATTTCATAGGAACTTCTAATTGGGATTCATTACGAAATATTAAAATATGGGAATCTAATCCTGAACCAAGAATTATTCCTGCATACACACAATATATCGGCGAATCTGACACATTTGGTTTTTTCAATAATAAAATTTTATTTGAAAAGAGTTGGCTAATTAATGAGAATTTAATTCAATTTAAATTTTTCTCAGCTCCATTTGAATTCGAACGAACCATCGATAAAAATCATTCAATTTCAATAAAATTAAGTTCAATGAATCTTTTATGTGTTGAATCTAAAAAAGAACAACAACTTGATAATGATGAAGAAGAAAGGAATGAGAAATGTTTTAATTCTGAACTTTTAAAAGATATCTCAATTAAAGTATGCTCTATAAATGCATCTGAATACATGTTACATAAACAACCAATTTTTGGAACAATTTGTGGATCAGACGACATAATTATATTTGATGTTATAGTAACAGATCTGAATACCATAGCAATTTTACTTGAATTGTTTGTATACAGTTCAAAATCTATTGAAAAAGAACTTCCATATCAATTAGGATACACTTATATCCTGTCAAATTCTCTAAATAATTCTCAAGCATCTTTGACATTACCAATTTATTGTACAACTAGACATTCCAAAATCGGTGATTTAATTTCAGAATATTTGAAAATTGAACCAATGAAAAATTTTCACTTTAACATGAAAGGAAGCATGCATAAATTTTGGAATGGTACATTATTTGGATTTGATATTTATCGAAATTTTCCCCAAAGTACAATCAAGCAAGAAAATGTCATGGAAATAGAGGAAAATATTTTGATACGTCTCAAAGAAGCTGCTTGTCTTGGAATTGATTTTGTGAAATTCGGTGTGGTCTTAACAAAAGATTTTATTCCAATTGTTCACAATGATTTTTTTTTATATGTTCAAAAAAATAATAAGAAATGTAATTCTATTGAAGATTTATCTAAAATTCCTGTAATTAAACTGACTTTGGATGAATTGAAAACATTGGAACTGTATGAAATCGATTGCAATGGAGATATATTAAAATTGAATTATTTTGAAAATAATGATACTGATAATGAAAAAAATAATTCTATTTATACTTTAGAAGAATTTTTTATTAAAGAAAAAATTAATTGTGGATTTTTAATTGAAATAAAATGGTTTAAATTTAATGATCAACTGAATACAAAAATTGATATTGATACAAATTTATACACTGAAAAAATTCTTGAAGTAATTTTAAATAATTGTGGAAATCGAAGGATTTTATTGACAAATTCTAATGCTGATATTTGTACAATGTTAAGATATAAACAAAATGTTTTTCCTGTATTATTTTTAGTTACAGGTAAGTTTGAGAATTCTTTTTTTTTTTAATTCTTAGATTTAACTCGTAAATTTTATGTTACAGAAAAACTAACCATACAAACACTACTACTTCATTTGGATCCACGAACAACTTCAATGAAAAATATAATTTCTTATATTCTTGCCACGGAACTTTCTGGTTTTATAATTCATTACAAAAATTTACTTGAGAATTTTCAATGGCTTTCAATAGCATTAAGTCATGATTTGATTGTATTTTGTTCTGGTTGTGACTTAAAAACATTAAATAAAATTAAACAATTGAAAAAAGGGGATTTTCGTGGAATCATTTATAATGGAAAAGTTCTTAGGAATATGAAAATAAAAAATGAAGTTTTAACAACAAAAACTGACGAAAAAGATGACAATAAAAATATCCCAGATATTTCTACAAATACAATCAAGAAAAATAATGAATATTTTATGAAAGACATTATTAAAGAAAATCCAACAAGAATTTTAGAATTAGAAACTGAACGTTTAAAATTAGCTTTATCAACGGCGACCTCAATTGAATCGCTGTACGAATAAATTTATTTTGTAAACTTTAAAATTTCAAATTTATCTTGTAAATCGTTAAATATTTTGGTTTAACACTTTGAGCTCTTATAAGATATAAAAAAAAACTTCGGTCTAGTGAAAGGAGTTTTTCTTCTGTCGATGTATCAGCGGTTAACATATATTTTTACTTTATAATTGTACTACACATATGTAATTTTGAAATATTTATCAACTTCAATATCATACATCACTTTTTAATAAATGTGTTATTTTAGTATTTCACACTTAATAAAACTACATCGGTGCTCAACGTGTTAATTTTTTAAATAAGACATTTGAATTTCTTTATAAATTTTTTATAAATAAAAATTAGATTCCACATCAATTAAATTTCAACATACAAAAGTTAAATTATTAAAAACTCGTTGGCAGCACTGTAACTATGATAAAATTATTCGCCATTTATTAAGCGAAAGCGATATAAAATAACGAATTACTTCAATAACATAATAATATATTATGAATATTTTGATATGGTCTGTAAAATCAAATATGTACACAAGTCGTAGTCACAAGACAGAACAAGATAGGCATATAAACATAAGAGTATGTGAGATTATAAAACAATAACTAGACAACCTATAGTATTTTTTTAAAATTTAATAAACGAGTATTCAAAATTAAGTTATTGTGGGGTCTTAACAGTCTATTTGTGCTTTTAATTGATAAAATTCTTTATACAATTTTTTTTAATTTAAAGTATGTAGATATTTATTTATCGAATTATTTAATCATTTTTTAGTTCGTGTTTGTTTTTAACTTGAATCTATTTATATTTATTTTTTCATATTTTTCAATTACAATATATTATAAAAGATACTTTTGTGAATTCTGTTTGTTTTGTTTTTATATTATCAGTTTAATCCATTCAAATGTCGTTCATCGACCAGTAACCCAGTTTCATATTTTAAGCCCTTCTTGTTCTTAGACAACACTTAAAGTCTTAAAAAATGGATCGATTTTTAAAAAAATTTTTTAAAAAAGTGATTTTTATTTGTATGTTGTTTGTATTTAATTTTTAAAATAACGAAAAAAAAATGTATCTAAGCTATTGAAAATTAATTTAATTTTTTTTCGTGACAAATTGTAAAACATGATAAACGACAAATCTAAATGAATTCAAAGAAAGATCCTTAAAGTAACTGTTTTTCTCTAAAGTCTGGGTTTAAAATGAAAAATAATAATGATTATTTTTATAACTTTCAAAAAAACATACATATCTACTATGTGACATTACTTTAGAGGTCGATGACAGTAAATTATAGTAAATTACTTTCTAATTAATTCTTTTATCCACTTTGTTGAACAATTTTCTTGGTTATTATATTCATACGTACAAGTACATACTTTGTTTATTACAATACAAGATTTTTAAAGATAACAAAAAGTCAATATAGAAAATAATTTGTCTTTTTTGTCAACAAAACGAATCTTTTCTTAAATAATCAACATTATGTGAAGAAAAAAAAAATTCATAGTGTGGAACTAGCTTCCCTCCCTACACTTACTCCCTACAATAATCTACAATAAAATACACACCTAGTCTGTATTATAGATTTTCTCTATATTGTATACTATACAGTATACCAGTCCATGAGTTTTACAACTTCCAAGTTCCAAGTAACTTTCAAAGAGTCAATCACGTCTGAAATCGGTAAAAGAACTTCTTGATTATACTTCTGAAAATGTTGTAAAAAAATTTAAAAAAAAAGTGAAATACATATTATTTACATAACCTTCTCTTCTTTATTACCATCAGGATATCTTGTACGTGTCTTGAACAGTAGATAATCTAACAAAATCAGGCATAAAATCGCTGAATTGATACCATACTAGCCTTTGTAATTAGTTGAACATCTTAGGTTTAATTTAAATCCGGTCCAAGATCACTTAGCTTTAAATGAGTAAATGTTCATTTGAACAACAAGAAAATATAGGTACATGTTTGGCATTAGCAATATGAAAAGTTGTTTAGAAAACTCAAGTTAGTTATGAATCCATGGTTATTAATTAAGCCACATCTGTCAGAACAAAGCGCAATATTTAATATCAAGAATAAGAAGAATATAATATTTTGAAAACTGTAGAAATGTATATAGTTCAACTAAAAGTCACATTAATCTTTGTCCAAACTTTGTACGTTTTTTGCCTTTAAAAAATGTCTTCCGGTGGAAGTGTAAAATTGAAATTTGTGGGCAGATATGCATGTGTGACTTCTTTGTATATCCTCTAACTTATTTTCTGTTGATAGGGATTTTTTTTATTAGACATCATTTAACTTTGAAAAATGAACATATGTTTACAAAATGGTCTAGATTTGCAACAACTGTTCAAATTTGAATTTCATTTTCAAATATATTTGAAAAGATATTTCTGTTTAATAATAAGTATTTCTTTTTCCAATAGTAAAATACCGAATGTTTTCGGAAATATAACCAATTTCTTTGTAGATGTATCTGTTAACTGGTTAATTTAGTTTTATTTAAAAGATAGAGTACCTCCTATGTATGTTTTCATAGCTTTATAATAAACGAGTATACTATCTTTAGTTTGTTTTGTAATACATATTATATTCTTCTATCTCTCTTTTATTTATTTTATTTAAAAACTTGTTGACGCAATTTTTAGATTGTTGTGGCAGTTAAATAGTCTTTGGGTTGGGATCTCGATCTGTACAATTTGTTTTTTTTATTTTTCTAACTACATACATTTTTTTTTTCTTTTTAAAATTTTACATAGAAAAAATAAAAAATTTAATAACATTTAATTTTGGAATAGTTTTTCAATATAATTAAGTAAAACAACTTACATATAAAAAAAACTTAAAAGATACTATTAAAAAAGTGAAATTAACTAAAGTAAATTGTAAATAAACTTTGAGCATATTATAAAGTAAAAGTGGTGGAAAAAAATATACTCGTATGTACATGTTCACATATGAAATATACAAAAAAAAATTATAATAAATGTTAATATATACAGTACATGCGTTTAATTAAAAACTATTTAAAAAGTGCGTAAAGTGCCAGAGTTTCAATTTTATTTAATATATTGTTTGGTGTGTTTATTACTTATATAAGTACCTATATTTTAATTTTTTTATATACATTTTACAATTTACATATGCACATGGTTTTTTTTTTTTTGAATTTTATGAAACCTAAATAAATTTGACAAAAAAGTTTGTTCATATTCTCGTAACTCGTAAACCTTATTATTACTAGTTTTTTTTATGATTATTATTATTATTCATATTTACAACTATACTTTATTAAATACATATTTCAAAGTGTACTAATTCTTATGATAGTGCGTGATTTGTACCTGTAGGTACCACTCAACCATAGTTAAAAAAAAATTTTTTTGTTTCTACTATAAAAGTGTTACCACATAAAAATACAAAGTGTTTTTGAAAAGTTCACTGACAGACAATTACTTTACTAATAAGAAAAGAAAAAAAAACAATATTTTTATCTGTTGTTATCTGACAAAAACGTGTAAGTATCTACTGAAATTATTACTAAATTAAGATATTAATACATTTTTTTAAATTAGAAAAAATAACAATTAGTAGGTATGTTAAATTCATTATTCATTTATTTCATTTTATTTTAAATAAAAAGGAAATTAATTACATATTTTTAAAAAAATACTAAACTTATAAAAATATCTTTCAATACCTATACGAGTACATTAGGTATTGTATGTACTTATAAAGGCATAAAAATATAATTTTAATTCTCACAGCATATTTCATAATAATCAATTATATATTCCATCAATGCCTTTTCCATTTCCTTTACGATATTAATTCATATTGTTCATTTAAATTGAGGTAACTATTTTTAAAATTATTCTCATCCTAATAAAAACCACTTTAAGCAAAATACAATTTTTCCTCATCACAGACTTTATTACATTTTAAAGTTGTCACCTGTTCGATTTATAATTTAAATTGAAAAAAAAAAAATTCTAGGTAGCTAGGTATAGTGATCTTTTAAATTAACTAGAAATTTTCTAAAAATAGTTAATACCAGTTTTGGATATAAATGTCTCAATTATTTTACAACCATTTAAAGTCATGTTCTTTATTAGATTATATTATGTACAATACGATTTTACATTAAAAACGTCAATTTCTTATAAAGGAAAGAATATTTTATGATGCTCTTCCTCAATTAATTCGTTTTTAGAATGTAATGGGAAATCATTGTGAAGGATTTCTTCTGTTCAAAAAAAAAGTCTAAGGTTCTATTTTTACTGGGATACATTTATGTATTTCGTTTTTAAATGAAAACAAAAGTAGTGACCATATATATGTTCTCACGTTCACATACAGATTTTTTTCTTTAGAATTAATCAAAAGATTAGAAAACAATAAATACCTGTATTTTTTTTTTTTTTTTAAAAAAAAGCCAATAAAAATCAGAAAAAAAAACTCATTCAGAAAGAAAAATGGGGGAAAAAAATTAAGAAAAGACTTAGGATATAGACAAAAATACGAGAATATCTTGAATCATTTATTTAGTCACAAGATATGATAAAGTAATAGGACAATAGACTATACCAAAATCTTATATGGGCTTAGTATATCGGTGCGGTGCATTATAAAGAGACGCCAGTCACACCTTTAATTTGGATACATACATATAGGTGATATAGGTACCTACATATTACATACATTATGAACATATAAAGGTAAAATATGAAAGTGATAAAATATAAGAGTGTTACCAGAGGGCCTTATAGGACTGTAGTATTTTGAAAATTATTTAAATACCAGCTATTAAAAAGAAAAAAAAATTTTTTCTACCATATTCTAAATTCCAGGAAATTTTAGTAATTTAATTCAAATATATGTATGTACATAGGTATTTGTGCTCTTCTTTCAGTTTGATGAACCTTGGCGTAGGGCTATCCTTTTCGGCACTCTTAATAAAGCACAGCACTGGCGCATATATTATGTATGTACATACATATATACTTATGTATGTACTTTAAAAAGTCCATAGAAAAAGATTAGGGAATAGGGAGAGAAGATGAAAAAAAATTAGAAACATTTTCAAACTGGAAAACAGAATACTTGATACCTTTTGCCTTGTATGTATTACTTCAGATTCTATTAAAAAACGTAATCTTCAATAATTAAAAAATAGATTTCTTTATATACTATAGATTTTTTTTTTTTATTGTGTGACCACCAAAGAAATTCATCTCTAGATATTATTCTACATTCTTTCTATTTTTTATCATTAACCTATGAAATAAAAACAATAAGAAATACCATTTTACTATACTTTCTCATCTGATTAACTATAGCTTTATAGTTTACATATATGTACGCCACAATATTTATAATAAATTTGGAAAAGGTTTACTTAATTTTCACAAATTTCACCTTTTCTTCTCTATTGGTATGACTCTATTACAACAATTAATAAACAGAAGTACTTTTTGATGGCACTTAGTCAACCTTTACCTAAAATTTTACTAATTTACTACCAAGGAAACACATAATAGTTTTCTATGTCATTTTTTTTACACTTATTACAATCATAATGGATTTACACGTCTTTGACTTTTCTTACACAAATTTGTTGAAGAAAAATTTTACTAAATAGAAAAACTGTAAAATTTTAAAGAAGATCGTAAGGAGAAAATTTACACATATGATATATTTACTCGTTTCCTCTATATATATACATATGTATATATGTATGTATATAATATATTAATAGTACTAAAAGTACACATTTACATATTTTTATTACGACCGCTATTCAATGAATCCATAGAAAAGAAAGTAGTTGCAGAGACATAACAACTGTATAATAATGTCATTCACCTTAAAAGTTGAATAAAAATCATATCATATATTAAATATAAATATGTAAGATATTTTATTTTTACAAAAAGGTTTACTTAAAAACCAATGTATTTAAACGAGTATTTATAAATTATCACCAAACCTACAAAAATATATGAATCATTTCTTTACTCTGCCTGTTAAGATTAAAAAAAAAAATTCGCATTTTCGAAAGATAAATAAAGAAGACATTTAGCAGCAATAATAACCACAAAATATATACTTTATTTTTCTCTTCTTTTTTTTCTTTTTACAAAGAAGATAAAAAGATAAATATTATAATGTGTTTATGTATGTAGAAACTATTTATTGCAATTAGTTGAACTATAAGTGATAAACAGGATAAACTATTTAGAGCTTATAAATAGTATAAACTTTCTACAAAATATTCAAACTGTATACCTACTGTATAAGATTTAAGAATGTTGTATTTGCCATATATTTTTTGTTTTTCTTTGTTTTTCATTTTTCTTTTAAACATTTCTTTTTCTATTTTAATTTCAGATTTACTTATTTGTATAAATTAATTGTATACATTCGATCAAAATGAGCGAAAGGCGGGGTACAAAAGCATTGGAAATATGGTGTAAAAGAGTAACTGAAGGGTATCCTAATGTGAAAATTGATAACATGACAACATCATGGAGAAATGGTTTAGCATTTTGTGCTATAATTCATCATTTTAAACCAGATTTAATGTAAGTATATGATACATACATAATTTTATTTATTTATTCGATTTAATTATTTACAAACCACTTTAAATTGCTTTTCAAAAATATATAAAAATATCATGTTAACAATCGTATTCATTTGAATACGTTTTCAGAACAATTTAGATTTCAAGTTCAAATACATACATATGTATCTTCGGAGTCTGTGATCTGATTTATTTGAAATTTTAGTAAGAATTTCATTAGGTTTTATATTAGTTTTTTTTTTCAATTAAAAAAACAAAAAACTTGCACGAAAAGTTTTATCATTGTGTTCTGTTGCATAAATTTAGATTGAATATAAAATATTAGATCGAAAATCTACATTTGTAATCTGCGGAAAATGAAACAGGGTATTCATTAACACTACCTTTCTTTTTACCCATGACTTTCTCCACCCTATTATTCTTACGTGTATAGTAAAGTAAAATCGAAACACTTTGGAGCAAATTATAAACATGAGTTAATGCAGCCCTTTTTACATTTTCTGAGGGAACGGGAACCACGGAAAAGGAAAGGATTAGTTTTTGATTGACAATTTTTATTTTTGTAATCCAAAAATATACTAAATTGAGCTAAGTTAAAAACTTATATTAATTAAATAACGATTTTTTACGTTTTTTTTTTTCACAGAGATTTTGATAAACTTAATAAAGAAGACATTTATTACAATAATGATTTGGCTTTTCGTACTGCTGAACGTCATCTTGGTATACCTGCACTTTTAGATGCTGATGATATGGCATCTCATGAAGTACCAGATCGTTTATCAATTCTTACATATTTAGCACAATTTTATCAAGTCTTTGGTGCACAAGGTAACTAAAATAAAAGGCTTCTTTCATTTTATATTATCCAATATATATACATATTCTAATCCTTTTTCAATATTTTACATTCAAATTTCAACTCTGGATTCCTTCCAGATTCTTCAAACAGAAACAACATTCGAAAAACAAACAATGTTGAAAAAACACCAGCCCCAAAATTAGCAGAATCTCCTCCAAAGGTAAGTAAATTTAATTTTAAACGAATTTGCTTAATGTTTGAGTTTTTTTTCCCTAAATTTTTAGAATAACTTTATGATATTTTAATAAAATTTGAATTGAGAACTTAATTTAAACTGAAAAATTCTATAAAACATTATGCATAAATAAAATGGTATAGAAATATTTATATTTTTTGGAATATTCCCTAATAATAATTATTTCTTTGTTGGAACTCTCTATTCCTATTTTTATCTCAAGAATAAGTCCGGGGGTTAATTTTTCACCAGTCTTTCATTAATCGATTTTTTAAAATCTAAGACACTTTCTGACCAAATAAGTAATAATTCCAAATTCAAAGAAAAATTTCCTAAATTTCGGTCATAATTTGAAAATTAAAATTGAAATAAACTCATAATAGAATCCAACAAAAAAAAGTATTAGATAAAAATTTCATATCAGTTTTGGTTTAAATGGAAAATTTCATGATAAATATTATATTTGATAATTTTTAATTAACACAATTGGGGGGATTTTTTCTACACGTACATATGTATGTGAATAATTATTTCTAGTACGTACTACAAAATTTACAATTAAATATGTATTTGAAATACTTCACTTTTTAAATAAATAATTTTTCACAAAACAAATCTAGTGTGAACAAATTGTTTTGATTACATTTGAAAACTCAGTAATAAAATGCATATGATTTGATAATAATAACGGTGCTATAACGGTTTTATGAAGCATAATCCAGTATTTATAACAATTTGTACATATATAATATCATATACATAATATAGAAAATATTTGCTAAATATATAAATATAAGGTTATTCTTCAAAAAATTATTTATTCTTAAGTAGTTTGTAATATAACTCCTCTATTAATAATATTTATAACAAAAATTTTGAAAAAAATCTAATATAAATTTTTTTTACGAAGTTTTGGTCAATATCTCTAGAATAAAACCAGAAATTAACGAATATTTATTTTTGAATTTTGGGACAAAATGTCCTGGATAAAAAAGTACACGGGTCACAATGTATTTCGTCAAGAAAATTTATATAGGTAAATAAAAAAAAAATAATCCATAATCAGCAAAAATAAAAGTCCGGCTCCTGGGCACTTACTTATTCGAGCAAGTAAAATGTTTAACCCTCTAAAAGATAGTGACTTTTTCATTTTGCAATATAAAAGCACGGACTATATTTAGACGTTATTCAGATACGTTTTAAGAATTTAACGGAATGTAAAATAACAGAAAATCAGCACTTCCCAAAATGCTGTTCAGTAAACATATACCGATATTACGAGTCACGAGTTATGGAAAATATACTGCCTTCAAAAGTCACAATAATTTTACTTATGACCACTGTTAAATATTGAAATTTCGGCAAATGTTTGTTCATTACATAAAATGAGATTGTTAGGGGCTAGTACTACACTGCATTTCGATATGAAAACGTCTTTTATGACGTTCATTAAACTAGATGTACAGGATTTTTACTCAAAATATTTAAACCGAAAAAAAAATAATCATAATAATACATATACATAGATTTTAGTCTCATTTTACGCTGAATTCTTTTACACGACTCACAATAGTGCGGTCATTTTTACGCGATTAGCATAGTTTTACTGTTTGAAAATACATATTTTACTTACGTTTTACATTTTAAATCAGTTTTTGTATACTTTGCTTTACTTTAATACTTACTTACTTACCATAATACAAATTTTCCACTCTTAATATGATACTTTTTATGCGTTTTTTATAATGCAAATTTTTGCACGGACTTTTTAGTTTACACGGTCTTTTCTGTGCTGTTTCTTTATTTTAAACGATTTCTCCATCAATTTTCTTTTTTTTTTTTAATTCAAAAAAAAAGATTTTTTTTTACACTGTTCGCATTCACCGTGTAAAACGAAACCTATGTAAGAGAATTTTTTTTTATCCTTCATAAAATTTCAAAATAATTTTAGCACAAATTTGTCTCAAAAGCACAAGAAAATAATTTCACATACAAGCAATCTAGCATGGCATCACTGAAAATTCCAATTGGACAACTGAAATGTCAGTTCTTGTGGTAGTTGTCAATTTGTCATAATCATCGCCATTGAATTGTCATTGTTTTCGTGTTTCTTGTTTTGTTTTGTGGTTTATTATGGGTTTCATCTGGAAATTTACTTAATTTAAAATTATTACTCATTTCTATAAACGTAAACGTATTACGTTAAATAATCTAGCTCTAACTTATAGTGATAATTTGAGAAAAATCACATTTAGATTCACATAAACGAAAAAAAAATCTTAATAGTAAGTTGAAATGGAGTCATGTAATTTTTTTTATTTTGTATTATTAATAGATAATTTAAAAGTTAAGATTTTAATATAAAATAACATATTTTAATACGTATTTTCTTTGCCTTATTAACAATTTCAAATGCAAATCACATTCTGCTTTTGCTGCTCTTTTTTTTTTTTTCTATTGTAGGTGTATAGAGAGAAATTTTCTAGGTCATGTTGCTTATGTGAAATTCATGTTTTTATGTCGCTTGCAATATAAGAAATTGCTATTTTCTTTTTTTAAAACTCACTTAAAATAAACGTGAAATATAAAATCATAAAAGAAAAATTGAACGAACAATATTAGATATGCAGCTTGAGCATTCAATTTTTTAAAGATTAATCAAAAGGACGAAGAAGATTAAAAAAACATGCAGAAAAATATTATAAATTGTAGAAATATCTTTCTCTTAGTTAATATTATATTATAATAACAAAAACGCTACGAATCATATAGAAAATAAAAAAATTAATAAATTCCAAGCGAAAAATCTAATTAGAGAACTTTCATTTGAAATTTGAAAATAAAGTACATATAAGCATTTGACATCATTGCAGGTGATGCTTAAAATAACTAAAACCGGGCGTTAAATAAGATCTGATTTTTTGGATCACGATAGAAAAAAGACGTTGAAATGGAATGACATAACGTTGAAAAAAAATTTAACAGATAAAAATCTCATTTGGTTGAATTTCGCGTTATTGAATTTTTTATGCATTTTTGAAACTAGTCGTATCTTATATGTATGTAACATTGTGTGTACTGTATAGTTTTAACTAGGAGGCGTAATAGTTCATTTTCGTTTCGTATTCATTTTTTTGTTTAATTTTTTTCTTCAATGCCTTATCGCTTTATTTTATGCCATCAACACATTTCTTACAAAAAAGAACGAAACGAAAAAGAATAATTATGCTTCAAACATTTTCCTGTACCATAAATTAGACTAATTATGTTAATGTATCCAAAATATAAAAAAAAAAAATTATAAAACTAACTGGAATGCTATAATATGACTACTTTTTTTTTGTTTTTTCTTCTTTTTTTTTTTACGCAGGATGAAAAGAACTTGGACATTATGGGCCAATATAAGCCTGAAATATTCTGCTAAAGCTAAAAAAAAAAATCACCAAAAAAATACATAAAACCAAAAATTCCTACCGTTTTTTAATTTGTAAATGTAAATAAAAAAATAGGAATACATACGTATTTTTCTTAGGCAAAATTTTCGGATAAAAGCACAAACAAAAAATATATAAAAAAAAAAACAAAAAAAATTAAATTGAAATTAAATACTAAAAAACAAGAAACAAGAATAAAAGGTGTATATAAATATTATATTTTCATTGTTTTAAAGATAATCGTTATAATAATTGTTATAGAGCTATTTCTATCAAATAATTAGATATATTTATTATTGTGTAACATATAAAGGCTACGTACATATACATACAATACATATATATATTTTTACATTAGAAATATTTTTTTTTTATACATATACATAATACATACTCAATTAAATAATTATAACTTCTAGTTACTACAATTGAATATTCAGGTAAATACTTTTAAATTATTATTATTATGTTACTAAATTTTTAGAACTATGTATTTAATCATATAGTATTCGTAATATGGATCATTCTAAAAGCATAAGGTTCATTTTTAAGGGAAATTCGTTTAATGTTTAACATCATTCCTATTATTTAAAACATAACACACTATTTATCATTTAAAAATTTTCCAAACAATTTTATTATTAAATACTTTTTTTAGCACTATTCATTCACCTTTCTACTAATTTTTCTTAAGAATTTTTAAATTTACTTTAATTTTCTTGGAAGTTTTTAAAAATTCTTAAAATTAAAATAAAGCATGCTATTTTATTGGTTTAGTGAGGAAATAATAAGGTACTAAAGGGTTCAATTATTTAGATTTTATAATGTGTTATATTGTTTTTAAATAACAAAAAAGAAACATTAATCAAATACGGTTTTTGATACAACTATATAAATTTTTTTACCCAAAAATTAATTGAAAGAAAAAACCAAATTTTCATTTAAAATTTGAAAATTTCAATTGAATAGAATTTTTATTACAAAAAATTAAATTTACACAGGATGTTTAAAACTAAATATGACATAATGAAGCTAAAGATCTGAATTTGTCTCATTACAACAATAACTAAAAATTGTACGGATAAATGTGAAAAATAATTAGATATGAAAATCTTCCAATTTTAATGGACTTTTCAAAAAAACAAAAGTTCTTCTAAACAAGGGGACTTAATTGTAAATTTTCCCAGTATAAAGTAATGTAAATTTTTACTTTTTTCGATAATCTGTAGTTTAATTTTCTCGAACATCCTACATAATAAGTAAATAAACACAGCTTAAACAGAAAACAAATCTATTCTAATTAAAATCAATAAAATAGTTAATTAAAATCAATAAAATTTAATTATGCTTTAACTATTTTATTAATTTTAATAAATGAATATTTTTATTATGCGTAGTTATCATAATTCTTCAATGACATTGTTTTTTTGGTTTTCCTCTCTAGCAAAAGTTATTTATTCTAATAATTTTTTTATGTTCTTTAATAGCACATAATCACTCAGTATCATCGAACCAAACAAAAACATTACAATTAAGCCAAAAATAACAATAAATCAATAACTAAAAGTTCAAAAAGGCATTACAAGAAATGAAATCACGAGGAAATAAAGTCAATAATAACAAAAAAAAAAAAAATAAAACAGAAATATACCAATTTTAGTTGTGTTACATCGAATCGAAATAATAAAAAATCAACGTAGTAATAAATTTGAATGACATTGAAGAAAAGAAAGAAAAAAAATTCTTACATAAATATAAATTGGATTTTTGGAATGTTTTTTTATTTATTAATTTATTATTTTTTTCATATTTTACATGCATAATATATCTACACTTTATTCAATATTTTTATTTTTATAATCATTGAAATAATTAAAACTAATAATAATTCCTGGCATACAATAAATGAACATACATATTTATAAAATGTTTTCTATAATTCATAAATCTGTGATCATCACTTTGTATCTTTTTTTCTTTTTACAAATTTTTTTTTTTCTATGGTATGATTGTGTAATAATTTATTTAACCATTTAAAAATATATCTCACATATAATTTATTTTTTTTTTAAATTTTATTAATTAATTAATTAAATATTTCTTTAATAAATTATAGATGGCGCATGTTGTTAGTGTACCAAAACGTGAACCATGTCAAAAATGTTCATTACCAATATTTTTAGCTGAACGTTTAACTGTTGGTAAAAAAATATATCATAGAACATGTTTAAAATGTGCAAGATGTAAATCACAATTAACACTTGGTAGTTTTTATGAAACTGAAATTGATGATGAATATTGTTGTGAAACATGTCCAGATGAAGAGAAATCATTAAATGATAAAGGTGCAAATAATAAAAATAATTTTAAATTAAATGAAAATAATTGTGGTAATAAAATTGCTGAAAGATTAGCATTTTTTGAAAATCGTGGAAATAATGATAGTAAACGTTTATTACAAAAAAGTTTAAGTGATGAAGAAAAATCACAAAGTTTAAAAAAATTTGAAGAAAATCATACAAATTTTTTACAATTAAATGCCACATTGAATAATAATTTTTCAAATAGTAATTATTCTTTAGCATCAGCATCAACAACAACAAAACCAATAACAACAAAAAAAAGTAGTTTAACAACAAGCAGCAGTGAAGATACTGAAGATGATTCATTTCAAATAAAAAATTTGAATTTAGAATTATCATTACAAAATCAACAACAGCTATTTAATAAAAATTTAAATTTATTACATGAATCATCAAAAAAACTTGAATTATTAAGTAATAAACAAAAAAATGATACTAATAATGAAGAAGAAGAAGAAGAAGAAGAAAATGAAGAGGAAGAAGATAATGCGTGGAATACTACAACAATTGCACCATCAAAATTAAAAACAAATAATGAAGAGGCAAATAATGATGAACAAATTAATAAAGAACAAAAAATATTTACAAATTTACGTAATACTGGAAATATAACTCATAATATTAAGAATAATACCAAAGATTGCACCGATAATCATAATAATGATGATGATGATGATGATGATAATACTGATAATAATGAAAAAATAAATATTTCAAGTATAGTACGTGCACGTTTAGAACATTTTCAAACAAAACAAACTATAGAAAATAGTAATAATATCAATAATAAAATAAATTCAATTAATGATAATGAATTTATGGAACAACAAAATTTAATATCAATGTCAATTAATAATGAAGAAGGTGATATTAAAAATAATTATGAAAAAAATAAGGTGCCTGAATCGAATGATAACGATCAAATACTACAATTACAACAGGAAGATAAAAATTTAACTAATAGTAGTAGTAATGAAAATAATGTAAGCTATTTTGATACTGATGAAAATTTTATTAAAATTGAAAAAGAAAATGAAGATGTAGAAGAAGAAGAAGAAGAAGAAGAAAAACAAAATGAAGCAAGTAATTTAAATGAAGAAATTTCTAAAGAAACAAATGAATCTCATAAAATTGAATTATCAAAAGAAAATGAACAAAATGAAATCAATCATCCAATTGCATCGAGTAGTAATATTGATTTAAGTTTGAAAATAAATGATGATGATAATAATGATAAAAAAGATACAAACATCACAAATAACGATAATTACGATAAAGATTATGTTGATTCATCATTAAAAAATAAATCAAGTTTAACATTAAAAAAAATTCCCTTATCAAATGAATTTAAAAATTCAAATATTACAAAACGATCAACAATATCAGCTTTTGGTAGAAATATAAAATTGAATGAATATCCTGAAGAATTAAATCCATTTGCAAGTGATGAAGATGATGAAAATCATAAAATTAATGAAAGTGCAAAAAAGGAGAAACGAAAAAGTTTAAATCCTTTTGATAGTGATGATTCTGAAAATGATGTGACAAATAAAAATTTAAATTCGACAAAATTATCTCCAAAACAATCATCAACACCTAAAGTTTCAACAAATCCATTCGGTAGTGAAAATGAAGATGAAGATGAAACTAACCAGTCTTTAAGTAGCTGCAATAGTACATCAATAAAACGAACTCCTGTACCAACTCCAAGGCATTATGTGTAAGTTGTTTATTTATTTTTTTTTTTGTTTTCTGTTTAGCTTCGAGCAAAAAGTTGTTTTTTTCTTAAATGAGTAGAATCTATGGGAAGATTTATGAAGAGGTTGTAGAACAGATGATGTTATTGACTTGTGATGACTTTTAAATTATTTGCATTTTCATGAATGTAGTGTAGGCGTCAGTCAAAATGCTTTTAAAATCGAAGATTTCCATTTATTTACTAAATTCGAAATAATTCAATGTATAATTTGTAAATGACATTGTAATGTAATTACAGATTTAAAAATAAAATTCAGTACTCAGAAAATTACGCGTGAACAGGGTGTTTCTTAGCTTTTTTAAATAATACATAATTCACAAACAGGGTCTCATCGAGAAACAAACCAAAAAGAAAATTATCGAAGAAAAGGTGAGAGTTCCGTTGAAAAAAGCTTTTGTTTTTTCACTTCAGTACTTCTAATGATGTGTATTTTCAATTTTACACCGTTTATTCAATTCAAAACTCATTTTAATTTTATTAAGTTTCAAGCTTATTTTTTTCTTTTTTTAAAGAAAGTCTTCAAAGACAATTGTTTTTTATTTATTAAAAAATAAATCAGGTATGAGGAATTAATTTAACTTCCTTATTTTTAAATCAAACTCACACACTACTGAAGACATTTTCTTTCCCATACCCCTCTAAACAATCTTTTGTTTATCTACATGTAAGAGCTGTATGTGGTTTAATTTCTTTTTTCGTTAACAATTTTTTTTTTTTAATCATACAATGTCAATGGAACAACCTTTGTATTATACTACGTATAGGTATATTCGTCTAGCTGCCTCCACATTTATATTTAAACCTCGCTTGAATATCCATAATGATCATGAATGCAGGTTGATTATTATTGTTTGATTGTTACTTCTTTTTTTTTCTATCGAATTTTTTTTCTTCATTTTATTTTAACTAATAAGTATTATGTGACTTATAAAAGAAGCTATCATCATATGGTGAATGAATCATAGTATGCCACAAGCTACAACAATTTTATATTGTCTCCTCTCTTCAGTTACAAAGATTATTATTTTAAAATATTATTAAATTGCCGCTATTGCCATATTGGTAATGTCGTTGAGGGCCGTTAGTTATATCCGCTGATTATGAAATTATATTTTTCTGTTTGTCTTAAGTCATTGCAGAGTTTATAGGAAAAAATATTACCTACTTACTCTTTTTTTTTTTTAATTTTCAAACAAGTTTTGAATTTAAATATCACTTGTCCAGCAATAATATACGTAAAATAAAATTTAATAAATAAAAATAAAATATCGTTATCATTTTGTAGTTTTTAACAGTAAATTTACTGTCATCACACCTAAACTTTACATCTCCGCAATAATTATTTTCTAGTCGATTCTTAGTTGTCAATTTGTTTACAACAAAATTTAGTATTTAATTTAAAAAAAAAAAAAATTGTGCTTTAAATTAAAAATGTTATAAATTTGTATAGTGATTAAAATTAAAATTAAATAAAATGTTAAAATATAAATACGTTTCACCTTCTAATCGTAGATCGAAATCACAAAATCCAACTCCAGAAGTAACACCAAGAAAAATACGTCAAAGTTATGATGGAATTCCATTAAAATATAATAATACAGATTATCATAATAGTAGTGCAACACTTTCATCAATAAATTCTAATTTAAAAACAAATTATGAAGATAATTTTAGAGGGTCAACACAATCTCTTTCAATTCATGGTAGCGGTTCCGAAACACGACGTAAAATTAAAAAAGCTCCAGCACCACCTCCACCAATAATTCTAAAACGAACAAAAGAATTATTTCCAACTTCAGAAAGTGATAGTAAAAAATCAAGTCCAAGTTCTAGTAATGCTCCTTCACCGAAATTCCGTAAAAAACGTATAGCACCAGCACCTCCAGTAAAAAATGATGTATCATCGTTAGCTTCTTCACAACAATCTGAGGAAACTTCAATAAAATCTTGTGAACAATCTCAAGATTCTGAAATATCTATAAAATTACCTACAATAAATGTAAATATTCCTGAAATACAGAAATTAAGTGATGAAGAAAAAGCATTTTTGGAAAATAGTTCAACATTTATTGATGTACAATCATCTACTAAGCTAGAATCTCCAGATAGCAGTATCTTAACATCATCTGATGGATCATCAATTGAGACAATTCCGAAAATGCGTTTAATAGCTTTTGATCATAGTATCCTTGAAGATTCAAGTTCAAGTCAAGATTTTAAATTAAAAGAAGAAGAAGAAGAAAATGTTGTTTATCGTCGAAAAATTATACCATCTGCCATTGACACGCCAACTAGAGAAGGTAATTCTACTAATAGTTTTGTTGATACGGATAAATCTCATGCAGAAGAATCTCATGATCGCCAACTTGAAAAATTAAAAGACAATAAAGAAGCAAAAAATAGAAATCGTCAAAGTCAAGTTTCAATAGGTACCGAAGATGGTGATCATTTATTAAATAAATCAATTCAAGGTAAATGGAAACGTCGTAAAGGGCCAGCACCAGCTTTACCAGTACCACCAAGAAAAGTTCTTCAAATGCTTCCACTACAAGAAATCCGACATGAGCTTGAGGTGATTGAAGTACAACAACAAGGTCTTGAAAAACAAGGTGTTATGCTGGAGAAAATGATACGTGATCGTTGTGAAGGACAAAATTCAGAAGAAGGTAATAATCCAAATGTTAATTCTAAAGAAGTCGAAGATCTTATTTTACAACTTTTCGAATTGGTTAATGAGAAAAATGAACTTTTTCGTAGACAAGCAGAATTAATGTATTTGTAAGTTTTATTTTGCATGTACATATGTATTTCAACATGTAATTAGGATTTTGAATTATTTCTTTTATTTAGGAGACGTCAACATCGTTTAGAACAAGAACAAGCCGATTTAGAATATGAAATTCGTGTTTTAATGGCACAGCCTGAATGTAATAAAACTGATTCAGATAAATCTCGTGAAGAATCATTGATTGCTCGATTAGTTGAAGTTGTTCAATTACGAAATGAAGTAATTGAATGCCTTGAAATGGATCGAGTACGAGAAGCTGAAGAGGATAAGGTAAACTATAAACGAAACAGAAAACACAATTGCATTTTTTATAATAAAAAAATTAATGTATTTTTAGAGCATTAAACAGCGACTTGAAATGCATACTGCTAAACGTGATGAGGAATTAAGTAAACAAACTCCAACTAAATTATCAAAAAAAGAGAAAAAGAAACAGAAAGAACTTAAAAAACTTGTAAAATGTAAAAAGCTTGATGATGATAAGGTAATTCGATTTTTATAAAATCGCTAAAATGAAGTTATTAAATTTTTATTTTTGGTTGTTTTTTCTTCCAGGATGCAGATGAATCTGAAATAAGTCTCGAAAAACAAAAACTTCGAAAGAAAAAAAAGAAATTTTTATTTTGAACAAACAGAAAATATATTTAACTTGAAAATTACAATTTTATGGAATATAACGTTATAATTTTCCTTTGAAAAGTTTTTAAAACGCGCACCCAAGTTAGTTTATTGCTTTAAATAATTTTATCAAGAACAACAAAAAGTTTAAAAAATTCTAAATTGTTGAGAATCATTAATTAAATTTTAATGAAAAAAGTTAATACATTACTAAAAAATTCGATTAAAAGAATTAAAATTTTAAAACGTCGAACGTTCTAAGATTTCATTAAAAAAAATTACTTTTAAACGAAAACACATTTCGTCAAAATTAATATGAACAATATTTCTGTTATTGAATTTCGTTTTAATCAACTTTCGACCGAAGTTGATGTTGTGTCCTTCTCATTTTAATTGTTATTCGATTCGAACTAGAGTAAAATTACGAGAAAATCGGCTTAATTCAAAAGCTAGCTATGTAAAAGACCCCGAATTTGTGCATTTATCTTTTTATTACAATTTAATTCGAATTGTTCATTAGAGCATTTACTCTGCCTTTAACGAGTATACTCGTCTTAAGTTTCGAAATTACACAGTTACCAGGTTAAAAAAAAAAAGCTATATTTTTGGATCTAATAATTTAAACTTAGAAAAATTACTTGCTTTATTTATTAAAATTTAAACAAAAAAAAAGTATTTAAATTAAGAAAAAAAATAGGAAGAAAAATTGTGATAGCTTGCATTGTTATATTACTTTGGATTCTTTTTTTTTTCATGTAAAATATTTGGTCACTGTTTTTTTTAAACAAAAGAAATTGAAATTTATATGTTTGATTTAATTTTTAAAAAATTATTTGGTTTATATTGCGATCATAAAAATAAGTAAATATTTGGAACATTTTTTTCCATGAAATAATTCAATATTATTCGTTATTGTTTTTTTTTTAGTACATAGTTTAAAAACAAATATTTCAATAATTTTTTTTTTTTACACAAATAAATACACATATATATTTAGTTTTTAATTCAGAGTTTTTTTTTCATTTTGAATAATTTTCACCATGCTAGAAATAAAAAAAGTGCAGATTTATCACAAATTGTTCGCCCATGAAAGCAAAGTAAATTGGAAACCATTGTGAACAGATTGTGATTAGATTTCCTAAAAACTAAAAGATTTAAGAAGAAAGAAAAATATGCTTTCGTCGACCACCACTGAGATTAAAAAGGGGTTTCAACGTGTTAAAAAAAAAACTTATTTTTAGAAACTCCACCCTACTAAGTTGCATCATTAATCAATTAATCATCATTCATCATAGAACGTTTCTGCCAAACATGGCACAGATAATCTAAGAAGGGACAGTAAGATGATTCAACGCATATGATTCGCTTTTAAAAATCAGAGAGCACAAAAAGTAGTAGGGATGAAAAAGAAACTGAAAAATTTCAATATAAGTACATCATGTACAAATAATCGAAAGGATTGAATTCAGCTTGAACCCCTTATGAATTATGCATCACTATATTTTTGAAGATTTCCAGTGAAATTACAAAAACAAAACTAATATTTCATTTTTGTTAAGTCTACTCGTTTCCGACTGATATCCTTCGAACCACAAATCGTACTTATAGACGATATCATACATATTTATTTCTAAGTGTCAGGCTGATTTTTGAATCACATGATCATTTTCACACTACGTAAAGAAAGTCTACCCTGGGCTCTTTATTCACAGGCGTCCTTAAATTATGTATCAAATTGCCTAGGTGAACTTTTAAAGCAATGGAGAAAAGTTAAAAAGGAAATATCATAGAATAATGTCACAATCAGACAAATTCTGAGGTGGAAGTATGTAATTTTTATTTTTTTTGTTTGTTCGACTTAGCTCAAATTCATTCAAAAAGAGCTCGAAGCAAAAAACTTGAAAAATTACGTGCTTACAACCACAGTTGCTTCAAAGTTGCTTTTTTAAGTCAAACGAAGTAAAAATGAAAATCTAAAAAATATCAAATAGAGATTTCTAAGAGTCACTCCCACAAAAAGAAATCGATCGTTTGACTTTTAAGTATAACAGTACTTTTATGAATGCGTCGACGGCGCTGACGTCGTAAAAATCATGTTCATAAATGACTTTCCAGTGCAGTCGTGGAATGGTATCATGTTCATTAATTCAAGCATGCAGCGCAGTCGGCTGAATTTACTCAATCGTTTTCAGGCGACTGTGATGTTTATTTTCAATTAAAACGAATAGTATTGTACATTTTTTTCTGATATTTCTTTAGTTCGATTTTAAATTTAAAATAAGATTTAAATTAATTAAAAATTATTTAATTTTATAAACATTTTGACGTCATATTTGAAGATGGCGAATTATGTTCATTTATTCTAATAACTGCTTGCATGTACAGTTGACGACTCTGATTACAATTCCAGTGCATTCGAGTCGTCGACGTAGGTTGACGACGCATTAATGAAAGTACCGTCATATTTGAAGATGGCGAATCATGTTCATTTATTCTAATAAATAACTGCTTGCACAGTTGACGACTCTGATTACAATTCCAGTGCATTCGAGTCGTCGACGTAGGTTGACGACGCTTTAATGAAAGTACCGTAAATCTTGTGAGTATAGAAAAATTGTATGTTATTCTTTTAATGATTTACTATATATTTATATTTTCAAATAATTAACTTATTTTCAAATAGATACATCCTACATAATATATATTTCAAAATTCTACACATTGTATATCAGGATATATTAACGATAACACCAACAATAAAAAAGGAATTATTTGAATAATTCTAACAAATATAAATTTTCGACTATCAAAATTTTTTACATTTTCGATTTTTGCAATTTTTTTTCCAAGTTTACGTTTTTTCACAATTTTTTGATCAGATTTAATCTTCTTGTCAATTAATTTAAAAAGTTGAAATTCACTTAAATCCTTTAATTTCATATTAATATTATTTTTCCATGATTTCACTATATTTAAAGCCAATATTTTTAATTGTAAATTCTCTTTAACTGCAAAAAGAACCAAAAACAATATTACACTTTAATTAATTGGAAAAACATTTTTAAATTAAAATTAACGATATGTTATTTATATTTATTTACCTGGTACATTATAAGGACAATTAGATTTCCAAGGATTATTTAATTGATATTTAATATTATTTTCATAGCTATTATCTGATGTTAATTTTATAATATTTTTTTGAAAATTATTATTATTAATTTCAATTGGTTTTAAAATTCTGAAAAATTCATTAGGTAATAATTTTAATTGTTGAAAATTTGTTAATTTTAATTCAAAATTATTATTATTAAAATTTTGTGTTTTTATTAAAACATCACCAGCACATTTTAATGTTTCAATTGAAACATAATTAATTTTATACATTTTAAATTGATTAAATATCAATGGAAAATATATTGATTGACATAAGAATGTAATGTAATTTTCAATTTTTAAAAATAATTTTAAATTAATTGTTTGTGTTACATAATTGATATTTTGTTGTTGTCGTTGTTGTTGTTGTCGTTGTTGTAACGGTTCAATTGAATTCATTATTGTATTATCAGATATTTTTAATAATTCTTGAACATTAATTGGATTATATTTAAGATTTATAGAAACACCACATTGTTCGTGTATTGCTGGTTCTATTTCAATATTTTTCAAAGTATCTTTTGATTTTTCGATAATAAAATCTCTATCAAATTTATAAGGATCATTTGATGTTGGATAGACGGGAAAATTTAAATCTAAACTACGACTTATTTTTAGACTTTTTTGAATAGCATCAGTAGTTCTATTAAATCTTGTAATAGTCGCTTTTGAATTTTCTTCAAATTTTTGCTCATTAGATAAAATATTTTTTATGACATTTTCAATTTCTTCATTTTTATTGTATTTTAAATTGCAAAATTTTCCACACTCATCATTTGTTAAACTTTGATCTAAGGTTAAATTTTGAGATGATAAATCAGTATGTTTTATGTTTTTAACTTCTTGAGATATAATTTCCACTAATGAAGGATAAGGAACTATTGAATCTGTTGAATTTAATTTTTCTTCAGAAGGATTTATTTTTGTGTATTTGAAATTAAATTTATTGTTTTCTTTTATTTCACTTTCCTCTGATGTATTAGAAATTGTTAAATAATCTTTCTCATCGCTAACTGTTATTTCAGTTTGATTTTCATTCAAATCTTCAAAAGGTTCTTCAAATTCCTCGTCTACCGATTCAAGAGAACTTTCTTCATTGATATTGATATTTGGCGGTTTTATATTTTCATTTGAATTCGTTTTAATTGTTTGTACTAGAAAAATTAAGTTTAAAAAATAAAATAAAAGATGAGAAATTGTTTTTAAACTAGATAAAAGAAACGTGCAAATATTTTCAAGTGGATTCAAACCGTATCACACGAAATTAAAAACAATTTGAGAACTTTAATAGGAAATTATTTATTTTCATTTTTAATTTAGTAGAAAGGTTTTTTTTTATTTTTAAATAAATGTGTAGGCCATTTGCAACAAATGGGTTGAGATTGGAGCTTGAGTTCGTCACATTTGACACATCAAATCAAAATACCTACATAGCTAAATCTTTTTTTTTTTCAAATAACTTAAGAAATAAAACTTAATTAAATTATACATAGCAGAACTTGGCCTACTTTCCTGTTTTTTCCTCCTTGTTATCTTTTTACATTAACTTCAACTTATTTTCTGTCGTAGTCCTCATTTAGAGATTGACAACTCATTTCTAAAAATAAAAAGCTCTAGAAAGAGAAACACTTAAATCAATCCCTTAATGACTTTTAACAAAAAATTAACAAGTGAACTGAACTGAAAAATTAACAAATCGATTCTGCATTTTTTTAATCTCAATTTTTACTGTCTACTTCACCCTACAACTTTGGTTCTAGTGAACGAATTTTTATCATTTGCTTGGTAATAAACTCTTTTGTTATAAATTTCAAGATGTTTTTAAGAAAAGTAAATTTTTTCTGAAATGTTTAGACAAAAATTGGTCCGTGTTCGTAAGTAAAAAATGAGAATTTCATCGAAGTATTTGTTTTTTCCTCTTTTGCTGAAGGACTATAGGTATTCCTCTTTGTGTATTGACTTTATTTAAAAAGTGGAATTTGAAGAAAAAAACTCTGACAACAAATGGGTTAATGAACAGTAGAATCAACAGGGAAAACCAAAAAGTATTAATTGTCTAAGTAAAGTCCAAAAAAAATTATTCTAAAAATTACCTATTCTCTCCAGATTTTCAAAATTTTTTGTCAAATAATTCAAAGGTGTTTTATCAAATCGATAATTTGATTTCATTTTGCATGAATTTTCACCTAATGAGAAAGTTTTTTGTGGCATTGTATCAATTATTCTACTAACTTTTTCAATGATTGGTGTCATTTCAATACTTCTCTTTGATGATTTATTTTTTAATTGTTTTCGTAGACATTTTAATGTATGCTCAAGTATCCTTTCTTTAGTTTTTATTTCACATTGTTGTACAAGTAACATTTCTTTAAGTAATTCATAATCTTTACGTTTCAAATATGAATATTTCTCATCAGCTTTAACTAATTTACGTAATAATATAACATCATCTTCACATAAAAATGTCATTTCACTTTTATTTGTTAATTCTTTTAAATCATATTGATTTAATAATTTACGAAAATGTATTAACATATTTGCACTTGATGTTTTTGTTGGTAAATATAAATTAGATGTATCTTGTTGTTCATCACATGATGTATAATCACCAGATGATAAATCATAATATGCTGTTGGTGATGCACTTGTTGAATAATTTATTTCGAAATCATCATGACGACAATCACATTTTTCATAATTACAATCATAAAAATTTTCAAAATTTTGAAAATCGTATTGATTCGAAGTTGATGATGACATTGAATATGGTGAAAAATTTGGAGTATCATAAATAAATGAATCTGTACTCGAAAAATTCACTTTTTTTTTATGTTCATTTTCTGGTTTAATTTTAAAATGTATTTCATTTTGTTTGTCATTTTCATTAGAATTTTTTTTTGAAATTTGTTTTTTATTTGTTGTTTGTTGTAATGGTAAAATATCTGAAATTTTCGTTTTAATTCTTTGTGCTTCTGTATTGTAATGGGCTAATTGTCTAACTTTTGTACAAAGATCATTTGTACACGGTAGCTCATGGATTTCTTCAGTGATATTTTTTAATTTTTTATTTGAAATCTTCATGGAATTAGTATTTTTTGAATTTTTTAAAATTCTTGATGTACAACTCGATGATGAATTATTTTTAACATTTTGTTGCTGGTGGTGTTGTTTTTGTTGATGATGACTTTTTAATGGAATTTTTTTCGAATTTTCATTTTTAGTATTAACTTGATTAGGATTATGAGTATATTTTGTATTTGAAAAATGTTTTACAGCACAATTTAAACCATTTTTAATATTTTTCTCAAAATTTATGTTATTTGTATTATGATTTTTTGAAACACATGATGGTTTTTTCTTTTCCAATTTCATTGACATTGTCTTTTTCTTTGATTTTTGTTTATTGTTCTTTTCAAATCTTAGTTATTTGTTTTTATGTTGGATGGTTAAATACTTCTAATAATTTTGAAATAAAGTGAAATTTTTGTCTTTTAATTTATATAAAATTATCATGAAAATAATTGAAATATTTATGAATATAAATGAAGATGAAAATTATCAAAGATGAAAATGTCAAATTAATATTTAAAAAATAAATGTTGGCATTATTCTTACGATGCTACTTTGGTTATTTTTTATTATTTATCATTTGTTTTGCTATAATTTTCAAGCAAAGTGAAACATGTTTTCAAAAAATGAGTTATACCATGGTGTAATGATAATATATATATATACTCCACCTGCATGTTTTACTGTTGGTATTATATTTTTGTTTTTGAAAACCGCATTTTTTTCTTTTTAAACAGGACATACTCCATCTGATCCACAGTAATTAATTTTTGCCTCATTGACGAAAATTACATCATTTCAAAGCGATTTATGCTTATATAAATGTACTGAGTAGCAAAATTCAACCGCTGTTTCCTATATTCTTCCTACTGATATATGGCCTTTTGCATACCATTCTGCCGTTGATTTTTTTTTTTTTCAAAATATCTATAATAGTTTGATCAGATACTTTCTTATCAAACATTTTTTTAAATTTAATTTTCAAAAATGGAGCGCTAGTTTACAGATTTATACGGATCCGATTAAGAATTCACCTCTTTTCCCTAACACTTAATGCTAAAGAGCGGGTTTATACGGTCACTTTTTTCAATGGCATTGACGCCCATTCCGCTTTGTTAAATAGGAAAGAAGTAACAAGTATGTGGTGGGAAGTCACTCACGGGATAATCGAACTTTTTCTTCGAGCACGCCGGTTCCCTCTTGTGCTATATTCGTAATTTTGAATTTTTTTTTATATTATCGCATCTCCTTTTCATTTTATATTTGTAGTGACACAGCTCATATCTATCTTTATATATGGAGATGAAACATACACAACATATATTGTCGTTTCATCTTACCTAACAAGAAATCGGTATAGAAGAGAATGAAGAGAATTTGAGCTATGGTAAAAAAGTGACTGTGTAAACGTACGTACGACTTTTTCGTAATTTAACAAAGCGGAATGGGCGACAATGCCATTGAAAAAAGTGACCGTATAAACCCGCTCAAAGTCGTCTAGAACGTTAGCAAAATTTGATTGTTTTGGATTTTTGAAAATGTTTTATTACATTCCTAACACTGGATTTCGTTTTCTAACAATTTCGCTTATGTTTTTATAAGATTTTCCATGATTTTTGAAAGAAGTAACCAAATTCCGAATAACAACACTAATTTCTTTGTTTTTAGGCGCTATTTTAAAAAATTGTATACAAATAATTATATCAAATAATAATTGGACTTAATAATAAACTGATAATAAAGAAATAATGCAGCTTTTTCAATTTTAATAACGGTACATACGTGATAACCAAAACTTTAATACTAGGTGCCAATACTTTTTTTGCGTTTAAATTGAAGTTTATAAAATATTTTACTAATTTTAATTTTTTTAAATTACATTTTTTATATATATTGTATACTATTTGAAAGGTAATTGAATAAACATTTTAAATTATAAATTGAAAGTTCAGAGCGTTTCATTATGTACATGAAAATTAACCATATTTAAAAATTTATTTGAGGTGCCAATACTTTTTTTACATAGTGTATATAAAAAAATTTAGTGGTTCGCATTTCACTTAAAACTGTAGGTGCATCCGTGCATTTTTTCTTTTCTTTTTATTAATGAACCACGACCAATTGTATAACTTTTTCAGATTATAGGAGTAAGGAACACATACGTAAGTAGGTATATGATGGGAGAGTGTTCCATAATTTGAGAATTAACTGTTAATAAAAGATTGACCATATTTCAATGTACACACGTAGGGTGGTTTCATATAGAATTATTGTTTTATTTTTTTAAATACATTATACATTCTTGGGAAATAAATATTTGCAAGTTACAATATTTTGAATTTCTCTGGAACACCTTATCACTTGTTGTTTTTTAGATTCCTTGATATTATTATTTCTATTGTAATTATCTATAATAATCGCTTGGAAATTGGAATTAATACAACGAAAATTCATAAAAATTTCACTGAGAAAGTTACCGGGGTCTGAACCATTGAACCTTCTATCCTATGAAGATCGGCTACGAATTTTATCACTTTCCTCTTTAAATGAAAGAAGAAGGACCTTTTAATATACATACATACTTAGTTATAAATTATTGACGAGACAGATAGATTCTCCGGATCTTCTCACTCAATTAGAGTGCTTTCATAAATGCGTCGACGACGCTGACGGCGTAAAAATCATGTTCATAAATGACTTTCCAGTGCAGTCGTGGAATAGATAGATAGAAAGATTATGGGCTATCATTGCACTTCGACCAATATTGAATATTGATCTTTTGTGCAGCGCAGTCGTGGAATGGTATCATGTTCATTAATTCAAGCATGCAGCACAGTCGGCTGAATTTACTCAATCGTTTTCAGGCGATTGTGATGTTTATTTTCAATTAAAACGAATAGTGCTGTACATTTTTTTCTGATATTTCTTTAGTTCGATTTTAAATTTAAAATAAGATTTAAATTAATTAAAAATTATTAAATTTTATAAACATTTTGACGTCATATTTGAAGATGGTGAATTATGTTCATTTATTCTAATAACTGCTTGCATGCACATTTGACGACTCTGATTACAATTCCAGCGCATTCGAGTCGTCGACGTAGGTTGACGACGCATTAATGAAAGTACCCTTAGTATTACTATCCAAATGCGAAATAGTTTGGCCAATTGGTTTTTAAAACATGTATTTTTATATTTTGAGGCAAACAAAAAATTGTATGGTGGGGGTGGGCAATCTCACCGTTACGTAGTTACAGGGGGGGGGGGGGAATATATGTTTGGCACTTTTTCCTTGTTTTACCCTATAACTTTTTACAGGAGCACGCTAGGCTTATCTACCCTTTTGGAAAATTGTAGAGGACCCTTGTTTCCTTCCAACAATATCTTACGTGCCTCTGTACCTCTTACCGTTCAGAAGTTATAAGGCCTCAAAATATAAAAATACATGATTTAAAAACCAACTGGCCGAACTATTTCGCATTTGAGTAGTAAATTAGAATAAATTCAAACACTGAATTTGTAAATGTTGGTTGGATTGGAACAATTATATGTAACCACTAACAGTTGCTTCCAGATCTTTCAATTCTTATTGCTCACATATGGACTTTAAATAATTTCATTTTTGTGTTGTTTTTTTATTTAGGTACATTAAGTAATTAATGTTTATTTATTATTTCTTTTATCATTATTGTTTGTATTTTGGTTTTCTCCTCCTTTTTTTTATATTGTCCATATGAGCTTCCTAATTTTTCAAATTGTCTTATTCTTATGTTTGTATTTATATTTTTATATTAATTTAAGTGTCAGGTTGTAGAAATATATTGGCTTTGAAATAAATAGAATATGTAGATAGAATAATAGTATCTGTACAACTTTCAAAAAAAATGAAATCATCTGCATTAGAATCACATTCGTACTACCTATATGAATCTATGGTTTTTGTGACTTACTTTTAAAGTGTAATTCTTATAATCTTCAGTACCATTTAAGTTTTATTTCTTTTCAACATCTATTTTTATTCCTTAATCTCTTTTCACATTTTTCGATGAAAAAAAAAAACCAAGAAAAAACTTCGCTTTTAAAGTGACGATGATAAAGAATATAAATTTTGTTCTACAAAAATATTGACAAAATGTGAAAACTGATTACTGAATTATTAAGAGACTTTTATAATTTTCTAACTGTTTGAATGTAATTTCATTTATTTTTATTTTTTAAACTAAATCTTATATTTATTATATTACATTATTACTTAGTAACATCTGCATTTATTTGATGGACATCGTGATGGATAATTTAAACAGACATCAAGGCAGTATACATCAGCCCCTTCACGTCCTTCAAGTTCTCCAATCGCTTCACATGTTTGACTTTATTGGAAAAAAAAAGCAAATATACATACATATTAAATGTTTTTTTTTTTAAAAATATTCATTTCAATAATTCTACTTACGGACAATGACACACAGTTTCTGGACAATTTGGTGGATATCGTAAACAATTTATTTTACACCAATTTTCTAAACCAGGTAATCGACGATATGAACGTGTTGGTAAACAAATTTGATCCCTATTTACATATACAATTATTTTAAATTAAATACAAATTACATTTTTTTAATTTAGGAAAACTATAAAGCTTTTATGTATGCAATGGTTTTGATTTTAATCCTTTTTGTGATGTGAATGTTGTTGTTTTTTTTCAAATGATAAAATGTAATCAATGAGAAAAAATAATGAGTTAAATGGAATTTAATAATTACAAAATACTTGTTTAAAATTTTAGTAAAATTTCAATTGAAATTAAATCTACTTTAAAAATAATTTATTATATTTTAAATCCTTTGAATGTATTTAGACCCATGGATCAATGCGTTTTAACAAATATTTCTTAGGAAGTTGTTGAAAAATAAAATTTATCACGAAAAAAAAAAACAAGTTTGTAAGAAATATTTCGTACCGTCCTTTTTTTTTATAATATTGACTAATTTTGTAAAAGTCACAACAGGACTGCTCTCATAGCAACTAAAGCTACCAACAGTTTATCATCTAATCATCCAGAATAGACTTTCGGGCGTTTTTATTCTTAGTAAAATATAAACTGCTTTGATTTTGTTTTTTTATTTTCAATTGCTAATTTGACCTACTCTATTGTTGGCAAAATTCAAATAACAACCCCCAATACACTTACAACCTTACAAGCATCAGTTTTGACGTCTTCATATATATTTTTTTTTTCAATACCAGTTTAACAAACAGCAGTGGTGTCTATTGCGCTGATTTCAGCTCAAATATTGGTTCTCAATCTCAAAATTGTTATTGGTTTGTCCTCATACATTTTATCTTTCAAATAGCCCAAAAGAAAGCACATATGTATGTATGTATGTATGTATGTTACCAATTTTGGTGGCTAATAATCATTACAAATTTCTTCTTGTTGAAAATAAACTTTGGAAACAAAATACACACTAAACTGTAATTTTTCTGGAAGAATTGTTTGAAAAGTGATTTTTTGGATTTTAATTTGCGAATATGCGACACTTCTGTCTATTCTATTGACGAAATAAGCTTTTTCACTGAACTTGATTTTATGTGAATTTTACTGTGGATATTTTTCAGGAAACACTCATTTGTGTATTCATTTTAATGCGATCTTCTCTTGTATATGATTTCATAAATAAATTTATAAATTAAGCTGTTAACAAAAACGTATAACTTCGAGAGTAAAAAACATTCAAAATCCTAAAACTTTAATTAATTAACCCTTTATTTTTACTGCCTTTTACTACTACTGACGAAATGACTGGTAATGATTAAAATAATGCAGAAAACACATTTTCGACAAAAGAAATTTAAAAAAAAAAAAACTAAATTAGAAATAAGTAATGAAACATTAATTGCATGTATTTAATTAGAAAATGTCAAGAAGGAAAAAATGACAACAATGTATGCAGAATATTTAATTAAAATTTCAACAACGGCCATTTGTCTATAGTCTAAACTGTTAATTAAAATTAAATTAAATTAAATAAAATGGGATTATAAAAAGCTACAATATATTAAAAAAGCAGCACATATAATATTTTAAAGCTTTTCAAAACAATTTTATTTATCAATGAAAGCCACTACGTGAGAATATCCCTTTACTGCACTTTTAACATCCTTCATTTCAGACAAAATAACATGTTATTTTTAATAATTTAAATTATTTTATTTGACAACACTCATTATATGTAATTTATATATTTCAAATACTTAATTATTTCACATAAGTACTATGATGAATTTAAATTTTTTTTAAAAATGCGTTAATTATGAACAATTTCAAATCATGCTAAAAGTTTTTCTTTTCGAACACGAAATCCAAGATATTTTTTTCATTTAAATGAAAATAAAAATACATCAAATTTAGCAGGATTTGAAAATGATACATAAACTATTTTTTACAAAGCAAAATAAATGAAAATAAAATGTATTTTATGTTAAAAAATAATGTGTATGTTTTTTTTTTCTGATCCACAATGTAAATAAATGATATTCTTTACAACATGGTTTTTATCATTAAAAAATAAATGTTTTTTTTTTACAATGTTAAAATTATGTAAGCGAAGCTTTACTACATTTGTTAAAAATATAAACAAAAAAAAAATATTATACTAAATGTTGTTTATGCCATTTAGATGAAACCTTATCCCTTGAATTATTATTTTTTTTTTACAAAATGTACGAAAATTGTGAATTTTGAAGCATCGTTGCACTACATGTGTGGGTGTAACATTGTATGTACTTACCGAACGACCAAAGGAAAAAGATTATTTGCTAATGGTGCTCTATAATCTCTATAATATAATAAAAATGGTGATTTATTACCAACGAAAGCTGGTGGTATAGCACCTCCTGTACTTGATACAATTGCAATATCAGCACAATTTCTAAATGTTTCTATGGAAATGAATTTTTAAAAAAAAAAACGAGAAAAACATGATAAATTAATTTTAAAAAATTCGCAATAAATTTCATTGTTATTAATTTTATAAAAAATTTAATGTTTTTTTTTTTGTTTTTTCGTTTTTGAGAATTTTTTATATACTAATATTATGTACATGTGATAATAATACCAGGTTTTCCACAGCCAACTGCTTCAGTTCCATTTGGACATGTACCCCACATATTTCCAGTATAATATGTCCATTGTAATACACATTGTGTACATGTTATATATGGTGGAAGTCTAACACGATAACGAAAAATATCTTTTTTTTTTGCTTCACTTGGTATTAAATAACGTATTTCACGTGTACCAGATATAAATAATGGATATTTATCAAAACATTCTTGTGTTGCTTCATAACGTGGATCATTATTTGGACATAAAAACATTTCAAAACGTCCATAATGGTTGGCAGTTAATTCAACTTCAACTTCAATTTCCTGAAATTTTAATTAAAAACAAACAAAAATTGACTTTTCAATATTATAGGCACTTGTTGTGTTTTCATTGTATTTTGGGATTGCAAAACTTATAGAAGATTTTTGTCTTAAAAATTGCTAATAAGAAAGAAATAAAGTGAATTGTGCAGGACAAAAATGAATCCAACAAAAAGAGTTTTGTTTTGCGTAGGCTTTTCTGAAATTGATTTTTCCATTCAGGATTCATTCTTTGAGTAAAAATGCGAGTAAAAAGATAAAATTTAAGGTTCGAAAACTGAACTACTAAACCAATTACACTAAAATAAATTTTGAATAAAAAAAAATCATTTCAATTTTCTGAAGTTTGCTTCAACTTAACGACTCCAATTTTACTAAAATTTTAATTTCCTTGAAAAAAATCTTACCAATAATCTTTCAATGACGATTGATGACGAGATTGCCCAAATATCAAAAAATAATCGTCTAATAAATGCTAAAACTTTAAATGTGTAAGAAATGTTTTTCATAATCGGACCTTGTCATTATTTTTAAAACTCAAATCCGTCCGTATCACATACTTAGATGGATGTCTATACTTATTAACTTATTTAGATTTATCATCTGACACCTTTAAGACAACCTTTGGGTAAATTGTTTTTCAATTATACACATATACCTACTTATTATATGTATGATATATATGTAATTGAATTACCTGTCCTGCAGCATAGTATCGTGAAATAATTCCTTTTGCATAATCACCACCAGCTTCATGAGGCCTTGGTTTACCTATATGATAAGCATCACCACAAACACCACAACGTCCAGAATTTTGTTCCCATTGTACAGCATATCCTCCACAAAATAGTTCATTATCATTATAATTAACTGGATTTGGATATCCATAACGCCACATTGCATTTCTTGAAGGTGGATCCATTAATCTTCCATGTCCATTAACAATAACTATATAAAATATAACCTTAAAAACAAAAACAAAAAAATGCAGTAGTAGTATATAAAAATTTTTTTTTAACTAAAAATAATATTTACATAATTATTACATTATAATCTGTCATCATATAATGTAGTATAGTATGGAATACAAAACATATGTGTCTTTCAAAATATTATAAAAAAATAAATAAGTAAGATATGGTAATTTAATAATACATACCTGAAGTGCAACATTGCATAAGGTCATAAAAATGCTGTAGGGTTTATTTGCCATCTGAAAAGATGAGGATAAGTTTTTCGTTTTTCTTCTTTTTTTTTTTTTATTTTAATGATAATAACAAACCTCCTGTGGAAAAATATAAAATTTTATTTAACAAAAAAAAAATTCATAAACATAAAATTTTTAACATGTTTCAGTAGTCCACAAAATGACAGATTAAGATTCTTTTCATCAGATATTGGAAAAAACAAAAAAAAAAAATGTTACAAAATAATTTAATGACGTTGATGTGCATTCATTTTTGGAAAATATAAAAAATGAAAAAAATTCAAATTAGTTTTTCAAACTTCAATCAAAATGAAATATGAATAAAAACAAAATATTCAAAGGATAGTATTTCAGATTAAAAATAGTCATCAGGATTTAGAAATGATGAATAAAAAATAAAATGAAAAAAAATTAAAAGGACTTATGGATATCAAATGAGAAACATAATATTTAATTAATGTTATGTTTCATAGAATTCTTTTTTTTTTTTAATGAAAGAACTTTCTTGGCTACGTAAAATATGTGTTTATGTTCATACTGCATTGCACATGTAAATTAGATACAAATTCAATGGTTCAATGATCATCATCAGTTAAACATTCACTTATCTGTATGTTAACGAAAGCAAAATGTTGAAAAACTGAAATTATTTTTCGTATTGAATAATAACTGTTTTTCATTTTAAAACAATTTTGTTTTTTTTTTCTTTTTCTCTTAAACAATATTCAGAATTAAAATTTAATTTTAAAGTTTTTATTTTGTTTTTTTTTTCCATTATTATGGTCAAACGTATAAATAAAATTTATGTCACCTTAACATTCATACATATATTTTAATAATGTTTGGCACACTTCACACACTTTATCTATTACATTGCAATAAAAATACGGTTTTTGCATAATAATTTCTAAAAACAAAAAATAGTTATTCCATAAGCAAACATAATTTGTCGGTATGCGTTTTTATGATTTTTTTGAACAAAAAACAAACGTTTAAAATATTGCATCGTTTAAACAGAGACGTTTATAGTTTTGTATATAAAATATTTAGCTTCTAAATGTGCTTTCAAGACGTGTTTAAATTTTACAAGAATCTTCATTATTTTAACGAAAAACTTCCACAAGGATTTAATTCAAAAAATTCTTTATCTTCTAAGATTTATGAAAGCTGACTGAGAATAAATAATAACCATTGGGAACTAAATCAAACTTATTTGCTGGTGGACGATGTATTTTGGACTTTCACAATGAAACAATTTTATAAAACAGTAAAAATCCTTTTGCCTGCTTACGTACAAACTAGTACGAAATTTGGTGTGAAAGTGAGGCATTGGCGTCTAAAAAAGTGCATTAACTTTTCCTCAAACCAGAAGAAATTTGGTGCGAACATTCTAACAGAATTTTAGGATTCATTAAAAGCCTAAATCTATATAGTAACCACGGGCTGTACAAAAGATGTGTAAAGGTCGAAGTACAACAATAGCCCCTAAATTTCTTATCTTATCTTATCTTACGCACTAAAGTTTACGTACAAACTAGTACGAAATTTTTACTTAAAGTGGTCACGACCAATTTTTTTTCAATAGTATATGAGCCACTTGAGCACATGTAGATGAAGAAGTGGAAAGGGAAAGTTCTGGTAGTTATAGAAAATAGAAGTTTCTACAAAATTTCTGTGAATTACACTTAGATTAAGACATTCTCAGTTTTCACACTCTCATACGCGTACAATTTTGTACGGTTTTATCACCTAAATAAATATTTTTTCGACACAGTAAATACACAATGTGTACTAAAATCAATTAAGGCTCAATGTTGAAAAGGAATCTACGACCTACCCAAGTTTACACCAACCAACAGTTGTAAATGCAGTATAATAAGGCCGACACTGATAGTGATATTATTTATCTATTTGGTTTTGTGTACTTACTTAATAGTCAATATAAACACAGTCATCAACTATTTCAGTATCAAACATTTATCTAAATTATTTGATATACTCAATAAAGCTAATTGGACTTGGGTGGATTTCAGCCCCACCCCTTTCAATTTCACTCTTCAATTTAGGCCAGAAAAATAAATAAATGCAAAAAAACACACGATCAGATTTTTCTCTTTTTTTTTTGTAATTTAAGACATTTTAGGAATTTTAAATCGTATATCAACTCAATTCGATCAAAAATTCTTTAATTATTCAAAGTAGGAAATTCTTTGAAATTTTCACCTATTTTGTATTTCAATCGATTCAATAAAAATGTAATTAATTTTTATTATTATGTACTTTTTTTTTTATTTCTTTCAACATTTTTTTTTACATAATTTTTGAAAGTCGTGAATTTTTCGTTAATCAAAACACCATGCTTTAAAAAGACACTTCTATACGTGTTTGACATACGTATGTGGAATGACTCTAAAATTAAGTATTTTTGTTGTTTTTACTTTTTTTTCTTTTTGCTTCTTTTGAATTAAAGTTTAAAAAGTTTAACTAAAATATAATTCTGTAAAATGTAAATTATAATCATGATGAAATAAAATATTTTATTTGAAATTCTGTCAGTGAAATATAGTTTTTTTTTTTTTTTTTCAATTTCATTCCATCAGACATTAACCTATTTTCATAGTGTAAGGTTTCATTTTATAGAAAATAACTGAACAGTATTTCGAAAATACAAAAAAAAAAGCATGTTTGCAAATTTATATGATAATTAGATAATTAGAAATAAAATTGATATTCTTTTTTATTTTTTTATTTTTCAAAAGGTAGGTAATAGAACAAGTTTTACATTCAGTATGTCATTTTAAACTTATTTTATATAATTTATAGAGAATTAGGAAAATCCAAGTTCAATAGACTAAATATAAAGAATTTTAAATTGAAAATTTAAATGAATTTTTACCCTTGTAAAATAAAATATAATATGATATAGAACTATTACTTTCAATGCAAAATATATTTCAAAAATAAAACAAAAAAAATACACGTGAAAGAATAATTTTCCGATTCGTAGATAGTTTTTCTAGTTTTAATTTATAATAAAATCCTAAATGCAAAATTTAGAATTTATAAATTTAAATTGAATGTTCCACTTTATAAGAATATCTACATCAAAAACATAACAACAACAAAATCTATATTATTTTTTTCACAAAATACAAAAATATATTATTATATATTAAATGTTCTGGAAATTGTAAATCCCCAAAAAAAAGAAGAAAAAAAATTTACGTAAAAATCCTATTAAAATATTTATCACAATAAATTTATCCATCATATAACAGTTTCATAATTTAAAAGATGAAATTTATGATTTTTTAAATTCATATCTGACAGTCCTACGACAACCCAAAATAATATAATATCTATATACATATATACATACCTACATATATATGTATATGTATACTTTTTGCCTGGGAACAAATTTGTTAAATTATTAAAAACAAAAAAATCATGAAAGAAAAAAAAATCAAAAATAAATGTTCCATATAAAAACAATTTTTTGATGTTGTTGTTGTTGTAATTTTCCTGAAATAAATCACGAAATTCGTGACTTTAAAAATTTTGGTAAATTCAATTTCAAATTCAACTTTTTTACATTAAAAAAAAAAATAAAATAAAATTATGGAGTTTATTTTTTATATCAAATTTTTTTTTTTTTTTTTTTTAAACAGATACAGATACAGTTTGTGACAATAAAGGAATAAATTTTATCTAATGAGTTTTAAATAGTTTCTTGATAAAACAACTTTGTGGAGAAAAAATAAAACAAAATTTTAAAAAATTAAATTTTTCAATAAATTTGATTAAAACTTTATCTTTTATTAGCTTTGTGTTATCATATTCGTGAAAGATATATTTGTACACAATAAAATTTAAATATCCTTTTGCGATCTTTTAAATAAATCAGTTTAAATAAAAAAATATTATTTTTCTTACTTTTAAAGAGATTACAAAGAACCGTACACAAAAAAGTGTGAAAAAGAAATTCCATGAAATATAATATTTTTTAGGAAGAATTGATATGTTTACATTTGTATTAAGGAATCATGCATACACATAATATGTACATACGTACATATGCATATCACATAATCCACGCATAAAAATGCAATTTAGTTTTTATGCACATGTGAATATATTTTTCAAAAGATACACTCATTCACATATTATCTCAAAACCAAACTACTCCTGTCATTGGTGCATCTAATTTCACAATTTGAGGACGAAAATCCGATTTTCAAATTTGTGAAATGAAAAAACTATCTATATTGTCAGGTATTGAACCTAATTTAGATAAATTCTGATTTGTATCTTAGGTTCTTGAATTTTTTATTCAGCCCATTTTTAACAATTGCCTCTTTCAATTTTTTTTTTTAAAAAAAAAGTGATAAAATAGGCTTGAATATTATAAAAACATTTAAAACAAATAAATTTAATAAATGAAATGCACTAAAAAGTTAAAAAGATAGTTACATCCCAAAAAAACATATTTTTTTTTTTAACCCATTGGAAAGCTCACTCATATTTAAAAAAAACCCATGTCAATTCAACCAAGTTTACTACCGTAAAACTCTTTCAAAAATTTCACGTTTTCGTCCCGAACATCTTCTCAGACCCAATGTTATTTAGTAAAGGGTATAGTGAGTTAATAAAAGTTATTTAATTATATTTAAAAAGGACAATTAATTTTTAATCAATTAAATTTTTCTATAGGAGGTATTTAAGGTATTTTAATTATTCTCATAGTCTTTGTGCTTTTTTGAATTTTCATTTAATTTTTAAGTTCTCCACTTCCACTTATTACATCAATATTTTATTTTTTTTATTTTTTTATTTTTTAAATAAAATAACGTTCTGTGCATGATAATAAAGATACTGTTTCGCATTATACACTTTATGCGTTTTATGACAATATATTTTAAAAAAAAAAATTTTACACAAATTTACCTACTTTAAATAAAATGTTATTGAATATCTTATGCAATAAAGTTGATTGCCCTAAGCAATGAGATACAATATATTATTGATGATGTGACATTAAAAAATAATTAAGCGGTAATATGATAAAATCTGTAATTATAAAGATGAAAATTTCAAAATAAAAAAAACACATCAACACTGTAATTTCCTTTGAAAATTTTGTGTATGATAGTAATTTTATTTTTTGACATTTTTTTAATTAAAAATGTTAAATTTAACAGTCTGATATCAGACACATCAAAACCATGAATAAAATACAAAACCAAGAAGAAGAAGATGAAAAAAAACATAAAAGTGTTTAGATTAAACTTTCAGATTTTAATCGTAATTTAATATTTAAAATAAACTGAAAATCGATTCTATACGTATACCTGTTATGCACAGGTATACTCAAATTCTAGAATAGATTGAAATTTATCATGTCTTATCTAACTTAATTTATGTGCAGACTTGTAAATTATGAATGACAAATTTTAGCTTTGTTTTGTTTAAATATTAATATTTTAGCCATAGAGTTCCATTGGTCTCCAGATTATTCTCTCGTAAGCTGTTGGATTTTAAAAATTTCAACAACTATTGTATACTGACGTCATTTTGGAAAGCTAGTAACAAGTCAAGAAAAAGCGCTTTTTTAAAATTATTCCCATTAACTAAGTACTAGATTTATTTTTCGGAATTATTCTCCGTATTTATTAATAATGCAATTTATGCATTTTGAAGAAGACAAAAGTAAGTTAAGGCTGTCCTGTGGATAACAGTTAGCATATTCACAATAGTATTGTGAACCGCAGAACAATTAAAAGGCAATATTTTTCTATGTACAACGGAGATCAGATCAGGGTTAGTTAGAATTTTTCATGGCAATGCTAAACTATATGCAAAAGGATATTGCTATAATTTTCATGACAATGCTAAGCTACACGTAAAAGGACATTGTTAAGATTTGAAACTTTAGTAATACATAAAAATAACAAAAAGTTAAAATTACAAATCAAAATAAAGGAGTAATAACCACAAAATTTCAAAATATAAAACTTAAACAATAAAGATCTTTTTTCAAAATTTTTCGATACACATATGTATTTTATTTTTCTTTCAGCTTTCAGTTTATTTGTTCTCTGAAGATATTTATCAACAAATTTAATAATTTAAAATCTGACCTTTTTTATGTGATATGATTTATAAATACACAATAAAATTGTAATTGAAAAAAAAAAAAGTATCTACACATTTCTTTTTTCAGACAAAAGAATTCACTTTTACTTATTTAAGGTTCGTTCACTTTCTGGGTAATGTAAAAGTTTCAAAGTCAAGTTAAATAAATCTTTTATGTGGTACATGTGTGTAATGTGTATTGTGTGATACAAAATCATGTATCATACTACTAAATATTCTTGTGTTTTCAAATAATTAGTTTTTTTTTCTTATTTTAAATATTTTGAAAGGGTGTGGTAAAATATTCTTTTTGCACCCACATTTTTTTACATTGTGACTTCTTTTTCATTATTTATTTTTTTTTTTTTTTCAAGTAAATACATATTTTGGTGACAGTGTTTCTTTTGTAGATGAATTTTAAATATTAAAATTAAATATTTAAAAAAATCAGATATAAATTCTTTGTCATATCAAGATACAACCAACTAAAACACCGAATTAAAAAAAAAAAAAGATACATGTATAAGAGAACACGTATAAGTACTGTTTTTATTTTTGATTTACAACCATGGTGATACATATTTAAATTATCTGGGATGACAATGAATTTATTAAGGCAAAAAAAATTAAAAAACCATCGTTTTCGCATGGTTATATCTTTATATACCATTGTTTACAAAATTTCTTTTTTATTTATTTTGTCTGCGCAAAAATTGAAACAAAAAAAAAATAAATCATTTCGGATTTTTTTTTTATTTCTTTTCAAATTTTTTTATTTTGTTGTATGACATTCATCTGTGAAATTTTTATGAAATATGTCATATTATATATCACATCACAATCATCATCATCATATAAGCATCGCATAAATATTTACGAACAATTTTTTTTTTGTTTTTGTTTTATTTAAATTAAATTCTATTTAACATGAAATTGTTTAGATTTTGATTTGTCATCAATCAAATACACATGTACGAGTACTATATGATTTTTGATTAAGGTGATTCATTAGAAATTATTTGGAAAAAAAAAAATAGAAAATTAAAATGAGAAAAACGGAACAGTTGACAATAAAATGAAATAAATTTGGCTACTTAAGCTAAAAAATTTATTCAGTTAAAATAAAACTTTAAAGAAGTACAAGCTGGCTGTAGAAAATAAAGGTTAAGTGTCACAAACCCCAAAAAAAAGTAAGGATTTCTAATTATTGTAATTAAATTTTTTTTTGTTTAACAAAAATTAAATCTTGTATGTCTTTACATTTTGTAAAATGACAGGACAAAAACAATACGCAATCCAATGTTGAAAAGGTAAGTGCTTTTATGGCACTACATTATTTGAGTATCACCTGTTTTCTTATTTTCCAAACGTAATAACGCCAATTTTTTCAATTGTAAAGGCAACTAACTATTTCTAATTACTTTACAAATATAATCTTACTTAGGTAGGAAAAAAGTAGATTCTCATTCCTTAATAGTTTTCGTCCTATCCTAGAAACCTATTCTTTCAGCAAAATAACAATAATTCATGGAATTTTTACTGCTAGGCACTATTTCTTCTTTTTGATGGTATACGGTAGTCCACCTACTGCATAGATCAAACTGAGCCACCACCCAAGATCTCTTTCAGTTTAGATCTCCTCAGGCACTATTTACTATTGGAATTTTATACGAACTCGATTTCTGAAGCAAATGTAATAATGTCTATACAGAATTTCTTTGGATATTTTCTTGCATATAGTATATTCGAAGAAGCAGAATTTTAAAAACAAATCAGTAGTTATGAAACTTTGCAAAACTAAAAACTAAAACGCTAATACTTCTGGTAAAAAGCTTAATAAAGAAAATTACAAAATTCTCTTTTCTTCAAAAATTCTTTTTATATTTTTCATAAGAATTTTGTTCTTAAAAAAAATTTTTTTAATTCTAAAATAAAAAAAATTCAAAAATCCAAATATTTCCTACCCTACGTCATCCACAAAAAAAGCAACTACGACAATTCCATAAAATTGTGAAAAAAATAAATAAATTTACTGTTTCATTAACAAAAAAAAAAAAAGTTGTAAGATTAACAAGAAAAGTCAATTAAAACTTTAAATTAAATCTAATTTGTTTTGACAAATACACAGAAATAGAATTGATTGGGATGGATAACATTTCAAGAACACATACTTTAATAAAATTTTACAAAAAAAAAAAAAAATTAAAGAAAACAAAAGAAAAAGAAATTTCTGTTGTACTTTTCCATTAATATATTCAGCAGATCCAGTCATGGTTCGAGGACATTTATATCTTATCTCTGAAACATTCTAATATGCAAAAATTATATAATAAATCGTACAGTCACCATTCCATTCAAAAATAAATATATGTATGTACGTCTTAAACAACGTTAAGTGGCCTGGAACATGCAAATAATAAAATGAAAGTAAAACAAAAGTCCAGACAACAATAAAATTACTATGATATGATAACATTTCATATGAAACAAGAAAAAACATGTGTAAATTATACATTTTTCTCAGATAAAATAAATTAGAAAAAAAAAAAAAAAAGGTCAAAGAAGTATGAACTCTTTAAATTAATTTCTTTCAAAATATAAACAACTTTCTAACTATATAATCAAATTTTTTAAGCTAATAATCGTTGAATCACAAGAATACATAACTCTGTAGTCTATACATTTAAATGTATAACAAATTATCGATCAGAAATTTAGGTGAAAGATATATATAAAAAAAAAAACAAGAACATGATTTGTTATCTGTTATTGTATGCTAATCTTTTGACTGGTTTATCAACCTATTAAAAACAAAAAAACACTTAAATAACGCACGTTTTATTCCACAGAAAAAAAAAAAAAACAAATTAAGATTGAAAATATATAAACCCAATTCTTCAAAAGTAATAAGAATGTTAAAATCAATTATAGATACACATGTCGGGATACAAATAGAATTCATCAAATATTTTTCTATCTTAATTGTCAAATCGTGACTAAATCAAAGCTATTTAATGCAAATTTTTTAACCATCATAACGAATTTATGAATATGAATTTTTGTTTTTTGCAAATTGAATTTTAATTGTAACGAAGAAATTTTTCAAATGTTATTGTCCCCCCCCCCCCACTTTGTCCGTGCCAAATTAATCTTTTAAAAATTTCATTGTTGTGAAAGATGGTATGAAGTTTATTTTTTTAATAGAGTCTGACTCATATGGATTTTCTAAGAAAGAGTTGCCTCTATCAAAAAAAAAGTTCAAACAAAGTGCCTTTAACTAAAGAAAGATATTTTTCTTAATCTTAATGAGCCTTTAAAGTTGATTCTTCAACCAAAATATCTATGTATGTATGTCGAGTATTTAAGTGATTTTTTTGCCACTTGAGACAAAGTCTACCATATAGGAATGATCAAACCTCCACTTTTACCTTCTACTCCTTTGTGGCTGCGATGATACCGATTTATTTTAAGCTTTCATTTCAACATTTTCATTCCTAGAACTACTTTTCCTTCAAAATTTATTTATCATACTATCATATTTGCAATACCATAATTAAGCTGCAAATAGGTTCTAATTTAACTAATAATACTCTACAGTTAAAACTTATTAACGTAAACCTGAATTATAGTAGAAGCTATTTAGAAAAATTACCTCACATATTTCACAAAATAGAAGCCTTGCACACAGGGCCGTCTTAAGATCGTAGGCCCTAGGCACAGTGTCTATTGTGCCTATAGCGTAAGACGGGCCTGCTTGCACATTACGTGTAATTTAATCTTCTAAACTCTTGTTACACAGTAATAAGATTGCAATGAATTGGACATTGGACAATACGGATTCCAGACGGAAAAAAAATACCGAAAACAATGTTGAAGTTCACATTTGGAAGTCTGGTGCTGCAAATAGGTCATAATGGAGAAGGAATACTTGAGAAGGCCAAGTCTGTAGCGCCATGAAAGAAGAAAAAACAAAATTTTACCTAATGGACTTATCTTTCCTTTTTCTTTCATACTATAATATAATCAACCCAATGAATCATCAAATGATCCTAAAAATATCTTCTTCTTTTTTTATAAAATACGAGTATCTTAAAACATCATTATCTATTGTTTTCATTCTTCTTACTTTTTCTTTTCCTTTTTTTTTTCAAATAAAATAGCATCATATTTTTTCTTAAATTAAATTTAACGAAGCAAAAAAATTTTTTCCACCAGCATTCAATATTAAAAGCTCATTATTCATCATAAATATCTAATATTCTCTTTAGATACTATAAATTCTTACTTGACATTTGCCATCTTAAATGGAAGTGGTAAAAGTTTTAAAGAACATAAAAAAAATCAAATAAAATAAAACGAAAAAAACAAAATTGAAGTTAAAACACATGGACCAATCAATACATACAAACTGTGATTTACAATCATTAAGCTATTGATAATTGGAAAATAATTTATTATTTATAAGAGGACATGAATTACTAAGTTTTGTCTGATAATTCAATTCGAACTTTTAACCTTACACAGGATAGTAATTTACTTTATGTTATTTACTTTGTAAAGAAGAATTTTGTATTTGTGTATATACACCTTCTTTTTGTAATTCTTCGTTATTTTATTGCGATATTCATGTGTTAAAGACACCAAAGAAATACAAAAAAAAAAAAAAAATGAAAATAAGAAGAACTTAAGCTATTAAATATTTACATATATACAAAGATAGAAATGACTTTTTCATAGTGTATAATCGTACATTTTATTTCGAAGGTTCATTATTTACAACTGGGTGAAGATAAGACTTCAAATCCTTTCTTATAGTTTGCTAAAAAGGTACTACTACTACATTCGACGATAACTTAATTGCTTTCCAATCGAATTGTAATTTATTGTCGCATCGGAACATTTTACCTGATGGTGTTAGTGATGAATTGAAAATTTTTTTTATATTCATTTTAAGTTTGTTTTTAATTTAACCCATTCAAATAGCAGCATCTGTGTTTACCAAAAAACAAATAAAGAAGAGAAAAAAATACATATAATGTAGATATGTATTCACATTGAATACATTTCCATTGGTCATCGATGTAATTAATTAATTTCACAGTTAAACTAAAAGTTTACATTTTTTGTGCATTTAACTTGTATTATTTTTGCTAAATTATTGTATATATATGCGAATAATGTTGTATGTATATCAGATGTTTTTAGGTGCAGTGCAGTAGCTTAAATCAATTTGTAAAGCATGTATTTTACAGTAAACGGGTTAATTAAAATATCTACTTTAAATTATGTATTTTGAAATTTTTTTATTACACCTAATAGATCACCTTATCGTATCGAATAAATATATTACTACACATGTAGTACACATGTTAATTTGTATATAATTAAAAAAACTAGGACTTGAAACTACAATAGATACATATATTTTCACATTGCTTGAAAAGTATTAACGGATAATGTTTTTTTTTGTTGTTTGATGTTTGAAATTTCTAAACTGTGGATCACAAATAAGTTTATTTTCTTAATTTGAAAAAAAAAAAAAGTAAAAGAAAGAAATACGGGTTTTACAAGATTTAATACAAACTGTTTCATTCACAGTTTATTTTTCTGCATTGTCTTATTGAAAGGATAAAATGCTTCTCAGAAAATTTAAATTAATTAAAAAACAGAACTTAATTATTTCGAATTTTGCTGGCTTCAAATTTATGTTATTTTAACTTGTTTAAAGGTGACTGAAGAGTAATCTAACAATAAGTATCTTTTCGACCTTGTAACATTCGGGACTTGATTGACCTTGAGGTGTTATTAAAGTTAAAATACAGTAAAATGAAAATTAGCCTTAAAAGCTTTATTTGTTTATTAATTATTTTAAATTTAATAACAAAAACAAAGAATATATTGACAAAAAGCGCAATTTAAAGACAAAATATGATAAAAAAGGATTATATTTGTTCGTTTTTTTTTTTTTTTGACCTAATGATGTTTAATTAAAAACAAATTTTAATTAACAAACAAAACGAGTTTTATTTTTATTGATTAAAAAAAATAAATATCAAAGAATGAACTAAATTTAATTATTTTTTAAAAATAATTTGTTTTTTTAACCTTTATACACACATTATTTATGTCCGAACAAGTTAAAACGCAAATCTATCTACATTTTTGGGATTATTTTTTAATTAAATTTTTTAAAAGCTGACCATAACGGTCAATCTACGTTGTATTGGTTAAAAATAAAGAAAGAGTAAATAACAGGCTAGAAAACCATAATATCGTATTAATAAAATCTCCTTTTTCATTTTAGTTTAAGGCAATTAAAATTAAAGTTTTGTGGAAATTTCTGGAATTTTTTTAATTTGAAAAAATTATTCAATAAGCCAAAAAAATAAGAAGCAAAAAATACCAAGAACAGTTAGTTTATTGAAAAAAAATAATAATAATTAGAAAGTGATTTGCGTCACAAATAGACCAGTTTCATTTGTATACATTTGTACTCCTTTTTCTATCTTTTTGGTTCTCTCAACTTTCCTTTTTTCCCACGTTAATAAAAGAGTTCATATACATATATATGTATGTATGAGAGTTATCTTGAATTCGCATAAATTCTTGTACCTTTAAAAGTATTTTTGAAAATTTGTACAATAAGAAAGTTAATTTCACTAAGAAATAAATAAAATGTAGCCGACAATAAAAACAAAAAAAGGTCCAGACTAGGGGCCTACAGATCCTAAATACTGCCCTGCTTACTGTACAATCGAAAAACATAGTGAGGATACCATAATGCAATGAAAAGGTTTTGAAAGCAAAATAATTATTTTTTCCACGAATACCAGTGTACCTAAAACGAGGTGTTATTCATTTTTTTTTTACAAAAAATACACAGTACTTTCATAAATGCGTCGACGACGCTGACGGCGTAAAAATCATGTTCATAAATGACTTTTCAGTGCAGTCGTGGAATGGTATCATGTTCATTAATTCAAGCATGCAGCGCAGTCGGCTGAAATTACTCAATCGTTTTCTGGCGACTGCGATGTTTACTTTCAATTAAAACGAATAGTGTTGTACATTTTTTTTCTGATATTTATTTAGTTCGATTTCAAATTTAAAATAAGATTCAAATTAATTAAAAATTATTAAATTTTATAAACATTTTGACGTCATATTTGAAGATGGCGAATCATGTTCATTTATTCTAATAACTGCTTGCATGCACAGTTGACGACTCTGATTACAATTCCAGTGCATTCGAGTCGTCGACGTAGGTTGACGACGCATTAATGAAAGTACCGACACTTTTATGTAAATAAATTTCAAAAACAATTTTTTTTTTTATTATTGCGCTAAGACGCGTTAAGGTTGTTTACTGTTGCGTTTTATTTTAAGGGAGTAGTGACCGGCGCCCACTTTACATTTTACATAAAACTTGAGGTACACTTTTTACTAGAACCACTTGGCCGATTTCATGAAGTTTTACACTATTCTCTTATAATATTTTACGACTGTAAATCTGTACTGAATACATATACAGTCCGCGACACTTGAATAAAGCCACTTCATTTTTTTTATTACTCTAACTAAATTGAAATATTTCAAAAGGATAAATATGCGAAGAAGTTACTTACAAGAAGCGAGCCACAAATTCTAAATATCTACCCAAAGCTAACGGTGCTTTACTAATTATAAAACTTTTAAGAAATTTTCCATATATAAACTGCGACACATGAATAAAGCCACTAAGAAAAACAACCCTTTTTCACAGTTATATATTAATTTATTCAGAACAAAATTGTTCTGGGCTTTTTCAAGGGCTAGTGTTTTGTGTTTTTCCCATTAATTTTTATAACTTCAAATATACGAGAAGGTATAGAATTATATAAATTTTCAACAAATTTCTGTGACATCGTCAACCATTCTGATTTTATTGCTATTTCTAAATTTTCTTTCGTCAAATATTGTTTTCTATCGCTCTTAACTTTGCGACTTAACCATCCTCAAGAGTTTTCAATGATATTTACAATTAGATCAGACGAAATTGCTGGCCATTGTAGAACTCGAATATCCAATGATATAACAACATGGATCCAGTCTATTTCGATCTTTACAAGTAAAATAAATACTATGTGTATACCTAAAAAAAAAGTTAAACCTTTCAAAAGAATCCAAAACCTGCGAAAATTTACTCACTGCCAAACCGAACTTTAAATTCTGTAAAAAAGTTGATTTTTTTTCGATCACAACGCCAGTAACGCTTAGCGCTCTATAATTGGAATATTAAATGCGTTTCTTCCAAAATATATTTTTTCTCAATTATTATTTCACTTTTTTAAACAAAAATACTTTTAAAAAAAAATTGAATTTACTTTCAAATAAACCAACTAATTTGGCATAGTACACGAACAAATTGTTCGTTAAAAAGGCCACATGTGAATAGAATTATGTATTTTCAATTATATTTTTTTCAAGTTAAGTCTAAGAAAAAGTAATAAGTGAAATTATTATTGATTTCCATTTATGAATTTATAATGGTATTAATTTATTTATAACTTTCATCTAAATCAAAAACTATATTTATAATTTATGTATGTATTTTTTGCACATAAGTATGTATCTTTAATACATACATATCATTTTCACTTACCCTTGTTATATTTATTAAAATGTTATTTTTCTATTATTAAAACGTTATATTAATATTATTTTTTTTTTTTTATGAAAATATATATTCAACAGAAGGCACTCAAAATAAATATTAAAATATGTATGTACGTATAGGTCTCAACTAAATATACCACAACATTTCAATGAAATAATACACACAATATTCTCATTGAAAAAAAAAAAAAAAGATATTATATACTAATTAATATTCTAAAAATGTCTAAACCGTCAATTATTGTTTATACTTAAACTTATGTCTTCACTAGAATATAATTTTCTTTTTCGTTTCTTTTCTTTTTTTTTTTGTAATCTAAATTTTTCACTGTTACTTACAAAATGTACTATACTATATATACTCTCACATTTGCACAACAAATATTTCTTTTATTGTTAGATTGAATGAATGTTTGTGGACAAATTATTATTAATTTTTTTTTTTGAATATTTATGAAAATTTTTTGGATATTTCTTAAAAATTCACAAAATATTAAAGCTAAAAAAAGGAATCCTCTAATAACTAAAATATTTTGTATTAGGCAAAAATTTAAATATATTTTTTTTAAAATATATGTATAATAATAATAATATATGATTAAAAAACCGTTAAAAAAGAATTTCTTGACTTGAGATCTTGTATAATTGTATGTCTCTATACGACAAAAGTCTCTGTTTTACTAAATCAATAATTTAGTTGGAGCTTAGTTTTCTTCAACAATGACCATCATCAAATAAGTCGTTCGTGATGTCTGTGATATTTTTTTCTTTTTGCTATTGTTGTTGTTTTTGTTGAAATTAAAGAATATATACCAAGGTGGTTTTCAATGTGAAAGACTTTAACACCTATTGCATATAAATCAATCATTTGATTTGAATAATATACCAAAAGTTCTTAGAATATGACGAGAATGTAAACAAAATAAAAAATAAGAGAAAAAATGTAACATTGTCAATCATTTTTTTTTTTTTTTGGTTTATTTTTTCAAAAAAAAAGTAGGTATCTTTTTTTATACAAAAAAATATTCAATATGAATTTAAATTCTTTGTTTTGAAAAATTAGATTCAAAATATATACATATATATGAAGACAAAGGATATGTATTACAAAAAACAAAATATGTAAAACCTGCTCTTTTGAGTTGACAAAAAAAAGAAAAAGAAGAAAGTTATATTGTAGAATTTTTGGTTTGTTGACACTTTTATTGGAATGTAGATTTCAAAAAGAAAACAAGAAAAAATCCTTCGAGTAGAATTGAGCTATTTGATTTGAAAAAATACTTTTACATTTTCGATAACATTATTTTATCTTCTCGTTTTTAAAGATTGATTTCTCGGCAGTTCCAAGCAAGGATTCTCGATCAAATTAATATTAGGCACACTATACTGATGTACTACAATAACAGAGTACATGAGTATCCTTTTTGGTACAAAGTGCATAAAGGTTAAACGAAAACAAAAAACGAAACCAAGACAGGTAGAGTAGAGTCATACAGTATCTAAAGTAGAGAGTAAACTTGTAGAGGGGGAATTGTGCTTTTTATTTATTGTAAAAAAAAGTGTATGTTAATGAGGGGTTCGGGGTTCCTTTTGAGAAATCACTGGGCTTTTTCAAAATTTCAGGTAAAAAATTGGATGAGATAGCTCCTAGGCAGGACGATCTATAAGACCATATTACTATCCAAAACAAATGAAGGGTAGTATCCTTATCAACTCTTAGTTTGTAAAAATAAGCTATAGTTCAGAACTATAAAATTGTCTTACTATTCAAAATAACCGCGAATAGAAAGCGTGTGTCGTTGTTGTCGGTTAGAAATAGAAAGAGTTCACAGGTATGTCGTTAACGTGTAACTTTTTCTAAAAATCGATTTCTACATAGTTATTCACGAATAATATCTTCCTTTTTTTTCTATTTATGTCACGTAGAATCTGAAAATTACATTTTATCCATAGGATACATGTAATCCACAATATCCAAGTAATCCAAGTATCCTATTTCATACTGAACGTTAATTTGTTTTGTCAGTGAAATGGTTTATCAAATAAAAAATATATATAGGTATATATAAAATAAATTTAATTTAATAAAAAAGAAATTCAACAAATACTCGTATATCTATGTATATATTTTTTTTTCTTTATACAAAAGACTCATGGAGATTTTTTAGTACAAAAATTTTTTTGACTGATATACGAGTATTAAAGTTTTGTAATTTTTCCACTTGTATTACTGAAATGTGTGTGTTTTTTAATATTGGAACAAAAATACATGTCTTTGTTTTGTTATCAAACAAACAAAAATATTTTCAGACTTAAAAAAAATGTAAACTTATTTTAGAAAAAAAAAAAAAACAAAACAAAAAATAAAAAAGTATATTTTTTGTACAGATCAACTTCATGCATCTCATTAGTATTTGAATGATAAACACAAAAATAAAAATTTAATAGTGTCGGCAAAATTATGTTTATTTAAAATTCTCAAATTTATTGGTATTGTTTTTTTCTTTCTTTTTTCTTTTGCAAAATACTTTAGTTTTACTTTAATCAATGAAAGATATTTTTGTATAAAAATAAATTTTTTTGAAAAATATTTTTTTGTTAGATGTTTTATTGATAAATAAATTACTTTTTTTATTTTTATTTTAAAAAAGAAAAAAAAATTCTTAATTAAAATTCCATGTGAACGTTCAACTTTGTGTTGTGTTTTTTTTTTTTTTTTTTTTGTATAATTTATTGTTTTGCGATTATAATATGAAATTTTACTTTCATTTGCTTTTTATTAAAGCATACACATAATAAATTATAAAATATGTAATGCAAAATGTGTTAATAACCTAAAATTTATTTGGAATGTCATAAAATTTAATAAAGTAAATTAATTAAAATTTTTTAATTTAAATGTTAAGCTTATAAATTTTTCATTGATACAAGGCACTTTAGAAAAGAATTTTTCTAAAATAAGGTTTATTTGGTAAAAATAATTTTTGAGATAAAGAATAGTGTAATTTCTCTAAATGTAATGTAAATTCATTTTATAGATTTAACCTATTTGGATATTTTTTTAGCTAGACAAAGGTCACATTTGAAGATAAAAATTTTATGATTTTCATTTTTAGATAAAACTTTGTAGACACAAGACCAAATTAGGAAAAGTCTATCATCTGATGTCTAAAGATAAAACTATTGAACTGTAAAAAATAAAATGCGTTGATTTGTTCGAACTTCGAATGTTATTTCCTTGATTAGAGATTGATTGTTTGATATCTTCGAAGAGTTCGATAATATTCTGCATTCGGAAAAATTGTGTTTTGAAGAGTTTTTAATATTTTTTTTTTTCCAAACGAACTTCAATATGTTCAATACTCGACTAATTCGTACTATTTTCTTGTATGAATTCAACTCAGGTTGTAATATCTTCATAATAGCGTTAAGCATTAATACCGATGAATATAAAGATACTCTTAATAAATCGTGCACCGCTGATTGCGGAAACCAACAGAAAGAAGCAGAAGTGGACTATTTTGGAAGGAATCATTATCTATGATAAAAAGTGGATTATCATCAATAACAGGAATTAAAGTGGAGATTGGATTGGCTTGGTAAAAATCAAGTTCTAAAAACATATTTTTAAACGTTGTTTGAATGATTGGTTAATGGTTACTATAAATGATGGTTAGATGAGAGCATATTCCATTCTTTCATCTTTCAGGAAAAGTCATTAATGTTGGATGTTGTAATTTCCAGACAGATATAATTATAGAGATGCTCTCATTTCCGATATCCTAATAATGAGATTAAGTAAGTCATTTACATCTACATCTATATTTCCCAGATATCTTTCAGAAGTTTGGAATTATTTTTGAGTCGGCAAATGTTATGAAATCTTTGGAATTTGAGCCATCAAAGAATTCGAGCCTATATGTCGAAAATAATTAATTTTCAAAAATATCAAACAGAAAGTTTTCATGAGAAAATCCAACACTTCATATCACATATCTCTATCATCTGACTGTTGTCTTAGCTTTTATTAACAATACGGTTAGAAGATTTCGAGCAAAGAAAATAGAGTTTATGAAAATTCATTGAAACAATTCCATATAAATTATACAATTTTCCATAAATCATCGTTTATTTTTTAAAACGTTTTTATTAAATCGCTTTCTTGTCTGTCTGTCTGTGCGCAAGATAAATTAGTAAGGAGTGTGAAGAGTAGCGCCACACTTTTTTCGTTTTAAATTTTACAAGTATTTTTATAGCTTTTAAAAATTTTCAGGATTTATCTGTACGGGCGGGGTTAAGAATCTGTATTGGACTAGGAAAAATTATTTTGAATATTTTTTGTCCATCTTAAAAAGTATATTAAAGAATTTTTTTTATTTAAATAATTATATTTTTTTTCAAGTTCACGTGTTTTCATCTTTGAATTTTATTATTAGTGCATGCAATCTTAACACACTCTTTCTGTACCTACCTATACATACGTAGCAATTAATTTTTTTTTCTTTCTTATTTTGACATTTTTAAGTATCATTTAGCATAAACGAATATATTTAAAATGTTTATTTGCTGTTAAAGGTACATATTTACAAAAAATATATTTTAAATTTTTCGTACATATTATAATGCATCCACATTGTAATAAAAAAAAAAAAAATTATTATGAAAATATTTTAATCTTGTAATTTTTGATGGAAAAAAATAAAACAATAACATCATAAACACAACAGTAAGTAAGACCAGAAGTGATGACTGATGACATTATTATCGAGGTTGTAACAGATATTCATTATTCATTTTGCATGTATTTTGTTTATGACATTCTCGACATGTATCTTCACTGTGATATCATCTTGAAAATTTAATATGAATTTTATTTTTATTTTTTTTTTTACATTTTATTGTGACATGTGATTGACTGAAATAAGAGCTTTTATATCATTTTCATTATTGTTTTTATTTAATTTTATATTTTTTATTTATTTTACTTTAAATGAAATACAAAAAAAAAAAAAAAATTATATTTCAAATCATAAAAGCCAAAATTTCAGAACCAATAAAAAAATATTTTCACAGATAAATTAATTTATGACACATAATTTATATGTAGCCAGACACAAAACAAAAACACTCCTTCTCTGCCATTGTATCTTACCACTTACAGAGCTAATAATAATATGTGAACTTGACAACAAATTCTTACCAAAATAAATGATGGAATGAATAAATTTTTTCTTCAAAAAAAATAAATATATTTTGCATTAATTAAATATAATCCTACCAATAAACTATACAAATTTCATCCAAATTCTACAGCATTTTTAAAAGATTTTTGAACTTATAAGAGTCTCGTGACAAAACCGAACCAGTGAAGTCAGTAAATAATTTAAATAGGATCCACAATGCAATCTTAAGTTGCAGATAATTTAAAAATTCGAATATTCACTTTATAATACGATAAAACTTATCTTAGTTGACCATTATATCAATCAGTTTCACTTCCAATTACCAAGGCAAAATTAAAGAAAAAAAATTGAACAAAAATTATCACCAAATTAACACTTCTTAAATACATTTGAACTTTTTTTAATCATTTCTGAAAACTACCTGTCTTTGATCGTCTAACTTTGATAGACCTCTATAAAGCTCATTATTATTTTTTTTTTTTGCTGGTTTTCATGAAAACATTTTATAGTTTCCTAATCACCATTTCCCGGAGGTTTTCTTCTATCTACATAATATGTATATTTGTAGAAGTATCTGAATAAAATAAATTTTCTGCAACAGCTCTTTGTGGAAATTACTAGGGCTGATTAAAATAAGGAAGTATATACACAGATAAAACTTCAGAGAATTTTCGGTTAAAAATTCGTGAATTCTGGTCTGGTTGATGAGATACTGAGTTATAAAAAAAAGAGGCAATGGATAATGAGTAAAAAATTAGATAAATAAGAACTTGATGTGGCTTCACAAACTCAAGTTACATGAAAATTCGTTTGAGCAAAAAAATATCTCAGAGATTTTGTTTTAATTATGTACTTTCAAAAAATTTAATTTATTTGAAAACTTACACTCTTATGATAGATATAAATTTTGTTATTGTTTAAAATTGAGAAAAATGACGAATAGGTATCGTCGAGACCATAGTGTATCACATAGTAAATGCATTGAGAACCGAAAATTTTTTTTTTATTTATTTCGCTCACACTTTTTGACAAAATGCGAAAAGGTGACACGAATCCAAAAATAGAGATTTATAACAAGAAAAGACACTCATTTCCCCTTAAAAAATTTGTATTGAAATTTGCGATCCAGCATGTACATTTTGTTGGTGTATATTCTAGGTCGCATATAAAAAGACTGGAAAGTGTCCACACTTTATAGTATAGTATATACACTTTGATAGGAATATTTTTTTGACTCAAAAGAAATGCAACTTAAATATTTCCAAATAAAAAAAAACACGAACACATTCACAGTTTTAGGTATAAGTAAGGAAAATTCCCATAATAAAAAAATGTAGAGAAACCTATTTGTATATGCTATGCTTGTATGCGTTTCTTATTATGCTTTTAGCTTATGTAGAAAACAACACGAACACTAATGCATATTTAAGTAAGTATGTAATTTAAAAAATGGATTTATAAAAAACTAAGTTGGAGAGATATTAGAATGAATAATCATATTGTGCTTTCGCTCATACATACGGAAATTTTTCATTAAAGAAATACGCATTATTTTTACCTCCTTCAGAATTTATAAGTAAATTTAAAAAAAAATAGAAGAAAAATTATATTTCTAGAATGAATCGGATTTCCTGAACCTTTTAGAAAAGAGATCTATCAATTAACACTTACTAGACTCTGGTTCATCCCACATCAATAAAGAAATAAAGAGAACTCTGCTTTGTCCTCTCTGAGAACCTCTATAAGTCTCTAAATTACTACAGCATTGAAACATTCAGAAAATAAAAAAATTCTAAGCTACAATTTTACAATTTCACCAATTGTTCTACATAAAACAGCCATTTTTTTTTTTTTTTGACAGACAAAAGCCATCATGTATTATGATATGCTTCTTGAAAGCATGAAAAGCATCAAACATGGCGAACAAAGCCCAAATATCATAAATCTAGGATATAAAAAAAAATAATTAAAAAACACCTTTTTTTTTTAAATCAAATTTTTTTATTGAACATATCTTTTCCCTTAAGACATAAAATGTTTCATTTATTATTTTATTAACTTTTTTCTTTTTAACATACATATTTAGTTTTATTTTATTTTATTTTATTTTTTGTTTTACTTCTTTCAATTAATTTATTTTATTTTAAATGTTAAGTTTTTCATTTTTATTTTTATTATTATTATTTTTTTAAATATACATAGTCCAACATTATTGACAAAATATAATATTCATGATAATTAATTAGCCGTGTGTATGTTTTTTTTTTTATATATATATTTATGTGCAAATGCAATTATATTTATTTTATTTTGTAATAAAAAGTAAGTTTTGCTTTATGCTTTACATTATATTTAATTGTTAAATTTAAGTTTTTTTATTTATTTTTTTTTTTTTGTATCTTTTTTTCTCATATTTTTTTTTTTAATAGATATAAGTACATATACGCTGTTTTTATTTATTTATTTTTTTTAAATTTAAATTTAATTTATTGACTTTGAATTCGCATTTTTTGAATATTTTTTTTTTAAATATTATATTCATAATGAAATTATCATCTCTTATATAATTTTAATAGTAATCTTAAACTATTTAAAAAAAAAAAAAAAATTAATTTAAAAAAAAAAAAAATAAGAAATAAAACAACTCCTCGCACAAAGCTTTTAAATTTTACTCGATTTTTTTTAATTTTAACTATGCTTTTTTATTATTATTTTTATTTATTTTTTTCAAAATTTATTTTACTTATTTTTTCTAATAAAATTTCATGCTAAAATTCTCATTTAAGAATAAGTATTCTTTTTTTTTTGTTTTAGTAAAAATTGGAAATAGTGTTTTTGAGCTGTTCTAAAAAAAATTTATGCATATTTTTACTAGTATAGCTTTTTTTTCTCGCAATTTTGTATTTTATGTAAAATTTAATAATTATGATTTCCATTCTAAGTTTTTATTTTTTGTTAACAAAAACAGAGCAAATATTTAAAAATTTAGTGCAAGCACACATATATGTTTCTTTTTTTTTTTTTTTTAATAATTTTTTTTTTTTTTTTCAATAAAAATAATTTTTTTTTTTTCAATTAACACCACATACATTTCAAATGGACGAAAGCAGGAAAAAAGTATCAGTTTTTTAGAAGTGTGTTTTTTTTTTTTTTTGTAAATTTATTAAACTTAGACTAATAAGTACCTTTTTTTTAATATGAAATAATTCATTCATGAAAGTTTTTTTTTTTTTATTATTTCTTTCATTGAAATTATTTTTTAAGTACATAGGTTTTTTTTTTTTCAAAATTGAAATAAGTCACAAATATTAAAAATTAATAAGAAAACAAAAAAATAAGTACAATCTGTTTTTATACATGTTCTTACGAGCCAATTACATAATTAATTTTATGTTGTTCAGTTTTACTTCTAGCTTTTTTTTTTTTTTTAAATTTGTTGTTTGTTTATTTTGACGAGCTTGAAAAACTAAACTATGTATATAATATAATTAATAGTCAACGAAAATTTTTACCTTCTTGTTTTAAAAATCTTTTGTTTAAAATTCAATTATAAATACGAAATAGTATATTATTTACAATTTTTTTTCTTCTTTCTTTTCTTTTTTTTTTCCTTCTTTCTAATCAATATTTTCCTTATTTAAAAAAAAACATCATCATATTATTTAATTTAATTTTATTTTTCATAAAAATTTTAAAAGTGGACAGAATATAGTGTGTATTTTTTAAACTAAATGCATTTTACTGGGATATATATTTTTTTTATTATTTATTTAAATTCCCTATAATTATAACATTCACAGACAATTTTAAAAATGAAAATTAAAATAATTAAAATGAATTAAATACAATCATTAAAAAATACTCCTATAACATTTCTCAACAAAAATTAAAACTTTGTTTTTCTTTTTTCTTTATTATTTTAATTTAATTTTTTATATTTATTTATTTATTTATTTTTTCTCTTTATTTAAATTATTTTTAATCCTAACGGGACGTTAAACAAATTATTTAAAAATATTAAAATGAAAATTTGAAAAAAAACAAAAAAACAAGAATGTCTTTTTTCCCATTATAATTGTATCTTAACTAATACTTGGTTGATTTTTTTGTTGTTGGTTGTTGTTGCTATTTTAATTGTTTTTTTTTATTTCTTTTTCTTTTTGTTGTTGTTGTTATGCTTTTTTTGTTTTAATTTTATTTATAATTAAATAGTTACTAAATATTATTTAATAGTAAAAATGTTTAAGTAAAAGATCATTATCATATATTTTTTTTTTAAATTATTATTTTAAGTTTTTTTTTTTTATTAATTGTTACTTTTGAAATATTCAGTTTGTTTTTTCTTCTTTTGTTTATTTTTCTACTTACAATCTCTTAAGTACGTGTAACATTATATATTTTATTTTAATTAATACATAAGCAGTTTTTTTTTCTTTCTAATTGTGGATGGCGATTAGTTAACATTTCACAAAAATATTTTTACTTTACTTTACTTTTTTTTTTATTTATTTATTTATTTTTTTTTTTTTTAAATTTTAAATCTTCGTTTTTCACTTACATATCAAAATTAAATTAATTTTTCTTTTCTGTTCATTATAATTCTTTTGTTTTTTTTTTTTTATTTTTATTTAAATAGAAAATTTTATCGTTTCTTACTATTTTTAATTTTTTTATTTTTAAGATTTAATAAATTTTATAGATTTTCATATTTATTTAAAGAAATATGTATGTATATTAGAAATTTAAAAGGTATGATTATTATTTTGTGATTGTTAAATGGCACTTTAAAATTTAATTTAAAAAAAAAAAATAACAAAAAAACAAAAAAGAAAAAGAAAAAGTAAATTTTCTTGAAAATGAAAAGTAGTGTTGTTGTTTTTTTTGTAAATTGAAGCTAAAAAAAGAAAATCAAAATCAGTGATAGAGATTTTAATTAAGATAGTTTCGGAAAGTTTATAAAAAGGTTTATTCTAAAATTTTGTGTTATATATATACTTTTGTTTTGTTTTTGTTTTTTGTTTCTTTTGCCTGTTGTGGATACTTTCACATCAGTTGTTTTATTTTAACATCCCTTTGGAGAAAAACTATTATACCTTAATATATTTGACGGGTGGATTGGGTGGACGAAAAATATAAAAAAAAAAACAACATTGAAATAAAATAACATGAGGTGTTCGAAAGTTGAAAGTAGGTAAATAAACTTCGTTGATATATTATGCGAAAAATGGAAAGATAAGAAAAATTATTTTCAAATATTAAAATAATTGACGGTTCGAAGACAACAGAACTTTTCGATTCATTCTTAATAAATTATTTTGTAGCATTTTTCTGACATATTTAATCAGAGTTGTCGCTCTACTGCAATTGGATGCTTAGCGTTTGGGCTTCAGTTTGACTTTTTATCACATACATACTTCATCTGAGATAGAAACGATGCCAGCAGTGGATTATTTTGTCACGACATAAGATGAATAAAATAAATTTTTACATGGTTAAAAGTCTCTTTTACCACGAATTTTGTTTTAAAATGATAATAAATAGCTACAGTACCTGCTCACTGAATTAGAACCATATAAAATTTTTTGAATTTCGGCAATATTTTTAGATTTTCCCTTATAACCTTCACATCTGTTGTAATGAATGTTTAACAATCTTTTATAAGTTTTTGGAAACTTCTCTAAAACGTTCACATATAATTTTACCTACTTATAACGGCATGAAGACGTAATACTCAAAGACTGATACTTTCTAAAAACTATGTATGTAATTTTTTTTTCTTCAGAAAAATACGAATTTTATCTTAAATTTTGAAATTCCAATTTATATAAACAAATTTCCCTTTTGTATTATGTATCAATTACTTGCTTATTCCAAATTAAAATTATTAAATGATTGGAAATGGGGTTACTTTTTAAAAAAAACTACCTTAACCTTTGACTTGTTAAATCTTTAATCAGAAACATAGGGATTTTGTCTTTGCACTTTGCAGTAGATCATATCTGCTGAATTTAATGTCGGTTACATAGAATATCTTATGATTGTCACACAGTTTACATCATTTACAACATTTTACAACATTTTCATTTCCTCATTTTTTTTTCACAGCGAAAAAGGTGTTGTCATTGTTACCTGCCTACAATAATTCTTCTCGATTCTTAAAATTATCCACAAAATTTTAGAAAAACCCATAATAACTGAATATACATACGTTTAAATGTTATGTTTCAACGGTTATTAACTGATCTATTAAATTTTTATTTATTTTGTGTACTATAATTTAATAATATCTTTATTTTCTATCACCAGATTTATTCACTTAGCTTCACTGTGAAATTATTCGTGGAAAAAATAATAATTTCGAAAATTTAAATATTTTAATTTTTGTTTTTTTTTTAAAAAAGTATGTATTTTGTGTATAAAATTTTAGAAATAAAATTGAAAATTAATATTTGTTGGAAAAGAATTAGAAAAACAGAAAAATAGTTGAAAAGACTTTTTTTAAAAACAGAAATCAAATTAATTAATTAAATTGTTTTTATTTAAAATTATTTTCTTTCATTCTTTCTTCTTCTTTTATTTTTTTTTTTTTTAAATTTGGAAATGCAAAAGCAAGTGAAGCTCATTTAACATTGTACATCGCTATTATTATTTTATAGACAGTCTCCTCATATTAATTAATAATAATTTTAAAAATATAATATATCACCCAAATTAAAATAAACAAAAAATGTAAGTTTCAAATGTATTTAATTAAAATTTTAAATAAAATTATAAATATATATTTAATCGTTTTTAGCAAAAATTCCAAATGCAATTCATTGCATATTAAATGTTTTCGATTTAACATTTTCAAGCGCTTGCGAAAAATTGTGATGTTTATTTTCGCTACCAGCTATTCTTATAAATTTTTCAGGGTTAGATAAATGTAGCTACAAAAACTTTTAACACCCGTCGTACTATTTCTCTTATAAAAGTACATACTTTTTGAATGAATTTTTTTACTGTCACTGATATTTGCTTGGTTGATATTTGCTAAAAATCGTTTTTCAAATTTTATTAACTAAATAATGACAAATGCCCAATTTCTTTAGAAGTCTCCACTAACTAAGTCTTATTTAAATATTATCTAAGCTGTAACGTTTATTTTTTATTAAAAAAAGTGTGTAAGTAATTGAAAAGATATTTTTTTAGCAAAAGTGTATAATAAATTAACACTGGAAAATGGTTGATAAAAGATCAGAAAATTTTACAAAACAAGAAACTGAATTATCAGTAAATATAGTGTGTGAATATAAAAATATGTATAATAGAAAATAAGAAATCTGGTGTCACTATGTGGCAAAAAAAAAATAAAAACGAAATGTGGGAGGAAATTGTATGTAAATTCATCGAGAAGTCATCGTCTCAAAACACAAAATGATTTATTTTTGATCTCAATGAATCTTCTTCCAGGTTCATCATCTTTATTAAAATCTAACAAGCTACAAGCTAAATGTTATTTTAAATCACCAAAAAACTTTATATTCTCACAAAATATTTAAAAACCAATTTCCTTTACTTCATTCGACAAGAAAGAAAGAAAAAATATATGCGTTACAGTTACAGTATTTCATCTGCCAGCTAAACTTACGTGACAGCTAAGTGCTAATCAGAAGTGAAGAAATGCAAATCTCTTTATTATTTTTTTGCTAAAGTTAACTACAAGATAGTTGAGACTGAATAAAGGGCATAAATCTTTCAGTGCTTTATATAGATTGCAGATGGACAGATCTCAGAGTCATAAAATCAAAATAGAAAACATGTGTTTTTGAAAATGTATGAAATTTATCAATTCGCATTTTTCTATGTCGCTATAGTTGTAATTATTAGACTCAAGTGACTCTAGTGATTTAGAAAAAATTATACAGTGGCCCTTATCGGCGAAGTCGCGTCACTTGTAGACTCGGCTGTCACATCTACTTCGTTATTTATTACCGATTTCTGTCACACGTGTGACATATGTCGCTACATTCGAGTTCAAAAATACAAATTTACTAATTTGACATCTCACTTTCAGTGATGTGACTTCGCCGATAAGGGCCAGTGTTTAGGATAAATCTAAAGTATTTATTATTCATCATAAAATAAATTTGTATGTCGTTCTATTTAATCATTTATCTAATAGACACATTTTAGTTCTCGCAAACGCTTGAAAATTTTAAATTTAAAACAGCTATTATTTATCATAACACAATAAACACATATAAATTCCATACATAATGTGTAAATTTTTTTTTATAATTTTTAAAAATTACAATATTTTATTTGAAATTATCTAAAACAAATCAAAAAAAAAATATATAATTTGAAAATTTTCTAATTAAAAAATATTATAAATGAAGAAAAATAAATACATACACACATTATACGTAAAATAGTGTAAAAAAAAAAAAAGTAGTACAGACACTCTATATTACAAATAATCCCAAACCCCCAATTTACTATTTAAATTATAAAGTGTAAATAATACGAAATGCTTTAATGAATGCAATTTTTTTTTCTACTTAAAAATATTAAGTAAAATTAAAAACAAAAAAACAAAAAAAATAATAATAATTAATAATTAATTGTCTTTTATATAAAAATTTCTAGGCAAAATGACAAATTATATTTTTATGTTCAAGTTTAAAAATTCTTGAAATTACATGTTATTTTTTTATCTAGCGCGTTATTTTAATTGTTTAGATTTTTTGTTTTTTTTTTTTTTTTAATTTTTTGTTTGTTGTTGCTTATGATTTTTAGTCATAAAAAAATTACTTTCTAATTTTTATTTACATCATAAGTACCGTCTTGAAATAATTTCTGTATTTTATTTTATTTTAAATATATTTTAAATATTATCTGACATATTCATGAATTTTTTTGTTATTATTTTTGTTAAATTTTTATGTTTAAAAAATAATTTTTATTTAGTATTTTATTTTTTTTTTTACTTATTTTAATATATATGTATATTTTTTTTTATATTTTTGAATTTTTGGCAAATTTAATGTACTTTATAAAAAAGTTTCATGTAGTGTGTATTTTTTTAATAGAAATTAAAAAGCAAACTAAATATAAAAAGTTAAAAAAAACATATTCTCATGTGGTGTTACTTCATAGTTCGCATGAAAAAATACATTATGTGCCTTTTTTTTTTTCAACAAATTGTGAGCTAATTGTCTTCAAGTTTTTCATTTCGAATCGAAATGTTGATTTTTATATTTTAATCAGTTTAAATAAATTTAAACTAGCCAATTTTAAACCTGACGTTTAAAAAATCTTTTTGTTTATCTAATTTATTGCTATTTAACTTTTTTTATGATGGATCATCAAATACAAAGAGAAGAGAATAATCTTTTATTTTGAAATATAAAATTTAAAAAAATAAATATACGAGTAGCTAAAGTAAATTCTCGACATATTTTGCTTCGAAACGAAAATTTTATAATACAATTTCGCAAATTTTGCAATTGAACTTTGAATGCTGATAATTTTTGAATGGTTTGTCGTAGGGCGATTAAATTCACACTGCTGTAAGAGCAATTAATTCCCTTTAATTTAGTATCAACAACTTTTAAATATTTGACATGGTTCAGTAGTTATCATACATATTAGCCGTAATGGAAACTTGCCTAGCTGAAAATTTTCAAACGCTCGTAACGTGGAGGGGGTGAACATAGACCCTACCTTGCCATACAATTTATTTCCTTTCTATATCTACTTATGTTTCGTGAAACATTTGGTTGCCTGTAGAGGGAGTTTTTAAACTTCAATGGAATAGTAACACTTTTGCTACCAACATCATGTTGGAATAGTTTAAGTTTTGCTTCCAATGCCAAATTTTACAACCATCAATGAAGTTTTCAAAATTGAAATTTTTCAGATTAAAAGCCTTCAACACAACGAACATTTTGCCATCATTAACTCAATTTTTTCAAAAAGTGGAAAAGATCAACTTTTGCTTTTAATAGTCTCATATAATACATGCCTATCTTTCCTGTTCTGCCTTCGATTTAAGGAAATTTTACGGCCCAATTCTTACCTATTTTTTAAAGGCTGACTTTAATACCAACTTTAAAAGAAACTAACTGTGAAATGCTTTTTCGATGAATTTATTAAACATCTTACATCGATAAAAAATCAAAATACGAAAATTTAAAATGAAGACAATAAGCTCATTCCTAAAAAAATATTAAGTGTTGAATCTGGACCATGAAAAAAATTTCATTTACACGTAAAAAAAAAAAGACACATTCCTAAAATTGTCTTTAATAATTTCGTTAATTTTACAATGATTGTTGTTCAATTTTTTCAAATTATCCAACATAATAGTAATCACCCTTCAATTAATTATAAAAATCACAAACCATTAGAAGACACAAATACATCTATTAGACATAGTCTGATGATCGTTACTACATAAATGATAATTAAAAAAAGTGTTTGCCTATTAATTTAACTACCCTATTAAGTAATTGCATATTTTTTCAAGCGGATATTATTTTTTTTTTTTCCTTTATAAAAAGAAGAAAAAAAAGTACTTTCTTTTCCTATTTATGAAAAGGAAAAAAAAAAAAAGAAGAAAATTATTATAAAGCAAAAAGAATCTCTGTAACTTCTCATTAAAGCACTCTTGATTTAAATAAACTGTTTGTCATCAAGGATGTGCTCAATTCAAATTGAATAAGAAAAAAATGTTACTTTTAAGTTTTCTTCTATAAAAAAAAAAAGTATTTATCATACTACATGAAACTTTTTATGCATAATATATATTTTAATTTATTTTAAATACATCATTTATCGTCTTTTATTTATTTATTTATTTTTACTTAAAATTCATTGTCAAAAATTGATTCAAAAATACATATTTTCATTTATCGATAAAAGCATGACTATTTAAAAAAATTTTTATTAATTTTTTTTTTTTTGTAATTTTTTTTTTATGCAAGAAAAAAGTAATAAAACTTTGAAGAAAGAAAAAAATGAAAAATATATTAATTTACTATAACGGGCCCAATTCTGGTCAAAATCTTCAGTTAGCGAATTTTTCCGCTAAAAAAGTTAGATGGTAGCAAATTCTTAAAAACCTTTTTGAAGCTGTCAACAGAAATTGGAAATCTGCTACTAACAAATATCACTTTTACGCAATTTTTTTCGCCTTTCTACAATGGATAGTTAAACCAGTTTTTTTTTGCGCTTATTGTTAAAATATTGGTATAATTTTTTTCCAGTTCAGTATAGCTAAATAATAACAATCAGCTAAAATAATTTAATCACGAGGATAATACACTCACACTGGTCGTGTAAACTTTAGATTTAATTAAAAATTAGCAGAAAACTTGAACGAATTAGAAAATAGCACCCACCTGCTACGGTAACGAAAAATTAACAGATTTTTTGTTAATTTGTTGGAACCAGAGAATACCAATTTTTGTCTTAGCAGTGTTTTTTTTTTACGAGCTGTTAAAATTTTTTATGAAATTTAGCAGAATGTTAAATTAACAGAAACTGTCATTGAGACCAGAATTGCCATGAAAATATTTCGTTTTTATTCGATCATTTATAAGAAAAATAGTAAAAAACGGAAAAAAAATTAAAAACTTTATTTTGTATTTGAAAAAGCTTTTTCTATTATAAAACTTTAGTTGAAAAAAAGTTTTTTTTTCTCTCTACTTGAAATGAATAGGTAGGTATGTACTATATATTTATTTGTAAAAATGTCATTTATTATTTATTTTATTTATATTTTTATTTTTTCATAAGTTTTTTTTTTTTAAATTCTTACTACGTTATTGATGACTTTGGCACAATTCATTCAACTGTTAAACCTCAAGTTCGAAATTTTCATTCTTCTTATTTAATATTCTGAACATTTTTTTAAAAAAAAAATCAGAAAAACCAAATTTTTTTCTTCTTCAAACGTTTTCATAAAATGAAGTGTCAAAATCGTAAAACAAAATAACGACAGGAAAAACAAAAAAATATTTTAAATTTTCGAATCAATTTTTTTTTCATACATAATTCTCTATTTTCTTTCTTTTTCCTTTTTTGTAAAATTAATGAAAATTTATCATCATTTTGTTGTCTTATTTAAAAAAAAAAAAAAAAAAAAAGTTTAAATTTTTCTAAAGCATAAAAGCGTATTATTACTTTTCTTGGGTTTTGGCTTTTATTTTTTAAGTACATTATGTAATTAATAGCAAATATGAAAAATAAAGTATCACAAGTCTCAATTAAGTTTTTCTTTTTATATATTGTTGTTGTTATTATTATTTCGTATTTATTTCTATTAATATTATTTTTTGAATAAAGTCTCACATAATTTGTTTCAATTTGGAATGTATTTTTTAAGTATCCTTTTCAAGGAAATTGTAAAATAAATTTTCTAATTAATTACTTGGTTTTTTTTTTTATTCTTTCTATTTCATTTTTGATTTTGTTAATTTCTTTTTTTAGTTGAAAAAAAAAATAACTTTATCGCAGTTATTTTATTTTAAATAAATGATGTATCTTAATTTTTGTTGATTTAAATCTTCGAGAGTTCCCTTCTTTGTTTTCTAATAGAAAAAAAAAAAGTAAAAGTAGAAATCAAATATATATTCATGGAATTATTTAATTTTTCGAAGAAATAATTTCCAGAATCCAGAATATAAATAAAAAAAGACCAATTCAATTTCAAAGATCCATTAAGGATACAAATAAAGTAGATCTGATTTTTCAATTTTTAAGATATTTTTCCTAGTTTAGTTTTTTTCATACTGTCACTACCTTGTTATCAAATACGTGTTCAGAGAAGTTTAAATTTTAATATAAAAAAAAAAACTTAAACGTGGCAACGATTTGATGGTATAATTTTAATAATTTTAATTTTTAAAGAGTTAAAAATTACTTACTCTTAATTGCGGGTTTTTTGGTACGTGTTGACATTTTCCATTGATGAATTAAAATGATTTAATAACGTTGTTGATACTCATGATGCCATCGATTGAAATCAATGTGAAATACAATAATCGACCCTGTTGAAAGACCAGCAAGAAGATACCTGGATAACGAAGAAAAAAAGAAATACAAATTTAATATTTTTTATTCTTTTAAATTTTTCAATTTTAACAATTAATCAAGTTTTTTTCTCTTTTCTTCTTAAAATTTAAACTTACTTTTGATCATGCGTCAATGCCAATGATCTAATTCCAGCATTGCAAGTTGGGAATGCGTACAATGGTGCTAAATTAAATGTTCGCCACACTTCTACAATACCACGATCACCAGCTGTCATCAAATATTCTCCGTCACGGGAAAGTAACATACACTATTTAACCGTTAAAAAGAAAAATCAAAACATTAACATAAATAAATAATAAATGAAAATTACAATCCATTAAAATGAACTTTTTTTAAGCTTGTTCGAGAAAATTAATATTTACCGGCTTAAAAAGACTTTTTCTTATTTTTTTTTTTTTTAATTTCGCTTACCTGAAGATTATCATTATGAGTTTCATAACGTAATTTTTTGCCATTTATTGTGTAAGCTGCAACATTTCCTTTTTCATAATTAACAACAATGAAACCCTCTCTGGACATTGCAATTATTTCCGGTGAAACAAAATCATTTGGTGGATTCAATGATCGTAGAAGATCCCCGAAAGTTGTATGAATTAATACAGGACCATCTATTGAAAATGTACACAAAAATAAATTATGAAATTCAAAACAACAATTATATTGAAATGTGATATTATCGTACTTATTGATCCAGATACAACTAATCCAAGTTCAGCACTTATAACAACTGAAGTTACAGCTTCTTCATGACCAGTTAATGTTGCTCTTGGTGTTGGTACATCTCCTTCACCAACTATACTTTGAGTACGAGCATTCCAATGCCATAAAAGAACAGTACAATCAGCTGAACCTGAAGCAATGTAACAGTCCGATGTAATATTACATTCTGATCGTGATAAACATGTGACAACACCAAAATGTCCAAAAATAATTTGAACAATTTTTGCTATATTTAAAATAATTTTAAAAAAAAAATACGTTAAATATTTACATTACTTAAAAAAAAAAAAAAACGAGTTCCAAAAAATACCTGTTTCTGTTGAAAATACTCGAAAACTGTTATCCCAAAAGCCACAAGCAATCAAGAATCGACTATCTACTGTTGTTACGAAGCAATTTGATCTAATTTTTAGCTTTTGACTAAAGTTATCACCCAAATGTCTTCGATTCGCCGGATTATTATGTCCATTTGTTTGTGCTTTAAATTTTTCCTACATTATTTTCTTTTTTCTTCAATCACTTTAAATTATATACTTACATAGCACAGGATCCATTGTTAGTGGTAGATTACCACTTGATGATTGTGGTGATTCTGCATAACTTGGACTTTGAACGGATGCAGCATAATTACAATTCCAACGATTAACTGCAAATTGATGACCAGCAGTGACAGTTACAACCGATGGAAGTGATAATTGTGGATAAGTATTTGCAGATATATGAATAATTGGTGAATTTAAATGGAATTTCATTGACATGCATACATCATCGGGCATTGCACTAAACATCATTGGTGATAAATGCATTGCAGAACTTCTTGGAGGATGTGGTTCCATTAACAATTGACTTGGTGTTTGTCCGAAATTTCGAATTTGATTTTCAACAGCTTCACGCATCATTGGATCAACTATTGCATCTAAATCTACGCTTCCTTCATAAGTTAAATAATAAAATACATTTGTTGCACGAACTGCTTCTGGTCCTCTTTGTTTGTAACCAAATATTAAATCGATCCATTGATGAAGCTGACATGATACAAATTCAGATTCAAGTGCCATACGATTTATACGAACAAATTCTTCTGGTGTTTTAGACCATGGAGGTAATTCAACATCAGAAACAAGAGTTCCATCTTCTCTTGTTCCTAAACGATAACCAGATGAATTATAAAACATTTCTGGTAGAAAATACCATTCTGGAATAAGTTCTTTGACATCTGAAGTATCTCTTTGACAATTTTTCCATGATAATGCCACAGAAGAAAATAATCTATCAGGATAATCGAATTTTCCACCTTGTAATGCCAAAAACATTGTCGTAAATGGTTCAACTCGAACAAGCCAAGTCAATACAAAACAAGCTGTTGAATAATGTGTTCCATAATGGAATGGAGGAATTGAATCATTGTCCCAACTTTCATATCGTTCTTCAAAATATGCTCTACGACTTGGATTTAATGCACCAATTGGTTTTGATAAATCTCTGTAATTTGACGGTTGACTTAAATCTAATTCTTTAGATTCATAATTTGTAAGCACCCAAGGAAATATTGGATACTGATTTAAATCATTATAAGTTCTGCCAGCAATTGTATTCAAAAACATTAAATATTCAAAATTTGAAATTTCTCTTCTTTGCCATTTTTGAGTCATATTTGAATTTCTCATTAATTGTCGTGGTGACATCATTGAGGCTCGTCTTGTTTGGGGTATACCATACTTTATACCAACACCAACCCTTGGTAATGCTTTTATGACTTTTTTCACGGTATGTTGATCTGGAAATGCAAATAATATTGACGTACGACTAGCAAGGAATATTTCAATAGCTACATTTTGTAGAAGGTAACGTCTTGAAAATATAGCTCGAACTTCTGAGAAATACCATTTCCCATGTAAATGATCACAATATTTTAATACTTCAGGATCAATTCTTTGGAATTCTGGGTGATCTTCATCAACTTCAAAGAACATCTCTGTACTTGTGATTGACACAGTACCTGGAGCAACAATACCAGGTGCAATTAATTTTGCTTTCGTACTTATATTTACAGGTCCAGTTAAATCAAGATCGAGTTCACGATCCTCGATTAGCAATTCCGCATCGTCCAGCAAATCTGCATTCTGGTGAGATGGCTGATGCGATCGGGTAACTGCTATTTGAGAATGGAACTCATCTCGGGTTTGTAAAATTGCATCTTCTGGTGCTCCATTTTCAAGAGCTGCTTTTAAAGTTGCTTGTGGATGACTTGATCCTCGAGGATTTTGTACCATTCGTTTACGTCTTCTAGCATCATCTTCCCATACATCTAATTTCCAGAATATTTGTTTTGGTGTCGATCCACTTACTTCCCCCCATGCCCCATGACGATTACACATTATGTTTCGTACCTTTTCCAATAAACGACTAGCAATAACATTATCACGTCGTCGAGCTGCAGTAATTAAATGATCACACATACGTTCCTCTTCTCGTCTTTCCAGAAGAGTCTGTGCACATTGTGATTCAAAATCAGCATGTTTCAAAACATCATCTGCTCTCATTCTATTCAGAATAAATTCAGCTTCATTAGCAACTCGAACTATATGATCTTTCATAGCATGTGACAATACACGACCTTCATTAATTAGTTCTATGAATGCTAATCCAGCATGTTTTTGTAGACTATTTTGCCATTCTTGAGAACATAAAAGCATAACAAGTTCAACAACTGAATGACTATTTTTAAACGTTGTTAATCCTTTTCCTTCCATCAATAGTTCCTGACCATGTGATCCAACTAAAGTTTTCGATAAAAATGGTGCAAAATCAACCATAATTTCTCGTAATAATGGGCATACAGGTCCTAAAGCAATTTCTAATTTTTGTGTTAGACTTGCTTCACGAGATGGTGTTGTCATTGGTAATTGACCAACTAATGGTGGTTTAATTGTTAATTCATCAGGACGTGTACGTTGACCACTTGAACCTCCAAAATTATCAGGAACACGTACAACAGAAATTTCTGATTCTGGTTTATCACCACGTTCTCCACTCATATGATGTAAATTTACTTCCATATCACGAATTTTTTCATTTGCATCTTCATTAAGATTAACATCAGTCCAACTTTCATCATTTGAATTTGTCGGTTTATTATCATCTACCATAACTTCACTTGATGATTCTAATTCAGGAACTTCATTTTCGGTGGAATTCATATTAAGTGATGCAACATCTGAATCAACGCTCTGTTATTAGAGAATATTGAAAAAAAAAAAACGAAAACAAAACGGGAATTAGATTTTATTTTTCCTGAAATAAGTTATTGAAGAAGCCATAATTATAGTTTTGAAGCTAATAGAACATTTTTAAGTTACCTGCAAACAAGGACAAGCGATGTGCCGATTATGTGATATTGTGAATTTTTTTGTTTTATTTTTTTTTATTTTTGGATTTCTTTACCACATTGAAAATTATGTTTTTTTTTTTACAAATTTAAAATCATATAAAAATTAATGAAAAATTACATAATTTAAATACATTGAAAATCTATTAAATTTAAAAAAAAATAACATAATTTCCATGATAAAAGAAAAACATAAAAATAATAAGCAAACATATAAAAATAAATCAAAAATAATATTTTCAAATTTATGAAACACCTACGCAAAACATATAATTTGCAATACCTACATAAAGCTAAATTCAAAATCAATAAATGAAAGGAAAAAAAAATATGAATAAATAACGTAAACAGAATAATAATTATATAAACATATGTACGTCATACACATCACATCATAAATCAACAGACTGGAGAAAATTCAAAAATAAATATTAGATACTCAATCAATTTCTACATTTAAAAAAAAAAATAAATAAATAAATAAAATAAAACTTTATTGCGTAAATTTGAATTTAGGATTAATGAAAATTTGAAGGAAAAAAAAAATGTAATTTGTTATTATTTTCACTTTACATTCTCCATGGAGATATCAATAATTTTGAAATTTTGACTTTGAAGGATTATGTCACAGAAAGTTGGATTAGAGGATGAAAAAAAAAAAAAAAAAAACCTAGAGGTAAAATAAGGTAAATAAATGTGATTACTTGTGGGCTGAAATATTGCTTGCTATCTGTACAATGAATTTCATTCGTAAACTGCAGATAAATATCACGTGGAACAATTGCAAAAAAAAAAATAAGATTTTTAGAATCCTTCGGATAAAATTTATATTAATGAATGATGTTTATCTTTTTTAAAGAGGATTTACTCGCTTTACTCCTGTTTTCTGTTTTGTTAAGAAAAGATGTTTTGTCTGCTTAAAAATTTTTAAATTTATGTTTTTTTAAAATTTGAACATTTTATTTATTTCAGTGTCTTCAAAAAGTATATTTCTTACGTTGGATGATAAAAACTAAACACATTTTAGTTTCCTTATCAAAAGGATATTTGAAGAAAGAGTTTATATAAAGCAGAAATTTCATCAAAGAGAAAATGATGTGTACTACATTATTTTTCAACAGTATCTTTTCAGCAGACGGATGCAATTTTTTTTACATTTTTGAGCAAGTATCAGGAAAATACTGTTATTGGAAATCAACCTGGTAATAAAACTTTTTTTTTTTTTAAAGTTATATAAGTCTACGTCTGGTGTAATAAATTTCAGATAAAAATTGACGTATACATACTTTCAATTGTTCACAACATTAAAATAATTATAGATTATTATGCTCCAGAACTTAATAAGCTTTTGGAATTTAAAAAAATTTCAAATATCTCAAAATAAAATAGAGTGGACTTATACCACTTTCAAAATAAATGCCTAAATTTACGAATGTGATCAGATTTAAAGAAACCTTAATAATAAATTTTGACACATAAATTTTTTATCATTTTTATAAAAAGAAACAAATCAATTCTTTTCCGGACTGTGTGTAATCACAATTTCCCGCCTACAGAGTGTTAATCTGAGATATCAAACAAATTTGAAAAGTATAGTAACGTAACACCACTGTGAACATTTATCGAACAGATTTAATATGTTGCTAGTCACGTTGATATGTAAATTTGATCACATTTTCTTACCATTTGCCTTGAATTATGTATCATATTATGAACATTTATATTATTATCCTTATACGGTATCTATATATTATACACACACATACATATATTGTGTTAAAAGTAACAACTTTTTTTTTTTTAAATAAAATGAATAATTGATGAGAAGAAAAAAACAAAAAACAAAAACCGATTAAATTAAATTGAGAAAAAAATTAAAAACTACTCAATTTTCACGCATAAATAATCAAGATAATTGCATAAATGTACGTATGTACGTACACATATGTACATATCTATTTTCACATTATATGTAGATATAAATTCCAATATATTTTCAAATCGAAATAACCAACTTAATATAATATAAGTCAAATTCTTAATATATATAATACATGTATATATACAGATAAATATAATGTACATATGTACATATACATACATATGTATAGTATCTGTGTTTCATAAAAGGAACCTATTAATTTACTCAAGTGGAAATTAGGTCAATCCAATAAAACATTAAAATAAAAATAAAAATAAATAATAAAAAAAAAACTAAGTTTAATATCATAGACTTAAATTTATTTTGCTTAAATACGAAATAAATAGTATTAGAATTTTATTGTTATTTGTAGAGAGAGATATAAATTTAAGTGAAATACCTAAATAATTATTTTTAGATAAACATTCTAGCTAAATAACACACACATATATGCATGAATATTTATGTACATATTTATGTATGTATTTAACTTGTTTCCAAATTGAAAATATTTCAATTACACACAGAAATTTTATTTTATATTTTTTTATAAATCTGATAGGTATACCTACAAACAGATATCTATATATTTTTTTTACAAAAATTTTTCTGCTTCAAATTTTATTTCATTTCATGGAATTAAAAAAAAAAAAACAAAAAAAAAGAAGGAATATCAGAAATAAAATAAAGGAATTAAATGGTTTAGAAATTGTCATTTTTCGTTTGAAATAAATAAAAAATGTTTAAAATTGTGGAAAGAAAAAAAAATAAATAAAATGAAATATAAAATTGCAGAGAATTTAGTAAAGAAAATTCTTGACATAAATTTGTAAAATCAAATAAATTCCCTTTAAAACTTTTTATGTTGTTTTTTTTTTTGTGTTTTTGTTTTTTTGCTATAATCTTGAATCTTAAAATCTTGATAAAAAATTGTTTGTGTAACTAAAATGAAAAAAATTTTAGTACAACCAAAATAAAATTTAAGAAAAAAAAAATGATTCTTTTTCAACACTGTTTAGCTGTAATAGCAAATCCAAGTAATCATAAAAATTTTTATTTCAAATGTAATCTATGTATATAAAAAAAATGAGTATTTTGTCTAAAGGGAAATAGATAAACCCAAAATATAAAAACATCCTGCAATTTTCTTGGGTAACAGAAGAAAAGAAGAAAAAAAACCATCCTGCAAAATCTGTATATGGTTTATGGTCATAAAACAGATTGAACTGACAATCATAACAAAGAAAATTTTATTAAATTTTTTTTTTTTTTTTTTACAAAATAACATTACTTTATTCAGTTTTCTTGATTTCTTGTGGAAATGAAAAAAAAAAAAAGACAAAATTTCATTAGTCTAAATTTTAGGAATACATAATTAGGTAATATTTTCTTTTTTTTACTAAAAACACTTGATATCATGAATGCTCGAATTCAATATTTATGTATATAAAGAAAAATATAATAATAGAACCACTTTTCCATATGAAGGTTTTGTCCTGATAAGTATATCCTTTTTTATCGACAATACCACTTTTTTTTTTTTTTTAATTATTGAAGAAGAAGAAAGAAGAAAAGAAAAAACCAATCTTTTATACAAAACATAATTATTTCAAGTATAAGAAAAAAAATTTTAAAACTAAAACTTGAATGAATATAAAATGAGAAAAAATACAAATAAGAAAACAATTTTCCTTACTACATTTTTTTTGTTTTTTTTTTTTTATAGATATGTATACATAATTGATTTCAATTGTTCTTAATACAGGATAAAAAAAAAAATGAAACACAACAACTGAATAAAACAACCATATTACAAATTTTATATGTTCTATATTTTCTTCATTGGAGAAAAAACAAAAAATAATGTAAAAAAAAAAAAAATATAAAAGAAACACAATTACAAAAAATACAGAAAAAACTCATTTTCATTTTATAAGAAAGATGGTAATTTTGGAAATAAAAACCCTACAAAAAAAAAAAAAAGCATTAAACATTCTCAACTATGAATATTACATAATTGTAAAAAAAAAAAAAGTACAAGAGAAAAAAATAAGATAAACCCTGAAGTTTTTGGTTGTTATTGTGTGTGTATGTATGTGTTTTTTTTTATATCTCAACTTATTTTTTATTTTATACTTTCTACTTTCTTTATAATGAAAGAAATTAAAGTTCTTTGTTCTTTACAAAATATTGAATAAAAGAGAAAATACATTTGTCATTGATTTTTTTTTTTTTCATTTTTTATATACAATATATATATATTTTTTTTTTTTTTGACGTACATGAAAATGCTTTACGTACAAAAAAAAAAAGAAGGAATAAGACAAGGATGAAACATGGAAAAATTATATTACATGACCTTCAATGCCTTCAATATAAAATTTGAGTAATAGAAGACACAAAGAAAAAAGAAAAACAGAAAAGAAGAAAAAAACAGCAAACACATTTATGATCACTAATGCTTAAAATATTTAAAAAAAAAAAAAATTATATAATGACAATTAAATAGACATAAAACCAAGAACAAAAAAAAATAAAAATAAAAAAATAATAAAATGTTATAAAAATGAATTTTTGAAATCGGTTGTCTGTAGGGATTCAAGAATGAAACTAATAAAGTTTAAAAATTCACCAAAAAAATAAACTTTGTATACATTTAAATATGAAAAAAAAAATTGGAAAGAAAAATTTCATTATCGTCCTTTTGGGAATTTTATTTTTTATAGAACAATTAAATCGTATTTTTTTTTTAAATAATTATTTCACAAATGAATAAAAAAAATTGCTTAAAAGTTGTTTTTTTTTTCATTTAATTCTTCCATCAATTGTGAAAGAACATGGATAAACATTAACCTTATTTTTTAATAATAATAATAATAATAATAATGATGCTATTATTGATAACAAGTGACATAGAACGACATTTCGCAAATTAACGGATTTTATTCGCATAATAACGGATTCTTTCGAATTAGAAAAAAAAAATGTATTACAATTGTTAAGGGTGAAAAGTTTTTCATATACATACATACATACATATATTGTTTTTTTTTTTTTTTAAAGAGAGAAAATTTAAGGGCCAATATTTTTTTTCATATTATTCGTTGAAGCTTTAATTATTATTTTTTCTTTCTTTACATAAATTTGGGCCACCCCAACCGTAGTACACATTCAAGAAAAAAAAAAGTTAAATTGGAAATTTTCAATTTTATAAAATTTAATTGAATTTCTTTAGAAAATTTGTATCTATTTATAAAATATCAGCACGTTTCCAAAAAATTTTTTTTGCTATCTACATGAAAACTTTTAAAGTATTGGATGGATTATTACATGAGGCGTACAAATTTAAAGGTATATAAAATGAGACAGAAAGAGAAAATAAATTGAATTTTATACGTTTTCTATTATTTTAAACAAAAAATATTTCTACGAATTTAAAAAAAAATTAAGGATAACAAATAAAAATATACAAAGAGTTTATTAATTAAATAAATATGTACATATTTGTAAAATTCTAAAATCTCTAAAAATGATAAGCGAACAAAAGAAAAATAATTCAACATTAAATTTCTTTAGAGAAAAAAAAATATATGTATGTATATGAAAATAAAATTTGATTAAAAAGAAAATCAAAGGTCAGATTTAATTAAAAAACAAAAATATTTCTAAAATAATTTACCATGAGATAAGGATAAAATGAAAAGATTATATCTCAATTTTATACATTTGTTTTTTTGTTTTTATCAATGAAATTTTAATGTAATGCACATATACCTACACATTTTTATATTAACATAAAATGTGAAAAGAAAATGAATATGGCAAAGTAATTAAAGATAACTCAATTTCACAAAACAAAAAACAAAAAACCAAAAAAGAAGCAAAATGAAAATAAAACATACATTTTTTGATTGTGAACAAAAATATAGACATACATATATGTATACTAAGTATATATATATACATACGTACCACCTACACATATTATAAATTACATAAAAGTGATTAAGACACAACATATGAAAGACAAAAATGAATGAAAAAAAAAAACGTATTATAAGAAAACAATTTGTTAATTACCTTTTTCAATTTTTGTGGAATAACTGGTCTTGGTGGTGTTAGAAGTTGAATATTCTCACTTAAAGTTGATACTGGACGCTTAATCTAACATGCAATTATGATTATGTTTGTTTTTTTATTTTTTATATATGTATGTATGTTATTCATTCATTCAAAAAACAAAAAAACAAAAATTCTTATTCTAATTAATTTATTAATTACTTAAATCTATAATAAATTAATTCAATAAAACGAACGAAAATAATATTGGAAATATTGAAGAGGAAAAATAAAATAATATACATTGTAAAGAAAGGATAAAAATAATTAAATTCCCTACACACAATTTTGTCCTGTAAATTATATATGCCCCAATATTCGTATTTTCTTTGTCTGTTGAATAGAAAGAAGATAAGAAAAACATTTTCACATGTACATATATACATATGTATATATCGAAAATAATTTAAAAGAAAACACTTTGACGTATCTAATTTGAGAGGTAAATTTTGTATGTACATATATGTGAGTGATCTTTTTACTGGTGTTGTTGCTTTAATTTTAATTATTTTTAAATTTTTAATTTTTAAGATATGAAATAACTGAAAGGTTTTTTTGAATTTTAATATTTTAATCCTTTATTTATTTAATTTTTTCCTTGATAAATGTTAAGAAACTAACGAAACTAAGTGAGTCAATTCTTATAATGATATTTTTTGAACTTTATAGATTCACGAAACTTTTTAAATAAATCTTAGAACCGAATTCTCGAAAACGTAAGCCTTCAGAGATTGCTTCATTTTTAAATAAAAAATTCCAAAATTTATAAAAATGGATTTGAGTGATTTGGCACCTTTATATATACATTATGAGAGAAATCGGAACTTCCTAACTTCGAAGGATTATATTTCAAGTTTTAAAGCACCATTAATTCAAAAAATAATAAAAATAATACAGTTAACGAATATGTGGTCCAATTTATACCCGAATATTATTAAAATTCAACATTTTGATGATTTTTTCGTTTTATAATTTTTGTCTTTGTAACCGAATTTCTATCATTTAAAATCGTTTTAACAGTGAACCTTTTAAAGAATATCCGACACCATATTTTGTTGAAAGAAAATAACAATTTTTTAAAGAAATTTAATTCATATACCCATAAATTTATTGTCTTTTAAGTCCTGTAACTCGAATTCTGTTGAAAAAATCTTTTTTTGTGTGTAAAAGAATAAACTGTAGAGAATGATAAAAAAAAATACCGAACACAAATTTCAAATAAATCGCATTATCCCAAGATATCCGGATTTAAAATCGATTTTGTCTAGAAAAAAAAATGTATGACACTGATTGCTAGCAATGAGTCAAAATTTGACAAAAAACTTCATATAGGATTAATAATAATTAGAAACTTTATTACTGGAAGTTTTTCGAAGCCAGGATCAATTCAAATTTTATTTACGAATTGAATATTTTTAAAATCGAAAGTTAATAAATTTATTTACAACTCTATAAACCTCACAAAGCCCATTTCTATAATTATAGTCTTCTAATATAAGAAACAATTACAATTTTTTATTATTGTAAAACAAATAAAAACATCTTAACTTAAATAGAACAATCAAAGTGTTATTTTAAAAAAAAAGTCCTTTTAAGTACTCTCAAGTCTACAGGTAATTCATACACCTCTTTATAGAAAATAATAATAAATTATATTAGTTAGCCAATAATTTTTTTTTAATTTTTCAAAATACATGCAAAATACATAATTATGAATTGATTTACTATTATTTTCATAACACATAATTTTTTTCTTCTTCAATTTCGTAATTAATCATGCTTTAATATAGAAAATTTTATTATTTAATATAAAAATTGAAAAGAAAAGAAAGATAAAACCAAAGAAAAAAAAAAGGATACAAGTGAATAAAAAAATATATGTATAACAGCGTGACTCCAACACCTTATTTATTATTATCGAAAAGTTAATTTTTCAAAAAATCAAAACAACATGTAGGTACAACTCAAAATACTCGTATACAATTTTACGGATGATTTATGAGGTATTGTAGTCCACTATCGATTATTATTTTATATATAGGGAATTAAGTAAATGTACTAAAAAAGTATATATAAAAAAATACGTGGTGCGTATATAGGTATGTAATACAGATTACGTTTTTTTTCTTCTATTATATTATTACAAAATTTAACTCACCTTAATTGATGGTGGTCCACTGGAATGTGAATCATCAGCTAATACAGATGGGTTATTTTCATCAACAACAATTATTTCATAATCTCCATCCTGTATTGTTCGTGATCCTGCATAATATTTTAAAAAAAAATAATTTTTTTTTTGTTTTAGTTAATTAAAAAACATATTAATTAAATTTTTTTAAAGAATAAAAAAAATAAAAAAATAAAAGTTTGTTTTCATAGTCATCTTATTCAAAATGATGATATTGTACAACAACAAAAAAACAGATTGTGTATATACAAATTTTGTTATAATAAAATGTACTAAATGGTACTTTTGTTGAATAATGATATCATTGTACAGGATGATTCGTAATTAAATACCACAAAAAAAAAAACATTATTTAAATTTAAAAGAAATTTGTATGGGAATGGTTTGAAACATAATTTGTCAAGGATATACATCTGTGCAATCTCTCTCAATGTTGTTTTAACGGATACGTGACATTTTCCTGAAATAACAGAATGCATTAAAGCATGCACAATTTTTTTTCCCTTCTATTTCTTCAGTGAATTTAAATTTTTGTGAAAAAAATTTTATGTGGCATATTGCATTGTATAACACAAAAATCACTTTCTTTTTAATTTTCATTAATAAAAAATCAGGTTTCTAATTCCTTTAAAAATTGAATTCTTATGTAAAATCTTCTTAAAGTTTTCTTTAGGCTAATGAATATTCATTCATTGAATATGTGTTTTTACTTAAAATTGATGAAGTTATTAAAGAAAAAAAAACAATCAAAAAAATAATAAATAATGCAAATAGAAAATGATTTTCATGTGTTATCCTGTGCTTTAATACGAATCACCTTGTAATTAAAATTATAACAAAAACAAAACAAACAAAAAAAAAACACAACATAAAAAACAAAGGAATAATTTATCTAATTGAGCAAATAATAATTAACGACATGCATTATTATAGGTACTTCTTCTCTTTTTTTTCTTCTAGGAAAACATTGTTTACTTTCAAATTACCCAGTTTATAGGATTGTTTTCTCTTCCTCATAAAGAAAGGGTTAGATTTCTTACCGCAAAATAGTAATACCGTAATACTGTATGTATTCACATTAATTACAGATAATTCCTAAATCTTTATTACGATATAATAAAAATAAATTTAAATCCTGATAATCCAAATTTTAAAAATTTAGGTTCATTTCGTTATACATATTTCTTTTTTTTTTTTTTTTTTTTTTTAAAAAAAAGACCCATTTGTCTGACTCTAACTCTACGTCTATATTGGCAATATTTACAGCAACATGGCTGAATTGATATCAGTATTATATTGTATTATATTCAACACACAGTTAATTAACAATGCATAAAATTCTACAATAAATAAATTTGTGTTTTTCAATCTGTTGTGGTACACATGTATTGCTATAACGTAGTTAATTATTTTATAAATAAGAAATGGAAAAGTAAATCTGTATTTACTTGTATTCTGCTTTTTATATTTTTTCCCAATTGTTTGAATACTTGAATATTTCTAAGAATACGATATAAAATTCAATGAATACTTAATGACATTCATTGAAAATAAAATTAAATTATTGCTTATTACTACAAAAAATCTAATTATTCAAGCAAAGAAAAAAATATATACATATTGCCAATGTAGACGTACTGTTACTATTTCTCTAGTGTTAGCAGACGGATAACAATAATTTATAAGGATTTCCTGTATCTCATGCAAGGATATAATAAATACCTTAATAATGCATAAACAAATTAAAATATAAAATAAAAAACATAGAAAACTTAAAAACATTAAACATAAATTGAAAAATTTTAAATAAAAAATTCAAGATGCATTTCAAATAAAATTTCATATTACTGTGGTGTGTGTGTGTGTACGTGAACGTATTCTATGTGGAAAAAAACAACAACAAAACTATTTAAAAAAAAAAAAAAAAGGATAATAATGATGTTTACAAAAATGTTGATTTTTTTTTTCATAATTATAATTATTTTCTTTTTAAATAAAACGAAGTGATGTGTTGTAATTGAAATATCTACCTGTGTTATTACTAAACCGGTAATTGTTATTAACATTAACACCACTAACACTGTTTGCTTTTAAATGATGTCCACCAACACCACCGCCACCATTACCACCACCACCACCACCACTTATATTACCCTCATTATTATTACGATTACGTGAAATAGTATTATTTATTATCCCCCCAGTAGCACCACCACTTACATTAACATTCATAATATTAGTATTATAATTTTGAATACAATCACCACCAATACCATTTTCTGGACTTTCAATTCTTTCACCCCTTAAATAATAATTAGTATTTAAATCATTTTGATAGTTTGTATGATTATAAATATGATGATTATGTGATTGGCCTGAATTTGTCATATTCATTATTGTACCGCTACCGAAATTACCGTTTGATGTGGTTGAATTATTATTTGTTCCATTTGTTATATCTGAATTTATCATAATATGCATATTTCCATGATTATTTAAAGATTGTTGGTGTTGTTGTTCTTGTTGTTGGGAGGAAGAAGAAGGAGGTGGTGGTTGTGATGATAATTGTAAAGATTGTTGTTGTTGAGAATGGGTATTTATTTTAACAACTCTTGGTATGGGTATTGATGGCGGTGGTGATGAGGTAGATGATTGATGACTATGATGATTGTGCTGATGATGTTGGTGATTATGCAAAGAAGATTGTTGTTGTTGTTGTTGTTGTTGTGATTGCTGGTAATGATGATGTGCTTGTGCAGAATGATTTGGATGCGAACCAGGTAAAAATTGAGGATAAACATGATGAGACCATTGGGGAAATAATGGTCTAGCTGCTGTTGATTCTTTAGTAGGTATTTTATTTATTTTTGTTATTATTATTATTATTTTAATGATGATAATAATAATAAATTATGAAAATAATTATGAGATAAAAAATATAATAATGCATAAATAACGTTTTTCATGGTGCAAATAGAAAATATTATCAAAATAACAAAACAATTTATTTATTTTGATTTTGTTGTTTATTATTATTTTTATTTTTATTTTTTTTTTTGTGATATTTTGTATTATATTTGGGTATTTTGGTATTGATTACGTTTAATAAATACAAACAAATAATAATATATATATAACATATATTATGGACAAAATGAAATGTAAATTGTTCACAAACAAACGTTTTCATATCATTTTTATTTGTAAAAATCATCAACAATTATATATTATATAAATATGTATGTATGTTAGTCAAAATCCGATAAAGCAGCGTGAAATTAAAAAAAAAAATAGAGTGGGAAAAAATACTCTGATTAGCAATACAGAAATACCATTAATGTGTTGATTGTTATTTTATTTTTTTTTTATTCTAAATATTTAAAACAAATTTTTATATAAATATCAATTTATTATATAAAAATTTTTGGACTTTTTTTCTTATTGATTTTTTCTTTTCTTTATAAACGTGTATATTATACTAGACAAAAAAAAATGTTTCTAGTAAATTTTGAAAAAAAAAAAATAAATAAATAAAATAAAGAAAAATATGATTAACTCACCTGGTGCTGAAGTTGTTCTTTGCATAACTGGTGATGAACGTGAAATTTGTGGTTCAGTTGGTGGTTCCAATATATCACGATATTTAGATACCATTAGTACTGATATAAAGTAAACAATCGCTAACGATAGAAATTGTGCCTGTTTTGTCTCCTCCTGAAACATTCGTTTCTTGTAATAATAATTACGTCTTTAATAAAATTATCCCATTCAATTTAAGGGAAAATATTAATATTGAATTGTTTATAAGCAACAACAATAACAAAAAATAATTATGTGTTAATCTCTTAAGTCTTTCTTACTTCATTATTATAATTTAATTTGAAAAGTTATTGTTTCATAATGAATAAATATGACAACAACAAAATTAACACAATTATTTATAGTTAAAAAAAGAAGCTTTTTCAATGGTATTAGGAATAAATAAGATTGCTTTATTATAATAAAATAGTTAATACTTAATTATATAAACAAATTAATTAACCCTTTGATTCGTTGCATTTACACTTGTTATTTGAAAATATGATCAAGTTAAACCTAAAACAAACCACAAAGATATACTAAAATCAACAAATCTTTGGTTGTTTTTCATTTATAGTATTTTTATAATTGGAAGTCAGTACAGGCAAGATAAGCATACTTTTCTATATTCACAAATTGTTAGAATAAATCTGTCTCGAGTGTGGGGCAGTGCTGGATTTAGGCTTAAGCAAGTGAGGCAAATTTTAGCCTAACAAGCAAAAAAAAAAAAAAAAAAAAAAAAACCTCTTTTCATTGCTGTGAACTGTGAAGAGAGTAAATAAACTTCTATATCTAACAAGCACAAAAAAAAAAACCCTCGTTTCGTTTTAAACTTCTAACAAGCAAAGAAAAAAAAAAAGGGGGGGCATATGAGACATTGCCTAGGGCGGCATCACACTTAAATCCGCCACTGGTGTGGGGTGATCAGATCTCAATTTTAATCGATGGAAGTCTTTTAAATTCAATATTACCAAGGCAAAAAACTCAACGGGTATTGCCTCCATAAGCACAATACTGACTTCCAAAAATAAAAATACTATAGTGATGTGTTGAGCTTTATCATAGAACAAAAATATAAGATTTTTTTTCTATTTCATGTAACAAAAAACAAATCACCCACAAAATTTCAAAAAAAAAAAAAAAAAAAAAAAAAAAAAAAAAAAAAAAAAAAAAAAAAAAAAAAAAAAACAGATATTTGAATAGATTTAAAAAAAAAAAAAAAACTGAAACTATTAAAGGACAATACAAGAATTAAACAATAGCAAACTTATTTTAATAATGAAATAGTGAAAAAATGGAAAAAAAACGAAAAAAAATTGAATTGAATAAAATAAATGAATAAATAATGTACGTAAATGTGTAAACCTGCATTCACTTATCATTTTAGAATTACTCACATGTATTTGTACAACCAACCGAATTAATATCTATTCAAAATATTTCAATAACAATCCAGAACATACTTTTGAAAATGAAAAAAAGAAAAACAAAACGGATAAACCGCTAAACCAACAGAGAAATCAAAGAAATAAATAATGCACAAATTTGAATATAAATTTAAATGGGGTTTGGCATATGAAAATTACAAGGGAAAATCTACAGAATAATAGAAGTCAATGTACCACATTTATTTGACTTCATTTTATTGACAATAATTATGAAAAAGCTGAGGTAACAGACGCAAATGCGACTGATGAAAATGAATTTTTTTTTTAAATTTTTTTATTTTATTTTTTTTTTAAGTAAAATGAAATAGGGTAGACATTACATGTTTTTAAATCATTTTCTCTCTTCCATTTAATTTTCACATTTTGTGGTCACAAGAAATAACAGCATACATATATCATTTTTACTGTTATTTAGATTTTCATAATAATGAAATAAAGTTTTCTGAACATATTCATGTTATACTTGTTATTCCTTTTAGAACCATACATGTATAACTAACTTCTATATCACTTGAAAAGAATTAGCCACAATTGTGTACATTATTCTCTTTATCTTTTTTTGTATTGCCAGCAGAAGGATATTCAATTTAAAGCTTTCAATGTGATTTCCTTTTTCTTTATTTTATGATTAGAACAAAAACAAAAAATCTTCTAAACCAAAAATAAATGCTAAATTCAAAGGATTAATATTAATTAAGAATATTAAAATAAAACCAGTATATTTGTTTTTCTTCTTCTTGGTTTTTAAATATGTATGTATGTATCTTTAAACAAGATAAATCTTATATACAGTAAATATAAAACTTGAAAATTGCCATTTTTTTCCTAATACCATATCGTTTTTTTTTTTTAACTAAGCGCTTATTAAAAATTAATAAAATTCGTTCGTTAATTTCTATTTTTCCTCAATAAATCAAAATTTGTTAAATAACAGAATTATCTTACCACATCACGATATATAACAGCACGTAAACGATTTACATCCATGTCTTGTAATAATTTTTCTGGATCTTTAACAGGTGATAATTGACCAGTAATAGATTCAACAATATTCTATAAAACAAAAAAGAAAATATATATGTATATATGTATAGAAAAAGAAAAATATATAATTGTTGGTAGGTACTCATCAAACATTTCTACTTTCTTTTCCTTTTTTTTTTAAAGCAAAAAGAAAAGAGTCATTATTAAGTCATTCACATTTTCTTTTTCTTTTTTTTATGAATTTTAAAGTAAAAAAAAAAAAAGATTTTTGTATAACAAACAGAAAATATAAAACAAAGCTAAAAATAAAAATAAAAATTTTGTACGATACATACACATCACAAAAAGTAATTAAAAATACAGTATTTTCTTCTTTTCTTTTATTTATTTTTATTTTTTTTTACCTTTGGAGATGCTTGTGCTCCTCTTATAAGTGCTTGCAAATGAGCTGCTCCAGGCATATCACGCGCTATACCACCACCATGATAACGTGTTCTTTCTTTACACTCAAGACAATTACGTACAGCACATGTACATACTAATCTTAAACATTGCCTTAAAATTCCTCCACTTGACATATTTTTTTCAGCCTCAAGTTCTGCAAAGTTAAGCGATGTTGCAAATATTAATACATCCGCCATGTTAACTAAACGTTGAAGAAATGAAACTGCCACTTCAAGTGGCATACCCTGAGTTGGTTCCAGAACATCCAGTTCGGACTATTAGTACGTATTATTTTAGTTTTTATATTTTTTAATAAAAATATGTAACATGTAAAATAGAATAGACGTTGTGACCCATATACAAAATGGTAAATATGAAACAAATAAAAAAAGGAAAAAATAAAAAAAATTTGAATGAAATTTTTTTTTTATATTTTAGTTAAAAGAATAGAAAATAAAATAATAATTATAATTACGTTTGGAGATGTGGCACTTGCTAATAAAGGCAGTAAACCCCCACAAGCTATAATCAAATTATCTGCCAGTTGGGATATTAAATGAACTGTATTAACAACAAAAATTGCATTTTCACTTGAATTTACAAAATCGAGAATACTTTTAGTTGAATGACTACGCCAAACTTGTATATCAGTTTCTAATGAAAATAATATATCAGAAAGTAATCTTTGATGTATATATGACCATTTAAATTCTGGAATTCTAAATGGCGGTCTTGTTGGTCCTGGACTAAACATTGGACGTGTCGATCCAGATTTTGTTCTTTTATGTTCTATAAAAAAAAAATAATAATAATAATAATAAAACAAAAAATGAAAACATACATATTTTTATTTATTTATTTTTTTTTTAAATTCATCCAATTATATTTTTCATTTTTGGACATTTTCAAAAATTCAACAACATTGAGCACCATTTTGGTGAATTTATCAATACTAATAAATATAAATAAATTTAGAACATAATTTTGAAATTTTCAAGTTTTAATTAAAAATTTTAGGCTGTTATTCAGCAACAAGCTGACGGAATAAGGAAAAAAGGCAGACTACAAAAAAGATACCTTGATAATGACATTAGAAAGCTAGGATAGTAGACTCGAAAAAAGAAAGCACAAAATCGGAATGAGTGAAAGTCAAGGCTTGTAAAGGGCTGTTGCGCTGATGATGATGGTGATTCACCAACAAGATTTATCTCTTCTTTATTCTTCTTGTTTTTAATGTGTCATACTTTGTTACTTACTACACTTTGTTGATCATAATTTACAATTTGAGTTTATCTTCGATTTTCAAAGCCTGTTTAAAGTTAAAAGAATATTAAAATTTAAAATTTTAAAAAAACACAAGAACGTTAAATAAAAATTCTTAAATTTAAAACAATAAACCTCGGTGAATACCGCTCTTAGATTTAAATTATTTTTCAAGAATATTTTTAATTACACAAGGGAACAATAACTTTAAATTTTTGTCGACAACAGGAAAAACATTATTTGTTTGAAATACATTAATCTTACTTGATAAATAAAAACATAGACAAATGTTGCAGTAGGTCTATAAATTTTTGTGATTCTCTTATAGCCAGTTTCAAAGTGGAAGCTTAAGCCAAAGCTTAGCTAAGCTTTTGTAGATAGCTTAAGCCTCAGATAAAGACTACTATATTTCAAGTTAAACTCAGTTTAACTTCCACTGTTGAACTGAAAAAAGTGAATAAACTCAGTTTAAGACTTAAGCTTCGCTTAAGACTTACTGTGAAACCGGCTATTAGTGATTCACAAAATAGCAAGTAAATTTTAAACTGTGGCTCTCTCTTTGTGAAAAATCTTTTTTCTCAAAAAACTTCCGTAACGACTGTAACAGCGTTTGATCTCTATTGAATAATAAAACTATTTAAAAAAAAGGATTCGTAAGATAAAATGATATACCTGAAACGCAGGGGACATGGGCATATGAAATTTCAGTATCCTTGAAAACTGTGAACTGATTAGTAATTTGTTTTACATATTTTTGTAGATATTAATAGAGTTGGATGATTAAATAACACTTATGCCCAGTATTTCAGTGTAAGTTTAAACTGGGTTTAAACTTTCATTGAGTTTAAACTCACGTTTAAGACAAAATGGTGTTTTTCAGTGGTAGTTTAAACCTGATGACAGTTTAAACTCAGTTTATCTTAAACGTCTGCCGATAACGGTTTAAGCTGTCAAATGACTCTAATGATAGCGGTAGTGACATTTTTCATATAAACAAAACAGACGCTTTTTATTTGAGTTAATTTGTTTTATTTTATATTAGTTTTGTAATTAATTAATCTTGTAGTTTATTACTTTGTTTTAATTTTCACTGTGAAACACCTTCGGCTTAAACTAAGAGTTTATACTTACTTGTCGGTTTAACTTAACTTCAGTTTAAACTTACACTGAAATACTGGGCATTAAGAAACTTTTGGTCGGCTGTCTGATGAAAAACATATGTATACCTATATACTTTCAGTACACATGTAAAATTGTACTTGTTTCGAAAATTTCATACTGTTGTGAATTTTTGAAAGTGTCCTATTTTTTTCCATTTTTCAATTTTATACTTACCAAAATGATTATTTTCAACTTGAGTGCTAGCACTTTGTGATCTTTTAAATTGTTGATTAGAATTCGTTTCATCGGGAACAATAACATCAGTTTTTGATCGTTCTAATAATGTTCCAGAATATTCATTATTTGTTGTTATATTATCTGTTATTGATACTTTTCTTTCTAATTGTTTTTCACTGATATTATTGTTATTATTTATATTTGTTTCTGTTATTGATTTATTATTATTTTTCTTATAATTTCCATTTAAATTATTATTATTATTATTAAGATTTTCATTATTTGTTACATTATTAGCTATTTCATATATTATACTTTTGGCAATTTTTTCACAATTATCTGTTTCTAATTTACCATTAACTTTATCTACAGCATCTTTTAAAACAACATCAATAACTTCTTTAGCTTTTTTTTCAATATCATTATCTTCATTATGTTCTTGTTTATCATTATTTTCATTATCATTATTTATTTCTTCAATATTATTTAATTTTTCATCATTTAAATTATTATTACTATTTTTACATTTATCTGATGATGATAATGATGATGATGGTGATGATGTTGATGATGATAATGAAAATGATGAATTATTTATACAATTATCAATAACTTCATCAACAATTTCAATTGCTAATGTTTTTATTTCATGTTTATTTTTATCTTTATTATTAATTTCGTTAGTTATTATATCACTTTCGGTATTTTTTATATTTTTTGAATTATCATCATCATTATCGTTATTATTATTATTATTATTTAAATTTTTTAATATTTTATTAGTTGTTGTTGTTGTTGTTGTTGTTGTAGTAGTAGTAGTACCTATTATTGCACTTGATAACGATATATCATCAGTCTTTTGATTATCGATGGCATTTATTAAATTATTATTTTTCTGTACACTACTATTATTTAAATTTATTTCATTATTATTTTCTTTATTATTGTTAGTATTATTTTTATTATTATTATTACTATTTATATTTATATTATTATCATTCTTATTATTACAATTATCATTATTATTATTTTTATTATCATTATTTAAAAAAATTTCATCATTTTCATTAATAATTTCGGTGTTTTTTATGGGCGGATTATTATGTGTTATTGATATTTGTTGTTGTTGTTTTTGTTGTTGTTGTTGTTGTTGTTGTTTTTTATCATTTTTAAGAACACCTTTAACAACTTCATTTACAGCCAATTCAATTTCTTCATCTTTAATAACTGATGATACTGTTGTTTCATTATCTTCCATAATTATATCTGTTTCTTCTTTAAATTTTTCCAATACTTTTTCAGATTTTTGTAGAATTTCTTCAATTATTTCAGCAACTGCTATTTTATTACCATCATCATTATTATCATTATTAACATTAACATTTGATTCATCAGCACAACCTAATATTTTTTTAAATGTATCTTCATTTTTTGATTTTGATATATCTAATTTTAATGATGTTATATCATTTTCATTATTATCATTATCATCATTATTACTAATTATGTTTGAATTACCGTTACATGTAACTAATTCAATATTTTTCATTTGAGCATTATAAACATCTGTTATATTAGTTACATTGTTATGACAATTATCTGTTGTTGTTGTTGTTTTTTTTATAATATCAACAGGAAGTTTTTCATCATCTTCACAGGCACATTTAACATTTTCAATTCTTATTTCTTTTTCATTATCTTGTTCGATTCTATCATCTATTTTTTCAGTACTTGTAGATATTGTCATTGTTTTTGTCGTTGATATATTTTTTATACTATTATTTATTGTTGTTGTTGTTGTATCTGTTGGAATTCTTTCAATATTTTGTTGTTGTTGTTGTTGTTGGTGTTGATGTTGTTGGTGTTGATGTTCTTGATCATTTATTGATGTTGATGATGATGGTACATGATCATCACGTTCCCTTTCCCATCCACTTATTGTACTTATTGGTCTTGCTTGTCTTAATGCTGGATCTGTTATATTATCTGTTCTTTGACGTTCATAATGTTCATACATTTGTGCAAATTGTAATTTAAATTCTTCATATGATACTTTTGAATGTACAATTGCTAATGTATCAACCCATACTCTCCAACCACCATATTCATGTTTTATAGCATGATGTAATAACATACGAAATAATGAATATACCATATCAGATAATTTTTGTTCTTCATTATTTTTTGGATGAATATATGCCATTGCTATTAACCATTCTTGCCAAACCGACATTTGTAATACAGTTCGACGATTTTCACGATTACTATTACATAATAATGTCATATCCGATAGAAAAAGTTTTTTAACTTCAATTAATTGTTCAGTTTGTTTCGATTGCCTTATTAAAGTTGCAACAACTTTAAGTATCACTAAAATTTATTTCAAGAAAAAAAAAATAAATAATATAAAAATAAAATGAACGTACGTACAATACGTACATAAATTTTATTATTATTTTTTTGTTTTCTTAATCTTAAAAAAAAAAAAAAACGAGAAAAAATTAATTTTCATAGTTTTTTTTACACACTTTTTTTCTTTCTTTTAAGTATTTTTCAAAAAATATTCTTATTAAATATTTTTCATCTTCCCTTTACTGGTAACATTTATCAATAGAAGTCAGATTTTCACATAAACCTCATCAAAATTATTACCTTTCTATTAAGATATAGTTTATAAAGTTGTTTTTTTTTTCTTCAGAAAAACTTTTATCATTAGTTTCTCTACTTTTTTTATTTCTACTTACTTCGTTTTTCTTTTACACATATAAATCTTTTACGCTTTTACCTTTTTTTTTATCCCCTTACATTTTTTTTTTTATAACATTCATATTACTTTCTTTTGTATAATATATAATATTATCACACAAATTTACTATATACCGTATACCATATAGTAGATATATACAACAAAAACTATACATACAAGTATATATGTTTATTATAGATAATCATATTGTATATATAATCATAAAATCTAAAGTAAAAAAAAAGAAAAAGAAAAAAAAGTAAGAAACTTACTTGGATTTTCCAAACGATAGTGACTTTCTGGTTCAGGATGTCTTGTATAAAGAATCTGTTGTGATATATGTTCTGTCATAATTTCATAAAGGACATTATATGTCGGTAAAGATAATGATTCCTCATAGAGTAATAAACGTTCAGCTAGTAACGTATATAAATTGTGCGGCGACATAACATCGTATTTTCGTCTATGGAATAATAATAATAATAAAAATAAAAAAAATAAAAAGATACGTGAAAAACAGCAAAAACAAAAAAATGAAGGATAAAATGTATTAAAAGATTAATGAAAATGAAGGAAAATTATGAAATATTAAATTGTACATGGTATAATATATATATATTTTATAGCTACGTACACATACATATGCATGTTTATATGATAAAGAAAATTTGTATTTACTTGTGTGTACTACGAGATAAAAAAAATCCTAATAATTTCAATGCTTGTAGCCTAATCAATTGACTTTCGGCAGCCAATAATTTGAATATTGTTCTAACACCATGTTTAACATCAAAAGCAGGTACCATTGAGCTTGGATGCTCTGACATTAAAGATATTAACATTTGCAAAACATCATGAAGATTTTCATCCTTTTAAATATATCATAGAAGAAAAATTAAATATGTTATATAAAATTCTCATAAAATATTATGTATTTCATCAAATTTTTATAATAAATTTTGTAAAATATTTTATATTATCCTACCTCATGCATAGTTGTTAAATAATTTAATAAACTTTGTAATTCATCTTCTTTGACACCATTACCAACCATAATAAGCTGTTTTAAAAATAAAAGGATATATGCACGTATTGCTAAAATATCCTTTTGTGCTGGACGAGGTCCATCTACATAATTAAAATCAAAAAAAATTAAAAATATATTCTTTTAGATACTCGTACAATATATTTGTGTCCATTACATAGATAAAAAAATTTAATTAAATTAATATTCTTTTTTTTTTTTTTGTGTATATGTTTTTTAATTTTAATAAAATATTTATAATACCTAATCCTTTTGGTATAATTCCACTTTTCGCACGTGGATTCACAACCCAATAATAAAACTTAAGTGTATGAACAGTTTGTAATACAGTACTGACACGTCTAACATTACTATAAATTTGTGTATCACTTAAAAATTCTGTAGCTAGATATGAATATAATCTTGCTTGTACATTTGCTGGTGTATATATCCATAATGATGGATTAAATAGAACATGATCCAATAGCTGCCATGTTAAAAATGAAAAACAAAAAAGCTATTTATTAGCGTGATACATATCTGTCCTGCTACAAGCCGATTTTTATTTTTTTTTTTACTTATTTTTTTTAATTATTTTTTTTTTATTTGGCATGCAGCAGTAAAAATATACAAAAAATATATATATATATATTTATGAAAACATTACAAAATTTGCAAAAACAAATAAAATATAACACAATAAAATGAAAAATTTCAATTATTAGATTAATTATAATAAAATTTGATAATAATATATTAAAAATAATTAACACTAAAAGCATGTTGGTTAGCATTTCAACTATAAAAACATTTCATGTTTTATTTATTTGGACAATATTCTGATTAAAATTTAATAAATTGACAAAAAAATTATTATTGCGGCATGGCATTAATTCATTTATTATAAATTTTAAATGCATTTCCTTTTGAAAGAAAAAAATTACCAATAATAACAAAAAAAAAATTCATTTTAAAAATTATTAACTTAAATGCACTGTAAATTTTTCATATTAACACATTCCCATACAAAACAAAAAAAAATCTATTTAAAAAAAAACGCAAAAAAAAAACAAAGTTCGTACTTATCTTTTCTATAATACAAAATTCTTTAATGCATAATTTATTTGAATTTCTTTTTTTCTTTTTATTTTTTCTAGTTTAGTTAACTTATCCTGGAATTTTTTTTTTTTTTTAAACTAAATTTTAAAGGGGAATTCAATTATAAATTCATAGAATTTTCATGAAAAAGTTGGTGCGTTCTATTGAAAGACATTAATTATTAAAAATTTATGAATAAAATTTTGTGTACTGTACTAAGAATAAGAATTTACTTTACTTAGTATTCTGTCCAAAAAAGAAAAAGAAAAAGAACTTTCAACTATAGCAAAGAAAAAAAAAAGGATATTTTACACCCGAAAGCAGTAAAAAAAAAATGTTTAAATAAAAAATATACATATTTGGGAATCCAAAGAAAGTTTACATGAAAATTATAAAGTTTTTTTTTTTTTTTTTTTTTTTTTTTTTTTTTTTTTTTTTTGTTCGAATAAAATTGGGGTATGGTATGCTACAAATTTTTTTTTCTTCTACATACTTTGTTGGAAAAAGTAATAACATACATATGAAATTTTTCTTCTATTTAAAAACATAATTCACAACTAATGTAATATTAAAACGAAAGGATATATTTTTTTTTATTACAAAAGACAAAAAAAAACACACAATTTGTTTTTAAATGTTTTAAGGCAATTCTCTGGGTAGCACAAATTACATAAAACTAATAAAATTTTCGCATTTAAAATTTACATTTATATATGTATTTTCAAGTTATTTTTAGTATTTCGGGTTTTTTTATTTTAACCCATATTTTAGTTATTTTATTATTTATTTTTTATATATTTTTTTCTCTTGTGTTAATATAATTCACCATCATAAGAGTACAAAAAATACTTGGGATAACAAATGTAAATAAAAAAAAAATTTAAAAATTTATTTTTAAAAAAAGCCCGAAAGTGAAAACTTTATGAAAATTTTACCATCAACTTTAAAATTGAATTAAAAATTTACTTTATTACTTTTTTTTTTTTTTTTTTGAATTGAATTGAATTAAACCGCTTATTATACCAATATTTAAAACTTTTTTTTTATTACTGGTTTGTATTTCCAGAGAATCGTCCTACAAGATTTTTAATTATAACAACATACACCTACACATACATACAAACAGAAATAAAAATAAATTAAAACATTAAACTTTCATAAACCTTCATAAAAGCTAAGGCACCAAACTTTTTCAAACACAAATTTTTTTTTTTTATTCACATACTAATGGAAACTTTTTGAACGGAATTAAATTTAGAAACTGGGTTTTTTCTTATACACAATACATATAATACACATTGCAACCTATTCTATTTAGAGCTCTTTCAGACGCAAAACAAATCGTTCATCGTATCTGTACAACTATCGCAATTTTCGAAAAAAAAAGTTTCGAGAAAGACGATTTCAATACTGAAGATTCCATAGAATTACATTATGTATCTAACGACTGTCTGATTTGGCTGATCGAAATAAGATAAAAATTGTACATTACTGGTTAAGTCGACAGACTAGTCGAACGATTTTTCGAAATCTATCGATTGATCGTAGTGAAATCAGGAACTTTTGATTTAATTGCGGCATGATTTCAACTTATAAACACAATGAGATTGTAATAGAGATAAAATGTAGATTATAGCTTTCTCACAACTAAGACTGCAAATTAACTATCTGATGATAGACTTCAAAAAGTTTATCAATCATTTTGTCAACTTATGGAAAGACACAATTCAACCATCTATCAACCAGTTGTTCATTAAATAATAAGCGTTAACATTGAATTTTTTTGAGAAAAAAAAATCTTTTATTCATCAGAAAATTCGTTATTCATGACTATTATTATTTATTACTTTCTACTGGTTTTCAATGATACAACTATCACTTTCTTTTTTTCTGTCTATTTTGTTCTCCTTTTTAAGCAATTTTGTTTAATTTTTGAGAAATATTTTCCCCTATACAAGACTGACCTCAAAATATCATAATTTTTTTTTTTTCAAAAGAAGTCATAATTTAATTTCAAGTGATTCAATATGTGATCATAGTTGGAATAACAAATTAAAAATATAAAATATGAAATTTCTGGAAAAAAAAAACAAATAAAAAAAATTTTCAACTTTATCTGAACACGACTTTTAAATATGAAAAATATTTTCAATAATACCTATATAAATTATTGTAATTTATTATTGTTTATAATTGCCGAACAATTTAATTATGTTCATAATTGGCACTTATTTATTACAAAAGTTTTTTATTGTTATTTTTCCTTCCTTTTTTTTTTCAATTTTATTTTTGTTATTAAAATGAAATTTTTGTTGTTTTTTTTCAATTCTACTTTATTATTATTTGTATTTGGATGATATCCTAACAAGACAAAACAAAAGTATGAAATAAAATAAATAAATAAATAAATAAAAAATACAAAAGGAGTTTCAGTAACCCTAGAATGGACAGATCATTTATACAAATGTAAAAATTTCGACTTTTAACATTATTTTAAACATAATCCTTTTGACCTAACCCCTTAAATCAATTCTTTAAAGTTGTTGTTACTAGCAATCACGGACTCCTGTTTTTCATTTCCAAGATAAAATGCAAAATAACATTAAAATCGTGGAGGTTCCAAAAATTCACAAGGTCAAAAATTTAATTTTGTATTTGAAGATTTGAATCTCGTCATTCCGTAAACTGAAACTCAACTCAATATTTTCACATTAAAATTCTTGATTAAAAGATAATTTTCTAAGGAACACCCCTAAAAAAATATTTTTGTATAAAGACACAAAATCCTGGTTCACATCAGGAGATGCTGAGATACAGCTCTTTAGAAAAATAAATTTAAAAAATTCATAAAAATGTGTGTTGAACAAATGTATACCATTTGCCAATTTTTAAATAAATTTGAATTGCCAGTCCTAGGGGTTAAATAAAAATTTAAAATTAAAAAACAAAACAAAAAAAAATACCGTGAATTTATACTGAATTCGAATTATTATAAAATCAATACCACTTGAAACATATTTCGAAACTACTATCGAATCAATCATGCGTTTGAAAGAGCACTTGTTTAAAACTATAAAAAAATAAAAAAAATAAAGAATATTCAAACAATATAGGTATGTATATGTATATACAATTCTCACACACAATTAAAAATCAATCAATAAATATTTTTTCAAAAAAAAAATATATATATTATATTGAACACTTTTTTATTTTCCTTTTACTCTTTTTTGTTTAAATTTCTTACTGCTCACATTATAAAAAATATCATTTTGAAGACGACGAAATTGTGAAGTTGTTAATTCTAGTAACAAATATTTATTCGTTCCTTCGTTTTTTATTTTTCCCTAATATTTGTAATAAAATAATTTGATTAAAATTAACATTTTTTTTTGTTTTTAAATAAATAAATAATTATAAACAAAAAATAATAATAATTATTTTTTAATATGGCTTATATGATTTAATTGAAACAATAAAATTGAATTTTTATACTTTCATCTGGTGACTTAAATATTTTATGTTAAATATTTACAACATATTTTCATTTTGATGATTTTTATTTTCCAAAATTGATTAAATATTTAAATTAATACAAAATTGTATGAAAAAAAACAAATAACACACAAAATATATACGTTCATAATAATAATAATAACGTACAATGGTAAAGTTACGCTCACAAATAAAGTCAAAAATTGAAAACATACATCATATCTGCTTCTTCATTGATATTCGAAAAAAAAAAATACATACATACATACAAACAAACGAACGAATAACGCAAATGAAAAAAAAAAATAAATATTCGTATTTCAACAAGGATATAGCTATTTTTCTTTAATTATCTTTGAAGCGTTAACATTGAAATTAAAGTGTTTATTATGATTTAAATTTACCATTGTTTTTTTTTTTAATATGTTGCCTCTGTTACAAAAATACATACATACAGACATATACGTGTATAAGTAAATAATAATAAATGTACATAATATTAATTTCAGATTCTATAACAGTGAAAAACAACTTAACACATAAATTAAAATTTCTGGTTTTAAAAACAATTTTTCAATATTTTATTATTTCAAGAGAACTAATTAGAAAAGAAAAAAAAGAGGAAAAATATTCAAATTAAATTCTTCATTTCATTCTTCCCACAAAGTTAATTAACATATTTTATTTTATTCCTTATTTTGAAAAGCATCAAAAACAACAACAACAAAAAACAATGATACACTGTTTGTAACAAAAAAATCATTGGGTTTGATTTAATTAAATTTATTTTTGTACAAAATTTATGAAATTTTTCAGGATATTTTATGTAGGTATATCTATAATAACAATAAAAATTGAAAAAATTTACTGTTATTTTGGAGGATTGATACAATTTTTTCTATGGAAATATACAACAACGTAAAACTAAAAAAACAATAATAATAAAAACAGAATTAGAACAACGCATTACGAACCACAAAGTCGCTAACGATTTTTATCGACTCAAAATAGGCAATAGTTTGGTACATCACTATATTTTTCGCCTTTTTCAGTACATACAAACATGATGTAGAAGAGAAACCAACAGAAATTCAAAATACGACTTGTCAAGATATGCTGAACTTTTACCGGAAATTTCAAGGCAACCCCAGGACCTCAGTTACAAAGTTGTTTTAGAAAATACCTCTAATTAGACCACGAGCCAAAAAAATATGTAATTGCCGCTGTAGCCTGTAGGTAATTTTATAAGAAAACATATTTTTCTAAATTTAAACAAGTGATTTTGTGATCCGACACTTTTAGCTCTAATTTTGTTTCTACAATAAACCAGCACCAACTTCCAGTAACCTCCAGTTTAGGTCCAAATTTTTAAGGTCGGTCAACTGGCTAAACAAACCTCTATAATTCTTGTTGTTATACAAAGGATTGTTACATTCTCTACTTTTTATAAGGTTCTTTTTAAAAAAAATCTTTCACTCCCACTTATACAACTTCAGAGTTCTTAACTAACCAAATTTTCTACAAATGTATAATAGTATAATAAACAATATTTCAATGTAATTTAACAAAATTCCACATTCTATTCCAACCAGTTAACAATTTAATTGAGTAAAGAAAACAAAAATGTAATTAGAAAAAAAAAATTCAAATTTCAAGTAAAATAATTGTTTTTCAAAACAAAAAAAAAAAACAAATTTTGTAAGTGGAATTTCTTTAATTGGCATAATTAAGAGAACTTGAAATTTAATTGGAAAATATTTTTGGTTGTAGCGATAAAAGAAAAAACATTGAAATTTCAATAAAAATTCGTGATTTCAAATGAAATGAATCACAAAATCAAAATGTCGAAACATGAAGATTTTTAGCACATTTAAAACAAATTTGTGGATTTTAATTTGTGTTTAATTATAATGTTGCGATACAAAACAGATAAAATGATTGAAATACTATATACAACAATCCAACAATCAAAATATTTGTGATGTTGGTTATGTTGGTGGAAGAAAACAAAAAAAAATTCATCAGATGATGACAACAGAATTTGTTCTTTGTTACACTTAGAAAATCCAAAAAAAAAAAAAAAAAAAAAAAAAAAAACCTTTTCATTCTGTTCATCTGTTTGAAAAATTCAACGACCAAAAATGTAAACTGAACTTTATTCGTCTAAATAACAAATAACGGAAGTAAAATGTGTAACTAATAAATAGGAATTTATATCTATAGCTTTAGTATGAACGGAAAAGATTGTAATTCCGGTTACAATTGCAAATTCTGCTCAATTATGTTTTTAATCTAAAAACAAGCAAAAAAAAAATTTTTTCAAATATGTATGTACAATCATTTTCCCGACTAAATTTATGATTATTTTGTTGTTTAAGGTTTATTAATTAAAATTAATTAACTTTTTTGTTTTCTTATTGTTCTAAATCTAACAAAGTAATTTTACACACCATGAATACATTTTTTTTTTATATTTATTTTTATAGAACATTCTTTTTTTTTTTAACTTACCTAAACAATTAATGTAAATTTTCAACTTTTCACAAATCAAAAATTGTTAAATTTTTTTTTTTCTAAACAAAAAAGAAGTCAAATTCATTGAATAATTGTTAACATTCTGATCAATTTTGACATATTTTCATGAAAAATCAGATTTAAAATTTGAATATCTCTGGAAAATTTAAAATTTCTGCAGGGTACTTACTCTTCTCGTCATTCTGTATAAATTTATTTTTTTTAACAAAATAAAAACTTCCTGAAATAGGGAGCGAACTACAGGTCTCCAAAGCAGAAAAAAATTACGCCTATCAATGTTATGGAAATTTTTGTATACGTTTTCATCCCTTTAAAAAAGTATGCTTCCGAAGGAGTATAAGGAAGTTGAAATTTGGGGAGGACTGATTTATTTCGTTTAAAGTTTGTTTGGAAGGGAATCTTTCAAAAAACATTCTGGCCAAATTCCAACTTTATTCCTTCGGGGGCATACTATATTAAAGGGACGAAAAGATCTACAAAAATTTCCTAAATATTGATGATCGCATGTAAAATTTAAAATAGATCGGAGTGTAAACATCTATAGAGAATTGAATTCTTTTTTTTTCAAATACATTTTATTATAATTATTAAACAAAAAAAACAAATTTTTCCATTGATAACTAATTCTATAAAAAAAAAACTACACATCCTATTTATAGAAGAAAAAAAATTTTTTCATTAATTCACTAATAATAATTAATATACATATATTGTAATTTTTCTAAATTGAAATAACTTGCATAACTCACATCATTTCAGGTAATTTTTTTTATTTTATTTATTTTTTAATTAAATAAAGCCGAAATGTAAAGTGCTTTTAGCATGAGCAAAAAATATAATTGGAAAGAAAAAAAAATAATTTGTAAACATTTATAAATTATTATTTTTGAAAAAAAAAATAAATAAATTGTTTATTTATAGAATTTATGTACTCTCACAAAAACAATATGTATATAAAAATTTCGAAAAATAAAAAAATTAGAAAAAAAAAATTCACATGCATTTAAGTAATATAATATTTTTCTCATATTAAACGGAGTAGGAAAAAAAAAAGAATAAATTTTTTTTTTCGAATGCACACAAACATGCTTTTGTATAATTTTTTTTTTGTTGTTATAAATAAAATTATATTGAAATTTTATATTCACGACATATAAACGAACAAACTTATATAATTAATTTTAATTAAGAAAATTGTATAGAATTTATTTAAAAAAAAAAAAAAAAAACACCCATTCGCTACCAGAATTTAATTTTATGGAAAACAATGTCTCATTTTAGATTGTTTTTTTTTTTTTTAAATTCAATTCAATTCAACGTAGTAAAATAAATGTGTTTTCAAATAAAGAAACACCGTCGTGTATACGTGTTGCGTAACATATGTGAGATTGTACAACAAATATAAGGAATAAGGATACACATTATATGTAGATATATGTATGTATTTAAGAATTAAAATTAGGAGATAAGCATGATAAATTTAAATTGTATTTTGTGTATTCATTCGTACTTTAAAATTGAATGAATTAAATTGTTTAAATTGAAAATTATAGGATATTTTCAGTTTGATTACATATACATATACATATATAGTGAATTAAATTCATTTTTTATACATTGGAATAAAATTTAATCGTAAAATAAACCAACTGTTCTCTGATTTTTCTATTTTTTTTTGTTTTTTTGTTGTTTTTTTGTTTTTTTTTTGTTTTTTATAAAATAACTATGTTTCTAATTTTAATGAATTTTATTTTCTAAGGACTAACATAACAACACATATTACTACCCTAACTGTTTCTACTTCGATCCATGGAACTACATACATCTGTCATACGGTATACATACATTTGTAAGTACATATTATGAAGTCAAAGCTGTAAAGTACTTGAATTTTTCAAGATTTCAGCCCTTTCAAATACAAACATTAGGGAGTGGTACTTCAAGTTTACTTAAAGTTCTAGATGAAATTAAAACGAAATTTTTAAAGCACATATGTATATGTAAAAGCTAAGTAAACAAGAGAAAACGAATGTATTTTTTTTTTTTTGTGTGTAGGCGAAGCAACCAACGTAAAAGCCTATCTAAAATATTTGTAGTCTTGAAAATCATCAAGGGAATGTGCACAAATTTATACGATTCTGTATACCTTTACATGAATTCATTCAATACAGAACATTTAGTCTTCACTAATGAAGAATTTTACTTAACAACTACTTTTACCGAAGTCCTAGCTCAAAAGGAAAGAGAACGAAATGTCAATGAATACAATATGTACATTTCACAAAAAATTAATAATTTGTTTAATTGAAATTGAATGTCAGAATGTCCTTCGCACTAAAATAAATTCGTTGTAGGACATAAGTAATTAAATGCACAATGTTACTTAAAACCGAAAAAAAGAATTGAGTGTAGCTTCCAGGATCGATATTTCTTCATTTTTATTAACTCACTAACTAGATAACTACTTAGAATAAAATACTTGGAATCTACACTATAATTTCACAGAACTAATAGACAAGTAGTAGTTTTAAAATGAAAATTTAAATTCATTTAGAAAGTCTTCGGTAGCGAATAGGTGATATCCTAGATTTAAATCCTTTTACGATGAAATTAATCGATTTTGAAATTTTTCTTTGATTTTTTATTTATAAGCTCGAAAATTGTTCGTTAACTTTAAAAGCTTTCAAATCACTCAATATTCAATTTCCCTATTGCACAGATCAACAGTTGAATGTCTAGACTAGGGTCAGGTCAGGGCAGGGCCTACCCAAATTAACTTGAGTTTCACAGACTATTTTTCTGCTTTACATGCACCTAGTTTCAATTATGAAACGAATTCAATTGTAATGACAGGATTGGCTCTGATATTTTTGTAGTTAGTTGTATGTATTTTCTGGGATCCGGAAAATTCATCGCCAGCAATTCACCGCCAGCAATTCTTCGCCAGCAATTCATCGCCTCAACAATTCATCGCCACAGCAATTCACCTCCAGCAATTCTTTGCCAGCAACTCGGCGATGAATTGCTGGCGAAGAATTGCTGGCGATGAATTTTCCTAGACCCGTATTTTCTTATGGTCAGTAAGAGGGGGACGGTTGATTGGTTGATTGACGTAGCGGTTCTTTGGATTATATTATTTCCGAAGATCCAAATAGCACTAACCGTGCCGTTTTGATACCACACACAGACACATCTCTCAGTTGTCAGTCAAAGGGTTGTAAGCCCTTCTATCAACCAACCAACCAAGAGGGGGACCATCAACTACTTAAGTATCAAATACTTTCATAAAATTCAATTAATTTTTCAAAGCTAAGTGGAAATGAGCGTATTTACACCCGATATCTCAAATTTCAGAAGCCAGCACTCTACCACTTCGGCTATACTGACCGCTCTTTTGAAGATCATTGTATTAAAATAGCATTGAAACAAAATTCTTCATTCTTAACAATCATTTTTTCTGGCTAATTGTCAGTCCGAATGTTCTCGAGAAATGTTTCATACTTTAAGAAATTTTCCCCTATCAAATATCCAAATATGATTAAACTGAAAATCATTTTTTCCTTGCACTTCATACACAACCCAATGATCCCTTATAATACCTATTCGATAAATAAAATCATTTTTAAACTCATTCTTCTTAATACGAAATTTTCGAGCTTATATTATTTTGTTGAATATAAAAAAAAAACTATGATTATTCTCTTTTTTTTTTTTAATTTATAAAATTTTAACTAAAAATATATATAAAAAAAAAGGAAATTATGTAATTTACATACCTGTTTAAGTAAAAGATCACTATTTGCTGATAAACATGTAACTAAATATTTTGTTAAATTAAGAAATGATCCAAGAACTTCTAATGTTAAATGTTCACGTGATGATCGTTGTAACATAAATGAAATGACTAGAAAACCACGATTCTGAATCATATGTTGTTGAACTGTTTGTGAATTTTCAACTAATTCACAAATAAATCCAAGAAGCTTAGAGCTGACAAAAAAAAAAGAAAAAATTGAATAAATAAACAAAATAAAAATTTCAAAAAAAAAATTTCAATATTTGAAAAAAGAAACACCCTTTTTAAAAAGAAAATACAATTGAATCAGAAAAAAAATATGAATAAAAAAAAAGAAAAAATAACAAGTCTATAAAAACTGCTTTATTATCCTACATTTTTATCCTTTACTTACCATAATGTTGGATCACGTTTCACATCGTTACATCCATCATATGGCATATCAAGCTGAGAAAAAAGTGGAAATAATACCTGTATGCCTCCTATTGAATTTAAAGTGCAATGAATAGAATGTGTTACGACAGCTTTTACATCCTGAAATAAATAATAATAAATAAGATAAAATTACATACATATACCTATCTACATAATAATATGTATATTGTATATTTATACAATTGAAAAAATAATTCACAGGGGGAGAGAAGCTTTTCAGTTGTTTTTTTTTTCCATTGAAATAAAAATGAAAAAAAAGTAAGAAAATTACAAAACAACCCACTAATAAAGTAGAAAACATAAATATACGAAGAGATAGATATAAAAAAAACAAGAATTTTTCTTTCATGAAATATAATTCTAATTGCTTTTATACACAGTGCTTCAAAGTTATATTCGTTTTGTACACCGTGTCTCATACAATAAAAGAGAATGAAATTTTTCTTTAAAAAAAAAAAAATGAGAAAGAAATAAATAAATATATAATAAAAAAAAACTGTAATACCGAAGTTTATCCATGAAATATTTACCAACTTTTAAATTATGAATAAAACTCATTCAGTGAAATTGTAGAATGAATTTTTATATTAATGGAATGAGAAAACAACCTATCCTCTTTTCCATTGATGGAATTGTTGTATACTGAAGAATTTACAGTTATAATCGTATATTATATTAAAGGCAAACCTACTTGTCTGTGCATACAAATTAAATGGTTTTTATTTTATTTTACTTTCTTTTTTTTTTTTTTTTATTCGATTTTTTTTTTTTTTTGAATACCAGGAGGACAACGACCGTAAATATAAATATCAATCTTATTTTTCGATTCAATAGATATACTTCAAAAATTTAAAGAACACTCCTCCTTCCTACAATCAAACAAAAATAAATCTCATTGAACATTAATGGACAAAGTTTGGAATATCGTAATAATAAAATATGTAAATGTAAAAAAGGAATAAAAAAAAAGATTGTTTTTACTTTTTTTTTTTTATTATTATTATGGCGTCCAATTTCATCAGACTATATTAAGAAATTGATAAATTATTTGCTACATCAGTTATAAAAGGCTATTATGACATTTTCAATAATTCAAAAAAAAAAAAATGGTTTTTTTTCTTGATTTTTGTCGTTGTTTTTTTTTTTAATGTTATTTCTCAAGAGAAACACGTCCAAGGTAAATTTTTATTGTAAATATCAAAATGTTATTAAATTTAAAAAAAAAATAATAAAAACAAACATAAAAACAACAAAGAATTACATAAAAATAATAAGATTTTTCTTTTTATCTTCTCTTTTGATTACATAAGATACATTCGATGCATGAACATTATAATATATGTATGTTCATACAATATATGATTGCAGTATACTACTGTATATATGTACATGTAAAACAAAAAGGAAAAAAAAATAGTACCTATATTGCAAAAAACAAAAAAACAAAAAAAAGGCAAAGAATATCAAATAAAAAATCTCATTGTATATATATAGTGCATATTTTTTTTTACCTGTAACATTAGAGCATGCGGTGTATGAACAAAAAATGATACATTTCCCTTTGGAGCTGATTGTAAACAAAGTTGTCCATCAGTGGCAACTGGATTGTACATAAATACGATTGCATTTGAAAGCTTTCCATCATATAGAACCTATATAAAAAAAAATGTTAGAAAAACAAAAAAAAAGAAAGAAAAAAAAAACAAATAAAAAACTTTATTGATATTAAATTTATTCCCTAAATAATAGAATTTCAATGTTATATATTATAAATAAAATGAAATTGTATATCTACATATTACATACATACATATATGTATACGAAAATATGTATATATTGTACATAACGTAGATATATAAAATGTATTACAAATATGTATTGATGCTGACAGATAATGAATAGAACAAGTTCAAATGAATTTTTAAAGAATTTAATTAAATCTGGATAAAAAGGCATTTTGTTAAAGAGAAAAAGAAAAAAAAGAAAAAAAAGATTATTCTATTAAAATATTTGCAATTTGTGTTAGTTAAATTTGCAGAATTATATATTCAAATTAATTTGATTTTTCTAATTATTTTACAGCTATTTTATATTTTATATTATATTATATTATATTATATTTTATATTTGTTTATTGAAATAACAAAATATGTAAAAGTGCTTCCAATTGTGTTTACAAACTATTTTGTAAATTAATTTACGTTATCAGTTTAACAAAAAATTATCAAAAAAAAAAAAAAAAAAATTAATAAATAAATAAATAAAAAAAGATTTTAACTTGAAAAAAAAAATGAAAAAACAAAAAATTGATTCTACAAAATATATAAAACTATAAAATGAATTTTAAAAAATCAAATTTTTCTTCAAACCACACAGTAAAACCAAAATTATATTAAAATATTAATAGAGAGAAAAAATGAAAATTAATAATAATAAAACATCTCAAAAATACGATACATATTTAAAATTTAAATTGAAAAAAAAATAAAATTAAAAAAAAAAAATAAATATGTATTTTTAAAAATACAATGAAACAATCTACCATTGGTTTTCAAAACATTTTTACATTATTTTTTTTTTTCAAATTTAAAAAACATTTTTGTCCTTCAAAAACAAAAACAAAAAACATAAAAAAAAAACTTTTTCCCTAAGTTCATGTGTTGATTTTTTCATCTCTTCTATTAATTTATTAAATATACTTTTTTTTTTTATTTCTTTCAAAGTATCATTCATCAAATCTGTCATCAATTTACTAATTAAATTTTATAAAACTCTTTTGAGCTTCCGTTTCGCTTATTTTATAATAACCTTTTCAGATTTCCTTTACAGATTTCCCAACAACAGAGAATGATACAAAAAAGGAATAGATAGATAGATATACATACATAACACATACATATCTACGAATCTATATAAATATGAGAATTTAAATTGAAATAAGATTTAAAATTATTATATTGTATAAACGATAATTTAATTGACAAAACTGTAAATTTTACATTGAAAATCCAGATAAATAAATAATTATCCATCAGTTTTATTTGTGTTTATAAATATGATTTATCTTTTATATCATATTTTGTTTATTTTTTGAATTATTCAACTTTAATTTGTAACTTTATATTTACATTATTTGTATATATACATATATAGGTATTGATGTAATTTAAAAAATAATCATAGAAATTTATGTATTACATTTTTTTAATGTATTAAACTCTTCTTATTTTTTTTTTTTTGCTATTGTTTTGTTTTTGTAATCGTTTTTTATTACTTAGTAATCGTATTTAACTGAATGATAACTATTTATATTGTGTGTTAGCTTTTCTTTTTTTTCGTGACAATTAAAAGATTAAATAAAAGAAAATAATGTTAAATTCAAATTTTTTTTTTTTTAAATTAAATAACGACAATAAATTTAAATTTTATATTTAAAAGAAAAAAAATTGTGTTTACTAATAATTAAGAAGTATTACAATGGCTATTTACATTATGCTGACGATATTTTATCATCAAATAAATTTATTCAGAAGAATTATATAAAATATCTATATATATTTTTTTCTTTATGTGTATACATAATATATTTTTTTTAAAGCACGTCGCACATGATATAATGATTGTTTAAACGTTGGAAATTCAATCATTGTGATAAACTAAAAAAAAAAAAAAAAGTAAAGAAAATTTATTGTCTACGTGATAGCTTTAAATAAGAAACGAAAACTTATTACAGTTCAACAGTAATTGCACAATAAGGCTTCGCAGTTCGCACAATCTAAAAAGACTATACAGCCGCTGCAAGATTTCCAATTCATTTCGAAACTCATTGAATTGCTAGTCCAGCATTGAAAATTACGGCGAAAATACACTTCGTTTGGTATCAATACGGCGCATTCTTAGTTCTGGTCCTTGAAACCGTCTGCGATAGATAACCACAACCTCAACACTTTGTTTTGTAATGCCACTATTTCATTCTCGGTTAGTACCCCTGCTGGTGAATTATTGTATTAAACATGTATTAAACATTTTTTTTCTTTAAAAAATTCATGTACCAGAACGTGGGGATATCCCTTTAATAAACTTTTGGTAGCGCAGCGCTGGTTGAGGGAGGTTTCGGAGATAAAAAAAAAGAAGCACGTGAGACTGAAAAATTGTACCAATAGAGAAAACCGAAACGCATTTGTTGAAACAGAGTGAATTTTGTAATAAAACAACATTGTATGTCACCGATGATAAAAATTCATTACTCAACACTTGACTAACCCTTCAGAAATTATTTTATAACTGTTGTATCGTGTATGAACCCTTTTATCATATGATTTTTCCTTCCTTAATCGCTTGATAAATATTATTTTTATCCTTTATTCAACACATATACAATACATATATCCATCACATCATTTAATAATAAAATTTCCGTCAGTGTATAATGTAAATTTCCCTCCATTTTAAATTCATATCAAATATTTTTCAACTTGATTGTAATTTAATTACTGTGTAACATATTAAATCCGTTTTTAAACCACATTTTTGTTGAAATATGTATATTTGAACTAAAATTTAATTTCGTCATTTCTCATAAAATTTTGTAATTTCATTTTACTGTTTGTCATAATATTATAGGTATATGTATGTAAATACTTTTTAAATTTTTAATGGAAAAACAAAATTATTTTCAATAAGTTTTAGTAGTATGAAAATTTTTTAGTAAAAATAATAAAATTCAGTTTTTGTTCAATGAACTTAATCTTAAACGATCTAGAAAATAATGAAAACTGACATTTATTTTAACCATTTTGTTAACATTCTAACATAATTCTTTTTTTCTGTTAATTTATTCTGTCAATTTATCAATTTTTTTTTTTCATTCACTCATTTTGTATTTTTTGTCGATAAAACAAATCTATAATCAAATTTGCAACTAAAGTAGAAAATACTGTTTTGAAAACCATTGTTATTTTGTTCTATTAACATCATGTAACAAAAAAAACAAACCAAAAAGAAATACTATTCGATAGTATAGAAAAGAATAATAATTAACTTAAAAAAAAAATAAAATAAAAATAAAAAAACAAACAAAATATAATTTCATGCTTACTGATTGTAAATTAATTTCTTCATTAACAGTTGTACGTGCTGTTATTAAAGCATTATTTGCTGATGATGTACTCAATTTACGTAATATTGGGATTGGTCCCATAATAACTGTTGAAGCGGCAACACTATGACCAGAACTAATTATTGGTGATGCTATAACAGCAGGTGAATTTGCTGTTATTGTTGTTGAATTATTTGTTGTTGATATTTCAGAATTTTCTCTGGTATTTTGATTAGTCACAGTATTGCCAATATTATCAATTATATTTGCTTTAACATCAAATGAACTTGGCGGTGGTGGGATAAATTGTGTTGTATTATTTGTTGTTAAACTCACCCGCTTATGATTGTCCGGTAAATTCAAATAACACTCATTGTCGAAACGAAATTGTGACTATGTATTTGTTTTTTTATCGTAATAAAATTTAAAATATTGTTTTTTTTTTTTTTTTTTTTTTTGTAATGTTAATGATTTTTGTTTTGAATAAGGTGCAGCCATAATTTTTTGTGTTTGGACGAACACGAGTGCAGCGTGTAAAAATAAATTTAAAAAAAAATAATAATTATTATTAATTGAATATTTTATTATTGAATTAATAAACATTTAAATCTTTTACTTGGCACTTTGAACATTGCTTAACATTTTTTTTTTTCTCTAAGACACTTGAGCTCTACAAAAGCCACAAGTCATTTTTCTCAATTAAATTTAAAAAACATGATAATCAAGATAATATTTTAATCAAAGTGCCAAAGGTCATAATTATAAAGTGTAATTTAATTTAAAAAAATTTAAAATTTAAGCAACACAAGATGATTTACTTTTATTGCCAATTTTGTTTAAATATCGAAATAAAAATAATAGAAGTACTACCTATGTCTGAAAAAAAATAAAATAAATAAAACAAAGATAATTACTTTATATCCTGGACCTAATCGATGCATAGCACAAATTTGTTGTGTTGTTAAAGCTTCACTAAAAAGATAAATAGCTGACATTTGTCCACAGAATACTCTCTCTTCGTCTAGCTCTGGTGTTGCACCAATATAACATTTATCGAATGGCTGTAATTACATTTATAAATTGATTATTTTTAATTGAAAAATACACATTTTTTTGTTTTTTATTTTTGCTTCTGTATTTCTTTGCAGGAAATTTGTGTATTTTCAAAAGATACATACATACATACATACAGATAGTATAAATATGTATGTATACAGTAAAATCGTAAAACTATAGATAAACAGAATGATTTTAGTAATTTTTCAGGTTTTAAAATTTGTTTATGAAATCGATCAACCGAATTTTAAACTTATTTAAAAAATCAATGTTTTTTTATTGCATTTTTCTGTTTACACTAAAAAAAACTTACGTAAATACAAATTCATATTATCTCTAGTCTACCGTATACGTTTATCCGTATGTACGTACATACATACATTGTATGTATGTATCACACACATATTAAATTAATTTAAGCTTGAATGGTTTCATTGGCAAATGAAATTAAAACAAACATGCTAGAGAAAAAAATTATTATGCAATATTTGCAGTATAATTTTTGATTTTTATGAAGAAAATAAATTCAAACAAAAAAAAAAATATTGTAAATTTATGAACAAATTACTTACATCATTTGTTGAAACAAACCATGCCATTTCTGTGCTTGAGGCTAATTGTCCGTTTACTAGGCACTTGATTTCACTTTTTGTCCAACGATTATATATATACACTACTGCTATCATATACCACTGAAACATTTTATTAAAACAATGATAAAAATTTATTATTGATGGAAAGAAATGATAAATTTTTTTTAAATTTTTTTAAAATAGACGATTCTCATATTTCAATAAAATTTTACAAAAACGAAAGAAAAAAAAATTTAAAGGTAAAAAAAAAAACGAAAAAAAATTAATTACCTTTCTTGGTTGAAACTCATATTTGACACAATGTTGAAAACCTTTGCCTTTTACCTTCATTGAAGTTAATACAAGACAATTACCAACAAAATGTGCTGTATATCCTACACCTTTTGATGTTTTAAAACTGAAAACGAAAAGAAAAATAAAATAAGAAATATAATTTATAAAGAATTATATTATTAAAATTATTTACCAGTAAAGATAAGGCTTTTCTCGTTCGATATTTACTGAATTAATTGGATCAAGTCGAAACCACGTTGTGAATGTAAAACCATTTTCATATGGCCATTTAGCTAAAGGTGGTAATACGATAGCCTGATAATACAAATTAAAAGAAGAAGAAAAAAATAGGTATATTAATTTTACATTCTTCACATTTCAATTTATTAATGAATAAATACATATTACAGATTTCAAATTAGAAAAGATAAATTTTAGAAATGTTCAAAATTTACAGTAATAACAAAAAAAAAGGGGAAAATCTGAAAAATCTTTAGAGGATAACAAAACTATAACATTTTTGTAGTAGAGTAGACTAAAAACAAGAAAACAATATTTGATTCGACTGGGATTCAAACACAAAACCTTTGCCTTGCCAGGTTCTACCAATTGAACTATCGAATGCCATGTCGCTTGCTGTTCTTAATTACTACTTAATCTTTGATGAAGAATACTCAAAAAATATTTTAATATTTTAAAGTCCATAATTTTCTTGAAAATCATTTTTATTCTATGTTTAACTACACTTTTTTTTCCTACATAATATTCAAGTTTTGAAAATACATACTCTCAATATCATTTAATAGAAAAAACAAATTATCTCAAACTCATATTCAAATAAAGTTCAGTTTGAAAAGTTATATTATGCAGAAGGTTGAAAATTAAATGTAAAACTAAGCATAAAAATAAAATGCAAAGAAATTTTTTTGAAAAAGAAGAAAAACAAAAAATAAACTCCAGTATGTAACTTAAACCTTAATATTAATGCTAATAGCTTCTTTTATAAAATTAGTTTTAATTAAAATCTTACTCTTGGAGAAAAAACAAAAACAAAAACAAAAAACTTTCAAACTAACTTATACACCTGAATTTTATATAACGTATAACATAAATGTACCAGCTTTATCTATATTCAAACTCTCATAAACATAGACCAAAACATGACCATTACCACGGAAAAAATTTATTCTTTTAGTTCATTTTCAAATATTATGATCATTGGTTTCTTCAAAGGCAAACAAAGTAAGAAAATAAAAACAAAACCCCGAATACAAAAAAAAAATACAAAACAAAAACAATTTTAGAAAATTATTTATAATGAACTTTTTAATTTTAAATTCTTCTTTTTTCCTTATTATTTATTCATTTTTAATGAAAGTTCCATTTTAATTAAAGTTAATCTGTTATGTTCTTGAAGCATTAGTAGATACATAAAAGAAAATACATAATTGAATGTATTTTTTTTTTTTTCACTAATTTGTTGTTTTTTATAAATTTTTTCTTTTTCCATTAAAAATTTATAATTTTAAAAACTTTATTTTCTATTAATAAAATGTATTGTAGGTGTATTAAGTTTAAAAATTGCCTGTTAATTATACACACACACACATATATAAATATTTAAAAATAAGCTAAGAAAGTATATTAATTATCACACATAAAAGAAGAAGAAAAAACAAATCTTTTGATACTTACAGAACCTTTACGACCTGGAAAGCTAAAAAATACATCTGGTCCATTTCTATGTGGCATTTGTCTTAGCACATTTAATAACTTTGGTGAATGTCTGGGCTGTAAAAATATAAATTATATGTAATTAATTTTTGCAGTTTATAAAAAATTAGTCAATTTTATACATTATGAAAGTGATTGTGAATTTTATTATTTTTTTTTTAAACAGAAAAATGAAATGACATAAAATAAATTATAGACCATGATTAACGTGTCCTTTTTATTTATTTAAAAATTCAAGTTAATGTTGCTCCCTTCTCCCTGTCAATAATTTATTATTAAAATTTTAGATTTTCCATAAGAATATGATAAATTAACACCACCACTTTGAGGATAAATTATTCAAATTTTGTTGTTGTTTTTTTTTATATAAATATTTTTATCAACATACCCATTTTCCATTCACTGACTTCATAGCTCCAAATAACATTTTCAATTCTTTTACTGTAATGCTATAACTTGCTAAAACTCCAAGCATTTCTATAAGAAGATCTGAAAAACAAAAAACAAAAATTAATATTGATACGAGTTAACTTACAACAATTTTTGTGGGAATAGAAAAATAAGGAAATTAATTTTCAGTTATATTTTAGTGGTTAGTTAAAAATTTTCTTCGAATAATATTAATAATTAATTTTTGTATTTTTGTTCTTACCTGCTACTATTGTTTCGGAACGTTGAAGCCGTACAAGTACGTGCTCTATTAAGCCAACATCTGTACATGCTTGAAGATTTCGTACGCTTTTACGTAAAATCGCAATAAAAACGCTCCATATTTCAGCCTATTTATAATTGACAAAAAAAAAAAAAATGCAAATAAAATATTATTTAGCGCTTAAAAAAATCTTTTGAAAATCTTAGAAAATTACATTTAAAAAATTCTAACTGAAAAAAAGAAATTATTGAAGTAAAAAATACGTATCTTTAAATTTTTGTTCAACTTAAAAACTATAAGTACTTTATGTTATGTATAAAAGATTATGTTCTCATGCCATGAGGATATTGAGTTTTTTTTTATATATATATAATAATCTTTGAAGCATTTTCATAGCTTCACTTTATAAAAATCCTTTCATTCATTTTTCTATTCTGTTTATTTGTATTTCAATTTCCTTGAAGATTATGAAATGAAAAGGACAAAAAGGTTAGTACAATATATATATAAATAAATATACAATGGAACTCTGTATAACGCGCTCCCCTATAAGGCAAATTCATTTAACGCGACAAAAAAAAATTTAAGTACGACTTACGTACGACTGGTATTCCTTAACAATCCCATACAGCGCATAATTTTTGACATACTTTTCGAATTTTTGTTGAGAAGTGCAATATGTACAAATATTTACATGTTCGATCCTCATAATATGCAGAGTTAATCTAATGCATATACATAGCTATAAAGGTTGAAGGATTTTTTCAAATAAAATTACAATTTACTTCAATAGAAAAATGTTTTAACTTAATTTTTATTTAAAAGAACATTTAAAAAAAAAAATGTTTCAGAAATTTTGGAAATTATCATACAATAAAACTAAATAAACCGTTATTACTTTACTTTGAATTACATTTAACTTCTTAACTAAGGTGAATTTTTGGTTTTTTGATATATGAAGTCGTGTAGATGTGTTCTAAGAATTAGTTTAACGGACTTATTTTAATGAAAAAAGAATGGCAATGCAGCGTTGTATAATTTTTGTTTAATATATGAAAAAATAGAAAAACAAAAAATGAGGTTTTTGTATTTGAAAAAATAAAACACTTGAAGTAATCTCGAAGGTACCATTAAATATAGTTTTTAATGTCAAATATAGTACAATTTAGAACTTTAAAAAACTAAAAAATATAAATGAAAAAAAATGATTAATTGCACCATTGCACTATTGGGGCCAAACCTCCAATTTTGTGGCAAAAACTAATTTTTCAAATCTATTGTATTTTCAAAATAAAACGAAAAATTTTGTTGAAATTTCCTTAACTTGGTAACACTACCGTATCGGTAAAAGACATCCAAATATAGAATTTTTAAACTATCTTCATTTGTAATTTAAATTTTCAGAAGTGCACATCGAAATATCAAACGCGATAAAGTGAAAGTGAAAAGAAATACAATTTATTTCAAATATGGAAAATCAAACTTCAGAAAATCAAAGAAACACATTATTAAATTTAATTATTTTGTACTTCTACGGGCTACATGTATACAGGATATTTGAGTGCTGTAGAAATATTACCCTAATCGTAGCTAACATTAGACACAGGTAGTCTTTTAAAAAGGTGTTTACATATGTTAGCTCTACTATGTAGTATAAGGAGTTTTTAGGAAATTTACACATGAACACTGGCAGATGTGTTACATTTTGCGATTTTTTGCGTTTTTGGAGAAATCATTATTTGTTTCAGGTAACTACCGTGTTAAAAATCTAAAACTATTCAACATATGGTATGAAGAAAAAGTCAAGACGGTCAAAAAGTATCGGCTGTACTAAATTTTATGTTGAACAGCATCAAGGAAAATGATCCTACAGAATCTCGTAGAGGCTATGTTTAAGAAAAAGCACGACTTTTTTGCTTAAATTTGTCCAAAAAGTGGGAAAGTTTCCACGACCTTAAGAAATCCCGTAATAATTGGCTGAAGTCCGACATGGTCTTTGAAGAATGTATAAATAAAACTGCTACTTGATTTTAGTCATAAATCTGAGAGATCGAAGAGGAAAGATGCTTCCGACCCATCTAAAGAGAAAGAAAACGAGACAATACTTATGGTTCAAGCAGCAAGAATGATAGCTCGCAATAAATGTGAAACAGATTTAGCCAAAGTGCTGAAAGAAACAACGAAAAGTCCCACACGCCCTTCTAAAATACAAAAAATTATCTCTTCACCACAAAAACAACCAATTAAATATACATTAGATGAAGCTCTATCATTTATTTTAGAAAATAGCTTGTCAAAAAAGCAGTATCAAAATATTTGTGATGGTGCTAAAAAGAGAAATTCAAACAAATATCCACCTTGGAAACTAATTTGTTATCAAGTTTTGTCGAATATCTCGACTATATAGAACTTGATTTATGAATTATGAATAAAATTTAAAAAATAAGTTAATTGTAAGATAAATTAAGCAGTATATATTATATTCACACATTTTTATAAGAACAATATTATTGACAGAAAAATGTTAGTTTTTACATCTGATATATCGATGTTGAGTAATTGAATTTTTCAATATAGTTTTACCTTTTTTCATATTTAGTTCACAATTTTAAATCACATTTTGTATTTTTTAATTCATTTTTATGAATAATCCAGTTCAACTTGTTTATTTTCCATTTTTATAATTTTTGCCACAAAATTGGGTGTTTGGCCCCACATAGTGCATTGGCGAAAAAATAGTTATATTTGTCGATGGTATAGTCTGTTATGTGCAATTTTATAAAATAAAAAAAAAATAGAAAACTACTTCGTAGTCCATAGTCCGTCGTCAATCGGTGATAACTTTAATACAAAGTTCTATTTCCATGGTTAATTAAAAATTTCAACTTTAAAAGAAATGTTTTGAAAGCCGCATGTCAAAAAAAAAAAATTCACATTTTTTTAAATTTTAGTTGCTAAGAAATCAATACTGAATAAATTAATCTGTTATTTAGAATTTCTTCAGAAAAATTATTCGAAATTCTAGAAATTCATGAAATACATCTATTCAATTTTTTTCTCATACATATTTTAAATGTTAAAATATTTTTCAAAAAGAACTATTTAATATTTAATTCAATGTATAAAAAAACTAAATTTGAAATAACTCACCTGTAAATTTGGTGGACAATGATCCAATAGCTCTAACATGTGTTTAATATTTTGTGCATCCTGTATCACAAAATTCAATTCCATATCAAATTCACCTCCAACCAACTGAAAAAACAAACAAACAAAAAAATGTATTCAAATTATTTATTCAATCGCAATTTATTTATTATATCGTCGGAAAAATTTAAGAAAAATAAATTGTCCACTTTAAAAATGCTTTGAAAAAAAAAATAAATAAATAAAAATTGAAAAAAAAAATCTCCTACAGGCTAATTTTTTTGTATTTTTTTTTAAATTAAATTTGTGAGCATTTTTGCAAATTATTTTTTTTTCTTTAATTTTAGATTTATTTTTCTATGCAACAATCAAAACAAAAATTGTGTGAATAAAATAATAAAAGAAAGTATATACTTAAAATTTGCTTCAAGTATTTTTTTTTATAAAACCATTACGATTTCTTAAAACTTAAATATAACTTTATGTCCTTGTACCATTAAAAATACAAATTTTATAGGATGTTTTATATAAAAAACAAAAATAAAAATAAAAAATAAAAAACAAAACTAAACAACAAAACAAAAAATATGAGAAAAATAAAATATTAGACGTAAATTATTTCAAGGTTCTATATCTCGGTTGGGGGTGTTCATTATTATTTTCATTCCTTTCTTGTTAAACAATTTGTTTGTCTATTTAAAAATGTCCTTTATATTCGACAAAATATTCAGAAGTAAAAAAAAACCATAAATTTTTACATACCCATGAATATGACTTTTATATCATAGAAAAGAAAACGAAACACACAACAACAAAAAAAAAGAATTCATTAAAAAAACTGAAAAGTCAAAAAATATTATCCTCAGTAAAGAAAAAAAAAACAATCTACATCCTGCAATTTTAGTTAATAAGATGATAATAATGGTAATTCTTGATATGAATTTTCTTGCTATATGATTTTCATATGAAAACAAAAAGTAAAATATTTTATACACACATACATAAATATTATGTATACTACTAGTTTACCTGTCACAAGGACTTGCTTGCATTAAGAACTTCAGCTTTGTTATTATTATTATTATTATTATTTTTTTTTTTCATATTCATACTCTTTTTTTTTTTCTCTCTAAAGAAAAAAATATCAAAAAAAAAAAAGCTTGCATACTCATTTTTCATTTGCATTAATCATAGCTTGGTACTTCTTGTTTTTATGTATTTCAAATGCTTAACACATTTCCCACTACTACTATTTAACTTTTTTTTCCTTTTTTTTTTAAATACCAAGTCATACTACCTATATTTCGTTCCAAGATATACATATTTGAATATAAAAAAAATTTAAAAAAAAAAATAAAACTTATATATGTATGTCTTTTAGCAACGCATGAAAAAATTCTGAAATTATTTTTAAAAAATATATGAAAATCTACCTACAGAATATTGTATCTACACAAAATATTAAGACTAGGATGTACCGTAACCTACTATAAATGTATGTAAGTATGTATGTATATGTATACGTTTTGCATTTTATGATAATAATAGATCTGGATGAAAAATTGTATAAAAATTAATTTATAAGAATGCAACTATTTATTATTTTTTTCCTTCAGTAGAAATTAGATTGGTTGAAAACAACAACAACAAAAAAGATGCAAAAAAAACTGTTTTTTTTTTTTTCTTGTTTCTACTAATTAAAAATTTATATAATAATTTTTGTTGAGGTAAACAGAAAAAAAAGTAGAAAAAATAAAGATTTCTTTGAGATTTTATGCAAATTATACCTAATTGTAAATATTTTCCAGCTCATTGTTAGATAAATAAACAAAATATTATGATGTTATTATCTTTACAATATTATATAAAATATTTTATATCTAGGATATTCTTGTTTAATAAAAAGTGCTTTGCAATGAAGAAAATTTAGTTTGCTTGTTCTATACTGTAATACGTCTAACAAATTGTAAATTTTTAGCTTTTATTTTTTTCGAACATTATAATGCCATATTATTGTAGATTCTAAACGGATAAATTATGACTTTTATTAAAGCACTTTAATCCATTCTATACTGTGAATTTTTTTAAAAATACGCTCCTAATGTGCCAAAAACATTTTAAGTGGAAAACTCATCACTTTTTTTTTTGCAATTTCGAAAATCGTGAGAAACTTATTTTATGGTCTTAACTTGAAAGCAATACACACCTTTAATTATTTATTCAATTCAAAAAGATGCTATTTCACAAGGTCTTTTTAATCAGGAATTGCGTTACATCATTAATCTCGACTTTGAATAATTTTGATTAACATTTTTATTTTGAAATTTAAACTCTCAAACTTTTTGAAAAATACTTTCCATCTCAACAATTTCTAATAGCTTTATTAAAGCAATATCCTGCTTTAATGCTTTAATGCTTTCTTTTAAAATTTCCTCTCAATCAAAGCTACTTCTCTAATTTCCATGTCAAATTGAAAAGATGAAGAAGAAAAAAAACAACTGAGTTTTAAAAAGTGTGCTAGCTAATTGAAAGATATAAATCACATAAAATGTACCGTTATATCTTAAAGTAAAACTGATTTTTCAGTTACTTATATTAAATATGTACATATATATAAGGATGAGTAATAAAATTTATAACTTTAAAAAGATAAAAAAAAAAAAAGCGTAAAAATATTATTCACATTTTTTAAAGACACATATGAAAAACGCTGCATAGCAATGAACGACAATTCACATACATCAAATATGACTTTAGGCAAATTGCCGGGTATCCTCCTGTATAATATAACTGGAACGATACCTTTTATACTCCCATTTCTAAGAAATATTAAAATATATGTGTTTAACGCCTTGAGGTAATATTTTTTTTTTTCTTCTATAAAATATAATTTCGTAGATAGAAATATATGTACATATACATACATATGTACCGTTTGAAAATAAAAAATTAAGAAAACATGATGTGTGAATATTTGCAATAAGCATAAACGATTTTGTCATAAAAAAAAAAAAACGACGTCGCCTTAATACATAAGGGTTATAGGCATTTCGAATTTCGACAGGTGAAGCTTTTCTATATGTAATATCAAATTTGGGCCTTAAGTGTGTAATAAAATATAATTTCTCATATTATTATGTTTTATTATTGCAAAAATTTCGCTATGTCAACATTTTTTTTCTTGGGTACCCTCAAGTTGACATGTATTTGAATTGAATAATAAAGTCATTCTTTTTCTTTTTTTTTAAGAGAACACATTAATAAATGTCGAAAATGGTAAATGGGTAATATTAGCTCATAAAATTTAATGTTATTTGTCTTGACAATATCTACAACATCCAGTCAGCTAAAAGAGAGAGAAAAAAAATGTAGAAAAACAAAAGCATCCTTTTAAAAAAAATGAACCACACAAAATTATAATCTTTTTTATTTATTAGCTACATTAAAACTATATCTATAAAATATACTATGTATATATACTCCTTTTTTGTACTAATTATTTCTGAAAATTGTAATCTATCCCACAAAATAACACGAATAAACAAAGCAAATACATTTGCGGTTATCCTAGAAAGTTACCAAATTATATTTATTTCATAAAATCAAGGTAAAAACTAATATACATAAGGGGAAAAATACTATGATTTTAAATTATACTCGTGCATATAAATACAACACAATACAAGTACATACGAAAATGTATTCATAAAATATTCAATGTAGAATGGTGTGAATAATGTTTTTTATATGATTTTACCTGTATTTTAAAGGGAAATATATGTTTTTTATAGTAAGAAAGTATCTGTATGTGTATTTTAGATACAAAAAAAAACAATAAGAAGAAGAAGAAAAATACATAAAATATTTAAATTTTGTATTTGTTTCACGTACTCTCTGTTATACGGTAAAACTTTTCCACATTACTGAACTTTTTTTTTTTTTTTTTTAAATTAAAAAAACAGAATCTTTTTCACATCAATAAATATATAAACATAGAGCGATGGATTAAAATTGAATATATTCAAATAGTTGATATTTTGAAAGTTTATTTTCTTAAATGAAAAAATATACCTACCTATGTACACATGTACTTTACTTAACATTCGCATCAGCAATGAAAATACGAAATTTTAGATAATTTTTCTTTTTTTTTTTTTAATAAAAATTCAAAATGTATTTTCAAATTTTGTGGTCTGATATACTTAAAGTTTGCGGAGAATTTTCATTTTAGTATAATACATCCTTTAAGAAAGAAGAAATCTGTAACAGGACACGAAAAAGATCTGTAACAGGGCGGAAAAGATAAAAAAAAATAACATCACGCATCAATGAATGTCTACAAATGGGAATACATTTTCGATTCCATATAAGGAAAAGCTAAAGCATATTCTTATGTAAGTAGGAAGTTAAAATTTTAACAGGATATTTAAAATTGTTTAAAGTCTAGAACTATTCCGAATGAATGCATGTTCATTGGATTTTTGTGTACATTTTAATGGTGTATATTATGAAGGAGAAGGATGTATTGGTAAATTTCAGTTCAAAAACAAAAATAGATTTTAATAACACTCCAATCGAATTTCAATTGTTTTTAAATTTGTTCTATAGAGACCCCTCAAAAAATATGTATTCCTTCTAAATTTCAGATTTTTAGTCTGATGAGAAGTTACTTTTTTTAAAAGAAAAAAAAAAAGTATTTATGATTGTGAAATTTTTAACACTGATGCGTACACTTTTATATCAATATGGCAATATTATGGAAAATGATGAAACAATTTTTCTGCAAAAAGCTTAAACCCAGATTACAGAATCCACAAAACATATAGAATTTATTTTTTAAAAAGATTTATTCAATAAAATATCTTCCAAAAATTATCTGTTGGAAATTCAACTTCCTAATCTTAAGATAACACATTGACAATCACTTTTTAATCAGTCATTAACTAGAAAGGTAAATTTTTTTTCCTTAAAAATTTGTTAATATTTGAGGATTTTGAATTAAGGTCGTCTTTAGCCGTTACGTGTGCCTACTTTAACGAAAATTCGACACCTATAGCCGTCTTTTACGTCAACATTTTAAACGTTTTCGGATTTTGTAGACAATCATTGATGCGAGAAGTTGTTTTACAGAATTGTGATGAATGTTTTAAATGTTCACTAAAAGATTTTAGTACAAAAAATTAAATCCTTAACTGTTCAATATTCAAAAAATTTACATTAATTAAATCTTGTTTGTCTTATTTTATCCTATGATTATTTTGAAACCAGAAAATAAATGAATTCATTTAAGTATCCTGCCTATAATTATTATAATGTGGATGTCTTTTGGTATATGTATATTAAGATCATCAGTTGTAATTGCTTCGTAATAAAATTATCAAACAATGGATAATGTTTGTTTATTTATTTAATGTAATAACACTTAAACAAATATACTCACAAGTTAAAATGAAGATTTAGCCTAAAATAGAAATTAACCAAATACAGAAGAAAAAAAAAACATAAATTCATTATATTAAGAAAAATACGAAAAGAAAAGAAAAAATCAAACAAACAAGAAAACAAAACATTTAAGGACATTTAGCAATAAAAGTATGTGCCACAAAATAAAATAAATCCTTCAAAAAGAAGTAGGCAAAAAAAAAAAGAACAGATTAAAAAACAAAATCTTATACAGTATTCAATGTAAGTATAGTAATACATATATGTAGGTAAATACATATATATATACATATATTCTCTTAACAACATTGTTTTCTTTCCACCCATTTAATAAATATCCTTGGAAATATTAACTCTCAGCAATAATTATTCTACATATTTGGTTTAAAGCTTAAACCTTGAGCATCTAATAACTTGTTTTGATTTTTTTCTTCTTAATTTTTTTTTGTCTTTTGTACTCATCATCATTTTATTTCCTAAATCTCCCATTTAGCTTAGTTTTTCTACTTTTTTTCTTCTTCCTTTGAAACAAAAATTAATTTCTTTTTCATTATTTTTTTTTCCTTCTTCTTTCTTTTTTCGTGTTCTTGTTTTAATAATCTTTATTTTTTCATTTATTTTCGACACTAGAATTCCATTTTAGTAGTTAATTACCATGAACATTATGTAGCTCATAAAAAATTTGATTAAAAAAAAAAAAGAAAGAAAAGGAAAAAAAACTGAAAAAGAAAAAGTCATTGTCTTTCGTTGGACATTCCTATATCATTTTACATAATGTATATTGAAATTGTCATACTTAATCCTTGTTACAACACATTTCATATATATATTTTTTTTTAAATCCTAAAAAAGAATTTCATCATCATGATGCTTTGAACTTAAATCTTGAAGCTTTAGAAATTTATTGTTTTTTTTACTAGAAGGGTTTTTAATATTATACTAATATCATTCGTTTGTTCTATTCGGAATCCTAGCTTTAACATATTGAAAATTAATAAGGACTTTTTAACAAAAAAGTGTAAAAAAAAATTCAAAAACAACAAAGAAAAATTTTATTTATGAATGTCAAGAGATTTTCATATTTTTAATTTTAAAAACAAAAAAATATTTTTTTTTGGTTTTGTTTCTCATTCAAAAGGATTACTTTGTACATTGAGGTATTAGAATTTCAAAATAAATTTCATCATAAGCGTATGATATATTTGATATTATATTTCTTTAGAAAAAACTTTTACCATGTAATGTAGTTTGCGACATCATTTAAATAAATTAATTAATGATTATGAAGACCCTCTTTTAAGTTGTTCAAAAATTATATGAAAAAGTTTTGAAACCAACAAATTTTTTTTTTTTGTTTTTGTTATTAACTTTTTCTATATGAAAAAAACATTTTATTATTTTTTTTTTTCCTTTTTTGTATTCTAGAAAAACTTTATCACAAGTTAGCAAAAAAAAAAAAAAAAAAAACAATAAAGTTAAATTGCTTCTACATTGATAAGTTCATGATGGAAATACAAAAAAAAAAAAGTTTGAAATTTAACACCAAAACCAAAACGATAAGTTTTTTTTTTCTTTTCATTTTCGTAAAAATAATCACGCTCAATGAACCGTCATAAATTATTTTTAAATTCATTGATTTTTTTTTTATATAAATTGTGTAAAAATGGAAAATAAAAAATCTTCAAATCTTGCAATTCAATGCTATTTCAAATTTACACAGGTCATTTTTCTCAACCTTGTATTTCTTTTTTTTTTTTTCTTATTTTTTTTGACAAGGAAAAACTCCTTACGACAACAATACAAAAAAAAAAAAAATATTCACACATGTGAACAAATTTTTTTTTTCCGTATTTATAGAGATACCTTTTTCTTTTCTAAATAAAATTTATTTTCGTGGAAATTGAAATCTTGACAGGATATTCTCTCAGGAATATTTAAACTTTGAAAAATTATAATACAAGTTTTATTGAACTGTTTTATATCAAATAAAAAGTAATTAAATTAAATATCTCTTTGAGATTTGCAATGTATATGTACCTTATTTTTACATTTAAGGACATACAAAAAGGATCACGAGAGAAATAAAAAAAAGGATTTTTGTTTTTTTTATTCCGTGATTATGATTCTAGTAGACAGATTTTTGATAATTCAAACTCATTCTTGTAAATCCTTTTGGAAATTTTTTTTATCTTTAAGGGATTATACATTTCCATAATATCAAAAAATGCTTAATCATCAGAAAATTTTTATATTTACAAAATTTTTAGATATATGTTATAATAATATTAAAATCACTGAAAATAAAACAGATAGGTTTATGACCTTTATTCTTATATGAAATTTTTATCAAAATAAAAAATATATACATAGTACATATACGTAGACGTATGTATGTATACATATATGTTTTAATCTTATTAAATACATATATGTAAAAATACATATGCACCATTTGTATCTTTTTATTTAAAAAAAAAAAAAAAAACATTCAAAAGAAGTATTTCCAACAACAAGCAAGTAAAATGTTCATTAGAAAGAAAAAAAACCAATTTACCTAGTCGTAATATGTTTTTTTTTCAAGCTTTTATACACGGTATAACCTTAAATATTTATATTAAAAATTTGAAAAAGAAAAAAAAATAATTCACATACATAGGTATACATACAATGTATGTGGCATATGTGCAACTATGCATTATTAAATCTACTACAAATATTAATGAGATATCTAAAATTAAACGTGAATCTAACTAAATACACAAAATATACAAACAAATTACAGTTATTTTTTTTTTTTTTTAGTATTTATATTAAATATGCAATGCAAAAAGACGATTAAAATTGTGTATAAATTGAACAAAATTAAAAAATTAAACTCATGTAATACATTTATGTACACAAATTAAATGTATAATTTTATTTTATGAAACGATCTCATTAGCGAATCTCTTTTAATCAGATAAAAGCAAATGTATGTATATGTATGTACATAATGTATATATGTACATATATACAAAGATATAAAATTCTAAAAGAATAAACACATATAGTACATATGTATATTCCTATTATGTATAAAGAAATAAAAAAAATAGAAAAATCTAAAAACTGCTAATGTGAAATAAGAGGATATAAAATTTTTTTTTCTTTTTCTTATTAAAAAAAAAAAAGCATTCACAATAATTTTGAAAAAGATTTTGAAAGAATTAAGATTAGATTATGTTTTTAATCCACTTTTATTTTCTTCTTCTAAACTATAAAAAAAAAAAAAAAAGACTGTATACACAATTTGACAAAATATATTCCTTAAAAGATTTTCTTCAAAAAATAAAATGTTATCTGATTTCATGAAATAGAACAAAAACAAAAAAAAAAAAACAGAAAAATACCAAAAGAAAAAGGTTCACTTTTGAAAATAATAACTGTTTGTCCTTCCATTTTTTTCTCTATATAAAAGTAACCGGATATAGAAAAAACATTGTACAAATAGAATTGTCTAAATAAATATGTATCTATTCTATACATAAAAAAAGAGTTCATTATAATGCCCAAGAAAACTTTTAAATTCCATAAAATCTCATAAAATCTCATATGTCCAAAATAAGTCCTTACACAAGAACTCAATTTATACAGGGTTATTTGAAAAAGAAAAAGAAAAACTTTCAAATTTATAAAATCATATACCTACTTACCTGCGTATGCCTTACTAATTGGAAGACTATAATCCCACAGGAATTGAAAGTTTAACAAAAAAGAATTATTGGAAGATCCATCAGACCCAAAAGAAGTTTTAAAGATTTTTAATGAATCAATTCTTAATGAAAATTTAGTATAATAAATTTTAGACAAAAAAAAAAATCAAATTATACTATTGCGTCAAAATTTCATTAATTTACTTTCAGAGAAAACATTACTTTTTAAAACAATTTACTTCCTTGATACTTAAATACTTATAATTGTTTGAGTTTAACTTCTAGATAGCTTTTTGGTATTTAAATGTTTTTCGGTTTTTTTTTTGTTGGCTCCAAACTTTCTGTATCAAATTACTACCCTATCTCATTAATAGCAGCAGCAGCAAAAGGAAAAAGAAAAATTGTGTTTTTTTTTTCATATTTCGGATTTCTTCAGTGAATCATCCTTTACACAAATACATACATACAAACTGTATCGTACATAATGTGTACGTACGTTTTTACGTACATACATATATGTAGGTATATACGAAATACATGTTTTTTCTATGCGAATTTTATACATGTACTTATAAATATTTTCATGTCATGTACTTGCGATACATTTTTTTAAACATCTAACAATGAAAAATCACGTATGTTGAATCAATTTTCTTTTGCTTTAACATATTATTCACGTATATTATACATGAATAAAAAAAAACATCATCACAAACAATTTTATATAGATGAGAAAAAAAATGATATTCTATACACATAAGTACATATGTATATATTTATATATAAATATTTAAGTCGATATATGTACGTATGTTATTTCCATTTTCTTTTCGTTTTCTTTTTTTTTTCCATTTATTTTTTTTTCTATTCTCACCCACGAAATGATATTTTCCTTCACTTTTGTTGAAACCTTGATCCATTTCTCTCTGTATAAATGTTTTTTTTTCTATTTTCATTTTCAGAAAATATACGTTTATTTTTTAATGTACGAATTTTTTTTTTGTTCCTTTCAATAACGAAAAAACACATACGTGAGTATTATTTGATTCTCTATTCTTTCACTTTTTTTTTTTTTTGCCAAAGAAAACAGAATACTGAAGTACATGATATTGTTTTTTTACAACCATCAGGGATTTCTAATGACATCTGACAATAACAATTTTCGGAACAACTGTATAAAATTGGATATATACCCACATACTTACATGTATACATATAAGTACATATGTATCTAATGTGAAAAATTATATAAAGGTAGTATATAAAATATAGGATATGTGAAAAGGAAAAAATGTAAACAACAAAAAAAAGAAAAATGATTATGAGAAAAAAATATATATAACTATATACTACATACATATATCCCGTTTATATTGAATAGGTATCTCAAATGTCACAGAAATACGTATTATAATGTATGTACATACCTGTTAGTTTTATAGCCACATTATGTGTAGCTCTATAAATTACACTTTAAAAAAAAAAAAAAAAAAAACACCCACATGGTTATTATGATTTTGATTATGTTTAAATTAATATGACATAAAAATAAACAAATTTAAATGAAAAAGTGTTAATAAAGTGAGAAGAAATTAATTTTTCTTTCATATTAATGTCCTGTAGTCTATACACATAGCTACATAAGTAATTATACATATACGTACAACAAATAATGTAGATTATGTTCTTGAATTTTTTAAAAACCTTACATATTCTTCATCATCATTTTTTAAATGAACAAAATGGAAATTTTCTAATTACAAAGTCCTTTGATTTGAAATTTTTTTAAATATTTTCAATTCTAAATTTTTCTAATAAATTTCAAATGGACATACGAATTTTTTCAATTGCAATCATAAATCTTTTTGATGAATTTTTTCTTTTATTATGTTTTTTTTTTTCTTTTTGAAAATATTTAATAAAAATACAAATTTCCACTGGACATAATATGTACTCGTACATACAACAAGACGTATTAGTAACACACAGATGACTCTGACACTTTTTTCTTTTTGAATTTTTGAGAGGGCTTTGAAACAATCACACACCCCTATATTTTATATTATATTTATTATAAGCTATTTGATATCCACTTTTATATTTTAATGAGCTTTTTTTTTTCTCGTTAAAGTGTTTTGTAATTTGTAAAAACGAAATGCACAACACAACACTATATTATGTGTGTCGTTTGAAAATAAATACATACGTATATATATATATTTTTTTCAGGTTGCATCACAATTAAAAAGCAATTAAAAATTACTTCAAAAATGAAATGAAGAAAAAATCTTAAAATTTTACCATTATTTTGTTTCCATGAATAAGTACTTCGAACACATAAATTTACAATCACAATTTGCTTACATATATCAATCCTCCTGTATAACAAAGTAGGTATACTTTTTTTTTATTGCTTTGCAAGTCCATTTTTTCGAAATCAATTCCCAAAAGAATTTAATTAGAACAAATTTATTCGTTTTTATTTATTTAGTTATATACAAATATTTTTGTTTTTCAAGCATTAGTTTACTTTCTAGACAATGTTATTTTTTGCAAAACAAAATAACAAAATATCTAGAATTTTTGACATAAACAAATTATCTCGAATACAATTATTTTGTATTTATTTTCAAGACAATAATAATCTTATTTAATAGTTGAATTTGAAATAGAATTTTCTATATTCATCATAATAAACATGTTAGATTCTTCTAAATAAATATAAATTTAATGAAAATATACTATATAGCATATATTGTACATATACATACATATATAATTTCTTTGTTTTATTTTGTGGTTAAATTATACTTATCATGATTTTGAGGAACTATATTTTATCTTGATACTTACAAACATAAGTATATATCATAATATATATGAAATAATCTCTTTTGTAACAAAACAAATTTATTAATTTTGTTTACCACCAGGACCTAATACATAATTATAATTACTGAAGTAACTATTAATGAAAGTTTAATAATTAAATCATATTCTTTTCTTACTTTTGTTTATTTGAAAGTATTTTAAAATTAAATTAGTAAACAGTTTTTCAATTGTTTATACATTTATGTAATTGTTTTGTTGTTTGCGGTTTGTTTTGTAATACGTGAAGAAATTACTGTTTTATTTATTCAAATGTCATCATTTCTGGCCCTGGTGAAAAATTGATTCAATTTAGAACGTCACTTAATTAGGATAAACATTTTAGTATTTCTTATGTAAATTAAATCTTTTTTATGAACTTATATCAACACACAACTTGTCATCAAAATATACTCTTAATAAAATTCTTCATGAGAAATCACTTCCAATTCAAACACTTGTTTTTCTATTAAGTTATGCAAGTCATTATTACTTCTTCTTGGAATAATTGTACTTTTAAAAAAAAAACATATTCGCCAAAATTATACGTCGTGTTTCAATTACGAATTTCAAAATTTTTGGCTTCAAGGAACTTTATCTTGTCGCCTAAAATTTTAACACATTTTCGCAAAGTAAGTTAAAAACGCAATTAATTCAAAACAAAATTTCAAAAAGGAAGTACCTGTGTGAACGCATTTCTATCACTTAGAAATCACTTCAAAGTTTATTTGTATAGTAACCTATTTGAAAAATATCCCAGCCAAAAGGAAGGTGAGTAGCTATGTATTGGAAACAAGAATTTTCGAATTTAAATCGATTTTTTCTCTATTTTGTATTAGGTCTTTTCACATCAAATGTCGGATTTTCCATTCATTCTACAAATGATCGTGGCGGTGATAAGTTTAATATTTAAAAGTGCTAAAGTGTTATTTTTTTTGAAAGTGGTAATGTTATCTTTAAATAAATGATAGGTTTGTGTCAAAATTCTAACTGTTTTTTTTTTTATAGAAAAATCTAGAAAATGGTATCGACGAAGGAAATTAGTGATTTTTTTGTATGAATTGAAATTGGGGCATAATGCGTCAGAAACTACCAGAAATATTAATCGTGCATTTGGGGAGGGAACAACAAATGAACGTACCACACAGCGTTGGTTTGCAAAGTTCCGTTCAAGAAATCTTGACATTGAAAATGAGCCACGTGGCAGACCCGAACCTGTTGTTGATAACGACCAGCTGAGGGCGTTAGTTGAAGAAAATCCAACAACCACTTTAGCTTCACTTGCAGCAGATTTAGATGTTTCTATAGCAACAGTCAGTCGACATATGGCAGCCATAGGAAAGGTGAAAAAATTAGAGCATTGGGTTCCACACGAAAATCGACTGCAATCGAGGCCCCATACTTCACGAACCACCATCACAAAATTGAACCAGTTGGGATATGAGATTCTGCCTCACCCACCTTATTCTCCGGACCTTTCTCCTACGGATTATCATCTTTTCCGAAGCCTTGAAGCATTCATTAGGAACAAACAATACCGAAACCGTCAAGATGTCATAACGGACTTCAAAGATTTTGTCCAGTCAAAAAATAAAGCCTTCTTCAGGAAAGGCATTTTAGACCTTGTGTATAAATGGAATAAAACCATAGATTATCATGGTGATTATTTTGTATAAAAATTTTATAATTAATAGAAAATATTGTGTTTTAAATTTTCAATATGAAATCCGACATTTCATGTGAAACGACCTAATACAATAATGAAATTTAGAATTAAATAATAACATTATGTTAATGTATGGTAATAAGTACATTAGTAATAAGTAATAAGTTGTTGGTTGGTTGTTGTGGCAGTTTTGGGATTACTTCCGAAGACCCAAATAGCACTAAGAATGCCCAATGGTGGTCCCAGACAACTCGTGCATTCGGCTAATAAAAAATATTCGTGCATTTGTCAAATATTTGTCTCATGTTCGTGTTAACTCCCACACAACTCTATTCGAAAACATTACCATGCACCATGTTTTATTCTGAACATGGGTCTTTTTTGAGAAAAACAGGGTTAAACATAAAAATTTGAGAAAAATTCACAAAATTTTGATTTTAAATACGACTAACTTTTTAACACTTAGAAAAAGAGGAACAAGTAAGGTATCGTTGAAAAGGGCAAAGGGTTCTATACATTTTTTGTCAACACAAAGTGACCTTTGAGTGCCCTTATAAAAAGTTATAGGGTATACCGTGAAATAAGAGCAAAAAAACTTCAACGCCCTCAACCCTGTATTAGAAATGTCATTCAGATCCTTAAATATGAAACTTCCCATTGATCGGTACCTAGCTAATTGCTTTTGAAAGAACTAGCTGTAGACATAGTGAGTGAGAGTTTCTTTTTCATTTAGCTCTCTGCAACTGTGACAATTGGTGTTAAAAGGGAAACCCAGTTTCTGTGCCTTATTCCCTATCAGTGCACTGTGGCATATGACGAAATAATATATATTATATAGGTACCTATGTACTTTTAATAATAATTTTGGAAATTTATTTGGAAAAATTACATCTGAAAATAATTTAACAAAAACATCGTTGTGGTTTTGTAAAAATTTTCTATTGTTATTATTATTAAATATAATTTCAGATGTCATAATATAGAGAATATATTCTACAGCCCATTCATGTAATGGAAACATCTCCTATTTGATAGAGTAATTCAATCAAAATTCTACAAACAAATGAAAACCTTCTGTATGCAAACCCAATATGTAATCCATGTTTTTTTTTTTTTAATCCATATTTTTTTTTACAGAAAAAGGTTTTTATAAAGGACGAAGCTTTTTATACAGAAACCAATATACAATGAAAATATAAGAGCTCATGTAAAAAAGTCTGCTAATAGTCGCATGAGAACAAAGTTGAAATTTTAAAAAATGGTAAGGATCTGTTCAAAATGAAATCATTGTTTTAAAACATTTACAACCAACTGTACATGCTTATCAAAAAATTTTCACACCAGATCCTTTATATGCTAGATTTTTATTTTATTTCTTTAAAATCTGACGCAAGGTAATTTCTCATAGAAGATTTTCTACTGTATAGGTTATATTTTACACTCAGTTATCGTGATGTATCTATTCATGTGTAAAATACATAATGGAAACGTCCATAATTTTCAGACTAAATTTAAATCTTCTATTCTATAATCTTATACATTGAGGCAAAATACCAAATAATAAAACAAACAATTCTATTAAACGGGTGGGCCAGAATTAATTTGAATCTGACCGGTAGTTAAATCTTTTAAAATTTATTATTTCCTTTTTTTTTAATTTACATAATTTTTTCTAATAAAAGGTTAAAATTCATGTGAAAATGAAAACAAACAAAAAAAACAACAAACCGAAAAAATATTTAAATCATAAAGTAAATAATTTTTCTCATTAAAAAATATTAATTAAATTTTTACCTTGACTTTTCTCACTTCAGTCACCTTCATTATTTTATGTTTCTTTTCTGTATATAAAACAACAAAAAGGTATTTTTTATTTTTATTTTCTACTTTTTTTCTTAAATAAATTGTTCTTCTTCTAATCTTTCACTAATGCTAAAAACATTTTGTTTAAAATTTTCATCAATCACAGATTCATCATCTGATGATGAACTTTCATCATCATTATTATCATTTATATTTTGTATTTGTTTTTGTTGCTTGTATTGTTGTTGTTGTTCTAGTAAATTTTCAATTTTTCTATCTCCACTTAAAATTATTCGATTAAATTCTAAAACTGATGATTGAAAACTATTTATTAATCGAATATTTTCTGAAAATATTTTATTTTTATTTTTACACTTTGATTTCTTTTTTAAAATATTATTATTTGATAATGGTGCTCTTGATATTGTTGCTGCTGCTGCTGTTGTTGTTGTTGTTGTATCATTAAAAGGTTCCAATAATTGTTCAATTTTTTGTTGATTATATTTCTGTTTATTATTATTTGTATTATTACTATTCATACATCCTTGAAAGAAATCTAATGTTTCATATAGGATAAAACATAAACCCAGAACAATAAATGTCTCCATTTTAAGTCCATCAGCATCCTCAACAATATTCGTTCTTATTTTTTAAAAAAAATATTTTTTTTTACTCCTTATTGTTTTTTGATTATTTGTTTTCCTTTGTAATATATATTAAGTTTTTCTTTTCTTTCTTTTTCATTTATTTTTTTAACTGAAAATTGAAAAGTAATCACAAGCCTTTCATATTTATTTTCTTTCCAACTTTTCTTATTTTTTTTTTTCTCGTTTTTAGCCTCCAGAAACGAATCTTAAAAAATAATTTATTTCATAATAAAACACAATTTACTATATTTTATTTATGAAAACATTTTTGCTCGAAACTTTTCAATTTAAACTTTTTTTTTTTTTTGAACTTTTTAAATTTCATTTTAATACGAAATTTCTTGTTGTACTTTTTTTTTAATATTTATTTTGGAAAAGTTGCAATTATTTAAAAGAAAAAAAAGAAAATAAAAATTAAATTCTATCAGGGTTGTTTCTGTGGGGCTTACAAAAATAAAATGAAACGTGTAAAATATCTTGTAACTACATCGCAATAAATTGGAACAACTTTTAAATAAAAGATAATAATAATATGTATAGGTGTTTAGAATTGGGATTACTTAAAAGTATTGTTTGTTACGTGTCACATTCAATAGAATCAAGCTACATAATAATGTAAGTTATTCCGAAAAAGTAATACTTTCATTTTTCCATATTTTTTTACATTAGAATATGTACTTATTACAGAAAAATCCAAAAAAAAAAAAAAAAATAAATAAAGAAAAAAACATTGTCCTCTTGAAATGATTAATGTTTTGTGAGACACAAGAAACACTTTTGACTGAATCTTAGAAACTTTTGTGTCACCCAAATGTATTTACTTTTCCATTGAAAAAATTTCATTACAATCGAACTGTCGCCATTTTTCCCGTGAGAACACACTTCACAACTTACAGTGTTCCCCAAAGGAGATAAAATCCCACTTTAATTCATCTTCTAAAACACGTACTTTATAAAAAAGAATGTGTAAAGGACAAGGTTATAAAGAAAAAAAAATTACTTGAGTAGAATAAATATCATCTGAACTTTTTGATGAATACTCAACATCTTAAAATATCGCAAATTGTAAATAATGCTCAACTACATTTTATTTTATTTTATTTTACATCGTGATATAATCGTTCATGTCTCACTACACTTTACTTTCAAAGTGTAACATTACATATCGATACCCGCCGAAGACTCATAACAAAAAAAGTATATATAAAAAAAATTCGATGGTAAAATTATTTTTATTAAAACACAGACGCAATGAAAACAAGGAATCTTCATATTATACTAATTTGAATTTTATTTCATTTTAAAAAATAATTTTTCGTTATTACTTTTTTTTTCAACCTCAATGCGTCATTTTTACCCGCATACCAAAAAAAAGTGTTTACATGTACATATAATATAGTAATTGACGTATTACGTAAAGACTTTTTGTACACATATTTTTTATACTTGCTCATAAATTAAATTTATTTTTATTTCATTCTATTTTTAAACATTTTTCAAAACGAATATGGATCAGAAAATTTCCATAAATGTATATTATTTTACAATAATAATATGACATCTTCCTTTTGTTTCTTCTTTTTTTTTTCTTCGTTCAAGCTTATTTTGAATCTTAGAATCTTGAAACTATTGACCTGTGACATCAATTTTTAAATAATTTTTTTTAGTCTTGTAAGTAAGTACCTATACTGGTGTCGTCAATCTCAACTATTACAAGCTGTTGTAATTCAAGTATTTTCCAATTTAAAAAAAAAAAAAAAAAAAAAAAAAGATATTTAATAGAGTACCCGAGCAACCTGTCGTTAAGCAACTTGATTCTCCTATATAGTATAGTTGGATAACGCTCCATAAAGATCATAAAGACAAATAAAGACGCTCTAAGCTCTATATAGATAGCTTCAAATTATTATTTTTCAACGATTTTCAAAGCAGTACCTATATAGATCTTTATCGTTGTATAAAGTTACATATAGAATATCTGTCTTCCATCTTAATCAAGATCAATAAAGATAAATCTTTATTTGTCGATAACTGTGGAGCTTATATTAACACAGTTTGAACAATACTAAAACGTACAATGGTGCAGTGCATAAGGTGGCTGACTTAACTTAGAAACCATAGGACCCTGGTTCGAACAACCAGAGAACCAAAAAAAGTAAGTTAAATAAAATTTCAGTTTTTAAATTATCAATACGTAACAACAAGTAAAATTACTTTGATTTCATAACGAAAAATGCATTAAAATGTAATTAAAAATTTTTTTTAAAAAATAATTTTGGATTCGTCGATAACGATCTTTAAAGTTACCTATAAAGAAAACGGTGAAAAATCTTTGTAGCGCGATATCGATCGTCTTCGCAATCTTTGAAAAGATCTTTAAAGCTATTCAAAGTTACCTTTATCGATTGGTTGCACGGGTAATGTTTTCAAATAACACTGATTTTAGTAACTTTCTTTTTGTATTACAACAGCATTTTATTGAGTTAAAAAAATAAAAAAAAAAAGTAACAATTTTCTATTCTGTATAAATCAAAAACTTTTAAAGTAAATACCTAGAATTCTATAATTTTATATAAGAAAAACAAAACTATAAGTAAAAATCACAATTTAATATTCAACATAAAACTTTTCTTTTTGTTAAATTTATTTTCACGAAGGTAAGTATAGCTCTACAAAATTTCTTATGTATGTAGGTATATTAGAATCCTTTATCGAAAATATATTTGCTTTAAGCAAAATCTATATACATATAAATTTTATTACCATCGAAACAAAAAAAGGAGTAAGTACCTATGTTGAACATAATTTTGCTTTTTCTTTAGCATCTTGTTGAATCACCTGATGGTATTGTATGAAAGAATTTGACCCAACATTTATACGAGGCCAATTTACAAGGGAAAAAAATATGAAGTAAAATTAAATAATAAAAAAATAAAAATAAAAAAATAAAGGTATATAAAAATACACGTGAATAAAATTTTTTTCTTATATATATAAGACCCTTAAGGATAATATAATTATATGTATATGTATAGAAACAGAAAAAACAGCAGCAACAGTTAATTATTCGTATCTATTGTATTTTTGAAAAAAAAAAATGTTCTGTAAGAAAGAAATAACATCAATAACAAAAACAAATGTATGTAGATAAAACTTATAACTTCTCATTTGAGAACCCTTTAAAAAAAACAAAAAAAGAAAGAAAAAACTAAAATTATATTTCCTTTCTATGAAATTTATTACGGAACGTTTCGTTTCGGTGTATTTTTTTTTTCTAAATAATAAATAAATTAGGTATATTTAGTATTCGAGATAAATTGTATAAAACAGAACAGGATATAACAGATATTTATATTATCTAAAATGTTTTTCTTTTATCATTTACATACAATAAATAAATCGTTTAAATGCTATGGTCTAAAATAATATTTTAATAAAATAAATTCATTTTATGTATACGTACAAGTACATTGTACATAGTTTGATTTTAAGTATGGAAAATATGTCATTACCAAGTAATATAAAATATTTTATATCCCTTAAGCACAATTTAAAAGAAGCATTTTCTAATTTTCTTTTTTGTTTTTTTTTTTTCAGGTCTATGATAGAACACTAAAGAAAATAATAAAGTCTAGTATGAATATACCTATAGTAACATATAATATGTACTATAGTTATGTGTTTAGCTCTTATAAAAGTTTTTGAAAAGGAAGCCCCACACATTAGAAAAATATAACAACAACAAAAAATTCTATAAAATATTCTCGAGAATAAAATACTAAAAATTTGTTCAAGAATATTAAAAAAAAAAAATGAATAAAAAGGAATATGATATTAGACAAAGGAGCAGAAATGTTTTCATGACTTCTCTATTGTTTATTACAGACTCCACTACCTATTATATTTTACATCGTTTTTTTCTTTTTCTTTTTTTGTATCCTTATTGCCTTTAAAATAATTTAATTTTTGCTTATATACCTATATTGTATATCCTAGAATACACACAAAATAATTTTATTTTATTTATTTAATTAAATATAATTTCCTAAACAATGCGTATTTTTATTATTATTATAATTTTTTTTTCTTCTAAGCACACAATAATTCTTTTAAACGGTATTATACTAGAACTAATACATAGTAATACACAATAATTTTTTTTTATTATACATTTATATGTATAAAACACATATTATAGACGTTTATTTATTTTTTTTATTTTTTTGTCCAACATTATGTGTTTAATATAGATTTTAATTAATCTGTAAAGATTATTTGCATTAAAATAGTATCAAAAATACTTTTTTTGTTGTTAAATTTCTGAAAAAAACACATTTTTTTTTAAATTATCCTTATTTTCCGACGTATTATTATTCTTTTTTATTTTTTGAAAAAAGGAATTTTTTTTATATTTTATTCAACAATGATGTTGCGTAAAATTCTTTTCACTTTTTTTTTTTGTTATGTCATGATGTTCAAAAAAAAAAAGAAATTTTCTCTTTATAATCAATGAATCCCGAAAAAATAAAAGCAAAAACTAATTGTATTCAATATCCTTTATTATTTGCAAAATCTATTAAAATTAAAAAATTAAAAATAGTAATAAATAATTACAATTTTCTTAAAATAAGAAAATAAAACACACAGGAAAAATAAAATATGTATTTTTCATACATACGTCATAGCACAAACCGAAAATTTAATATTATATGTATATTTTTCCTTTAACTTTTTCGTTTGTACGACGCCCGAATTAAAATCAAACTAAAAAATTTTCCTTTTAAATATAATGTTGATGATCTCACGATGGTGGAGCCCCTATAAATACACAAATAAAACTAAGAAATTGTACTTCGTGTCATACAAGAAAAAGTTATCTCCTCATCATCTCATACAGAGGAGTAAAAATTTTCGATGCTCCATATTATATATACATAAATGTATGTACATACCAAATGGTAAAAAAGTGTTTTATACATATGTATGTATGTACGTTTTATACGCGTGGATACAGATATATAAATATATATATATATAAACTAAGCTTAACAAAAAAAAAAAAAAAATAAAAATAACAAAGTAAGCGTTAATATGAGATAGTAACACACTTATAAATAAAACACACCACACTATTCAAAGCTCTTTTCAGGATACAAACAGATGTCTCAGTAAAATAAAGGAATTACATTATGGAAAAATGTTTATCTCCACGTTTTTTTCAAGAGTAAAAGCAATGTTGAATAAAATAAAGAGTAAACAGTATAAATGAGATGAAAAAGGATCTAAAAACTTTATATGTACATCCTTATGTGAATTTCTATAATAAGATGCTATATATACAGAGTGCTAGAATTTAGGGATGCGAAAAGCTTTTTAAAGAAGTAATAATAAAATAATTTGATGCAGAGCTTTAAATTTTCTCTAAGAATCCTTTTTTCCCCTGAATATGTTGTTTTTTTGTTTTCTTATTGTTTAATAGTGAATCCTGAATGTGAAAAACATACAGGTTATTTTATTTTTGTATTATTATTAAAATGAAAATTCACCATTTTTAAATGTAACATGCGTATTATGATGTCCTGTTTATACTATAATAAAATAAATAGTGGTGGCGCCTCTAACGGGGAATTTATGTATAAATATCTATTTATTATCCTGTTACTTTTGCACAAACAAACTGTAGTGTTACCATATTTAGAAAATAAAATTTTTATATTTAATAATGATCCCCATAAGCAATTAAATGATGTCATCATTCCATAAGGTGAACCATAAATAAAATTTTCGCACATTGTTAAGTCAATTGAATACCAAAAAGTTTTATTTTCAATGTGTTACACATCACTGAAATTTAAATTTATTTGCAAGAATAAAATTTATCATCAAATTTAAATTATACAGTATAATTTTATATGATTTATTTGTTTTATCAATTTTTTTTCATCATTTTTTCTTTTTTTTTTTCAAATAACGTGGTTTTTTGTAAACTTTTTTCTTCTAATATGGTTAGCATAAATGTAAATGTAAGCACTTTTCATTTCTTCGATGTATAGGTATCAAAAGAAAAAAAAAATCACATGCTAAAAATTTTTCCAAATAATATAATTTTTTTATTATACATACCTACATATTATACTTATATGTATACAATTTGTTTTATCGCAAAACGTGTCTATAACATTTGAGAGAGAATTGGGTTGGGTGTATTTAGTTATTACTTATTTGCATAAACATTTAATTTTTTATCCAAACAAATGATTACAGAAGAGCTTTTAGCTTTTGATTGCATGAAAAAAAAAAAAAAAGAATACCATTCATAAGCAAGTAACTATGCTAAAAAGTATTATAAAGTCCCACCGTGAATTTTTCTTTTTTAAATAAAAGATAATGTGAAATACTAACAATGTATGTTAACTTGACTTTTGAAACATTTTTTTTTTCTTGTTTTGAAACAAAAATATACAAATATATTGAGGAAATATACTTCGGTGGCAAATCTAGCCAGAAGATTTTTAGGAGAACTCTTTATAAGTTAAAAAAATGGTAAAAGTTGGTATTCAAAAAGAAATATTTAATCTTTTTTTTTTTTCAGCTTCTTAATAATTTCCAGTGTCTTCCATTAAAATTTGAAAATTAGTAGTTTCGGAAATTTTTCGGAAGAACCCACTATAGTATGAGCTCGGTAATTTCAACTAAATTAAACCGACATGAAATAAAAAAAAATAAAAATTTAATACATATTAATGTGCGTATACATAATAAAATACAAGTTTTAGGAACTCAAGCGTTGAAAAGAATCTTTCACATAAAATATGATTATTATCATGTGATGTTTTTGATCTAGGATAGGTTAGCGGTAAATTAGCATGAGGGCTTTCAAACGAAAAGGCTCATTTAAATTAAAAATGGCCATTAAGTTACGATATTTATATTAGCTTGATATACCTACTCGCTTGAACCATTTGTAGATTTCAATAGAGCAAAGTTCAACGTCATTGTTTTTAAGCTAATTGAAAAATTTAGGCCGAGAAAGCCCGTTCTATTTTTCAATAAAGCCAAACAAAAAAAAAGAGATAAGATATACATTTGGTCTAACAAGTGACAATCGTAGAAACAGATTTCAGACGATGAGCAGATACCTACAAGATATCCTCTTCCGTATACGAAAATAAACTTTCCTCTCTTTTCAGCTGATTATTGACGTCATTTGGTTAGAATTTGTTTGATAGTTGATCATTGAAATTTTATTGTGTTCTTGTATTTTATTATATTTTGGAATGAAAACCTTAATAAATATCTTTTAAATTATAAAATGAAAAAAATTTGTACATAAATTAAACATGAGTTTATTTCTAAGTAAAAAAATCATAGACATCACTTTCAAATATTCTAACCAAATGACGTCACACGCTTAGGGACGGTCACGATACAACCGATACTATCGAGGTATCGATACTTTTGATCCGATACTACGATACTGAGTACTCGATACTCAGTCTCCGATACTTTTACCGGTATCGATACTTTTGGGCCGATACCCGATACCAGCAGTGCTAAGTTTTCGAAATAGTGGTACAAAAGCTGTATAAAATAAAGGAGCCACCAAGAAACGAGAACGAGTACGTTGTAGAAAACAACAAAGTTATTAATTTCGAGAAAAAAAAACCTTATTTTCATGTAATTTTCCCTTTTTCTTTGTATAACGGATTTTACAGTATCGGCCAATACTATCGAGTATCGATACTTTTGTCCCGATACTATCGAGGTACCGATACCATAGATCCGATACCGATACCCAGTATCGATACTTTTCAAAATTTTGACGTCCCTACACACGCTGAGAGACGAGAGCGAAGCCTGGAAGAGGATACCTTGTAGTTGTCTATCTATACTACATATATACCTTGGAACTGTCTACCCACTACTACGCTAACGATTTTCGCTGACTCAAAATATTGAACATAACACTAGAGAACAAATATTGAACTTTTGAACTATAAAACAATTTGTTTTATTTTTGTAGACAAATATAATTATTAATAGGGTATAGTTGGATGATTAAAAAACATTTAAGAAATTTTTGGTGGGCCGAAAGAAAGAAAGAAGCAGAAACCTTAATAGCAAAATATAGTCTTCTAAATTTTGGCAAGCGATTTTGTGATCGATAGTCCGTCATAGTTTTATTAGATAGTTTTATTAATTATACATTATATCAAAGAAAAAGTAGCTCAAAAATAAAATCCAATTGAAAACATTTCTCAGTAAGTACACAGGCACTTAAAATAAACATTTTAAACAATCATTATAAATGAAATTTAATTTCAAGTTTTTATGGTAAAATTAATTTTAACTATTTGTACTAAACACTTATGCTAGATTTAATCCCAGAACCAATATAGTCGAAAATTTAAACATTTTGATTTTTATTTTTGTGTACGTGTAATTTATGTTGCTACATTCATGAGAATATTACATACTTATTGTTAAGTACTTGCAAAAACCATGAAAGTTTGCGAATGTAATCAACTGAAAATTAAATAACTAGCTTTAAATATTTGCTGGAATACAAGGAATTTAATATATCGACCATTCCATGCATGACGGACGGGATATTAAAAAAAGTTTTTTTGAATCTTTTTACTGTTACAAAACGTAAAAATCTACTAAACCGAAAAGGAAGATATTTTCCAAGAATTCTTGTTTTAGTTTTATAAGGCGATAACGGATAAGTGACTATGACGGACGGGACATAAAATGACACTTGTATTCACAGTTATAAATTCATTATTTTTCTTTAAAGTATATAACTTCACACCTCCTGTTTCATGGTAAATTTTTAAGTGGTAATCTTAGCAAACTACGACAGAAATTTGTTATATCTCTAACTCGCCCAAGCTAAGATATAACAAATTATTTTTTTTTAATATGTAGTTTATTTTTATTTCTTTCTGATAATGCACGTTGTAAAGCTAAAACAACTTTGTACTATTTGTCATAAAATGCATTTGAAAACTAGTTATTTCAGCTCAAAAACAGTACCCCAAAACCTATTTAAGGTCGGTGTTATATGTATGTTATGTTTTGTACCTGCTTTTTTTTTTAAAAAACAAGCTTTAGCAACAAAACAAACTTACAGTAGTGTAATATACTACCTGGTGAACCTATTTACCCTATTTAATCTGCAAAAACTTGTTAGGTTTGATGTAACTTCCCACGTGGAATGGGCGGTATGAAGAAAAAGCTAAACACATTCGAAACCAGCGATCTAACGTATAAGTATTATGTTTTTCCATGAATTTGATTTCAAATTAACTTTTAAAAAATCCATTCCTCCGATCCGAGTATTGCTTTTTGTTTAAAAAAAAAACTCCTTACTTCAAATGTTTAACCAACCAAAATATTTTTAAAAAAAAATAAATTTTAACATTTAACTCTCGGAACATAATATAAAAATGAAGATAAATCTTCATGAATCCTGGAATGCTCGCATTTTTAATTTATGCCAACAATAAAGAAAAAAATTCATATATGAAATTTATGAAAATTTAATAGCCACATTTTTCAAAAAAAAAAAAAAAAAAAAAAATTTTATTTGGAATCGAAAATATTACTAAAGATATCATGATTTATATTTTATTTGAATTTCAAGCTAAAAATGGTTGTTTTTTTCTTCTACAAAATCCTTTAATATTTATTTCAAAAATTTAGTCATAAAAAAGGTTTTTTATATAAAATAATGTATGAAAATTTCCTGACTACATTAATAATCCTTTATTGATTTAAGTATATTTCATTCTTTATTAATCTAAGAAATAAATTTAGGAAGTGAAAGATAAAATTTTAAAAATAAAAAAATAAGATTCAAGATTGTATACAAAATTACTTCCTATTTTGAAAGCTTTATGTACATTAAGTATATTTTTCCTTAATCAATTTATTATATTTTACAAATAATTCATTCTCAAGAAAAAAAAATAACATGTTAATCAAAAATCAGCAAATATTTGTATCTAGTCCAAACATTAGTAAAAAAACAAATATCCATATATATATACAAATTCAACAGTTAAAATCTTTTCAAATAATTGTATATAATCAGTGAAAATTTTTTTTTGAAGTTTTTCTTATGTTAAAACATTAGATTCTTTTTGATCAGTGAAATCGAAAACAAAAAAGATACATATTAACAAAAAAGAATCTTTTTAAATCTAAAATGTTTATTTTATTGAAAAAATTGAAAGAAAAAGAAGAAAGAAAAGAAAAAAAAAAGCATTAAGGATTGAAGTGTTTTTATTTAACATCATTTGTATTATAGACAATATATATAAAATATCATACTACCCGTATTCTATTCACTAAACTGTTTTCTCTTCACTTCTTGCAAAACAAAACAACAACAATAACAACAACAAAAAAAGATGTCAACTTATTTTACATTTTTTAATACTAAAAGAGCAAACACTAAATTGAATAAACGTAAGAAATATGCAGAAAAAAAACAGAAATCAAAAGCAGATTGAAGAAAAAGAAAAGGTCCTTAGCATCTTTTCTTTACTATGTGATGTATATAGTATCTAGTATCTACTACATACAGTTTTTTTTTTTTCTCTCTAATAAAATCTATCTCTCTTCTGCATCTTTTTTTTTTTTTTGAATCATCATCATATTATATGCTTTACACTCATATCATAAAAAAAAATATATATATGTATATATATTTTTTAAAAAAAATTGGAAAAAGGAAAATGGGAAAATGAGTACCATCATCAGAAAAAGTGGAAAATAGTAAACAAAAAATTAATATATAACAGAATATCATTAAAAGCTGCTGCTTGTTCCTTTTTTTTTTCTCTCGTTTTCTTCATTTCGTCTTGTGTGTGTGTGTGTGTTTTTTTTTTTTTACAGAAACAGAAGTTAATGATATTAAACGTTTTTACTTAAGAGTTAAAAATTATGTATTGAATTGATATACCATTAAACCATCTTATACACATTATATTTATATGTAGAGTCTGGTAATAAGTTTTTGTTAGAAGAGAAATATATAAAAAAAGTGTATTATAAGAAACTTTTAATGAGTGGAATAAAAAAAAAAGGAAAATGAACAAAGAAAAAAAAAATGTTCTTGAAGTTTTACTTCTTTAGAATTTTTACTTAATATGGTATTTTTTTTTTTTATTTACGTTACAAACAGAATAAGGTTTTTAACAAGAAAATAAAAGACAAGTAGAAAAACTTGTACATTTAAAAAAAATGATGATAATAATAAAAATATTAATAATAAAAAAAAAATAATAAAAATAAATAAATTCATTTACTTTTTATTTGGTTATGACATATGAATGGACTGTCATCAAAATCAGATAAACTAATTGACCTAAATTTTTCTACATTGTAACAATAAGAGCAACATTTAAACAATTGAAAATTTACTTACTTATATATGAACATATGTACATATTTATATAATATGTACTTCTTACTAATTGTAAGTCATATCCTTCCTCTTATTATTATTATTATTATTTTTAAATGTCAACAACATAAAATATCGCAATATTCGAGGTCAAAAACACATTATGTATATATTAAATATGTATGTATGTATGTATATCATCTTTTTATAAACATACATATACATATTACAAAATATCTTTACCACATTTTTAGGATAACTTCTCATTTAGTGCGACAAAATTTTCTTGAAGGATATTATGACAAAAACATTCTTTTGATGCGGTTAGAATTCAAGTATTAAATAAAAATATTTTTAAATATTTTTTTATTCTTTTTTGTTTTTCCTCCATGAAAATATCAACAAATTACTTATTAATTTAACCCTAATTATTATAACGAATTTTGTTTTATTTTTAATTTTTGGTCTTTTATCATTGTGCTATTGTGACAGAAACATTTGATGCGGTTAGAAATTATAATAAACAACAACAAAAACAACAAAACAAGAACAAAATATTTCAGTGGCGGAGGGAGCCAGTAGTTTTTTCTCGGATGTTCATATTTTTTTTAAGGAAATATAGCTTCAGTACAAAAACACAAAAATAATTAAAAATATGTACGAGTTTTCACTCCACCTAAGAGGTATCGCTGTCATTAAAGAATTATTAACTTTAATTTTCTTCACATAAAATATCAAACACTGCACTGTAAAGGTACGTAAGTATACACAACAGGAGACTTTGGTCTCTAGAGACCGAAAAGTGGTATCTAGAGACAAGGCACTTCGTGTATACATTCGAGAGACCTTCAAATTTCGAGGAGACCGGTGGTCTCCGTAGGTCTCCGGAAACTTTTAGTCTCTTGTGTGTTGGCTTCTGATGCTGAAGGTCTCGGGTTCGAGTCCGCCTGAGTTCACTGAGCTTTGAATGAGTACCAATTCACTTTGAGTTGGGTATAAGTGCTCGGTACTAATTAGTTTGGTGGCTTTGCTTCGATACCATAAGCTAAGTCCACAAAAACTACAAGGAATATTAGTACCAAGCCCTGTCATACGAATAAAAATTCGTTCTCTACCAACAAATTTAGTGGTTCGCACTCCACTTTAAACTGTAGGTGCATGTATGACAGAAGGGATTACAACCCTTTGACTGAAAACTGAGAGGTGTGTCGGTGTGTGGTATAAAAACGGCACTATATGCTAATTGGGTCTTCGGACCGCCACGTCAACCAACCAACCAACCATGTAAACGGCTAAACGATGGTTCCATTACTGGTCTCTGATTATTAAAACGTTTAGATATTTGCCTCTCGGTCTCCGGAGACCATTTTTGACGTTTGTCTCACAAATTGTTTGTTTTTTTGACTATTGTATGTGGTTTTGTTTATATTTTTAATTTTATAATTGTTTTTGAAGGTAAGTTTTAAATGCATATTTAAATGCGAAAATATCTGAATTAATTTATATTTAAATTTTTATTGTTTTACAATACCATATTATAGGAGGGTTAACTGTTTCAAAATTATTTTGGTTATTGAATAAAATTTGTCGAAGACGATTTATAATCTCTACCATTAACTCTGCTTTGTTATAAAAATTTAAAAAAACAAGCTAAATTCTTTTAAAAAAAAAAACAATGTTTTTATCATCAATGAAAACGTCAAATCTCCAGAGATATAAATCAGAGACCTAAACCAGAGATCTGAATCTAAGGTGTGTATACACTTAAGAGACCGGATTACCGGGGACTTTTTTTATGAGGTCTCTGGAGATCTAGTTTTAGGTCTCTTGCAACAAAAGTTTCTTACCGTGAATACACTTTGGAGATTTTGGTATCTAGAAAGTGGTCTCTAGAGTCTAGAGACCAAAGTCTCCTATCGTGTATACCTACCTTAATGCACAAGTTAACAAATAGAAAAAATAATACTTACACAAAAAAACAAAAATATGCATTTTAAAATTTGAACAATTAACATGCATTATGCATTATTATATGAAGAAGAAAAGAGAAACAAAACAAAGTAACCAAATAATATTCTCTTGTAATTTTCGGTGGGTCATTTTTAAATGAGAACCTAATGATTTATGTATACGCAAAATTAAAAAAGAGTTTAAATTGTATTGTTTTCATTTACTCTTCTTGTTACCAAAAAAAATTTGTTTTTGAATTTGATTAAAAAATTTTATTATCACGTTCATAATAATTTTAGGGTATTCACTGAACGCCCTAATATTTACATATGTATATAAATATTTCTTTCTAAAAAATATCAATTAACTCGTTGTTAATTAAAAGCTTTTATTGTTATATTAGTTTTTGTTTTTATTCAATTTGACCATTGTGTTTTCAAACAAATAAATGAAAAATTTTATTTAACGGATGTCAATATTTAATTAAATAAAATTGCAAATACAAAGAAATTTTCATGTTTTTTTTTATGTTTTTAAACAACAACAAAAAAAATATTTCAAGATTTCACGTTTCCAATGAATTTTTCTTTTGAAAGTTTTCTAAAGAGAAAATATTTTTCAATATAATATATACATATATTATATGTATTCCTTTTTATATTAACTTTATAAATTTTATGATAAACTCATTTCTTCATAAATAAAAATATTCAAAAATTCTAACTCATTGACATTCAAGTGTAAATTGTATTTTTATTTTTTTTTTTAAAATGATTTTTACTTTGTACATTGAACTAGAATATCATAAAATTCAAATAAATTTTCTTTTTGAAACTTTCATGAAAGAAAATCTTATATTTCATAAGTTTTTATGATAAACGATATTGTAATTGTGATATTTAATATATGTACATATATATTTTTCATGTTTTTAACATTTTAAAATTCCGATGAATTTTCTTTTAAAAAAAACTTTTTTATAAGATGTTCTGCGAAAAACTTTCTTTATATACATATTTTATAAAACTTATAATAAACTGATTATCATTTTTTGATAGAATAAAAGGTCAAAAAATATGAAAAATAAAACATTAAAAATACGTTTTAAAGTATGTACACATGTACTATATGTATTTTAATTTTATACTGCAGTTTTTGAAAATATTGAAAAATGTCAATGTGATTAATTTTGGAAATTTGAATATTTTATTTCAGATCAGTCGCAGAATCCAACTAAACAATTTTTTGAAGATTTGGAATTAAGAAGAGTGGTGGAAATTGATGGAGCACTCAAACAACAGACTCCATTCAACTTAACACCCACCCGCCTATAGTTAAATACTTGAATAATCGTTTTTGAGAATTCAAGAGGTCTCTCTATATAGGAATTGAGAACATTTCGCAATACCCCACTTGCGCGTACTTATTCTTCCTCCATCCACTGATCAATGTGTAACTGATACCCTACTGTCGACTCTAGCTAAACTATTAGACAGCGTACATACAAATTTGAAGAAGCGCTGTAATTTGTCATAAAGAAGTGTATAGAAAAGTTAATAAAAATGAAATATTTCATATCCTCACACCTTGCGAATCAGTGTAAGTAAATCTTTATTCAAACAAACTCTTTGTTGTTTTTTCTTTATTTTTTCTCAATAATTGCAGGAAATTTGGAAAATATACATATTTTTAAAACAATCCAAATCATCAGACATTTATTATTCGATTCAATAAACTTTCTTGAATCCATTTACTTTGTTTTCTAAACTATTATGTAGAAATTTTCAAATTTAAGGAATAACTTTGACGTACTTTTATACCAAATCCTAACAATGCAATGATTTAAACAATAAGTATTGAAATTTGTGGTAATTAATGAGTCTATGAATTTTTTAAAACTTTTTTTTTTTAAATTCAAATAATTTCTGCAGAAAAAAAAATCTTAAAAGATCCAAAGACTCACATAAAACAAGAAAAAATAATAACAATAAGAATAAAATACAATGTAGATATGTACTGTATGTACCTATATATATTTTTTTTGAAATAAGAAAAAATGAAACATTTTTAAAGAACTTATCGATTCTTTATTGTCTGTAAATAGTATATAGCGCATAATACGGGTTATTGAACTACCAAAATTTTAGAAAACACTATAGAAAGTACATAGGTATAAAAAGGAATAATCTTTAAGTCATATTATGCACATACTTATATACCCGTATATATAAATATACATATATAAAATCTTTAATAAATGTTGAAAGCAAGGACAATGTGTCATTTCAACAAATTTTCTATTAAAAATTCAAACCATAAATAATTAGAATAATCATCTACACTTTCATATTTGTATTTGTAGTATTTTTTATTAACATTTATTCTTCCTTATCAGCTTTTACATCTTATATTTCATATCCTTATTTCATGAAAATATGGTAGAAGTAATAGTTATACCAAAAGTCTCCCATTTATGGTGAATTTAAATTTTATTTATCCACTATGTTAATGGTTTTGTGCTTAAACAAAATTTCTACTTATGGAAAAAAAAAGCTTTTGTGGAAACTAATGAAAAATTCGATACACTCATCTACTATGCAAAGACTATAATATTTTAAAACGAACTAAGTGCTGTTTTTCGTTAAACTGCATTTTCACATTTATAATTCAACTCACGTAATAAGTATTATTATTTCTTTTCATTTTTTTTTTTTATAAAAATGTTATTTTTATAAATGATGCAATCAAAAGAACAACATAAAAAATGTATGTTTCAATAACACTTTTACAAATTAAAAATAATAAATAGAAATTTGAAAAGCTTTGAAATATTCTTGAAATCGCTGACCATTGGTACTCAAACGTATCCTAAAAACTATTGAACCAAAAATATTCTCCACAAAATTATTTAGTCTTTATAGCGTGACTTCTTCGAATACTAAAAATTGACTTTTCGTTTAAAAAAAAAAAAAATTATTTATAATTTAGGATATTTATAAGGAATTTTAAAAGGAATTCATTTCAAAAATTTTCAAAATACTTTAGGTAGCTATTTTATAAACATGCTTCCAAGAAGATGATAATGAAATTGATCTAGAAACTTTGTAGAATATATCATCATCATCAGTGACGCTTGACGCAGCAGACCGGATATGAGCCGAGGTCTACCCAAATTAATTTGGATTCTCTAGACCATTTCTTCTGTAATACATGCAACTACAGCTTTAAGTGTAATGTATACTCTATGAAAATCTTTATGAGGTATCAAGATTTTCAAAAAACAAAAAAAACAAAAAACAAAATTTGAATTTGCTATGGTACGTGTTCCCTTTTCGAGAACTTATACAGATCTAACATACAGAAATCTAGGAATTTTAGTAAATATATTTTTATCCTTAAATTTAATCTAACAAATTTTAAATATTTCTTTCAACGGCGACTAACATAGAAAAAATGAGTGTTAAAATGTAACTACATAGCTAACACGTTTAAAACTGCTAATGAGATTCAATGAATGAAATGAGAAAGTGTAAATCAATAAAATTTAATCTAATATTCTGGAAGCTAATAACTTAAAAAAATAAATCAAAGCAAAACTTTTACATTAAGTTAACACTTGTAGCAATGTTAATGATTTTTAAAAAAAAAATTCTGATATCTTTGAATTCTACAATCCAATTTTTTCTAAATCTACGTAGGACATCGTTCTTGTCATCTTTGCAAGAAGAAAAAGCACAAAATGAAGAAAAAAATTTTCTAAGCAAATCGATTATATTTCTATTGTTTAAACTTTTTCTTTCCTATTTTGATTTTGTCGTAGGGTAACAATAGAAGTACCGTGTTATGCAATTGCTTTAATTGTATCACAACAGAAAATTGATAAAAATCTTTTTGAATTTAAAACTTTCAATCAAATTGAAATAAATTTGATCTAAAAATTGCTTCCAAGGATCTTCATTATGTATTAACTGAAAATTTTTATTGTGAATGTCCAACATAAATGTCCGAAATAAAGAATTTCAAAATCATTCAAAACGTTCAATTAATTTGAATATTTTTTTAGCAGAAACAGGAGAATATGATTTAAATATGTTCAATCTTTTTCCTGTTAATTGGAAGATAATTATTATGTATGTACTTTTCAATAATACTAATTTACTCTAATGTGTCTTGCCTTGTACGTATTTTACTTCATCATTCAAAATTAAATTTCAAAAATTTATTTAAGTTTCCTTCCGTGCAGATTTTCCATGTTTTTGTTTTTACTTACCTGAAAAAAAAAGAGGAAAAAAATATAATTTAGAATGACTTTTCAAAATACAAATAAAATTATTGAAAAAAAAATTGAGGAAAAAAGGTATTAATCCAAATTTTAGAAAATATACGTAAAAAGATATAAACTAACTGTAATTAGAAAAGTATGTATGAACTTAATTTTCAAAGGTCACGATTAACTTGTTTATTTCAAAGAAATAAGTTTTGCTTTTTGAAGTGAAATAAGAAATTGAAATTTTTCCCATAATTAATCAACTTGAACAATTCAAAAAATTAAGTAAGGCTTCTCTATACAAAGGGTGCCTCATAAACAAACAATTAATATGTACATAGTTTCAAAACATTGAAACTTTTTTTTTCTCTAATAGAAATCATAGAGGAAAATTAAATTAAAATGTTTATTCAAAATTCTCAAAAATTATCATAATTTTATTTTCCATACAAATATATATGATAAATATCTTCTAAACATCAAAAAGGAAGTTTGAAGCCTTTAAATCATCTGTGACAAATTTTTTTTTTTATTGTTGAAATACCTAGATAACTACTTTAAACACTTTTTAAAAAGAAAGTAAAAACACTTAATAAAGTGAATGAAACCTTACAAAATAGTTTTGATATTTTTTATATACCAAATAAATCTGCTTATGAGACAATTTTTTTCAATTAAATTTACAATTTAGCTAATTTACTTTGAAAATTCTAAAGTTATATAAACTGCAGGTAAAAGTATGATACTTAAGTAAATAGATATTCTTAATATTTTAGAACTAGACCAGATTTATCCTAAAAGTATAAAGCATAATTCTAAGTATTTTCATGTAATAAATAAATACACAAAGTATTAGAAATATTTTTGAGTCACGAGTATTCAATTTTTTTTTCTTTTTATCAATAATTTTCTAATTATTTAGGATGATTTTTGAAAATTATACCTTTGTAAGTGGGTGTAATATATATATATGTATATTATCATATCTTTTTATTATTTTTTTATTTTAGAAATTATCTAGAATTTTTCTTGTGCTTATATAAAGCTTATATTTATGCGTGTTTGGAGATAATAGATATATTTAGTAAATTTAACTGTTATCGTCATCATTATGGAAGACTATCTACATTTACTGATTAATTCAAGATTATGATAAAAAAAAATTGAATAAGTGAAAAGTGTTGTTTTATGATCGATGTAGGTATATAACTACATATATACAAGATAAGGACTTTTTTTTGTATTGTCAAAAATATGATTACACAAAAAACACTATAGATATACAATACATTCATCCAGAAATACACGTATATATATAATATATAGTATAACTATAAATATCTATTTAAAATAAAAAAATAAAATAAAAAAACATGAAAATTTCTTATTACATACCAAGTGTAAAACAGTATTAACCACTTCACGGACCTGTCCAATTTTAATTAGTCCAATTAGAACACCAAATTTAAGATTGTCTGATGTAGACATTCTGACGACTTCTTCGGGTCGTTTTATATCATTGAAAGGTAGACGTGTTAAATCCGCCATTATTTAACCGATAACACACTAAAATCAACTTATATATAGGTAATTACAATTTTTCTTTTTTTGATATTATTTAAAAATGAAAAAACCTAAAGAACATTTAGAAGAAGAAAAAAAAAAAGTACACACACTATTAATCAATAATATTACGACGACGACTATTTGTTAAAATGTTTAATAGATTAACAATTTCTATATAACAAGAAAAAGCAATATTATTTATTTTCCACATAGATAATTACTGTTTTAAGTCTTTTAAATTGTTTTTGGTAATTTTAAACACAGATATTTTACGCAAATAATAATTTAAATTTCTATACATTAAACTATTTGCCGATTCAACCATTTTGAATTTTCTTTTTTTTTATGGTAGATACCAATGCACAAATATAGGTAACCTTTACCATAAAAATCCAATAAGAAAATTCAAAAGGTATATCAAACGACATTACCAGCTTCAAAAGAAATTTTTGTGTGGGATTTTATTTTTGACAACCATTCAAAATTTCTTTACAGCTGTCAAAAAAATTACCACCCAACCCAGTACTCAGTAGTAGTGCTTGTTGATAACGGTAATGTACCTATTTTAGAAAATTTGCAAAAATTCAAGGTCAAGGGAAATTCATTTATAAACATTTTTTTTTTAAAAACATTTTAATAGTGTATTACGCTTCGTGTGATTACACTTTTTTTGCTTTAGTTCTCTGAAAGGAAAATTAACATTTACTGAGATTTTTCTGCATTTTCTATATCTACAACCTGTTCAAAAAGCAATTCAATCCCCCGATTACCTAAGTGTAGCTAAAATGCAAATTTTGAAATATTAAGGTGTGTGAAATTGTTTATGTAATTGCTATTTCAAAATTCAATTACAAAACTATTTAAACAATGAAAATTACTCTTCAAGTATATTAAAGATAAAGTTTATATGGATGGCCACCAATTTATGTTCTTAATATACACTATATTGAAAAAAACAGTAGTACCAACAAACAAAACACAATAACACTTAACGACACTAAAATGAAGTACACATTATCATTTAAACTGACAGTTTTTCACATACACTATGTAAAAAAAGTATTGGCACCTAAGCATTTCCAGTAAATAAACTCGATTTTAAAGAGTACTATGCAAGATATCAAAATTATGATTTATGGTATGTAATGCTCTCTTTATCACCTTTAATTTAATATACAATATTATAGTAAATTAATAATTACAACAACAAAAATAAATAATATTATTCAAATAACTAGTAAACTAACGCAAAAAAAGTATTGGCACCTATTATTATAATTTCGGTTATCACGTATGTACCGTTATTAAAATTGAAAAAGCTGCATTATTTTTTTATTATGAGTTTATTATTAAGTCCTGTTATCATTTGATATAATTATTTGTAGAAAATTTTTTAAAATGGTGCCTAAAAACAAAGAAATTAGTGTTGTTATTCGGAATTTGGTTACTTCTTTAAAAAATCATGGAAAATCTTATAAAAACATAAGTGATATTGTTAGAAAATGAAATCAAGTGTTAGGAATATAATAAAACATTTCCAAAAATCCAAAATAATCAAATTTTGCTAACGTTCTGGACGACCTATAGCATTAAATGTTAGGGAAAAGAGGTGAATTCTTAATCAGATCCGTATTAATCTGTAAACTAGCGCTCCATTTTTGAAAATTAAAGTTAAAAAAATGTTTGATAAGAAAGTATCCGATCAAACTATTATAGATATTTTGAAAAAAAAAAATCAATGGCAGAATGACATGCAAAAGGCCATATATCAGTAGGAAGAATAGGAAAGAACGGTTGAATATTGCTACTCAGTACATTTATAATCGCTTTGAAATGATGTAATTTTCGTCAATGAGGCAAAAATTAATTACTTTGGATCAGATGGAGTATGTCCTGTTTAAAAAGAAAAAAAAAAAGGCTTTTAAAAACAAAAATATAATACTAACAGTAAAACATGCAGGTGGAGTTGCTATGTTATGTGGCTGTATGGCAGCTAATAAAGTATAGAGGGTCCATTTTATCTGCGATGTTACAACTTTTTTCAAAATATCTATAATAGTTTGATCGGATACTTTCTTATCAAACATTTTTTTAACTTTAATTTTCAAAAATGGAGCGCTAGTTTACAGATTAATACGGATCTGATTAAGAATTCACCTCTTTTCCCTAACTTTTAATGCTATATGTTGTCCAGAACGTTAGCAAAATTTGATTATTTTGGATTTTTGGAAATGTTTTATTATATTCCTAACACTTGATTTCATTTTCTAACAATATCACTTATGTTTTTATAAGATTTTCCATGATTTTTTAAAGAAGTAACCAAATTCCGAATAACAACACTAATTTCTTTGTTTTTAGGCGCCATTTTAAAAAATTTTCTACAAATAATTATATCAAATGATAACAGGACTTAATAATAAACTCATAATAAAAAAATAATGCAGCTTTTTCAATTTTAATAACGGTACATACGTGATAACCGAAATTATAATAATAGGTGCCAATACTTTTTTTGCGTTAGTTTACTAGTTATTTGAATAATATTATTTATTTTTGTTGTTGTAATTATTAATTTACTATAATATTGTATATTAAATTAAAGGTGATAAAGAGAGCATTACATACCATAAATCATAATTTTGATATCTTGCATAGTACTCTTTAAAATCGAGTTTATTTACTGGAAATGCTTAGGTGCCAACACTTTTTTTACATAGTGTAAGTGTCAGTTGAAATGATAATGTGTATGTGTAGTGATGGTAAAACTGATGCTGACAAAATAATTCGTTGTTTTTTTCATCAGTCGCCGTGACTATGTACCTCACTTTCAGTGATGCCGTTTTAGCCTTTTTGGGGCTAAATTTAGCCCTTTTTATTTCATTTAGCTCCTAAAATTGGCTTTTGCCCCTAGCTCTTTTTTTAGGTCTTTTAGACGTATTTTAAGCCCTTTTTAGCTCCATTAGAAAAAATGAAAAATTTCATTTGATTTCATTCTACTAGTTTTTAATAAACCATATTGATCTACTATTTCTTACTGGTCAATATTTCTAAAGTTTAAAAATGATTAAAGATTTTTTGATTGGCTTATCTCTCTAGATTATGAGATTTTAAAGTGTAAATATTGTTATTGCACATTACAACCAAAATTATGTGGTTGATTAAGACATCAACAAACTAAAAAATATAAATGCAAATAAAGATGCAATTGCAGTACTTATTAATAACAAGCAAAGTGTCATTCCATTTAAATTATTGAAAGATAATCAAAATGTACAAAAATTAGTATTTCGAGTCGAATTTAAGTCTGCACTGTTTATAGCCAATCATTCTTCAGTGCATGATCATTTTATTTTAACATGTAAAAAATGTTTTAATGCTATTGTCAAGTTGCTGGGGCCGTTCATATAAAAAGAACAAAATAATATACCACACTTTCTAATGATATTCTTTATCCTTACTTTTTACGCGATTTAATAGAGGATATGCAAGTTTTTGTTTTTTTTTTTTATTGAGTAAAATGAATTTGTTTTGTTTATAAAAGTATAAAAAAGATGACTACCTATTTATTATTTAGCCTTTTTTAGCCCCTTTCATTCTTGAATCTAGCTTCTTCCAATTTTTTTTTTCGGCAACACTGCTCACTTTAAACTTTTGTTTTAAAACTGAAGAGTGAAGTCGTGAATCTTTTCCACAATTGTTTTTGTAAGAAAAGAGTACATTTATATAGAATTTCCTCATAAGATCTGACAGCACTGATCAAAACAAAGTTTTATAGATTTTTTTTATAGGAAAATTTTTAGTGCGTAGTTTAGAGTTTTCAAATTGTTCAGCTGGTAAAAAATTGCATAGATTCTAATAAAGACGATTAAAAAAAAGATTTATTATTTAAATACTAGAAATAAATAGATATTAATTTTAGCAAAATTTATTTAAAAAATAATGAAAGTAATTTAATGTATTTATATTTAATATAATTAAGTGTTATTATAAGTAAATTTAAATTCTTAATATGAATATAAAAGGAAAAAAAAGTATATAATACCAGTAAAACCCTAGAACATCCAGGTAAAGAAAAAAAAATACATATTTTTTTTTTTTCAAAATCATGAATGTCAGACAAAGAAAATTGAAAAAAGCTTTGTAGAAGGAAAAAAAAAGTGGAAGTAGTTATTTTACTTGAACAATTTCATCATTCTCGTTACATAAAAAAAAAAGTGAAAAATCAAAAAATAAAAATGATGAAATAAAATTTTAAGTGTAAGTTATTTTTTTCTAAATCAATTGAAAAAAAAAATAAATATAAATATTTTTGATATTGAGAAAAATGTTTACATAAATAATACATTTGCTCGTGAAACAATAACGCAATTTGTGTAATTTTGTTGTTGTATTTTTTTGTTTTTTTTTCTATTTTCTTATAATTTTTATTATTTTATCTATTACTTTTTTTTTTTTTCACTTATAAAGAAGAAAATAAGTCTTTGTTCGTCATTGAACGGCTGTTAATTGCGATATCTGTGATGGTGGTGATTATTCAATAAAGAGCTGAGGTTTGTATTTAATTTATACTTTCGAAAAAAATTTTTTTTTTTTTAGAATTTTATATTTTTAAAATTAATTATCTGAAAATTCTTCATAATTAAAAATTATAAAACAGAGATAAAGATATAACAAAAGTAAACAAAAAATATCAATTATCTACAAACATCCACTTACGAATATAATATGAATATCTTCTACTCTACCTATGCTATATCATTTTTCTTTGTTCTCTAATTTTAGCTAAAATACATGGGTGATTCTTTGATGTTTTTTTTTTTTATTGTACAATTTACTTATTTACTAACTTATATACTTGTACATATTATGAAACTATAGATATATTTTATTTTCATTGAAATCAGCTGAAATGTTCAATATAAAATTAAATCATATACAAAAACAAATAACATATGTATTGAACAAAACATAAATAAAAATAATACATCAAGATTCAAGATACATATTTGAATTTTAATTAAATTGTAAATTGGAATGAAAAAAAAAAAGCAAAAATAAATCTTACCTATATATTTAATATAAAAAAAAAAGTAGCTTTAATAATAAAGAGAGGAGAAAAAACAAGAGAGAAACAAAAACATTAACAAAAGTCTGCTGGTTGATATTCACTTATTCTAGCTCAAAATAAATAAAGAAAAAAATAAACACATTAGTAAGTAATAGAGAATTTCAAAGTCACAAAATGACGATATTATTATTTTTGTTTGAAATGTATAAACTGCTTTTTCTCACTCTAATAGACCTTCAAAATAAAAAAAATAATAAAATCAGCTGGCTGATATAAAAAATATATAATACAACAAGAATTTATTATTAAAAAAAAGATTTAATAAACACAACACATTCATACCAAATGTCTTAGAAGGAGGTATAGTTAAGTGTAGAAAAAGTAAATCTTTAAAGTAATATGAATCATGTGTTTTTGTTCTCGATTTTTTCACAAAACACCTGTGGGAAGAGAAAATCTTTGTCAAATTATATGAAGAAAATAAAATGACTTTCTAGAAAATATTCCATTACCTTATTTCTGTATTGCAACCCAAATTAGTGATTTTAATGTACATAATTTATATCAGCTCATTACATATATTAGTAAAATTCATTAAAAAAATACTCGTAATTTCTAGTTCTAGTAAAAATAATTACATACCATTCTCCTTTATTATTTTCTGTTCTTTAATTATTTCATAAATAAATTTTTAAAAAATTTCATATTTATTCCGTGTGAATAATTTAAAAAGTTCAAGTTCAACAGTAATAAATATTGTCTCACATTACTGCCACAATTTATCAAATAAAAACACATATAGGTATATACACATAAAAGTGAAATCACCTCAATCGCACTGGTTTTTTATTGAAAAACAAAAGTTATTTACTTATTTGTTTGTTTTTATTAATTTTTTTGTTGTTGTTACTGAAATGATAATTATTCATGCATCCACCTGATTCATGATTTTATTCTAAAATTAAAGAAAGAGAAAAAATAAAACCGAACTGACAAAAATTTATGAAGAAAAATGGAAATGGTAAAATTAAACACGATATGTACTTAATTGTTCAAAAAAAAAACTATCACCTTGAGTTCATTGATTTTGATAAATCATTTTAATACATTTTTATTTTTTTCTCTTTATTTTCTTTTTGGTTTTTTTTTTTATAGCATTCGAAAAATATTGAAAATGTCTGCAGATTCACCTAGACGTCAATCAAGAGGCCTTCCTGCAACAATTCCCCCACAAATTGTCAGTGATCGTTCAATTATTGATAGTGTTGCTGGCTTTATAAATGATGTAACATTAACAAATCAACCACAAGTTGATCCAAAAGATACAATAACATGGGCTAGATTTGAAACAGCTGCTGATATAAGTGATGTAAAATATGGAGATGACTGGGAATTGGAGGGTAATGTAGCACCTCCATTATTATTAATATTAGGCTATGGATTAGGTGTACAAGTATGGGCTATACCAGCAAATGGAGAAGCTGTAGAAGTTCTATCTTGGCGTCATGGTCATGTAACAACATTACGAATTTTACCCACACCAATATCATCAGATGTTGAAATGGCTGATGAACCAATCGATCAATTTGCTGATAAACGACCATTAATGGCTATTTGTGAAGGATCTCCACCTGGTAGCAATTCACAATTTAGTTCTGTGAATTTTATTTCATTGAAAGAAGGCACACAAGTAAAAACAATAAAATTCAAAAATACTGTATTAGACATTTTAGTGAATAGAACATCGATTGTAATTACATTCCCTGAAAGAATTGCAGTGTTTGATGCAAGAACTTTTGAGGATCGACTTTCAGTTACTTCTTGTTATCCAAGTCCAGGGTAAATATTTTTAAAAGTTTTTAATTAATTGTATCATAGTAAATAAATATTAAATATTATTTTTAGTATTAATCCGAATCCGGTTGCTCTTGGATCTCGTTGGATGGCTTATTCTGAGAATAGATTGATTCATTCGAAGAGAAGTGGTGGTGGTTGTGATGGAGATGGAGTTTCCAGCTATACAGCGACAGTTTTAAATGCTGCTAAAAGTTTAGGCAAAGGCTTGAGAGAATTAGGTGAACAAGTTGCTGCTGGTTTAACTGGAACATCAAGCAGTGGTTCGTTTTCAAAACCCGGAAGCTTTGACTCAGGAACAGGTGATATTAAACAGCCTGGAGTTATTACGATATTAGATATTAAGGTAGTTATCAATAATTTTTTTTTTTTTTTTCAAATTTTAAACAAACTCCAAATAACAATTTCATTTAAAGTATTCAATTAAGGACATCAGCCCAACAACCGGATCTCCGATATCAGTTGCAGGAACAGATCCTTTTATTGCTCACTTTGTAGCCCATCTTGAAGCTATTGTTGCTCTTGAATTCGATAGTTCTGGAATGCTATTATTGACTGCAGATAAACGAGGTCATAATTTTCATATTTTTCGAATTCAGCCACATCCAGCTGGATCTCAGCTTGCATCAGTGCATCATTTATATGTTCTACATCGTGGTGACACTAGTGCAAAAGTTCAGAATATTGCTTTTTCGATTGATACCCGTTGGGTAGCTGTATCAACGCTTCGTGGTACTACTCATGTTTTTCCAATAAATTCATATGGTGGACCTGCTGGATTTAGAACTCATGCTAGCCTACATGTTGTTAATCGTTTATCACGATTTCATCGTTCAGCTGGATTATCAGCTGATGGGCGATCAAGCAGTCCGATATCTCATTCCGATAGTATCACATTCAATCAAGTCTCTATGCCCTATAATAATCCAGCCATACCTCCTTTCCCTCGGCCACATATTGTTCTTCCCCTAGCTCAATTACGACAACCATCAGTGTTAGGATCACCTCCTGGTAGCGCACAAAATTCTTATACAAAAACAACCCATGGAAGGCAACGTTTGTCATCACTATCTGATGATAATGGAAAACCATTAAGTGTTTGTGCTATTTTTTCAAAACCACGCTCTTGGCTATTAGATCCACCAAATTTAGCTAGAGAAACACCTGCACATAAAATCCAACGAAAAGCTGTTGATTCTCTATTCATAATGGCAGGACATGGAGCTCTTATTCAATATGATTTGGATACAAAACTTGCCTCAAGTAAATTAAAATCATTCGAAATTTAATATAAGATTTTATAATTATGTATATTCTATTTAGATGTTGCCAAAGAAAAAATTTGTGACGATACTCCCATTGAACTTGATGTTGAAGCAAAAGCTCAATGGAATTTAGGAAGAAAAGATATTTCAGTTGATATACAACCACCTCTTCCATTTGATAATTGGCTCATGAAAGAAAGAAATACAGTATCATCCAATGAGTGTGGAAATTCAAGTGATGATGAAGATCGTTGGCTTTCACAAGTTGAAATCATTACACATGCTGGACCACATAGACGTCTTTGGATGGGACCGCAATGTGTTTTTAAAACTTATAATACACCTAGCGGGTATGATACAAAAGAAAAATTCAAAAAATTAATACAATTTTTAAAATGAAAATACAATTTTTTTTACTATTTTTAGAGCACCTCTAAGTCATATAGAGGCAGAAGCTATTGAAATTGGCGTTAGTAGTGGCAACAACAGAACAAGATGCTCTTCACCAATGAACATGCCATTGTCAAGTACAACACGATCATCTGTTCCAGTTTTAATTGAATCTGGTTCATATAGTAAGTTTAATTTTCATTATTTTTATTGTTATTTTTGCTAATTGAAAAAAAAAAATCAAAAAAACTTTCTAGGTAGCATAGAGCAAAGCCCAAAGTTGATGGATAGATTTCGTCATGAACATTTGGATTCTGATTATTCTTTAGCTCATGGTGAATCAAGATTAAAGGAAGATTTAGCTGATGCTATGAGAGAATCACCATCAATTCCAAATAAAGATACTGGTAAATTGATTTTCTTTTATACTTTAGGTTTGATGAAATATTTGGTTGCGTAGCACTTTTTTTTAAACTTATTTATTTTTAAAGTACACAAAGTAGATAAATTTTTTTTTTAAAAAAAGAAAACAAGTTTGATGTTTGAAATTATGTAATTTTTTTTGTTTAAAGTGACTAAATTATAGTTAATGCATATAAATTCCTTTTAAAATTTAGTAATCTATTTTAACACTAGAATTACTAGCTTTTTAACGTACACCTTATCCTACTAAGTGGGGTCAAAATGATTCAAAAATGTATATTAATTTACGCACTTGTCACAAATAGAGACTTTTTTCTATTTACATATTCCACAGACATGAAAAATGGGTCATTTTGACCCCTTTAATTATTGTAGATCTAGTGTTAAAATAAATTATATGTATATATATGTATTTGTTTTTCTTAAATTTTAAATGTATATTAAAAAATTTAAAAGATCTAATACTATTACGACACACACATTCAGCTATCAAAAACGATTTTCAAGTAACTTTACTTATATATGTATACTTTGTTTTGATGAGCAATTATCTTTAAATTTCTATTATTCGTAATACAAAGGATTTTTTTTTTAATTCTTAAAGAAAGGGGAAAGAATTCGTCTTTTATTCAGATTATCAACTAAAACACATTTAGAAAAAAAAAAAATAATAATAATATAAGAAAATAGAAAATAATCTTTCAATGATAATGAATCTCATGGAACAAATAAGAAATTATTGTTGAACAGGTGAAATGCAGTAAGTAGCAAGTTTTACAAACAAAACAAGAAAGAAGAAAAAAAAAACAATCTAATCTCTAGCAAAAATGTAATTATTAATTCTTTTTTCATTTCAATAAAATTAAAAAAAAAAAAACTAACTTTTTGCATAATTTAACACTATGAACATTAAAAATGAAAAAGCTTTTATTTTTCTTATAAAAGATCCTGACATACGATTTTTATTGTAAATTTAAAAGCTCTAATTAATTTTTTTACATCGACAATAAATAGTTTTTCTGAACAAGTTAAAATTTTAGAATAAGTAATTATATATTTGTGAATAACGTCTAACACAGTCATTTTAAATCGACTTAAGACTTTTATTGTTTTTTAATTAAAAAAAAAAAAAATGGTTTAAATCATTCAATTTTGTAATTGTGTAAACACACTTTTCAAAATAGAATAATTAATTTAAATTAAAAATATGAATTTTTAGTCACAAATATACTATTTATATTTTAGAAAAATAAGTTTGTTTATACTAGGGCATCTTTAAAAATGCAGTGATACAAATATGATGCCACAATTCAGCATATAAGCGTTTAAGCTGAATTCCATATCATAATTGTATCACTGCATTTTTGAATATACCCCTACTTATATTAAGGAATAAAAAGAGAATATGAAACAAACGAAAACATAATTTAACTATAATGAAGACAAATTATTTCTTTATTGATTTATTTATTTATGTTTTTATTTTCTAAGTAACAATTTATTCTCATTTGTACATATTAAATTTATTATAAATTTCATTCATATACATATATTATATAATTAACATAAATTATAATTTTTAAATTTAACATATTGACAGTCATAAATCTCATAAATGACTTACATTTGATCAAATATACTGTAATAAAAGCAAAAATAATTCAAGTGGAGGATTTTTTAAACGATCACAAGGTGGTATTCATCAAACTATTTAATAGACTGTATTGTTAACCCGTCAACGTTTTAACTCTTTTTTTTTTTTTTTTTTTTTTTAAATATTTAACTTCAAAGTGACTGGAATTTTTTTTAACAATAATATTTTTGATTTACTTGGTAAAAATTATTAAGAGAATTATTTATACTAATGTATCTTTTTATTTTTTATAAATAACATTATTTTGTTTTTAATTATTATTATTTTTTTTTTTTTTTGGTAAAAAGGATTTTAATTCTCTCAGGAAGTTTATATGGTTCTCTATAAAACTATCATATACGAGTTGTTTTTATTTTTACATAATATTTAACAAGTTTAATTTAGTTTTTAATATAATTAATTTAATATTAAAACTTAGTAATTTTTTGGGGAGAGAAAATAAGCCAAAGGCAGGTGTTGTAGTATTCCTTCAGATATATCTTTTACTTCAAAAAAAAAAAAAAAAAAATGTATACATTACAGTTTACATGATTATATGTAAATTCTTTTTTTTTTTTATTGAGAAACACATTGGATACATGGATAATTTCTTTGATTATGGTGCTAGATTTGCCCAATTTATATTACTAAAAAAAAAAAAAAAGAAATCAAAAAACCATCTTATACAGCTATCATAATTTTTAATTGAATTTTTTAAAATTTTTACTGCATGATAGTTAAACTAAAAAAATTTACAGTTTTTTATTAAAATAAAATTTGACAAAAAAAAGAAATGCTTTTTTTTAATTATGAATTTTCTTTTTAATTAATTTTTTTTTCCTATTAATTTTTTGTTTTCATTTTTAACTTTCTCTTTAATCAATCTTAGTAAAAAATTTTATTTTTCTGCTTTATTTTTTCTTTTTTTCGTTTTATGCCTTTTGAAAGATTTTATTGTTTTGTCTGAAAAAAAAAAATGTATTTTGTAAAAAAGAAAAAAAAAAAAACAAAGAAGAGTATACGCACTTTCTTTTCGTAATTAACACACTGCCTGTGGCTTTTTTTCTCTTTTTAAGGTGTAACATCTTCAAATAAGTCGTCACAAATATCTTTGAATTCATCAAAAACAAAATCAACATTAAGAACAATATCATCAATAAATAATAAAGATAATGATTATTACAATGAAAATTTACAAGATTATACATCAAAATTACCATCATCATCATGTGTATCAACATCAACAGCAACTACACAACCAGCACGTTCAGTAGTTTTAATTGAAAATGTTGTTAATCCATTAGGAACTGTATTAACTATAGCACGATCATCAAATGATGATAATGAATTTGATACAAATACATCATCATATGTTGATTATGTAATTCATGAAAATTGTGATGAATCATTATTTCGTCCTGTAGTTGCAATATTTTGTGGAGATGATGATAAAATGAAAAATATTATTAATAAAGAAAATGAATTATCATTATATGATAAACCACCAGAACCAATTGGTACAGAATTAGTTGTACCAGTTGTTGAAAAATGTGAAATTAATAAAAAACAATCAAAAGAACAAAATTATCATAAAAATAAATTAAATTATTCATCAGCAGCAATAATTAAAGATAAAGATAAATTATTAGATAATACAACAACAAATGTATTAACAAAATTTGATGAATTATCATTAATTAATAAAAATAATACAGTTACAAAAAAACAACAAAATAAAAATGATAAAGGAAAATTTTCACATGATATTGAAAATTCATCATTAACAACAAAAAAAACAACATCAATAAAAACAGAAAGAAAAAAATCACGAGATGAAACATATCAACAAAAAAAAGATTCAATAATATCAAAAAAAAATGATGAAATTGAAATTGAAGAAGAAGAAATTCAAATTATTGATGATAAAAAAAATCAATCTAAAAAAAAATTAAAAGAAAAAAAAATTGATGATAATGAATTGTCATCTGATGGACAATATATCGATAATAATTCATCTATAAAAAATAAAAATCTTACAAAATTTTCTTTAATTAATGATAAAATTTTACAACATGACAATGAAAAAAATACACCAGAATTACATAAAGTTGCATCTGATACGAAATTATCAAAAATTAAATTTTCTGATAATGAAATTTCATGTGATTTAACACAAGCATCATCTGAAAAATCTTTAAAATTTAAAAAGGATAAAACTGTTAAGCAACAACAACAACAACAACAACATTTAAAAGAAGGACAAAATTCTAAACAAACATTTTCATTTTCAAAAGATAATGAATTAACAATGACTACCGTTAAAGATAAATCAAATAAAACAGTTGAAAATAAAATTGATTTACAAGATGATACAATAAAATTTTATGAAAAATTTACAAAAGATTCACATAAAGAAGAAAAATCAAAAGATTGTGAAAATATTCCTATGATAGGACAATTACAAGAAGTTAATGTTGATAGTACGAATTTAACACAAACAGAAGCTGTTGGTGATTGTGTTGTTTTACCATCGGATAGTAAAAAAAAGAAAAAAAATAAACAACAACAACAACAACAGCAACAACAAATAAGTCCAATAAAATCTAACCCTTCACAAAGTTCACAAAAACAATTATCAAAAAAATCAGAAAAAGATACTGAAACTGTGTTGATTAATGCAAAAAATAACGATAATCATCACAAGGAAAATAATTCAAAAAAGAAAGGGAAAACAATGTTATTGACATTTGATGATCAAGTTGATGGTATTGCATTGAAATCACCACCATCATTATCATCATCAACATCAACAACAAAAATAGAAAATGATGAAAATGATAAAAAAGATGATTTTAAATTAAAAAATTTCTCAGTACTTTCATTTGAACCACTTTCAACAGATTTTTCAGAAACTTTTCTACCTCCTTTATCACCATTACAACCATTCGAATCGAAATTTGATAATATTTATTTAAATGATGATGTCACAAAAGAAAATATGTTGAGTTTAATTAATTTTGAAAGTCCTTCACAAGAAAAATCTATTAAATGTGAAGAATCTCAGGAAGAAAATGAAAAAAATATATCAAATAAAAATTCTTCAGATGAGAAATTTTCATTATGTAGTAGCGTTTATTATCAATATGATGATAAACATTTTGATAAAATTCAACAACAATCACCTACAATCGAATGTGAATCTGAAAAAAATTTTTCAGAAATATTCGAATATAAAAATCTTGAACAATTAAATGATAATGATGAACAGTATTCAAGTTTAGAACCAAATATTTATCATGAACATACATCAGCTTCATCTTCTGAAGATATTGAACCATTAGCATCATGTTCAAATGTTAGACGTCATGATAAAAAATCACATCGTCATCATCAACAACATAGAAAATTAACTGATGATGATGAAGAATTACGACCATTAATTTGTGATAATTCAACAGTATGTTCAATAGTATCACCAATAAGCGGTAATGATACAATTACTTCTACAAATGATGATAATATTAAAAAATTAAATAATACTGATATTGCTCTAAAAATAACAAAAGGAATTATTGATACACTGCCAGATAATAGTCAAAGTGATTCAAGTGATCAAGCAAATTCATCAGAACCTGGTGAAATTGATTCAGATAATAAAGCACAAGAAGAAGAAGAAGATATTTCATCAGTGAATTTTACAACAAAAGCAAACATGACATTAAATACAAAAACAAATAATAAGGAAGATGATATTACATTAAAAAATAAACAACAACAGCAACAACAACAACAACAACAACAAGTAATTAATTCACCATTAAATATTGATTGTTGTGGTGGAATACAATCAAGTGGAAAAAAGAAATCAAAAAAGAAAAGAAGATAAGAATTATTGATTTTTTTGACATGTATTTTTTGTCTTGTAATTTATTTCTTTTTTAGTATTTTTGTAATTTAATATTTAGTAAATTTCCCACTAAAAAAATTAAAAAAAAAAACAAAAACATAAGATAAAAGTGAGAAAAAAAACCAACAAAAAAAAATTAAAAAACTTAAATTATGAAAAAAAAAAAAAAAAAAAAAAGTAATTATAAAATAATAATATTGTAGATGATATTCAAATAAAGTTCTGTTAAATATTATGCAATTAAATACCAAATAAAAATCTTCTTAATTATAAAATTATATTTCAAGAAAAAATAGTAATATTTTAGATACACACAAACTTTACTTGCACTGAATACATTTTTGTACTTGTACAGGACGGTTCTCAAAAGTGATGTTATTACACGTTAAAGTATTATTTAAAAATTAGACGAAAGTGAAAATTAGTGTTATTAGAAGCGGAAAAATTACATTTTTCGATACAAACTGGGGCCATACCATGAGAATCGATTTCGTTCGTTAATTTACGATAGTGAAGTTACCAACGAAAAGTAAAATGCTACTATGATAAACGATAGTAGTTTCAATTTCTAAGTTCCATTTTTGTTTCAAATTTAAATTAAGTTTTGTTTATTTTAATTTGTAATGTAATTTTTAGACGTTTTAACCAAATACAAAACAACGCTATCAAATGAATAGACGTAGAAATTACGAAAATTGCGTTTCTTTTTCGATATCGTTTCTTATAGTAAGGTGTTCGGTCGTTCATTTTAACGATTTCGTCAGTGATAGTAGGAATAATATAGAAACGCCTGTGTTACGAACGAAATCGATTCTCATGGTAAGGCTCCTCTGTACTTTCACAATTCACATCTAATTTTGTCAACATACATATAAACTTGTACATTATAGCTATAGGTAAAAAAGACTAATGGAACAGAAGACTTTGGTTTCCAGATGCCAAAAAATTGTGTCTGGACACCAGGAGATTTTATGTACACACTCAAGACACCTTAAAATATGTAGGAAGCCGAAAGTTTCTATGATCTTCAGATATCGTTTTTTTTTTTTTTTTTGTATTTGGAAGCCAATTCTTCAATCGTGTAAACGTATTATTATGCCTAGTTTGTTCATTTCTGGTTAAACATTAACCATTGACTAAAATTAATATTATGAAGAGAGGTCTGTAAAAGAGTTTGTTTAATAAATAAATAAAAAAGCTTTTAAGGCAAAAAAAAGTATAAAAATAAAAAAGTTAATGAACTTTTTCATCGATTCTCTTTGATAATAAAAATTTCTAATTAATTGTTAATATTTAAGCAGAAGTGGAAAAATTAATCATAAAACAGTAAAACAGAATTTAAATTGTTTTACAATTTTCACAATTTATTTTGTAAATTTTTTCGTAATTTTTTGGTAAAGTGTTGGCAGTCCTGTAATAACCATTTCTTTAAGAAACTTGGAAATCAAGTCAATCTATTTTGTTTAATTAATTTGAGCTCGAACTTTTTATATCGATAGGAAAATATAAAATCTTTTGTTTTCTACCAAAACAGTTATCCTAAACTTATATTGTGTGGTTTTTTTTTAAATATCATTTAGTATTGTGTTCTCTTTTCAAAGTGAAATTTCGATTTTTGAATGAAAACACCTGCAATAATAGTCAACACTGTATGTATATTTTCTTCCAAATAAGAGACTGCATTTAAATATGCAACATTTCCACTAAAACCCCATTTCGATGTCTTAATAATAATCACCGGAACAAATCATCAATAAACACAACTTGCAACCAATGTGGATTCACCACTGGTGTGGTGTTCAACAATTTTGAATTCTGAAACGTAGTTAGAGTCTTCAATACTAAAGTCATAGAAAACAAGAATACACCATTAAAAGACAAAACTAGTCAAGTTAACCGAAATTGCATTCTGAATTAGGATTATGTACATGATTTATGTATATTGTTAATTTAAATATATGTATAAGAATTCATATTCATAATTTATATGTGTAACTTTTGTATATTTTTATTTATTTATTTTTTTTATTTTTTTCTTCATGTCCATCATAGTCATAATTTACTAACCAAATGTGACAAATAGTCTATGTTTATTTTCAGGAGCCAACAGTAATCAATCAGTTATCAACATAGATAATGAAGATTTAAGTTCAAGTAGTGTCAGTTCAGCTAGTCGGGTTTCATTGGATCCACCATCATCACCAACAGCAAGTTTTAGTGCAGAACATTTATTGCATTTTCCAGGAGATTCAAGTAATTCTCTCTAAGAAAAATAAAAGTGAAATTTTAATTCTAAAACGTTGAAGATAAAAAAAAAAGAACTATAAATATTATTTTTAACTAAGGAAAATTAAAACAAAAACACATATTTTTTCTAGTTTAAAATTAAACAAAAAAAAAAAGAAAAAAAGAAACAAAAACATAATACTATTTTATGCAACATTTGTAAATTATCAGACTTTATTTTAGAAGAAGAAAAAATTTTTTTAATAAATATAAGACTAAAGGATAATATAATACAAAACACAGAGATAATAGAATGTAATTTTTCTTTTTTTATTTTGAAATATCAAAATTATACAGAAAAAATGTTTAATGATGATAAAAAAAATTGTTTGTAAATGCTGATTTTGAGTGGTATGAGGTGCAAAAATTTTTTGAAATTCGGAAAGATTCTAGTGAAATTTCACATTAGACCAATAAAATTTTTTCTAATGGACGAAAATGTGTAAAACATTTGAAAAAACTTATAATGGAACTTACACTTAATTATCGAGTTACGTTCATATAATTAAAGTTCATGTAGGAACAGTTTTTTTTTAGTTAAAATTTTAATCCGTTGACTTGAATTTATTCAGTTGACAGAATTTGAAATCTTTAATTTTAATAGACAAATATGTATGTAAAAATATTGAAAACTTGTACTTAGTTAAATTTATCTTTTTAGTTGATGTATTTCAGAGATTATCCACGGCCGAATTTATTTTTATTTTTTTTTTTTTTGTCTTTGATGGATACTTGTTAGTTTGATTTTTAATGTCAAAGGCAATCCAAACACGGATAATAATCAGTGCAATATAAGATAATACTTATAGTAAAAAAGAAAAATTTTAAATTATTACCCTACTTATATAATGTATGTATATTTTCAAATAGATTCTCTGATCCTAGAAATTGAAATTTCAAAAAAAACTTTCTGGAACCTCATAATACGAAAACATCAGCATACACGAATAATAATTATTATTTTTTTATTATCAGACAGTACATTTTAAGAAAAAAAGCATTTGTATGATTAAATAAAAAAAAAAGAAGTATAAGTGTAATTTTTTATATTCCGTTTATAAGATTTCAGAAATAAAAAAGATGCTGTCTAGAATTTAGAAAAAAAAAAGAGTCAAAAGATAAGAAAAGATTTTTTTAAGGAATCTTATTGAAAACTAACTGTGAAATTTTTAATTTTCCAATAAATTTAAAAAAAAAAAAAAAAATTATTGATATTATTGATAAATATGAAAAAAAAAAAATTATATTAAATATTTTCAATACATATACTTTTTTTCAAAATTTAAATGTTTTTTATTTACATACATACATATTTTCGGTAGTTTTTTATAAAAACACGTGGCTGTTAATTTTAAAAATAAAATTAATTATGAATATAATTTTTTTTAGGAACTACGATTGTTAAAATGCCAAAAAACAAATTGTTTTACAAATTCAAGGTTTGTATGTGTCAATAGAAACAACATAGGTGTTATATTTATTTTTACTCAAATTTTACATACATATGTATGTGCTTATAAATTAAACAAACTTTTTTAAAACATTCCTTTTCTATTTATAGAAAAATATGACAAAAAAATTATTTGTTGTTAGTCGAGGTCTTTTTTCAATAATATTTTAAGAACGCTAACATTCATTACACGAGTTTAAAATTTTGAAACATGTGTAGATGAACGTATGAATGAATGAATTCATAATGAATGTAGACATTTTTAATGAATAACTGCCGTACAAAGGACAATCGCGTCAATTACATATTAGTAGTTTTGAGAAAAACTCAGTTGAAATTTTTGATACTTCAACCATTTATATTTCGAACGTTAAAAAATATATGCTCATAATGAGACAATACATATGTTCAGTAGACACAAACACATGTTATACATATTTTTTTTTTGAATAGATACGAATATTTTCTGAGTTTTTAAAGAGAAATTCATTTCACCATTGTAAAGTTGAAGAAATTTATACGACTTAAACAAAGGGAAAAAGAGGTATACGATCTTACGCCTTTTAACCAATGTAAATTTGTTTGTTTTCTTAAAGAATATTTTTTAAAAATACAATGGCTATTTAGAGTAAAATATTTTACGCTCAATCACCATTGTAAAATGAATGATAATGTCTATGGTTTTTCGGTTTAAGATCGTATATGCTTGTTTTGCTGAAATATTTCTAACAAAATTACAATGGGCAAAAAGCATAAGATCGTTTGCTGCTTTTAGCCGTTGTATAAATCGAATAATTTCCGTGGGAATGCAAATGCTCTGAATTTCCAACCTTAATTACTCCACAACCAAGCTTCGTACAGTTACATGGTTTTCAAAAATTTGAAGATAAACAAATACTCTATTTGAAAATGTTATTAACTCAAAATCACCAAAAATGCAATTGACGCGATTGTCCTTTGTACGGCAGATAAGCTAAACTCTATAGAGGGTGTTTCATGGAACGTGTTCCAAATGAGCAGGGTGGTAGGTCTAAACAAGAAAAGAGAAAGAAATGTATTGTCGATTGTAAGGGGGGGTGGGGGGCTTGTTTCATTCTTAATGGTTTCTGAAATATTTCCTTTTTAAAATAGGAGAACGAACTTCACACGAGTTTAAGCTGTGTTGAAAATAAAATTTCAAACTTTCATATTTTCAATAGCTTTTCTTTTTTTCTTATTTCAAATAAGGAGTTGCGAAAAAACAATGTGTTTTGTAGTATTTTTAGTAAGAAAAAATAAATTCTAATTTTAACAAAGGTAACATGGGAAAACCTATTAAAAACGTTAGGTCTTTTCGAAAATGTAAAATTTTATAGTAGCGATGCTATTGTGATGCTGTAGATGTGCTTTGATTCTGATGCTTTTACTCCACATTTTCGAACAGTAATTTTAACCAAAAATTTTTATGATTGTGTAACTTAATTTTAAATATATTATTATAGATGATTTAGTTGAAAATAACATTTTAAAGAACTATTTAAAAAGTCGAAAAAGACGTTTACGCAGAAATATTAAACTTCTTTTGAATTCTATGAATCTTTTTCAATATAAATAATAATAATAATAATAGAGACTATACATATTTATATTTAATATATTGAAATATTAATTGTATTAACATAAAAATTCATATTTACACGTTTTCAGTAATCTTTATATGTATAATGCTTTTCACAAGTCAATAAGCATCAGCTACATCAATAAAATTACAGTGATGACATGCATGATGCACAAAAATTTGCTGATTTGATGCAGATGTTCAGAATTTTCGAACATGATAAATTTTTTAACGATGCAACAGTTCTGAATTTTCAAACATTTGACGTTATCGAAGCTGAAGTAATTCATTTTCGGAAAGACCTATTTTTTTGAAAATTAACAATTGATGCCAGCAATTCATGTTTTCACAAATTTCGATCAAGCAGACAAAACAATCCATACTATTTTTTTATATAATATTCTAAGGCTTTTATTAAGAATATGAAAGAAAATAGACCAATTTTTTCTTTCAAATGCACTTTTAATCCTTGGCATTGCTTCCTTACTTTTTAATTTGATTGTAAATAAAAAAAGACTAGAGGTTCACAACGGTTTATTTTTCTTCCCGATTAAAAAAAAAATCATAATAAAGAAGAAAAAAAATATCCTTTAAAAATTGTTGAAAATGTAGAAGAAGTTTCCTTTTAATATATATTATAATTATTATAAATTCCACAATAAATTTTTCGCATACTAGAATTGAAAAATTGGAAGAAAAAAAGTACAATTTATAAAGTTACATTAGAATTCTTGTATTTTTATTATTACATATTTCAATCACATTTTGCTTAATTTGAACACATTTAATAATTAGAACTAATATATAATTAAGAAGTTTTACGAATCAATATTCGACCGGTTGAACCATCATAAACTGCTGCACTTCCACCACGTCTGTCATCATAAACTGGAATAACTTCATTACTTAATTCATTAACAGAAATTCCAGTTACAGCTGAAAATCCAACAGGTGTTGAAACAGAACGTACTTCATGACCAAGTTTTCTCAAATTGTCAGCTATAGACTATTTAAGTGAAGAAAAAAAAATGTATTTATTAAAGGCTAACTGTTATTTGAAAAGAAAAGATGAATGTTAACATACTTCTGAGAAACCTGGTTGAACTTGCACAGCCATTGGTAACAATTGATGATGGAATCGTGGAGTATTTATTGAACTGTTAAGTGAATGTTCAAAAATTAAATGCCTGAGTATAGTCTAAAAAATAAATTTAAAATAAAAATTTTAAATAAATTTAATTTGAAGAAAAAAATAATAAAAATAATTATAATATTGAATACCAATGCAACAGAAGTTGTAATTTGTGAACCACCGGCAGCACCAATCAATAAACGAACGTTTTTATTTTTATCGAGAATAATACTTGGACTCATTGATGACATTGGACGTTTTCCAGGTCTAATGAAATTTAATGGTGATGGTTCATAACCATAACTATTTGTTACATTCGGTGTTGAAAAATCATCCATTTCATCATTTAAAATAATACCAGTTTGTCGGGATCTTTTGAATGCACCAAAACTGTCGTAAAATTAATAATTAATTTATAAACTTTCAATTCTAATTGTATCGTATGAAAAAAAAAAAAAAAAAAATGAACAATACTTACACATTATTAATTGTACTTGTTACTGTAATAGCATCACCTGCAGGTGAAATTACAGCAATATTTGCTGTTCCATGATCAAGTATTTCTTCAGGAGATTCAACACCATAATAACTTGGATCTGTGAATGTTTTTGTATCATCAATTTTTGAATACAATTTTTTAGCGAAATCAGGTGATAATGCTTTTTTAACAAGCTACAACAACAACAAAAAAATAAATTTAAATATTATTAATTTGATTATTTTTTTTCTTATTTAATAATAAAATTTTTACTTACAGGAATTGATTGTGCATTGAATGCATCATCAGAAAGATTTGATCTTAATCCATAACCATGTTTGAAGCTTTCTATAATTCTGTGAATAATTGTAATATAATCTTCTTGCGTACTCCAACTATCTTTCACTTTCATCATATTCAAAATTAATGATAATACAACTCCACTACCCGGTAAAGGCATCGAATACAATGTATATTTTTCATTTAACTTATTTTCAACAGAATCATTCCATTTTACTCTACATTATGAATAAAGACAACAACAACAACAACAAAAAATTAAAATTAAATATAATTCAGACTAATATCGAACGAAATTTTAATGCTGTCTTTTTCATTTTATTTGCAAACTAAGACAAACAAATCAATTTCGTTCGAATATTAAAAATATGAAACATACTTGTAATTTCTAAGATCATCCATTCTTAATACACCACCCATAGATTTAACATCTTCAATGAATCGTTCACCTAAATTACCATTATAAAATTCTTCAACACCCTCATCGGCAATTATTCTTAATGTTTCTGCTAATTTTGGTCTTCGAATAAGTTCATTTTTTTTATAAACACTACCATTTTTATTTATGAAAATTTCTTTTAATGTTGGTTCATTTTCTATCCGTTCTTTATATAATTCCAAAATTAATTCTAAAAATTTATCTACTCTATGTCCTTTTTCACATAATTTAATTGTTGGTTCAATTAAATCAGCCCATTTTAATTTACCGTATGCTTGATGTAATTCCCAATAACCTCTTAATTCACTTGGTATTGCTGTTGCATGACCACCAGTTATACCACCACTAACACCAACAAACATATTTTCACTTGAATTTGCTGGGGCTGATTCACGTGCATTCAAAGTACGTATTTTTTTAGTTTTATGATCATAAATTGTTGCTAAAAATCCACCACCAATACCCATACTTTGTGGTCCAGTAACACCTTCACAAAATAATACTGCAATTGCAGCATCAACAGCTGTACCTTCTTCTTTAAGGATTTGACTGTTAAAAAAAAAATTAAATTATTTAAATTTGAAAAAAAAAAAAAAAATTAAAATAAATGAAATACATGAACGGAACAAATTAAAAGGATTAAAAAAGAAAAAATATTATACTAACGCTCCAATTTTTGCACATTCTAAACCATTTGATACCACAGCACCTCTATTTGAAACTACACGTCTTTTTTTAAATACAGCCGAGGCAATTGCCAGAGCAATTGTAAAAATAAATATTTGAAAAAATATCCTGGATAATGAAAAAGGATAAAAATTAATTAGTTTTGTTTTTAAAAAATTAAAATTAAATTATTTTTCAAGTGATTTTTTTATGTTTTATACCTCATTTTTGTTCTAATTTTTTTTTAAATTTGAGATAAAAAAAACTACGGATTTTTAAAATGGTTCTCCTACTTTTTTTTTTCCTATCAATGATAGATTTTAAAAAACTGTATGTTTCAATTCAGTTTTTTGAGCAGTATATATATGAAACATTTTTATTTTTTTTGGATATCTTTCTTATATATCTAATTACGTCAATTTACAAACATATTAATTCAAGTGCTATATGTTTCAAAAATAAAACAAAAACAAGTTATCTAAGGTACACGAGAAAAAAACAAGATCATTTTTTCTTTTCTTTGCATAGTTATTAATAAATTTCTTATATCTGAGAAAAATAATTTTGTGAAAAATTCACAACAAAAATGATCAAATAATTACTCAATTCAAAAAAAAAAAAATCGAATAATATGAAATTTGAAAAAAAAACGTTATTTAATTTCAATATTTACATATCATATTTCACGTGAACGTAAATATTACTCTGTTATATTTTTAAATATAAAACAATTGTGTACTCTAGATACAGCTGAGATATATTTTACTAATTAAATGAAATAAATAATTCAATATGTTTATTCTCGTGTGAGTACACATTTTTAATTGGTTGTTTTTTCTTTTCTTTCATTAAAGAGAAGAAAAAAAAACAACACACAAACTCCTTTTCAAGTGAATTTTCATTAGAAACCTAAAAATTTTAAATTTGTTTTTAACAAACTCGTGTGTACATATTATTTTTAGTAATTGTCGTCAAATATAAAATTTTGCACATCCTGTTCTAACATATGTTCAAATTTTTATGATATAATTAGAATTTTCTATTGATATCATAAATGACGAAATTAATTATAAGTTTATAAAATATATAGTATCGTACATACATATGTATGATGAAAAACGTACAGGACAATTAGATCCTGTTACATATACATACTGAATATACTGAATGTGTATGTAGGGGAGAGTGCCCAACAGTGAGACACTTTTTTTTTGTTTGGCTATATCTCAGGCACTGTTTAACATTTTCAAACGAAATAAGTTTTGTTTAAATTAGTACCTAGTTGTCTTTACTAATTTTAATTATTCTCAAATTTATCTCTCACTGGCAACTTACAATTTAAAAAAATTGTGAGCTGCCTATCTTGTCTCACTGTTAGAGACAGGCTTCATACAGTGAGACACTACAAAAATTCACTTTAAAAAAATACAAATTTGGTTTTTTTTTTTAAATTTTTATTTCCATTTCTAATTAATTTAAGAAACGTCCAAAATAAAATAACATTTTAATAGTAGGTACAGTGTCTCACTGTTGGGTCATATAGCGTGTCTCACTGTAGGTGAACATGTTATTTTACATTCAATTAAAATTCTTGAATTTTAAATTATTTCTAGCCACTATTCTAACGTAATATAAATGTAAAATACACTTCAAACTTTAAAATTATTAAGCAATTGTATGTAATACATTTCACAGTTTTGACTTACATCGATCACAGCAACTACACAAAAAAAAACTTTTGACAATCAAATTCTTTTAAGTGGTTGTCAACGATGCGATTCACTTCGCAGGTGCAAGCAGCCTAACAGAACAGTTCTGTATATAGACAAACAATAAATTCTTAGTTGTGTGAAACATGTTCGAACATATCGTATGAAAGATATTGCAGTTGTCTCACTGTAGGAACTGTCTCACTGTTGGGCACTCTCCCCTACATATATTTATGTATATAATGTACATTAGAGACAGAGAGGAAAAGTATATTATTTTTTTTCAATTTGTCAAATTTTCTTTGAACTCTGTAATCTGATTATTTTGAAAATTCTGCACGATATTTTTTAATATATTTCATACAAATATTTTTCTTTGGCATGGAGAAGAAGGACAAGTAACAGGAAACTTATTTTATTTTTACTTTAATTTTGGCTTCAATTTAATTGCATTATTTATATCCTTTCAAAAGTTATAAACCATAATTGAAAGTAAGTTTCTTTAAAATCGGTTAAAGTCTTATAAATAAAAAAAAAAAACTACATATATACAAATCGACTAATACAAATTCTCAAAAACCTTAGAATATTCTATAAAAAAATAGTATGGATTGTTTTGTCTGCTTGATCGAAATTTGTAAAAACATGAACTGCTGGCGTCAATTGTTAATTTTCATATAAATGTTTTTAATAGGTTTTTCCATTCTTCTTAGAATTTTGTGCAAAGCATGTTGAGTACCGTGTATTTGACTGATATAGAAACTAAAAAATATAGTTTTGTTTTTTTAATGAATTTTCTACTTAGTGACCGTTATTATTTCTTTTTTTCTTAGATATACTTTTAAATTTAAAAATTAACTCAAACACATGTGTTTTTTTTCGATTACTTTTCACAGCTCCTTATTTGAAATAAACAAAAAACAAAAGCTATTGCAAATACATAGTTTGAAATTTTATTTTCAATTGAGCTTAATTAAGCTTTTGTTAAGTTATTTTTCCTTTTCTTTTAAGAAAATTATATAAATTCATATTTTCGGAAAAAAACTGTGAACTCATTGAATTTAAACAGTTTATATATAGACAATTTTTTATTATACATATATGAATTTATGGATTATGGATGAAGATAATGCAATGAAACAAAAACTTTAATTTTAAAAAAAAAATTAGCTTTTATTTGAGCAAACCAAATAATAAATGATAGGGCAAATTTTCGAGATACTCGACCTAGAGCTTAAAAATGCTAAATTTTTTTCAAAATTGATTAACTTTAAGTTGCAAATGTTGTACAAATTGATAAAAGACATTCATGGAAAAACCTGAAGAGTTTTATTCAAACGCATTGAGTAGGCCAGGAAAGAAAAAATAAGAAGATGAGAAATTGCAGAAGTGTTAAAATATCTATTTCTTATTTAAAAATTCATAGTTGTGAATTATGTAACTACTAAAAGGGTAAAGAAATGCATTTTACTATAGAAAAAAAAATATTCTAGATCAAATATCGTGTGTTTATCTTCTATTTCTACATGAAAAACAAAATATTTATTTACTTATATATCAACTTTCACATATCGTCGGCCTAATTCGCAAACCTCGTAAGTCTGATTTTTTCAAAAATAACTTTTTTGGTTTTATTCGGTGAATTATAAGTTTACGCAGCTTTTTGAAACATCCAGGCCTTCCTATTACTTTGCATTTATTGAGTAATTTAAAAAAAAGAAATGCTTGTTTGTATGAACGTATATGGGTAAAATAAACAGTTTTTTCTATCTACTGTAAAATTTACAAAAACTCACTTACGAGGTTTGCGAATTAGGCCGACGATATCTGTATTTTTGTTTCAATTAACCAAGTAAAAAAAACCTATTAAAAATATGCAAGCTAACATGTATGTCATGGTTTACAAAATACCAATTTTCATAATTAACAATATATACTTACCTATATGAATTGTGTAATAACAGTATAGAAATTTACATTAGTCATTTTTATATAATTATTATTGGCATTTATTTTACCTGTAAATGTTAATAAACTTTAAATTAACGTGCTATTATTCATAAATTATATGATTACGTATGTACATACTCGTACATATAAGGTATTGAAAATGTAACATGTATGAAAAAAGTAGTGTCATGATTTAAAAAAAATAAACGTAAATTTTTTATTGAATTAAAAACAATTTCTGCTGTTGTTTAAGATAAATTTTTTTAAATGAAAAATATTTTCTTAACCCTTTTAGTATGGAGCAGCTCAATACAGAAATGTAAACTTGAAAACGTAAGAACATGAAATTGATCATAAAAGGCTAGTCGATTAATTCCAAGCTAAGCGTAAAACTCAAAAACCTCTCGAAACTCATTCCCTTCATTCCTTTTTACTGCAATTTGACTTGGAAAAATTCATATCTTTTGGGGAAAAATATATGTATGTATGTATGTCTATATATGTATATGATGTTGGAGGAAAATTCTTTCTGATGTTGCGTACAGTCCCTATTTTCGCATATAATGATGGCTTCAGTTTTTCACAAAATGTATAAATTTTCCAAGAGAAATCGAGAATTTTTTTTAGACAATGTGGGTGTGCGTAGCGGTCATTCGCAATTGAGTTGGCGCTTGAATAGTGTTGTGGGTGAAACTCTAGTATTTGAATATTTTTTTTAAAACAAAAAAACAAATACATAATATACATAGCTAGAATTATTGCTTAATTTGTAAATGATAAAATTTAAAAATTCATGAAAACGGGTTAAGATGATTTGACTTTTGAATCATTATCGTCATTGATAAGTATAATTTTTCAATTGTATTGCAATTGTAATTCATTTTCGAAAAGCGTCGTCTCAATAAAAAATTTACTTTTTATCAAACGTTATCGGTTGTTTAAAAGTATAAGCGACATCATAATGTGTTTTATTCAGGTTCATAAACCTTAAAACTAAAACATTTTGCAAAAAACAAAGCCTTGATTTTGAGTATTTCTCTTATCAATTTGTTACAAAATACTTTTTGTGTTATTACACGTCACAGAACTATAATAAATCAATTAAAGCAAAATCTAAACTGAAACAAAAAGTCAGATAAGTAAATGATAACACAAACTTAGAAATGATAAAAAAAACATTTTATAATATCACTGAATCAAGTGTTGCTAGTGTGAAAATAATTTTATATGCAGAAAAAAAAACTTTACAAATTTCTACATACATACTTTAAAAACAAAATGTTCTGACGTATTATGGTGCATGTAATAAAACTTCAATTATTTTATACTCGTATGTACGTACATTGTATGTACATAATAATATGTTCTCTTGAAACATACAATTAATAATTTATGATTTTCATTCGAATACACGAAACAAAACTTAACATTGATAAATTTTCATATATTTAAATTTTAGCTTAAAAATTTGGAAAGTTAATTAAGTTCATTGCAAATTTTATGTAGGTATGAAAAATATTTCATCATGTCAACTGTAATAAAAAATAAAAAAACTTGGGCATTATTTGAAAATTGATAAAAGTAATAAAGCAATAGAGATTTTGATATAATATATATTTTGTTTTTAATTACGATTCTTTATGTTTTAAAACAAATTTTTTTTTTATTAGAAAAAAAAAAACAAGATTTAAGATAACAATTTTTATTTCCAACTTTAGATTTTAGATAAGTAAATCGTATTTATTTTTTTTACTTTAGTTTTTAGGCATTTCAACAAAAAAAAGAACCTGTATTTTAATCAAATGTAAAAAAAAAACATGAAAAATATAAAGCGAGTCTTAAAAGTGTTTGTTATACAATAGAATCTGGCAACTCATAGTTATTATAAGTAGTTTACTTTTATTATTATTTATATATATTTTTTTTTTTTTTCATTTTTAAAATTTTTAAATGTGATTGCGATTGTCTCATTTTCATTTTTATTTGAATTTCACGTTTCAGTACACCAGTCGTGAAGTAAGGTAGATAGATAATCATTTTTGTTGATATTTTCACGAATTCGTTTTACAATAAAATAGTTCATTTTTTAAATTTTATTATTTTAACTATTTTGATTATTTTGTGTAATAAGATTGGAATAGTGAATTTAAATAATCTGAATAAATTTGAAAAAAAAAAAAAATTATTAGCAATTTTATTTATTTGTTGTTGTTTATTTTATTTTTTCTTGAAATTTGAGGTCAAACATGAATTGAGTAGGTGAATGACAATATAGTTATTAATAAAAAAAAGAAAGAAATTTTTAAAAAATTATATTTTAAAGTTAATTTAGCCAATTTGATGAAATTCAGTTAATAATTATCAAAATGAAGTAAGTGTTTATTAATTTAATAAATTTTTCATATTAATGCATGTTCATTGTGAATTTATATTTTTTACTGTTTTCGTCAGCAATTTGTTAGATACTTAAGTGAATGTGTTACATACATTCATACATACCTACATATTGTTTACTTTTGTAAGTTCTTAATTTTATCTGGATAAACTTGTTTTATTATTTAAGACTCGTGTTATAAAAATTCTTTTGTGATTATTATTATGTATTTTGATTTCTTCTATAGTTATAAGAGGTGTTTTCTTTACATTTTTTTTTCCAAAGAAAATTCTAAGTACTTACTTTAGCTCTATGGAAAAACTTTTTGAATTTTTAATTCCATAAGACAAATGGCATAAGAAAAAAAATGTGTTGCAATTTCTAAGTAAACTGGAAGATATGTATACGTAACGTAACGTACATTATATGAGTACAAATTTTTAGGTATAAACACCTCAAAAGTTTCTAATCATAATTTTTGAAGTACATATGTATATAAACAAAACGCTTTTTTTACGCCTAAAGTTTGTCTATTAACGTTGTTATGAATCTTTGGTATCTTTGATTTTTGGAGGTGGAAGACGAAACATACATACATATGTATATGTAGGAAGTTCAAAGTTAAGATCGATTAAAGAGCTCTGAATTTTGTAAGGTATAAAAAATGTGTTCTATCGTGTCTTTAAAGAAATCTTCCAAACATCTACATATAAATTTTTATTAAAAACTGAATTACCAGGACGTCTTTCCAAAAATAAGATATCGATCCGATAGGGTTAAAAAAAATTGTAAAACTTATCATGTTCAATAATTCTGAACACATCAATGCAGTAAATTTCAAATTTTTAAAAAGATTCAGAGATATCATATTAATATGTATATACATAAAGTCAGTTGCACTAGTGCAAGTATAGTGAATTTTTGCCGGGTACTGACTACAGATATAAGGGGCACTATGATTAACATTCATCAAGAAATTACATATTTCATCTAAGTATTACCAGTACCATTTGAAATTTGAAAATTGCATATATGATAGTTTCAGATAAATTTTCAAATTGTTCAGATATTCAGATAAGTGGAATTTTCCTTTTAAAATTTGGAAAATAAAATTTATTTTAGTAATTTCAGAGCATTTTGTAGAAATTCAGAAATATAAAAAAAAAATAGGTATGTAATTGGAGAAAGAGTTAACAAGGACCTTTATAAGAAAATAAGTGCAAATTGTGATATGTTGAATGAAGGATATACTTTTGTAAAATCGGAACTAGAATTTAGAAAAGAAAGTAAAGTAATTTTTCCAAAAAATTGTTCTAGACTTGAAAATAGTTTTAATTTGATTTGTTACAGTGCAATTTTGAAGAAACATTGTTTTTTAAAATTTAAATTAAATTAAAATTACTCTATAAAGTAACAATATTTCAAAGAGAATTTAAAAATCGTACATATCTTAAAATTTTAGCAATTATTATTAGATATGGCGCAAAAAATCAATAAATTCGGCCATGGTATCTTGGTAGCATACAAACCTAGTTTTCTTTATTTTTTCTTTTTTGAATATTTTTTACAATTATGTAGACTTAAATTCAATCAATGAAAATAAATCACGATAATATTAAATACTTAAGTTTTGAAGTATGTATACTCGATTGTTTTAATTTAAATTTGATTTTATTTAATTGAAATAAACCTCAATCAAACACCACATGATAAGGCTTTTTGAATAAGGAAACTATTCTGACTTCGTTACAAGGGGCCGTTTACATTTGCGATTTATTCCTGTCGTGAACAAAAATATCTCTCGCAACTTTATTCACATTGAGACAGTCGAAAGTCGATGTTTTCTTCTTGAATAAATTTCTAGAAACAACTGCCGTTAAAAAAATGTCGGATGGATTTACACTGTATGCCAAATACAATATTTCATGGAATTTTTTTCCAGCAGTGTTTACATTATATGACACAATTTAGAAGCAATTTCTTGCTTGAATATTTTGAAAATGTCATGAATAATCTTCACGACAGAAAACTTCAGCAAATGTAAACGGCACCTTAGACAGATAGTTAGACACCAAAAATACAATAGTATCTGAGATTTTTTATCGAAATACGTTTACCATTTTAAGTGGTTTAATAAACGTCGGTCATTAAAAAGCTCTAAATCACTTGATATTTAATCTATAGGCCGATTGACGTGCATGGTATTACCAGCTATTACACAACTCAAGTGGCTACTTGCGTTTAAAAAAATTTAATGATACCTTCATTCAATGTACCTACTTCGAATTCAAACTTTATTTAAAATTTGATTACTTACTTAAAGTACCTTTACGCTACTTGATTTGTCATATCACCTTATGTATGGTATTTTACTTTTACGAAAAAAATAATATTAGAAATAAAGTTTTATGGTATACGATGGTATAGGTATCAAAAAATAACCGGACTGCATTCGTCATTCTTCAGTGCAGGTGTGTATGTTTTTAGAAAATTTAGAGTGTTGATAGATCATTATGAAAACAAAATACATATAAGTTGGGTAGTTTTTATTTTACATCAGTCTTTTTGAAGACTTTTTTACAATATGGAAAATTTTCGTTGGAAAGTTCGTGCGAACATCAAATTTATGGTGAAACTTGGGAGGGGTGGGGGAAAGGTTATTAATGCCTTGAGGGAAATTTATGGGCAGAGTCACAATCACGTACGCAAATTTATGAGTGGATCAAGGAATCCAAAGAGGGTAGGGAAGAGATTAAAGATGACCAACCATCAAGAAGACCATCAACGTCGGTCACTAACGAGATGTGTGCCCATGTTCAGGCCATGGTAGAGGAATATCGACGAGTATCTATCAAAAAGATAGTGAAGAACTTAGGCATCTCATATGGGGAAGTACATGCTATTTTAACTGATCGTTTGGTTTTGTCAAAGCTTTCAGCACGATGGGTACCAAACTTATTACGATGACATACTGCGGAAATTAAAAACTGCAATTCAAGATAAACGACCAAGGAAGCTCCACAAGCGTGTGTTGTTTCATCACGATGATGGCCCAGCCAATACCTCGTGAGGGAATTTCGCTGGGAGATTTTTCCCACCTAACTTATAGTCAAGGTTTAGCGCCCTTTGACTGTTTCCTATTTCCAAAACTAAAAAAGAAATCGAAGGAGTCAAATGGATGTCAATGAATGACGCCAAGAAGGCTGTTTAGAAGTGGTTTTCTTTAAGGGACACTGCCTTCTATATAAAAAAAAAAAGCTTAGAAAGATGGAAATGAAAAACTGCCTCGTAGAAAAATTAATTTTTCAGAACCATTATTTTGAGTTTTATTTAACTATAGTATAGTTATTTTTTTATATACTCTCGTAAAAGGGATTTTCAACAGCTTTTTTGAAAGAATAGTGCGTTTTCAAAAGATTATTTATTTCCACATAGCAGTTAGAAGTTAGAAAAAAAATTTTAATTTTGAAAGACGTAATAATAATCCGTGGTCCGCAGTTAATCTCAGACCTTTAAAAATGGAAAATTCGGTTACCAGCCAATAACACATGGACCTAAAACACGGAAGTCGACACAGGACGTATTAAGCGATAATACAAGTTTGAAATCTAATTTCAAATCATTTTTTTTTTTTGACAAAATAACAGTAAAAACATAAAGTGCGTCATGATAAAATTTTGCTTAGCAAAAGAATTTTTAAACCTTTCTTTTGAATACACTCAGAAAGTTCCATTCAAGATCTTCCTTGTGACTATAATAAGAGAAATTGGCAAAAATACATTAAGGGGATTCACTCTTTGGTGCAAATAGGTATTGCATCGTTGCATTCGGTGTATAGTAGCACGAATTGTTGTATCGTTGCAAATTCGTGCTACGATACACCGAATGCAACGATGCACCTATTTCCACCAAAAAGTGAATCCCCTTATTATATATGTTTCGACAAATACTTTCCGCACTTCTTATTAGTTTGTTGTACTGTAATGAATTCCAACGGAGAAGTAAAATAAAATTTATAGAGAGATAGGTACTGTATTTTTGCCAAAAAGTTAAATGAGTCTTAAAATTCGTGATATTTTAAAAACAAACAAAGTTTAAAGGATTCTATTCTCCTTTTTTATATAAGAGAATCACAATACATAAGATGAAAAACATTCCACAATTTAAAAATTTCTTTACGGAATTTGAAAAAAAAAATACGAGTACATATGTATATAATTAGGTTTAATTGAATTGAAGTAATATATAATGTAATAATATTTATGAAATACTTAATGTTAAATGTTAATTTTTTAAAATAAATTTTACACTAATCTTTAATTATTATTTATTTTAAATATATATGCATAATATCTCAAGATTATTTAATCGATTTTAATAATAAATTTGTATATTTGATATCGTCTTCATTAAATATGTCTAAATCATCAATTTTATAATCAGTTTCATTTGATAAGGATGAACGTATAACTATTAAAGTGAATAATAAATATAAATCATGAAAAATATTCGCATAATCGATCGGATTAAAATTTGCACGTTTACAATTCCACATAATATTTATGAGTTCATTATGAAAATCATTTTTATTGTTTATTAAATGACAAATATTTTCAAATTCTTTATTAAATTCAAGTTTTTTATCTGCGATTTCAACATTAGATGCATCTTGTAAATTAAAATTAAAACTAGAAGATTGTAAATTATTATTTTTATTAAACGTACTCGTAATTGAAGATTCCACATAATTATTATACGTTAAAGTTTTTAATATTTTTTCAGATGATGTAAAACTTTCAACTTTTGGAATTGAATAAGTTGATAATTTTGTAACAGATTCAAATACTTCAGAAGGATTTAAAATTTCAAAACTAATTCTAGTACTTTTATCATCATAAAAAATAATTGATTTTGTTGTATCATCAATTGTAAAATGATCAATACGAGGACATTTTCGACAAGATTTCCTATCATAAGTTTCAACTAAATTATTTTCAACAAAAAATATTCGATTTTTTATTAATTTCTCCTCTAGAAATCCAACAACATCTAAATGATGTTTTTCAAATGATACAGATTCTAACAATAATTTATAATATTCATTATCATATTCTTTTTGTGTATCTTTCATTTCTAATCTATTTTTCAATGAATAATATGAACCATAATTCCATCTTTTATCATCTCCATAAGAATTTAAATTATTCACAGTTTTTTCATATTTTTTATATAATTTTTTTGTATTTTGTTTCAGCATATTTTGTCTAGAAATTAAATTTCCATATTTTAAACGTTCTTTAAATTTATTCGGTTTCTCTTCAGATTGTTTACATTTTTGTTGATTTAATTTACATGTTAATTTTTCAATAAAAATTCGATTATTTCTTGAATATTCGTTACCTTTTAAACGAGCAAAATGTATAATAGATTTATCTTTTGAAATTTCATCATTTTCATGTTTTATTGTGATTTTAAATTGTTTAACTTGTCTTTTTTTTAATTTTTGTTTTTCATTATCTAAAAAAAATTTAATACGATTTGAAAGTTTTTCTAAACGTGATTTTCTTTTTATTATTTCAATAAATGTAGTATTTAATTGTGCATTTTGCATTTGTTCATAAATATTTTGTAATTTTATTAAATTAATTTCTTCTTTTGATCGACAATTTTTTTCAAATAAAATATTATTCATTGTTTAAATTTTTGAAAGAAAAAAAATTATTTTGTAAAAAATTAGTTTTTTTTTTTAGATTTACCAAAATTAATTTTATTTATTACCTACACTATTTTTTCATTTATGTAATTGTGACTGTTAAATGAAAAAGAAAAAAAAAAAGAGAGAAAGGAAATGAGCAATTTAAAAATTCTAAATTATTTGTACATGATTTTAAATTTTCAACGAAATAATTGAAACATTTTTATTGATTTTTGTCAAATTTTTTTTCTATAAATTTAACACCTAGCAAAACACAGACAATAAAAAGTTTGTTCACTGTTTGTGGGTTATTTTGTCAAAGAATTAGGTAATTGGATTCGAACAATTTTATATTTCCGTATAAATCTGTTTTTTATCTTCCTACAGCATCGGCAAGATAAATAAATAAATTTATCTTGAGCATCGTTTGATTTAGCACCACTAGAGAGTATACATATTATAAATTTATAATACTACTTCGCATAATTTACATTCTGTATTTGAGCTGTTTGCTTGGTATGATATGACAGAAAATCCACTCGAATGTAAATACTTAATAATGTTAGTGAAAAGAAATAACATGGCCTACCCTGTAAACAATCGATATTTTTAAATTTATCTTTTATAAGGTCCTTCAGTACGATTTCAATTATGTTATCCAGACTAGTGATGGTTGCTAATAGCAATAGCAGCTAAAAATTAGCTGCTAATGGTATTTAGCAACTGCTAACTGCTATTCATTTTAAGAAATAGCTGCTGCCTGCTACTGCTAATTTTGAATCAGAATGAAACAAATATACATATGTAACATGCTGCTAGCTGCTAACTTGCTTTGCTTGCTTGCAGAAACTGCTATTTCTAATACTAATATCTTTTTTTTTTTATTGATGGGAATTGGGTGATGCATCAACTGATCAACTCCTGTAAATTTGTACCTGCATAAGTAATATGTAGGACAGGTAGGTCTAGGTATAGTACAAAAAATTTGGGTATGCTAATTGGTAAATGCTAATATTTTTTTTTGATAAGTAAATTTGTACCTACAAATCTGCAACGTTACATATTTTGAAATTAGAATGATATCAATTATTTAAAATAGAATGAAATTTGATTATATGACCTGTATGTTGTTTTTATGGGTGTTTAAAAACAAAAAGGATACTTGGATTGGAAAGCCCAGATTATCCTTTTTATTTGAAATAATTTTATGAATAAGACTTTTCAAATTCATAAAAATATTTTATACCTTATATTTTTACTTTAGATAAGTATAAGAAAAATTTTATTTATTTATTAATATTTTAAAAGTGAAAGAGAATGGTCAGTGATAAGTACTGCAGACTGCAGTTGTAGTTCCTTAAATTAAATTATAGACTTTATTATATTTTGTGAAAGTTGAAAATTGTTTAAATGGAAAACAAGCGAAGAAAACATAGTCCTCTTTGGGATTATTTTAAAATTGTGAGTGAAAAAATAGCTGCGTGTACTATATGTAAAGCACACGTATCATATAAAACATCAGTAACGAATTTAAAATCACACATTATAAGAAAACATCCTTCAATTCAAATTGAACCCATTAAGAACAATAAAGTGCAAAATAATGCAACAGAATTGAATCATGGTGCGGAAAATTTAACTCAAAATGAATTATCACAAGCATTATCATCATCTTTTAACCAGCCTGAAACAAATTTGGTTTCATGTGTTTCAAGTGTAAAAGTAACGAAACAAGAAACAATTCATAAAAAATATGCATTTAGCAGTTAGCAGCATGTTACATAATAAATATATATTTGTTATATTCTGATTCAAAATTAGCAGTTACTATTAATTTTAGCTGCTAATTGTAGCTGCTAATTGAAATTAGCTGTTTTCGACATCACTAATCCAGAGTATCCAGACTCCAGTCTTTCAAAGAACCTTGCTACCAACCAAACCAAACAAGCGAGCAACAATTTAACAGTTTATACGGCGAAAAAATAATCCGATTTTGGATTAAATTGGGAGTAGCGTAGAAACGGTAAAATTGGGATTAAAAAAGTACATGCAAATGTTGATATTTTTATACACTTATAGTATACATATTATTCTTCTTCCACATAAAAAAAGAAGAAGAACGTGACAGCTTCACTTTCACCATAAAAATTAGAATCCGCCATATTGCATTTTACTCACACATACATATAAAAAAATTGGGATTAAACCAAAACCCTCTATATCACAAGCCGAGTTGTGGCTTTCTGCACTAACACAATCAAACACGATAAAAGTGTTGAAACGTCAAAACATTCAATGCTGGTAGTACAAATAGTGATGTAAAGAAAATGTGTTTTAGTTAAATATTTTTGGCTTTTTAAATAAAATATAGTTTATAAAAGTTTTGAAATATAATAAATTAACAGTGTTATAATTTTTAAAGTGCACAATAGTCAAAAAAATTAAATAAAAAGGTGGAAAATGTTGTGCGTTATTACCTACAAACTTTGACCCATTTGCTGTAGAGATAGACCCTCCTCTCAGCAAGGCAAAATACCTTATTGATTGCTATTTCGAACACATGGTTGCGGAACAATGGAGGACTACTGGTGGTTGCTCCATAACCCGTAGCATGTGGCCGGAAATAAACGGAAAAAAGACCGCAGCTCTACTAACGTTTCAAAGAAAACAAGTTCGAGAACTTGTCGGTGTGATTACTGGACACTGCCTTATAGGGGCTATGGCCAATAAACTCGGCATACCATCGAACGATTTCTGCCGAAGTTGTAGAGATGAAGAAGAAATAGAGTCAATAGTGCATTTACTCTGCGAATGTCCAGCTCTAAAAGAACGAAGACTCGCTTGTTTGGGAGCAAGGTTCTTCGACGGTCTGGACGACATAGCTGAGATAGCACTAAAAGACTTAAATAGATTCATACAAAAATCGAAATGGTTTTCAGGATAAGCCAACTCCCACATTATCCAAAACAAAAAGGGTATTCACAATGGGCCTTTAGGCCTCCGAGTGAAATCGTTTCTCCCGAAGCGAACAGCCCTTCATACCATACCATACCATTACCTACTTGTAAGAGAAAAAATTAAAGTATGGTGAGGTTATATGTATTATTTATATGTAATAAAGTGAATAAATTGATTTGATTTAATAAAATTTAATTTATAATAATTCTGATACATATATGTATTTATATGAATAATTAAAGTTTAAAGAATAATAAATAATATGAGCTTTTTTCTTCTATACCTATATATTGACATGTGACTAATAACTACATTACCTATGGTGAGGTTATATTATAAAAGTGAATAAATTGAAATGAAATGTAAACACAAATATATGAAAAAAATAAATAAAGTGAACGAAATACAGAACAAATTTATTTATTTAATAAAATTTTATTTATAAGTTTGTATTAATTGTTAAATTATTGAATCAAATCAATTTCTCACATCATAACATAATCACAACAATTTATATAAAAAAAGTCTATGAAAAAGTAAATAATTTGGTACATAATCTTTATTGTGTAATGAAGGCAAATAGACACTTAATTTGTGATAACTAATAAATTAAATTCTATTAAATCAAATCAATTTATTCACTTTATTACATATAAATAATATAACCTCACCATAGATAGGTATGTACTATGTACTATGTAGTCATACTTTAATTTTTTCTCTTACAAGTAGGTAAGAACGCACAACATTTTCCACCTTTTTATTTAATTTTTTTGACTATTGTGCACTTTAAAAATTATAACACTGTTAATTTATTATATTTTAAAACTTTTATAAACAATATTTTATTTAAAAAACCAAAAATATTCAGCTAAAACACTATTTCTTTACACTAATATTCCACCACTCTTATTAAGAAACCATAAGAAACTAAAATGTCAAAACAAAACATGGCACTTCTTACTAATACAAACACAACACCAGTAGGAGGCTTTTATTGTAGAGGGTTTTCGATTAAACCCAAATAAATTGGGCTTAAGCCAAAATCCGAATTATCGAGTTTATACCACAAAAAATTGGGAGTAAACCAAAATCCGTATTAAAAGCGAAGTAGGCATAAACTCGCACAATATAATATTCCCGCCGGGCGCAAAGTGCAGACTTTTCGAACTTCGAACTTGTTTATTTTTTTTCTAATAAGTCTGTTCGTTAAAAGATTTGGTTCTTCGAGCAATAAATATAGATATGTACCTGTAAATTACCGTCAACATTTAGATTAGTGATGGGAACTATCAAATATTTTTGACTATCGAATAAATGAATAATGAATAGTTTTAACCAGCGATGGGCACGTCAACAATTCTACGTCAACAATTGTATTGTTGACGTGTCAACAATACTAATTGTTTACTTAGCATTGTTGACATTGTTGACACTGACTATTAACGTCAAGTTAACGATTTCATTTTTATTTAATTATATTCCATAAATAAAAATTTCAAAACAAAGGAAGGAAAAATAAAATTTATAAACATAAAAAAATTCTTTAAACATAACATTTTTAGGACGTCCAACTATTTTACAACTAAATGATTTAGTTGCTTTCATAATTTATAGTTTATTTATACTTTATATTTATAAATTTTTATTCTATTTTATTATATATAATTAATATATTATATTATATATATAAATTATTAAATATAATCACTTCAAATTTTCAGTTTTTTTTCAAGATTAGGTTGGCTTAGTTAGAATGATTTGATTACAGATTAGACATACGTCAGTTACGTTTCGACTTACGGATAGGATAGGATAGTTGACACATTGTCGACACATTGTTGACAATTTTTAATTGTTGACAAAAATATCGATTGTTGACGGTGTCAGTCAAATTATGATTGTTGACACGTCAACATCCATCACTGGTTTTAACTATCGAATAAACGAATAACGAATAGTTTAAACTATCGAATATATCGAATATATTCATTCTTTATTTTTAGACTCGTCATTGTAATTTTATATAGAATCTTAAGTACTTAAAAAAGAAAAAAAAACGTAACAATATATGAAAAAAACTTCTTTAAAAACTTAACATAACAGAACAAAACGAAAATAAAAAGAATACTGATTTGCGGAAATTTTTCAACTTATTCTAAATTATTGCTCAAAAACAAAAGTTCATAATTTGTGGAACCTGGAAGGAGGTTTTGTCTACTAGAAACCAGTTGCCCGGCTTTGGAGAACAATCTTTATGATGATACAGATATTGCTGTAATACATGCATATTTTAAATGCAATTTCTACAATATAGGAAAAATATTTTATTATGCTGCCAAAAATCTAAGGGATTTTCTCTTCTTTGAATATATTTGAGACTTAAATAGCGTTTTAATTCCACATCAACCGAAACGAAATTAGAGTGTTTACTATTCAGTTTCTAATTCTTTTCGGTGATTTTCTTCATGCATGTTTAAATTGAAAATAACGATACCATTTTTTCAAAAAGCCATTCTTGTGCTTTTTTGCATTAGCTTAAAGTCCAAATGCAGCTTTTTTTAAGCGAGAGTCGAGTAAAGTGGCTTTTGCATATACCTTGTCTGTTTCTAATAAGCTGAGCGGTTTGTTAATTAAGTTAAAGACGGAAACACAATGTGTAGCTGTTGTATGTAGTTCATGTAGTACTACAAGTTGTCAAAAGTACAATAGTAGTATGTAGCAAGCTGTAGTAGCTGAAGCTGAAAGTAGAAATTTTTCTACTTTATACTACAACACAACCTCACGCCACAGCTACAAACTACACATTATTTATCTTGTTTATGCACAACAGTTAAAACGTTTAAACGCTAAAACGTTTTAAACATCGTTTTGAGATAATACACTTTGATTGGTGTTTATGCATAGTACAACATTTCGTTCTTACTCAAAACGTTTTGAGTAATGTCACCTGGACCGGGTTCTTGTATGGTGATTGGTGATTGTCACTATGGTGATAGTAAAAAAGTGATCACCAAATAGTGATTGTTCCTGTATGGTGATCACCAAAAAAGTGATAATATTTTGAAGTGTAGTAGCGAATTTGTAACTGTCAGGTGTGTTTGTTGTCTATTTTTTTGTTGTTGAAATGAAAGTAATAAGAAAAAAAATGAAAGATAATAGTAATCCGTTTGAATTACAAACTACTCAGTAACTCAAAGTCATTAATAAAATTTTAATACAATTTTTTGATTATTAACAATAATATTGTTTCTTTACAGTTTTCTGTGTACTATCCATTGCTATCTACAAATTATCATAAAATATTTTATAATTAATATATTGAATTACTAATTAATATATTAAACTACTAAATAATATATTTATTTACTTAAATTATTTTAAAAACACTCCAGGAATTTCAATTTTATGAAATGTGAACTACAAACACCATACAAAATATATAAAAGTGACAGGTCTGATGCTGTCACCAAGAAAATGACAGTTTTTGGTGATTTTTTTTGGTGACAGTCACCATACGTGAACAGAAATTGCTGGTGACAATCACCAATCACCATACAAGAACCCGGCCCTTGTTTTTTTTTCAAACACAGAAAAAAATGTTTTTTTAAAAATTTTATCTTTTTATGCCTCTAAGTAACAATTGTTTACTTGGTTCTACAATTAATAATAACCGCACATTAAATGTTATTTGAAAATTTAAAATAACGTTACTAACACTACTCTAAAACCTCATATCGATGTTTTGTGGCTTACCAACACTATTTTGAAATGTCAAAAATGACAATTCACTTAAAACGAAGAAAGTGTTTATGCACATTTTAAAAACGAAATGAAATTTTAAATGCGGATTTAATATTGTATTAACTCAAAACGACGTAGAGCTTTATGCGTTTTGAAATTTGGTTTATGCATCCGTATTAAGTCAAGACGGAGTGAGTTAATGCGAAGTAACGCTTCGTATAAACAAGATAAATGTGTTTCCGTCTTTACTCTTTACTAAAGTTAACTTTGTTAAGAAAGTGAAAAAAAAGCAAAATACATATAAAAGAAAATGTAACTTTATGTCAATTATTTGTTGTGTTGATTTTAGTAACATAAATATTCGAATATTTATCAATCATTCGAATACATCGAATAGTACCATTAACCAATATAGATATTCGAATGAATATTTTTGAGCTGACTATTCAAACTATTCGATAGTACTATTTGATAGTTCCCATCACTAATTTAGATAGAATAAGAATAAAAGCAGACCGGAGTTTAAAAAATTTTCTAAACCTTTTTAAATGGATAAACTTCTCAATCTATTAACAATCGCTTTGCTTAATTGCTTTAGCGAGGAATGTGGAAAGATTCTGAAAAATTTGTGAAAAAAGTCACAAGAACAAAAAAAAAAAGTGTTCAAATTTTATCGTTTAGCAGTTTGTTAAACAAAAGGAAATCAAAAAGTACTTGATTTTTTTATCGTGTCATTCACATTTTTTAAAAATTCATATTTCAATCAAAAAAGAATTTAACGATTCTTCAAAGTTATTTGAATTTCTATCATGAAAACTTTTAAGAATTTTCTCGTAACAACAATCGTTTCAACTTTTCAAGAATAGAAAATTTAAATTACTCATTTTCATTTCATGTTTAATAAAATTACGTACATGATTAAATTTCGGAAAATAAAAAGTCCACATCTTCACAAAAAAAATCACACATCAACTTTATACTTTCTATTAATCGTTCTTATTTTCATTTTTAAATTTTTTTCAAGAATTATCATCAAAAAGAAAGTACTGATATGGTCGATAATTGGAGCAATTCTTGTAGTCGGTTTAATTTTAGCACTTTATTTTAGTTATAAAGAAGATGAACCAAAAACACACCAAGGTGCTGTTGTAGCAAATGGTATCGAATGTGCAGAAATTGGAACGTAAGTACGCATAATATCATATAACTAATACTATAAAACGTATTTAGGAAGAAAAAAAAACGTTACAATAAAGTAATAAAAATTGTTTCTCCCCTTATTTCGCAAAAAAGTAAAAAATTTATTTATCTTTTCAATAATGAGTTCAATTTACGATTAAATATTTTTATCGGTTATTGAAACCATAAATTAGAAATTTCGAAAGTAAAAAAATTATACGTATTTGCGTACAGGTCAATATTGAAAAAGAATGGATCGGCAATTGATGCTGCAATTGCAACATTATTTTGTGAAGGTGTCACATGTTCTCAAAGTATGGGATTAGGTGGGGGTTTTCTTGCAACAATTTATACAAAGGAAACTGGAATTATTGAAACTTTAACAGCTCGTGAAACAGCACCATTAGCATCTAATGAAACAATGTTTGTAAATAAAACAACTGAAGGTATTATTACTATTTCTTTCAAGAAATAGGTACCTGGATCTTTCCTAATCAATTTATTCGTTTTACATATTTAAAAACTTGTAGATCTTAATGCTAGACCTGGACTTAAAGTAGCTGTGCCAGGAGAACTTCGAGGATATTGGCAATTACATCGAAAACATGGTATCCTACCATGGAAAACACTTGTACAACCAACAATAGATCTTTGCCGTAATGGACATCTAGTAACAAATTATTTAGCATCAATATTAAGAAAAAGAGAAAATCAAATTCTTGATGTTCCATCATTTAAAGAAATATTTATAAATCCTAATACTGGTAAAGTATGGAAAGAAGGTGATCGTATAAAAAGATTAAAATTAGCTGAAACTTTAGAAATAATTGCTAAAAAGGGTGAAGATGCAATTTATGGTGGCGGAGAAATTGGAAAATTACTTATTGAAGATATTCAAAAATTTGGTGGTATAGTTACTGAAAAGGATCTCATGGATTATGAGTAAGAAATATAAAATATTGTTTGTTTATTATTTTTTATAATTATTATTTTTATATTTTATTTATTATTTTACTATTTCAGAGTTAAATGGTCAAAACCGATTTCTGTGAAATTGAATGACCATTATACATTACATTCTAGTCCATTGCCAGGAAGTGGTGTTGTGATAGGTTTCATTTTAAATATTTTACACAACTTTTTATCTAGTAATAATTCAGTTATAATGTGGCAAAGAATAATTGAAAGTTTTAAACATGCCTATGGTTTAAGAACACATTTAGGAGATAGTGATTTTGTACCAGATATAAAAAAGGTACTGTATGAAATATTAAATAACGTTTTTTTTAAAATTATTTTATTTACTATTTACAGTTAGTTGCGAATATGACAACACCTGAATTTGCAAATAGTATTAGAAAATTAATACATGATAATCAAACAACAAATGATTATAAATATTATGGAGCAAATTTCACTAATAATCAAGATCATGGCACAGCAAATATAGCAGTATTAGCACCAAATGGGGATGCAATTACAGTTACAAGTACGATTAATAATATGTAAGTGTCTTGTTCAATGTGCATTATCTTCTGCTATGATTGTCAGCTAAGCTTAATTTACTCATTTATACTTTATTTGCTAGTTTCGGATCAATGATTAGATCTGAACAAACAGGAATTATTTTAAATGATGAAATGGATGATTTTTCAACACCAGGAACAATAAATAGTTATGGAATACCTGCATCACCAGCAAATTTTATACGTCCCAAAAAAAGACCAATGTCATCAATGTGTCCAAGTATTATATTAGATAAAAATGGTAATGTAAGACTTCTTATAGGATCAGCTGGTGGATCAAAAATTACAACTTCAGTTGCTTTGGTTAGTTGGGATTCATTTATTTACTTTTGATTTTCAAGTTTGTTTTTTCTTTTTGTTAATCAGTAACTTTTTTAAGGTGATAATAAGACATCTGTTTCTTAATGAACCACTTTATGATGCTGTACAAGCAAAACGAGTACATCATCAGTTAGCACCACCCTACATTCAATATGAGAAGGGCTTTGATGAGGTCTTGAAAATCACATAAAATTGCCAACGATTTTTTTTAATTATTTTTTTTTTCTTTTTCTTAAATAATTAGGCTATTTTACATTCTCTCGAAAAAATTGGTCATACTATAAAATTGATACCAATTGAAAATGGATTTGCTTCTTTAACAGCTATCAGTAACACTTTGAACAGCAAAGTAGAGCCAGTATATGACAATCGTAGGCAGGGAAGTACCTCTATTTTCGATTCTTTTAAATCGAAATAAAACAGAAGTATTCAAAGTACATTTATTAAGATTTTTAGTAGCAATAAGTTTTTTTTTTTGTTAAGGGGCCGATTATGAGTTTCTATTCTATTTAATAGACTTTTTATCAGTTTTTAATATAAACAAAGCAGTCTTTGTATAAAATTTGATCGACTTTTTTCTACTGAATTATAAAAATTTTTCTATTAGGTGAAATCAGTAGAAAAAAGTCGATCAAACTTTATACAAAGACTGCTTTGTTTATATTAGAAACTGATAAAAAGTCTATTAAATAGAATAGAAACTCATAATCGGCCCCTAAGTTTTTTAACCGAATTTCGAGTGATTTTATTTTTGTTTTGTTTTTTTAAAATAAAGTAATTAATTTTTCGAACAAAATCTCATAATTTTATCTTAAGTGTTCATTTTTCATTGTTCATTGTTGATTTAAACTGGTCTAAACTCTGGATTCAACTAAATTTGATGGTACTAAAGATGCCACTTTTGATAGTTTCCAACCAAAATTGGTTTTTTTATATGTTTTGGTTCCATGATAATTTTTATTTCCGAATTGTTTTTTTTTTCTTCACTTGAAAAATTTACTTTGTAAATATTTTAACTTCAAATTAATTTAGATGAGCAGAGTACTTTCATAAATGCGTCGACGACGCTGACGGCGAAGAAATAAATAAATACATAAATACTTATCATCGTATTAGCTTGCATCGCAGTCGGCTGAAATAGCTCAATCGTTTTCAAGCGACTGCAATGTTTATTTTAAATTAAAACGAATAGTGGGGTAAAATATACTAGGACTGCTGAGACCGTCGCAAACGAGTTTATAACCGGTTTTAACAACTCCTGAAAATACACTTGATGGTGGCACGACCAAGTTGTAACGAGCGTGAGTGTATTACAACCGTCAGCTAAAATTATTTTAGACTATTCTTATTATACCAAGTAGGAAAAAAATTGTTACAACTAGCGCATTACAACCAATGTATTTTGGCTCAGTGTTGTACACTTTTTTTCCTGACATTTTAACAGTTTATACGGCGAAAAAATAATCCGATTTTGGATTAAATTGGGAGTAGCGTAGAAACGGTAAAATTGGGATTAAAAAAGTACATGCAAATGTTGATATTTTTATACATTTATAGTATGTATACATATTATTCTTCTTCCACATAAAAAAAGAAGAAGAACGTGACAGCTTCACTTTCACCATAAAAATTAGAATCCGCCATATTGCATTTTTCTCACACGTACATATAAAAAAATTGGGATTAAACCCAAATAAATTGGGCTTAAGCCAAAATCCTAATTATCGAGTTTATAGTATACCACAAAAAATTGGGAGTAAACAAAAATCCGTATTAAAAGCGAAGCCGGCATAAACTCGTACATTTAAATAATATATTTCTTTGATTCGAATTTAAATTTAAAATAAGATTTAAATTAATTAAAAATTATTGTGACGTCATATTTGAAGATGACGATCATGAACAAATGCTTGCATTATTTGCTTTAAAATTTTTGAGTGGCATCACTGATCACTGATGATGGTACATTCTGAATTTTGATAAAGGTCAAAACTCAACTGAAGACTCTATCAAAAGAATCAAAATTGGGGCAGCAGAAGTATGTACATATACAGGGTGTTCCGTTTGGTTTGCTTAGAATTGACACCAGTGCACAGTGGTTCGATGCAGAATAAATGGCTGGTCAAAATTCAAATTTCGAATATCTTAAAAAATAGGAAGTATAACATTTTTCAGAAAAAATTCCATAGAATTAAAAATTGTCGAAAAAAATAAAAATCGGTAATTTTTTTAATAATTATGATTTCAAGTTTAATTTCTGTTGTATCAAGTGTGAAAAACAAAATAGATTTTTTGAAAAAAAGGGACTTTCTAATCGTTTTTTTTAAATAGCGAAAGTGAAATAAAATAATCTGTTTAACATGTGTTCAATCAACGACTCCTATAGTACCAAGACTTAATGCTCAATTTTATTTTATTGTTTATATGTGTTGGAAGTACCAAATTGACATCACAACTTATTGCTTTCGATCAATCATAACTAAGTTGTAATTAAAGTTACATGAAAATTATGTTCTAATGAAATGTAGAGAAGATCCTTAGCTTTATATTCACCGAATATATTAAATATCTATGAGCAACGTAAATCAACGAAAAAACGTGATAAATATTAAGTAACATAAAACTGAGAATCAATTTTTTCTTAAATCTCCCAAATTACTAAAAATATTAAATTATAATGTTCTACAAATTTGTAGATTTTTATTAAATAAACATTTTTCCCAAACATTGTTATATCATAAAATTAATAGAAATTGAGTTATTAAAAAAAAATGATAATTTTTTATTAAAATCACAATTATCTCTCTCATTTCTCATTTTTAACAGTCACCTTTGAAAATGTAGTACCACTTGAAGAATTTTTTTATTCATTTGTTTTATTCTTCTTTCAAAAATATGTTAAACTGTTAAAAAAAACATAAATAAAATGGCAAAAAGAAATATTTGGGGACATGAAGAAACTCTAAACTAGGCCTAATATTTAAGTTTACATTCAAAGATTAGGAAAAGTAAAAAATTCAAGGTTATAATTTCTATATTTTGAACCACGTTTGAATCTAAACTGAACTCGATCTTTCGATCCAGGATACTGAAATACGCAGATCGAAATTCGATCTTTCAAGCGCTGGATCTTTGGATCTCATCATGTATACGTGGTACTTATCAAGAAACTAAAAATAAACAAAAGAAAGAAAAAAAACTCCAAACAAAAAACAATGGAAATTTTTTATATATAAAATATAAATGTTATCTACTTACTAGTACACACTTTTTATCATTTTTCTTTATTTTACCGAGTATATAAGGATAATCTCAATTTCATGATAGGTAATTATTAGGTATGTTCAAATTAAAAATTACATCAGTTTTATTAGATATTTATAATTTATAGGTACTCTTGTTTGAATAATTCTTGTATGTATTTCAATTTTCAACTTCGATTTTTTTTTCACGAATTTTAGCTAAAGTGTTATACAGTCTCGATAAATTTCATTTAAAAAAATGATGCCAATTGTAGTTGTCCATGGTGGTGCTGGTGATATAACAGAAGCTCGAATTCCAGGTAAAATAAGCGGTGTAATAAAAGCGGTACGTGAAGGACATCATAGGCTTAAAAATGGTGATAGCGTTTCAGATGCTGTTGAAAATGCTGTACGTAGTATGGAAGAAGATGAAAATTTCAATGCTGGCTATGGATCAGTATTAACAACTGAAGGTAATGTTGAATTAGAAGCTAGCATAATGGAAGGAAAGAATTTAAAAGCTGGATGTGTAACACTTTTAAAGGGTATAATGCATCCAATTTCTGTTGCACGTCGAATTATGGAAAAAACTCGTCATATATATTTGGGTGGCGTTGGTGCTATGGATTTTGCAAAAAGTGAAGGATTTCATGTATTACCAGAAGGTGCATTGACAACTGAAAATGCAAAAAAAGCTCTTAATGAATTTAAAGAAAAACAAAAAAGATGTGAAGATGTTACATTTAGTCGTACTGAATTAGATCAACAGATTAAAAGTATCAATAAAGAACCAGGAGAACCAGGTACTGTTGGAGCTGTTGCTATTGATTCTGATGGTAATATTGCAGTTGCAACATCAACTGGTGGTATAACTGGTAAATTACCAGGAAGAATTGGTGATACACCCATTCTGGGTTCTGGAACATATGCTGATAATGAAGTTGGTGGTGTATCAACTACTGGTCATGGAGAAACTATAATGAGATATAATTTAGCACAAAAAATTTTAGAACATATTCGTTATGAAAAAAAAACTGCACAAGAAGCAACTGAATACGCTGTTAATGAAATGACTAAACGTTGTAAAGGTACAGGAGGTGCAATTACCATCGATAAATGTGGAAACATTGGAATATATTTCAATTCAAAAAGAATGGCATGGGCATATATTAAAAATAATGAATTACATTATGGTATAAATCATGAGGAAGATTTTAAAAAGAGTCTATGATTCCTCTTATATTAAAGTTAAAACGTTAACATGTGTGTAAATTAAAATTACTACCTATATCATTCCTTGTAATACCAATACCTATATATTTTTTAATCAAAATAAAGTACATATTTTAATAACATTAACTATTGTTTCCCTTTACGTTTTTGATTTTTACAATAGTTTAACATACCTGGAAATATTTCAATTGTGTATACTTTGAAATTTACAATAAAATGTGCTGATCTCGATGACTTCTAACTTCTAAATACATTCAATTACACGTACAGTATTAGATCTACTTAAGTTAAAAATTTTAAAATTATTAAGTTAAAATTCAACTTCACGAAGCAATTCCCCAGTTCTTTTCCTATGCTGATTGCTGAAACAATTTATAATTCAACAGTGTTAACAATTTCTTCAGGACGAAATAAAATAAAAAAAAAACATTTCGGTTTTGTCGTTATTCGCATTCATCTTTTTATTAAATTTTTATAATTTGAATAAGTTTTAAAAATAAAATAATAAAAAAAAAACCTGACTATTCCTAATGACCGCGATTTATATATCAATCAGGTATTCACTTTTATGCTATTTTATTAACTTACAATATTTTACACTAAACAATTTTTATGAAATTTAAAACTAATTTACTTATTATATAATTTAAAATTATTCAAGAATATAGTAAAGCTCATTTCTTTAGATTAAATTTTATGTATTTATACATTTAAAATTATTTAACTATATTATTAACAGCTCCATTCTGTGAATCATATGCTGATGTTTCACCATAGCAATGTTTATTTTTTGGATCACGATATTTATTCTCATGTTGTACTGAATGTGAATTTGTTCTACATTTAGCTAAACATAATTCAAAATGATCTTTAACTGATGCAAAAACAGCTGATTGACGACCAGATGCTTTTGATAAAACACGTTCTAATATATTACGTTTATCTGGATGTAAACAACATGATACACAATATTCATATATTGCACAACATAATGCATCATTACATGTTTCACATGAATAATGTAATGTTGCTTCTGTTTCTAAATTACAACAACCAGTCCATAATAAGTCTGAACGTTGACAAACAAACCCTCTATCATCAACAATTAATACTTTTCCTTGTACTGAATTTCTACATTTAATTGTTAAATCATTTGTTCTATTATGTTCTTGTAATGTACGCCATATAACTGGATGTTCTCTTTGTACAGTAAATTCAGAATCTATAGATGAATGTCCATTCTATAATGTAATTTTTTAAATTAATAAGTATGGGATAACAAAAAAAAAAAGGTTTATGTACCTTTGTTAAAAGATTGACCACACAATAAGTTAATGAGAGTAAAAAAATAACTCCTAGTACTAAACGACGACGAATAAAACGTAAAATAGCAATATGCCACATGTTATTTACAAAAATCCCATAGATTTCTGATTAAAATATCATTTTTGTAAATATGTTTCCTGTCTATCCTCCTTATCAAGTAAAATTTTTTATTCTTTGAATTGATATTGCGACGAATTTACAAGCTGCTTAAAATGTCGGAAAGAATTTCCACATTTCCGTATAAAGTTTCATAGCTAATACAAATCAGGAAATAATCATTTTTTCAATATTTTTTTTACAATTAACAATTTTTTGAAATGTTTGTTTTCATTTCAATTTATTTTCACAAAATCTTAAATTTTGATTTTTGATACAAAAACTTTTAGAAATTTTTGACAGTAGTTATTTTCGTTTTCTTCCCTGAATTGTTCTTGTTGCTGCTAAATTCAAATATGACATACCTGATCAATGTTGCCATTGCCATGCATCCCATAGTCTGATTTGAGAAGAGTGACATGAAACTTCTTTTTTCAGTTTCTATTAAAGCCTAGACAGACCAAGCTAAAGTACATACTTGAGTATAAAAAAAAAGCACGAATTACAAATTCATCGACTTTCCTCATACATTTGTGTATTAAGCTAAAAGCCTAGACAGACCAAACTAAAGTACGTATGTACTTGAGTACAAAAATAAAGCACGAAGTATGAATTCATCGACTTTCCCCATACATTTGTGTACTTTAGCTAACTAAGCACAAAAATTTATATACTTTATAGCCTAGACATACCGAAATATAAAGTACGAATAAAGTACGTACTTTGCCTTTGTACTTTATTTTGGTGAAACACCGGTTTTTGTACTTTATTTTGACGTTTAAATTTATTTTGTACTTAATTTTGACGTTTAAATTTATTTTAATATGACATTTTTAGTGAAATAAATCCGTTTTAAAAAAAATTTAAAAAGGAGAATTGTGCTAGATGAATTTAGGGCGGAGTGTCGGAGTAAATCTATTCGGAAGAAGAAAAAAACTCCTACATCTAGGGGGTCAATTCCTGAAACCCCTCGTAACTTTACGTATACCTATCTTTTAAAAGCATTTTGTTTCGAATGGTTTATGTCAGACGTAATCTTGAAATCATTCGAATATTTTTTCACCATACGGATAGAATTACGAGTATAGGATAGATAGATAATTTAATGGGCTATTATTGCATTTCGACCAGTGGAGATCTTTTGTGCAGCCCGTTCTTCTTATAGATTTATCATAATACTATATTACTATTGATAAATTCTAAAAAGCACTCACCTCTTTTGTTGATATCCGAGCCTCCCCATAATCCATATTATGTGATGCGCATTAGCATCACAGCCCAGAATGAGTTGCTTATGTGTCTCCTTGCAGTACTGTATCAGTTTTTGTGTCAAACATGCAAGTGGTAGAAATATCTTGCGTGATTTGCATACTTTCACCCATGTTCTAGATTCCGCAAAAAGTGGAAGTGGAATACGAATTCAAATCCATGTGAAATGGAAAATGGTGTTCTAGATTCCACGCGGAATTATATATTTCGAACATTAATTTCGAATCAGCTGTTGTTAAATTCTTACATAAACGTTCTATTTTCTTTTTTGCTTTTTTTTTTTTTAATAATTTATTAGTTCAGAATTTTTGTCTATAAAATTCACTAAAATGTTTTTGAATGCTCTTTATTTTTGTTTTCCCTTTTAAAATACATTGAATATATTTATGGAAATAATTATACTAGAATCATAATATACATTAACTTACATACACATATCAACTTTAAAATAAATTTAATTTTATTCAATATTTATTAAAATTTATTTAATAAGTTTTAAAAAAAAATTCACTAAAAAAATTCCGACTTATATAAATACAAGCCGCATCTGAATTTGGATTCACGAAAATTCCGAAAAAATGGAATTTAGAACATGGGTGTTTAGTACGCAAATTTTTAATCGTGAACATTTTATATGCGCAAATATGATACCGTGAATAGCATGCGTATGCATATGCACGCAAATATGAATTCGTGAAAAAGAAAAAGACCTCAATTGTGATATTGCATTAAGGACGATTAGAAAATTGATCTACTTCTTAAGATTTAGAATGTCAAAAAGATTCTTTTTATTTAGCCTGGCTATGTTAAAATACGGTTATGTAAATATTAGTCTGCTAGCTTTACTATTAACAAGAGCGTTGAAAAATACTTTAACTCTTAATGATATCTGCACCAAAGCCGAAGATTAAAACAATAATCCACAACTTAATAAAATAAAATTAATAAAAGTATTTAATTTAGAATTTTAAATTCTAAAATTTATTGACTATTATTTGCCACCACATAGTTTTGGAAATTGAATCAAACCTTAGTAATTTTTCTCACGTAAACAATTAACATATCTTATTGCATAACAACATTATAATTCAGACAATTCTAACAAACATTTTCAAAATTCAATTATATTTAATAAATTTGATTTTGTTGTTTGCATTGTCTAAGTGCTTCATTGAATCCTTCACAAATTGTAAGATCAGCTTGATTTTGAGCACATTGTAAAAATTGTTTAATTTCCCATGCACACGGTCCTTGTGGTTCAGTTGGACGAGCTCCTGAAATTGGTTGTTGTTGTTGTTGTGCAGGAGCAGCCGCTACAGAATCATTACTTGATCCACCGCTAAATAAGCCTGTAAGACCATGTCCGACAGCATGTCCCTAATATGAATCAAAATTATATTTATTAGAAATGACTTTTAATAACATTACAAAGTTTCAAAGATAATTACCACAGCCGATCCTACAGCAACACCACCAGCTGTTGCAGCCATTTGTTTAAAAAGTGATGGTTGTTCAGGAACAGCCATTGGAGTAGCTGCCACTGGAGCTGGTGGTTGTGCTGGAGCTGTACGCATTGGGACTGAAGAGCTGCTTGATGGAGCCACTCTGAAATAATTATTTGATATTAATTACAAAAAATGTGTAAAACGTAAATAAAGTTAGAAATAAAAAATCTACAAAGAATCTTCTAGAAAAATAAAGAGTATAAGTATAAAGAAACTCATTAAACTCTCATGTTTGATCTATCCATCATAGTTAATTAATAGCTCTGAACCTGATGCCTTTGAACTTTTATTGAAATAGAGCAATCTACGTAGAACATGATAAAGTATATTTTAATCGAGATTGTTCTATTGTTTTTGTTTTAATTGGGAAATTCCGTTTACGTATTTATAGTTTTTCTACAAATACATATATTTACAATTTGTTGATTGGCTATGGTGATTCAACAAAAACAATAATTAATGAATACATAGGAATAAAAATAAAAAATGAATCATGTTACATAAATTCCATTGTTATTGTTTATTTCTTGGTGCATGCATTTTTAAATCTGCACTTCAATAAAAGTGCATAAGCAACCTTATAAATGCCTGACAATTCTAATAATTTATTCGAATTTCACAACATGAATTAAATTAGCTCAACGTCAAATGAGTAAAAAGCTCATCGATTCTCAAAGTGCCTTTATTTTTTTCGAAATTTCTGAAAACGTTTCGTTTTATTAATCCACACTACGTTTTCCTAAAATTGTTTTGTAATTCTAAGAATTTTCTCCAATTTTCCTTTTCAATGTCAAAGATAAAGTCTGAGAAATTTCCAAACGAATTTTCACACAGATTATGTAACAGCCACATTTTCGAATTTTCATCTTTTTTCTAATACTCGATTATTTTTTTTTGTTGCTTTAAAATTTGTTTTCCAAACATAAAATTTATTTCCGACGTAGATAATTTAAAAAAATTCTTTATTTTTTTAATAATTACCTTCTTGAAGCTGGTGGTGGGCTTGCAGCACGTCCTCGTCTAGGCATTTTCGTGATTTCGTTTAATTTGTCGTTTGAATATCAGAACTTTTAAAATTTATAAAAAGTTTGATGCTTTCTGTTGCGATAATTAGTTTCCTTAAAAATAGAAATGCTTGTCTATGCACAGATTCGAATTTTAATTTGATGAAATTCTTAATTACTCTGAACTATAGCACCTTAAAATCTTACTTTTATACTTTTCACGTTTCCAACTTTAATGAGAATGACAAGACAAGACTGAAGGAAGACAAGAATTTATTTGATTAGTCGAGTCGATTGGTGATTTGATTTGATTAGTCGTTATTGTATAGAGTAGGGAGGTATGCCGGAACGATATGTATAACCTAAAAAAAAAATTATACAACTCAAATGACGTCACCTACGACAATTAAAAACCTATACATTTTTAATTTTGAAATTTGAAAATATAATTTATGCGCCAAAATTTTTTTACATTAAATATATAATAATTTCTATGGTCACTATGACTTTTTTAAATCTAGTTTTTATTTATATTTACACATATGAATATTACACCTTGCACTTGTACGTTTTTACATAAGTAATAACAAGACATCCAGAAGTTATTACAACTCAAATTCAAAAAATTTTGAAAAAAAACTCATCTTTTTGATGTTCAAGGTCGAATATCTCGATAATTCGTCCTAGTATTTTTTTTTTAATGTCTACTCTACATTGGCATTTATTTTATCGCATTATCATGATCGTTATATGTACTTTTAATATACGAGTAGTTGCTATAGTATATCATGTACCTACATAAGATTTATCTTTATTGAAAAAATAATTTTTCAAAACACCTTTAATTTGGTGCATCTGCCTACTGAAATATCTTTGTTTTTAATTAACGACGAAATAATAGAAATTTAAAAAAAAAAAATCATTCAGCTTGACAAAAAGTTTGCTGAATACGCTTACTCTTTTTCTTTTTCTAATGTTGAAAGTTAAGTGTATATCAAACTGCAAAATCACAAGAATAACTAAATATTAACCAAATTTAAATGCTATTATTTCGTTATTTTGTTCGTCTTCTCTCAGCAAATGACGTCCTTGACTCCTTAGTTGAAAAATTTTAATGCGATATAAGTATATGATTATTTGTATAATTGACTAATTTGACACGTTTTGCATTATATGTTATTACAGGCCCCACGTAACGCAGAAGGTCGAACAACGATGAGTCCAAAAGAAAACCGTTGCTCATTTCTAACAAAAATGCAGTATACATAAGCAAAGAAAACAAAAACTAAATTATACTTTTATTTTTCATGATTATTTCAAAAATTAGCAGAAGAAAAGCCGAACAAAACTTACATACATGTATTGTATGCGTATTTCTCAGTTTTCAAAAGATATGTTCAATTAAATTGAATGTACTAAAAATGAAAAAAATCAATAACAGTATATAATTCAACTCAAATTAAACAATTACGTTGTATTATATTGCAAATAATGACTGAAAAATCGAAAATTAAAAAGCACTACGAAATTTCCGCATTTAAAAAAAAAAAAAAAAATCATACTTCTAGTGCTTTTAGCACCATTAAGTTACCATCGCTGTTGATCTTATCTTATAGTATTGACAGATAGCGGGTAAATGGTGGGTATGAATATCCGGGTATGAATACCCGGGTATTGACAATACTCGCATAGGTGACACACATAACCCGGGTATAATACGTATATTATATGGTTGGAATTTGTGTGAAATTGAAATTTTAAATGAACTTATAATAATTTTACGGTCTACATAGACACATTGTACGAAACCATGGTAGAAAGAAAAGCATGGTATGCGTCATTTGTTGACAGAAGTTGAATTGACTGAATGTTTATTGTTCAACAGACTGAAAATAGGTATTAAATGTGTTTGAAAAGTGTGGAATTGTGTTTAAAAAAAAGTTAAAAAGTGTAGAATTGTGTTAAAATATATCTAAAACATTTTAAAATGGTGTGTTGTAAAATTAAAGATTGCAAAAGAGCAATAATAATTTAAAATATTTTGATAAAAACATTCGGTTTTTCCGATTCCCTAAAGATTTGAAGCGTCGATCAGAATGGTTAAAAGTGTGTAAACAAAAAGTGCAGAATATAGAAAATGCATTTGTTTGCTCCCTCCATTTCTCTGAAGACGATTTTTCGTTGAAAAATAAACTTTTAAATATTCCTTTAAAATAAAGGAAACTAAATGAAATATAGTTATGTTTTGTATAAACTTAAAAACAAAATCAACATAAAAAATTATATTTGTAGAGAAAATAATTCATTTACTTGGGTAGATGAACTATCTGAGGGTGGTTTAATAAAGCCAACAAAATATATTTTAGATAATTTTAAAAAATTGGAAAATAAATAAACAAAATATTTCACTCAAATCAGGACTACTAAAATTATGCATTAAAAGCTCAAATGAAATTCCTTTGGATGAGGAATGCAAAGAATTATTTTTTAGATGTAGAATTTATTTTAGAGTAACTAATTTGAACGATAAATTAACTAGTAAAACTAAAAACTAAAATTATTATACAAAAATAAGAAAGATTAAAAAGATTATTACATGAATTCAAATCATTTTAATTTTATACACAAAATAATTACAAAAGAAAAATAAAGAATTGATGAACAATAAAAAGTATGTTTATACTTAATTTGTCAACAGGTGACGTCACACATTTTGTTGAAAGTGAACTGAGCATACCATCCATTTTTTTCTACCATGGTACGAAACTACAATACAAAAGCACAAGAATTACTAAACAATAAACAAATTCAAGTGCCGTTATTTCATTATTTCGAAATTCAGAAGAGTATGAGTAGTGTAAAAATTGACGCTTTTTGATTATCAGCGACAGCGAAGCCTGCGCCTGAGTTAGCATTTATTTCTTTTCGAAAGTGTAGTGTTATTCGTGTTTCTTTAGGAAAAAAGATTTGGATATAATATATATACAAAAAAATTGTTTTCAAACAAGAGAAAAAGAAAAATATACAATAATCAAATTTAAAACAAAAATAATAATAATAAATTTTCGAGCAAAGGAAAAAAACGATTGTTCTTTGTGTGTGTGTGTTTTTTTTTAAAATCTTGAATATTGTAGAAAATTGCACAAATTCACAAACTTTGAATATTTGGCTTGAAAATTTGTAAAACGAGAAGGTACCTACATCAATTAAAATCTTGTTGTAAAATAATTACATTAGTATGTGTTGTTAATTATACATTGAAGCTTCGACAAATGCTATATTAATATGGCCATCTTATAATCAATTACCGTTATTCTATAATATAAATGATTTTGTATGGTGGTGAAAATTTAAGAAATTTGTAAATTTAAGTTAATTATTCCACATAGGGTGACTAGTTGTATGCCTTAGGCTTATTTCTAAAATTTAAATAAAAAAAAAGTTTTTTTTTTTTTTTTTGACGGCACATATTTTACGTTTCACAAATATAACATTTTTTACATGTAAAAATTTAAAAAATTTCCATTAAAAATTATAGAAACGGGCTATTTCTTAATTGACAATATATTTTTTTTTTTCTAAAATATGTTTTGGTTTTCTTTTAGGAAAAATGGAAGGAAAAAAATTACTTGATCATTTTACACTTTGTGTTGCACCAGCACTTACAAAAAACCAATGTGAGATTTATCAAGAAATTAAAAAAAATAAGACCGAAAGTGAAAAAATGAATAAAAAACTTACTGAATTGAAAATTGAATTAAAAAGTATATTTAAATTCTTTCTCTTTATTAATTCTTTTTTAATATAAACAACTTTTTGTTCTTGAAATATTTCACAGGTATGGAAAACTATGAATACAGAATCAAGTCTAGAATTCATGATACACAATTTTACATAAATTTGTTGAAAATTCGAAATAAAAAAGAAGATAAAATGGAAAAAATTTTACAAGAAAATTTAAAAGTGTAATTTTAAAATTTGTTTTTTTGTTTTTTTTTTTTAAATTTAATTTAACACGTTAACGCCACCATTCATAGGAAAATTAGTAGAAATAATCTAATTTAATTAATGTAAAATCTTTATCAAAACTCCTGAAGGTCGATCTACACACATCCGATCCGGTTTTCGTTCGACCATATTTTTTTGTGAATTGTGACTGGAACCAGGTCGAATGTGTAATAGATAGATACATTCAATCAAGTCACATACATGATACAAACATGTAGCCTGAATTTGATCGGACACAGAGGAACCGCACCGGTGCCGAATCGGATATGTGTGGATCAAATTTTAAAACTGAAAAATTTTAAAAGAAAGAAGCAGATTTTTACTAATTAAAAAGTGAACGTCAGCGTGTTAAATATAAATCAAGAATAAAATTAATTGTTTTTTTTTTTTTTTTTCAAAAGGCAAAATGAATTATTATTTTTATTAATTGATAATTCATCAAAACTTGATAAAACTGATTTAATGAAATCACGAAATAAACATTTAATTGAAGAATTAAGTAAATTTTCCGAATTTTATGAAAAACGACAAACTGAATTGGAAAATTCCAATGAATGTAAGTTTAAATTTTTCAATTAATTTTTTTCTTTTTCGAATTTATTTACAAAGAAAAAACAAATATTTCTAATAGATAAAGAGTACCAATCATTGAAAAGTGATATACAAGCTATGGAAGATGAATTAAATGATTTGAAAATATTTCAAGGAAATATGCAATCTGAGTACAAGAAAAAAATTCTTGAACTTGATAATACAATTGCAGATAAGAAAAGATCATTATTGGAAATTCAACATATTAAAAAGAAAATTGATGAAGAAAAGGTATTTAATAAGGTTGCTCTCTATTTTTATTTCTCTCTCTATTGTTATTGAATCTTTGTGAAATAATAACTCACTAAGCACTAAACCTTATTGTAATGCCAAAAATTCCACAATTACAAACTTTTTGATTTTCAATTTCATTATTTGTTTTTCTAGGCCACAAATAAGTTGACCAATGAAATTCGTAGATTACAAGAAAATAATAAAATCAAAGAAGAAAAAGAAAAATACCTAAAGGAAAAATTACAAATATTGAAAGAACAAATAACCAAACAATCAGAAATCAAACAGGTTTGATTATTTATTTTTACGAAAAAAAAAAAAAAAAAAAAATTAATATTAATAATTTAAATTATTTGTTTTTTTTTAAAGCTTTTTACATGTTTTACACCAGCAAAATTATCCTTAGATGATTTATTGAGTGATGAAATCGATAATAAAAAATTAGATAAAGGTGCACAAATATTTTTAAGTGATTTAAGAAGATCATCAAGTGAAGAAGAAAATCCATATATTAAGGATAGTACGAACAATCAATCTGAAAATGTTAAAAATATTTGTGAAATGGAAAACTTACAAATCAAAAATATCCACGATGATAAAGAGAAATTTAAGAAAAATGAAATTATTGATGAAAATCATAAAAAAATTAAGAGTAAACCAAAAATTCAAATTATTAAAAATATAAAAATAAAATCACCAACAAGAATTGATGATGATAATTTACAAAATATTAAAGAATTTGAAAATAATTCACCAATAAAAATAAATTTCACAGAAAATGTGAAATCTAAGAGAATAATTTCACAGCATATTGATAAAAAAATTAATTATCAAAAAATCATGAAAAAAAAATCGAAAAAACAACGTAATCAAATTGCGTTTTCAAATGTAAATTCTTCTTCTGAAAAAACAAAAGTGAAAATTGACAAAGAAAATTCAAATGAAGGTGAAATTGTTACAACTGAAAAATCGAATGATGATAAAAGTTCAAATGAAAAAGAAAATGATAAAAATGTTGGTAAAACAACAAATGAAACAGCACAAACAAGTAATTCACAAAAATATGATTTGAAAAAATTAAATTCACCGAAAACTTTTATGAAAGAATTTTCTATATTCACAGAAAGTAAAGAAAATAAAACAAAAACAATTGATAATAATAAACTTGACAATGTTTTCGAAATGAGCTTTGATGATAATAATCAAAGTAAAAGTGATGAGAATGATGATAAAAATGGTGAAGATATAAATTTTGATATGAACGTTGTTGATTTTCAGTTTGATAATGGAGGACAAAATGAAGAACAATTTGATTTTAGTGATCAAATGAACACATTATTCGATACGGATACTGAAGGGAATCTTTTTACTTTGTAAAAAGTAACGTTTTTCTTGTATCATCTGAAATACGACATGAAAAAAAAAATTATATGTAGTATTACTTTTTTTTTAATCATAAGAAAAATTGAATTATAATTTTCAAGTTAGGACCATTTTGTACTCGTTTATTTTGTAAGGGAGATTTATTTTAGGTACCTCATTTATACTTTGTAAACCTTTGAAAAGGTGGTGAATTTAAAAAAAATAGTGTACCTTGAAAAAATATCATTGTAAAAACAATTAAATTTTCCTTGCCGGTTTTCAAAGTGTTTAGTTCGTAATACGGATTTCGTATATCTTTTATAAGGAGGGACACTAAAATTGAATTCAATATTTAAAAGTTGAAAAAAAATTACAGGTAAAATTTGAATAGAAATTTTTTTCAGTTTTAGAGGATTTTCTCAAAATGAGTTTTTTCTTTGTTTAAACTAATAAAATAATAAAAAACAATTCCAAAGGTGTAAATTTTACTAGACCGATTCAATTGTGCCCATACAGACACAGTTGCCCATACAGACACAGTTGATCAATCTACTAATGGTCTGAATCCGCCTCCGGAACGAGTACCATTCTGTTTGTGCTCTTGTTGTTGGTGCGCTTCTGCTGAGCGCGTATGAGGCGCCCAGGAAGTGGAAGGACCACCAGAGAACAAGACTGTCGGGGAGTAAGAGATTCTGGACTCATCCTCCGCTAACGCTTGATCTACAGGTGGAAGAACTTCCAGACCAACTTTTATTTTACCGATCTCCAAGCCCACTATCAACAATCATCCTCAGGCGCGCCTAACGAGAGGTAGATGATTTTTTGTTAGATCACAAATCCCTCAGCCACCATTGGAAGAAGGTTGACTCTTGGATTTCAAATAAAATAAAATTTTGAGCAAATTCGAGTCAGATGTACGTATTACTACATACACCTGACCGTCCTAACCACAAAATCTAGACCGATTCAATTGTGCAATACAGTTGACCGGATCTAGTAATAAAAACCTAATAAGTCATGTATCAGTTTTTTCCTCAATAAATATACACATATAATAAAAAAATTGTCCTGTTTTTTGCTTTTTTTTCAATATTAAATTTACTTACTTGCATAATTCCTCTATATATATATGTATCCCAATTTCTTACTTACTCTAGATGAATACATACGTATGAATATTGAATTAATCCCATAATTAATTGTTTTATCCGATAACTTGGTAATTGATGATTTACCTGAAAAATATATAGATATTTAATATATTTAATATAATGTAAAATAATTAAAATTAAACTAATTAAACTAAATAAAATATTTTCACAAAATGTGAAAATGTAAATATAACATATTATATTATAACAAAAACCAATTTCCATTGCATTCAATGCATTTCAATCATCAAAAAACAATTTCCAAAATTATTCATTAACTGAAAAAAAATTCAAATTCAAATTTCAACCTCATATTTAAACCATTATTTTTAGTTGTTCAAAAGTGAGGTTATGTCTGTTCAATTGAATTGGTTTATTCACCTATCCATGGAAGCATTTATTCACCTTTCTCAATTAATTAATGAAAAAAGTGAATTATCTACATATTGACATATCTGATTATTTATATACATATAACAAAATAAGAATAACATATTATATTATAACAAAAACCAATTACTTCAAAAATCAATGATCAAAATTCATCAAAAAACAATCTCCAACTAGACCGATTCAATTGTGTTGATTCTCCAACTAACTTCTAACAGTTCTAACTCAACCTCATTTTAAAACCATTTTTCAATATAATAATATATGCATTATATATTATACATGTGTATATTTATTGAGGAAAAAACTGATACATGACTTATTAGGTTTTTATTACTAGATCCGGTCAACTGTATTGCACAATTGAATCGGTCTAGATTTTGTGGTTAGGACGGTCAGGTGTATGTAGTAACATGGTAAATAGAATAGGAAGGTATGCTGAAAAGGGGGTTTTAACCTAAAATAAAAAATATCAGTTACAGATGACGTAGCTGCGACGACTTTTTGAATTTTTAGAAATAAAAACTGTTGTATATGCTATTGTAAGTTCACAATAATTATATATGTATACATTTTTAGTTTGCAATTCTTCAAAATTTTTTCATTTTCTGTTCAGATTGCTTTCAATTAATTAATTGTATAAAATTTATACAAATATTTTTCTCATCATTTCTATGAAATATCGAAAGTATACATTTTTTGCTACCTAAAATATTTTATATATTTTAGGTAGGTATTTATATACATTTTATCAGAATCACATCCTCATATTCCATACTTTATAAGCTCATATTATAAAAAATCTAAAAATAAAATATTTGTTTTAATTGTGTAAATTTTTTTCTTTTTCATTTAATTTTATCGTTTTTATTGTACCATCAGACCGCTTGTCCTCAAATACAAACAATCATTTATATCATCTGAATAATTAATTTGCGTTAAATGTGTCACACCAAAATGATTATGAAGATTTTTCAAAGTATATTTCAATTCCACAATATTATTTTTTAATGAATATAAATAAACATGTCCTTGACGGTTACATATTAAAAACCAACGATTTTTTATAATTTCTGCCGTTGTAAACCATTTTTCTTTAATTGATGATGGTAATTGAAAATTAATATGATACAATGGATTTTCAATATTTTCATATGAATTTATATAAATACAATTACCATTATCATCACATAATAATATTTCTTTAGTTTCATCACATATAAAAATTGATTTAATATAACTTTTTGTAATTTCAATTTGTTTAAATTTTAAATTTTTTGGTTTTTTACAACCATATTCATAAATTAAAAGTTTCTTATAACCGCCAATTAAAATTAAACAATTATTTTCATTTGTTACAAATGTTTCTAAAATTGTACAATTTTTCAATTGAATATTTTCTTTTATTTCCCAATTAAATGTTTTTATATAAATGTATTTGTAATCTGTTGTAATTCCAACAAAATTTTGTGAAATTATTAATATTGAATGAATTTATCACTGTTGGAATTTCTTGATATAATTTAACTTTTAAATTATCATCATCATCACCATTCACGCTGAATGATTTGAAAATTTTTTCTAATTCAAATTTAATTAAATTTCCGTCATTATTGGTTGTTAATAATGTTTTAGTTTTTTCATAATAATTTCTTTATTTTTCCAATCATCATCAACGGTGGGAGTATCATGGATCATTTTATTTTGTATTTTCCGAAAACGTATCGATCTATCATCTGAAGTTGTTGTCATCAACATATATTTCATATTTACATCAATAGAAAATATTAAACCAGAATGAGCAGAAATACGATGTAAAACTGGATAATGATTGGTAATTTTTTCATCATTTATGGTCCAGATAATCACTTCACCAAATGCGTTTCCTATAAAATACAAAATGAAATTAATTTATTATGAAAAAAATTCTAAAAAGAATTCCCTAATTACCTCCAAAAATTGTTAAATTTGAATTTGATTCCATTAAATGCGAACAATACATTGTGGATTTATCAATACATGAATATTTTTCTAAAATTTTAAATGCGTTTTCATGAAAACAATATTCAACAATTAAAAGGACACTATGAACTGTTAATAGATAAAATTTTACAATTTCTGGGTTTGTATTTTTATTTAAAAACAGCCCATTCATATTTCTAAAAAAAGAGCCAAAAAGACAATTTTCCTAAGATTTTAAATCAAAATATTTTACTACTCACACAATTATGAGAGATCAAAGAAAATTATTTTGCTCCATACGTTAAAAGAACATTATGATCTGTTTCATATTCTAGACCATGGATTTTTTCTTTGAATTTACAATGTAATTTTTCACGTTATTGTTGAACTTCATTCGGCTCATTCTTTGGGGAGTCTGATGATGATGTATTCAAATAGCTATTGTGCACCACATGAAGTTCATTTCCGATTGCTGTAGAAAAAAAGGAACTGATTAGAAAAAATAACTATCATAAGTATGTATAAAAATTTGAAGATTTATAAAAAAAACTGTACATGAACCCTTAAGGAGTTTAAAAGGTTTTAAGGAGTTCGTTTTTGCAGAGGTGTATTTAGCAGTCTGTCTTTTAATAAATAATCTTCCTCCACAAAATTATTTGAACACACGGCCCAATTATTTTTCATATACTTAAAACATTTTACTGATTTCACACCACAGGCCCGAAGCCACTTCTCAAACAGAATGGTACTCGTTCCGGAGGCGGATTCAGACCATTAGTAGATTGATCAACTGTGTCTGTAATGGGCACAATTGAATCGGTCTATGTGCAATCTGTGTATCTACATGTAATAATGGTAGAGTATGTTGCAAAATAAGGATTTGTATTGAGTTCAATTGAAGGTAGTATAATTTGCGGTATCATTATTATTTTTAATATATTTAAAAAAAAAAAGAAAAAAAAAACAGAAAAAAAAGAACAATTTAAAAATCCAGAGAATTGATTACAATTCTTTTTTGTTTTATTAATTGTGTGTTAGTGTGTACATATATTAAGAAGGTCATTGCAATCATCAGTCTTAGTCTTATTTAGGTTTTTATTACTAGATCCGGTCAACTGTATTGCACAATTGAATCGGTCTAGATTTTGTGGTTAGGACGGTCAGGTGTATGCTAAATACACCTCTGCAAAAACGAACTCCTTAAAACCTTTTAAACTCCTTAAGGGTTCATGTACAGTTTTTTTTATAAATCTTCAAATTTTTATACATACTTATGATAGTTATTTTTTCTAATCAGTTCCTTTTTTTCTACAGCAATCGGAAATGAACTTCATGTGGTGCACAATAGCTATTTGAATACATCATCATCAGACTCCCCAAAGAATGAGCCGAATGAAGTTCAACAATAACGTGAAAAATTACATTGTAAATTCAAAGAAAAAATCCATGGTCTAGAATATGAAACAGATCATAATGTTCTTTTAACGTATGGAGCAAAATAATTTTCTTTGATCTCTCATAATTGTGTGAGTAGTAAAATATTTTGATTTAAAATCTTAGGAAAATTGTCTTTTTGGCTCTTTTTTTAGAAATATGAATGGGCTGTTTTTAAATAAAAATACAAACCCAGAAATTGTAAAATTTTATCTATTAACAGTTCATAGTGTCCTTTTAATTGTTGAATATTGTTTTCATGAAAACGCATTTAAAATTTTAGAAAAATATTCATGTATTGATAAATCCACAATGTATTGTTCGCATTTAATGGAATCAAATTCAAATTTAACAATTTTTGGAGGTAATTAGGGAATTCTTTTTAGAATTTTTTTCATAATAAATTAATTTCATTTTGTATTTTATAGGAAACGCATTTGGTGAAGTGATTATCTGGACCATAAATGATGAAAAAATTACCAATCATTATCCAGTTTTACATCGTATTTCTGCTCATTCTGGTTTAATATTTTCTATTGATGTAAATATGAAATATATGTTGATGACAACAACTTCAGATGATAGATCGATACGTTTTCGGAAAATACAAAATAAAATGATCCATGATACTCCCACCGTTGATGATGATTGGAAAAATAAAGAAATTATTATGAAAAAACTAAAACATTATTAACAACCAATAATGACGGAAATTTAATTAAATTTGAATTAGAAAAAATTTTCAAATCATTCAGCGTGAATGGTGATGATGATGATAATTTAAAAGTTAAATTATATCAAGAAATTCCAACAGTGATAAATTCATTCAATATTAATAATTTCACAAAATTTTGTTGGAATTACAACAGATTACAAATACATTTATATAAAAACATTTAATTGGGAAATAAAAGAAAATATTCAATTGAAAAATTGTACAATTTTAGAAACATTTGTAACAAATGAAAATAATTGTTTAATTTTAATTGGCGGTTATAAGAAACTTTTAATTTATGAATATGGTTGTAAAAAACCAAAAAATTTAAAATTTAAACAAATTGAAATTACAAAAAGTTATATTAAATCAATTTTTATATGTGATGAAACTAAAGAAATATTATTATGTGATGATAATGGTAATTGTATTTATATAAATTCATATGAAAATATTGAAAATCCATTGTATCATATTAATTTTCAATTACCATCATCAATTAAAGAAAAATGGTTTACAACGGCAGAAATTATAAAAAATCGTTGGTTTTTAATATGTAACCGTCAAGGACATGTTTATTTATATTCATTAAAAAATAATATTGTGGAATTGAAATATACTTTGAAAAATCTTCATAATCATTTTGGTGTGACACATTTAACGCAAATTAATTATTCAGATGATATAAATGATTGTTTGTATTTGAGGACAAGCGGTCTGATGGTACAATAAAAACGATAAAATTAAATGAAAAAGAAAAAAATTTACACAATTAAAACAAATATTTTATTTTTAGATTTTTTATAATATGAGCTTATAAAGTATGGAATATGAGGATGTGATTCTGATAAAATGTATATAAATACCTACCTAAAATATATAAAATATTTTAGGTAGCAAAAAATGTATACTTTCGATATTTCATAGAAATGATGAGAAAAATATTTGTATAAATTTTATACAATTAATTAATTGAAAGCAATCTGAACAGAAAATGAAAAAATTTTGAAGAATTGCAAACTAAAAATGTATACATATATAATTATTGTGAACTTACAATAGCATATACAACAGTTTTTATTTCTAAAAATTCAAAAAGTCGTCGCAGCTACGTCATCTGTAACTGATATTTTTTATTTTAGGTTAAAACCCCCTTTTCAGCATACCTTCCTATTCTATTTACCATGTTACTACATACACCTGACCGTCCTAACCACAAAATCTAGACCGATTCAATTGTGCAATACAGTTGACCGGATCTAGTAATAAAAACCTAATAAGTCATGTATCAGTTTTTTCCTCAATAAATATACACATGTATAATATATAATGCATATATTATTATATTGAAAAATGGTTTTAAAATGAGGTTGAGTTAGAACTGTTAGAAGTTAGTTGGAGAATCAACACAATTGAATCGGTCTAGTTGGAGATTGTTTTTTGATGAATTTTGATCATTGATTTTTGAAGTAATTGGTTTTTGTTATAATATAATATGTTATTCTTATTTTGTTATATGTATATAAATAATCAGATATGTCAATATGTAGATAATTCACTTTTTTCATTAATTAATTGAGAAAGGTGAATAAATGCTTCCATGGATAGGTGAATAAACCAATTCAATTGAACAGACATAACCTCACTTTTGAACAACTAAAAATAATGGTTTAAATATGAGGTTGAAATTTGAATTTGAATTTTTTTTCAGTTAATGAATAATTTTGGAAATTGTTTTTTGATGATTGAAATGCATTGAATGCAATGGAAATTGGTTTTTGTTATAATATAATATGTTATTCTTATTTTGTTATATGTATATAAATAATCAGATATGTAAATATTTAGATAATTCACTTTTAATTGAGAAAGGTGAATAAATGCTTCCATGGATAGGTGAATAAACCAATTCAATTGAACAGACATAACCTCACTTTTGAACAACTAAAAATAATGGTTTAAATATGAGGTTGAAATTTGAATTTGAATTTTTTTTCAGTTAATGAATAATTTTGGAAATTGTTTTTTGATGATTGAAATGCATTGAATGCAATGGAAATTGGTTTTTGTTATAATATAATATGTTATATTTACATTTTCACATTTTGTGAAAATATTTTATTTAGTTTAATTAGTTTAATTTTAATTATTTTACATTATATTAAATATATTAAATATCTATATATTTTTCAGGTAAATCATCAATTACCAAGTTATCGGATAAAACAATTAATTATGGGATTAATTCAATATTCATACGTATGTATTCATCTAGAGTAAGTAAGAAATTGGGATACATATATATATAGAGGAATTATGCAAGTAAGTAAATTTAATATTGAAAAAAAAGCAAAAAACAGGACAATTTTTTTATTATATGTGTATATTTATTGAGGAAAAAACTGATACATGACTTATTAGGTTTTAATTACTAGATCCGGTCAACTGTATTGCACAATTGAATCGGTCTAGATTTTGTGGTTAGGACGGTCAGGTGTATGTAGTAATACGTACATCTGACTCGAATTTGCTCAAAATTTTATTTTATTTGAAATCCAAGAGTCAACCTTCTTCCAATGGTGGCTGAGGGATTTGTGATCTAACAAAAAATCATCTACCTCTCGTTAGGCGCGCCTGAGGATGATTGTTGATAGTGGGCTTGGAGATCGGTAAAATAAAAGTTGGTCTGGAAGTTCTTCCACCTGTAGATCAAGCGTTAGCGGAGGATGAGTCCAGAATCTCTTACTCCCCGACAGTCTTGTTCTCTGGTGGTCCTTCCACTTCCTGGGCGCCTCATACGCGCTCAGCAGAAGCGCACCAACAACAAGAGCATCAACAGAATGGTACTCGTTCCGGAGGCGGATTCAGACCATTAGTAGATTGATCAACTGTGTCTGTATGGGCAACTGTGTCTGTATGGTATGTCTAACAGTAAATATTGCATTTTTTAACTTTTTTTTTTATTAATTATTCAATTAATTACTCGTATTAGTTATTTAACCCACTCCACTTTTTTTAAATCTTAAAAATTTAAACAATAGCGCTTCATAAAGGCGTTTTTTTTTTGCACGCATTTTCTCTTTTCGACAATAGAGATCGCTACAAATTACATCACTTTCTCAGTGAGCACGATCAAAAATTTGATTTGTTCACTTCCTTAGTATCAGTTTACTAGCTGTGTTGGTGGTAAAGTATCATTATGGAAATTGAAGTTTGGAGCTATGACGTGTTTTGTAATTCGTATTTTATATTTCTTCTTGATTTGTATCGTAATGTTGGATTTTTCCAGTGAAATTTACTCAAGTATATAATTTAATTTATTATCATGTTTTCTTGGGCACTTAAAGTGAACCTATTCTCAAGAAGAAGATAAGTGAGCTGAGCACAACAGATGTGAGCACATATCACTTCCTCAGTTCCAATAAAACAGAAAATTATTTGTATCGTGAGTCGTGGTCAACAAAACAATACAACACTTTACATTCCGAGACTGTGAACACAGTCTAGAAAAGAACTATGTAATTATTATTCTGTAAAATGTAAAATGGATGTAAATTTTTACAAAAACTATAAAACGGTTCATATGTGTTTCTCTTTTAATTTTCTTTAAATTAATTTTCTAATTTATGAAGTTGACATATGTACATGTGCAATAACTGAATTCGTTCACTACACGTTGAAAAATAGAAAACCGTACCCGGATGCAAAGTGTTAAAGTTCAAAATTTTCGAAGCTTGCATACAAGTTTCGATTTTCGAATTTCATAAATATTTCCAAATTCCAAATACACAAATGCGCAAGTGCGCAAGTGTCAACTGTCAAGACATGTCAAAATAAATTTCTATCTTGTTTTTTAAAATTTCAAATTAGATATTGTATTTTGTATTTTTTTAAATTTTAGATGAACGTACAAAAATGATTAACGTTGAACAATTTAATAATTTAACAGAAAATCAAATAGTAATAAAATATTTAGAATATTTACGACAAATAAAAACACGAGCTCAATTAAATTGTCAAGCATTACGTGATTTTGAAAATTATTTATTTTTTGAATATTATGAAAATCAAAATTATACAAATACATTAAGTCGTAATATAATATTTTTAAAACATGAAGTATTTAAACAAATGTTATATAGAAAACGTAAAATTTTATTTTGGATATTTTATATTATAATTGCTTGTCTTTTTATTTCATTTAAAAATGAAGCATCAACAATTGTTTTACGTAATATCCAAACATTCATTTATCCTGGTATGAAATTATGGAGAAAAATAACATTACCAGTTATTAATAATTTTCCTGGTTTAACGGAATTATATGATGAATCATGTCTATTAATGAATCCATTATTTCGTGTGGATGATTTAAGTTGTGAACCATGTTCTGGTGTTGTTAATATATTAGATTTAACACATGTAAATGCTGCACAAAGAACAGAATCTGTTCCATTTTTATTCAAGGTAATAAAAGATAATTTCAGCTACATTATTATGTATATGTAATAGTTTATTTTAAATCATACAATTTTTTTTTTAAATAGATTAATCAGGATCCTGTTTATGTATCTAATATAAAAAATTTATATGAAAATGAAAAGGATATTTTTATGCGTGATGCTTATCGTGTGAAATCATCAAATCATGATGTTACTAATTTAGATGAATTATTTGCTGATTTTAATCGTACACATCAAATTGAAAGTCATAACTTATGGAGATGTAATCGTATGCAACCGGCACGTTTATTACGACGTTTAATAGTTAAACCAAAACGTCTTTTACCAACAACTGGTATTGCATTGGAACGTTATTTAAGTATTGATACACCAAAAGCTTCAACATATGCTATACCAGATGGTGAATGCTCTAATATGTATGTACAACAAGTATTGGGAAGTCGTATTATAATTTTGAAACCGACAATTGAATGTAGGCATAAATGTCGAACAATATCATTTCGATTACCTCAATCATTTATTTGTAAGTATACTTTTTTGCTTCTCTTTTTTATTTGAAAATTAAGCTAAATACTTTTTTGTTTCTTTTTACTTATAGTAAGTTATAATTGGTGGTATTGGAGACCAATATCTGTTGCAGATCCATTATCAGATTCAAGATCTATTAGTCTTATAGCATCTTACTGTTAAGTAACATGGAGAAAATAAATTAAAGTACAGTGTTAAAATCTGCTGGAAAAAATAATAATTAGTGTCGCATATTAAATGCAAAAATACAATGTTTGACAAATGTTCAGGAGAGAATTTTAAAATTAATATAATCCTCATTTTTTTGTGATTCTAATTGACAACCATGAATCTCTGTTGTTTTTTCAACATGTAAAAATTCTATTTCAGAATTCAATTTTTCGATTACGAGATTTTATTATTCTTTTGTCAACGTGTCATGTGTACATGTGGCATATGTTTTCTTATAATATTAGTGTAAATGGATACGTTCATTTAAAGTAAATAATATAGTGTATTTTATGCATATATTTGCTCTTTAAAGAAATGTATTTCACTTTCCCAAATATAAAATGGGTAATAAAAATTCATGTATAAATAATTATATCTTATATTAAAATAAAATTTTGTGATAACCAATTAACAGTTCTATTCTCTTTTATTTTTATCTACAAATCTACAATTTATAAAATGTACGACGAATGCCAGGTTTTGAAAAAACTATGGGGCGAAATGAAGAAAATCGCCTAGAACTGGACCAAATGGAAAGATTCTTTGCTTGTTGTTGTGATCAATTTTAACTTTCTTCAATAAATTACGATATATTTGTTTGCTGGTATATTCTAGACCATTGATGACTACTAAAGCGTTTATCTTTTAAGACCATCAACTCAAAGAAACACTGTTTTGTTCACGAATGCTGTCTACTAGTACTAGTACTAATGGTCTGAATCCGCCTCCGGAACGAGTACCATTCTGTTTGTGCTCTTGTTGTTGGTGCGCTTCTGCTGAGCGCGTATGAGGCGCCCAGGAAGTGGAAGGACCACCAGAGAACAAGACTGTCGGGGAGTAAGAGCTCCGCTAACGCTTGATCTACAGGTGGAAGAACTTCCAGACCAACTTTTATTTTACCGATCTCCAAGCCCACTATCAACAATCATCCTCAGGCGCGCCTAACGAGAGGTAAATGATTTTTTGTTAGATCACAAAGCCCCTCAGCCACCATTGGAAGAAGGTTGACTCTTGGATTTCAAATAAAATAAAATTGTGAGCAAAATCGAGTCAGATGTACATATTACATATCCTTTACGCTTTTCTTGTATTTTTTCTTTGTTTTCAATCAATATTTCAATCCTCCTTGTGCCTATGTATTTTTCCATATGTCAATATGGGAATTTTATGGGAATTTGAAATTTTTTTTGCTAAATGGACCAACTTCATTGTATAATTTTGAATTTTGAAACCAGAGCCAACTTCACTTACTATGCACATATAAATCGTGGTTGATTTTCATGGTTGAATCAGTAGTACCTAACCGAATTTTTTTTTTATGAAAAAAAGTTCGTTATGAACAAAATTATTATTAAAAAAAATAAGTATAGAAAGGAACAAAAATACACCAAGGAAAAAACAAATACGGATAAATACATTCTACAAGAAATGGAAGAAATGAAGAAGAAACAATTTAAAAAAATGAATGAATTAGAATTGAAAATAAAAGAAGAGGAATTACAGGCTCGCAGAAAGGAAAATGATTTAATAAACTTAAAATTAGAAAAAGAAAGGCGTATTATATAAGAAATAATATGATATTGTGCTTCTTTAAAAATGAATCGCTGCTTTGGTGATGCGATGCTGATGCTTGTTTTGTTACAAATTCAAAAATGCAACGCATTAAAATGTTTAAATTAATCTTCGTCCATTGAGACATGTCGCATGTCGGATTCCCTAAGAGTGAGACAACAATATAAATGTTGTCCCATTTTTACAGTATGGTGTTTCATACAGATATTTTGTCCAGTATATACAGGATGTTTCCGTTATCACCGACCAAAAGGATACCATAGATAGGGCTCATCGAGACAAACAAAAAATCGTATTGGAGGGGGGAAGGAAATCTCAACCGTTTGGCCGCTAGAGGGCGTTGAAATTGTTTTGCTCTTATTTCGCGATGTACCCCATAACTTTTTGCAGGGGCACACTCGGGTTACCCATTTTTTGTGTTTAACCCTGTCCTTCTCAAAAAAGGCTTAAATTAACCCTCATTTTTTATTGCGGAAGAAAAATGCTCAACTGATTCTGCATCGATTTACTATCCTTATTTTTTTTTTTTTTTTGAAAAATGCATAATTTTAGAGATATTTGCATTTGAAAATTTGTACTTCTAGCTCCTATTTTTAAATTACACTGCAATGAAAACACGTGTCCAATAATACAATGAATTTCAGACTTATTTTTTCAGTTTTTCCAAAAGATCTTCCTCAATATCTCGAAAATTATCCATTTTTCGAAAAAAGTGAAGATAACAAATCGATGCAGAATAATTGAGCTTTCATTTTCTGCAATAAAAAATTGGGGTTAATTTAAGTCTTTTTTGAGAAAGACAGAGTCATAAAAATTTGAGAAAAATTCACAAAGTTTTGATTTTGAGGCGTCTCACTTTTTAACAGTTAAGATTAGAGGAACAAATCAGATGTCGTTGAAAAAGGCAAAGGGTCTTCTACATTTTTCTTTAATACAAAGTGACCCTTGAGTGCCCTTGTAAAAAGTTATAGGGTATACCGTGAAATAAGAGCAAACAAATTTCAACGCCCTCTATCTATGGTATCCTTTTGGTCGGTGATAACGGAAACACCCTGTATATGTCGATGCTTAAGCCGATCTAATAAATTTTGAAATTTCCTAAAGTGTAATAAAACTGATACTCTAACAGCACTGAATTTAAGTTTGATTTGACATTAGCATTGAAAGTCCCAGCTCAGCCTGACTAATGTGTCAAATGTCAGGTCAATGAATTGGTTTGGTTGGTGGTGACGGCAAAATATATTGTTAGGAAGTTAGGATTACTATACAATTAATTTAATTTCTGTAGTAAATAGTAATACAAATGCAGTTATAATTATTTTTCTTTAATTTCATAAAAAATTTTTGATTTTGATAATACATATTTTATACTTTATTTTCATATAATATTTATTTATAATTTTATAAATGAAAAGATATTTAGTATCAATTCGATTGAAACGAATAAACTATCATTAAATATTAAATATTAAATGATTATTTTTAATAAAATTAATGCAAAATTATAAAAGTAAATAATTATTTACGATGAATCCATGTGTTGTACCTACTCCTGGATGTAATACTGATGGTGATAATAGATGGATGAGTATTCATAAAAGATTTTTATCAGAATGTAGAGAAAAAGATCCTGATGTTATATTTATTGGAGATTGTGTATTAGAAAGTTTAGAACACACAGAAACATGGAATCAGTATTTTGCACCAATGCATTGTCTTAATTTTAGTATTAGAAGTGATAGAACTGAAAATGTTTTATGGAGAATTGAAAATGGTGAATTGGATAATGTAAAGCCAAAGGTAAATTAAGGAAAAAAAATCATTACATTTTCATACATTGAACTTTTATTTTTATTTTTTTTTTAATATCACTAACTGTACAGATCTCATCATATATTCCACTCGGATAAAAATCAATTTTAATTAAAACTTTCTATTTTCATATATTTAAAAATAATTTATCATGTAGCTGGAAATATTACACTTTTCATTTAATTTAAAAAGGTTGAAAAACCTTAAAGAGAAAATGGTTAAATATGTTAACTGTCAATGTCTTACCTATGATATCTTTTGTAAATTTTCATTGTCTGAAACTTATATACTAATCCAGAGTTAACTTGTTAGACACATCTGGAGAAAACAATCAAAATATGCTAAAAATACATGATTTTAATGATTTTTCAAATATGTACATACAAGGTATTCTTATTTAAACAGAAAATTTATTGATTGTACAAAAAATATGCTAGCTGCGAATATAAAAGAAGAGAAATGATATATGTATGTACATACAATATATTTCGTTAATATTTTAAGGTAAAATTGAAAAAATTCCAATGTTAAAAAAAATGTACTAAGTATTCAAATACTAAAAACTAAATTATTTAGATTTAAATATTTTACTATTTTGCTTGCATCTCGCAAATGCTAACATCTTACTTTTCTATATATGACGTGTGCTTCAAGATATATTCAACACCTAAATATTTAATATAGTTATTAAATTATTTGTAAAATGTTTTACAGTTCATAATTTATTACTAAGAAGAACTAGCAGTTTTATTTGTTATATTGATTGAGTAAAAATAATGTAAAGAATTTCTTTACTTTACTAAACAAATAGAGTTGGGTGTTTTATTTTTTTTCTTTTTGGGGAGGTGGTATGACCTATTTGCATAAAATTTTTGTTCGCTATGAACTAGCAATAGGTGTAGATGATGTCTGGAAGATATTCTAGAAATTATTAATAATTCATTATATGCATACAAATATTGAACTTAATATTCTATTCCTATTAAATATACTTAAACGAAGAATTTTAAATAGATTATAAATAAAAATTTTTTTAAAAACTTTTTTTTGATATTGTTCGATTAGAAATTTGTTTTTATTGAAAGATTTTTTAATAAATCGAAAATACATATATTATTAAATCGGGTAAAGCAATATAGAACCTAATTTGTCTTGAATAGGACTCCACTTTCAACAACGGAAGAGGAGTATTTGCAATAGTGTAGCTTTATGCTTGCAAGGGCCAAAAAACTTGATTACCTTTTATTAAATTTTAAAAGAACGAAGGCCTGCTTGTTTGGGGGCAAGGTTTTTTGATGGTCGAGACGATATAACTGAGGTAGCAATAGTACAAAAGGACCTGAACAGATTTATTCAAAAATCGGAATAGTTTTCAGGCTAGGCCAAGTTTATTTCCACTGACACATCGAACGGCACCTGAAATGGGTCTTTAGGCCTCCAAATGGACTTGCTTCTCATAAGCAAACAGCCCAAAATATCATACCATACCAAAATCAAGCGTTTCCAAGGTTTCATATTGTTTCAAAAAGGCTATCTTAAACCTTAAATTAAATAATACTAATCATGCTAAAAATTATTGTTAATGTGTTTAATTAATTTACAAAATTACGAATAAATAGTGTTAAATTTTTTTTATTATTTTTTTTTTTTTAAATTTTATTTTACAGATAATTGTTTTGCATGTAGGAACAAATAATACCGAAAATAAACCAGAAGAAATTGCTGATGGAATTTATCAAATTGTAGGAAAAATACGTCAAAAATTACCTGATGTTTATATAGTCCTTCCTGTAAGTAAACAAAAACAATAAACAAACAAAAAAATTACTTTAAATAAAAATAAGAAAAATTTTAAAACTAAAAAAAATTTTTTTTTTTAAAATAACTATTTTAGAGTCTTTTACCAAGAGGACAACTGCCGAACAATCTTCGTGATAAAAATGCTGAAGTAAATAGAATTATAAAAGAAAAATGTATTGGTTTAAATAAAGTACAGAATGTTATTATAGATAATGGTTTAATACAAGCTGATGGAACAATTAGTCATCATGATATGTTTGATTATTTAAATTTAACAAATAGTGGTAGTAAAAAAGTATTTGAACCAATATTTGATTTATTATCACAAATATTAAATGAAAATGAACTAGAAAAGGATTTAACACCATCAGAATGAAATTCAAAGAAAGAAAAAATAATAAAGTAATAGAATTATAAAAATTTAAATAGCAAAAAAAAAAAAAAAAAACAGTTCCAGATTTCAATAAAAAATACGTTTTTTTTTTTACTTTAGAAAAAATAATAATAGCAAAATATCAATATGTCAAATTTTAGTTTTAAGTAATGAATTGAAATTGTATTAAAATGGACTTATTTTATAAAAAAACAGAAAAACATAATGCTTAAAAATTGAAGAGATGATAAATATGCCTTACAAAATAATAAATTAATAATATTATTGAAATTCAATAAATATTTAAAAGATCTCAAGGATTTGTTTTTGATAATACAGCTAGATTTATCTTAATATCAAAACTAAAATTTAAAATAAAAAAAAATTTGGTAAGGTTTAGTATTTAGATATTTATGTGTTATCTTATCATATTGTATTATTATTCATTCCATTATTTTATTATAAATTTTTTTTTATACAAATGCTTTTATATCTGTAAACCAATTTTTTTTATTTTTAAATGGTGTATTGTAGCAGCTGGTTGTAGCAATTTAAATCGTTAAAAATGCAAATATAGAGGAAGAAGAAAAATATTGTTATTTAATGGTTAATTCTCGTTTACGATACAAGCACAAACTTTACGAAATCAAACCAGAGAATACTTAAATTTTATATACATAATGTCATTTTCTTTGTATTGGCTAGAAAAGATTGTGTTCAAAAGAATTTTATTAAAAACATCATAAACCTTTCACTACCTTTGGCATAATAGATCTCGTAAAAGTTATTATTAGTTATACTTTTTCACCAAGAAGACTTCTTTTTTTCCCAACTTTCAATTTTATTTACAAAGGAATTGAAAATTTTGAAAAAAAAAATCTAATAAAATTGGTAGAGAAAGGGTTAAAGTATATAAATCACTCATATACACAGAAATTAATTTTTTGCCACTAAAATTAATTTTCATTTTTAAATGCAAAAAAAAAAAAATTAGTTAAATAGAAAAGTTTTTCTATGAAATTTAAGTATTATGTGGTATTATCTTATCAAAGTGGGCGGTAATAAGCGACAAAACAAATTTAAATAAAAAATTATTAACACATCAAATAAATTGCCGATATTTTCATTTACGGTTATGAAATGGACATCCGACAAATATGTAATTTTTCACTAAGATTTACGTTAAATTGTAAAGCAATTTGTAATGTGGTAAAAAAAAAATAAATGGTTCTAAAATTTCAGGGCAGATTTTACGGGTAATTTTTATCAATTGCTATCATTTTTGTCGAGAATTAACCAAATAAAATTTTCAAGAACAAATTAGCTCTTAACTATTTTTTGATAAATAAATAACCCCTCAATCATTGTGGTTTTACCAATATAATTAGAGTGGTATTATTACACCAATGCGACATCATGATTTAAATCTTGCTAAACTCATCGTATTTATAATTAAATAGAAATAATATAAAATAATACATCACTTATTTAGCAACCAAAAATTTTTACGCAATTATTTAAATTATTTTCATATTTTAATTTAATAAAATTTCAAAGAAATATATAAAATATTTCATAAATAATCTAATTATCTACTATAATCTGATTTATACATTTAAATTGCTAAACAATTTTTTATTTGAATATAATTATAATTTATTTATCTATTATTAAACATATATTAAATGAATTTATATTAAATTTTAAGTTAAAATATTATAAACAAAATATACTATAAAATAAACAAAAAAAAAAAAAAAAAGATTTTTTTAAAATGAGAAAAAAAAAAGAAGTTTTTAAATAAATGAGAATTTTTTACTTATTACAGCATTTTTTGTTGTGTGTGTCTAGAAAATTACAGTAAAAACTTCCCTATATGCTAAACTAACGAAAAAAAAGAAGGCAAATTTATATAAAAGAAAATATTTCTTTACGGTTATAAGTTTTGAAAATAACAGCGTACTACGGATCATTGATTTTTAAAAAGTTTTGTTTCCAATTTAATTTTCGTTTTCTGAAATGTTTTTAACTTTTTTTTTTCGCCAGAAAAACAAACAACGATAACAAGAACAACAAGTACAGAACTACAGTAAATTTTATGGAGATTAAAAGGTTAAAAGTTTTAATATGATTTAAAAATAAAAAAAAACAACAAAGTTAAGGAAAATGTGAAGCATCTAAATCTAAAGGATATTTAATGGGGTCAACAATATTGTTCAAAGACAAAAAAAAAAAAAAAAAAAAAAAAAAAAAAAACAGTTTGAGGCTTAATTATTTAGTTCAACTTGACTTGTAAAAAAAATATAAAATTGTCAAGTTTATTACTTTTTTTTTATTTATCAAAACAGTACATAGGATCTGAAGATACGAATAGCTTCCAGGCAATTATCGTATAAATTTGGGGAAAACATTTGTCATAATAATGAAGTTATACATATACACTGGCTCAAAAAAGTATTGGGACAAACTATATTTTCCAAATTCATAAAAATTCACATATTTAACTTTTTTTTTCGAAATTTCATATGAGAAAATTGGGACTTGTCAACTTTATACTTTTATATCTCGGGCTCTGTTGCACCGATTTGGGTCAAATAAAAAGGAATACATAGATCAGAAAACACTTCAATTTAATCGCAAACTGAAATACTTCTTAAAAATTACGAAAATAAGAGGGGTCACAGTAGAGGGGAAAAATGCTGATTTGTTTTTAAAAGACGTTATTGTGTATTTTATTCTATAACTTTTGCCCTAGTAAATGGATTTCTTTTCTTCAAAGTTTGATTAGAAGAAAACTTTTCAAGAAATATCCTGACCAAATTTCAACATTCTACTTTTCTAAAAACGTACTTTTTTAAAGGGACGAAAATGTTTACAAAAATGTTTTAAACATTGATCCGTGTATTTAAAATTAAACATTGATCGGAATGTTAAACTAATTGATAACGATCACAAATTTTGTAATATGAAATAGGGAATAAGTAGCAGTAAAAAATATTATGACAAAAATTTGAAGTAACAGTTTATACATATTTATTATTTGTACTTTGTCCCAATACTTTTTTGAGTTTTACATTTTCGAGGTTTTTTAATAAATATTTTTTTTTTCTAGAAAACGGTAAATAATAGAATATTGAAAATTTATAAAAATTTAGTAAATATAAGGTGATTACTACAAGAAAATACAAAAACCATAAATCATGTGTACTCATACATTTTTATTATCTTCCATTTCTAAAAATATATAGTTTGTCCCAATACTTTTTTGAGCCAGTACATACATATTATGTACTTGCAATTGAATGTTACACTTGTGAAATGTTACAACGCTTCAAAGGTAAGTAAGTATATGTACCTACCTATATACTCGTACAATATATAATTTTCCAAAAACGGCTTTATGTCGAAATAACACGTAATTAATACTAAAATACTAAATTAAAAAAAAAAAAATTAAGTAGAAAATAAATAATATTAAAAAACAACAAAATTTTAATTTCAAAGCGCTTAAACTAACAGAAACTTGAAAAGAGGGATGTAAAATTCTAAAGTGGGACCCCATTATCTAATATGTAATTGAAAGTCATATTTTTTTTTTTCGATGAACATTTGGTATCTATTTTTAGAAAAACAAAAAAGATTAATATGATTTTTTTTTGTTTTTTTTTTTTTTTTGACGTCATTTCATCGATAAAATGTTTAATTGGGAAATAGATATTCTAAGTATGTGTGTAATTATCGCTTCATGATATGTATTTGAACACATTATTTTCTAATTATCATCAAATGATAAATCATTTTGATTTTTTTTTTTTTTTTGTTTGTTTGAAGTTTTGTCTAAATAATATTTCATTTATCTAATTTTCATTTTTATTTTTACCTTCGTTTTAATTTACGATAAATTAACTTTTCAACAATCTGAATATTTTATTCTTCATTTAATTTTGGATAATCAATTATTTGGAAAAAAAAAATAATAAAATTTCGTTTCTAAATTCGATGTATCCAAGGTGAATTTTTTTATTTCTTCTTCTCTAGAAATAAAACGACATAAACTTATTATAAAGATATAATTTACAATAACAACAATAAAAAAATTTCAATTTATGTAGGTAGTTTTTATTAATGAAGAATAAGTAATAAGTATGTTAAACTATCTATATAAACATAAAATTATGAATTAGGGTGAATGATAGTAAGTATATTCTAATAAAGAGACACATTTTTTTTCTTTACGTGTCCTTAAATTATACATTTTATTACTTTAGGTTCATTTCGCAAAATAATGATAAATTTATTATGTATATTTACGGTTCACGGTTGAATATTTATGAATTTTGAAATTTTATGTATTTTTTGTTTCCTGAAAACATTCATTTTGTATATAGTATAAAGTTTATAGTTTTGATTTCATTTAAAATTCTTCTATTATTAACTAACGCAAAAAAAGGATTTTAATTAAAAAGCATGCAATTGCATTTTATAAAAAGCTTTTGTAATTTCATAAATTTAAATTGAATAATATAGTCTCATCTGAGGCCTTGGTCAAGTTTTTATGTGTGTGTGTGTGTGTGTGTGTGTGTGTGTGTGTGACGTGTATAAGTATTATATGTGTTTTTAATCCTTTTTTTATGTTATGTTTCGATTTTTCTTGTTGTTTTGTTTTAAAACTTTCTATAAATAGAAAAACATAATTTTTTTTTTAACGAACAAAAACAAAACAACAACAAAAAAAGAAGGAAAATTTGAAAGCCGCGAAATAAATAAGCTTTTATACAAAATTTTTTTTTTATATTTTTTTGAATCTACAAAATAATTTTATTTGCTTACACACAAAATATTATGTATGGATACATTTTTGTGGAAAGTAAATATGTATGTACATATTAAAAATACTATTTATACTCTCTAGAAAATCTCTATTTCGGGTAGTTGAAACTTTTTTTAAATTTTATTATTAAGAAATGCGCATACTGTTTTATTTTTATCATCAAATTAATAAAATCACATGTATTTTTTCATCTTCTAACATTTCGATATAATGTATATCTTTAAGTAATACGTTTTCAAAAATTAATTATCATAATACCTAATTTAAATTTGAATTTCATTAATTTTCATATATTATGTATTTACATACCTACATATTTATTATTTCAAAATTTATACTTTGTTTATTTTTGTTTTTCTTTTAGTGTGTTTGTTTAATTTTCACAAATATGTATATTTACCCAGCAACGATATAATATGAAAAACAAAACAAAATAAAAATTTGAAAACCAAAATTGTTTAAGCTTCCATAAAAATTATTTATTATTAAATTTTACAAAAATTTACAAATACATAATTATCTATAAAGAAAAATACGACTAGGCACTAATTTAATATTAATATTTAAAATAAAAAAAATAGTCTCACTGGAATTATATTAAGAGGTTTATTATATATTCATTATGCCGCTTTTTTATTTATTCTTTTCTCATTATTATATATACTTTTTGTATTTCTATGTACGAGTATATGCCTACAACATTTTTTTTTTTTTTTTTTGATTAAAATAAAACAAACTCCCAGGTATAAATAAATGATTTATTGATATAATAAGCAACAAAAGCAAATACGAAAAACGAATAAATTTAAATAATAACAATTTGAAAAAAAAAAAAAAAAAACAAACAAAATTCATAATTTTTCAAAAAATATTTTCTCCCTCTCTATAAAACTACACCAATAATAAATAATAATAATAATAATAACAAGAAACAACAACAACAACAATAATAATAAAAAACAAAGGAAAATTTTTGAAAAATCTCTCTTACTAAGTAATATCTTAATTCCTACCTAATTTTCATATACTTATACACAAAAATTATTAGGAAAAAAGAAAAACTTAATTATAATAAAATGTGGAAAATTGGAGAAAGCTTTTATATATAATGTATACTTTTGTCTATACGAGTATATACATATATGTATGTATTTCATTTATTTAATATTAAGTTAAAATATAAAATTTGTACTAAAAAAAAGTAACATTTGGAAAATAACGTTATATTATATACAACATGATACAAAAAGGAAAGCAAACACGTATACTCTTAATGAATAGACAAAATAATAATAATAATAATATAAAATAAAATCTACATGTGAATTGTACATATAGTCTAGAATCTAGATATACATTTTAGTAGAGAAATTTGTTCTCCCTACCTATGTTAACATAAATATATCAGTTCTTTTTCTAATTTCCTTACTCTGTATTTTGAAAAAAAAAAAAAAAAAAAAAAAAGCCAAAATGAAATAGAAAAAGCAAAATTATAGTACATATTATTATCCTCCCTATATTCCTTCTTGGTTGATTGTCGGTCGTTATTATGTTAAAAAGAAAGCTTTTCCATATCATACAGTATAAAATGTGCTTTTGATACGTGTGCATGCCAAGGAGTTAGTTATCGGAAAACTATATAATGTTTATTTAAAAAAAAAAAAATATATTTGTAAATATTTATTGAAAAATAAAATTGTAATTAAAAAAATAATAATTAGGTAGTTAAATTACATTGTAGTGTGAACAAAAATAAAAATTTCAATTCTTCATAAAAAAAAAACATATATCATGTGTGTGCTTGTTTCTTTTTTTTTTTCCTATTTTTTTTTTTAAATTATAAAATTTATACGTGTAATTCAAAAAATTAGAAAACGTATCACATTTAGAAAAAAAAGAGGAAAATTGACCGCTTATGAAAAACATTTATCTTGTTGTTTTTGTTATTATTTTTTTTTTTTAAATATTAAAAAAGGAAAATGTGAATATAAACTTCCTGTTACGGTATTGTGTTGTATTGTTCTTTATAGAAGAATAGATTAAAAGGTATGTCATTTGCAAACATTTTATATATAATTTACTAGAAGGCATTCTATTATGAAGAAAAAATAATAAAATAAAATTAATTCATTTTGTATTTAAGAGAAGAGGAGAAAAAAAAAACAGCAATTTTTTTTTTACTTAAAAAAGAAAGAAAAAAGTACATTATGTACTTCTAATTCATTTCATATAAATGTAACCTTTTGTTAACATGAATTGTACATATATGTACAGTTAAATAAAGATAAAAGCAAAGAAACAAAAAAATTATAATACATACATACATAATAACAGAGAAGCAAATAACTGGAATAAAAGTATCTAAAATAATCTTCTTAAATTTTCATAAATTTTTGAACCATCAATAAAATAATAATACATATATAAAAAAAAGTATCTAAAAGGATTTTTCAAAACAAAAAAAAAAGGATTTTTTTCTTTCTTAAAATGTGAATTTTCGATTCAAATTGACTAACTTAGAAAAACAAAATATTAAGAAGAGAACAAAAAAAAAAACCACATCTAAAATAGGAATTTTCCCACTCTTTATTAAAACTTTATATTACCTTTGTTTCTATTTTATTAAATATTTTCCCGTTTATTCTTTTGTTTCAAATTTAACCAACAAAAAAAAATATAATAAGAAAGAAAAATCTTTTTCTTAAATAAGATCTTAAAGGATAAAAAAATATATATGTAAGTATGTATACCTCCTATATATAAAACAAAGCCCCCCCATCAAGTTAATAAAATATTGGCATTTTCTTCAATTTACGAGCTCATAATCGATTTTCACTTTTTTTTTTTTTGTTTTATTATTATTATTATTTTTTTTAATAATAGCTATATTTTTTGAATTGAAGACAAAAAAAAAACCAACAATTTTTTATCCTTAAAAAAAATATACACAAAATTAAATTGCACATTATCAATATTGAGTACATATATGTATATTTTACAAACACACATTCTTATCGAAGTTTTATCTTCATGGAAGCTCATCAGTTAAAAAATTAAAAAAAAAAAAAAAATAGAGTCCGGGGTTCTATTCTATGTTGTCTCTTCTCATATATCCTTGATGTTATTAAATATGGTTATTTTATTTTAAATTAAAAAAAAAAAACTAGAAAAAATAAAAAGAACAAGATAAATGTTGATGTTGGGTTGTTGTATTATCATCATCATCAACAACATTGTACATAGGGAGTTAAAATTTACTCACTTTATTTATGTCATCATTTTATTATCAATAGTGCTGTAAACTATATACAATATTATGAAAAAAAAAAAATAGAAAATGAATGCATAGAGTATATTATGTACATTGTACATGATATCGTAAAATTTACATAGTTATCTACACTTTAAATTCCAATAGAATTATAACATGAACGCCTAACATAATAAAATAACTTTTTTTTTTTCACAAAGAAAAAAAAAAAACAAGAAAAATGTGAATAAAATTATCTCACAATCTTGTTTTTTTAAAATTAGATATACATAGAGGAAAAAAGTGTAAAAAAAAATTTATGAAAAAAAAAATAAAACTATAAAGTACAGGAATGAATTTATTTTTTACATACATATCTACATATACATACACTTCTATGAAAAAAAAAAAAATAAATAAAATGTAATAATAAAAAGAAGACAGTGAGGCGTAATTTGATTTACCTTTTTTTTTTTTTTTTTAAATAAAAAAAAAAAAAAGAATTAAATAATATTTAAAATTCTCTTGGGTGGCATGAAATTAAATTAAGTAAGAGGAAAAAAAATGATTGAAATCTTTTAAAGAAGATTAATTTGTATTGATTTACTTTATAAGAAAAATAATGAAATTTTACTTATGTACTACTAAATGTGTGATGAACATTGGGAATTGCGAAAAATAAAAAATGTAATGGGGTTTATTTAATTTAATTTTTAGAATTATTATTATTTTTTTTTATTATTTCTTTTTAAACTAATTACAAATCTCTAGAGAATATTATCTGATTATCTTATAAACGATCTAAGAATATAAATTGACTTTTTAAGATTATATAAGTTTCAACACGTTGCTTTTAACGTGAATGTTATATATGTACATATGATATTTCGCCGTAAGGGTGGGTATTATATAAATTTTCATAATTATAAGCATAATTACTTTATAAATAAATATTATTAAATAAGATTATAATTCTTACTAGTCACATGTTTAAGTACCTACTTCAATGATGATGATGATAACCAATAAATCACCAGGTTTCAAAAAGTATTCAAATTAAAAATTATTATTGAATAATGTTAGCCTGTTGGGTTTGAGAAGTTTATTTATTGTTTGTTACCTAAAACTTCTTATTCAGTAAAATTCTACTTCAATTTATTATTCTCTAAAATATACTAGCGTCGGCCACATTGATGATGATCACCATAACCACCCCACTGAGAAGACATCAGGCATAACAAAAATTAGCTTATAATCATAGATGATCATCGTGACAGTGTGAATGTGTTCAAATACACGAAAATTTTCTCTAAAAATTAAATAAATTTAAAATTAAAGATTACACCACACAGTAACTATTTTGAGTTATTTTTGCATTTTCATTTTATATCCTTTTTTTTTTTTCAAGTAATAAATGAAATTTTATTTTTAATAGGGAATTTCCTTTTAAATGTCACAAAAACACAACTTTCCCACACACATTCTAAATAAAAAGGGTAAAAATAAAATATACTTTTTTTATATCTATACATATACATATATGTATGTAAGCTTTTTTAATACATACAAACAAAATTCAAATATCTAAGTAATTGAACTGTTTTCAAATCAAAATTACCCATAGCGAATTTAAATAATTTTCATCATTCAAACCTTCTCCATCCAATTTTTTGTGGGTTGCTGTCTATAGTGTTGATCCTTATATTACACCCAAATTACAATCTTCCATTTCCAATAATTTTTTAATAAGAATGATTGTATCATATTAAATTCTCATGCTGAGATTTTAGATTGCATAAATTCTAGTGAAATGATTTTAGATTAAAATGTTTCCTTTGGGCATACAAAAAAAATATATACATATATATGAATATATAAAAATTATATATTGTAGCATATAGAGACGATACCTTTGATAGGATAGGAATGTAAGGAGAAAAAGACGAAGAAACATTTTTAGATACAATTCTATATAAATATCATATTTTATATATAAATTTTATCTTTATCTTTGATTTATTTAAGTAAAAATAAATTAAAAGAATCTTCTATATAAATTTTTTGTGATGGTTAGTTATATTTTTTAAATTATGCATATTTTAATTTACTTTTATTTATTATTTATTTATTCATCTTTTATTATTTGATGGTATTTTTTTTTTCTCAATGATTTCACAAAATACAAAAATATATACATATGTACACTTGTTCGCATTTTTCATAAAACACACAAAATATAATAAAAGTATTCAAAAAAAAAAAAAAAAAAAAAAAGGATCCCTCTTGAAAAACTATTAAAACACTTTTAAAACTTTGAAAAAAAAAAAAAAGAAAACAACAAAAAATAAAGAAGATTCTTTTAAGAAAATTTCAAGTTATTCTTTCTTTCTTTGTAAATTAAAAGCAATTAGATATTCCTTCAATTTCACTGTATAATATTTTAATAATATTTATGAAAAGAAAAAAAAAATGTTATATATACAGTGTCGGACATAAGTTAAGCAACCAAAATTTCGTTTTGATTCAAACATGTATACTCTTAAAGTAGCTTTACACTGCTTGATTTGTCATATCACTTTATGTATGTTATTTTACATACATATATGTATTTTCATACGACTTCTCATAATGTTAATAATCGACTGAAATAAAAAAATTCAAGTATCACGAAGTCGAATCAAATGTCATACGAAATTAGAAAAAATCTATTTTCATTATATGTCGAGTGTAAAGTCGTATCACAAAGTTTCTCAACAAAATCAGACAGTGTAAACGCTGTCAAACTTTTACCAGTGACATGTAGTATGTAAAGTGATATGAGAAATCAAGTAGTGTAAAGCTACTTTTAGTATTTATTCTATTCTCATGAAATAAAGTAAAATAGGTGTATTTTCAAAACTAATCCGTTTTTTTACGATAAGTTGATATTTAGTAGCATATCCTTTGTTATATTTATAGCCGAAAAATATCTTCTAGGCGAACTCAACCAAATTTTGTACAGTGTTTCTTTCGGTATGCTGTTCCACTTATTTACTAATGCGTTGAAAAGGTAAGTACTCAGCATTTTAGAAAGTTATATTTCCTAATCTTCTCTCAACAACATCCCACAAATTCTCGATTGAATTAAGATCTGGGGACTGTAATGGTCGATTATCTCGATGCCAATCTCTAACTATATGGGAAGCATGTTTTGGATCATTATCATACTGAAAAATCCATCTCAATATATTTTTTTAAATATGGTTTTTACTGCTTTGTATTGAATTTATTTTGAAAATACGTACCTATTTAACTTTATATTCTGAAAATTTATTTCATGAAAATAGAATAAATACTAAGAGATATTATACATGTTTGAATTAAAACGAAATTTTTGGTTGCTTAACTTATGTCCGACACTGTACGTACGTACATAAATATTTATTTTATTTTACATATTTTTGGTATTGTTTTAGTTTAATTTCAGACTAAATTATGATTAATAAATTATTAAAATGGCTTGAATGATAAAAGAACGACAACAACAATAATAATAATATTAATGAATTTTTGGAATATAATATAATAATTTAATAAAAAATATATCATCATTTCAAATGAATATTAAATATAATTAAAACTTTTCATTTATTTGTTTAGCCATTAACAATTTAAAAAAAAAAAAAAACATAAAGTGTATCGAAAAAAAATAAAAAATTCAATTAAAATAAAACGAAAATTATAAAATTTTAATTTAAAATGGATGCATTAGAGCAAAACGTATTTAAACAACAGCAACAACAACATCAGCAACAGCAACATCATCATCAATTTATCTCTCATAATAATTTATACAATAGAAATGAATCAATAAAATCATCATTTTATCATATTAATACAGAATATAGTTATGATAATGAATGGAATGAATGGAATGATACAAATTCACAAATTTTTAATAATGATTATACATGTAATAATCATTTTAATAATATGTCATATTTAAATGTATCATGTGATACAATATTAACATATAGCATACCACTTTATGGTTATACAATGCCTTTTTTATTAATTATAACAATGACAGCAAATACATTAATTGTACTTGTATTAAGTAAAAGGAGTATGGCGACTCCAACAAATTTTTTATTAATGGGTAAGTACATAAGATAATTTGAAGAAAAAAAAATTTTTTTTGTTATAAAGTTTTTATATCGAAAATCTAAATCTAAAATCTAGAATGTTAATCTAGAATTTTTGATTTGTCTAGTCGGGTCGGGTTCATAAGAATAATTCCCGATTATTTTTTTTATTCGTTTTTATATTCTTTTGTTTTCTTAATCCTTATTATTATTATTTTTTTTTTGTGTAGAATTTCTTTGCCCTTTGGATAGGTTTATGTAAGACGAGATAAGTGATTGTCATCAAATTTTGGGTTTTTTTTTTTTACTTCTGTTGTGAAATATGTATATTGAATGTATACTCTTTTTTTTTTTTTTATTTTTAATTCAGGAAAATATGAATAATTTAATAAACAACATTTGAAAGGTCCTCGCAGAATATAAAGAGAAAGATTATCTAAAATATTGAAAAATGTATATGTACATATATGAATTTTTTATCAGATATCAGTTGGCTGAACTCTGAAAATGTAATGACAATCACTCATCGCCTTACCCACTCATTCCTCTCTTTTCCAATCTTCTTTCTGTGGATCCACTTTCTTTTATTTATTTATTTTTTTTTTCAAGTAAACTTAAATTTACTTTTTTCTTGTTATATACTTCAATTACAAAGAGTCTAACAAAATTTCGCATAGTCGTATATGTCATTGTCGAGGGATTAGGGATTAAACAGCTTTTCATATCCTTTTTAAATTCAAAAGTCTCAATACAAAACGGATACGAGAAAGGAAAAGTTAATAAATGTGAAAAAAAAAAATCAGACAACATTCTCTTTTATGGGTTTTAAAGTGATTCGAAATTGGCCATATTTAAAGAATTTTGAACTGTTTTTTTTTTCTTTTCAAGATTTTTATTATAAAAAATGTGGCAGATGAACTCTACCCATTTAGATGGAAAAAAGTAAAATACAGTACGTCTCGTTCTGTAGTAATTTTATTAATTTGGAAAATTGATAAGCTAACATGCCCCATGTCCAGAAACAAAACAACAGTAAAAAAAATATAAAAAAATAGCATCACCTGTAAACGTGTAAAAATTATGTCAATTTTTCCATGCGGAATGAATTTATCTCTGCAATACCTTTTTAAGGACAATTTTACAGTAAATGTTGATTAGTATACAAATATTTGTTAATCAAAAGTTGTTGAAAGCCTTATGGATGGGCACAAAGAAAAATATTTACAAAATTATATTTTCTCTACCATAACAACGCACCAATTCATTCATATACATATACTGTTAAAAATACATCTGATTTTATTATTCTACGTGATATTAATAATATAGAGGAATCATCGTATTCTCACATCACAACATCGAGAGTTCTTCCTAAAAAAAAAATTAAAGAAATACCATGAGATTAAAGTACTTAATATTCGAGGAGGCAACGAACAACTTCCACAAAGTTTGAAAACAGATAAACTTCCAAAAATTAAAGAAACTTTTTTTCCTTGTTTTTTTTTTTTTAAATTCCCTCACATTGACTAAGCGAATTTTTACTAGATCCTTCGTATCTGAAGTTAACATTCTGTTCGTTTTGGTGTGAAAAAATAATTGAATTCATTTGATAGAAAAAAAATACTTTTATCGAATGTCGTTAGCTTTAGTCGTGGATAAATTAGAATTTACAAAATTACTTGTTTTTCAGGAAAGTTTTATTAGAGAAAGAAGCATCAGAAAAAAAAAAGTTTTTTATTAGAAAAATTATTTATAATTTACAAACTCAAACGAAATTTAATCCCATATAGATCTAAAAATACGTCAAATTTAATGGAAGATTTCAATATAAAGTTTTAATTTGTTTTTTAGGTATGGCACTTTGCGACATGTTTACAATTCTTTTTCCTGCTCCAGGACTTTTTTATATGTACACATTTGGGAATCATTATAAACCATTATCGCCTATTGCAGCTTGTTATGTTTATAACGTTTTTAATGAGGTACGTAAAATTTTCAAAGTAAAATCAAACGGATGTAAATAAAATTATACACATTTAACATATCCGGTAAATTTTACATTAACCCTCTATTGGTTGCATTTGTATATCCCGAAGGAAAATTTTACTTGAGTAGAAAAAAAAATACTTAGAAGAAAAACGAAAAAGAATGTTGTCTTATTGCCTTTTTCTTTATATAAATAAATTTCAAAATACGTAGCTGAAGGCTGTGATTTGTTATATATATATAGTCGTTGAATATTGGTATTCCTTTAAAAAAATTATTTTGCTTTTGGGTTCAAAAAATTTAGATTGTTGTAATTCATCGTAGAATCATGAAAAATTTATTGGTAAGTAGCATATTTTCTCTATTTTCTTTCTAAATTAAAAAAAAAAAAGTTTTAAAAGTGAGAAAAAAGATACCGGTAATTTGTCCTTAGGCAATTGTAACTTTTTTTTTTAATAATCTAGTTAATCGAAATTTTTGAATTAATCAAGTGAAAACTTTGATAAGGAGTTTCTGATAAGGAAAAAAAATACACTATATTTGTTTCATGTTTTAAAGGGTTAAAAATTCTTTCTGTTCTTACACTTTACTCATTTAAATAATTAAAATTATAAAAAAAAAAAAAAAATTCCTGTATTTACAGATAGTACCAGCAATATTTCACACAGCTTCAATATGGTTAACTTTAACGTTAGCTGTACAAAGGTATGTAAAAAAAAAAGGATCTTTAACACAAAATTAATATAACTTTTTAATTTTCTGTTTTTTTTTTCAAAATTATTATTTGTCTTTTGAAATATCAAAAAAAAAAAAAAAAAAAAAAGATACATTTATGTTTGTCATCCACCATTGGCAAGATTTTGGTGTACAATACCAAGAGTTAAACAATGTGCTATTTACATATTAATTGCAGCTATACTCCATCAAAGTATAAGATTTTTTGATCGTTCATATACATTATTAACAATTGATTGGAATGGTAAAAATACAAGTGTTTGTCATATTGAAACAGCATTATGGGTTGAAGAATATGTTGGTGAAAATCTTTTATATATTGGTTATTTTTTATTTCGTGTATTATTTGTACATTTAATACCATGTATATGTTTAGTTACATTAAATGTATTATTATTTAGAGCATTAAAACGTGCACAAGAGAAACGTGAAAAATTATTTCGTGAAAATCGTAAAAGAGAATGTAAAAAATTACGTGATGCAAATTGTACAACATTAATGTTAATTGTTGTTGTAACAGCATTTTTAATAATTGAAATACCAATTGCTATTATAACTGTATTACATATCATATCATCAGCAATACATGAATTTTTAGATTATGAAGTTGCTAATTTATATATATTATTTTTAAATTTTCTATTAACTGTTAGCTATCCAATTAATTTTGCAATATATTGTGGTATGTCAAGACAATTTCGTGAAACATTCAAAGATATATTCCGTAATAATAATGTATTAACAAAAATAAGTGGTTCATCAAAATATTCATTTGTTAATGGACCAAAAACATGTACTAATGAAACAGTACTTTAAGATTTTTATTTTTTAGAACAACAACAAGAAAAAATAAAAAAATAATATATTAATAAATAAATATTAAAATTTTTATGTCAATTATTTTTATGGTCTTTTAAATTACAGCAAAAAAAAAAAAAGAATAATAAATAAATTAAATTTAAAAAAAAATTAGATAAGTTTGAAAAAAAAAAACAAAATGTGTTTTTAAATGTATTGTAAGATTTTTAAAATAAATGTGTAACACACACTGCGATGATGTTGTATTTTTGTATGCAAAATGAATGATTTTTTTTTTGAATAAAACAAACAAAAATTTGTTTGATAAAGAAAATCAAAAAAAAAAAAAAAAAAATTTGAAAACCAAATATGGCAGAATAAAAGAGAATATGTAGGATATGTATTATGTGCCTCTTCAAAAATGAATCACTGCTTTGGTGATGCTAATGTTCTTCTGTTCGTGATGCGAAAACATTATTAGCAAAGTTTTTAGTTGGCGATTCAATGCTATTGCATGATAGCTGAATATTACAAGGAATTTCGAATACTTGATTCGATGCGATGCTTTTTTGAATATGTGACAACGCATCATAAAAGTTGCGTTGCATTTCTGAATTTGTGACAAGCATCAGCATCGCATCAGAAAAGCAATGATTCATTTTTGAAGAAACACTTATCTTAAGTGTTTGTTTGCTTTTTTTTTTTTTTTAAATTAAGAGATTAGTTATAAAATTTTATAAAATAGATTTAATTTGATAATTAATTTTCTATGAAATTTTTAATTCACCTTTTAAAATAAAGCCAAAGAAAAAAAAAAGTATATAATTATATAAAATAAAATCTCATATCATAAAACGAATAATTTTTTTGAAAATGACAATTTTATTTAAAATAAAGAAGAAGAAAATCATCCATATATTTCAAAGAAAAAATATATACATACATATACATATTATATATATTATAAGCATTACAATATAATAGCAATATACATAATACAATACATCATACATAGATAATTGTAAGTTTTAGTAAATCTATCGCATAAATGTATTTTTAAAAAAAATAAGCCAAAGATAATTGTACTGTTTTGAGTTTTTTTTTTTTGTATGTTTGTTTTATGCAATTAAAGATTTTAAATGTAATTACTGTCTTTTTTTTTTATTTATTTTTATTAAATAAAAATAAATTCAATCAAATGAAAATACATAGTATCAAATTATGCAATTATTAGTTTTTGTTTTTATTAAATTATAAAAAAAAAAATCCTTAACATAAATTCACTTTATGTTTTTAGCACGTCGAAAAAATAATTGAAAATCTGTTGGGGAATAAAAGTAATTTCGTTTTAATCCTTCGAGTAAAAAGTGACACAGTGGACTCATTCAAAAAAAAAAAAAAAAATAAATAAAAAAAAAGTTTTTCAATGTCGTACATTTTACAACAACTACAACAAATGAAAAATAAGAGATGTTCTTTTCCAATTTGTGTTATAGCAACTGGTTTTTTTTTTGATTTTATTTATTATTTTTTTAAATTAAAACTAAAATTAAAAAAATACATGTACATACCTAAAATAAAATAACGGAATCGATTATTGATAAACAAGAAAATCATCTTTTTTAGTAATTTTACGTGCAAATGCTTTTCCATCTTCAGTTGGTGCACTAAATGCAATTTGATCTAAACTAATCATTTCACCAGGAATTGTATATAATTGAACAGTTGAAATTAGTTTTGATGCAATACCAATACGTCGATGTAATGGTGATATCCATATTCTTGAAATTCCACATTTAACATCATAAAATTCTTCGGAACAACAATCAATACCATTTTGACAAATATATTTATTAGCTTTTTGTAAAGGTTGTGTAAGGCAAATACCAACAATTTTATTACTTTTAATAGCTAAATATGCAGTGAATTCTGATGGAAAAATATATGAAGCAAATCCTAATTGATTATCAACAATTTGTAGTATATCCATTAAACGTTTTTTACGTTTTGTATTCGATAAATTTGTTATAATTATTATACGACCATCTGTACTCCATTCTGGACATTTTTGTGCGATAATTTCATCATTCCATCCTTTAAATTGAAAAACTTCTAATGATTGATGATATTCATTATGAAGTTTTTCTTCTTCTGGTTCATGAACTGTGTAAAGTAAACCACATTGAGCACATTGCTTTGCACCAAATTCTTTTTGTCCAGCATCAATTTGATATTGATTAAGACCGGTTCCTTTTAAACTGTTTCGTCGATGTTTTATAGATTCAGTTTCAATGTGTTTGTTTTTAAAATTATCAGGATAAAATACAGGGAATAATTTCTTTTGAGTATTTTCATCAGAAGTAGAAGTTTCTTCACGACCAATTTGACTTTCAACATTTTCTTCTGACGATTTTAAATTATCATCATTTGCTTTGGATACTTCATCATCTTCAATCTGATCATTCTTATCTTCATTAGTTGGTGATGGTGATTGTGATTTACTTCCATGACATAGTATTTCAGATGTGTTATTGCTAGAATTTATCAATTCACTTTCATAATCCTCTGGTAGAATAATTGATTCATTAATTTCCGTACCTTCAGTTGGTAAATTTTCATCAGAATATGGAACAACTACAGCCAAACTGTTAACAATTTCTGCTGCTTTCTCTTTATGATTATCTGGATCAGCAATGAAAATTTTGAAATTTTCTTCATTACAAATGTTATGTGTTATAAGAAATTCAAGTAATAAATATTGTTGTTCAATAATTTGTGGATCATTTGTGTTATAAGGTAAACGATTATGGAATTCTGTATATACACTGTCATCCGTTAACACTGCAATGTGATCACTATCGTATGAATTTTGATTGATATTTTCAATGGATATCTTGGGTGAATGTGTTGCTGGTTCTTCAACAATATCTTTGGATGGTAATGAAGGTTTTTCTGGACTACGTGATAGATCTTGAATAATTTTCGAAATACGGTTTTTTGAAGGGTGTTTTCTTTTTTGTTTTAATCGTTTATCTTTTAAAACCAACAATTTTCCTTTATATACTGTCATTTTAAGATTTTTCATTACTTGAAATTCATTCCTGATTGGTTTCACTGTTGATTTAAAGAATTTTTTTTTTCCCAGAGTACTTGAATCTTGTTCAATTTCTTTTTCTGAAGTGTGATCATTTTGTAATAATTCATCATCAGTTGCATCAAACTCATCATCTTCGCTATCGCTATCAGTATCAGTATAATATGTATCAATATTAACGAAAGATTTTGTTTTATTAGTTGGTTTTTGATTTTCATTATTATACTTTATTGTTGGTTCATTATTATTATTATTATTTAATTTTTTCGCAATCAGTTTGTTTCTATTTATTTTTGATATTTTAGATAATTTTACAAGTTTACCTCCAATAATTTTGATTTTTTTTGGACGTCGTATACAATGTTTAACACCTTTATTACCCAATTTTGGTTCATTAGTGTTAAGACGTCTGTTTATTTTTTTATGATTTTTTTTTGGACTTTTCTTAGTCATTAAAGCTTCAATTTTTGAAGAAATATTCTCTTTAATATTATCATTTACCAAAGGCTTCACAGGTGATGTATTAATTTTTATTTTATTTGTTGATTCTTTCGAATAAAATACGCTTGTAGGAATTCGAGGATTTTGTATGGATATTCCAGATTGTGTTTTTTGATATTTGGTCGTTTTATTCACTTTATCATCGTCATCATTATCATCATCAGAACTGCTGTAAATTCGACGTCTTTTATTTCTTATTGCTTTTATCATTTGGTAATCAATTTCTGCAGCCCTTTTTAGTTGTTTGTCATTACTCGTAAAATCCATGTTGTTGTTTTTATTTAAATATTTCAACTTTTCTTCGAATCTGTAAATTAAATATTCAAATTACTTATTTGTATATAAAAAAGTGCCTTATGGATTATTTAAAGTTTTGAGGTTGATAAATTTGAAATTGATCAAATTAATAAAAATAGGAAAAAAAGTAATTGAAATTCGAACTATATGATCTTATGATATTTTTTCTCTTTCATTTGAGAATTCTCCCATACCAACTTTTGTAATTATTTTAAGTGTATGGTAAGTATTAAAACATATTGTTCCTTTTTCAAATTCAATCTGTAATTTATATCATAATGTTAAAATGTAATTTTTTTCTTCTAAAGATAATACAAACCTACAATAAATAACGCACCAATATCTGATTCAGTATTGTAATTGAACTACATCATACACACTTTTAGTCAAAAATATTACTGTTTATAATCAAGCACTAAATTAATTTAAGAAAGAAAAAAAACCCCTTTGTGATTAAAATGGTTCAAGTTTATTAATTATTCCTCGATGTACCAATTAAAATGTAATTTAAGGTATAAAATTATAATCTAAAAAGCCTCACTTTTCCACATCTCACGAAGTAGTTAGTATTTTCGCGCCTTTTGAAGTTAATGTCAAATTGCCATCAGCGTTGCTACATACATAAATTTAAATGAAGTGTCAAAACATGTCCGAATCTGAACTCCGAATTTTAACTCTTAAATGGCTTTTTTGTAACCATTTTAGACGTTTTATAAAGAACATTAAGGAATTTTAGCATAAAGCTAAGTATTGTGTTCAAGGCGGAATTTCGTTTCCCATTTAAAATACATGTAAAAAAAAAGGTGGCGAAATTCCGTCAAGAAAATATTCTGCTCACTTTTTGTTTTGCAGTACTGAGTTCGAGAAGGAAAATAAATTTAAATTGTCTTTGCTAACATTTTTAAATAATGTTCAAGAGATGGCGTTGACGATCAGTCTCCACTCCACCAATTTCCCGTCGTCATGAAACAAAATAAATGTACAGACATTTATTCCGTTTGGTAAATTTCACAGTTGTAAAAAAAAAATAATAAATACAAAAAAAAATTCCAAAGGTATCTACGTGAAAATATATATTGAATACAAATAATTTAAATTTAATTTACGTTTCTCCAAATATTCTACGTCACTCTACACAACATTTTTTCGTGTAGAAATAAATAGCAAAACATGAAAAAATTATTCGCAATGAACACAATACGGAGCTTAACCAAAATGAAACATTACGAGATGAAACGGTAAGAGTGAAAGTACATTAATAAATAATTCAATTCAAACATAATAGACGGTAACTCACGTTCGTTGAATTTCGTTAAAATTGAAATGTCATTTTTCCGTACGTTAGCTGCCATAAGAATCGTATTATGTATTTTACGGAAGACGGCGTTGGTTAATGTTGTATTTTGGGTGAGTCAATTAATTTTTATAGTTTTGAACGATAACATAAATAAAGTTTGTTTTTTAATTAAATTTTAAGCGAAGGAAAGCAGATTTTATATTTTTAAATAAATGCGATAGGATTTTTGTCACAGTATATATAAACCAATTATATTTTCCAAATTTTCTACAAATATTTTGTTATTCATTTTTTTAAAAAAATTACAATATTGAACAAAATTGAAAATAGTATTTCATACACTATAAACTAAAAATGTACCTATATAAAAGCAAACGTTTTATTTTGTTTTCATTGTAGGCAAAATGTCAAAATGACAGCACGTTTGCCCACGTTCGTTCAGAATCTAACGTATCTTTATGTTTCATTTTGGTTAGGCTATTATTAATCTCTACAAATATTATATAAATGGTTCAAATGACGACGTTTATTCAATATTGACCATTTCAGTATATGTTTGAATACATATTAAATAACACAAAACATCAAGTCTTTGGTAATTGTTCGTTAATCAATTCAGAAATATGTACATACAATGGAAAATAGATAGTTCTACCGTACAAAGGACAATCGCGTCAATTACATTTTCACTCATTTTGACTTAGATATATTTATGATATAATATATAGTTATACATATGAACTAGTGAAAAAATTAAATTATATATATAATATATAATATATAGACATATTTTTTAATAGAGAATTTTTCCTTCAGTTCATATATATACATATATATTATATCATAAATATATTTAACTCAAAATGAGTGAAAATGTAATTGACGCGATTGTCCTTTGTACGGCAGAGTTTTCTACTAACGGCTGTTTGTCTTTAGTCCTCGACTCGATAACGGTAATGTAGGTCACTCTTATTAGAGTTTGTTCTGTTCTGGCAATGTTGTTCGATAAATTCCGAATTACCGAACCTGATTACCGACATAAATGTCATTTTACTAATCAAAAATTTAAAATTGTTCGTATTTCATTTTGGTGTGCGCAAATGATGAGAATTGTGTGTGTTAAAAAAAAAGTGGATATAATTTTTGTTTTACTTTTTATATTAAATCTCATGGATAAAATCGAAAACCGAATATAAAATTTATAAAAAATTATATTAATCGAGCAGCGATCACGATAATTAATGAAAAAAATTTTACTTCGCAAATGCGACATAAGTTTAATTTACACGTGGAAAATTTATTAAAATTTGGCTGAAAATATTTGTTTTTGATAAAAATAATAGTTTATCAAAGTATAAATTTCCAATTTTTGTGTTTTGTGTTGCTGCATTTCTTATATTTAATTGTATTTTGTAAAATTAAGTTGTGGTTGAAAGAAGAAAAAAAAAATACCAAATAAAAAATAAAGAAAGTAAAAATAAATTACAAAAATGAAAATGATTTACCTCGTGATTACCTAAATTTAAAAAAAAAAAAGCTTTCATTTCATCGTCTACGGAAAACCAAAGAAAGAATTACACAATTGATTAGGACTGAAGAGGATCTTAGTTGTTGCATAAGTCATCTGATAAATATTATCTTTAAAAAAAAAAATTTTTAAATTAAACATATAAAAGTTCTTGTGTAATGCAATCGCTTGCCTGGACAACAAGATTTCTATCACGAGCACTGCGCAATGGTTTTGCTACACTCGTTGAACCACACACAAAGCCACGACCTCATTTTGTATCTGTAGTATGTGGCTTCCCAAAAGATTTTCTACATTCAAAATATAAATTGGGAAAATTTGGAGATGATGCATGGTTTAAAACTCAAACATCAATCGCCGATGTAATAGGTAATTTATTATATTTATGTAATTTTAATTGAATTCTATAAATTTCATGTTGTTTACCAATTTGTTCTGGTTATTGCAATAATTTTTATTAAAATTATTTATTAATTTATTACAAACGATTGAACATTAGAAAAAAAATTATGATTATTATTTTTTTTGTGATTGATTGACAATTTATTAAATGCGTAAAATTGTTATCAAACTAGTGTATAAGTTGATTATTATATTTGTATAAAGTCCAAAATGATTGTATGTACTATTTATCAATACATTTGGTTGGATTGGAATAAATATATTATAAATGCTTATCATTGCTATCAAAGTTAAGACGAGCCTCAAAAACGAGGTTAATTTTTTATTTTATTTTGCAAAATATTTATGACGTAATTAGACGAATAAAAACACAACGAAAATAGTTTATGTATTTTGCATTTAAATTTGATTATTTTTTTTAATCATAAAAAGTAATTTTCTAATTAAGTTTTATCGTATGCGTACGTTGTATGGTAGTCGTTCGTTGGTATTTATTTTTATTAAGATATGTACGATAGTTAAATAAACAAAAAAAGTTATGAGTATGATTAGAGTAAAAATATGATAAATATAAAACAACAACCATGTTACGATGATCTTGAATATTTAGACAAATATAAAATTATATCTATTCAAAGATGACAAGTATGTATACGTATTTGGAAAATTTTACATGTCTTTTAAAATGTTACATAATCGTAAAATAAATTTTTCTGTTTTCTATTTGGCACACAATTTTAAATCGATTGAAAATATGTACATAGTTCATCATTCTCGGTTACTCAACTCAAATCCCAAATCCCCTTATTTTTGTTTTCGTAATGAAAAATATGTATACATATATGTATGTATGTATGTAATGTAGTTTTGTTGCTGCATTGGGAGATTATAAAATGTGCAATAAATGTTTATGTTCTTTAACTGAAAATATAATGTACATGCTCATATATAAAAAAATATATTAAAAATGAAATGGCAATGGCATGACATGACATTTTATATAAGATTTGTTATTGTTTGTTTTCGTTCTCATGATAAACTAGGTGGAAAATTAAAAAATACAAGAACAGAGGATGAGTTTGTTGAATTTGATTTATGTTGACGATGAATTTTTTTTATATAATATCTACGTGTTAGATTGTTGAAGAATATTATAAAATTGTTTTTACAATTCTTATTTTGTTGATTAGGAAGTTGTAAAGTTATCTTTGGAAATTCTATTTCATTTTTTTTATATTTAGAATATATGTATGTCAACTACTGTATAGTGAATTAAATAGAGAAAAAATAGAAAAAAATAGTATAAAATGATTAAAAAAGATGCTTTAAGAGTGAAAACTTGAGGGTAATAAATAAGTACTTTATATAATTTATATTTATGTTTAAATAAATACTTGAATATTATAAAGATAATAGCTCTCTAGATAATTCAAATGTCTTGAAAAATAAAGAGTTGAAAAATTGTGATGTAGTTATTCTTATAAAAGCTAAAGAAAATTGAAAATTATAAAAACAAAAAAAAAATATGTTAGAAAATATTAAGAAAAATGTCAAGTGGACACAAAGTTTCTTGCTATACTTAAATTACTTTGTACAAATTAAAATTCTCTCTATATTTTAGTACCTACATAATAACATTTTCTGAAAATGTTTTTAGATTCAATTTTCACTTAAGTATGAGCGCGTATACTCCGCAGTACCGAACCGGTACTAGTACTGTTTTGGTCCCGGTATATACGCATGGTACCGAACCATTTTAGGCCGACCATTTTGGTGCGAACCAACTAATTTGGTCCTCCTTTCTTTGTTTATTTCCAATTAATTTTGCACAAAAAGAAAAAAATTATTGATAATTGACACTATACACGAATAGAAATTATTAAATCAATTAACAATGAATGAAATATTTGAGTTTGACAAGTATTTTTTTTTTCTTTTTTCGTTATTTGCACCTACGGTATATACAGGCAGTACTAAAATGGTTTAGTCGTACCAAAATAGTACTAGACCGGTTTGGTACTGCGGAGTATACGCGCTCTATGACTTGTGAAATTTTTAAAGTACCTAATCTAAACCTTAATTTCAGATTTTTTTCAGCATTTTTCTGGACGTACGTACAGTATACAATTTGCAAAAAGTTGTCATCTCAAGTGTACTTTCTATTTGAATAGAATACTTTGTTCACTTTGTTTTTTCCAGAATTTTTGTTCTGGAATTTCCTTTGCTTTATGTATCGGCGATGTAATTCGAAGCAATAAGGACGACTTTTATGACTTGGCAAATTTAAAACGAAAAAAAAAAAATCTATATATTTTTGTTTCTTCATTTAAAACTTCAAATTTTTTTTTTTTTAGAATCTACAGAAGCTACATATTTTATAGGTGATATGGGATATAAAATTTATACTTATGATGAATTTGCATTTGTGAAAAATAAATGTATGTACTTACTTACATACATATATGTATATTCGTTTCTGTGTAATCATGTTTATTTATTCAAAAAGGTAAAATTCATGTTTTATTTATTTTTCATACATAGATGATGATGATGATCACTGAAAAAACGTTCTGTGACAGATAATAAATAAGTAAAAAATTACATAATATATTTTCAAAATTCGTTCACTTTAAATTATTCTTACTCTACCGATGAAATGAATTGTATATATAAGTACATATTAAGTATATATATAAAAGTTATAAATTCTTAAAAATATGGACTTTGAACTTATGTTTAATAATAATAATGTAAACCACGATATTTTTATTAGGATAAAACCGGATTTTATCAGAATTAATTATAGTTATGTAGCGCATATGACTATATAAAATGTGTAGATTGAAGTAACTTAAGTTTAGTAAAGTATATGTATTTAAAATTTGTAGTTGAATTGTTGAAGAATTTAAACTTTCGTTTTATTATTCACACAGTTTTTCTTTCTCTCTCTCTTTTTTATTCATTTTTTTTTAATTTTATAAAGTTGAGCATGTGATAGAAATTCACAAAATAATTTTACCATAAACAAAATATGAAATTTTATAAAATTTTTGTAAGTTCAATTCACTTTTAATGACTAAAATTTTACGTATATATGTACATATTTATACGTACATACATGCATGAATAAAAATGTAAATTTTTCGATATTTCTATCAATATGAATGGACGTTTGAATTTTAATTTATGTAAAAACAAACAAACAAAAAAAATAGAGAAAAACTATATCTGTATAGTTTGCGAATAAGTAGTTATCTATATCTACTATAGCTAGAAATCCAATATCATCATATTGCATGTTTATCACAATTTTGTAATAAATAAATATTGATTTTTTCAATAATTTTGTTTTTATGATGCTCAGTCATGTTCTCTAAATATGAATTTTCATACCCTTTATGGTGTTTTTGTTCTAAATGTATGAATTGATGTGTTTTCCTTAATTATAGTAAACGCACCTATTGTGGACCTATGCATCTATTTCGGACCGCTTCAAATATTTTGCAGAAAAACAAGCAATATAATTATCGAAAACGGTAGATTTCTTTTCAAAATAATAGTTTCATATGTTGTTACTAACTTTAAAGAAAAACCTTTATTGTAATGTATTATTATTGTTTGTTATAAGTTCTGTGTTGAGTGAAACTTTGAAAAGTACAGAGGTATGTGCTTAAGTGATCTTTTTTCTTATGTGGTGAAATAAGGTAAGTATCTGAACAAAATAAGCACTTTAATAATTTTTGGATCATAAAATTCCATATTGGTAGTAGAAAATAAAGTAAATGTATTTCGAAAATCAATGAAAAAAGTAATTTTTGGAAAAAATACAATAATTCAAATATTTACTGACGGTCCGAATTAGGAATATGATTTTCTCTTAATTGTACCTATTTTGGACTACTAGGTCCGAAATGCAAACATAAACAAGGCTGACAATTTTTCAATTTTCTATGTTTAATTAATAGGAATATTACCAAAAACATTGTTATAGTGAATTTAACACTTTAAAAAGTAATTAGAGCTATTTTGGACCTAAAAATACTTTATAATAAAGCTGAGGTGCAATTAAAAAATGACACAATACCTTGCGGTCCATAATGGAAATAGTCAATGAAAATTTGTGCTGCTAATTCGGACCATACGATTTTTTTTTAATGCTGATTATTTCTGTATTTAATTTGTTAGAAAATACGAATCTAGGAAAAATAATGGCAAATCAACGTACACAAAAGTTGTAAGAGGCAATAAATGCAGTTAATAATGGTACGAGTGTATATGGATCCAGTAAAACGTTATTTTTCTTTTTGTTATGAATGGATTTAGATCTTACGTAAAAATATATGTAAGATGCTAATTGAAGATGAAAAATTCGTATTTGTATACGTATATTCAATTGATTGAATATGTTTCTTTTTTTTATTTTGTTTATTTTTTTATAATTTTTAATAAAGTTTGTTTCTTTTTTCTTTTAAAAAAAGTTCAAAAATATGTAGTTTTATTTGCGTTCAGTTATTAAAACCTCAAAATTAAAAAACGGTCCATGTAGGGATCATTAAAGGTCCGCATTAGGTACCAGTAATTTTTTCGACGGTCCGAAATAGGTGCTTCAGAATTGAAATTTAAAATATCATATTCCGAGAAATACATCTTGTTTTTCAACTTAAATTTGACATTTAATCAACAAAAAATCGATCAAAATATTTATAATAGAATCTACAATATAATTTGGATGTGAAATTAAAAGTTTGTCTGTATTTGAAGTCTTAAACTTTTAGTAGCGGTCCGAAATAGGTGATTTTACTATAAATGTGTGTGTATGTATGTATGTTTGCATTTTGTTGTTGTTTTGTTTTCCTGTAGAGACAGATTTATTATTATTTGAATACATACTAATGTTTAATCATGAATATAATAGAACTTAATATGTCATTTTTAATTGATTCATTTTGTAAACGTTATTACGTGGTGTTAATGATAAAATGAAGGATTTAATAACAGAAGCACTACATATTTAAGTATGTATAATTATTTATTTTTAATTGTTATCTCAACTATCGATTTATTATCAATTGTCTTTTGTAATTAATTATGTAATTTTCTTTGGATTTGTTTTTATTTTCTTTTTCCAAATGAAACCTTTTAATTTGTTTTTTATTTCTTATTTTAATTGTATATTGAGAAAAATCATGAAAATGATTTAACATTGAATGGCATTTCCGATTTAATATTTGATTGAAAACAAGCGATGATTGAAGTTTCAATAATGAAGATTATATGTATGTACTTACTTAGGTGTGGCGAATTATAAGCTTACATTATTATTCGTTTTTCTAAATTAAAATAAAAAGTAGAGTTTATACTTAATCTATGTATTGTTTCAAAGTATTTTTGTGCTTTTATATGTACATATTTTTTTCCTTATTTTAGTTACCTCTACATATTTTCTTATAAGATAAAATATGTTATTTTTTACTCCCAAAGAATATGAGAGACGTTAAATAAAATTTTGAAAAAAAAAATACGAAAATATTAAAGCTTATAATTTGCTAAAAAAGATTCTCCATTTAAAATCATTTTGCATTTAAAATTTAACATTGAAATTAGTACTTATTTAAAAAAAGTGTGTTAAAAGATCGATTAGGTCATTTTTATCGCCCACAATCGTTATTATTCTCTAAATTATTTATTTGTAATGTCACGAGTTAGTTACATTAAAAAATAATAAATATGTAAATGTGTGCAAGTTGAATATGAAGTTGAAAAAAATAAAAGTTCAGTGTCAGTCTAGTGCATACTGGTCTACTGGATAATAATAATGCAATTTATTTTTATCTTATATAATTATTGTTTTATTTATAGTATTGAATATGTTGTTTTTTAATCATTGTTAAAATTTATTTAAGCTTTACTACAATATTTACAAAAGAAAAAAAAAATGATATCATTTATGAAATTAATTGAATGTCACGTCTCGGGTCTTAATAATTTAACTTAATCGCTTAATTATTTATGAGTTCATATGTAGAGTATGTGTGAAATGAATCACAAAAATAAACAATAAAAATATTGAAATTTGGCATATTCTAAACTAAAGCTAATGTAACGCAGAATAATCAACTAATTTTGTCGTATTGTATTATTTTTTTAAAAGGGTAATGACTGAGGTCATTTTACATACAACCTTTTGTACCTTTAAATATTTTCTGGTCACTATGCTCTTAAGGATTAATGGAAAATAAATAATGAAAAAAAAAAGCTTAGAATTTTTTTTTCCTGAATTACTAATTTTGTTTTTGTAAGAAACAGAAAACAAACTAGAAATACATATTTTGTTTTTAGAATTGGTTATTTGCCAAAAGAATTGAAGAAGCAAAATAAAAAACAATAAAAAAAGAGTATTTTTGAATAATTGAAATTTAAAAAAAAAAATACTAAAATGTTGAATCAACAGTTTTTGAGGGAAACAAAATAAAACTAATGAAAAAAAAACATTCAACATACAAATCATAAATAAACGCCAATCATAATTCATTTCAAAAACTTTTTTTCTGTATTTAAAAAAATAAAAATTTTTTTTTTTTTTAAATAAAAAAATCACGTGTTATCACTACATTGACAATCATTATTTATGTAAGTAAAATACCCCATGAAAAAGTGGCTTCATATAATTAAATTGAGTACTTATGTATGAATGTTTTTTTTTTTTTTGAAAATAAAAATGTTTTCGATAGCCCCTTTATTATAAAATGTACATAGGTATTTTTATTGTATAATTGTTCATTAATTATATTACAATTCACCTTTGTAAAAAAAAAAAAACAAAACAAAATAAGTAACTAGCTGTTATTGAATAGAGAATTTTTAGAAAAAAAAAAGATAGTTGTATCTATATTTGAATTTTGGATATTTGCCAATAGTGCAAAGGTTATTCGTTTTTGTCTATTTTGTTTTGTTTTGTATAATGTATTTTTCTATACATTTCATATTGTATTAAACGTAAAATGAAATAACATTCTTGAATAAAAATAAATTATAAAAAAAAAACAACATATAATAGAATAGAAAATTTAATAATATACTTAGTTAAAAATAAAATATAAAAAAAAGGCTTCTCTGTTTATAATTTTACTCAAAAATATGTGTAGTAAGTACATATGTATGAAAATTGTTATAAAAATATTAAATGTAAATGGTATATAGAATGACGCCGATGATTATAAGAACTCGTGATCCATGAGAATCTATTTTCAGACTGAACAAAAAATTAAAAAAAAAAAAGATTAAATATTGTCGAAATTTTATTTTTATTTATATTTATATATTTACATTATATATCATATAATGTAATTTTTTTTTATTTTTTTTTTTAATAAATGAAATTCTGAAATTTTATGATTTTAAAAATTGTGAAATAATTTATGCTAAGAAGATTTATAAAATTATGCTGTTTTTGTTTTTGATTCGTTGTAATTTGTAAAAACATTGATTTTATGGTTTGAAGAGTTCAAATATTTTTCTTTATGGTCTACTTATTTTTAACAGAGATAGAGAGAAAAATAAAAAAGAAATTGAATTTTTCATTGGAATAGAAAAATAAAATCAAATTGTATTAAGAAAAAAAGGAAAAAAAAAACATAGAAGAAACATTATTGAAATTTCATAGAGTATACGTGACTTGCATTTGAAATCAGTGTGTATTCAAAATATCGTAAATTTTATTATAACTTGTATGTTTTAAAATTTCAGATTTTATTTTATTTCATTTTTTTTTTTATTTCAATGGAGATGAGAGAATTTATTTATTTATGAACTCTCTTCTTATCTTATGAAAATTTAAATAAGGGGACTTTTCTTTTATTTATTGTAAATATAAATCTTTACAAGTATCTATTTACAAAGTAAGATAAAAATTTTATTATTTATATTGATATTGAAAAAGGTTAAAGTGAGTGAACCCAATTCCATGGAATTTTAGTATGTCACTTCTGTTTAAATAATTTTTTTTTCTCTTCATGATTATGATTATATTATTTCTAAATTTTTATTTTAAAAAATTTGATTACTTATATTGAAATCTTAAAGAGAATAATAAATCAAAATACATACATATTGACAAATGAAATTAATACATTCTATTGGATCAGAAGTACGACTGCGTTAGTGTAAAATGGAATTAAATGAATCGTAAACGAAATGTCAGATTATAAAATTATTTAAAAATAATTAAAATAAAAAAATTTTTTTAATATAAAACGTTTTTAAAACGGACTCAAAAGTATAAAATAATTTTTCCTAGCCACATACACATTCTCAATCCCATACAGATAATCCTGAAAATTTGTGATTGCGAATTTTTAATAGCTATAAAAATACTTGTAAGATTAAAAACGAAAAACGTGGGGCGCAAGATAAAATAGTAAGAAGTGTAAAGAGTAGTGCAAGTTAATAGTAAGTCAATATATTTGTATATACATATATGTAAAATACAGTCGCTCTCAAAACATTTGCAACTGAATAAATTTAACGTGTGTATATATTAAAATTGTAATTTTTTGTTTACATATTTAAATAATTAAATACTTTCTTGGTATATTTTTGCCGAATGTTCTTTTCCTTTTTCTTTTTCTTGTAATAAATGTATTTTATATATACACGTTTGGTATAGGTCATTGAACACTTATTTAAAATTAACAAATTTTCAGTATTGTTAAAACCAACGACTCCTATAGTACCAAGACTTAATCCTCAATTTTATTTTATTGTTTATATGACGTGTTGGAAGTACCAAACTGACATGACAACTTATTGCTTTTAATCAATCATAACTAAGTTCTGATTAAAGTTACATGAAAATTATGTTCAAATGAAATGTAGAGAAGATCCTTAGCTTTATTTTCACCGAATATATTAAATATCTATGAGCAACGTAAATCAAAGAAAAAACGTGATAAATATTAAGTAACATAAAACTGAGAATCAATTTTTCCTTAAATCTCCCAAATTACTAAAAATATTAAATTATAATGTTCTACAAATTTGTAGATTTTTATTAAATAAACATTTTTCCCAAACATTGTTATATTGTAAAATTAATAGAAATTTAGTTATTAAAGAAAAATGATAATTTTTTATTAAAATGACAATTATCTCTCTCATTTCTCATTTTTAACAGCCACCTCTGAAAATGTAGTACCAATTGAAGAATTTTTTTATTCATTTGTTTATTTTTTCTTTCAAAAATATTATTCATAAACAAAAAAAATTTTTTCAAGTGGTACTACATTTTCAGAGGTGGCTGTTAAAAATGAGAAATGAAGCATACTAAAATATTTTTGACTTGAAAATCAGAGTTTGCTTAGATTAAATTTTAGTAAAGAAAAATTAATATTTTATTTGTTTTAGACCAAATTTGAGGATCGAATATCATAAAAAGTAAAATCTTAAAACTTTCATTAGCGATGTAATATTGCATTGTCATGCAGTTCTGAGCTATGTTGAAAGTTTCAAGTCTCTATCTCATCAAAAAGTTGGTTAAAAATTAAAAATCAATTTCCAAATTTGTACCGAACAGACAGACAAGAAACCAAGCTAATAAAAACATTTTAATAAGGTTGAATTTAAAAAAAATCTTTTAAAACATATATATACTTTTTATAAATAGAATGCAAAAGTGAAATTGATTATAAAGCCTCTGTAACTACGATGATATTCGAGTAAAGAGTTGTTCGAGGAAGGAGAGGAAGGAAAGTTTCTCAGTAACAGATTGTTCTTTAAATTCATATTGTCCGAATATTCCATTATATTTAACCATTTTCACGAAAGGATCGATTCTAGACAGGAAGCCTTCTATTCTCTCATCCTAAATCCAAAAACCCCATGTAAATTCGTTCACGTTTACTACCCTAAAACTTTTCCCAAAAATTTCATTCTTACCGACAAAGTTAGTTATTCAAGAATCAAGAGATAGTGAGTGGATAAAAAGTATAAGTATACATAATAAAAAACATGATAAATTTTTTAATTTTTTCGTTGTAGAAAAAAAATGTGAATTTTTCATGAATTCTAAAATGTCGAGCTAATATAACTAAAAATCTAGATATGTATATTTTTTTAAAATATTGATCGTCAATTAAGAAGATTCGTTGAATATTTCTAAAAATTGTTTTCGTTCACCCTATACTCTTCTTTGTTGTAATTTTTTTTTAAACATTTAGATAATTAAAAAAAATACTACATATTAAATTATAAACATGTGCTCAGAACAGATTAATTATAAATGCTTATGTTGAATATTTGTAATTTTTGCACGCATTTGAACACAATTTGATAATTAAAATTGATAGTAAACTAATACCTGAATATGTACATACATACATATTTATCATTACTTTGTAAATATGTATATACATATGTATTTTTATTACATTGAGTCAGCATTATTTATCTTTCAAGTAAATAAAGCTAAAAAATAAATAAATAAAAATAAATTGATTGGAAAATAAATTAATTAAAGATCTAAATGAAAGCTATTAAATTTCAATAAATAAATAAAATTTTGTTTATATCATTTGTCTCTTGGTGGCTTTAATTTTTTCAAGTATAATAAATAATCGGTTACGTAATATTGAAAATATTAAATGCAGTTGTTGTATATATTTTCCTGAGAGGCAACCAGAATTTTTAAATTTATTTTATTGTTAAATTAAGAACAAAATGAATGTACAACTTTCAGGTATTGTTTAATTTTTTTTGCCTTTATAAACAATAATATTAATATGGGAGCAATACAGACAGCTCGATACGAGCCAGTAACCTATTCGAACTAACTTGGGCTTTTAAGACTATTTTTCTATTTTTCTTTAACTTTTAAGGTAGTATGTACTTTACTTTAACTCATAATTATATTTCATTCCAATGTTATAGAATTAACTGCGTGTTGTTTTGAATTAATGATTTTGAAAAGTTATAGTTATGGCAAAATTATTCGAGAACAAAATTATTGTACTAGGTATGAACTATGAAGTTTGTATTTTCAAGGTCGGTTTTTAGTCTCAGTGTAAACTTTAAAAAATATTACACTGATATAAGTTATTTTTTTGAAAATTAGATTGTGAAAGAGGAAGAAAACCGTGTAGTTCAATTAAAATATTTGAAAATTATGATAAGGTTACGAATGCCGCCCTATGTATTATGTATTTTTAAAAATCTCCTAAAAAGTTTCTTATTAATTTTCAAAATATTGAGCTATCAATAAAAAGTTGATTTCAGAACTGTCATTTTGTTAAAGAACTAACTTTTCGACTGAATAATTAGACTAAATAGACTCGTAGACTAAATAATAATGTAATAATCAAGGTAATAGGAAAAAATATTTGAAAAGAAAAAAGAAATCCAACTTTGTATTTATCCAAAAAAAAAAAAATTTAACTATCAATCTTAATTTTTATTTTTATAGGATACTTAGTATCCTTTTTTCATTCTAATCAATCTTATAACAGAATAAGATTGATGTTGGAAAAATTGAATGAAATATTTGATATTGGTATTTAGAATGTGAGTGTAAATTTTCTTATAAACACAATATACATATTGACTTTGCTGTTCAACACTTTTACTAATCTTATCCTTTTACATCTTAATTATTTCAAAAAAATTCAATTAAAATATTTATTATTTTATTAAGTATTTTTCTTTAGATTTTAATTTTTATTTAAAAAAACACCGTTACTTAAAAGTATAAATTTAATGTAAATTTCTCGTTTAAAAATGATTTTAATATATCAAATGAAAATTGAGAATGAGTCGTATTGATTTGCATTTTACTTGACAAAAAAATTTAATCATAAAAAGGTTGAAAATCAAAAATTATAAATTTGTAAAGTTCACACATTGAATATAAAAATGCCACATCTCCAAAAAAGTAAAAAAAAAATTGATTTTTACATATTCTGAATTATAATTTCGTTTATTTTTTCAAGGTGTGGAAAAATCAAATGTCTGCAGCAGTCTTTTTAGAATTACGAAATACGATAAAAAAAGACAAAACATATACAAGTCACAGACAACTAAATAAAAACACCTTAATAGAAACAATTTTAGAAAATTCCGATCCTTTTGAAATTTGAATAGTGTACATGTAAATATTTTCAATACCAGAAAATTTAGGGTGTGATGACTGAAAAACAAGAGGAGATTATAATGTAAAAATTTAGAAATAAATGATGTCAAATTGCTGAACAAAATTCCAAATAGTATATATTAAAAAATCTAGAAAAAAAATACAAATAAAGGTGATTTCAAGAAATACAATACTATAGGAGGAATCAATTATCCTGTAAAATGAGAGGACAATCTGCAGCGTAAAGTTCCCTATAATTTTTATAGAAAACCGTTTTCTATATTAAATTTGGTTTAAATACAGAATTCTATAGATTTTATAAAAGTATAATTTGAAAAAAAAAAAAAAAAAAAAAAAATCGGAATACTTTGAAGATTCGAAAAACCAAGATTTATGTATATGCATTATCTTTCCATCAGAGTGTTTCTAGTTAGTGGCTAGTGTTGGCTATTATATGTATTTTTTTGAAGTCTTTTTATTTTTATTTTTGCAATTCAATTTCAATGTAGAATAGGAAGTGGTGATTCTTATTTTATACTTTGATACCTCAGTATTTATTAAATTTGCGATAAATTACAAACATAATTTTTTTTCTCCACTTGGCTCTTCTTTTATAAACATACCAAAAAAAAAATTGAAATTAAACATCGCAACGCAATATATTTCATCATCTCTTTAGTGAGAAAAAAAAAATTATCATAAATCATTTTTATTTATTTAAAAAATAAATTTGAAATTTTTAAAAAAAAAATATTCATCATGTTATAAAGATTTTATATAATTTTTTGAACGTCAGACAGCAAAATAATCAGTCTCAAGGAAATTTAGAGAAAAAAAAAATCAAACAACAAAACAAAAAAATGTTCACTATCTCAAGCATTATTCAATTTTAAATAACTCTATTCGATTGAAATGCTTTTTTTTTTAATATTCAGATGCAAGTGTATTGTGGTATTTATTTCAATATGTATCTATTCTAATATTGATAATGTGCTTAAAATATCATTGAAAATTAATATTTAGTTTTTGATAACCTTTTAATTAAATTCTATCAAAGATTAATGAGCAAAATTTGTTGTTTTTTTATTTTTTCAAATTTAACTGTTCAAATAACAATAATTTCAATGAATTTAAATTGTTTTCGAAAATTATAAATAATTTTTGTTTTTAGTTTATTTTCATGCGATTTCTTATACCTATTATTTCTAAAAATCATTGAAAATAATGAGAAAAGAAAAAGAGGGAAGATGGAAATAAATCAATTATGTATTTCTGTAAAATAATATTTCTTATAAAAATTTACCTTGTTTGTGTGTGTAATTTAATTTTTGATTGACATGAAATTATATTGGCCCCTATTCCGAGAGTCGTTTCGATCGACAATCGACTATCGACTTCTCAGTCGAGGCGAAAAAAAATTCGTATTCTGTAAACAGATCGCCTCGACTTTAAAATGTTACCATATCAAACACGATTTAGTGTCGATTTAAACTGTCAAAAGTTGTCAAAATGAAATATTTTTGAAAAAATTAAGGTAGTTGTTCATTGTTTTAATTTAATTTTTTTTAAAAAGTGAGTTTTTTAAAATTTTAAAAATTGAATTTTTTATTGAATATGAAGAAGAAAGAGTTGAAAGAATTAGAAACGAAATTCTTCATTTATTTGAAACTTTCACCCTGTAAATTAATATAAATATATATCTAGAATATAAAAAATTTGTTTATATATTCTTACATTTTAATACCTGCGAAACAACACAACACAACAAAACAAAAATGTCATCTAAACTGACGAGGCGATTGTCACAACCTACTCGACTCATATAAGTCGATATATCGACTCAAATCGACTCTCGTGATAACAAAAATTGATACTGAGTCGACAAAGAGTCGATTGTCTATTGAAACGACTCTCGGAATAGGGGCCATTATTAAAGAACACGTTTTTATTAAATGTTTTTTAAACTTTTAATCACGAAAGAAAAAAAAAAAAAAAAAAAAAAAAAAAAACGAAACAAAAAGAAAATTGATAATACAAAATAAATGTGTTTTTTTCTTTCTATACGTTTATGTAATTAATTTTTATTTTTTTATTTTTTATTTTATTTATTTTTTTTTAAATATTTTTATTTTAGGTGTTGCTGATGGTGTAGGAGGTTGGCGTAGTTATGGTATTGATCCAGGAGAATTTTCATCGTTCCTTATGAAAACATGTGAACGACTAGTCCATTGTGCTAATTTTAATCCACAACGACCTGTTAGTTTATTAGCTTATAGTTATTGTGAACTATTGGAGCAAAAGAAACCAATTTTAGGTAAGTCTTTAGATATAGTTTTCAATTGATTTTTCATTTTATTTTCGAATAATTAAATTTTATTAAAAAAAAATTCATGTTATTTGATATTAAGAATTTGTAAGTTTAATAAAAAAAAAAGGGGTATTAGAGATCTGTAAAAAGAAATTATTATAATCTGCATGAAAGTTAAATGAAATTTATTGAAGCATAATCAAAATTTATTATTTACACTTCAATAAATTTAATTTTTAGTTTTTAGTTAGTTTTCAGGTATTATTTTTGCTTTGAATAAAATTTTTTCTGTTGTAATTTTTTTTTCGAATGCAATCAAAATTACAAAGATGAAAAATGAAAATACATACATATTTATCAACTGAATAAAATTTAGAAAATATGTTTTCAAATTCCCTTGAATCTTTTTTTTTTTTTTTTAAACTGTAATGATACTGCTTCAATGAAGCAATCATGTCATTGATATAATTGAAGCAGGTTTCAGTCATGACTTTTTGGTCTTGATTTTTTTTTCTTTCTTCATTTAAATGATTTATTGTGCATTAATATGACGCGGTAAAAAATAAATGTCTTCTAATTATATCAGAAAGATGGAAATATAAAAGTAAATAAGAAGGAAAAAAAAAATAAGTATAGGTTCAATCTAAAGAACTGAGATCAAGATTTATTGTAGCTTTAACACTTTAACACTAGCATTCATTCTCGGATTTTATTTTCACTGATTCACACATGTCTACATTCAAAATTCTGTCTATGGAAGAATTTAGAAATTCATTTTCAACGCTTATGTCTCAAGCTTTATTATACATATATAAAAGACAGAATGAAAGCTGGTATAAATAAAGGAACTCTTACACCAAGCAGTGGACGGTTTTTTTTTGAAATTCTTCAGTGGACCTGGAAATTATATAGGGAAGGAAATAAAGTTGACTTTTTCATGCATTGTTTAAATGTAGTCTATTTCAATTTATAACTTCGATCCCATTTAATAGATTTATCTATTACAAAGTTGATTTTGTGGTAAATGTTTTACAAAATATCCCGGCCAAAAAATGTCAACTTTCTAGTCCCACGGGAACAAAATTTTTGAATGTGAAAATGGGTGAAAAAGTACTTTTTTATTTTAGGGTCCTATAACTTTTGTTCTATTGAAGGAACCTTTTTCATGTTAAAGGAAGAATTGTAGAGAATATCGTATGCAATACGTCAGATTGCAAGATACGAATATATACATACATATGTATGTATATACACTTAAAATCGATTTTGTAGACAATTTTACGAATGTTAGTCCTAGTGTTAATGTTATGGGTTTTTAAATCGATGCAATTCAACAAAAAAGGCACTTTGCATAAGTCGCATTGTAATTTTGTTTTTCTTATAGTTTGAAGTTTTTTCTTATTGAACCAGTAAATAAAGCGATGAGGAAATTACAGGCGTTCTGAAATGATTAATGTAATAAAGAAATTTTAAAAATTGCTGAATGAGCATGAATAATATAAAGATTGTTGTAGTCTAACTGGTTCTTCGCTAGATTTTTTTTATTTTTGTATTTTGAATATCACGAAATAAGTTTTGATTCTTTTATAAAATTTTCCTTTATTCATTCACAATGAAAAGTTACAAAACATATCAAATTTTATTTAATTTTTTTTCACATTTATGCACAAATTTTAAAAAAATTAAGAAAAAAATAAAATATGAAATTTAAAATAAGTTTTCAAAAAATACGTGCTCTAAAAAAGTTTCTATTATTATAAAAAAAATTAAAAATTTCCAATATTTTTATAATGATATTCATTTTCCTCTTCTTGCTGCTGCTCTTGTAGTCACAAACAAGTCAACATATCCATAATCAATTTTTGGATCATCTGCATAACCTTTAATTGTAAATTTAAAATCACCTGGGTGCGATACAACTGGTACAAGTTCAGATCTGAGTGTAAAATTTTTAAATTCCGCATATCCCTATTGAGCGTCAATAAGAAAGAAATTTTTATAGAATATATTTTCTTATTCGAGTTTTTCTTAAAATATTTTTTCTTACCGATATTGGACATTTTAATGTAAAATGTACAGCTTGTTTGGCATAATTAAAAATAACATTACCAAGAGCATTCATTCCTTTTCCACTTAAAAATGCACAACCATCCATTTTAAAATCATATAAACCATCACGATATTCATTATTTGATTTTTTTGCAAAAGATTTAACGTGAATCTATTGTAGAAAAAATATAACTCAAGTGAAAATTTTCTTTTTCACCAAATTTTTAAAGAAAGGACATTTTTAATTTCTTGTAACTAGTTACCATAATCTCTTCGATTGGTTTTTTTACATTTGCTGAGATATCCATAATAGAAAAGCCTTTATCATTTAATCTTAAATTACATTTAACATCTTCAAACCATTCTGAATTTTCATGACAAGCAATCTCCGAGATATTAAATATTTGTCCAGGCTTTATATAAAAAAAAAGAAGAAAAAAATATTTGAAAAAAAGTTAAAATTTTTCATTTAGTTAAAATTTCACAATAATAGAATTTTGTATTTTTGTCCTTACCAATCCAAAGGATAAATCAGGAAGACAAATAAATGCTAGAATTAAAGTAAATACTATGTAATTTTTGAATTCCATTTTAACACGTTTTACGTTATAAAATTTACTGAATAATTTTCGATATAATTTTGTCATTTTATAAAGGGAAATAAATTATTCTAACATTGAAAATTTCAGGGGCAATTTTGTTTAAATGTTGATTTATCTCTAAAATAGTAAGTACATTTTGCCATTGATAAAATCTTTCGAATTTTTAGAAGTTAGAATATCACAATTCACAAATTTAAATATGTAATTTCATTTATTTTATTTTAGAAAATATATTTTGCTCACACAGGCATGACTGAATAATTACCTCAGATTTTTTTTTTTTTTTAAATTTTTACCGGTTCATAAATCATTATTAATTTATTTTTCTCTTAATCCTTGAAATGAGTACCAATTTGTCACAGATTTTTGATTTATATTGGAATTGTTAGAATTAAATTTTTTTTTATATTCTATTTTGATCGGTAATGATGATTATAACCTTGATCATTTAGATTTTTATCAAAAATGTAATTTGTGTTATTTTTAAAAATTTTATTCAAATTATTTTTAATTCAGAAAGGTCATTGTTTCACTAGGAACAGATAGTTATAAAATGTAAAGCGACCTGGTAGCTTGTTATGGTATCTCATTAGGTTTTAGTACTTGAACTGTTCAAAATATTGGTTCGCAAGTGATTGTGTTGAAATGAATTCATTTTTTTTTCTTTCTAAAAATAGGTAGATATTTTAAGGATTTCTTTTGAATATTTTCCTTTTATCTATAAATTTTACAATAAAAATAACAAAAACGATTTTTTTTCTCAAAGGATGAATCCAATTTATGAAAACGTTAAAAAAATTTTCAAAACAGTTTTTAATGTTTAAAATAAATAATTTGATCACCAAGCTCACAATTACAAACCAAGACAATTCTTGTGACATAATCTATTTGTGAAACGTGATTTAAAATCACTTGTAAATTTCAGAGATACAAACAATAGTATACCTTATTTAAATTTATTCAATTTCAAAACACTTCATAAGTACTTTTTTAATGATTAAAATTTTCTTCTTCTTTTTGATGGTACTTTTACATTAATAAATACTTCAAAAAAACCATAATCGATCTTCGGTATGTCGTTGTAAAGTATTACTTTAAATTTGTAATCTCCTGGATGTGATATGACTGGTACAAGTTCAGAAACCATTGTGAAATTTTTAAATTGAATAGTTTTCTAGAAATAAAATTAAAAATGTATTATTTCGGAAATTATATAAATAAATAATATAATTTTAATTAAATGTATAATTTTTAAATTACCGTTATTGGACATTCAATTTCAATACGCATAGCTTTTCTGGCATAATTTAAAATAACATTAATAAGAGGATCCATTGTTTTTGCATTAAAAAATGAACAAGCGTCACCTTTAAAATCATATAATCCATCACGAAATTCGCCATTTGATTTCTTTATATAAGATATTGCATGGAACTATTATAAAATAAAGTAATTAGTTAATAAAAATTTAATGAATTTTTAACTTGAATTGCATTCAGAATAAATGTGTAAAAGTGACTCTGATCTCTATATTATCTCATGTGAATTTTTTAAATAAGTTTTTCTGACTATGTGAAATTAGGTTTTTCATTATTAGGCTAACTTCAGATTACATGATTTAGCATATGCTTTTTCCTATGTTTGAAAACTCATGTGTGTGAATTTATACATATCTGTCATATGTCAGTCTATGATAAAAGCATATGGTGTTTTGAAATTAGAACAAACCCTAATTCCTATGACAAAAGCATATGCTTTTTCATTTTTAAGCCTACTTTATGTTTGATCATATCGTATTATGTAGTTATTCATTTATGTATTTCATTATTCGTGCGAGTGAAAAGTGAAAATTGCCGGTTTGAGTTTAAAAAAAAAAAATTAAATAAAATAATAAATTAATTAAATAAAAATAATTAAATAAAAAAATTAATTAACTAATTGGAAATAATAAATAAATTAATTCAAAATAATTTTTTTTAATAGTTTGGAAAGTTTCCTTTTTTATTCTTGTGTAGTTTTTGAAATATGCATCTTTACCATGGTAAATCCTCAAACTGCAGTTCTTTCAATACAAGCTCTGTGATATCTTTACCAGAACCTCTTTTCAATAACCATTTCCTTGATCATATTGACTTTTTCTTGTTTTTTTTTTTAAATTTTTTTTTCTGATTTATTTTCTTTTTTTTATTAATTAACGTCATTGTTTAAAAGTATAAAAAGTTGTTCTTCACTTTTCATTTTAATCACAACACAAACTCGAATCACACAGAAATATCAAATAAGTGTAAACAAACAAATATCAAACGCCATGATTTTTTGAATCATATAACAAAACATATGAAAGTTATATGACTTAAGCATATAATCAAACATGTAGTATGAAGTAGGTTTTAATCTATACGTTTATGTTCTTAATTTTTAATTAATTTTTTTAGTACTAAAAAATTATTTAAGACTTTCACCAAAAATACTTGTGGTTTTTTTTTCAAATAAAGTGACCAAGTGATGATAAATATTTTTAGATATATTTTATAGTACATATTATAAAAAACAGTTTTTTTCACATTTCCACTTTACACTTCTTTTTTTGTGAATGCGACTTAAAATAAAATTATATTTACAATACACAACATACCAAAAGCTTTGTAATTGGTTTTTTAACATTTGCCTCCAAATCTATAACCGAAAAATTTTTCTCATTCAATCTTAGAGTACATTTAGGTCTTTCAACCAATTCTGGATTCTCATTACAGGTTACTTTTGAAATATTAAATATTCGTCCATTCTTTAAAAAATATATTTATTAAATTATTGCAAAAAATAAAAAAATGACGTTATTCTTATTTTCTTATCTCACCAATCCAAAGGATAACTCAGAAAAATTTAAAAGTGCCAGGATGTAAATTAGTAAATAATTTTTGAAATGCATTTTTATCGCTTTTACGCTAAAAACTCACTGTAAAATTATTTTGGAAAATTTTTGTTTTTAAAGTGAAATTTATAGTTTTCATTATTATTTTCGATAAAATCTCTTCAAATGTTAGAATTTTAAAAAATATTTAAGGAATATTTTGTTCACACATGCGTGACCGATTAATTGTTTATTTAATAAAATTAAATTTTTGAAATTTTAGAGGTTATTAATAACAATTTATTTTAGATCTTCTAATTTTAAATATAATTTATAAGGTTTTATGCTTAGTAATGATGTGTGTTGGAATTTAGATAATTAAATGATTTCAGAAAATATTGATATGTATTAGTAAAGGCTTTTATTGGCGATATTCACTTTTAGAAAAATAAGTTTAAGCATTTAATTGTGAAAAAATTTGAAAAAGCTCATTTTTAAAATAGGTAGTGTAGGAGATTTGAGTATTCTCCACAACTATATATCCAGTAAGATTTTGAAGAAATAAAGTAAGAAGAATGATAATTTTAGGAGTTTCTGGTAATAATTTAATTTGGGTAATTTTATGTGATACTTAATTTTGTACAAAAAAGTAAATAATAGATGATTAGGCCAGTGCAGTGGTGAATTATTATATTTATGTGTGGGCCGTATGGTATGGTAAGGAGCGTGATTTGTAGCATAGCTGTGGTTCCGTACGCACGCATCTCAAAGTAGCGTCAGATTTTAAAGTTGGCTTTCACCTGTAGATATGCATTCAACTGTGAGTTCTTTCAATATCCTAACCCATTTGAGACCAGTTTCAAAAAAGCCAAAAAAATCATACATCATGTGCACAACGGTCTATTTTTAGACTCGAATAGGTGAAACTTGCGCGCAAATGAAATTTTCCACCCGCTCATTAGCCCACGTTTTCCATGTGTCAATTATTTCGATTTGTCAATCATTTGACTATAGGATAAAAACAATCAATCAGTTAGTCAAGTCAATTTAAGATAGTGAAAAAAAAATTCTATATTTAATTTCGCTTCCAAATATCAAAACAATTTATTTCCGAGCCACTCACTACTAGTCAAAATCTTCATAATTTTGTTTTGCTTCTATAAAGTATTGTGTTATAAAATTTATAGTTTTTGATACTTGAAATTTTAGGTTTAGTAACATTTTGATTACTGTTTCTGATGAAATCTCTTTGCAAATTTTTCGATTTCCTTAAAATTCAGAAAATATTTTTATTTTTCGATTACAGATAAGTGATTGAACTTTTATTCCATTTATCGTCTGAAAAAACATAATTTAATTTTTATGTTAGTAACAATTTGATGCCTCACTTGCCAAATCGATTAACTCCATATAAAAAACCTCTAGAAAAGTTATAAATTAGCACCGATAATAAATTAATTATGATTCGAAGACCAAAAAAATATTTTGGATTTAGTAGTTTAACGGCTTATCATCACATCCAATTACTTCGAATATGAAAAATCCAAGAATTAATCGAGTTCTGGAACTAAAACTTGAAAAAACCCAAAAATGGAGTTAATCGATTTGGCAAATGAAGCATCCAATTTGCTATTAGAATTTCGTAAATGTATGTATCTTTGCTTAGTATTGTAAATGTGATGTGTTGAGATTTAGCTAAAGTTTTAAATTTTCATGAATTTTTGAAATGGCACTTATGTATGTATGTATAACTTTTATTATAGAAAAAACAAAAAAATATTTACTCCACTAGAAGTTCTTGTTTTAATTGTCTGAATCTTATTTAAAATTGATTAAAGTTCTATTTGTTTGTGACTCAATTTAATCTAAAATTTAATTTTTTTTAAGACCAATACATATACGAGTAAACAGTTTTAAAGTTAGAAATTATTGTAATTTTCGAATACTAAACATTTATACTCAAAATTCATTTATATACTTATTTATCGTATGAATTTTGTATAATTAAAGTTGTTAAAACTAAAAAACCGGTCAAAAAGTGAATGTAAAATAAACACACATTTGTATATATATTTAAAGATATGACGCATTTTTAGTGGATGCAATATAAAGCTAATTTTGCTTTCACAAATTAAATATTATTTACAAATTGAATTCCAAGACATCCGAAATATCCTAGTTATTTAATTTTTTTCTTCTTCTTTAAGTAAGATACATTTTTCACTGTTACATGCGCTTCAAGATACTCCGCTAATTAATTTCTGATTTATTTATATGTACGTGTAGAATTAAATTAAAAGTTTATCGAAAAAAAGTTTAATTTATTGTTGATTTAATGTCAGATATTGAAGTGAAACTTTTAAATTTAGTAAATTCTCAAAATATCTTTAAGTGTGCTATAACATCTCCTGTGTTGTTCAGCCTTCTTTAGGATAAGGCTACGTACATGGAACTCTGATGTAATGAGAATGGAAGACATCTGTTCTCAACCCCTAGACAAAATCCTCTCGTTTATTAGGAAAACGAGAAAATTTTACTAGAGACGGGACGGGATGTTGAGCAGCGTTGTCGTTTGACAATTTTCAAGTGGAGTATGAAAGGAGTTGAAAACGGAGTATTTCGCAAAAAAAAGTAGTACGTTTTGAAATTTTTTGAAAAGTACAATATGAAAGAATAAAATTGAACATTAGAATCTATTGATTTCAAGTATAACAGGTGCAAGGGTTTTCTTTTTTAGAAATCTACAAAATAAATTTTGTAAATGTGATATTATTCTTCTCTTATTTTATAGATTTCATGCCTATAGTGTAACTTACCGATCCATTTTTTGAACAAAATTTTTCAATTTTTAGGCGTCATTCACTAACCAACTGAATTGATAAACTTTAAAAGTGACGTTTGAATTTGAAAAAAGAATAGAAGATAATCAATCAATTGTTGTACTAGTATAATGCTAACAAATATGGGTATATAGACTATATAGTACTAAACTAATATGTACTATCCATAAAAGAATCGATAATTGATGTAATCAAAAACAATACAAAAAAACAAAAACATATAAGAAACACATGAAAATGAAAAACGGAGTATAATTTTAAAAATCGGAGTACCGGAGTACTGGAGTCAAAATCGGAGTACAAATACTCCGATCGGAGTCAAACGACAACGCTGATGTTGAGTACAGTGGACTCTCCTACCTGAGTGCTCGTGGATGCCTAATACGCATCCCCCCCACCCACATAAACAACAAACCACAACAAACATGCTATAACATATCTCAAATTTTTCTTATTTTTTCAGTTTAAAGATACTATACTTTTCCTACTGAGACATATAATTTGCATTTGTTTTAGAGAAAAGATTTTCAAAGGTATGATAACAAGGTGTAGGTAGTACTTTTAATATATTGTATATACCTATATATTTTTTAAATTGTATTTAGTTTTTCAAGTATGTTTTCAAAAGCTTCAAACTAAAACTAAATTTCCATGTCATGGAAATAAAAAAGTGAATGTAAAAGCAAAAGTAATTGTGTCTTGGGGAAAAAAAACACGAAAATTTACATTAATTTGTGTTTTTCAGGTTTTTGAAAACAAACAGAAGCACCTACATATTATGTATAATAAACCCCACAGCACAATTTTATTCTTAAAAATATTCCATGATCAAGATTGTACTTTTAAAAAAAGGAAACATACTTAAGTAGAAATAGTAACTTGAAGATAAGTTTTTTTCACCCAACAAAAGTATTAGTCGGCAAAAGTTCCTTCATTATGATTGAGGTTGCAAAAACAACAACAACAACAAGAAACTTTTTTTTTTTATAATTTTCCTCAATGCATTTATGATTTCTTTAAGATTTTCTCGACCTAAATTCCTGTTGTAGGTAATAATTTCTCCTACATCAAATAATGAGAGAAAAATCCTGCGCAAATTCGAAGCAAATTATATTATAAGATTTTGAAAATATTTAAATTTGTAAATGTTTACCTAACGTGTTCAGAAAATATTTAAAATTTTCATAAAATACTTATATATTTTTTTTAATAACTTGAATTTAAGAAAATAAAAGAAAAAAAAATAGTAGTTACAGTAGACCTCGATTAAATCAAATTCACATGATGACATAATATCATCAGATCACGAGTAACATATAAAATCTATAAAATATTATTTTATTTTTATGATTTTTATTCTATCTCTGTTTGCAGTTTTATTATTATTATTATTTTTTTTGCATATACACATTTATGTATGTATTCAAATGCAATCACATCAAGGTACATATATGTATATAAAACTTTCAAATTCACCTGTACAATAGTTTCTGTTTTTTTCTTCTAAAAGAAAATAAGGTTAATTTAATTCTCACTGTAAATTGATTTTTACTTTGATTCTCAAGAAAAACAATAATTGCAGCATACATAATAAATATATGTATATCGAATATTTAACATACTGAAAATTTTGAATGAAAAATACGTGTTTGTAATTTTAACATATTCATTTATTGTAGACAAATTTTGAAAAAAAAAATTTTTTTTTCTATTTTTAATGTACTTGCCAAGTATGTATATTTACTAATACGATAATCAACATTACACGATATGTATTTATATATTTGAACGTATGTATGTACGACATATGTTGATTATCATATCTTTACTATTTCTGTTATCAATATCATATATGTAGTAAAGTGTATAAAAACTAAAAAAATTAACAAAAATAAATTTATTAAATAAATAAAATGTACATACATGTATTGAAACAGGTCTTAAGTCAATATTTCATGACGCAATCCAGCGCCAAGAAATATAAATATGCATATATATTTTTTGGTATACATATAATTAATATACGTACATACATATGTATATAAATGTATTTTCATTATTTGCAATTAAAAACAAAACCAACAATATGTAGAAAAAATTTAAAAATTCATGGTAAATGATAAGAATTTTGATAGTAAAAATTATGATGATGATGCTCAGTGTATGTATGTATATATTTTTTTCTGTATACTTATATGTTGCAAGTTGCAACCTAAATTTGTTTACAAAAGAATGGTCTGGTGATAATTATGAAATTCATTTTATTTATTCGAATCTTATTGGGGGGGAATTAAATTTTTTTTCCAATGTTGATTGAGATAACAAAATGCAACATGTGAAATTCTTTTTTTTTTAAAAAATTTAATAAAAATAAGTAGATAATGAATAAAAAAAAAAATTTTTGTCGAGAAGATATTCCAAGGTTTGGGGTTTTTATTTTAAATTTTTAATTCAGAAAAACAATTTTTTCTCCTTCTCATAATGATTTTTAATAACATATTTTAGAAATTGTTGAACATGTGTTTAATTTGTCATTTAACATTATTTATTTCATTGAAATTATGCTGTGTGGTGAACTGAACTACATATTCATTAGAAAAATTTATCTTTTTCAATAAAAAGTAGTTTTGGAATTTTAAAGTTTTTATTGATAACCAATTATTTTTTGATATATTCGTATGTACTTCTTAGTCGATTTTTTAAATGACATTACTAAATTGCTCTGAAGACTTTAAAAGCGTGTCAAATTAGACTTTGTAGGTCGGTTATGGACTACAATCTGATAGTACTACCAAGTACTACTGTGATGTCAATCACCCTATCTGGAAAATCTCTCATGGAAACACAGATATTCACGCCTAGTTCAAAAGATAGTACTGACTTACTGTTGTCTTCTTTGAAAAACAGTACAGCAGAGTATATACTTAATTTATTATTTCAATATAATGTGTGGAAAATTTCAAAATTACAAATTTAAAAAAAATTATATAAATTTATTATTTAACCCTAGGATTGCCTGATCACAAATGTATACATTCGGTTTTTGAGCATTAATTTTAATGTGATTCTTTTGAGCTAGGACCTGGAAACTTTATAAATTTCTTCATTGGAGAGTCCTCCGTACACACCTCTTCGTGTATATCTAGGAAACTAGAAAAAATATCAGACTTCTAAAAAAAAAAACACTCAATAAAGATTTCAATACACATAAAAATATTAGTTTTTAGTCTGCGGGATGCTTGAGGTATCGTTTTATGAGAAAAAAAATTCGAAATTCTCATATAAAATGTATGGTATGCATTTGACGGCCAAAAATTTGACAATGTCGATTAGTCAATCCTATGATTAATGACTTCCCAATACGCCATCACAATTTTCAAAATTTAGAAAATTTAATAGGGCGCGAATTAGGTTACTATTTGTTTGGGTATCAGTAGGTCTTTTTGTTTTGAATTCTATTTTTTAAGTGATAAGTTTAATTTGACACACAATTCCAGTAAATTTACAATATAATTTGGAATAGAGGAGTTAATTTCTCATTTATGTTGACATCATAAGTTTTCATGTAAACAAGAATATTATCACACAATAATAAAGTAATAAATTAAAATGTGTAAAAAACACATATTATGTATGAATGTAATGTAATGTATGTAGGTACATACTACATACATATAATTACAAACCACGTATCTCTACCTATATGAGGAAGAGAATATTTTTGTTCACTTTTTATAATAATGTATGATTTAACGTTGAAAATTTATTCATTCATTTGAATGTTTAAATTGTATGTTTGTTTTTCCTGAAGGGCCAAATAAACATATTAGGAAGTTGGAACTTTTCCATAAAAACAAAAAGTTATATCAATCTTATAAATTTGATAAGAAGTATGTATAACAATTTTAGGAATGATTAAATTTTAAGATTCTTTCAAATAAAACACAGTTACAGTTTAGTTTTTATTATATGAAAATTTGTATGAAAACAATATCGTTTATATTTGAACGTACATATTATTAATTATGAAAATAAAAATTTCAGTCATATTATCTGGTATAAAAATTTTTCATATAAATGTGACATTAATTTATTTAATGATATTTTTAAATATTTAAACAGAAAAATTTTTTTTCCTTTACATCACATCGGTGTATGTTGATTTTTATAATTTGAGAATCTTTTTAGACGTCATTAAATGAAAATAAATGTTTCTGTTGATCTTTCTTTTTTAATATTTTTATGAATTGAATTTCTTAATTTAAAATGTATGATCTTTTTTGTTTTTTAGATAAAAAAAAATGTGATAACAAAGCTTCAAGAAAGGTGTCATTTATGATAAGATATCTAATTTTTTTCTTTTGAACAAATTTTCTAAATGAAGATAACTCCACTAAATTTGTATTGTTTTTTTTTTTTTTTTTTTTTACATAATTTTAAACATTTTATCATTGAAATGATTTTTTATTTTTATTTGATAAAATTCCATTAAAACACCCTGTGTTTATTTTTGTATTTAAATACATACATATACATTATGCGTGTATTTATTATAGTTTAAATAAAAGGTCATGTTTTAATGACAGGTCAATTTTTTTACAGAATATAAATTTTTTATGTAAAAAATTGGTAATCAGAATATTCAATTAAAAAAAAAATGTAATTACGGTTTTATTAAAAATAAAAATGTCATTGTCAAATTAAAGATTTACGTATATACATACATATGTATAATACGTGTTGGTTTTTGTATTATCCGTGATCAAATTGCCTTTTTTTTTTTGTTGTATGTAAAATTGAAATTAATTGGTATAATATTTTTTTAAAATATGTTACCTATGTGAAAAATTGAGAATTTTTTTTTGCTGAAATGTTATAATTTTGACGTGAATAATGTTTATATGATATATGTAAACCTGAAATTATAAATATGAGTACATCTGGCCCGTACTAATAACATTCTACTAAAGTCTTTATTTAAATAAAGTTGGCTTTAAACAAAAAAGCATACCAATAACAACTTTAGTAGAGACTTTTTAGTTAGTATTGACTTTAGCATCAGCTTCTGAAAAGCCAATTTTAAAGTCCTTGCTAGCGGTTAACTTAACCTATAAAAAGTTTTTTTAACCTCAAAATTTTTATTTTTTGAGTGATAAGTGAAATTGAAAGAAATTAATAATAATAAATAATTTATAATTATAATTAAATTAATAATAATAATTATAATAATTAAAAGTTAATAATAATAACCTACGTAATGGAAGCAGAAATTTTCAGGGATTTGGAAATTCTAAGAGAATTTAGTTATTGTAGAAAAACTAAATCTTATAATAATAGGATTAATCCCTTCGAACATTATTGCGAAAAAAATTTTATAGATTTTTATCAGTAAATATGTATTTGCATGATAAAGATTCAACAAATAATAATAACATAATAACAGATTTAACAAGGAAACTGTTAAGAAAATAGTGGATATGATCCACGATGATTTAAAAATTTATGTAAACAAAAACAGTATTACAACCTCAATTTGTGTTGTGTGTTGTTCCTAAAATATAATGTGAGAAGTTGTGGTTAGTTTGTAACAATAGTTTTATAAATTTCCCACTTTACCAAAATAAATTTAAAAAACAAGAAATCAACCGTAATATATTTGAAAAAGACGCGATTTTACTTAAATATTTAATCGGTATTTATTAATTTACTTTTGTTTTATATGAAGTTTTTTTATAAACTTGACAGTTTATCTTTTCGGAAGAACACCTTATATTACCTTCTTTTAATGACAAAATGTCAAAACAGCGCACTCTACTTGTGAAATATATGAAACTTTATTAAAATATAATGTTAACTTTAACAGTGTTATTAGTACAGAAATTTAAAATAGACTTTAAATTTAGTAAATTAAAACTTAGTAGCTACTAATTTAAAGGTGACTTTAAGATTTGTTATTGGTAAGGGCCACTTACTATAAATTTATAATTATATTTTAATATTTAATTAAATTGCAAGCATTTGTGCTACGTATTTTGTTTTTCAAGTCTAAGATATCAAAGATAGTTGTCCTTGTATGCGATTTAATCAATGTAAAATATAAAGTCGTCATATGTTAATCAAGAATTATCAATTTTCATAATGATAAAATTATCAAAAATATGCCTTGTCTCATTTCATTTTGTAGAAAAAGTTGGATTAAGTACTGAGTTTTTTGGAGTGATTTTTAGGAGTGTTTATCGTACAAAAGGGGTTAAGAAAATATTGAAGGTAAAGAAAGATATCATAATTTTTTATTCAAAATTAAAATAAATATGTATTTTGAATAATCTGTACAAAAATTAGGTTTATAATTGAGTTTATTTTTCCACTAGGACAATAATTCTGTACATACACCTGAAAAAACAATGTTTTTTAAAATTTTAATATTAGAGGTTAAAATTGTCCTCCCCAAAGCTCAGAAATAAGTTCCATAGAAAATTTATGAAATTAAAAAAAAAATAAAAATAAATAAATAAATAAACCTCTTTAGATGAAATAAACAGAACATACATGAGTAGATTTTCTACGATACAAATTGGAAAAATTAGTACAAAGTAAAACAAAAAGGTTTTAAAGGGTGATGAAAGCAAAAAGGATGGCATGCAAAATATTATTTTAAAGTTAGTAGTTAATAAAGATACAATAATTCGATTTTTTGTTTTTCACTTTTACTGAACGTTTAAATTTTAATAATGTAATAAAAAGATTTTTCCAATAGATATTTTTTTTTTCTGGAGATAAGATTGAGTTACTATACTGAAAAAGCTAAATGTGTCCTCTCAATTTCACTCTTGACTAGGGATAGAATTTAGTCGAATTTTAAATGAACTTTTAGAAAAAATTGAAAATACTTTTTGATAGTGTTTGATAGATTTTGTTTTTTCAAAAAATCTAATTAAAAAGTTTTATTTTCTGTATACATACTTGTATATCATCTTATGACTAAATTTTACAAAAAGTAACTAATTAAAAAAAAAGGTAAACAAATTAAAACAAGGTAAATTAACGAAAAAAATTAAGTAGGTATAGCAAAATCGAAAAATTTCACAACTAATTTATAAAAAGAGGGTACATTATTACACAATTAACTGAAAAAATCATCTTTATTTTTTTTTAAAGTTTTTTTCGATTTTTTTTTTATTCAGTAATCTCTTTGGCATATTGTAATTTGGCGATTCTCTACGTAAAGCAGACTACATCGCACGAAAACAGAAAATGTATCTTTTTACTTTCCATTGAAATTTTCTGCTAACTGAATGCAACAAATATTTAGAAAAGTAGTATATGGTTTTATGGTAGAAAATGTGTTCTTTGATTGGTATTCAATAGTATCTTAAATAGATTTGTATATTAATAAAAAACAAAAAAATTCCTGGTACGCAGGCTATAAAATTAGACGTAACGCAGGCTACAGTGTAAAAATTTATTATGTATTCTAGCGAATTATTTGATTGTAAATTGATTGAATCATTTAGATATATTTGTTCTCTTATGTTTAAAAGAATTATCAAAATTAGATGTCTTGTCTATAATCAGTTGTAACTTTTTTAAATTTTCAAATTTTCACTAAATAAGGTGCGTTTCATATTTATAACGCCATTTGAAGTTTCAAAATTTCCAGAAAACTATTGACTATACTTTATTTAACAATTAAAGTCAGTACAGGCAAGATAGGCATACTTTTCTATACTATTTTACATTGCGTTTGAATAAATCTGTCTCGTGTGTGGGGTGATCAGATCTCAATTTCAATCGAGGAGAATCTTTTAAATTAAATATTACCAAGGGCAAAAAACTCATCGGGTACTGCCTCCATAAGCACAATACTGACTTTAATTGTTAAATAGAGTATCTATGTAAATACAATGTTCTGAAGAAAAGGTAAGACCAATGAGGGGAATACAACCACCCCCTTTTGCCAATTCTATGACGCCATCAACTACCCCAGCAAACAAAAGTTGTATTTTAAGGTGTTTCATAATTATAACGCCATGTGTATTTTCAACTATAATAATTGTTTATTTTAAAAAAAACTTAAGGTCTATAATACCAAACTTAAATCCATAACTGCTCCTTTCTTTGAAATCACTTGAATTATTCGGTTTTCTATATCATTGATAAAATTTTCAATTGATGTTGAGTCAATAGCGCTCCACTCTTCTAAAATTGCAACTTTTAGAGCCTCGACAGATTCGTATTGACGGTTTGACCTGTATACTCTGCGAACTAGAATCCTCCACAGATTTTCAATTGGATTTAGATCCGATGAGCATGCAGGCCACTCAAAAATATTGAAGTAGTTTGATGGGAACCAGGGTTTGCTCCCACGGCTGACATGAATGCGTGCGTTATTCTGTTAGAAAATCCATTGTGTTGCAGAATTTTGCTGAATGAACGGTAGTGGGTTCATCTCAAGGACATCTATGTATTATTTGCTGTTCATTTTCGACTATATGAACTGGATCTCCAAGCAACCAGACCAAGTAAAGGCCTCCGAACCATCACGCTGCCTTCGCCAAAATTTCTTTTCGAGAAATACAGAGTATTTTTTCTCAAATCCCTCCAGGCTCCAGTATCCTTGAAAATCATCAGGTTCATTCAGGTTCCATTTTTTTTCGTTAGAAATTATAATCTGTAACGTAGTTTTACTTTGAAATTTTTTTATGGATTCATATGAATTCCAATACTAACAGTTTGCCAATTCCTATCCATGTTTTGTTTTAAAAATTCCAACCTAGCCTTTTTGTGTTGTTATGTCAATCGCGGAGTAGTCTTTATTCTTGAGTATTGAATATTTTCAATGCAAATTAGGACCCTCCATATCATTGATCGTGACACATTCGTTCCATCTACATCCTTAAACTCTTTTAAATCTTTGTAAGAGTTGCTTGCTGCTCTAACAATGCGATTAACTGCCTGGACACCTAATTTTCTTTTACGACCAGGACGTTTTATCTGGTTTTTTTTTTAATTTTCATGTATTTTTGGAGCGAGGTAACGACATTTTCTTCTTAATTTTCAAAGATTAGCTATTTTTAAACTCCCCTAATTGATTTTATATAACATGTTATTTCAGGATAATTATTTTGTCATCAGCACACAACTTATTTATCTTTTTTTTTTTACAATAAAATTATTCGAAAATTTAAATTAAAATGAAGTTTCAAATTCATTATAAATTGATTTTTTTCCGTAGAAAACAACAAATAAAATGTAAAAAGAAAAAAAAACAAATAGAAATTTTTAGCTAATATAGCTAAAAGTGTCATAAATATGAAAATTAAATTGTTTTGTTTTTTATATCTTAAAATATTCAAAAATTTATATAAGGATTTAAAATTATGTGAATTGTATCGTAAATGCCTGAAAGCTTGAAATAATACATGTTTTTTTTTCTGGGAAAATCGTGATGATAAATAAATCTTTTCAGCACTTTTTCTGTATTTTTATTTTTTTGTGTTTTAACCTCGTTTTTGTTTTTTTTTATTTTAATTTTATTATTATTTTTTTTTTTGGTGGCAAAATTACTTGAATAGAAAATTTTTAAATAACAGAAAAAAAAATTCTTTGCAAAGATTTTTGTTTTTTGTTGGCAAAATTCCATTTGATAAAGTTTGCTATGTATCAATTTTTAGTCATGTGGTTAAAATCTTTTGCTTTTTTTTAATTTATTTTTAAAAACTAACACATGAAAAAAAAATGGCCTGAAAAAAGTGTGAAATGGAAAAAGCATAAAATTAATGCTCATTAATTTAAAAACTATGACATTTTTAAAAAAAATCTGTCGGAAACTTTAATTAATAAATGATTGTTGTTATTTTTCGTCATTGAAATCAGCCAAAATGACATTTGACATTAATATCTTAGTTAATAGGGAAAATATCCACCTGTTTTGAATTGTTGTTACGTTTTTAAGCTACAATGTCTCGTAATTTTTGAAGGGGAGTAACATGGTTTCAAAAACGAAGTACAATACATATATGTATAGGTGTTAGGGGAATATGAAAAAATTTTGTAAATGAAAGACCTATTTAATATGAACATAAATAACATATGTATACTATTCACTGTTTTATAATTAAGATAAGAACAACCGAAACAAAAAAGAAATATAAATATCGCTTTATAAACAATATAGTACTCTTATTTTTTATATTTTTTAAATAAAAACAAATATCTTTTGCAGCCATAATGGCATTAGCAGTTTCAGTTTTAAGCGAATTTTACTATCTTATTTGTAATTAAATTCAATCAAGAAAAAACGTCGTTTGGCAGTGGCACTTAGCACGGCTTAAATTTAATATTGAGATAAGTTAGTTAAGTGAATTCAGTAAACTTTATATAAGAGTGAGTTCAGTTCAGTTACCAGTTGGGTTGGGAGTTCAGAGTTGGCGAATAAAATAATAAAAGAAAGACACAACGAGATTGATAAGTATTGCAAATTGGGAACAAAAATATGACGCACTTTTAGTAAAATAAATCCATCAAAAAAAATATATATACATATATTAAAAAGGAGTAAAAATTGTACTGGGAGTATTGGGAATAAAAACTACGGGTACTTTCATTAATGCGTCGTCAACTTACGTCGACAACTCGAATGCACTGGAATTGTAATCAGAGTCGTCAACTGTGCATGCAAGCAGTTATTAGAATAAATGAACATGATTCGCCATCTTCAAATATAACGTCAAAATGTTTATAAAATTTAATAATTTTTAATTAATTTAAATCTTATTTTGAATTTAAAATCGAACCAAAGAAATATCAGAAAAAAAATGTACAACACTATTCGTTTTAATTGAAAATAAACATCGCAGTCGCTTGAAAACGATTGAGTAATTTCAGCCGACTGCGCTGCATGCTTGAATTAATGAACATGATACCATTCCACGACTGCACTGGAAAGTCATTTATGAATATGATTTTTAATTTAATCCGTTATTTCTATTTATTTATTATTGATTATTAATTATTTTATCATTTATCATGTCATTTTTTTCTTCTTTTATTTAAAACAGGAAGTAGTACAGCTTGTGTATTAATATTAAATCGTGAAAATAGTACTGTTTATACAGCAAATATTGGAGATAGTGGTTTTATTGTTGTAAGAAAAGGTGAAATTGTTCATCGTTCTGAAGAACAGCAACATTATTTTAATACACCATTTCAATTATCATTACCACCACCTGGTCATGGTCATAATGTTCTTAGTGATAGTCCAGAATCAGCAGATCAATTAAGCTTTCCAGTTAAGGAAGGTGATGTTATACTTGTCGCTACAGACGGTGTTTTTGATAACGTGCCTGTTAAAATATTATTAGAAGTTTTAAAGGAGGTACAAAATTTAAAAAAAAATTTGTTGCTATATTTATTCAAATTTTGAATTTTATTTTAATTTTTGTGATTTTTTTTGTTTGTTTTTTAGGTCGAAGGTGTTAGTGATCCTGTTAAATTACAAATGACAGCTAATTCAATTGCATTAATGGCACGATCTCTGTCGTTTGACAGTGAATTCATGTCACCGTTTGCAATTAATGCTAGACGAAATAATATCAATGCAACTGGTAAATTTTTATTTAACCCTTTTTTTTAATCAACATTTTTTAAAATAATTTTTTGCTTAAATTTTAGGTGGTAAACCAGATGATATAACTGTGGTACTCGCGACTGTAGCAATGTGAAATTAAGTTTAATTTTAAATTTAATTTGTTTTTTTCTTCTTTTTTTTTTTTTGTAAATTTATATTGAAAGTGAGAAAAAAAAGAACATTTTTTTTAAAAAAAATTGTTTATAGGAAATTTATTTTATAAATTGTCATTTACATTTTTTTTCTCTCTCATTATTATTTGTTTTTTCTTTCTATTTTTGTTTTTTTTATAATTTTTTTTTATTTTTGTTTTTTTTAATAACTTTTTATTATTGTAATTATGCTCATTTTAAACACACAACAAAACAAAATTCATCCTTTAGTTTTAATTATTGTAATCATTTAAGTGAAAAAAAAACATTTGAAAAAAAAAATTATTTAATTTAAAAAAAAACTCTTATATTAAGTTGAAAAAAAAAAATTATCAAAATTAAATATTTTTTAAGTTTAATCAAAAGTCATTTTATTTTTTTCGTTGTTTTTTTTTTTTTTTAATTTTACTTTATTTTGAACCATAGAAAGAAATATTTTCATCTATAATTTTTTTTTCTTTCTTTCTTTATTTATCTTGATTGATTTTCTTTTTTTGTTCTCTCATCGAAAATTTGAAAATTTTGATGGAAAAAATAAATGAAAACAAACAATTGCTTAAGGAGAAAAATTAAGTAAATTCATATGGACATATCGACATATTGTGGAATATCAAACAGGAAAAATTGAAAAAAAGATATAATTGTTGATAAAATGTATTTAATTACATTATTGTGATTAATTAATATCAAATTCACGTCCACTTGTTAAAAAAATGAATAAATATTTGCTTAAACAAAAAAGTAAACTAAATACACATATGCCATGTCATTCTGTGAAAATTACTGAATAAAATGAATAAAAAATAATATTTGCTCTAAATACGATGTTTTCGGGTAAAGCAAGATAAATAAAATTTGCAAAATCTACAAGAACAGATTATTCGAGATGATAAAGATATCCAGTTCTGATATACAATTAAACAAGATATCACAAATAAAAAATTAAGAATTACAATAAAAAACTACATCTAAGCTTTTAATAGATGCAGCAGATATGTAGCTACACTACGATTAGATATGGGAAGCCCATGCTCTTACGACTATTGAAAGTATTTGAGCATTATTAGCAAAAAGTTTTGATTTTACTTCAGGCCCTTTAGAGAGTGTAACTAAAGTGTCACGCATAATTAAAGCAGATAGAAATTATGAGAAACAGTAATAAGCTAGGAAAGATAGAAATTCATTATCAGAATGTAACATTGAATAAGATACATTGGAAATAGTATTGTTGGAAGGTGTTTTACAATAGATTTTCAATGTGAATTAATGCTTAAACGAAGTGTAGATATACTCAATAATTAATTAGAAACGATAATAAATTAAATTCGATTAATATCGAATTTTCTTGAAAATTAAAACATAATTAGAAAAACAAAAATATGAAAATGTAATAAATAATTTAAAAAATCAAATAAAATTATTATGAAAAAATGAAAACTAAACTGCCGACATAATTATTAAGAAAAATCAAATAACAAAAAAAAAAAACAAAATAATAAGAAAAATATTTCGACCTAATTTAAAACTTATGAAAAAGGATTTTTTTTTACCAAAAATAAAAAATATAAGATCGATTAAAATAATGTTCGGTAGATATGCATTCTATTAATCAAATTTTTTAATAAATATCATTAATTGAAAAAAAAAAAAACTTGAATAATAAAGAAATTAGATTAAAATGAATTTTTCTACAAAAAACGTACGTGACTTTCGTTCGACTTAAAAAAAAATCGTCAATTTTATCATTAATTTACAAAAAAAAAAAAAATTATGTATGTAAATTATGAGTTAGATATTTATGAAATTGATATTTAAAAGAAAAATAAAACAATTTAAAAAACAAAAATCTAATCGTGAACCTAAACTTTTATTTAAAAAAAAATTCGTTGAAAAAATAAATATTTTTTCTTTTTTAAATTCTCACTCATTTTGAGTTCGTTTAAAAATAAAAAGAAAGAAGAGAAAAGATCCATAATTTCCAGAAAATATGCATAAAGGCAAGCTATGCCAAGGCTCTTGACGGGCTGTAATGCCATGGAAGAGGAAAAGCAGGAGAAGGAATGCTGGAAAAACTAATAAAAAAAAATTATCCTTTAAAATAGATTTTAGACGAATTTCGAACAATTTTTTCAATCTGAATCTGAATTAATTTCCAATCAATTTTTACCATTTCATTCTTTCGTTTGGAAAAAATATTTTGAACTAAGAAGAACTGACTTCAAGCATGTGTATCATTGGAAAAGAAAACTTTTCAATATAGAATGAGTGAAAGGATTTGCTTTTTTAAACTCACTGTACTCATGTTTGCCAAAATTAATAAAATCTAATTGAGTCTTTTCTCACAATTTCTACTAAACTTGTTCAAGAAAAAAGAAAAAAAATTATCAAGCAGATTCTTAAATTTAAAAATAATTTGTATCATTTTAGATTTTTTTTCATTGCAACATCAACAAAAAATACATTTTACTTTTTATGACGAATTTGAAAATAACGTGCGATAATCATAGATTTTAGTAAAACTTGAAAAAAAAAGATAAAATAAATTATCTAACTTTAATAATATAAATTCTAATTTACAAGTGATTTAAATGTTACATCTTACGAGTAGTTGAACAAACAAAAAAAAAAAAAATATGTTTAAATAAAAAAATTTAATAGTTTACGATAGTTGCGTTAGAAAAACAAAAATCTTTAGAATATAAAATACACGAGCGATTAAAGAGATTCAAGAAAAATATAAAAAAATATGGTGAAACAAAGAGAAGAAGAGAAGCATTTTAGTTTTGTTATTTTTAAAAGGTATTTCAATAAAAGTCGATTCTTTTTATTTAGTTTTTTGTATCTTTTGTTACATTTTTATTAAATTATTAAGAAGAATTTGGAAAAATGCAAATATTAAGATAAAAAACAATAGGTAATGCATAGATACAATACAATGTGTTATGTAAAATAGTGCATCTTCAAAAACGTCAAATGATCGTCAATTGATGAAATTCACCTTGAAACTTTTAATTGCTGAATTTCATCAATAATTGATGATCATTTGACGTTTTCGAAGATGCACATACATTGTACAAGAAATGTTGGAAAAAAAAATATAATAAACAAAAAATTTAAAAATAAGATATATTATATTTATTTTTCAGTTATTTTTTTTTGTGTTTGCCTAATATTTAGGTTTTCAAACAAATTAATTAACAATAAATAAGATATTAAAAGGGAATAAACTGTTATTCTGTTAATTAGAAAATTAAAAAGAAAGAAAATTAAAAAAAAAGAAATTAAAAGCAAATAAGAAAGAAAAAAAAAATTCTCGGAGATTAGTTTTGAAAATTAAAAATTAAAGAAAAACAAAATATATATGAAATATTAACTGAAGATATTTAATTTAATGCAAAAAAAAGAATAATTAAAATAAAATTGAATGAAAAAATAAATTCAAAAATTGTATTTTTTTTTTCTCATTTTTGTAAATTTATTTTGAAACTGTAAAAAAAACCAAAATGATTATGATGTGAAGGGGGTGTGAGTTGTAATTAAGAAATTAATAAAACCAAAAACAAAATCAATGGTCATAAAGAAGCAAGTTTAATGATCATTATGAAAAAAAAAAAAATGTTATGGTACTATTCATGAATTAATGTAGGAAAAGTTAAAAAAAAATTATGAAAAATTATGAAGATGAAGTAAAAATATTAAAAAATAAATTATAAAAATGATAATTCAAAAAAAAAATGTTGTTTTAGTATTTTTATTAGTTATTTAAAGTTTTTTTTTTTTTTTATGACATGGCTGAAAAAAATTTCAGTTGATTGTTGCTGAATATTTTTTGTCTAAAAAAACAAAATTGTAATAATAAAATTCACATTAAAAAATTCGCTTGTAAAATGGCTGTTAACTCAAAAAATTTACTATGAATCCACTTACACAATACAGGTCTCCATAAATTTCGAGAGTAAGATTTAATAATTTGATTTTTCTCATATTGTTTTAATTTTTAGATTTCTCAAATTTAATCTATTATAGTGCTTTGGTAGAGACCAGGAACCATATCAGGACTATTGAACCTTTGAAAAAGACAAAGTTTTCTTTACATAAACAAAATTTTTCACATATAAAATGATTTTTAGTTGTTTTTTGTACTACAGTTTTATCTAATTATATTTATTTTACTAATTTTTATATTTTTACTTTCCATATTTTTTCTGAACTCAGTGTTATAGTGTTTATAAATATTGGCTTTGTAATTTTCTTATTAATTTAGAAATTAAATTTTACAAAAAAAATTTTAGAAAAAAGGGAAATTGAAAGCATTTTTGTGATAAATTTAAAATTAAAAAAAAATTAAGAACTGTCTAAACCCTTTTAATTCTACTGCTGGTATAACTATAAACATTAACATAATATACCTCAGTGCCTGTGTAGGTTACCTAAAAAACAGCTTAGATGACTTAAAAAGACAATCAAATCCTCATTAGTAATGACAGAGAGTTTTTTTTCTCAATTTTGGGTCCCAGCATTTTTAATTTGTACAATGCTGAGTGCTGGTGCATAAAGATGAAGAAAAATGAAAGAGAGAGACTGTGGAGGAAAGACAACAAAATAGATAAAAGATTCTGGGACAATAATGCCAATGTTTTGCCAGTTTTGGAGAAAGCATCAAATTAAAAATGCAAGAAGTTCGTCGAGTAACAGTCTTGACTGAAACTCAAATTAAAACTAATTCGGTTTGCAAAAAATTTAAATCAAACAAAGGGTTAAATTTTGTGCTAAATCCCCCTAAAAGGGGTATGTGAGTTTTTCTCTAAGAAGAATAGAAATGCGCTAAGCCTTATAGTTAAACAATTAAAATAGTCATAGTCGATCCAAAATTAATCGAAATTTTTATAAATTACATAATTATGAAAAAAATCATCACTGTGTGCACTAATCACACTCACACTTAATAATAAAGAAAAAAATAGTTTAGATCTTCATTTAATTTTTTGGTGTAAATTAATACTATCTGATTTCATTTAAATAGTTTTTTTTTTTATTTCCTTCTTTAAATTAACATAAAAAAAAAAAAGAGGAAAATATATATATGTATGTATGTAAATATAATATGTATTAATTTAAATATTGCCTCAATTATTATTATTATTAATTTTTCATTTCTAGAAAAACTACAAAATATACAAAATTTATTTTTGTTATTTTTATTTTCTTTAACTTATAAAGGACACATCATAATTACACAAACAATGCATCAATTATTTATTTATTTTTTTTTTCAAAATTTTATATAATTAATATAAAGGAAGAAACAAAACAAAAAAAAAATATTATTGTGTAAAACTAGCGCAAACATTATCTTTTTCAAATTATTTCTAAAAATTATTCAATTAATTAAATAATTAAATTAGGTATATAAAATTGTCTTTGTTTTATATTATTTTCATCATCCGTCAACAATCACCAATAATACATGTTTCGTTTATTTTTATTTTTATTTTTTTTTTGTTACTAAAGGAATATGAAAAAATATTTGCTTTTTTTTTTGTATTTTGAATTTTGTATAAAAATTCAAAAATTATTTTATAACTGATTAAAATTTCATTAATTATTATTTTTTTTTTTTTGTGTGCTCATTGTTGATGAGGATGTTGATTATCATTTTGTTGTTGTGGTTGTTGAGCCTGTTGCTGTTCTTCTGGAAATTCTGGACCACCACCCCACATAAAACCACCTGGTCGATCTTCAGGTAATGGTTGATAATTATGATCTATATGTTCATTAAATAGCACTTTTCTGTTTTATGGAAAAAAAAAAGAAAGGAAGAAAAGTAGGAAAATATGTTAACTAAGAATATAATAAATAGAAGTAACATAAAAGTGTGATTTAAAACTTACAAAAAATTCGGTGTTTTTAATAATTTACATCCATTTCTTTGGTGTGGGAAAACATCTTCTAAAAAGTAATAAATATGACCGACGGCCATTCCCATTAAATCAATCCAAATTGTGTTACCAAGTATCATTGAAATGCATAATAATACCCAAGGAAGATATGGTGCCTATAAAAAGCAGAAAAAAAAAAACAAATTAAAATATAAGTCCTTCATTCTAACTGTTATAACGGAATTTCATATGAAATGAATTTCAAAATTAGAGTGAAACTTTGCGCCCAATGATAACGACAACGACAACTGCTTGCGACAAAATTAGAAATAAATCTAAGTGAAAGACAACGTTGTCATTGGGCGAGAACAACAGTCGTTCTATTGATTCTAAATGAACGTCACGTTGTAGTTGTCGTTGTCGTTACCATTGAGCGCAGGCTTTGAATTCATTTAACATTAAATTAGCCATTATAATCTATTTTTTATTGAAATTTAAATTATCAAATTCCATTCTTTTTCTAAAATAAAATTTTGAAATTCATTACAAATGAAATACCTACTATATAAATTATGTTTACCTGAAAATTGAGCAATCCAAAGAAATTCATTCTAACAAATGGATTCCTTCTTGACCATACGTATACTAACATAATTGTAAAAGCTTGCCCCAAAAATAATAAATTTACAAAAAATGCCAATAAAATCATTAATACACCACCAAATATTAACATCATAACGAAATCAGAACTACGTCCTCTAAATGAACCTTCTTCAAGCATACGACAATAACGGTATGTAAATACCATATTAAAAAAAAATGTAAATCCTATTGTACCAAAGAATAGGAATGTTGTTGCTAATCTCCATAATTGAAAATTTCTTACTATTAATGTTGGATGAAAATATAATTGTAATGGTGATACTAAATCAAGATGCTAAGAAAGAAAGAAAAATAAGAAAATAAAAAATAAATTAGAATAAAATTATTTTTAAATCTTTTTATTTTGAATGTTGTCACGATTTTTCTACACAGTAATCTTTTAGCTTCTGTAGTGTAACAAGGTATTATATCTACTGTGTGAGTGGTCATGAATTGGTATTGGGTTGCATTAAATAATGTAAAAAAGCTGTAGGTTCTATTTTACACTTTAATTACTAAAATCAATAGAAGTAAATATTTAACTCTTCACTCTTCGATTTTCCATTCTAGTTATTCTCTTCATTTTCCTTTGAATTTCGATGATTAATCAATTCACCGAATCATATAAGAATATTGTTTTTTTTTAATAAGTTCATACAATAGAGAAATTTTTGTCAATCTTTTTCAATTAAAACAAAAAACATGAAATTTATTATTATTCCGAATTGCTTTCAAAAATCCAAAATTTTTTAGGATATTAGATCAATTTTTTGATTGTATTCGATTTATGTTCTATATTCTAGAATATTGAAGGTTAGCCGAAATTATATGTATGTACTATGTATGTACATACATATGTACATTAATTACATATATTAAAGAAAATTCTAAATTTAGAAACATAAAAATAGATTAAATTTATGATATGATTAGCCCTTATTCCAGATTTTTTAAAAATATCAATGCATATATCGCTGACGTGGGTTTAAAAATTGCGACAAAGTAAATATTAAGAAATGTGTGATAACACGCCATTAGAAAAAATGTTATTCAATATTGTATTAATTGCAAAAATTTATGAAACATAAAAAATTTAGAAATAAAATTGTAAATAATGAATTGTCCTTACCACCGCTAATGTTGTTATAACACAAGCAGTCGTATAAAATCTGGTTACTGTTGGAATCTCCAGATATGTTTGTCGAAGTGTTTGATAGGCCATCCTTCTTAATAATAAATTTTTATTAAAAAAAAATATTATTTTATAATTTTGGTTAGTCAACCATGAATAATGTCTTTTGTTTTATTGATGTTTTATTATAAGAATTTATGATATAGAATAAAATCTTGAGATTATTGGAAAATGTTTTTTTTTCTCGATAAAAATCCTGAAATCTCAAATCTTTTACAAGTACAACAAAAACAATTTTGACGTAACATGATGGTGACAAATGACAATTTGTATTTGTAACGTAAGTTAAGGGGTAGACCACACGTTCGTGATTGCAAAGCAGATTAAATGCACAAAGCTTAGTTTACACTGCGCTGATATTTGCTGTGTTAAATTGAAACTGTGAAAGTGAGATATCTCTGAGAAGTAAGAAGAAAAGGGGAAAAAAAAATTCAACATTATGAAACAAATCAAGAAGAAATATAAAATACGAATTACAAAATCACTTAATAGTCACAAACTTCAATTTCCATATGATCTTTCTCACTTAAACAGCTCTGGTAAACTAATACTGAGCAAATGTGAAATGAACTTAATTAATCACAGAATTCTGATTTCTGACTTCCCCAGTTCCAATAAAAGAACAATTTCCATCAATTCTTATTAAGAAACCATAAAGTGAGGTACACATTATCATTTAAACTGACAGTCGGCGACTGATGAAAAAAACTGAACAACCACGAAATCATTTTGTCAGCATCAGTTTTTCCATCAGTTACATTGTTACACATACACATTTTAATTTTAATTGACAGCTATGCAAAAAACTGTCAGTTTAAATGATTATGTGTACTTCACTTAAGAAACTAAAATGTCAAAACAAAACATGACAATTCCAACTAATACATACATACAAAACAACAGTTCAGAGCTTGTATTATAGGGGTAAAATAGACTTGGACTGCTGAGACCGTCGCAAACGAGTTTATAACCGGTTTTAACAACTCCTGAAAATACACCTGATGGTGGCACGACCAAGTTGTAACGAGCGTGAGTGTATTACAACCGTCAGATAGAATTATTTTAGACTATTCTTATTATACCAAGTAGGAAAAAATTTGTTACAACTAGCGCATTACAACCAATGTATTTTCACCCATAGATGGTTTTGAATTTTGAAACCATTATTACCACGTACACATGATGAGATCCAAAGATCCAGCGATTAAAAGATCGAATTTCGATCTGCGTATTTTAGTACCTGGACGAAAGATCGAGTTCAGTTTAGATTCAAACGTGGTTCAAAATATAGAAATTATAACCTTGAATTTTTTACTTTTCCTAATATTTGAATGTAAACTTAAATATTAGGGCAAGTTTAGAGTTTATTCATGTCCCCAAATATTTCTTTTTACCATTTTATTTATGTTTTTAATTTTATTTAAATGTAACAAATAAAAGTTTTTACACACTTCGATAAATAACATAGCCTAAAACAATTTTGATCTTTCAATACGTGTCTGTACGGTTATATTTCGACTCGATCTAGGTGAAAAGGCTGGATCGGATCGGTTGGATGTTGGATCCCATATGGACTCGATCTCCGTCTACATGTTTTTTAACTCCTTAAATCTCCATTTAGACCGGATTAAATTAAGATTCAATCCGTCATGACTAGGCCTTAATATTTCGGGTGTGATTACTTTTCTTTACTGAAGATGTCCTAACAATCGGTAAAATAAAGAGTAAAATTAAAAATCCAAATCATTAATCAGCCAATTAGCTGTCAAATTTGATTTTTGCTTGTCGATTGATGTTTTGGAACAAAAAATAGAGCAAGAAAAAAAAATTACTTATGTACTACATTACGTAGCAGCAATTCTGTTGTTTACAAAATATTTTAAATTTTATCAAAATTTAACAACAAAAAGAAAAAAGAGACTGTTGAATTGAAAATTTGTGATTAAAAAAAAATATGTAAAAACTTCAACAAGGAAGACATTTGCAGAGAAAACGAAAAGAAAAGCTAGTGAAACAATTTTGGAACAACAAAGTGTCGCATTAAATTTCAATTTTAAAAATTTTCACTTTGCTCACGATAATTGCCTTTTTTTCTTAGTTTTTCAACAAAAATCTAAAAATTACGAAATATAAGAAAAATTTTAATGTAAAATTATCAGAAAATTAACCCCCAGTAAATAAATTAATTTTAATTCAATTATATATTTTTTTTATAACTTTTGTGTTTTTCTAGAACAACTAAAAATTTCACGGTAAGTGATTCACATTCGCTATTATGACGATAATGAAAAAAAAAGTAAAAATAAAATTAAATTAAAAATGCATATAGATTTACAACAACAAAAGTAACTCCATTGTATTATTGTATGATAATTTGAACATTACGTTCAACGTTGAATTTGTTTTTAATTTTATCTCTAATTTGAATTTACCTGCCTATTTGAATTTTTATCTTTAATAGATTACATACTTCAAAATGCCAATCCTTTATAGTGTGGTATCAAGAGCTAATACAATTTTAGCTAAATATGCTGAATGTGTTGGTAATTTTGCTGAAGTTACTGAACAAATTATTTCAAGAATACCACCAGATAATCATAAATTTATATATTCACATGGAAATTATTTAATATATTATATTTGTGAGAATCGTTTAATTTATATGTGCATTACAGATGATGTAAGTTTTATTTTCTATAAAAATGAATTTATCTTTTATTTTAAGATACCTACATATATATATATATTTTTTAAATTATGATTAAATTGAATTTGGTTTTTTTTAGGAATTCGATAGAACAAAAGCTTTCCTATTTCTGTCTGATATTAAAAATAAATTCATTTCAATTTATGGATTACAAGTTGCAACTGCAATTGCATATGCAATGAATACAGAATTTTCAAAAGTTCTATCAGAACAAATGACATATTATAGTCAATCAAGAGAAATTGATCAAATATCAAGAGTACATGGACAAATTGATGAATTAAAACATATTATGGTTAAAAATATTGGTAAGAAGAATTTATGATAAATTTTGAATTTTTGATAAATATTGAAAACTTGATCAATTTTTCTTTTTTAAATTTTGTATATTAACAGACAGCATTAAAGATCGCGGAGAAAAACTTGAATTATTGGTTAATAAAACAGAAAATCTTAGCAATACTGTAAGTATTTAAGAAATGTTAAAAATAAATACAAAAATATAGATAGATGAACCTCCTTATCGGAAGCTATAAATATATTTAATAAGACGCACATGTTCTTGTACAAGAAAAACAAAGAACAATCAAAAAAATGTATTTAAGTAGTAAGTACATCATTTCACTGTCTTAAAAAACTTATTTTTAAAATCTCTTATTGAGATATTCTGGGAAAAAAATGAATTTTCATTTTTACTCTTATTTAACTCAATTTTGTTAGAATCCAAAAGTAACAATTTTTTACATCAAACTATTAAAAGACAGTATCGAATTTTTAAAATATAAGATGAAATAATTAAAATGTCTTTGAAAATCCATGGAAAAAAGGTAAAAATAAATCAAAATTATATCTTTAAAGATTTTTTCCTACAGATACATTCAAGAAATACAATTCTTCCTGGATAGAATAAAAAGAAAAAAAGGATAAGATTAAAGAAAATTGAGGATATTTATGAATATTTTGATTAAACTTTTCGTTGAATATAAGATAAGAATGCCTTTTGGAAAACATAATGTATTAGAAAAGTGGTTTCAGATAAAAGTTGATATCTATGTACTACTGGTTAGTGGTGTAGTTGTTTTAATTAAAATTTTAATAACTTCTTGTTTTCTGTGTAAAATCAGCAGAACAGATCTTTTTGACTATTTACATCAAAAACTTGATTCGTATTCATTTTAAGACCCAATCTATTGAAAAATCTCTATATAAAGGCTTGATATTGTTTTATTTTAAGATTTTAGTTTAGTAGTTAAATTTCTATATATATTTTGTTTCTAATTTTTTCTTTAAATATAATTTTTCAAATATGTACATAAATAAATAAAGATCATGATCATATTTTTAATTGTTTATTTGTAGTCGGTAACATTCCGGAAAACATCAAGAAATTTAGCACGACAAATGTTTTGGAAAAATATTCGAATGTATGTTATATTCGGTTCAATAATAATATTTATACTTTATGTGATTATAAGTTTAGCATGTGGAGGATTAGCATGGCAAAAATGTGTACATAAAAATTGAATGATTTAATAAAATTTATTTGTATAAGATGAAAAAGTAATTATCGTAACGAAACAGGATAACCAAATTCAAAAGATTGAAAAATAGAAAAACAAAAAAATTGTTAAATGAAAGAAAAAGAAAAAAGAAACAAAAACCACAACATAAAGACTCATTTGACTCATTTAAAGGAGGAAAATACGTTGTTTTTCTCCTTTAAAATTTATATTACATTTTTTTTTGTTTTTTTTTGAATAAAATAAATAACAGTGAGGTTGTAAAGTGATAAAGATAAAATTTAAAATATAAAGAAAAGTATGAATTTATTATACATATTTCTATTTTATTTCTTTTTCATTATTATTATTATTTTTTATTATTATTCTCATTAATTTTTTTTTAATAAGCAAATAATAAATTATGTTTTAATCATTTTTATTCAATAAATATATTTTAATTGTTTACAATATTTTGATTTATCATTTATACACATATAAATATGTTCTTAAAAAAATATTATAAAAGGAATGTAAATAATTTATATCGATTCTATTATAAGATAGTTGAAAAATATTAAAAAGAACAAATAAAAACCAAGCATTTTTTCAATATTATGATTAATTCAATTTTGTTTTTTTTTGTTTTGTGAAATAAAAATTAAGAAAATGAAAAAAAAAAACGAATTATTTTCATCAACAATGATTTATTCGTTGTCTTGTTTATTATTAAAATTAAATGTTGATGCTAAAAATTCATTTTTTATCCTTTTTAAAATTTGAACTGAATAAAAAAATTTAATTGGAGGTAGTAAGAAAATTTTATATTTTGTGTGATTTAGGTAAAATTATTCAAGTGAAAAAAAAAATTGTTAAAAAAGTTACCCTTTTATAAAATTATAATTAAAACATTAATAAATTTATTTTAATTAAAAATTTTTGAAAATTAAATACATAATTAAAAAGTTTTTTATATTTCTTTAAAAAAAAAATAATTTCTTATGGCTGAATTTAAAATTTAGTTTGAACAAGTTGAACAAAAACTGTCCAAACAAAATTTTTATACTGGAAAAAAAATTCTTGTAAAATGTTCTATCAAAAATTATGGTACATTATGAGTAGGATTCCTATTTTAATTAAGAAAGATCCAAAAAAATACTTTGCAGTTGAATATCTAAAAAAAGTTAAATTTTTCGCTAAATGCTGCTATTGAAATTCAATAATTTAAATTTATTAGTTTTTCATTGATCTTCTATAAAAATATCGTCACCTATCTTTATAAATCCTGAATTTCTTAATCCCAATAAAACACCCATTCGAGGATATTTTTGTTTACCCCAAATTCTATAATGATTAAGTGTCTTTAGAGGTTCATTTTGTTTGTGACGTTCAGCAGTTATATGATTAATAGTTGTAAGTGAACATCTATAGGATGGTGCAATACAACGAAAAATAGCATCATTTCCAATTTTAACCCAATTCCATTTATCTTCATCATAAGGTTGACCATCAATTTTAACATAGAAATTTGGACGAAATTGTTTATGGTGAATTTTATCATCTTTTAATCGATTGTTAAGATCTTCAATTGATTGTTGATTGATTAGCATAAAACTTGAAGCATCGTGAAGAGCTCCCTGAAAAAAAAAATTATTAAAAGAAAAAAAAAAACATTTTTTTTTCAAAGCTTAAAAGTATCTAAAGCCAAAAATCACTTACTGTGTCCACTTTTAAAAAATTCTCATCTTGTAACATACCAATTACATCTTTTGTTGGTTTTTCAAAATTATAATAAACTAAATATGCTTTATCATTGCAATCAAACAAAAATTTTGAAAACCATTCATCATATTTTGATCCACATTTTGTAACTAAAACCTTACTACCCCATAAAACAGTTTCTTGAATTCCATTATTCTTGATTGTATTTAATTTTATTTCTAAATCATTCATTCCTGGTGCTATAACTGTTATTTGATTTTTTTGAATTTTTGGTTTAATTTTTAACATTTTTGGATATGCACGTGCTGATAATATTTTTCCTGTCTCATCTAATAAAGCAAATTTACGATCTAAGACACCATCATAAATTAATCCTAAAATATCACATTTTGCTGAATCTATATCAATTCCAGCACAAGATTTTATAGGAAACATTGTAATTTCTTTCATTGTTCCAATACGTTTCCATTTTTTTGGTGGAGACATATGAATAAATAATTTTTTTTTATAAACAAAATATAATTTTATTCCAACAACAGTCGCTAGAGCTGTTGATAATCCAAATATTGTCCAACGAATTATTTGAAAAGTATCTGAAGAAAATAGTAAATTTTAAATTTTGAAAAAAAAATAAAGAAATAATTTTGAATTTAATATAATTGGAAAAAACTTACTCATTTTTTAAATTTATTTTAAGGTAGTTTTTATTTGAATTAATTATTTTTTTTGTTAAAAAATAAACGAGTAAAGTGTGTGTGTGGGTAATGGAATGTAAACACTAAACACCTATATGATTTGGATTGTCATATAACTAACTGGTTGAGTGAATGTGAGAAAGTGTGATAAAAGATAATTCATTAGAAAATTTTAAAATTTTAAATTCGAGCTTTGATTTTATATAAAAGAATTTACATTTTATTCTATTTATAAATATTCAAAAAGTGATTCCACACAGCATCGATCAATTCATGTGTGAGTTTTTGATATAATAAAAAAATTTAAGAAAAAACATTTTTTTAGAATCCACTTTTCATAGAAAAAATAATGAATTAGTAGAATGAAGTTTGATTTGCAAAAAATTTTTAATTAAAAATAATTCAAATTCATTTCTTTATAACTCGAGAAGAATAACAAGTTTTTTTGATAGCATCAAACTTTTCAACTCAACTCACAACAAGTATGCATGTATTTGTATCTAATTTGTCTTAAAATAAAAAAATATGTATATATTTAAAAGCGGGTGCCTGTGCCTTTATTATTTTAAACTTACTTAACTTTACTTGATTAACTAATTTCAATTTTCAAATAAATTACGTACTTACATATGTTCTCCCTGTCTTCAGGGAAATTTGCGCTTATTATGTAGGGTAGAGTTGCCTTTCTTCGACCACCTAACATAATTTTTAAACTACAACGTAAACTGAAGTATATTAAACAAAAATATATTATTTTCCAGTAGGTACTTACCTAATAATTAAAACTTATAAAACACTATTTCCTAACACTAAGAAAACTGTCAATTTTTTAACAAAAAAACTCTTTTTAACATGCGCTGACGACTCACTTCAGAATAATGATAATTTGAAATTCATAATAAAAATAAAAAGGATAAAATACTTTTACAGGGAACTAATAAAATCGTCATTAATAAAAAAGGTAGTTTTATACACAATTTTTACCTGTTTTTTATTTCAGTGGTCGAACTTAGGGCAACTTTACTCTACTCTACATAAGTATTTCCTAGAAGTACAAGGTATTCCTGAAAAATTCACGATTTTTATCTGAAGCCATCCTGTAAGCATACGTTGAAATATGGTCTTATGTGTTTCCTTCTTTTTATAATTTTCAGAATGTGGCATCCATCAAAATTTTCTATTTTTCTTATAAAAACTTTCTCTTAATCACAATTTATGACCTTTAATGTGCAGTAAAGCTATTTCTACACTAAGGCCCCACACAATTTCATTAAATTACAGGGGAAAAAATGAATGAAGAAATCCTAATTTCTGATTTACCTGGCAGTTAAAAAAAAAAAAAAGTTTAATAAAAATTGGAAAAAATCGAATGTAAGTAACTCTGACAAAACCGACAGAAAAAAAATGATGTACTTTACATATAACATAACATAATATGTATATATATTTTAAATGGAATTACTCTCTCTCTCTCTCTCTCTCTCTCCAAACAATTATTCAAACACAATAAAGATATTAGATAAGTAATGAACGATTCGAATTTATTTTTATTAAAACAATAATTTTATTTGATATAATAAAAAATATAATATGTATGTATATATGTAAATAAAATATGATATTTTACTGCAATGTTATTGTTTATTTATATAATTTTTTTTTCTACAAGTTTTGTTTTCGGTAATGAAAAAAAAAAAATTTTGTTTAAATTTACTGATTGTATTTTCTATATAATTTTTTAAAATTATTTCGCTTCAATATAAACTTTATCACCTTTTTTAACAATTCCTGGCTCTCGTAATCCAAAATGAACTCCCATTCTTGGACTTTTATTTTTTCCCCAAATTCTGTAGCTGTAATTAAAAAAAAAAAAAAAAAACAACAACTTTTTTTTCACTTTTACAGAAATTTGGTATTTTAAAACAAACCTTTTAAGAGTTTTCAGTGGTTCACCATCAGGATGTCTTTCAGCAGTAAAAGGATTTATATTTGAAAAAATACATCGAAATGATGGTGTAACAGATCGAAAAATAGTATCATTTCCAATTTTAAGCCAATTCCATTTATCTTCATCGTATGGTGGAACATTTGTTTTAAGTAAAAAATTTGGACGAAATTGTTTATGATTGACTTTATCCTTTAATCGGGTATTCAAATCATCAATTGATGATTGATTAATTATTAAATAACTTGCAGCATCATGTAATGATCCCTGAAATTAACAATTGTTCTTCTTATTAAAAAAAAAAAAAGATAGTAAAATTTCATTAGAATTTACCGTGTCTTGATCTAGAAAACAATTATTTTTTATTTCATTTAAAATTGGTTTTGTTGATTTTAAATTATCATAATAAACCAATGTGATACCATCATTTTTATCAAGAATATATTTTGAAAACCATTTATCATATTCTTCACCGCATTTTGTAACAATAACATCGCTACCCCAAATACTAACTTTTTGTAAATTATTTTTTTCAATTGAATCTAAATGAATTTCTAAATCATTCATTCCAGGTGCATTTAATGTTAACCAATCATTAAAAATTTTTGGTTTTATTTTTAACATTTTTGGATATCCACGTGCCGTTACTAATTTATAATCACAATCTAATAATGCAAAACAACGATCAATAAAACCATTATGTATTAAACCAATTGTTTCACATTTTACTTCATTTAAATCAATTCCAGAACATGATTTTATTGGAAAAAATGTAATATCATCTAAAGTACCAATAAATTTCCATTGTTCTGGTGGTATTTGAAGTAATTTTTTTTTATAATCCTGATAAGATATGTATCCTACTACAGCTACTGATGTTATACCAACTCCTAATGTTGCAGTTAACCAAGGATTTGCAGGAAAAACTACATATATATAAAGAAAATTATAAGATATTAATTAATTTTTAGAATTTATATTCAATATAAGTATGTTCGATCTTACGTGACATTATTATTATTTGTTTTGAATTATAATTTCGTTTCGCACCTTGAACCTTATAGAATATTATTTACACTGGAATTTCTTCGGTTTTTTTATTTTATTTTTTAAATAAAAATAAATTCAATACTCTATAATAAGAGTCAAATTTCAATATCAATTGCGTCGCATTCACGAATAACAACTGAATAAAACCAATTCTCAGTTACAATTCACTCCTACAAATTGTTTATTATTGTAAAACTTCAATTTTTCTCAAATTAATCGTAAGTATTGATAATTTTTTTACATACATACATATATGATAATTCTTTATTGCTCAAGAGTATCAAGTTCAACAAATATCAGTGTTCATTGATATCAATTACTTGAATTTAATACATAGCTTTATCAGCGTGTTTTGCTCTTTCCCATTTTTTTTTAAATGTTTTTAAAGACTAAAATTTATTTAAAATTATAAAGTAGCTGGTTCAAGTTGAATTTCGCTATGATAACACTTTTTGAGAATAACTTCCGAACATTTTGTATATTATGTGTTAACTAATGTATGCACATCAATCATTGAGTTTATAAGAGTTTATACATACGCATGTGTACATAAATTGGTGTTGATGCTAGAAGCTGATGTTTTAAATTTAAATTCTAAACACACATTACATATTTTTTGAAATAATTGTTTAATGATATATTCGCACAGGGTTTTTAACAAAAAACAAATTTAATTAAAGAAATTATTTTGAATAATTTAAGCTGTTTATGTTGAAAGTGGACTAAGTTCATTTTTGGTGGGAAACGAGGTAAAGTAAATTTTAGATGAAAATTGACATGTCCTTTTTTATGATTTAAATTATTAAAATTACTATTTAATAATTGTAATATTATCTTCCACAATTTTTCAGCAGGAATTTGAGCTGATATGTAGAAATTGAAATGACCGGAGCTATTTTAGATACACTTTCAAGAACCATATGATAAAAAAGTGTTATGTTCCAGCATTCCTCCTAATACTTTTTCACATAATTTACATTATATTATTATAATTATTGTTATGTTCCAGCATTCCTCCTAATACTTTTTCACATAATTTACATTATATTATTATAATTATTAATAATTACTCCAATAATACTCTTTCTCATAAATCATATCAATGTTATAAGTAAAATTCTAAGAATTATAACGTTAACTTTCACATCAATTATCTCCCATGTAATATTTCTATCAATAATTTACTTCTTGCATAATTTCATTCTCACCAAATAAATTCTAAGAATTGCATTACTTCCCATGAGAACTTAGCACCTGTGAAGTCAGTACAGATTCCAAGAAACCCCCAATTGACTATTATTCATTAAGCTTTCACCTACTTGCTATAAATTGGCACACTCTGGTCAAACGGGTCGAAGTTGATTTTTAAAAGTTAAACAGTTCACTTTGTAACGTGTTATTCAATTATTCAAAATCAATAAAATCTAAGTTCGTGATTAAATAGTAAAATTAATTTAAATGAAAATTTGAATAAAAAAAATCTAAGTTGTGATTAAATAGTTAAATTAATTTGAATTAAATAATTTAAGTTTTGTTATTAAACAGTTAAATTAATGGAAATTTGAACAGTTAAATTCAGTTAAATAGAAATTTGAATCATATAATTAAATTTTGATTTGGTGACTAAATAAAAGATTTAATTAAATGAAATAGAAATAATAAAATTTCCCTTTATTGTAAAAGATCATAATTATTTTATTTAAATAAAATAAGTTTGTAAACAAAACTAAATCATAGTTAAATAAATAATAATAATTAAAGTTTTACAAAAAAAGGTGTTTTATTTGTAACGGGGCCATAACAAAAGAAAGAAATAAATATCAATATGAACGATAATATTTTAACCTTGACTTGAAAGGCCTAAAAATTTTTGAATTTCATAGTGTTTTTTTCTGAAATTCTCTTAATTTAATTTATAGCCAATATTTCCACTTATAAGTAAAAAATAAAAATACTGAGACACCTTTCGTAGTTTGTGAATAAAAAGTACATAAATAAATAAAACAAAAGTCAACTTTTCACTGCCCAGTTCGTGTTTTCTCATTTTGAACCTTTATTTCGAACAATCCTGCGTTTGCTCTTTTCTGTGCAGAATTTTATCGGTCACTACGCCCTTATTATGTCAAAATAAAGGATAGCCTTTAGCTAATTGTTGTTTTAATACAAAACAAACATAAAAAAAAATTTTATGTGAATGGAAAAAAATATTTAAAAAACTTGAAAAGATGTTATTTCCCCCTTTTTGGTCAATATAAATTGAAGAATAATTTAATTAAAAAAAAAAAAGAAAAAAAAAATCATTGAAATAAAATTTTTCTTCTTCTAAAGGTTCATTTCCCACAAGGAGAGAATGGAGACAAGGGAAGGGGATGGGGGATTACAATATCGAAATATTTACGGATGGACCTAAGACGAACGAGGGTGTGAGAGCAGGAGTGTTCTCTGATAACCTCTCTTTATCCATCCGATTACCAAACCATGCAAGCGTTTTCCAGGCGGAAACACTTGCTATTCTTGAGGCCTGCAAATCATGTAGAGAAACTGCTGTAGCAGGCAACAATATAGGTATTTTCACCGACAGCCAGGCCGCGATCAAAGCCTTGAACTCGGCGAACATCTTCTCTAAACTGGTAGCACAGTGCAAGGAAGAGCTAACTTCAATTTCGAAGAAGGCTAGTGTCACACATTCCTCTGGGTTCCAGGACATAGGAACATTGAGGGGAATGAAAGAGCCAACCTTTTGGCGAGACAGGGGTCGGAATTGCACGAAGCTATGGCAAAGGAAGTGTATTTTCCTTTTGGTTGTGTGAAGAGAGCTCTCTTCAATCACTTTCTAGCAATAGCCAACACCCGCTGGAAAGGTTTTCCGGGCTGTGCAATCTCGAAAAAGACATGGTCATCTTATAACAAACAGCGAACTGAAAGCCTCATTAACAGAAGCCGAAGAGACATTGCCAGGGCCACGGCATGTATCACAGGGCACTGGCCAATAGAGGATCATGCAGAGAAAATGGGTATTCCCTTCAATACCAACTGTCGTAGTTGCAAGGTTCCAGACGTTAGGGAGCTTCTCCTTCAGGGACCTTGAGGAAATATCAAAAGTTACGGTAAGAGATATTATACGATTCCTGAATGAAACAGGCTGGCTATAGTGATCTACCTGTATTATGAACGTATTGCCCAAGATTTTGAGAGCCGCCACGTCAACCAACCAACCAACCACCAAGGGTTCATTTTCATTTGAAGTCATCATTGTATTGCATTGTGCGCTTACATAAATTTAAATATAAAAAGTACTGGGGCGCTGAATTTTCCCATATTTCGTTAAGAATATTTACAGTAAATTATTTGATGCGTTGCTTAAATTAGTTACCATAATCGGTTTTATAATACCAGTAATTTTTTATTTCTGAAGAATATTGGTTCTGCATATATAGAGAATAGTCTATAATAGTAACTGTAGAACTGATTTAATTTTAAACTATTTTTTGCATTCTAAAACGGTCACTGTGCATGTTTATAGATTTTTTTCATAAAAACGCTATTGACTAAATTATATTTTTTTAATGGAACACCATGTAGTGTCTATTACCTAGTAACCAAGTCTGCAGATATTCAGTAGAATATCCATTGAATATATCCTGTCCGTACTTTAAATTCCAAGGAATTATCTGAAGAAAATCCATAGAAATTTAAAGGATTGTCCTATGAGAAATGTAACGCTTTCCAAAGAAATAACAAAAAGTAGATAGTAGAGAAAGAATGGACAAGCATTGGATTTTATCAGTACATTATCCGAAACAAATATCTGAAGAATAATAGTGGATTTACATAGGACTAATTCTGATATTGAGCGGACAAGTATTGGACATTATCCGTACATTATCCGATATAAATATCTGAAGAATAATAGTGGATTTACATAGGACAAATTCCAACATTGAGCGGACAAGTATTGGACATTATCCGTACATTATCCGAAACAAATATCTGAAGAATAGTAGTGGATTTACATAGGACAAATTCCAACATTGAGCGGACAAACACTGGTTATATCCCTTTGGAATTATGAAAAAAAAACTCTGAAGAAATAGTGGGGAAAAATTACAGACATTTTCCTGTTTTACAAAGTCTGCCCAAAAAAGGATATTTGTCCAACAAAATTTTTCAAAATCACGGACAAACTTTTGGACATTGGAGTTTTGGTTATTAGGGGTTTAGTGTTATCTCAATCAATTATTTAAAAAAACATGTTAATGTTGTGTTTTGTCTCTTCTTTATTGTTCATTATTACGCATGACTGAAATTCATTAGTCTTATGTATGTATGTATATGTTTGATAGCTGCTATTAAAAAAAGTATCTAATAACTAAAGTACCTATCTAAATATCTTTTTATTGATAACATAATTCTTATCATTTTTTAGCTTTTAATTGTGTTTTATAAAACAAAATATACTACAAAAAACTGTATAAATTGTGAAATTCATATAAATTACATTACATATATGTATATTGTATGTATGTACGTGTACCTACCTAAAAGTCTACAGAGAAAATTTACTCAGAACTTCGATTCGATATTGAAATATAAAAAATAACATTTTTAACTCAATTTCTTTTTCGTATTATATACACTCACAAATACTTTTTACTATTCTACAAGACTTTCTACTTTGTGTGAAATGTTTAGTTAGAATTAAAGTCTCTCCGTAATAGTTACCTAGTGTTTTATCTTAGGAAACTTCATTTTTTTTTTATGGGTTGAATGAAGTGAAAATTATAAAAGTCACAATTATTTTATTTTTATTTTTATAAGAATATTTTCTTCAGAAATTTTTATTTATTGAGTATTGTGTGAGTTTATTTATTATTTTGTTTATTTATACATAAGTATAAAAAATATATGTTTAAATGTTTGGTGAATTTTCTCGCTATTAAAAGATTTTGTATCTACATATATCTTTTTTTTTTTAAATTAAATTTTTTAAATAATTATTTTGCTTCTGAATAAGTGCCGGTAATTTTTTTTAAATATGCCTAGTAAGTATATGAGAGAAAATGTCTATAGTTTTATTAATTTTTTTTTAAAATATTTTTATAAGATAAATGTATCTAATCTTAGCTCTCTTACAATTAGTCGTCTTATGATCAGAAAAATCAGAATCACGTAATATGAAATAAGTAAGATTTATGTTGTTTACCATGTTCTGTAAAAAACTTGATTCTGGTGTCTGGCAAAAAAAGTGACATGAGTGCTGTTGATGATGATGTAGTGTGGTAGCTGATGATGATGATAATATGTAGCTATGAATCTATTGACTTTTTATGTTAAAAAGTTTATTGAACTTTTTTTAAAATGTTTGTTTGTTTATGAAAAATCCATTAACACAAAGTTGAAAAGAAAATTTAAAAAAAAAAAAAAATAATACCTATAGTTGAAAAAAAATGGTTTGAATTGAATACATTTGAAATTTGGAGGAAATTTTAAAAATATTAAAAATATCAGAGTGCGGAAAATATCATTCACGAATGAAAAAAATTCAATTTTTCACCAATTTTATCATTCACGAATGATAAATATTTTTTACCATTTTTATCATTCACGAATGATATTTAAATTACAAATTCTTATCACTCATAAAGAATGAAAAATATTTCTGTATACTAATTTTTTTCATTCACAAATGTAAAGAAAAATTTCTTTCCATATCGTTCCTTTTCACGAATGAAAAAGAATAGAAACGAATATAAATGAAAAATTCATTATGTATTCTTTCTATCCTCTTTCTTAGAATTTACAACAACAAAAATGCATGTGTGTAAGTATCTTTTGTTCTGCACATATTTTTCTAGTATATAATACGATTTGGTATCTTTTTTAAATCGAGCTATACCAATTCTTATCACGAATTTATCACTAGTGATAAATACCACGAATGATAATTATTTTTGATTCTCAATTTTTTTATGCTCACTCACGAATGAAAAGAAACGATATTGAGAACAAAATTATAAAATTCATGAGTGAGTGAAAAATAAAATTCTTTTTTTTTTTATCATTCGTGAGTGAAAAGAATTTTTTTCATTCTTCCTACTCTGAAAAATATCCTTTCATTTCCCCTTTTTTGAAGAAAACAGCAAAAGAAAATAAAGATTAAATCTTCCACTCAGTAAGTATAATGACTAGCGATCATATTCTATCGCACACACAAGGCATATCCTCTTTTTAGCTGAAAAAAATAACAACATTTTTCCATCCGATGTTGTTTGTATGACGAACGCCATACTACTGAAAAAATATTTAAAGGAAAGTGAAGAAAATGCAGAATAACAAAAACAAAAAAACAATATGAGTGATCACTGATCAGTGATAATAAGTATCCTTTTAAAGTAGGAAATTCTTATGAATAAGAAAATGAAAATATATGTAAGATCGTGTAAATAATAAATTCCTACCTAAGGAACAAAATACGAATTTCTCTTTTCAAGAAGGATTTTTGTAAAATGTGATGCTTACATCACAGTGAAATTTCAGTGGAAGGGAAACTCACTGATTATATTTATGGAAATGATTAAATTATGAAAATAATTAGATTAGGAAATTTTAAACTGAATTGAGAAGTTTTCGTTTGTAAATTCTTCTTTAATGTAGGTAACTAAAATTTGAAAATTAATTAGATTCTCATGTAAAAATTTACAAACATATTTATTGAGGGTTTCTTTTTTTTTTTAAACATTTACCTTGAAACCAAAAAGATTCTTTTGACAAAAATCGTAGAAAAAGCATGAATACTGAAATAAAAAATTCAACGTCTAAAGCGTTTTAATTTACATTTTTAAGCAAATTGGGGAAAAATGTTTAAATGGGAAATTTCTATATAGAAAAATGATTTTCTGTGAAATATTATTACTGTAAATTTTAAATGAAATTTACATACCATTTATTAACATTTATTTGATAAAGACACAAATTGTTGTGAATACTCATTCGATTCAAATGAATTTCGATCGAATTACACAATAATTGTGTTTGTTCATCCAAGTTAGTTTAAGTTTGTATGTAAAATTAAACATAGATCGAAGTGTTAAGCTACAAATTCCCTATCGCTTAGTGCTAGAACTATGCTTTGATCAATTATACCGCATTCATTTGCACTGCTGCAGAAATAAAAGAGGTCGCAGAAGAAGGAAAACGCGAATAACTTTTGCCCTAGTAAACGGATTTCTTTCGTTTAAAGTAAAGATAACTCTCCAACAAACATCTCGGTCAAATTTCAGTTTCCTAATCCTGCGGGAACATACTTTTTTTAAGGGACAAAAATGTCCACAAAAATTTCCTTAACATTTATCCGCGTAACTTTTTGCATTGGAGCCCTATAACTCGCTCCCTTTTACAGTGATCTTTTTTGTTGAAAATATAATCTAGAGATCAATAAAAAAAATACCCTGCAGAAATTTCAAGTTATTCGAATCACAGGGTCCAGAGATATTCCAATTTGAAAACTGAATTTGACGAAATTGTTCCAGAATTGACTCGAGTGTTAAACATACAATGCAAAAAAAAAAAATTCCAGTCAAGAGTGGAGTTATAAAGTTTTCGAATCTACGTCTTTAATTCATAATTTCCATTAATTTTTTTTTTTTAAATTTTTTATATTTAATCATCATATTTTTTTCAGACAAAACATACTTAGCAAATATTTTTTTTATCTTTCAAAGATAAAAATTATCAAAATTTTAATTTTATAATTTAAAAAAAAAAAAAATCAACAAAACTTGAGCTTTTTTTATCAAAGTTTTCAAACCTACAATTTTATGAAAATTTGGTTATTATTCCGAAAATGTTTTGCTATTGACATCGAAATTGCAGTTTTAAATTTATGTATGTTTATTGAAAAAATTAATATACAGTAGAAAATATTTTTTAAAGGATAAGAAGGACCTTGTAGAGCGATATTTGATTTAAAATAATTAAAAAAGCTTTAAAATGTCATAGAGATGAACGGTTGATTGGTTTCTAAGATTTAAGACAAAATAAAAGACTGCGTAACATTTAACTTGAGAGAATACCGCAATTTTTCATCCGCGCAACTTGAAAATTATATAACCTCGCAATTTGAGAAGACTTGTACATTCCTTTTTTTTAGGAAATTTAAAAAAAACACCGTTTACTGCCTTTATGTGTAGTTAATTTCCAATTCGCCAATATTTCATTTTTTTAAACATTTTTTGTTTGTTTACAGGCATATTTTCAAATTTATCACCAGAACAAACAAAGTTCACCGTAGCAATTGCAACAGGAATTGGTCTATTAACTGTTGCTGGTTTTGGCTATTGGATTAAAAAATATTTAGATTCGATACCACCGAAAAAATGGCGTTACGTTGGTGAATTAAGTGATTTAATTTGTTATCCGATTAAATCATGTGGACCAGTAAGGATTAAAAGTATAGAATGTAAAAAAATTGGTCTTTGTGATGGATACCTTAGAGATAGGTAACAAATAACTAACGTTCTTAAATTTTCAAAATTAAAAATATTTTTCTTTTTTTTTTTCAATATATGTATAGAGTTTTTATGGTTGTGTCAACAAAAGGTAAATTTGTTACCGGACGTCAACATCCAAAATTGGTTTTAGTTCATCCAAAAATTGAAAATAAAATTATGAAATTATGTGCTTCCGGAATGATAGATATTGAATTGAATATTGAACAATTATATAAGAAATCACCAATTCGAATATCAATATGGGGAGAAGTAATTGATGCTGTGGATTGTGGAGAAGATGTTGCACGTTGGCTATCAAGATTCATTTTAAGTGAAGATTTTGGCTTGAGATTAGTTTTTTACCCACTTGATTTACCAATACGAGAAGTTAGAGAGATACATCGTGTTTTTGATACACTGACTTCAGAGGACTCGGTAAAAAAAACAATACAAATTGATTTTTAAAAAATTAGAAATTGTAAAAGAGATACTTTATTTAATTTTTAATTTGTGTTTTAAGGGCGCATTTCATGATGCCACAAGTTTTATGATGTTCAATGAAAGTTCATTAAATGATTTAAATTCAAGACTTCAGGAACCAGCAACAGCTTTACATTTTCGGCCAAATTTCGTTGTTAAAGGTCCAATGCCATATGAAGAAGATCATTGGAAATGGATTAAAATTGGAAATGATGTGATTTTTAAGAATGTTAAACCATGCTCAAGGTATATAGGTACATATGTACAAGATCGACCGTCTTATAAATATGTCTTCTATTGTCAAAAGCTACTAACTTTTTGAAATTATTTTTTCAGATGCATTTTCACAACTGTTAATCCAGAAACAGCTATAAAAAGTCCTGATGGAAATCCTTTGAAAAAACTGAAAGAATATCGATTATTTCCAAAAACTGGTGATAGACCGTGTCTTGGTGTCCATTTAGGAGTTCGATTACCAGGTAGAATAAGTGTTGGTGATCCTGTTTATGTTCAAGCTATTTAAGAAAAAACTATATCCAAATATTGATCACGGAATTGAAAATTTATATAAGAAAATGCACAGATGAAAAAAAAAAAATGTAGTTTTGTAGATCGTTTTGTGTAATGTGTACGTAATTATATTATTTATATACAAAAGATATTTAATATTACTATATACGAACAAATAAAAAAAGGCTTTTTGTAGAAAAATTTATGAAATTTGATTTGACAAAAAACAACAAGGAAAAGGTTAACAGTGAGAAAGTTTGTTTTTGGATTGGTTAAGTTGGATGAAGTTAAGTTTATACTTTAGTCTTCATTTTTTTTCTTCTGATGAAGATTGGAACTGTTAATTATTCTTTCAAGTTTTTCTTGGAATAAAGGAGTAAGGATTAAGTTCTTGCATATTAAAACACGCATCAATTTACATTCAATTCGTACAACAGTTTTTTTTATTTAAAAAAAAAATCATTTATTTTTTTTTTCTTTCTCTAAAAAAAATATACATAGTTAACAGACCTCCAAAAAACTTATTTAACAAAATAAGTGTACACAATAGTATCTTTCCTATCTTTTTTTTTTTTTTTTTTTTTTTACAAATTTAATATTGACTACCGTTTCAAAGATTACATACTTAACAGAAAATAAAAAAAAAAATTATAAAATTAAATTAAAAGAAAAAAATTCGAAATAAAATAGAAAGAATTCAAAAAAAATTTTTTTTTTGAAATTAATTTACTAATTTACTTAATTAAAATGAAACAGGAAATTTTTATAGACATTCCAAATTTATGAGACGTAAAAAATAGAATAAAATAAAATTAATTATATATTATAATAATTTGAGAAGGGAAGAAAATGTTACACGATTTTTACAATATAGAATGGATTGTACAACTAGTAAAATTCAGCACTGAATAATCATGAAAAATTAAAAGTATGTACGTCCTTTTTATGTAATTTCTGTGAGATAACTATATGACATATTTTTACTTTCAGTGTTGAATTCTACTAGGCACGAATAATTATAGAAAAAATGAATATTTTACAAAAAAAAAAAAAAAACTATTTATGTACCTTTGTAATTTAAAAAAGATATCCTTTCTCTAGAAATTTTGTTTTTTTTAAATTACATCAAAATAGTTATGTATTTTTTTCTTTCTCTCTCTCTCTCTCTTAAATAATGTTTATCTTTTTTTTTTAAATTTTTTATAAGTTTTTTTTTTAAATATTTATTTTCAGTTTCAATTATTAATTACAATCGTTTTTTTTACTTGTTTTTTTTTTTTTTTAATTTTTACAAAATGTAAATTATTAACACACCTAACTAATATAAAAATAATAATAGTATTTTTTTAAAAATTTTTTTAAGTTTTTTTGTTTTAAATAATAAGGAAACATATGAAATGTATGTACAAAGAGAAAAAAACTAATAAACTTAAAATTAAGAATAAAATTAAAAAGCAATAAGCTATTATGTATTTTATAGAAAAAAAAAATAGACGACAAAATTTTATACATAAAGCATTGAAAACTAAAATTTTTTTAAATCTTTAAAGGAAATACAGGAAAATTAGCGATTTTCTAGAAGCGATAACATGAACTGAGTTCAAAAATTCAACACTGCATTTATATTGCAAAATCAAAAGTTCAAAAATTTAAAATGACTAATGTCACGTTTTTATTTTTTTTAATATGGTAACTATTCCTTCAATTTCATATTTAAATATCGTAAATTTTATTAGTTGTGTCACGACATCGCAATATAAAAAATCAGATGTTGCAGTAACATTGCAATAAAATTTCCGCATCACTGCAGAATCATGATTAATTTTTGAATCTCATCCATGTTTTTTTTTTTTCTCGTTTTTGTCTTAAGAAACTTTAAAGTATTTTGAAAGAAATAAAAATGAGCAAAAATAAAATAATTTTATCAGAAAATAATAATATTAAAAAAAAAAACAACTAATTAAATAACATTGTATTAGTTTTTTAAATATAAAGAAGAAAATTAGATTTTTTTTTCGTCCTTTTGTTTTTTTTTTTAAAGTATATAAGCAAGCCTAAATGTACAAAAATTAAAAAGTAATGAGAAACAAAGCTATTTGAGCAGTTTTTTGTTTGTTTGTCCTAAGTCCTTTTATCAAGTTTATGCTCCAAAAGCGTCTCCAGCCGGTTGTTAGAAATTCTCTATAGCAAGTTGAGAGCGTAGACCAATAGAAATATGGTTTTTTATTTTATAATGAATAAATTGTCATGTAGTTTTTTTTTTTTTTTGGAAAAATTTTGAAAAGAAGAAAAGTAAAAGAAATATTTTTTTTAATTTATCGTTTGACTTTTTTTTTTTTTAAATTTTTCTTTTGTTTTAATGTTCGAATTGTTGAACCTAAAATTGTTGATAAATCCAAAAAAAATTTAATTTTTGTTTTTTTAAATTCAAAGAATTTTATGTTGAAATGAAAAATAAATTAAATTAATGCTGTAATAAGTCGTGCTTTAAAGTTCACTAATCGTTCACTTGTTGCAGCAATGCGCTGTAAAAAACAAAAACATAAAAGAAAAAAAAAATATTAAGACAATTGAATATTTTGGAGTTCTTTTTCGTATCATTTTTTTTTGTACTTACAAGAATTAAATCTTGAATTAAATTGGCAATACCACGATTTGCTAATACGACTAATCTAGTTACTGGACCAGGAATACCTTCTGTATAACCAGCAGCTGCAGCACCAGCACCTGCACTAGCACTAGCTGATACTGATACTGAAGCACCACTATCATCATCATTATCTGGTGCATTGGCATTACTATCTCCACCTGGTGATTGAATACTACCGGAGAATAGCTAAAATTATAATTTAAAAAAAAAAACAAAATTTTAATATTTAAATTTTTCCTCAATGTGGGAGGATGGTAAGAACAATCTAAATTTTTTTATATTTTCCTTTTTCAAAAGAGTTAAAATTTGTTAATAAAAATTTAACTTCTATTTTACTAATACATTTGAGAAAAAAAACAAATTATTAGAAATTATTAAAAATTACTATAAATTATTTTATATATAAATAATAAAGTATATAGCGGCTGAGCTGCGGAATAATATTGAACGTTGTTTTTTTCTTTTATTTTCTTTAAATCGTCTGTCATTTTGTCGTTGAAAGTAGTAAAAGTTGTATTATTTTAATTTTTGTTCAAATTACATAAAAAATTAGATCCCAAATCACCATAATTTTGTACATATAATTTTTGTTCTTTTTATTTATTGTTATAAAAAAAGAAAAGTTATTGTTAAAAAACGAAATATGTAAGTAAGAAAAAAGAAAGTCTTCCTTAACCGTAATTATGATCTATGATGAAGATACGTGATTTATGAAAAAAAAAAAAGAAACATAAATCTTTTCTGAAAAAAAAACGTGAAAATTAAGAAGAGTGCTTGATTAATTTTAAACAATTTTTTAAGATTTGTTTTATCTATTATTTACAACATTCAATAAAATTTATCAGACACTCTGACAGATGATTAAATTATTAAATATCAAAAATATTTTTTCTGATGTAATGAATTTTTCTAATTTTTTATTTTTTAAAAAAATTTTAATATAGCATATTGTTTTTTTCTTGTTTTTTAAAACTTAAAAAAATATAATTCCATGAAATAATGACTTTCATTTTGTCTTGAAAGATTTTTTTTTTTTTTTGGTTTTTATTAAAAAAAAAATTAATTTTACTACAGCCGCTTAGATTTTCTACTTTTTAAAAATAAATTAAATTTAAATTAGTTAATAAAAAATATAAATTGAAAATTTCAAGCACTTTTCTATTTTTTGAAAATGAAAAAAAATATATATATGTATATTACACAGTTTTATTGTGGTATTAGTAAAAAAAAAAGATGTGAAAGATGATAATGTTTTAAAAGTAGTGCTTCGTTCAGATATGTAGAAAAGCTTCAAAAATCTACTTTAGAAGAGAAATTTTGATTAAGAAATTAGCAGTAATGTTTTTTTTTTACAGTTTTCGATTTAAAATTAAAATTATGCATCCTGATTTGTTAATGTAATTTTTGCAAGTTGTGCTTTAATTTTAATATTAGTAAAAAAACAAATTAAGATTGAAATAGATTTTAACTGGCTTTCACTATTTAATTAAGAATCAAATAATAAATAGCATGCAAGTATGTACATACATATGTATGTATTTATTTACAAAATACTTAAGTGAAAAATCACCATGACACAATTTAATCGGGCTTTTTCAATGATAAAAGTTTCTAATATAATTATTATTTAATCAAAAATGAAAAAATGAGGTGTCAATCAGTTGTTATTCATTTATTTTTTAAAAAAGCTTCAATAGTTATAAAAAATATATAAAGCTAAAAAGCTTATAATAACATTCAATAATAAGAATTTTTCCTCGAACCTTCATAGAACGTAGAACGTAGAATTTTATGCGAAAAGCTGTAGGCGAAAGTAAAAATTTAAAGGAGAATGTTATTCAGAATTTCGATGAGAATTTTTTAAGAGCTCACACAGGATATTACTGTAGAATATTTCCATAAAACAAATATCTTTATAGAAAACTTATGAGAAAACATGCATTTTATGTTAATTAACTGCACAAATGATGGACACTTAAACCCATCCTAATCCACTAAGGAAATTTTTAAATTTTTTCCACATAAAATTCGAATTCTAATTCTTAGAAAATTTGAGATAAATTTAAAACAAAAATAATATCTTGTGTATGAAATTGAAATTCTGAACTAACACTTTTCAAGAATGAATTGATCACAAAGAAATCAATATACTTGAATCATAATGAATTTTTGAAAAATCTCGATAGAGAGAGAGAGAGAGTTAACTGTAATTGAAAATTTGTTAATTATGTATTTAATTTTTTTTTTCAAATTTAAGAATTAAAGTTCCATTACATAGATATACTCAAACAAAGTAAGATGGAAACAAGTTAAGTACATAATTGAATAATATTTTCATACTTAAAATTTAATGACTTTGATATTTCAATGATTTTTATAATTTATAGAAAATTCTTTGCGTAATAATTTAATTACGTTTAAAATTAATGAAGTACATAAAAATTTTAATTATTATATTAAGTAATATTACCTTTAAAGTAAATAGAAGATGTTACATCAAATGTGTATGTAAGGACATAAATGTACAAGAATGCATTGCAAAAATTAAAAGTAAATTAATGTAAAAATATATTTGTAGTGCAATAAATCATAATTAAAAAATAAATAAACATTTTTTTGTTTTTTTTATAAAATAAACAAAGAAAAATTTTATAGCTTTTTTTTTAAATATTTAAAAAAAAAATTTTTTAGTTTCTAATAAAAACTTAAGTAACAGTAGAAGTAGAAGTGCAGTATATGTTATTATATTTTGTAAGTAAGTAAGTACATATATATAATAAAATTTGTTTGTATGTACAAAAGTATTATATTTACAGTATATTTGGTTGTTTTCACTTTTTTTTTTTTTTAAGTATTGATCGTTACCCCATCATTTATAGTCCTTGCAGTCCGGTCATTTTTATTCGCATGTCCAATTTGATGAGTTTTTGCTGTCGATGTTAACTTCAGTGAACCTGTATTGTTGAGATCAAGAGTTTCAGTTCCAGCTACAACACGATATACAGTTCCAGCAGCTCTTGCAGCACGATCAGCTGTTCGCTGATTTGTGTTTGTTTGTTTTTTTTTTTTTTTGGTTTTTTTGTTTTACTTATTTTAAATTTTTCATTTTTTACTATTTTTTTAATTTATTTATTTAGAATATTTATAAATTTAATTATGTATATTAATTGATTAATTGAATCTTTTTCAGTGTTTTCATTTATATGAACAAGAAATTTAGAAAAAAGGAATATTAATGAAAAATTAAATGATTATTATTAAAAAAAAAAGTGAATTAATTGTAAATTAATTAATGAAAAATTTTCTTCGAATTAATTTGATTTGAAAAAAAAAAAAATCCGTTGTGTAATTTTGTGTGTTCGAAATTGTATTATGTATGGTGAAAAAGTAACAAGTTAGTAGGGGAATTAAGGAAAAAAAGGACTCTGACAATGGATTCATAAATAACCGCGAGAGTATATCTTAAACTAACATGTATTGTTTTTTTTATTTTCTAAAAAAAAAAAAATATCTTAGATACTTACACGAATAATATCAAATAAGAAATTTCCTGATCCAGCAATTGAACCTCCACCTTGTGCGGAACCTGAACCTCCACTACCAGCTGAAGCTGATGCTGTTCCGCCAAAGCCGAGATTTAAGAATCTGTAGGTAGAAAATAAAATTAATATAGAAATAAAAAAAAATAAAAAAACTAAGAAAAAGAAAGAAATTTTTTGTGAGCTAATAGAAACTTTGCTTATTAATATTCTAGGATATTTGATCTTAGGGACAGGAGATGAGTATTATTTAATGAAGAAAATAACAAAATAATCGTGCATATAATATAGTGCATATAAAATTTCAAAGAGATCGAAATACTCTATAAAGATGGGAAATCTGTCAGTTAAATTACCTTTTATTCCTGTCATCAGCATCTTCATCATTATCCAATGTTAATTCATCGATGGCTGGCGATTTTGATTCAGATGCTTGTTGAAGCTGATCCGGATTGCTGTTACTGTTGCTACTACTACTACTACTACTACTGCTGCTGCTACCATTATCAGTAGATTCATTTGATGCTACAGCATTTTGTTCTGTTGCTGCAACTTGTCTAGCAACACGTATTGTTTCTTCTAATTGTTGATTTAATGCTGATAAATCGATTGAATTATCACCATTTCCATTCAACTATTGATTGATATAATATAAAATTGAACGATCGATCGGTAATGTATAATCATCATCATTTGAACATATGTATTACATATTTTTTTGTTTATTCAATTTGTTTATGTATTTTTTCAGATGAATTATTTTTTTTTTAATCGTAATCGATGATTAATTTTTTATTCAAATTTATTTATTGACGATATTTTATTTTATAATATTGTTATTTCGTTATTTAATTTTTTTTTTTTTTTTAGATTCAAATTTATGTTTTTTTTTTGGTAGAGTAGAGTAAAAAAAGAATAAAGCGAACGTGCATGAAAGAAAATATGATGATTAGAAAAATATAATATTAAATTAAAAAAAAAATAATAAAAATAAAGAATTAAAATTTAAGTTAATTAAGATTAATATAATGATAAATAAGTATGTAATTTTTTATTTTAAATTTGCTGAAACACAAAACAACAAAAAAATGATTCTAAAAAAAAAAACACATACTACCTACAATATGAAGGAGAAAAAAAAAATAGATTCATATGAGTTCATAGATTGTTTTTAATGTTTTTAAATATTGACAGAATTAATCAATATAATATGTATATATTTTCAATTTGCATTTAAATAAGAAGTTCTCATAAATGTCTGTGAATAATATTTTATTATACGATATTTATTGCACAGATGAAAGCAAATAAATTTAAAATGCAAAAAGTATAGAAGTATTGAATTTTTTTTTTACATACATAAAACTAGAAGAAGATAAGTAAAATGAATGCATTTTCTAGCGAAACAGAAAAAAAAAATGTTTGTTTGATTTTTTTTCTTTGAGGATAGATGATGTGATTAGTCATTTTTGTAATTTGAATGACTTTTTGTTTGCTCTTTTTTTTTTTTTTTTTTTTTTAAATTAATTAAAGAAACGATGATGATTTGATTTTTTTTGTTTATTAGGTGGTTGAACGATGTGATTGATGGTGACAACTTACTACAGCGAGATTTTTTATTTGTTTTTTAATTTTTCTAAATGATAAGAAAGTATGATCAACTACGTTTTCTTTGTTTATAAGAATACAGCAAGCTACTAATAACTACTTAATATAGTTTTTTACAAAAATGATATGAAAGTTTTACAGTTATAACATGTTTTTAATTGATTAAAAATTTTAGTTTAAAAGTTAAATATTTAATTTTATTTAAGTAAAGGATGAAGAACAAAATAGGAAGGAAGTCATTATAAAGGCAATTTTTAAAGCATAAATAAGGCGAAAAAAAAGGAAGAGAAGAGAAATTTAGGCTGGATAGAATTGTTGCTAAAGGATATAGGCAAAATTTATATTTTTTTTCTTTAAAATTTGAAAATTAAATTGTGTGATGTTAATTTAGTTTTAGCTCTGGTATCACATTTATCATTGCGAGTAAAGGCTGTTTTTTTTATTCCAAATGTAAGCTTTTTATAAGAATTAATTTGTTGAAAATGAAAGCTTTTTTTGTAAAAATATAGAGAAAAATTTTGAAAAGAAAATATCGAAAGAATCATTGTTCCAGAATCATTTTGTTTTATAGCCAATTTTTAAAGTATGTAATATGTATTCGTTTTGAAAGATTCAAAATGCTTCAAAAATTGGAAAAACTTTAAAATTTTAGATGTAACAGGATAATTCCGGAACTCATAGAGCAGAAATTAACTTCATTCGTGATGAAATGTTTTGAATGAAATCAATAAATTTATTTGTTTTCCGTTTTGAAACTCATTTACAAATTTTAAAAGCGTAGTTAAAATGAAATAAATTTTGGTAAAATCTTACTAATTCAATAAAAATTCAATAAAAGTTCAGTACGTCTCGACAATTAGTTTTTGTCTCTCTGCAATGTAGAAAAGATCTGCCGTACAAAGGACAATCGCGTCAATTACATTTTCACTCATTTTGACTTAGATATATTTATGATATAATATATAGTTATACATATGAACTAGTGGAAAAATTAAATTATATATATAATATATAATATATAGACATATTTTTTAATAGAGAATTTTTCCTTCAGTTCATATATATAACTATATATTATATCATAAATATATTTAACTCAAAATGAGTGAAAATGTAATTGACGCGATTGTCCTTTGTACGGCAGAGATATCAACCGAAAGGTAGGATAACATATGTGGAGACATATTGAACTGTTGTCGAAAAATTCTACCACATTATCCATTTTTAGTTTTATTCATTTGGATTAATTTTATCATCAAATTAAGGATATTATCTAATCCATCACACAATTTTAATTTCATTTTATTTTGTAAACGATTTTAGAAAAAAAAATTTTTTCTCAATACATACATACATCATATTGTTGTATAAATTTAAAAAAAAATATATACCAAATTTTAAAAATTAAAAAAAAAAAATTTCGTATTCATGACTAATTTTCACACTCAAAATTATAATTTTTGATTCATAATATTTTTCCAATTTTTTTGTTTTAGTTTTTGTTTTTCTATAAAAAAAAAAAAATCTGTAAATGTTATAAATTTTTTTATATTCAAACTTTTAAACTACTTTACATAATTAAATAATATGAATTAATAAAAAAAAAAAACATACACAAAGTTGGACAGATGACCCAAAAATTAGTTAAATATTACAAAATGTTTCTGTACATACACAAAAAAAAAAATGTAAGACATCCAAAATGAGAAAAATGAAAATAAAAAAAAATTTTTTTTAAAATTTGTTTTTGAATTACAAAAAATTACGAAACGAAAACAAAAAAAAAAATGAATGAATTTAGTTGAAAATTGTTTTTTTTATGACCAAAAAAAAAAAAAAGAAATCCTAAACCAAATTGTTATCCTCTGTGGTGGTGATTGTAGAAATTATAGAAGGAGATAATGTTGTTGAATCAAATGTATCGATTGTATTATTTTGTTTGTCTTTATCGCAACCGCAAGGTTTTTTTCTCATTGAATCCAATAATAATGGTATTGGAGTGAATGTATCATTTATTTCTTCTGTAGAATCTGTTGAAGTTGTTGTATCTGGACTGGAATTCGATGCCGAAGAAGAAGAAGAAGAAGAAAACGAAGAAGATGAAGATGAAGAAGTTGTATCTGATTCTAGTGATGATGTATCATCAGATGACAACGATGATAACGCCAATAATATAGAAGACGATGGTGAAGATGGTGATAGTGGTGAAAGTGAAGCAGATCCATTAATTTCAGCTGTTTTTACATTACTAGTTGTAATGTCAGCATCATCATTATCATCATCGTCATCATTACTATTCCTTTGAATCAATGAAAAATTATTATTCGCATTTAATAAAGATTCAGAATTAGATTCAGTTGTTATTGTATCTGAATCAGATTCTGAAGAGGAAGAGGAAGATGATTGTAATAATATGTTTGTAGATGATTCTACACTAACACTGCTAATTGTACTAGATAAAATTATGCTAGGAGTCATAGTTGTTGTTAAATTAACATCATTACTTTCACTATCAAAACCACTTCGAACCATAATTAAATTTGGTGAAGTTGTAGCGATAGCGGAAGTAATGGCGTTAATTGTAGTTGATGTTGTTGTTGGTTGTGATGTTGGTGTAGGAGTAGTTGTAGTTAATGTTGCCGTAGTTGAACTCACTTTATTATCAGTTGATGTACTATTGTTGTTGCTATTGCTACTGTCACTATTACTATTATTACTGTTGTCATCATCATCATCATCATCACTTGGTGAAAATGTTGGTAAATCAATTTGGACACGTGTTCCACCTGAACTTGAATCATCATCATCATCATCAAAATCTGAATCAAAATTATTTCGAGCACGATTTGCATTTCCTTGAACTGCAGAACGAAGAATTGTTGGTCCAAGAGCACGAATTATTTGCCCAACTATTTGGTTAACTCTTTCTTCGACTTGCTATAAAATTATAGAATTTTTGTGTGGGTTTTGAGAAATTTTTAATATGAAATTCATTTTGAACATAAATTTCGCTATTATTGTTGAAAATGAATGTTGAATGCATAAAATGATGCGAAATTTTTAATTCAATGGATAAAAGAAAAAAAAAATGTAATTTTTGGAATTTTTTTTTAACGAATGAGTTATAAGTAATTGAAAATTTAAGAATATTGAAAATGATGAAAAAAAATATTGATGGATGAAAAACAAAGATTTTCATATAAAATAAAATTAAAAGTAAGTGGTAGTAAAAAAAAAAAACAAAAGGTAAATTTAATGAAAAAATCATAGTTTGCCCTTGAAAATTGGTTGATTTTTTTTTTTGGTACATATTTTTGTTTTTTTAAATGCACAGTTTGCTTTCAGGTCATAGAAAATTCCGCTTGATTTAACAAACGTAATTCAATAGAAATATATATACATATTATACACACATACAAATTTATGAATGTACAAAAGTTCATTATTCTTTGTATCTTTATTTGGCTTTTTTTGAAATTTATTTTTTTTTGCGGCCAAATGTTACAAAATTTGTTTCTGCAAATGTTGCAAAAAAAAAAAAAAAAACAAAGAGTAGGTACTATACATAATTTATTTGAGTACTTTTAAATGCATGTCAAAATTATAAATAAAAAATATAAACTGCTTTCACTTATTTTGCAAAAGAAGTGAGGTGATGGTGTTCAAGGACATGTAATATACTACAAATCATACGAAAAAAAAAAAAAGAAAGAAAAGAAAAAACTATAACCGTATCCAATTTGTACGTTTTTTTCTTTTTTTTTTCTTTTTGGTTTCTTGAACATTTTTTAATTATTACGCCAATTGTTACGACCCTAAAGCGTCATCCATTTAATTCTACCTGTTTCACTTTTTCAGTAAATACCAACAGTAGAAATTTTTTTTTTAAAATTATTTAGTATGTTATATACACAAACATACGATCCATTTAATTTCTGTGAACACATATAATAATAATAATTTTATATTATGAATGTGTTTTATTTAGGCCTATGTATTATTAGTATTTTTCTTCTTTGTTTTTTTTCTTCTCTAATTTAAACTAACTTTTTATAAGATGTCGACGTAATAATTACATGATACCATCGGAATATAATGACCGAAGTAACCATATAGCTTTTACTTTTGAATGGATAACATATAAAATAGTGAAGTAATATATAAAAGATACTTTAAAAAAAAAATATCCACACAAATATGTAGGTGCATATTATATGCTTTGTTAAAAGCAACACATTTTGAACTATGCTTTTTCAGTTTTTGCTAGTTTAACAATTTCAGAAAAAGAAAACAAAAAAATGCAGATTTTGAATTGAAGGAGAAGAAAGAGATGATATTTTTTTTTTATTAAAACAAACTATATAATTACATGTATGTATTACACTATATACATATTACATACATACATAGACACGAGAAATATCAATAAAATAGCATATAAATATTTTTTTGTAATAGTTAAAAATTATTGTTAAGAGAATTACATTGTAAATTAATTTATAAGATTTTTTTTCTTCAAGTATTTTTTAAATTGTTATCTGAAAATAACGTACTTTTTTTTCAAATAGTAAATGAAAATTACTAAAAAGAAAAAGTTTTTTCTGGTTTTTCATGTTAATTTATTTATTATTATTTTTTTAATTATTCATTTTAATGGGAATATTTGTGCACATTAATAAACTATTTGTTGATACATATTAATTTTTTAATATTCTTGTTAACATTTTCTTATTCATTCAAAAATGTTTATTCATTTATGTAATCAATAAAAATTATAATATCCTTCATTTAATTACAGTAAAAAAAAAATCATAATAATTAAAGAAAAAAAAAAAACACAATTTTATTGGATAATTATCATCTTCCTGAGTTTACTATTTATAAGTTGTTTTTTCTTTTTATTATTAAATATGACCAAATTTAGTCAATCAATTTTGAGGTATTCTAATTTATTTTTTTTGTGTAAATTAAAAAAAAAAGAATCAGAAAGTTGGATAAACCTTTAATTTCAATTTGAAAATTTTTTTTTTAACATGACAATATTTTTTTAACTTATTTTATAGCTATCATTGACCAGATATACATTTTATATTCAAATTTACCACCAATTTCTTGTATTTTTTTTTAAAAATATTATTGTGGTGTGGTGTGGTTATAAAGGCGGTGATAATGTACCATGCACAACTTGAAAGAAATCGAAAGTTGTTGGGTCACTTCGTTATTTTTGTTTTTCTTGACTATTTTATTTAATTTTTTTTAAATTTTTGTTGCTATTTTGTTTTATTTTTATTAATTTTTTACTTTATTTTACGAGTAGTTTTTTTCTTTCCTTAATTTAATGATTTGTAATTGAATCGAGACAACATTGGAGGCCGAATGGTGTTTTTTGTTTTTGGGTTTTTCAAAATGCGAATATGATCATAAATTTATTTTTCTTAAAAAATTTTCCACAACTTTTTTTGAAGTTTTTTTTTTTTTTTAAAATAAATATTGTCTGTATGTATGTATGACTTCATATGTGGATTAATTTTCCTAGTTTTTAATCTTTTTTATATAATATTTGCAATTTATGTTTTTTTTTTTTTTTAAATTTAATATTCGAACGCACAAAGACATGAGTCATGTCACGTTGCAATAAAGTATGCATTTTACATTTTACCATTTTTTCTTTTTGTAATATTTATTTTTTTTTAAATCTTATTTCGTGTTTTTATTTAGGTTATTTTATTAAATCCGGTATATACTTTTTTTTTTTGTTGAAATAAAAATAATATTTAGAAATATATTTCAACATCAGGTCATTATAATTCGACAAATTTTGTTGTTGTCATATAATGGTCAATATTTAAATATGAACACGATTAAGATTTTTTAATTTTAAATTTCGAAAATTTCTCATGAATTAAAACATCAGATTTATTTTTATTGGAAAATATAAATAGTTATTCTATGACTAAAAAGAAAGACTATTAAAAAAAAGTACATATGTACATACAAACAAACAATTATATAAAGTTATTAGTAAAGTAATCAATTTTAATTAACAGGTACAAAGTGTCAATAAGTAAATAAATTATTTAAATAGTTTTATAAGTTTTTGAGATTCAAGTATGTAGATTATTTGAATTTTTACTTAATAAATATTTTTTTTTCAGTATAAACTGCACTTATATAGGTGATTTAAATCTGTAAATAAATTATGGGGTTTTTTGAAAATAATACTTATTTTCTTTTTATTATTTTTTTTTTTTTAAGAATTAAGGAAATATTGTACAATAGAAAAAGTTGATTTTAAGATGAAAAAAAAAGTGCTAACACTAGAACTGCCAATGATGATATTATTTGTTGGAACTATCTATTCTTAAATTTGACTTAATTTTAAGGTAGAATAACTGTTTTAATAATAAATATAATGTTCTAAAAGGCAGAATTTATTTAATATTTATTCAAAGAAATATTTTTAAAATAAGATTTTCTCTCAGACTTTTGACCTTAAATAAATTTCATAGATTTTTTCTGGAATTATATCTTGTGTTCTTGAGAAGGGAAATACATATTTTGGTGAATAATATCTTGAAACTTCTTAGAGTATTTGTCATGAAAGTATATGTAAAACAGTGATATTAAACTGTGTAGATATCATATATTTTGAACACGATTCAACATATCAAATATGTGAGTTGCATTCAAGATAGAAACGGATATGTTCATTATAAATAAAAAAAAAAAAAAGCCTTACCACGAAAGATATTTCTTACAGCTCCAAGATATTGAAAAATATTTTTTGATATGTTGAAAGCATGGGCATTTCAGTAAAGCTTGTTACTAATTGAGAATTTTGACAAAGTTTGAAGATTTCATATTTTATTTCTCCTAATTCAGTTTCAAAAAATCTACAGAGAACTCTAAAAAAATCTTAAAAGTCTTACAACCGAAATTTTAAATATTTTTGATAGAAAAAATTTAGCAATTACAAAACAATGAAGAGAAAATGTGCTATAAGATAAACTATAATTTCACTGTATCTTGTTAAGAAAATTTATATGGACAATACTTTGAGAAAAAGTCTTAAATGTGAAAAAAATTATGAAATATTCAAAAAACTTCATAAAAAATGTCACAACAATTTAAAACGAATAATTCACTTTGTATACAGCAAAGAAACGAGGCTTGAATTTATGCGTGTTTTATTTTATTTTTATTTTTTTTTGTAATCATCTGAAAATGCGGTATAATAAATACGATATATGTTGCTATTTTGGTCTAGAATTAATAATTTGTGGTTTTTTCTCAAGATTTTTTAAAAAAAAAAACATTTTATTGCAATATGTAGTAATTTTTAAACGGAGCAAAGTTGAAAAATCAAAAAAAAAAAAATAGTCTTAGGAAAAATTATTTAAAATTAAAAAAAAATTAATATGTATACAAAAAGCACATACATACATATTTACAACTTAAGAAATTTATTATACGAATTCAAAAAAAACAAAAAAAAACAAAACAATAAAAAAAATTATAAAATTCCACAAATGTATTATAATTGAATTACATTACATTACAACTGTAAAAAATATTATGATACATATGTACTCGTTCATACATACATATATGTATGTATCTTTGTGAAGTGAATATAATTTAATTTATTGTTTGGTAGCTACATTTATTATTAGAAATAGCAAAATACAAAATGTATAAGTAGGTATTTTGAACATTATTCGATTTGGAAACACCACTGCATATTTGGTTTAATTTATCCGCGACGCACACTTGTTTTTTTCTCTTTTTTGAATTATTATTAATATCATTATTCAAAGACCTCAAGCGTTACTGTACAAAAAAAAAATAAAAATAAAAGTGTTATAAAAATGAAAAGTAAAAAAAAAAAAATAGCCCATACAGATATGAAATTGTACGTGTATTGAAATTATTGACTTCGTATTATAATTTTTAATATGAAATTTTCATTTTTTTTCTTCTTAGTTTTATTATTTTTGTAATTATTCATGACGGGTTTTTTAAAAATTTATTTTCATTTTAATGTGTAAGAAAAAACTAAAAAAAATTAAACACTTATTTCAATAATTTTGACAATTTCTTATTTTGTCATACTTTTTTAAGTTGTGAAAAATTTCATTAAAAAGTATCTTATATGATGTGTGATAACATAAATTTTAAGGGCTTTTATTTGATGAAGATACTTTCAAAATTTGTTATTTTCTTGCCTTTAGGTGATAAGTTATTTCATAATACACATATATGTATGTATGTTATGTATGTACACTATACATATTTTCATATATAAGAAAGCAGTAAAGAAATCCTATAAAAAATGTTATCTAATAATGAAGATACTAATCAGTATTAAAACAACGAATATTTTTCAATCTTTAACCGAAATCATACGTATAACTAATCTTTTTATTTCATTCTTTATGATCGTTGTAAATTGTATTGTAATGAGTTCTTTAATTTTATTTTTCATATTAAATTGATGCAAATGATATTCAATGAACAGATTTTAAAAACTTGATCATTATATCATACATAACGTTTAAAATAGGTATAACATGCATAATATATCTTTGATGTTAATCGTGTGAATTTCATAATTTGTGATAATACTATATATGTATATAAAACAATAAAAATGCACGCACAGCACAAAACCAAGGGCTTTTCATTAAATTTAATTGTGCGACTACCACAATAATTTTTTTTTAATACTTCATTTGCATATTAACTTTTAAATGGTTTCATGGATTTTATATTTAGGTTTTCGGTTTTTCTGTACTTTTAAAGAAATCGTTTACGGCCTAAATCTTACATGGTGTATTATGAAAGTTTTATATACAATTTCTGTGATGTGAAATGTGGTAAAAAATGTTTTTTTTTTTTTTTTTATAAATATTTTAAGTAAACAATTAACAATTTCTTTGTTTTTCCATAAAAATTTTTTCCAATCAACCAAGTGTGGGAGTTTTTATGTCCAAAAAATTTTTTTAATACATTAACGACCGATAATGTCCGATTATGTCATATGTATGTGAGTGTTTAAACAAAGTTCGGTATATGTATTTTTATATTTTTCGATTATTAAAAAAATAAATATATCAATGACTGATTTTTTGTTGTTGTCAGAATAAAATTTATTTGTATCTACCCATGACAAAATAGTGATTGCGGGGAAAAGATATTCTCACGATCATTAAGTGCAGTATTGTTAGAGTCATGACCACTTAGTGCAGTATTGTGATGATAAGAACCTTCGAAAACTACAAACACTTTTTTCGTGAGCATGAAGTATTTTGGAAGATACTCAAGAACTTAGTTTTATCCTCTTCACTTTTTTTCTTTTTTTTTTATAAAATCTTTTTTTTCAGATATTACAAAATAAATGATAGTTTAATCAGAAAAATTCTATAAACATGAAAGGAACTAGAAACTTGAAACTTTGAGTTAAAACGGATGTTCAAGTCGTTTTTCGAAATTTTAATAAACAATAAATATTTAATTCTTACGTTTTTTAACAACTAGCTATATAGTTTTTTTTTATAGACGTAGTAAAAAAACTTTAGGATTTTCAACGTTTTTCACATTTTATTAGAGTTCCATTTAAAATAGTTTAATAAATAGGTAAAAAACGAAGTTTGTGCTCACCCTGTGCATATTTTCTTGAATTTCAATTAAAATAAGCATTTTTTTTTTGTTTTTTTAAAATTCATTGTGAATTGATTAACTGATATTCAATGGGTATGCTATGACAATATGACGTATTTTATTAATATTCATGTCAAGAGGAGCATTTATAGCAATATTTTTTTTTTCTTATCTAACAGAGTATGTATAATGTATATATTGTGTTTTTTTAAAAGGTAAATTTTTTTTCTTTATTAGGGTCAACGAAACAAAAAAAAAACAAAAAAAAAAAAACTCAAAAAGTAATTATTTTAATTATGTTTTGTTTTTTTCAATTTAAATAAAAGTTAATTTAATTTTCTTTACCTTTGATAATTCAGGGAAGAGATCTCTTAATATTCCTATTGTTCGTTTATTTCTTTCTGATAGTCTGCCTTCTGATTCACTAACTGAAAGAATATCCAATTCCTGTTGGTAAGAAAAAAAAAAGAAACAAAACAAAAATAATTAAATAAAGATATTATTGCATAATTTGAAGAAATAATTAAATTGATTTAACTAACTCATATTGTAATTAAATTGTATAAGAATTTTATGGATTGTGGTTTATGGTACCAGTATCATACTTTGTCGGTTGTATACATATAATACTAGAGTTTGGTATGTACATTGTTTTTGAGTGTTTTCTAATTTTGATATTTTGATTTCTTTTAATCAACATGTAACATAACATGGTCACATAATATAGCCGCATTTAGGCAATTTATATATTATCTCTCATGTTGTGTTTCTAATACTTAAGCTTGTGTTTACGTTTATTTTCACGTACAACTAATAAAAATAGACCATTAGTGATAATTGAATTGATTTTATAAGCCTTTTACATATCCGTTGGTTGAGAAATGGTATAGTAAAATATAAATGCATATGTCATATTATGTTTACTTCCTTTGAAAAAATTACCCAAGAAAATTTTTTGATGTTTGATGATTATAAAATTTAAGTTGGAGAGTTTAATTTCACATCGATTCTATAAGATCAAGCAAGAAACTTGACACAATTGCATTTACTTTTGTGAAAAAATTACAAAATGTTCAGTTTTTTTTTCTATGTTTGTAAAGCAGGGTTTGGAACTGTATACGATTAATCTTTCAATTGATGGAGAGATCTCCCTTTATCACAGTGCGCTGTCCAGGAGAGAGTATTACATAGATAAATTGGGTATTTCTTTTAACGTCCATTGCCTCCATCCATTATATCTGCTATTGAACGGCCTTCTCTCTAGGATAAGGCTACGTACATACATGGAATTCTGACGCAATGAGAATGAAGACATCTGTTCTCAACTCCTAGACAAAATCATTTCGTTTATTAAGAAAACAAGAAGATTTTAATAGAGACAGGGTGTTGAGTTCAATGGACTCTCCTGTCTGAGTTCTCGTGGATGACCACATCCCCTCCACCGACACAAATAACAAACAACAACAACTCCCGTCTACCGCAGTTTCAAAAGGATCATGAGAGAGAAACTCTCATCATACTAGAGATATAAAACTATTTATAAAAAAACTATTTCCTAAAGGAAAATAAGATGGCTATAGCCGAAATACATGTATCTTAGACATATGAATGTAAAAGTTCTTAACATAATTAATAAGTTACTCATTTATTTATTTTCTACCTTCAAGTATAAACTAATATTAGTCTATACATATACTTCAAGCAGTATATCGCAAATTTGAGAATTGACCATACATGGAAAAGAGCGTAAAGGATTTTATTTTCAACGTTAGACTAAAATTTTAAGAGATAAAAGTACGTTCAAGTACGAATTAAAAATCAAACTAATAATGATTAGCCAAAAAAAAAATTATATAAGTAATTTGATATCGATAGAAAAATTAATTTTTAAAATGGAGAGGTAAAATTTGTCTACAATCATAAAGTTTGACATACGTTTCTCTACTAAATTAAGGTCCAAAACGAAATCAATTATTATTATCTATTAAAATTTTTTATTAAAATTTATTTATATACCATATTATTTACGAAGATATAGATAATCTGTATCATGTAAAATGTATCTTATGAAATTTTAATTCGTTTATAAACCAGTTTTTACAAAATGACATATCATTTTATGTCAGGTTTTTTTTTTGTATTTAAATATATAAAATTGAGTTCACAGTGATAAAAGATAAAAAAAAGAGGAAAAAAAAACCCAACAAAATACGATAAATGATATGTAGAGAGAAATTTATTAATTTTAGTTTTTTAAAAATGTATATAAGTGGTCTATGCGGATTATAAAAAATATATACTTAAAATACTTAACTGATATCGAATTATGTAATAACCACGCATAAATGTTTTTTTTTCTTTTTTGATATCATTTTTTAAATTTATTTAATTTTTTTTCTAAATTAATTGGATTACATTTTTCATTAATAAAAAAGAGAGAAAAAAAAGACAGGGTAATTTTCAAGTTTTTTAAAAGAAAATTGTAGAAAATCATGTTTTTTTTTTTAAATTTCTGGGCAAAATAAAAAAAATGCGAGAAAAAATAACCGAAATATCGCAATTAAAATAAAAATATTTCATTAAATATTTTGCATTTATTTAACAACTAAGGCTGTTTGTGTATATTTTGCATATTAGCCTCAAGTGTTTTCGCTTTAAAACTTGGTCAAGGCACCAACTGTGAGCTCTTTTTTTTTAGATATATAAAATATTATTTTTGGCACTTAAAAAATTAATGAAAAAAAAAAATAATGCATTGCAAAATGTAAACAGACTAGTGACCACCCAATTACGTAAAAATATTTGAAAAATTTATTTTTGATTGAATGCCAATACATATAATATTTAGAATTGATTTTATAATTATTGTAATCGATCGTAAAGCTCAATCGAATTCAAACTGCAGTTTTTCTACATACATTAAAATTTATTGCACCTTGACATCATCAAATTTTAATGATGGCCTTTAGAAATAAAATATTAATTTTTTTTGTTGTTTAAAATTCAATTCAATTCAATTTTTATCCATGACAGTATCTTCAAATATATTTTATTAATTAAAAAAAAAAAACGAATTTTTTTTTTTCTAAAATAAATATGACCTTTAGTTTATTAAAGATGAACACGTAAACATAATGTTTTTTTTTCATTTTATAGAAAAAGTATAAAACTCAAAATTATGTTTTATATAAGATAGAAAAGTATAAGACCCATTTTTGAAGTTTTTTGAGTTTGTAATGTTTAAAGATGAATTTTGAATAGAAAAAAATCGTGCAGAGAAGCACGTAAATAGGGATTTTTAGATTGTTCCATGAATAAAATGAAATGTTTGTGGTATTCGGATGATAAATAATTGTTTCTAGATTATCGTGATGGAAAAAAGATAAATTTTAATTTTATTGTGACATTGACAATGAAAAAGTTAAAGGGCATGTATGAATAATTGAATTTGAAAAGAAATTAAAAAAATAAGAATATATACAAAAAAAAAATATGAAAGAAGAAATACTTAAGAAGGCGGATTCGTGTAAGGTGTTAGATGATTGTCACCAGGTTTTCTAAAGATTGCTAGAAAGTTAATTAGAATAAATTATAACTCATAATTTTCAGAAAGATAAGATTAAAAATAAGTAATGATTTTTTTTTTTAAATTAGCGGATTATTGCAACTCTGAATGATGACAATCACTTTTCACCTTACATGAAACCCCTTGCAAGGTTGGTTAGTAGCTACAGTAAATTATGTCAAGATGATTTTTTTTCTTTTAAAAGAAGAATCGTATAGAGGAAGCTTGTGTAAGAGGCGCATAAAATTCGAGAAATAAAAGAAGAAGTTCAAGGAAGTGATATTAAAAACAAAATATTTAGATGCCTGGAAGTTCGTTTGATTTTATTTAACAAGTCGAATTTTATTTGACAATTTTTTGCTAAAAAAAATAAGAAGATATATTATCGTTATGTTAAAAGACATCTTAAATATTTGAGAATTGTTTATTTTTATTTATTTATCAAATTCCTGATTACAATTCGTGATCATCATCATCGTCATCATCATAATACTTACATATGTATCTATTATGTGGTACACTGACTAGTTTTATTTTTAAGGAAATTTTTCAAAGGCGTTTTATTTCTTTTATAATAATGCATCATAATTATAATCCATTATTGGTATATTATTATCATATTTTTTGATCTATCTATATGTTATCTATGTGAAATGAAATTTCCTACATAAAATGTCATTTTTATAAGTATCTGTAATATAATAGATACTAATAAAGAGTAAGTGAATGTTATGAAGTAATAAAGTTTAATGTTGGCAGTAGAAACATGAAAAAAATATATGTATACATACATAATCATAGTTAACAGCAGCTGTTGTGTCTGTGTCTAACTCTTTTTAAATCATGAAGAAAGTTCCAAGAGAAAGTATCGGTAAACTATTAACAGATAACCAAAGCTAAATGACAATACTCATGGATTACTTTTTTTTTCATGTAAAACAAAAAAAAAACATCAATAATGTGTACAAGTGATTTTTTTTTCGTAGTAAATAGGTAGGAATTTGTCTTTCTGTTTGTTTATTTAATACACATATGGTTGCATGGTTACTCTTTTTAATTTTATTCATTAACTATCTTTTTTTTTTGTTATTATCAAATTTAGTATGTAAGAAATGACGTGGCGATGAGATGGGGTATTATCGATGACGATGATGATGAGATTGTTATTATGTTATGTTGCAGCAAAAGCATTAGTACAGAAAAAAAAAACCCACACACACACACACACACAAATGAAAATATTAAAAGAAAAAAATGTGGTTGTAATAATGAAAACCACATGCATAAATTGAAATTACTTCATTTTATTTATGAAGTATTTCCTTTTCATGGATAAAATTGAATTCATGGAATGTGACTGGAATATGTATAAAATGTTTTTGTTTTTCTTCTCGTGTTAGCTTATTAATTCATTATTGTTGGTTTTAGTTTTTGTGATATGACACACAAAAAAAAAAGAAACTGTGTTAAAAATAAAAGGAAATTAGTTGTGAATCTTTTCAAAACAAAAAAAAGAGCGTTTTGATTACAAATCAAATTTATCGAATTATTAGAAAAGAAATGAGTAGACTTAAAATTCAGTTATTTTCAAAAGATTTGTAACATTGTAAATATGTATGTATGTGATTGAATTCAATTATAATTCAAAAATCAAATGTAAAAACTCATAAAATTATATACTATAAAAAAAAAGTTTTTGTGTGAAATTTTTATCAAGAAATCAGAGCAGATGCTTTAAATTTACAATTTCCTATTGTGTAGCTTGTTTTGAAATAAAAGTTTACACGTTCAAGCCAATCGATCACAAGAAAACAGGCCAAAAAACTATATTTAATTCAAATATTAAGAAAATAAGAATATTAACAAAAATATTGACTAAAGGATATCTTTTTGGAGTGCAGATTTCAAGGACTTGTAGTAATCAAAGTGGCAAGATTTCTCAACTACAAAATTTGGCGTAAAATTTCTAGCGTATTTGAATTTTCAGATTTCCTTTGAATATGCAACCGATTTACTATTAATAACAAATTTATATTCTTTAAATTTTATAGATTCATAGGTCCTTTCTTATTTGTATTACATATATTATATTCTCGTATAATTTAAATGAATTATTATGGATTTAAAACTTAGTGAAATTGGGTGGTTTTGAACACGATACTTTCAATTTCGATTGTGAAAATAAAACAAACTGAATAAGACTAAAATAATTTAAACTACATATTTGCCAAATTTGTATGCAATTTTTTTTTTACAAATACATTATGTAAATACCTATGCATATCGTTTTTACTTTTCAATAACAAAAACTCAAAAACTCAAAAAAAACTATTAATCAAATCAGATTTCTATGAGCGGTTTATCATAATAAACATTCAAAATAAAATATTCAACATAATCTATCATATGTATTATATTTTACCTCTATTTTTGTTTATATATTTTTTTTCTTTGTTTTTACAAACAACAAAATAGAGTTTTAAGAGAGTACCTATTATAAAGTATTATGGATTACGACATAAAAAACCACGAAAGTGAAAGTTTATGAAACAACACAAAATGTATCTACATGTTGAATTTATATGCAGAATAAGCTGATGGTATGCCAATTTGGAGAGACTTTTATCAGCTATCTTTTTCTTTAAGTTAAAGAAAAAAAAACAACAATTTTTGTCTCTGGGCTTTTATTACATTGTACTTGATGTACAAATTAAGGTACATTTTTATATTTGAATTAAGATTTCCTTTTAAAGTTACTTCTTTTTTGTTTTTAGCATTTCTATCTATTTTTTTTTTCAAATTAGGTGTAAGTTGAAACGTCCAAAGTGATGGACATTTGTCCTTGATATCAACTTCTACATACATACTCGTATATATGAGCTTAAAATGGTCTTGGGGACATAATAAAAGAAAATAATAATAATATATATTGACCTTATCTGTCTGGTATACACACAATATATAGAATATGTAGTAAGTATGTATTGACTGTGCGTATGTACATATATATATGAAAATATTTAGCTACAGTAGATAAAAATATCTATTTAATTTTATTAAACAAATGTAATGTGTAGACAGATATTGTACACACAATATTTATTAAACATACGGTAATCATTTTAGCCTCGGTATAGTGTTAAGGTCAATTTATTAACCTGTAAATGTTTCAAGATAATATATATTACATATTATGTATGTATGTAATGTATAATACCTTCATGGTATGAATTTATTGATGTTGATGACTAAGAAGTTTCTGAGGTTGAAGGTATTTGATAAGTGCTTGTCTGAACCTTTAATGTACCATGATAACCTTTAAAACTATGGATAGTTGTAATTTCTATACTAAATAACTAATAAATTCAAAGATTGTAGAAAAATTACTAATTAACAATATTGAATTACCTTTGTTAATTAATTATGATATTGTTTATAATCATACATATGTTAGGTGTTTGTAAAAATGGAAATTGAGTTTACAAACAACAAAAAATATAGCGAAATATGTGCTGGTAATGGATATTCGTATATTAGAAAAAAAGTTAATAAAATATAATTTTAATTTGTTCTAGTTTGTAGAAATTAAAAAATAATTAATTAGTGCACATTTATTAAGGAAATCTAAAGTGAAGGAAGGTTATCATAAATTTTATGATAAGGGTAAGTATAAGTTCATTAGAAAAAAGCTACAAATAAATTTTTGTTTTACAAAAATTGTTATTGTATTTTATTATAAGGGTTATTATAATTTGTTTGCTAGAATTTATAATAAAAATTCAAATATACATATTTGAATTAATTAATTGTCATTTGAAACACTTTAAAAAAATATGGAAAATTGCATCGTAAAGCAAGGTCTTTTTGAAAAATAATACGGAAGTTAAGGAGTAGCTACAGGAAATCCAGTTTGGAATTTGGAGTACAGTGAAATTTAAATGTTTTATTATCAACAACTTCGTTAAGATTTGGACCAAACTATACCAAATATGTTTTTTTTTACTGTTACACACGTAGAAAGTTCTCGTTAACTCTTTATGTTTTTTTCTTGTCATTAATTGTCTTTTTCCTATTTCTTCCATTCTTTTATAAGCCAGCACTGAGGTAACTGATTTAGCAAGAAAAAAAAATCCCATTAAGATTTGATTGGTTTTTGGGGATTTAGCTACAGGATTGGGATGTTTATTATAATTCTCGTGTTTTTTAATTTTTGTTCCAGATGGAAAAAACTGTGTTAAAATGGATCGATACAGTATAAGATAAGATTTCAACACCAATAGCAAGTTGAACTGGCGAATAAATCCAAAAGCAGACAATTCTTGAAGAATCTTCAAGGGAAAGCCCTGGTCCATACTGGACTGTCGTGTCAACTATGATGATGATAATACTATAGAAAAATCGGTCTTAACAAAAATTCAATTTATTTTTGAAGCGATATTGAAAAGTAAATATTGAATAATTTTCCTAAAATTTCATAATCTTTGAAATGCAGTAATGTGGATCATTTAGGACTCTGTCGAATGATTATCAGAAAATATTTTAATAAAAATTAAAAATTTTAATTCTTACCTTATCATTAGTAAGTGGAATTTGAACTATATCTAATCCTTGTTGACTATTACTATCTGATACTGGTAAGGCATATACTAAGGCACTGCAAATACATGCTAGTATAACTATATGTTGTCTCATTTTGATTAATGACTTTTTATTTATTTAATATTATAATTGAAAATCCTATTTCACAACGATCCACAGCTAATTAATGATAGTCTAATTGAAAAATCTGTAAAAAAAACATTGAAAAAAAAAATAATTAAAAATTTTTTTACAATAATTTTTCAATATAATCGAATTTTTAAATTTAGTTAATTTATTAATTTTTTAAAATTATACATTATTCAAAATAAATTTCGTGCCAACACTGTATACAATAATATAATATACTAGAAATGACCTTTATATTCAGATTGAAATTATTGAATTGAAATTTAAGTAATTAATTTAAAAAAATTAAAGAAATAAATTAAAATTATTTAAAATTCAAAATTTATAATTTTCTATATTGTCTAATAAATTTTCAAACCACAATAAAACAATTAAACAAGTTTTTTAAATTAATTTTTGTATAATTTATTTAAAAACAAAATCAGCATAATGATAATTAAATTTCTATATGAATTGTTTGACGTTTACAACGAAAAACGATTTTTGTTTTATTTCTAATTATGTAATTAATTATTTACATTCACGTGGTCAAAAAGATCAAGGACATCTAGACTATGATACATACTATTAATAGAAAATGTTCAAAGTATACTTGGTTTGGTTGGTTTTTAGAACATCAATTTTTTTTTTTTTTTCAATTACTGAGAAATCAAATGATGGGAGCAAAAACATCAGAAGCAGAAGAAATATTATTAATAATTTACCGGTTCGGTTGAAAGTCCGAAAATTGTTAACAAATTTTTTTTACTTAATTTTAAAAATTTCGGATTTATGGTTTTTGAAAAATATTAGGGTTTTTTTATTAAAAGTTTTCATTAATTTTTTACTGGAATTACAAAAAGTTGTGTAACTAAAACACGATTATAACCCCTTATAAGCTTCATGATTAAAAATGATTTGTAATTATAATTTCACTAATTATGATTAAAAAGTCCAAAAAAATTTTAAATAAAAAAAATGACACAAATTTTCTAATGTAAAAACAATAATTATTTGTTAAAAACTTGTTTCAAATGGCAATGCATATATAATTTGAATGAATATTTCGTTTAACAAAAAAAAAAAAATCAATACATTAATTAAAATTCATGTAATTTGGTTTATGTCATGGCTAAAATAAAATTATGGATTTTTGTTGTTATTTTTATTTTGTTTGTTTTTTTTTTTCTCAAACGAAAGGTGTTTTACGTTCGAACAAGTTGCATTTTTATCATTTAATTGATACAATTTGATAGTGATGTGTAAACCACTGTCATGCATAACTTGTAATTTTTTATTTATGTCACAAATATCTTAACAAAAAAAGAAGAGAAATAAAAAAACGAAACTTGTCCACCTTGCGAAACTAATAAACCTGAAAACATTCGTTTTTTTTTTTTGAACCATCGTCAAATTGGATCAATAAAGTTTGTTTTTTTTTTCTGCCTGAAGAAAAAATTTAAAAACAAAAAAATGAAAGAGATTAAAAAAAAGTAGTGAAAAAAGAAATATTTAAAACAAAAAAATGAAACCAATGATCGATGGCTATTAACAATTTCTTACTAAACATACAATTTTTTGTTTTTTCAAATTTTCATATTATGATCAGGTGTGTTTCAATCATTGAGCATTTTGATTGTTTTCAATTTTATAAAGAAAAAAATTCGATTTTTTTCATTTTATTTTAAAGTTTTTTTTTCCTCTTTTTTCTTTTCATACTTTTTTGTTTTATTGTCTTTGAATTTCTTTTAACGTACTTATATTATTCAATTAAAACTCATAAAAATTATCTTTCTATGGTAAAAGATAAAATTTTTTAGCTCTTGAACTGAGTTAAATTTTAAGGCCTAGTTATGCCACTTTAATGCTGCAATATTGCAAATTTTGCAACAATGTAAATTAATTCACATTTTATTCATTAAACCGCCAAAAAAAAAAAAAGGTAAATAAATAACGTTAATAAAAAGAAAAACAAAATCGAAACGAATTGATAATATCAAGTAAAAGAAAGAAAAAAAAACATATAGAATAATTTTTTAAATTGAATTATAGAAATCATATAAAATTTATGTATAATTATTTATTTTTCTTTTTAAATTTGGTGTAATGTTGTTGGCACGCAATCGGAAGCAATATATGTATTGTTGTTGCAATAATAATGAAAAAATGATTTTCACTTTTACTTTCAATTTAAATTGTTCATGCAACAGCGCAAAAATACCTGGACAAGATCATTCAATAATAATAATTGCATATGTACTTTGAAATTTTACTGTAGGTTTTTTTTTTTTTTTTTTGCAAAATATATATTAAAAGAAAAATAAAAAACAAGAAATAAAAATGTATAATACGTCAAATACAAAATACAAGTGTTCGTTTTTCCTAACAAAATGTAACTTTAATGATACTTAATTTTTTTTTTTTTTACAAATATAAAAACTTTTCTCCGTTTGTAAATAAAAAATAAAATAAAATGAAATTATATTTGCAAATTAAAATTTAAAATTATTATTACTTTGTTTTTTGTTTTGTTTTGTTGTTGTTAATAATTTCCTTTATTTGTAATTTATAATTTAATTAAACGTTTTTTTTTTTCGTATTCTTCTAATTCAAATAATTTAGCTAACTTTTTTTTATTTATATTTTTGAAATAACGTTCACATTGATCACACTTTTTCTGATCCCGTTTATAATAAAACCTTTTTCGTAAATATTTATCACGTGTTTTAAAATTATAAGAAAAAAAAAAAACCGTGTCAAAAATTATTTCAAAACAATAATAATTTTATTTTCAACACTTTGTGATAAAATATTAATAATAATTATCCTTTCTCGTAATGCACATTCATTTAAACTTAAAAAAACTAAAAATTTATTTAATAATTTTTCCAAACATAAATCTAATAAAAAAAAAAAATTGTTCGGTTTATTTCAAGAGAAAAGAAAAACAATGTGTAAATAATATATCAAATTTTTTTTTTTTTTTAAAATGTAAAAATCTGCGATGTGTTACTTGTACAACACTTCGATATTAAATGTTAATATTAAGTTTATGTTATTTGTACAAAAGCAGTAACGTAATGAACGGAATGAACGTAACGAAAAAAAAAAAACAAAGTGTTTGAAAAACCAAAAAACCACAGTATCTTTTTTTGAAAAAAAAAAAAAAAAAAAGAAAAGAGTTAAACTGTTGTATCTGTGCTGCTGCTGATTATTGTTGAAATGTAATAAACTTAACACTTTAAGAAAAATAAATAAAAACAAAAAAAAAAAGTACACCACATCAAGGAAAAATTATAGTAATCAAGAAAAAGCTTTTCGAATATACATAAGTATGTATGATAATACCTGAAATGTTTAAGTTGAATGAAACAAAAAAAGAAAAGAAAGGCTAGTGGTAAGTTGTTGTTGACGTCGCGTTAATATCGTCGTTAGTTTTCCGATGTTAAATTGCAAATTGGTACACACGAAAACTGGTACAATAAGAGATTGTTTGAAAAAAAAAAATAATGAAAATTAGAGATTTTAAAGTATCTTCTTCTCACTATCACTATAATTAATAAATTTCAAATTAAAATGATTTTTTCGTTTTTAAAATTTAAAATGTAGGTACATATGTAACAGATACTAACCATCTAAAACTTAACAAAATTGCATTAGAAATTGTTATTTTTTTTTAACAAGAAAAAACTATGTAACATTAAATAAATTTTATACTCATATTCAATACTACAATATTCGAATACACAGAGTATATAATCGATAAGATCACTTTGATATATTCGCGACGAATGCTTCAAGAAAAATTAAATGTTCCACACTATATTATTATTATAACTGTACCGCACTAAATAAAATTACCTGTTGGTTTTTTTTTTTGGTTTTTTTTTATTTTTATAAAATAAGCTTTTGCAATAATTTTTCTTTTGTAGGTAAGAAAATGAGTGGTTTTTTAAGGTTTTTGTGTGTATGTTAAAATCCGGTATATCGGTTATATCAGAAGAAGATAAACTTTTAAATAAAAGTAACTGGCTTATTATTATTTAATTTTTAAAACTTTTTCACATCACTTAAATGCAATTTTCAAACACTTTTAATTTTTTCATCATATATAAAAGCTTTAACGACCGGTAACTAAGTTAAATTGTAAAAAGGATTCACAATGAGAGAGGGTAAATAAAATTGCAATATCGGTTAGGTAAATTAAAGTAGAAAAAAACAACATCCATTTGAAATTTAAGATAAAATTTTCTAAAATAGTATTTTGATTGCAAATTTTTGTTTTTATGAAATTAAATTAAAAAAAACAAACAAAATTATTAGCAATTTACCTTTAATAAAAAAGATAAGAAAAATGTAATTATGATTTTGTAAGATAAAATTACACTTTAATCTAATTTTTGCACTTTAAAATTCACACTTGTATTTTTTTTTTCTTGCAAAATATATTTCATAAAATTATCTAAAAATGGAAATGTATTAAATTAAATAAAATTTGACATAATATGTATATAAAATGAATTTTTTTTAAATGAAATCTTTCTCGGACTATGGTAATTACACTAATGTGGGTTGAATTTGATTAAACAATTTTTTTATAGACTTTAGGGGATATAAAATACAAAAAAAAAAAAAAAACAAAATTTCATCATTTACCCAAAAAAACGTAAAAATATAAAAAAATAATAAATATGTTTTATATACATAGACATATACATATATATGTACATATACATGTATACGCACACATGTATTTTTTTGTTTTTGGTAATATATGTACAAAGTTATTCACTTACAGGTATGTACTTCTAATTTATTCCTTTTCCGTATTCAAAACATGCGATTTAATTGTTTTAAAAGAGTTGGTAAATATTTTATTAATAAAAAAAAAAATGTACAATTTTTTTTAAACATGAATAATTAAGCAATTATCAAGTACCAATACAAAAAAAACTAAAACAAAAAAGTAAAATAAAAAATTTCTCATCCCAAAATTATCAAAATTTTCAAATTATATTTTAATTATTGGAAAATTATTTAAAATTAATTGCAAATAAATACATCTTAGGTGTATCATTTTCTTCCAATTTTAAACTAATCAACAAATTTGTGCAAAATTAAAGTGTTGAAATTTAACATTTTCTTGCTTAAAAAAAAAAAAAACAGATATTTTTTTAAGGAAAGTGTCATAAAAATGAACAACAAAAAAAAAGTATCTAAAAAGTGTCAAATTAGGTAAAATTAATGATTAGATAATAATTGAAATTATCATAAAAAATGTTCGCCGGAAGATTTGATAATACATATTATGATTATGATGATGATCATAGAGATGATGATGATGATGGTTTTTAAATAATATTTTAATTCATTGGGACAAACATTTGTCTTATGTTTGTTGTTATTTTTTGTTTATGGTTTTTTTTTTTTTCAATGGTTATTTAAGGAATATTTTAATGAGGAGAGATTATATGATTACATCAAAAATATGTTTACCGATAAAAGTTAATTTGAATTATTTTTTTTTCTTTCTTTAAATTGAAGACATATTAAACATACATAATATAAATTATGTGATATTATAGATACAAAAATTATTATGTAATTATTAAAAGTGGAATAATGAATAAATTCAGACTTTTAATTACATGTTTTTCTTCTTTTTTAAATAGAGAATCGATATGATAATTCGATAAATTTGATAAAAAGAAATAAAAAAAAAACGGAAATAAGAAAAAAAAAATGTGTATCTTATGTGTGAATTGATGTAATTGATAATCTCAACGGTTACAAATTAGCTCTCTTGGTATACGCTATGACGCTAAAGAGACTGAAGAGATAGTGCTTATGTGCTATTTGAAAGGTAAAAGGGTTTTCTTTTGTCAGATATGCGTATTATTCCTATACAAAAAGTAAAAACGAAAATACATGGTGTTGTATAAGAAAAGTCGCAAAAATTTTCAATGCCCTCTAACGGCCAAACCGTTCAGATTACCACCCCCCCCACTCATATAATTTTTTGTTTGTCTCGGCGAGACCTATCTGTGGTTTTATTTTGTAAACCTTCAAACCGGACACCCTGTATACCTACAACAATACTAAATATGCAACTCGCTGAATAATGAATTATTAATTTTTAATATAATTTAATAATAATAAAAAAAATGTAAATAATGAAAGTAAATGAATTTTGTAATTTTAAAATTGAACTTTGCAAGCACTTTTTACCTGTAAAAATCTATTGAAATAATAATTGACTTTATTAAATAAAAATAAAATCAGTTTAATTTTAACAATCAATTATTACTCTAGACGCACACAATAACGTAATTGTCTCAAATGTTCTCAAAATCATTATTTTGATGACACATATAAATCAAAGCGATTTCGATTGTCAATTATAAAGATTTTAATTCTTATAGGATCTTTTTATTTTATTTGGACCGAAAATTAATTGACAGCAAATAAAAATTGGAAAGTAACAGTGGAGAGTGGAAGTTTATCAAATATTTTGTCTACAAAACTCTAGTTCGATTCGTGTTGAAAGCGAACGAAATACGTGTTTCTAGACTTAAAATCGGTATTCAATAAAGAATTTTGTATCAGTGTGTCTAGAGTATAAGTGTTTTCTTAATTCTTAGTCAATTTCTTTAAATTCACTAGAATCACATATGATATTATTTAGAACCAGAAATACAGTGTTTTAAATAATATCATACATAATATAATTAGTGGAGTATAATTGAAAATTTTAAAATCATCAACAGATAAAATTGAAATCAATTTGCGGAAGGGTGTTCCATAATTTTTAAAAAATACTTAAAAGTAAAAAAAAAATATCAGTTTTTAAAATTTTTCAAGAATAGTCACAAAGTACCATTTAAACACTTACATATTATGTTTCCTTATTATTTCCATTTAAATGTAAAATTTCCACATTTTTATTGTTATTATTATTTTTTTCATGTATAAAAATTTTAATTAACTTCCACTGAAAAAAATAATTACAAGTACACACACGCAATATTAAAATTTAAAATTTTATTGCAATTGTTGCTTTATTTTTCATCATAATTTAGTTTTTGTTTTGTTTTTTTCTTTTTCTTTCTAGTGATTCGAGTAAGTTTTTATTTTACTAAAATGTGTGTGTTTAACAATTTTGTTTTAAAGATGGTAAAGATGTTATGTTAAAATTTTTTTAATATTAAATGTTTTACATACATAGTTCATTTATAAGAGGTCATATTATTGTTAAATTTTTGACTTATTTCTCCTAAAAAGAATTTGAATTATTGCATAAATAATATAATTATTATATTTTATTTTGTAATTAACATAATGTGTGTGTATTCATAGAAAAAAAAAAAAAAAAGAAAAAATAAATTACAGGTTTTTGATTATATGTACATATATAATTTTTTTTTGCGTACAAACAATTATAATTTCTCCTTGAAAATTATTATGTACTATTTTTAAAGATGTATTTAAAAATTTTAATTGAAGCAGTTATTTAATGAATAATTACTTTATAGTAGGGAGTCATTGTATTTTTCATATAAAATGCATTGACCTCATTATGTATTTTAACATTTATTTATTTATTTATTTAATTTTTGTTGTTGTATTTTTACTCATCTTACATGTTAATTACTCGTAAGTATCAAAAAATTGATAAATATATAGATAAAAAATTAATATTTGTATGTGCTATTTTTATTGAAAGTAGCGATTTATTCGAAAAAAAAAAAAAATATTAAAGCCAAAAGTAATTGTTTTTCCGTTTTAATTTTTTTTTTTTTTAAATTTTAAATAAAAAGAAAATGTAAAAGTCATTCAAAGTTCAAAGTCCCCAAATTTATTTTTTTGCAATTAATTATTATTATTATTATTTGTTTTTTAAATATTCCTCAATTATTTGATTTATATAGACTTGATTAATTGAACTCTTATCTTATTACACATATCCACCACCGAAATCTTAAATACAAGTATACTTGCTTAAGTATACACACTATTGCAACAAACACACATAATGCATTTATGTATGAGTTTACAAGTTTTTTTTAATATGTTATTTCCTTTTGCATGATTATTATAAATTGCAAAGTTGTTTTAAAATAACTAGTTCATGGTTTTTTTCATGTATTTTAATAAATAGTATAAGTAATTGTATTGAGTTTGTGCAATTATGTGGAAAAAAAAATTCATTTTATTCACAAAATATCTTAAGAATTATAGAAATGCATGTATGTAAGTATGTATAGCACATAATATAATATATAATATAGGAGTATGTAATTAATATTAATTTATTTTAATTTTAAAACGATATTGTAAATTCTTGTTTATATGAAAATGAAAAATGAAACAAAAGATTTAAGCGTGAAACTTTGATTTTTTTATTTATTAAATATACCTGTACAATTTGAATTCTTATTGTTTTGTTTTTTTTTTTTCACGAAGGGTTAGTTTGATATTTCATAATTATTATATAATGGATAATAGATTGTGATTTTCAATTATATGAATCATGTTTATAGAACCAGTTTGCAATGACTTATGTAACATTTATCTATATATTATATTCTTTTAGGATATTGTCGATTGAATTGAAAAGAAATTAATTGGTAAACTAATCATTAATTGGTACTTTTTGAATTTACTAATTAATTTTTTTTACTTTTATTGTCAGATTTTTTTTTATTCAGAAAAGATACATTCTTTTTCCTTTTTTTTAAGGTCATATCGTTTTATAAATTTATTTTCTTAAAATATTTGAAAACGTGAGATTTATGAAGTTAGTCTTTCAAACAGTGAATTTATAATTGAGGAAATTATTAAATGACAAGTGATTACAAAAAAAGTTGATTAAGAAAAAAAAATACTTAGTAAAAAATATATTTTTAAAATGATGTAATAAAAATCTAAACGCCTTGTAAAAGTCGTTATTTTCCTTTTTTGTAATTCACGCAAATGATTCAATTTATTTTTTTCCATATAAGAGCATTAAGTATATTTGAACTTTTTCATAAGTTATTGTTAATATTTATCTTTTATTTTGTCAGTAAATTACAGCGTTTTAAGTGTTTTATAAATTTTTAATAATTGGAAAATTTATTGAACTTTGAAATGCAATTTTTTTTTTAGCCTAATAAGGAAAAAGACATACCTGTAAATTGTATGTCAAAGGTAAGAGTTAAATTTTTTTGGAATATTAAAAACAAAAGCCTAAATAAAGTTGAAAAAAAAAAAGAAGAAGCAAAAAAGTCCATTAAGTTCATAGAACAAAAATTGAAAAAAAGTTTGTGCTTTTGATTACAATAATTTTTAAACGTTTTAGTTTATTAATATGATCAGAACAGGATGTGTAAATAAAAACATAGGAATTTGCTGTTATAATAGCAACATGCTTAAAATTTTACGACTTACATATTTAAGGAGTTGAAAAATATGAAAAATTTACTTGAAAATAATGCAGAAGCATTTCATTAAATAACAATTAAATTTTTATCTCCAGGTGTTGATCTTATAATTATGTTAAAATTGAGAAATTTCTTAGATGTTTAATCTTGAGAAGAAAAAAATAAGATGAATCACTTGGTTTGTATAAATTCAATTATTTGGAAAAAGGTAGGTTTTGAACTTTTAAAAACCTTTGAAAATTTTTTTGTAATGGAATTTTCAAGACCATAAACTATTTAAACGAACTGCTTTTTTTTCTGATTTTTGGAATTTTATAATTACATAAAGTTTTAGTATTTATTTCTTAGAAACTTTAATTTTCTTATTGCTAGAATTTATTATACTCAAGAAAGAAAAAATATTCATAATCCATTAAGACTTTGAACTAGAAAATTTGTCATTTAATGTCATATGAAAAACAGTAAAAAAATAAAATAATCCATAAAAATTACATTTTTTTTATAAAACGTGTGTGTCTTCTTTGTTAGAGGTCAATGTTTATAAAATAAAATGAAAAAAAAAAAAATTGAAGAAAAAAACGATATAATTTTTAAACATACATCACAAGATTTTGTACTTGGTGAAATATTTTTTAAATTTTATATTTTTTATTTTATTTTTTTTTTAAATTTCTACTTCCATAATTTTAATGATGGTGACATCCAACTAGAAATATTATTAGCTGATGTACGGCACATGGATAGTATAACTTAATTGTATATAACCTTAACCCTGTTCATCGTAAATTACCGTTTATGTTGTTAGTTTATAAGTGTTTTTTTTTCTTCTTCTTCTAATTTTATTGTCCGTCCATGAAAGATAAATTAGCCTTCGGAATGCTTCCTTGGCAAAAATGAATCTATGTATGTCGAAAATCAAAAAAAAAAAAAAAAACAACATTATTTAGTCGAAGATAATATTTTGAGGATTTATCAGTATTTAAATACACTTGGAAACTGCGACAAGAAAATATACAAAAACAAAAAAAAAGTCTATAATTAAATGAAATTTGCAAACTATGAGGTAGAAAAAATATGTAGATTATCCTCGACATATGAAATTTGAAGAATAAATTAATATGATTTGAAATTTTTTAGTAATAATTTAGATAATTTCAGGTTGACACATGTCATCTTAAAAAATAAAAAAAAGATTTCTATGGGAAATAAATTTAATAAAATCCATGTGGGACCTCAAAATATAATTTTTTTTATGCAAATTTTTTCGGTTTGATTATTTTTTGAATGGAACGAATCACGTAGAAAAATTATGCAAATTGATTACACATAGATTTTTTTTGTTGGTTTTATATCTTTTATATGAATTTTTTTGCAAAATATTTTTGGAGAAAATTGGTTTTTATTCATTATTATTTAATAAAAGTTCATTTTTTTGACTAGTGTTCATAATGATTAAACTCATGTTTTTGTCGTGAAGTAATAATAATAATGGGTCATAGAAAAAAAAACCATTTTTTTTATTACTATACATTTTTTGTGGAAGTGTGTCCCACTGTTAAATCAATTAAATTATAAGCAATTTAATTTTTTTTTTCTTTGAAATTTTTGTTAAATCATCTTTATGCTGGCAGATACAGAAATGAAAAAAAAAACAACATTATTTGATTGTCGTTTAAATTGTCTAAAATTGCTATCATTAAAGAGATATTAAACGTAACACTTTCTTCTTTTAGACAAGTTTTTTTCTTCTCAGGTTTGAAACAATAATTTTATATTTTAAACTTTTTTTTTTTTTTTTGCTTGTAAATGAAGTATCCAATTTTTAATTGAATTTAATTTGTTTTCTCGATTTTTGTTTATTTTTTCTTCTTCTATTTTTAGAAGTGACAACAAAAATTAAATAAATGTTTTCTACTTACACAAAAAAAAGTTTAATTTACACAAAACTTAATTACAAAAAAAAAAAAACCTTACATCATACACAATGTAAATAATTTTTGTCACATAATTTAGAAAAAAAAAAAAAAAAGAATATTGCCATCAAGTAATCAAAATTTATTATCGCATGTGTTAACAAAAATCAAAAAATCAAAAAAAAAAGAAAAAAAAAACAATTTCGTATTTTATTATTTATATTTTGAAATTTCATTGTTGCATTGAAAAATAATTTTCAATTTTACTCGTAAAGACGTTATTTTTTCAACATTGTAAAATAATTTGACAAAAATAATTGAAATTATAATGAAATATGTACAATATTGTTGAAATTATACATAGTTTTTATTTTTGTGGTTGAATTACATATTTATCAAAGACCTACACGTAAAATAGAAAAAAAAAATCAAGTGTATCTATCTTTTTAGGAAATCTAATTTAGATGCTTTTTGAATCTTAATATGATGATGATGAAGATGATTTTGATGCTATCAGCGCATTTCATGTACAGTTTTTTTTTTGTTTTTTTTTTGGTTTTATTGTGCATACTATACGAATATCTTATATGTATGTATGTACATAGACATCACCATTCAACATAAATTAATAGTACCACAGATGCTGGTCAATAATTAGGTCATTGTGGTAAAAGTCAACTTCATCATTTACCATCATCAGTTTCAAAGTGGATTATTGCAATGCAATGATGATGTGTTTTTTGTTTTCCCTGTAATTTTTTTTTTTTTAAATTCAATTTCTGGTTTTTTGTTTCTTCGTTTTTTTTGTGAAAGTGAAAGGAGATGAATTCAAGATAAAAAAAAAACAAAAAAAAAAAGTTATGTAAAGGTCTTTTGCCACATATTTTCAAAAAAAAAAAAAAAATAAATATCTTTAAAAAAGTCAGGTATGAGAAGTTATCTCTGTAGTGATGTTTGAATTTGAGAAAAAACAAAAAAAAAAACAAATAAGAATTAAAAAATTGATACAAAAAATTAATTGGTTTTGTTTTTTTTAAAGATTTTATAAACTGGTATAATAATTAATAATGCATCTGGAGCAATCTGCAGCATAATAAATGTACAAGATATGTATATTGATAGCTGCTACATTTAAGATTATAAGAGGAAATTGAAAAAACAAAAACACATCAAGTGAAAGATATTGATAAAATATGTAATTTGAAAAACAATATGAGATATAATTAATAGTTCACGTTTATAAGCGAAATATAATGATAAACATTAAGTTTGAATTTTTGTTTTTATATATATTTTTTTTTTTTGCCATATTTTGCAATACCTTGTCTTTTGGTTAGTTTGTAAAATCAATTTGAAACTAAGTATAAAGGAATTAAACAATTGTAAAAAAAATTTTCTCTCATCAGTCAGTGTGTTTGTTGCTATGTGAGCTAAATGAGCTAAAATAAAAAAAATCATTGTAATTTTTGAAATAATTTTATTTTTATTGCAATTTTCTTGAACATAAAACTTTTTCATATTTTTTTTAAAAATAAAATGATTTAAAGCAAGAAAATAAGAATAATACTCCTATAGTACGTGATTTTTTTTCGCTCATTAATTTGTAATAGGATTTTTTTTTACATCTTGAAAACAATTTATCCAATTGAAGCACTATAGACATTCAAATTAACTTTAACAGTCGAATATACTACCTGTGGATTATCCCAGAAAGCTTTTATTTGAAATTGATATTCACCATTTGGTATTACGATCGGAACAAATTCACTTTTAATTTGAACATCTTTTAGTTCCATTGGACCCTGAAATTAAATTAAATTAAAGGTATATTATTCAAGTTTTTTTCATTTTTTAAAAAGCTTAAAAGAATATGTTAATTTATTCTCATTCACTTGAGATGAATAAAAAATGCTAACATTTTTAATATTTTCATATATAAGAATTTCCAGTAGCTTCTAAAATAATAAACATTTTGTTTCCAACAACATGAACTTGTTTTTTAATTTCTGTCTTTTCATTATGACATGTCCATTCTTCCAAATATATTTCGACGTGCCAAAACAAAAGACTCACGTCACATATATTGGTATTTCGAGTTGTCGGAATAAGTCTTAATTCTAAAGTATAAAAACTTAATCTTACCGATATAGGACAAGTGTATTTAGATATACTATAATTTTTAAGAAGTTCTCTCAACACAGTTGTCATAGGATTTAAATTTTTTCCGTTCAAAAAATCACAACCATCGAATGTCATATCAACAGCACCAGGTTTATATGTTCCATCTTTTTTATTAAAAGATTTGAAGTTAACCTAAACAAAAAACAATATATTTTAAAAAATCTTGAAAATAATTTGGAAACATTTATTTTTGTTGATTTACCTTAACATTTTCAATTGGCTTGATAACATTTGCTTTCAAGCTAGCTGATGAAAGTTTATTTCCATTAACAACGATTTTACATTCTACATCGGCATTGTATTCTGGATTTTCATCACAAACAACCTCTGTTATATTATAAATTGTTCCTGGCTGTAAAAATTCATAAGATAAAGGTATTGATTATTTTTTAAAAATAATTTAGAAAAAAGTAATAATAATTAATTTACAAGTCCTTCAACGATTGATGCAACGACAACCAAAAACAGTATTTCCAATTGAAATTTCATACTTTTTTTTTTTTTTTTGTTAAAGAATACTTTATTTCCGTAGCAACAATCAAAGAAAGAATTAATGAAAATTTCTGTTCCTTTTTAAATATTTATTATTTTGTTCTGAAAGTCAAACATTCTAATTTGTTTTTAATTTTATATACGAATTAAATACAAATTTAATTGGGACAGACGATAATTTTCCACGATAATAAAAAAATTAAAATGAATATTAAATAAATAATTTCTTTTTTATTTTTAATAACGCTTATTGATTTTTATCATTATTTTTGTCTGTTCTAATGAATTTTGTGAGTAATTAGAATTTTTTATTGTAGTGCGTCGCTGATAATTTCTGATTTTTTTTTAATGAATTGGAATTTATAATTATAATAATTAAATTTTTTGATTGTGAAATTACAATAATTGTTGTTTTTATTAGTTTAATTTTAATGGTATACAAATAATCTCAAATGATCTTCAAAAAAGCAATAACCCAAAACATTTAATAAATTTCGTAATGTAACAGTAAATAAAATTTATGTTTTTGTTTTGTTTTTAAACTTTTACAGGTAATTTTGAAAAGAAATTGTTTTAAGAATTTCCATGCAGTTATAGAAATATCTTTCAATGTTTTACAAATCCATGTTTAATTGTACATGATTGTAAAATCGAGCTTAAAAATCTTTTTTTCTTTCTTTCTTTCATGTCATGCAGTTAGTCCTTTAGAAAGGTCTAATTGTCTTTTTAAAAATTATACGCATTCAAGAATTCTTTATTCAAAAATAGTAGATTATTGTAATCCTGAGGGGATTCGTTTTTTTTTCTTAAGGATTTTCTAATTATATAAAATTCAAATTTTTTAGAATACCCATGCAAGTAAAATCTCATACTAGTAATGCTTTCTAAATGGGGTACTTATAAGAATGAAAAAATTTCGTATCTATAAATATTAGGATAACATGCAAGCAATGATTTCATGAAAAAACCAAAAATTGGTCCCACTGAAAAAAAAGTTTTGCATACATACATACATATGGTCACATAATATTATTTAAACACATATTGCCAGATTTGAAAACAATTTAGCAAGGATTAAGAAATAAATCTGCCGATCTTCTTCATAATTTACTTGAATTTTGAATAAAATTTTCTGGAAATTATTCTTAAAATAAAAAAATGTTAAAAAATAAAAACAAAAGCACAAAAAAATTACTGGTTTATTCAAAATTAAGATTTTTCAACATTAAAACGAAAAAAAAAAAAATTATGAAATAAAGTCATGTTGTTTTTGTAATCAGTCATTTGGAAAATGCATATGGATCATAATCTTTCTAATTAACATTTTTAAATTTCAATTTAAAATATGTTTTACGTCATGTATTATTATATTTTAATAATTTTTTTTAAAGTTTAAAATGTCCTTGTATGCAGTTTATTTTCCATAAAAATACTTTCATAATTTCTGTCAATTATTTTTATAATAATTAGTAATATAATTTGTAACTAATTTTAAAATATTTATCTTAATGTCTCACATAGCATTTGGTGTAACTGATAGTCTTTTTAAGTCTTTTTTATTTTTATTTTTTTTTAAATCTAGAAATTTCATTTTTCAAATGACGCTTTCGTGAATTATTTAAAATGTTGTTAATTTATTTCAAAAACAGTATCTTTATGAGAATTAATAAAAAAACATATTGTTTTTTTGAAAAATGTTTTATAACAACTTTATGAGGTTTGACAGTTAAACTGGCAATATACATATATGAAACATTGTAAATGCATTTTGTGTGTTGAGAATTATTGGAGTGAATAAAAATTTTTGCAGATTTAAAGATTGTTAGATCAACATGGATTATTCAACAGGCATTAAGAGTGATAAAATACTAGATATTATGAATTACAAGTTAAGTATTAATCTTTAGACATTATTTTTAGATAGTTTTTGTCATTAACTCTTGCCACTTTAAATATTAAACTATTAAGCATATACATACGTACATACAAACGTACTCGTATTTATGATAACGTCTTATTCATTTTTATTTTTCTAATTTATTATTACATAATTTTTGTATGAAAATGTATGGTAAATACATGTGTGCATATGTATGTAATGTATATGTATTTATACTCATTAAATATTATAAATAAACATTATAATAGGTTAGTTTGTTACTTTATACATAATTCAACATTTCAAATTACAATAATGACGTTAATAGTGTTGTAAACAATTCTGAAAGTAGTCATGCATATTAAAAAAAGTATTTTTGTGTGTTTTTTTTTTTCAGAGTAGTCTGTAATATTTTTTATTGCACATAAATTAAAATAGATTTATAAAATAAATAATAATGTACAGTACAGCTAAATAAGATTGGCAAAGGGGAAGTATGCGCAGTAGGATCTGCGTATCCTTTCCACTGAAATTTCACTGTGATGTAAGAATCACATTTTACAAAAATCCTTCTTGAAAAGAGAAATTCGTATTTTGTTCCTTAGGTAGGAATTTATTATTTACACGATCTTACATAATTTCCTATTTTAAAAGGATACTTATCATCACTGATCACTCATATTGTTTTTGTTATTCTGTATTTTCTTCACTATCCTTTAAATTTTTTTTTCAGTAGTATGGCATTCGTCATACAAACAACATCGGGTGGTAGGATGTTGTTATTTTTTTCAGCTAAAAAGAGGATATGTCTTGTGTGTGCGATAGATGATCGCTAGTCATTATACTTACTGAGTGGAAGATTTAATCGTTGTTTTCTTTTGCTTTTTTCTTCAAAAAAGGAGAAATGAAAGGATATTTTTAATATTTTCAAAATTTCCCCCACCTGCGCAACTTTTTGCCAATCTTATTTAGCTGTACTTGTATATTTTTGTTTTTTGGATGGACTTCCAAGAGTCTTTCAACTTTTTTTTTAAAATTTTTTACAATGTACATATAATAAAATTTTAAAATGTCAATTCAACACAAGAATCTTTAAAAAAGATAAAATTTTTTAATTTAAAATTTTATGTAATTGCAAATTAATAAAATTCTAAAACATTCATTTTTTAAATAAACATAGCCTTATTGACCTTTGCAATATTTTCAATTCTAATAGTATCGTTTCAATTAAAATCAAATTATTTATGACTTTGTTACTTACGAGCAGTTTATAAGAATTTTATAAAACAAAAAGTTGTCTTAAGATTTTATGACAATTGATTGCTTTTTAATTAAAACTAATTATTTCTATATTTATAGTGTTTATTGAAAGAATTATAATGGCCTTCAATTTCATTTTTAATTATTTATTTAAAAAAACAATAATAATAATTTTTTGTAGAACGTATTTTTTTATTTAAAAAAAAATCTTATAATCTTTTTTGCATATTTTTGTAGTTTTTCAACACATTTCGAACCAGTTTATTTGAGAACTATCTATTTTTCATAAAAGAAAAAAGAAATCCCCTTCGGCAATGCCACGCAAAATCAAATTTTATATTTTCTGAAATAAGAAGTAATCAACTTAATGTTTCTTTGTTTTTAGAAAAATAAGGTGTCTCAAGGTGATTAAGGGTGAGTGGGTGTATAACCAAAAGTTGATTATTAGAAAAGCCAGAAAAGTCTTTACATATTTCCTAAGTAATTTGTGAAGTTTTAATGTTATGTGAAAAAGTTTATAGTGACCTTTAATAAATATGTAAAAGAGTGTAGAGTATTTAAAGATTTTTTCCATATGTAACATTCTATAGAACTCCAAAAATGTGATTATAATCACTTATTATATATAATATAAATGTGCATTATGTTTATAGGCTTATAGCAGGGATTTCAATAGTAAATTGTTTTGTGGGTGTGCATTTCCATAGACTAGGTTTTACCTCAAAGAAAAACTACAGATACTGCCACGGTTCTAATGAAAAGAAAGTATAGGGGACCTGCTGCCAACTTTAGCAATTGCTAGCTGAATACTTTATTAGGAGACTGTAAGAAATCCTTAATAAAAATTTAAGGCAAATCTTAAATTTCATGATTTAGAATTCCCCGTCGTTGTTCTCTATATTGTTGTAGCTAAGAACAGAAAAAACGACATTCGACTCGACTTGGAATCGAACCACAGTCCTTTATTTTGCTGGGATAGTGCGCTTACTAATGCGCCACCGAATGTCATGCTGTTCACTGTTCTGATTTACCACTTAAACATCTTGTCTTTACTTTGCAATTGTTAATTTTTAGCACTGTCATGTCCGTTGTCAGTTAAGTCTTCTTTAGTCTCACGGTCTCTTTTTGCCAGCAGAGACTACATTCAATATTTTTTTCACATGATCCATCTATTGTACCCTTTTAATTCTTGCTATTTGTGCTACGTCATATTTTTTACTGGTATTAATAGCGTGTTATATACATACTTGACATTTCAGATATATTGGTATAGTATTTGATCTTAAGACCTTCTGTATTTTATTCTGTTTGCTATCATTACTCTTCTCTCGACTCAGATAGTTTGCATGCGTTATTAATATTAGGGAACTCAGTACACGAACGAACAACTAACATTTATGGAATCCTTTTTTAATTTACTGTTAACTCTTTGATTTAAGATCTCCTTAACACTTTATGCGATAAAGTATCTATTAACAAAATATCTAAATCTATCAGAAACTCATTGTCTTACTAGTTGAAGATTTTTTAAAAGACCAATGACTTACTTCATATCCCATCTCTTTTCAATATACCGAAGAAAAATTTATTTATAATATTTACAAAAATTACGTTACGGTTAAAAGAATATGAAAATATAGTATTAGGTGAAATTTCATCATTTTGCTTTGCTTTAGTTTTTTTTTTTTTTTAATAAAATATTTCTGTTAGAAAAATTATTATTAATTTGTACATTATAGCCCCTCTTGAGTATTTTACGTTGTATGTGAAGAAATTGCATTGCAATGAAATAAACATACTCGTACAGTATTGGTTTCGAAAAAAAAATTGTTATATTTTTTATTTTTGTTTTATTTTTCTTCTTTTTTAAAATACAAGATCTTTTATGTATGATGGAATCGAAACGATTACAAGCCCTATTAACTTAACAACAAAATTGATCTTGCATAACTGTTTTTTTTTCTTTTCTTATTTTTTAACTTTTCAAAATGCATATTTGATTTATTAAATGTAATGTATGCGACATTTTCTGTTCATTCTGTAATAATGTTCAAGTAACAGGAAGATTGCTATCAATATTTCATTACAAATATTAAACCTAGCGATAAATTAATAGTTTACATTATTCAATATATACATATAATACCGATTCGATCGTGGGTGAAAAGTTTAGTGGACACTGGTCAATCATCGAGAATTGTCATTTTTATTTTATCGATTGTTTTTATTTATATTAAATTTGTTATAGTTGATACTTATTTTGTTTTGTTTTATTTTTTTAATAAAATGTTGTCGAGGACGATATCCTTTTCGGTTTTCGTTTTTGTGTTCGTTTTAATTGAAAATATATCTGCACAAACAAAATCTCCATTATCATCATCAAAACTTCGTTCAGATCCAAATATTGCAAAATTAATTGAACAATTTAAAAGGATTAGTGCAAAAAAATCAAAAGATGAACTACGTATGATTGCAAGTGTCGGTTTAATATCTGGTGCATTAGAAGCTATGAAAAATATGGAAGAACATTTAACATTAATGGTATCTGATTTAATATTAAATTCAGATATGTCAGATACACCAAAAATTATGCCAAAATTGGATAAAATTGAAAATACATTAGAAAGAGATTTACGTGCTGTACAAATTTTAGCAAATGCTTTAGATTTAGCACGTGGTAATATAACAAAAGTACAATATCGTAATAGAATTAAAGAAATTGGACAAGAATATCAAAAATATGCAAAAGATATTAAACTAAGAACTGTAAATACAAATCCAAGAGAACGTTTAGAAAATTTAAAAGTGAAAATTCTTCAACATATGGATATGATGCATAGAGAGCTTGGAAATAAAACAAATGAAACCATAAAACATTTAGAAACCATGCAACGACTTCAACAACAAAAACGTAAAAGAAATCGAAATACACAAAGGCAACAAAAACAGAGACAGATTTCAAGAAATGTAACAGGAATACGAGGTGTAAGACCTAAATCTAGACCGAGAGTAGCTGCATTTCAGACAAATATAACAAGGAATAATGATAGGATTTTAAAAGAAATTTTATTGGTAATATGACAAACTTCACTTTGATTTCTATGCTAAAATTCAAAATTTGTCTTATTTAGGATTCAACTGACAAGAATGTAATTCAACGTAGACAGGATATTGGAAATGAATTTAGGATCAATGAGCCAAGAAATGTGAGTCCTCTGGTACAATTTTAAACTTTTAGTTTTCCATTCTTTTATGACGTTGACATATTTGATAAAAAATTGTATTTGTTGCACTATAGAAAGTAAAGAGCATCGTAAAGTCTTATATTTAAAAAGTTTCATTATAACTGTTTTTTTCTTCATTTTTTTGTTGTTTTATGTAATTTGAAATAAATTAAAAACTTTTATTTCATCTAAAAAATTAGTGTATTTTAATTATTTGTATTTCTGCTGTAGTTTCCTTAAATTTGACATGCATTTTTGGACTACAATTTTAATTTCGTAGAATCCATGTAAGATCAAATGCACTTAGCATAGAGAATTTAAATTTCATTGCATCCTTGGATATTAAAATAAATAATAATTTGTTTTTACTACATTGCAAATTTTTTTTAAAACATTATTATTATTTTTTTTATTTTACAAAAAGAAAAACAAAGACACAAAATTGGCTCCGTTAAAAGATGACGATGAAGAATATGACGAAGAGTATTCAGACGAGGACTATGATGATGAAAATGGCGGTGGCGGAGGTGGAGGTGGTGGATTATTATCAGGAGGACTTGCTGGTTTAATTACGAGTTTAAGTGGAGTAAGAATTCACGAAATGTGGAATTTATTATATAGGTAAATTCAATTATAAATTTATTTTTTTTTTCAAGGGAGAAGAAGGATCAGATTTTGGAGCTATATTCGGCGCATTAGCTGGAGTTGTTTCTAGATTGTTCGGGGTAAGTAAATTGAATTTTATTTGCATTAAAAGTTTGTTAGTTATGTGGAAAACTAAAAAGAAAAAGGTTCCAACATAATCAAAATAAATAAGTACGATTAAGGAAAACTGTACAATATGTAAAAGAAAAAACAAAAGATTTAAGCGAGAAAATTAATTAATCATATTATTGTTATTACAGCCTGGAGGTTTAGATATTCCTTCTCTTCTTGGTAGTGGAACTGCATTAATATCAGGATTATTGGCGGTATGTGATATTGAAATTTTTAGTTATAAATAAATAAATTTTATTGAAACTGTCGATTTATTTAGGGTGATAAAAATTTTGGTGTAGTACTTGGTGAATATATTGGAGTAATATTCGATGGTTTATCAGTCGGAGGAGGAGCTGTAAGTAATTAATTAAATGCTAAAAGCAGAGTTATTGAAATATTTGAAAAATAAATATTATTTTGTTTCTCCTTTTTCTATTTTCAGATAAATAACGGACAATTTTTAGGTTACTTTCTTGGAACAACATTGGCTAAATTGAGTGCAGTACATATCGAATATTTTTTTTCTAATTTTTAAAAATTATTCATTAAAATGTTGATTAACAAAATTTATGTCAATTATAATTGGAGTGTGCATTTTATACTCTCTTAAATTTTATTACGGTAACACAAATTACATTTAATCTAACTTAATCATCATTTCAAATGTATCAACTTCATGCTGATTATTATCTTCTCATATACGATTTCAATGATATATTGTACTCGCACATACACATGTATGTATATGCATATGTTGTCATAAAAGTTACACAAGATTTGAATGAATATGCGTAATGCATTATAATAATGCATAAATATCTTGTAACATATTTTTAATAGAATGAAGTGATAATGGTAAATGATGATGGTGATGATATATTACTCCTTCATTATACAGCAGTGGATAAATTTGAAAATTTGAAAGCTTTTGCAAAGAATTAATTTCAAATATGAAATTTGTTTTTTTTTTTTTAAATTGTTGTTGTTAGTTGTGGTGGTTTCAGGTTAATTATATTTTTATACATATTTGATGTATGCATATATGTAAATTAAAATATATTCAATATTTGGTAATTTTACACAAGTAAAATTAATGCAATAATGCAATTTTATTTATTCAAGAAAATTTAATGCATTGGATTAGCGAGAAAAAAAATTCATATTTATGGTTATGGTAAATCAAATCACATTTTTTGTTGTAATTAAACTGTCAGATTTAGATAAAAGATTCAGATGATGAATTGTAAGTAATTTTTTTTTAATAAAATAGTTAATTGCAGATTGCTTATGTTAGATTTGCATGAATATGTACATGTAATTTATTATTTTGTGATTAATTTCATTATGGATTCAAGATTGAATTATTTAGTTGATACATGATTTTTTGAAGAAGATAAATTTGAAATCAAGTCTATAAATGCAATAATTATCACGTAATTGTATGCAATTGATTGTAAAATATTACAAAGAATAATCTTCAAATGTAATTGAATATTGTGGAATAATTTAACTTGATTTCAAATCTACTTTTTATTTATTTATTTATTTTTTTTTTTAATTCTAAACTTGATTTGATATATTTCATAATTTTTAAAAAAAATTTTTTTTATTTTATTTTGTTGACATTTAGGATCCAGAAGATGAAGATTTACCACCACAACCTATACTTTTTCTAAAAAATTTCTTGGAAAGTTTTGTAAAAGCTAAAAAAGGTGGTGGAGAATCAGAAGATGATGAAGAAAATGGTGATGCTGAAAATGTCGATAATGATCAAGGATATCATCATCATGGTTCAAATTCATTTGGATTTATAGCACATGTTGTTAAAGCAGTTGTTGGCGGTGTTACAAGTTTTGTATTAAATTCATCACTTGGTTTATCTGGTGGTTCATCTCAAGGTTCAGCATCATTATCTGGCACTTCACATGATAAAGGTCATTCAGTTAGTATCGAACATCCGAAATTTCATCATTAAAATCATGATTATTAAATGTTATAATATGATGACAATAATGTTATGTTCACAATTATGGGGTAATGATTAATGTGATTTTTATATGACAAACATAGTTATTGAAATAAAGTGTTAAATTATTCGTTTAAAAAAAAAAAAAACAAATACATAATACGTTATATTTTTTATTTATGATTTTATTTATGAATTTAGAGAAATATTATTTTATCTGCAATTATTTAGAAGAATATATGATATTGTGAAACGAAAACATCATGTTTTCTCATAGAAAAAAAGAAAAAGTTTATCTTTTACGTAATTCTGAAGTGAAAGTCAAGGTAAAGTATTTTTTTTTTCTTTTAAATTTTGTCGTTGTCATTTTTTATTTTAAAATTTAGTACATGCGTCATATACAATGGTCCATTTACGAAATTAACTTTATTGAATTAAATTACATAATAAGCAAAATACGAATTTTTCTCAAATTAAGGGCACAAAAGATAATAAAATGCTAAAAATATCATTGCTGAGGTTCGAATGGAGAAATTAAAAAAAAAAAAACAATTCATTTTAAATTGTTCAACTTTTAAAATTTATCCTTGAACTACATTAGTGATTTTTTATAACATTTAAAGAAGAAGAATTTAAGATAAGTAAATGATTGAATTGAATAAAATGTCATTAAGAATTACATTCATTTCTTTAAACAATTTTTTTAAAATGACTACTTTACCTTTAGGATTACAAAAATAATGGTTTTTCAGAGTTTTAGATATTTTTATATCTTCAGATTTTCAATTTATAACTCTCCACTACTAAAAATGTCTCAAAATAGCTTCGAAAATTCTTCAAATTTCAAAAATCTAAGCTTATATTTTTCACTCATTTTAAAACACTGGTAAATCAATTAATTGATAATGTTTAACTTTTAACAATGGATGTGTACCAAATTTTAATGTTATAACAGTGATGGTATGTTATAATTGAGTAAACTTACACCAATCGAACATTGTTCAATTCTTTAAAAATAAATTTTTCAACAATAAAAGTTTGAAATCTACGTACCTACATAATTGTAAGAAAGTAAATTTATTATATTTTCAACTTGCTCTTTATGTGTGCTTTATAAGTTGAGTCTTTTGCTGTTATTTTCTTTTTGTGTTATGTCTTTTATGAAATTTCTTTCGTTTCTTTTTTTTTTTTGAAGTATATTCCACGTGAAAACATGCATATTATTTGTTTACATAAAGATTCCAAATAAAGTGGGAGAAAAACTTTCATTTTCACTATCATCATTGTATATTATGAAAGAAAGTGTAATAATAAAATTTTTTTAACAGGTGTTTGTGGCGTAAGTGAAATGATACATATATGAATACTGTTTTATATATTAGAGAAAGAGTATGTGTAATCGTATAAAGTGAATGTCAAATTTTTTTTTAAAGATTTCATAAAGTTTCTAAAGTTGTTGTTTTATTGGTTGAGTAAAGACGTAAAATATTTTTATTAATTATTTTCTTTTAAAATTTCTTCTTATTAATTTAAAATTAATAATTCTAAAATTTAATCTTATTAGCGGTATTTATTTTGTGTGCGAAATAAAAGTTAAATACTGTGAAAAATCGTTAAGAATATGTACATTCATTATTGAATAAAAATTAATTGTTAGTGTTAGTGTAAAAAACAATACTGAAAAAGAGCTGTTTGACTTGTGATAGAAAGATTTTATTTTTTGAGTATTAATCCTTAGAAAAAAGGTAATTTTAATTTAATATTTTGAACAGATTGTTGAATAAAGAATAAATTTATTATAAAAAATCATACGATTAAATAAAAAAAATTGCAATAGATTCGTGAAATGTGGAAGGGATAAAGCTTTAATTTTTTTAGTGGTGTAATAAATCTCTAGTGAAATTCCTAGAAATTAATTTACATGGCTCTCAAAACACAAACACTATATTGGAAAAACTTCATGAATCTCAAATACAATAATATAGGAGAAATTAAAGTAGGGAGTGTTTAGTGATGAAGGATTAAAATTTATGACATTTACGATACTAAATAGCAACGAAAAAGCTCTGCATAAAAAATTTAAAAAAAATATGAGCGAGAAACTTTTTTAGAGTAAGAAGACGTGAATAATTTTGGAAATTTTCATGATTTATCCATTGAACATTTTTTATGGATTTCTTCGAAAATTATTGCATTACAAAAACTCATAAAAAGATGTTTAACTGTTTCAGAGTAGAAGAAAAAAATAAGCATCTATAGCGAAAAAATCAACAGTAATTACTTAAAAACTTAAAATAATTTTCATTGAATCTCACTGGTTGAATTTAAAAATGCATTGTGGTTTAAACATTCAGGTTTGCATGCTGATGTATTTAGTCTGAGTGTTGCAGTCACTTGAAGTTGTTTGCTTTGCTTGCAATTTTTGTATAGCTACTTTTAATCTGCGAAAACACAACATATACTTATTTTGTTCTTTCTCTTTACACAAACAACAATCCAAGAGTTCTAATGAAAATGGCTGTGAATAACAAACACAATATTGCTAATTAAATATTATGACTTTACATTTAATTGAATTTCTGAATTCAGCCCATATGTAAACTTGAATGTATTCACGTTTTTCCCCTCGAAAATTTTATTTGGTTTAACCCATTTAGGCTCTGTGTAATAAGTTTTACGTCCTCTTGTTTCTTTTATTGAATTCTAGCTAATTCGATTCATTAATGGAATACAAACCGCTCTTTTGATTCACATGCGATAGCGCTGTATGCTGATCAAAAGTGTACCAAAGGGATATATCTTTACATTGTGGCTCATAATTAAAAAAACAAAATTGAAAAATTTGTTAGGTAATACGTTGAGTTAAAATATTGTATTTTACCTTACATTAACACACATTAATACATATGTAGTTTATTAGATTTGTTCGTAAATAGTTTTAATTATAAGTTAATTAATTTTTAAAAATTTGCCAAAACTGATTAGTTAAGCAGGTTCGTTGCAAGATTTCATGTACAAAAACTTTCAATTTAATTTATTATTTTTTTATTTTTTATTTGCAATCTAATTGATTTATTTAATAAAAATTTATCTATGAAAAAAAAAAAAGTAAATTATAGATATAAGAACTAAATTTGAGTTCCATGCGGTATAACATTTCACAACCTTCAAAAACAAAAAAAAAAAAAAAACAAAATTGCAAATCACTATTACAGAGGTCCTTCACTATATTTACTACAGACATTCAATGTAGTAGTAGTGTCTACCCACACCTTATTCGCACCTTTCAAATTTGTTCCAAATTTTACAGTATTTTTAAATGCAATTTTATATTAAAAGAAACTTCGAGTGTTTTTTAGTTTTAAGTAGTAAAAATGAATGACTTTAACAGGCAACAAGTATTATTTCCGATTAGTCATTTCTTGTCATGAATGACCTTAATTGGGTTCAAAATGCAATATGTTAGATATGTAGTGTGTACTTTATTGTATCAACTTCATTGGGTTTGTTTTATACCAAATGCAAATTAATAGCATATTTTTTTTGTAGGTTGTTTTTGTTTGAAAATTAAAAGAAAAAAAAAGTTAAAGACCACTAAATGACATAACTATACAATTTTAATTGTCCTTATTTATTATTTTCATTTTTTTTTTTTTTTTTTTTTTTTTTTGCAATGCAAGTTGGTGGTAACCCACGTAAATTGCTCCAATAATAATTGAAAAATAAATTTGTACAAAATTTTTGTTTGTTTTTCATTTATTCATTTTATTTGAGTAAAATTTTTCGTTATTATTTTCTTATTTATTTTATCTTCTTCTTAAGAAAAAAGGATAAAATGATTAAATAATAAAGAAATTTACAAATATGTAAAAACTAATATAATTATGTAATTTGTAGGAAAACAATCAATAAACAAATCACACGTAACTTATAGAAAAAAAAAAAATGGTTTCTATATAAATCATTGTTTTTAATGTGTGTTATTAATTATAACGAGTATATATACATATATTTATATTGATGAGATCTTTAAATTGATATTGAAGAGAAATTGAAGAGAAATTGAAGAAATTTAATAAATTTTTAAAGAAAAATGAAGAGAAAAATTTTTTTTTTAAAATGTGAACATAATAAAAAAAATTGATTATTCAATATTATTCAATCGATTTTTATTAATAGACAAAAATTATGGGGGTTTTTATGAATACACATAATTCATTTACGATTTATGTATTGGCAATTATTATAAAAAGTAATTGAAAATAGTCATTTTTTTTTAAATTAATAAAACATGAACGTTCCTCTGTTATGTTTTCTTTAAATTTTATTTCTTATTTAATTAATTAATTTATTTATTTACAAATAAATTCTCATTGTATGTATATTTTGTAATATGTATCTTAATTTTGTTACAATTTCAAAGTTATGTCATTTTAATTTAAGATTGTGCATAAAAAAATTTCCCAAAAAATATAAACAAAAAAAAAAAAGAAAAGACTATACCTATATTTCTCAATAACAATGATACAAGTCATTTTTTAAATTAATTAATCAACAACTCAAAATTAAAAATAAAATTCATTAATTATACTATACATTTCACAATATAAATCAAATATTTCCGACATTTTTACAAGTATTATACCAAAAAATTCAAGCACATAAAAAAAAAAGAATTAAAAATAAAAAAATTGCCTACTATTAAAATAAAGTTACATGGTTATTATACGGAAAAAATAATTTTCATGCCATTATTTGTATATACATATTTACGTACCTATGTACATATGTATGTTTGTATGTATGTATGTATATACACCATCAGTTAATCACCTATAAAATTTATTACATCACAAATAAAGACAAAAAAAATGAAAAACAAAAGAAAATAACAATAGTAAAATGAATTTCCCCTTAAGTGACACTCAAAATATGTTTCCAAATAGCGGTTTTTTTCGTCTTCTTCTTATTTTTCTTCTTCTCCTGACGGATTGTATCATCTTTATCAGAAGATAAATTTTATTTTAAAAAGAAAGTATCTGCAATATCATTGAAATCACGAATATATATGCGATATATATATACAGTTGAAATAAGAAAAAAAAGCTCAAGTTATAATGTAATAAGGAATATAATGAATATTATAAACTTGTAATGCTATAACTTAACTTGTGGAAAAATTCAAATTTGAAAATGTCTTTAATGATGTACTCGTACATTGTATGTACATATGTACATACTAACAATTTAGTATACTATATTATACTTAAATATTTCCTGTATGAATAACAAGTTAATCTGAAAAATTGAATTTCCCGTGAATTATTCTTCTTGAATGATTACATGATGACTGAACATTATGGATACTAAAAATGTAAGAAACAAGAAAAAAAATGTAAAAAAAACAGAGAATTCAGTTACACTTCATGATAATATTGTTGGTTTTTTATTTATTTTTTATTTAATGAATATTTCCGTGCATTAAATTATTTATAAGGAAGATGTTATTTATTTTATTAAAATTTTATCATACGTATGGCTTTTTCATAATAATTAAGTGAAAATAAAAAAAAAAATTGTGAATTTCGTATTGAATATAAAAGATGGGTGTTTTAAAGAAAATATTGATGAAAAAATGTTATTTCTTGGTGTAAGCATATAAAAAATGTAATCTGTAAATCTGTTAGATTATAATATTTTCATGGTTTTTAACAGGATAATAATCATGTTTTATTCGAAGAATTAATAAGTATGAAAGTATAATAATACTGGAATGTTAGATGTGTTCCACTAAGGCAGCTTAAGACTTTCAAACACTCTTTCACTTTTCCAAGCAAATCGACCACTTTTTTCCTTAAAATTCGTATGAATGAAGCTGATTTGGATAGGTATATATGAATTTTTGGTATATCTAGTGTTAAATTATTTACGATATCACTATGGAGAGTAGTATTAAAAAAAATTGTTTTTCCTACATATCAGTGTCACGCCCGTTACCAAATATGTCACACACGTTACACTTCTTTTTTTTTTTAATTATGAAAAAAGTATTGCATTGTTCCTCGTCAAATTTTTCCAAAAGATTCTTTCAAATGTCTACAGTATAATTAAAAATAATTTTTGGAATTGTTCATATGAAAATTTTAAGATATTCAGTAAAATATACGGAAATCCGTGAAATTCGAAATCGTCAGCGTCACACCCGTTACGCTACTAAAATGACGATTCTGATCAGAAGTATTTGAAGATTTCTGTTTTATCGTAACCGTCGTTTGCTTTCACTAGAAGGCATATTAAGAACATAAAAGTTCGAGTTTTTCAATATTTAAGAGTCAGTATGTCACACCCGTTATAAATGGAATTCCCCATATTTAACTGTTTCTAAAGAGGAAAGTCTCAGAAAAAGTTTATAATAATTATTAATTTAGCAAAAATAATCAAAATGATTTCCAAATTAGTCCGTCAGTAATTAGATGGTTAAATAAAGAGCCTTTTTTCAATAGGATTCTTTCGGATATTAGGTCTTAGCAGGAACTGAATAATCCTCTACATCAAATTCCAAAAAGATAAAAATATTCTAAAAACTAGAAAACCAAATTGAAAAACAAATTGAACTCAAGGGACATACATCATATTATGTATGCATCTATGTTCCGTCAGTATTGAAATATGTAGTAAAAAACGAAAGATTCAAGCGAGTAACTTTTCCTCATAAAAAAACAAACGATTTTACATAAATAATTTATTGACTAGTTAATGAAAAGTAATCTTACATTTACATTTTCTTATCACATGGTCCTTTTTCAAATTCTTGAACTATAGTTTAAATGATGACCATGTGTTTTACTGTCGATAAAAAAGTTGTTTTTGCGTTTAAATTTCTTGTTCAACCTCGATAATTGTATGAATGGCAAAAAAATAACAGAATTCTATACATAAATATCCCAACAAACAAAAAGTAGGTATTTGCACACAAATGCACAGAATTTAGTTGCATTTGACACACCAGGAGTGCTTTTTTTTAAAGTTTATTTTAAAATTTACACAATGATTATGGACGTAACATGGCGATATATATTAGGGAAGGTCAATTCCACGCGTGACTTACACTACATTTGACAATAGTTTACTTATAAAACTACATTTTTTGAATAGAAAAAGACAAACGAAAACCACATGTTTTTACATAATTAAAGCAAAAGAGTGCTAGAATTTGAAAAAATATATATTTTAAATCAAATTGAAGGAATTTGGAAATTTTACTTATTTTGTTACGAACGTGACACTACACGAAAGGAAGTCATTTCATAGTCTCTTTTTCAAATCAAGTTTTCTTCTTCGTTTTTGAGCTTTGTGTTGAAACATAAGTAAAAATAAGTAGGGTAAGGATTAATTTTTCTAAAATATTAAAACATAAAATAATTTTTCCATTTCTTGAGTATTTTATTACATATTTCCTTCGTGACTTACACTACACAACATTTGTGACTTACACTACATATCACTTTTTTCATATACATATTTTTTCACGATACTCAAAATACAAATCAGCTACTTGGTCCTTATTTAGGATACCTGAATAATTTGAAGATTGAAATCTACATTTTGGAAACATTTAGAGACTCCCAAATGACGCAAGAAATAAAAATTTTGGATTTTTCACTTTTGAAAATTTTTATCAGGTATACATTTCCATGGAATTAGCCGGAACTAAGGTAAATGTGCCTCTTATCGGATTTTGAAAATATGATTTTTAGCGAAAGTTAAAAATTACTTAGAATTTATAATAAATAAAATAAACTTTTTTTTTATTACGTTATAACACTTAGAAATTTTTTATTCATATAAAATTCACATGAAATTATACAAAAAAATATAATATTAATCTGAAAAAATAGCATACTCAGTTTTTAGAATCGAATTTAGTTTAATTCGACTTTAAAAAAATGCCACTAATGTGGCCCAGTATGAAATGTGCTTTAAACTTATTTGGTTTATTTTTCTAAAAGCAATTAGGAGAATTATTTTGAAAACTTGATATAGCTGGTTGATTTACGCTGTGTGGTAAATTAAATCTTCATAAATTTTTAAAAATATAAAATATTTGTAGAATATTAGAAATTATTGTAGCCCGGTTCTTTTTTCAAAGCACAAGCGCAATATTATAAATAAATTTTCATTGGCATGTCATTTTTTGTTTAAACAGTCCTTAAAAACATTAATTCACTTTTCATGTGACTCAATAGAAATGAAAACATTAAACATGATGACAACATTCTTGCCAAAATTATGGTTATAGTATTTGTTTGGTTGTTTATATTTTCACAACAACAAATATAGGGGAGAATACCCAGTAACGAGCCTCATTAACGAAAATTTTTGACTTTTTCCTTATACCACGGATAAAGTATTTAATAATTAATTCCAACCAAGAGCAAAATAAACTTTCTGAAGGGTCTAGATTCGCAATTTAACGCAAAAAATATGTTTTTATTTCAATAAAATTATTAAAATTAAGAAAATAACTCAAAATTCGTGAAGACCAGTAACGAGCCCCTGAAAAGAGCCATTAACGAGCCCTTTATTTTGAACTGAATTGAAAGGATTTTTTCTTAAATTTTAATATAAAAAATATTTTTTATTGGTTTTATACGTACATAAGTACCTATATACTATTATGAATATTAAATATAAAAAAAGAATAGATGTATTTACTTGTATTTACTACTATGTAACTGATATAACTATTTATTTAATAAATTTTCATTTTCTTTATTTTCTTCTTTTTTTTCTCCATTTTTCTTTGCCATTTTTTAAATATTTTAATATATTTTTTTTGGTAGGTACGTGTTCTTTAGAGAATTGAAATATCCAAATGGGTTGAAAAGTAAACCAGAAATTTAAATTATTTTTATTTAAAAATGTTACATTTATATTAAAATATAGGTAGGTGAGTATTTAAATGCACAACAAATTGAATTATTGCTTTTTTCTTTAAGGGCTCGTTACTGGTACTTTGGTTTTTTTAAATTTTAGCCAGTAACGAGCCCAATGCTCGTTACTGAATTTCATATACAATATTTGAGCCAGTAACAGCCGTTCCAAAAATAAAATATTATAAAAATAAAAGTGTTATAAAGTGCTAGAAATTAAATTTTAACTAGTTTAAAATGTAGTTTCAAAAAAATTAGCTATTTATCGCTTTTTTTTTTAGTAAAATATAAAGAAAATAATAATTCATCTCCTTAACGAAAACGTTAAAAAAATGACATTTTTGGTAGCACTTTACATTTATTAGATTTATATTTAAAATAAGAAATTTTAATGATAATCCACCCACGCATTGCAAGGATAACCATTTTTTCTAAATATATAGCAAATATTCACCTGTATTTTTATTAAAATAACTTAGTTATAGAATAAAATAAAGCCAACGGCTCATTACATTTTCTCCTACTTACTTAATCATAGTAAACAATTAAATTTTTTCAATAATAAACATTAGAAAGATATATGGTGAACAAATTTATTGCACTCATATTGCACACAAATCATTCCCCATATCGCGCACATTTCGCCTACATCTCACGAGTTTCACGCACACATTGTGTGTCTAAAGTGACATTGTGTGCACACAATATGCACGCAAATTTTGAAAATTGTTTGTTGGGATACCTATAATTAACCTTTTCGAATCTATTATATGTGTCTATCAGTTGCAAAAGGGGTCTTTGTCATGTTAAGTCATTTTCAGTTATTAAGCAAAATTGTTTCTGAAATTTGACAAAATGTACTGTTTTGCAACTGAGCTCATATTTTGACGATCAAAATACAGAGGAAAAGGTTTTTTTTTATTTTAAGAGTAAAGTAAATAAGTAGATTTTTAAAAGACCTTTCAAATGACGTATATAACTCATTTTTTTCAAAATATGGAAAAGATCCGTTTTGCAACTGATAGACACATATGTATCTTCACAGTTAAGGTTCATAAAAGATTCACGTTGTTTTCATTTTGGACCCAAAAAGCAAATATGTAATCATATTTCTGATACACATTTTTATAAAGAAGTTGATTATGATACGAGAACACTGGTTGCAGCTATAATGAAAAGAATATTGGTCAAATATTCAATTTTCTTTTAATGTGCAATATTCATTTCTTTGAAAAACTCGCTTGTACATAATATGTAAATGTAATTTTTTTGTGAAATATGAGTTTTATAAATAATCAAGAAAAATGACATGTTCAACTCAATTTAACGTTAAGAGTTTGTTTTACGTGTGCGTTATTAAATTATTTATTGTTTCTCTCTGAAAGATCTAATTCACAGATTTATTATGTCTTTTACGAAGCTTACAATAAATAATAGAAGATTTCATGTATATATATTTTACTTTTTTTCTTGTAATTTTTCTGTTTTTGTATAATTTTAATAAAACAAATATTTTGCAATAATAATTTATCATTATTTTATTTGAACTTTATTAAATAAATAATGTGTAACAAAATTTCAAAACACTAAAAAATGCTTTGTAGCTATATGAAGAAATAAAATAAATCAATTGAGTAGATATACTCGTACGTAAATAGGAAATACCTGTGTAGTAGGAATTGTTATTGTTTTTCAAAACAAATGTGTACACATAATTAAAAAAAAAAGTAGATTAATGAATGAGCATTGTAATGTTTAAGAATTATTGTATGCAATTTCAATGATGATTACTCAGAGTAATTTATGAAAAAAACCATTTTTTTTTTTTTTTTGATTTATAAAAATGGAATATTGAAAAATTAAAAGAAAAACAAAACTTGAACTAAAGAAAAGAAAAAAGGTGAAGCAATCAAAAGAAAAATCTTTTTGATGGTTATCATGCAATTACAATCTAGTTTACATGATCGAAAAATTGTAATGGAATTATATAATTTTTAGAAAAAAAAAAAGAAATATTTAATCTCATGACATGTACAAGTTGTAATAAGGCAATTAATCTGAAAGATGATAACTGGTTGACCCTTTTTTTTCCTGTGTGGATTAAAAATAGCTTAGAGCATTGTTTTCAATTTTAATTTTGAATTGAAAATAAAAAAAAAATACACGGTTTTGTATAACTTTGCAGGTATTGAAGATACAGGAAAGACGTGTTTCATAGGAAGAGGTCTTAAAACAGACAAAATAAATCAAAATATGGGTTATCGTAAATTTCATTTAGTAATTTCCAGTGTATGTAATCTATGGTATTTTTATTTGAAGTAAGTTTTGTGCGAATAAATAAGAATTTCATATTATTTCTTCATAGAAAATTGACAATATGTTGTAAATAAAAGAAATTAATTGAAAAAAAAATAATACTAAGTATTTACATACGTACTAGAATTACCATCTACAATTAATTAAATTATATGGTTGACACTTTACTAAAAGGAAACATTTAATTATAAAAACTTTTTTCGTGGTCAAATGGAAATAAAAATTGTTTACCAAGTAGTTTTTATTTTTTTTTTTCAATTACCAATTCAATTGTTAAAATTTCAAGTAATTTAGTCAGGCATTAAATTTATTTAATTTGTTGTAAATTTATTGCATGCATTTTCAATTTTTGCCTTTTGTTTTTGTTATTTTGTTTGTGAATATTTTAGATAATTTCCTTATTATTCATTTGAAAAAACCATGTGTACGATATGTCGTTTAAGACAAATTAGTTTTCTTTTAATAAAAAAGGGAAAGGAAGTAAAAAATAACTGTGTTCATGCAAATTTATTTAATTATTTTTTAACTTTTAGTTTCTTCTTCCAATCTTTTTATTTTTTTCGAACAACAAAAAGATTTTTAGATCTTTTTTTTAATTATTTTTAGTTTTCTATTAACATTTTCTTCTTATTTTTTTTTAAATGGACAACGGTCATTTTTCTTCTTCTTCTTTAATTTGAGTTGAAAGTTTTTTTATTTCTTTTTTTTAAATTTTAGTTTTAAGAAGAAAAAAACTTCGGAAGTTTTATTTGTTTTTCTTTAATGTTTAAATAATTTGAATTAGTTCATGAAAAATGCAGAAAAAGAGAATGGCATTGAAATTTTTTATAAAAAAATGCCAATAAAACACATATATGTATGTAGGTATATGTTTTTTGCGAAATTAAAAAGATAAACGATTAATAGCTTGAAATTGATTGAGCAAAAATTTGACCGAAAGAAAAAAAAGAAAAATGATGGAAAAGAGAGATAATTTTTAAATTAAGGTTATTGTTTCTATATATTTTTCACTTTTGTTGTTGTATTTCAGAGAAAAATTCGGATATTACTGCATTTACGCATGTTCACAAATTCCAGTTTGACTTTATGTACTTAACATACATATACCTATGCACTGCGCGACATATGATTAACTTCACATATGAATTTTTCAATTGTTGTTGTAGTAAAAGAATAACGACTGCCTTAGTTTCATGATATAGTAATTTCCAGAATAACTACACATAGAACCAGTATAAAAGCCTATTCTTTTTTACTTTGAGAGCTCTTTACTTAAAAAGTGCTAGAAAAAAGCACGATACTTGATTGACCTCATTATTTATAAAACAATTTAGAGAGTGTAAATATTAGTGAATTTTGGAAAATTTAATTCGTTTTAGTATTATTCGAATTTTTTCAATAAATTTCTAAAAGAAAAACACTGGTGATTGTAAAACGATTAACAAGTGATAAAATTGGAAAAATTGAAGTTCTCAAAGAAAAATGGTGAATAAGTGATCAATAATTTTTCAAAGACTTAGACAACTGCAGAAAATAACAGAAGAGACGTACAAAAATGCAACCATAGAGCGGAAACCCAAAAAAAGCTTAAGATTTTTTTGTTACAGGAGGCCAAATTGGGAAAATTCATACATGCATAGGTGAGGTCAATCATGTGTCGCACACAGTGTATGTATGATATTATTTATGAGTGTGACACATGCTGAACTTCGTCATAAGGTCATAACTAATTAATAATACATATATTTTTATTTTTTATTTCAATAATAAAATCTATAATGACATATTTTCGAACAAAATTCATAAATTTGATTTAAACAAAAATATATAGCAAAATTTTTCGATACACACATACATGTATTTTTTTTAATTATGAAAATATTAACTTTTTGAATATACGTTATCGACCTGTGTTACATTTATATTGGCAATTAAAATAATAAAAAAAAAAGTATTTATTTCCTAAAAAGAAAAAAAATGCTTTTATGAAAATTTTTTAACAAAAATTTAAAAAAAAACACATCAGATTACAAATTATGTGTTTTTATTGTTTTTGAAGGTTTTCTTGTTTTATAGTTGTTTTTAATTCTCATAATTTTAATACACGTACAAGTATGTGTGATATATGAAAGTGCGTTTGTTGAACAGACACTTAAAAATTTTTTCTTTGAAGGCTATTCAAAAATATGTAAAAACGTGTTAAATTTTATGAAGAAATTCAATTCAATTATCTGTTTTTTTTATTTATTTATATAAAGTAAAAGTATTTTTTAAAAATTGACAATGTGACAATTGCATAATATTATACAATATTAAAGAAGTTTCTTGCTTAAATCTTTTGTTTTACATATACGAGTACTTACATTTTTATTATGTTTGCAAAATATTTTGTATTAAAGAAAGGCACTAATTCAAAAAAAAAAAAAAAGTAAACAGATTTTTAACTAGAAAATCTTTTCGAGAAAAAAAAAGTTTAAATTAAAATGCCCTAAAATGTAATTTGTAGCCTTGACTTGAATATACACCTTGAAAATTTAAAGTGAAAATTAAGAAAAGTTATTTTATATAGAGATAACTAAATTTCAGTGAATATTAATTTCACTTTTTATTTTAAAATAAATTTAATATTTTAAAAGGAGAAGACGTTGGTGAAAGCAATTAAAGATTATAAGCTTAAAAAGTAGTTCATTAAAAAAAAAAACTGTATCTAAAAGCATTTTAATTTTTCGAGTTTTTTTCCAAATTAAACCTAATTTTTATAAAAAATAAAATTTAATTTAAAAAAAAAATCAGTATATGACCTTGAAAATTTTAGGAGTGAAAGATTAAAATACGTATCGCAATTGTCTTTTCAAATTAAAAAAAAATCGGAATCCTTGTTACTGAAAATTTGCTGAAGCTGTTTGTATTTTGTTCTTTATGTTTTTGAATATTAGAGCCGTTAATCAGTTCAAAATGAACAAATTCTCATATTTTTTCAACCATGTTTTAACAATGGTAAAATTTCATCAGTTTTTCTATGAATATTCTGTGTATTCCTGAAAGTACATACTTCAGATATTTCTATGGATTGTCATATAAAATTCTATTTCATATGTATATATGGACTGAAAAAACTTAATTGACTTTTGTTGTCTTTTTTAAAGAATTGGGTTACTGGGACTGGAAAATCTAGGTTTTTTTTACTCAACTGTGATCTTCAGAAATGAATTTTATTATGAAGAATTTATAAATAGCATATCCTTGGTTTAAAACCTTGTAAATCTGTGAAAGCAGTGCTATAATTAATATAATAGAGAAAAAAATTTAACAATTTTTTATTAAGAACATAAAGACTTACCTACTAAAATGTCATTCATCAAGGATCTCAAGATTTTGGGGAATAATAATAAAATTTTAATTGTCTCGTAAAATATTAATCCTTGAATGATTTATCGAAAGCCTCTGTATTCGTATCTATAGATTATTGGAAAACAAATCAAAAAGTTGTTCTTTCAACTTTTGGACTATTTGAAATAGTTTTTTTTTTTAAATCATATAGCGCCGTATTGAATATTTTTTGTTTGTTTTACGTATAACAAAAAACAAACGAAAAAAAAAATTGAATATAAAAAAGAATTAATTATTCAATCATAAATTTTTAATGTTTCCTTTTTATAATTACAATTTTATTTTTCTTATTGAAAATTAGTTTTTCTTCAATTATTCAATGCAAATAAACTAATTTATTAAATTACTCGTACAATAATATTTGTATCTTTGAGTAATTACATAATATTCTCATACTGTTTTATGGTTATTATATTTTATTATCAATAAAAATCGTACATTGATCCGATCAAAATGAATGGAAAAAGAATTAAATAGAAAATGTAAAGACAAAAAAAAACCTGAAATTTAAGATACAAACTTGCATTTTCATGCAATAAAAAATTTTTTTTCTTAGAAAAAAAAAAAGTCAAAAAAAATTATTGTAAAGGAACCGGTTAAAAATCTGAACAAATGTTTCATACATATGAGTATGGTTAGTTAGTCGACTGCTAATAGATTGTAATGTATCTAGATACTTACATAAATTTTGTAAAATTATATGGAAATCAGTCATTTGAAAGTAAAATTGTAAAGAGGTCTTCTAAGATAATTTACTTGAAAAAAATACATAATTAATATCTGAAAAATCTCGAAAGATCAAATATCTCATTAAAACACTTAAGTTTTTTTTTCTTTGCTTTTTATTTTTTAAGGTTTTTGGTTTTTTTTTATTTCTGGAAAAAGAAAAGTAATTTGCAAAAAAATTTTATAGGTTGTTTAAAAAATTACGTAATAATATTCACATTACCAATTTGAGTAAAATAAAAATTAAATATGTGAAAATAACTGTCATTTTTTGTATATTGTATGCAATCCTACGTAATTTTTGTGTATTATTACAAAATAAATTTATGCTGTATTTTTGATAAAAAAAAAAAAATGAAACTATTAAGATTATATCACAGGGGCTTGGTCATATTGTTAACAAAAATTTGAATATAATATAAAAAAAACCTGGGAAAGGTACTACACGCATTTTTTGCTGTGGTTCATTTATATCGGCCTTTTTTAGATTTCATGTCCTTGAAGAAAATTACGCAACAGTATACATTACAAGTTTATGACTTGCTTTATTAATAAATTCTTCTTTGAGAGATTCCAAGTAAAAGTATTACGGTTATCTGAACAGTAAAAATTATTTTTCTTTTTTCTTGAATTTTCAATTTTCGATTGAATAGAGGACATATGATGAAAATAAATTAAACTGAACGAGAGAAAAAAACAGAACAGTAAAATTTTTTATTACTTTGAAGGGATTTTTATATATTTTTACGACATCTTGTTTTTTGTGCATGTAAAGATCAAAATTAAGGCACAAAAGCCTTTATGGTGCTTATTATTAATTCAGTTTTTAATTAATCCGTTTTTTAAAATTTTTTTTTAAAAAAAAATCTTTTGTAGTTTTGATTTTTTTTTTAATTTCTTGGAATTTAGATCGAGTTAAATTTTCAAGGGTATATTCTACAAATTTTCTATAAAACTAACTGTACAATTGAATAAAACTGTAAAAATCGGCAATGGGAGAGTGTTAAAATACGTTTTGTTTTTTGATAAATTCCAAATGTGTCAGAATCTTTTAAAAGAGAATTTTTTAAGTATAACCTACTAATACAACTTTGGTATAACCATACTTTGTGCCATATTCTTTTTAGGAATAATTTTTCAATCTTTTCGTATTTGTTTTGAAAAAATCACCAAGGATTTTATTTTTAGTTAGTTAGTTAGTTTGGTTAAGTTTTAGAATTATATTCTGAAGAACTATTATTTCTAATCACTATCCTAAACATGACTAGAACCCTTCTGCGGGTTGCCCAAAAGCCACACAAGAAATAACATAAAAAAATGGGAAATGGAAAAATGCATCTCCCGATGGAAGAAAACTCCTGGAAATCTACAAGCAAAGGAATTCATCTTAACTTCGGCTAGTATTTCCAGAAAACTACTCAACCTCAGTAGGAAAGAGCTAAGAACCATTACGGGTCTCTTAACTGGACACTGTCCTCTAAATTACCATCTAAGTAGGATAGGACTGCAGGAGGAAGACAAGTGCAGATTCTGCAAGGAGGCCAAAGAAACCTCAAAACACATTCTGTGTGAATGCGAGGCGTTGGCCTCTAAAAGACTGTGCCACATGCACCAGTACTTTCTCAAGCCAGAGGAAATCTGGTGCGCACCTTTTAATAGAATATTAGGATTTATCAATAGCATGAGTCTATAAGAAGCAAGGGCTGCACAAAAGATCAATATTGGTCGAAGTGCAATGATAGCCCATAATCCATCTATCTATCCTAAACATCACAAGGACACTCCGTTAAATTATCATTTTGAACTATATCTTCGAAAATTGTAGGGTAAAAAAAAAAATTTAAGTACTCGTATTACACAAGCTCTATTTATAAATGTCTATTCTAAGAAAATTTAAAATACAAGGTATTCCAAAAAGAATTCATGAATTCTATCTAAGGCCGCTTTCTTGGTGAATTTAAAATCTATTTATCAATAGAACTCTGAAGAGACTTAAGTTGTGGAACGCTCTACCATCTCATGTGTTCATTCTCTCTTATAGTCTACAGGGATTTAAACTGGGAATCAATCGACACTTACTTTCCTTCTTAACCCTCCTCTTCATTACTTGCACCGTCTTTCTTCCTTTTTACATGTACTATATAAGAACATTAACTATTGAGGAGATATCTTTACGTTGTAGTTTATTTAAAAAAAGTTTAAAAGGGAACTTTGCACCACTATCTAAAAGCGTCTGAGGGTGTCTGCAGTCAATAAAGTGTTAATTTAATTTTACTTACTTAATTTAATAATTAGAAAAAAAATAATGGAAAGATTCTTTAATCAAGTGTTTTTGAAATAAATTTTCATATACTAACTTCAAGATCGTTTTACTACAATATCAGGTTCATTAATTTAGCATAAATTATTATTAACATAATTTTTAATTGGCAAAATATTTTGACATAACTGCCATTATAATTTCCCTTCTTTTGTTTTTATATGATTATCAATAATCATAATTATTTATCGTAGAATTATGTAACATTTTATTTGACTTTGACCTTTTCTTTTTCTTATTTTTTATTTTTAATTTTTTTCAAATAACCAAAAAATATTTTTTTCTTCTTCATTTTAATCAAAGACTTTGACAAGGCCAAAATATTGTCTTTATTTTTTTTCAAATTAAAAGTCAAATCATGTATGTTAAACATTTGTGACCTGTTTTGTTTTTTTATTTATTTTTATTTCACTTATAGGCATTATAAAAATTTGTTGTTTTCTGTAAATAATTTCGAAAAAGTGTTCAATAAATAAAGATGATGTATTTATGTTATTTTTATGTTAAACGTATGACAAAAAAATAATGAATTACATTGCAATAAGGATTAAAAACATAAATTTAAAATGTTCAATTGAAGGATTTTGTTAAATTTTTCTGATATTATTTTATTTTTTAATGAATGCTAAAATACTTTCACTTATCATGGTGTCATAGAAAAAATTATTTCTATTTCATGATTAGTTAATTTTTATTAAGCAAAAAAAAAAAAAATTTAAAATAAAAAATAAGCCCAATTTAAGCGTTTTCAACATTAAATAAACGATTTACATTAAATACTTGATTAAAGTTCTTGTGATTTTTTTATTAGATATTTGAAATTTTTTTTTTAAAAAAAATGTAATTACACACACTAAAAAACCGTTTAGATAGTTAAAAATTATTATTATTATAAAATTATGACATAAAATCGTTAAATAAAATGAAAAATTTCAAATATAATGATGTCCTAAATTTAATACTTAAAACTCATAATAATTTATTTAATGTGTTTTACGCAGTATGTGACCTTTTTCACCTTCTTCAATCTACAAATAACACTTGATTGTCAAGAGAGAGAGAAGGAGAAAAAAATTCAAGACATTAAAAATTAAGATTGAGAAAAAAAAAATGCAAAAATTACTCCTTGACGCCAGATCTTAATTGTGTCATTATAAATGATCTTAATTTTATTTGTTGTTGTTGTTGCTACTGTTATTTTCATTCATCTTATTCACATGGTTTCTTTGATTTTTAATCATATATACATTTTTTTTTTTTAAATTTTTTTTTTCATTAAAAAATCAGTTCAATGTTGGGCACCTTTCTTTAATAAAAATTTTCTTGTTTTCAAAATGATAACAGAATTAAAAAAATCATGCTTTATAATTATTATACATGTGTGTGCATTTTTTTTTTTCTGTTAAAAATGTTGCAGCTTATACGAGTACATTTAATTGATTTTGCTTTTGTTTCTTCGGATTGCATTAAAAAATGAAGAATTGTATAGCAACAGCTTAAATTGCAGTTGCAATGATCATGAGTATTTTTTAATTTTAAACCACACACAACAGGTATTATCTATATGCATGCATTCATATGAAAGATTTAAACAAGATGCAAATTATCTGATTCTCCTTGACCTCAATTTATTTTTTTTATATTTTTCTGTAAAAGAAAAACAATCACAATTAGATCGATTAATAAAGACCATAATGGTGAAATAAAAATCGATATGTTGTGTGATAATAATTAAGTATCTTATGATTATTATTATAATAACAGCACAGTAGGTTTTATTGTATATGCAATAAGACGCATAACAAATTTCCGTCTGCTTTTCAAATAACAATAATTAACTATCTTTGAAAATTAATTTTATATTTTCAAAAGATGCTATATGAGTGCAATATTTTCAAGTTTATCGATGAATAAATGATTTCAGAAATTCAAATTAACACGCAAAAGTAACTGTTATAATGTTGTATTGTTTTCTATCTATGAGATTCATCATACAATAAATAACCTTTTGCTTTTATTGTTGTGATTGAATGTACATATTATTGTGTGAAAAAAAAAAAATAAAAATAAATAACTAGAGGTCACTGGCATAATTTACAAGTATCTATTAATTAGAAAAATAAAATAAATTTTTGATTTGTAAAAGGGTTAAAGTTCATGTAAAAATTTGTTATTAAAGTACAGAAATGTTGATGTTTTTAAATCATATTTTTATTGTTTCGGACAATTTAATGTCCTTCATATCATTTACCATATTGTAAAAATTCCACATGGTGTTTAAAATCCAACAAGTGTCATATGTCATGTGCCATTAATAATGTCATCATAATATAATTAAGACACACACGACACGATATACAATAATATTCATTTTGTTGTTAAGTAATTCAATCAACCCACTCTGTCTTTAATAGAGAATATGTGCGAATTGATTCAAATAAGAACCGCAATGTGTAAAAAGTTATCATTCGTTTGTTAATACCGCATCACGTAACATTATAGTTGAAAAAAAAGAAGAAAAAAAACGTATATTGTATATTTTTTGTCAAATAATTTTATCCTATTACGGAATACGTAAAAAATTGATGACGTATTAAATATTTATTAGTTATTTCTGGTTATTGACTTCTTTGAATCCTTCAAGGTTGTTTTTGTGACGTTAATCGCATAGTAGCGTATATTGTAATTTTTGCAAAAAGATAATAAAGTAATTCGGAATAAACGGTAATAAAAATTTGTCCAACTTTATCAATAATATATCAAAAAATACATCAACTTCTTTTTGTTTTTGATCGAATAAATATTTAAAAAGTAGATAAAAAAAAAGTAAATAAAAGACACAAAACCAACAGTGAAAAACAGACGTTGGAGTTGACCAAAAAGTAAGTGAAATCGAGTTTTATGCAGAAAGTTTGGTTTGTTAATTATAAGTCAGGCAAATAAATATATATAGGCAGACTGATTTGCCTTGATACAAATCCCACTTGCATCTGAAGTATTATTTTAAAGTTTTTCAATATTTTTTTTTTTCATTTTGTATAATTGTAAAGAGTGATGAAAGAGCATTGTACCACAATCAACTAACTAAAAGTTACGTGGCATTCAGCTTCAGCAGTATAAAATATTTTTATTCATAAAAATGCTCACAACTTAATTCGATTTTGAAGAAAAAAAAAAAAAAATTCATTTTTGTATCTATAAAACATAGCTATATATCTTGTATCTGTATCTTTGTTTTTTATTTTTTAATCAGAGAGACTAACAATCAAAGTGTGGTTTTAATTTTATATAAATATAATACATACATATTTATTATTACATCTATGACCAAAAACATGAAAAAGAGTACATAATATAAAACAGTAAAGTTTAAAATATCATAGTTGTTTTTTTTTTTTTTTTGTTGTTTTATGAAAATAAAGTAGAATTAAGAAACTACATGATATTTTGTAAAAAAAATTTTCAGTATTACAAAGTATCACTGCAGAGACCAGTGTCATTATTGGAATTAATTTTATTTTTCATAAATTATATACATATTGTAATTTTCGTGTGATTTTGTTATTTTAAAGGTACCTACCAATAAAAATTTATTATTATTTTTTTGTTTGTTCCCAAAGTACCAATTGTTTTTAAATACGGTAATTGAATAACCAGCAGATACAAATTTACATTTAAATTTCAAATGGTGTATAATTAAATTAATATAATTCTTTTTTTTTTTTTTTTGGTTTTTGTGTGTTGAATTACACAGCTGTAAAATAAAGCTTTTTGTCTTCACCTATAATATTTTCCTTCACTTTTTTATAAAGTTTATTTTCTCTATAAAATGGAAAAATTTTTTTTTAATGGTATGTTTAACTCCTGTGTGTTGAGATTACAAGTATCTTTTTTTTTTTTTTTTACCATTGGTGTTATATATATTTTGGTACCATACCATTTTTAGTTTTTTTCTTCAATTTTCAAAAAAAAAAAAAAAAGTTCAAAAGAAAAACGAAAAATAAAACACAGTTAGTGTATATTATATGCCTGCTGAAAGTATTCGAAAACGTTAAAATATTTTCTGTTTGTGGTCATTTTACTAGCGAATGTGCGCGCGTTTATATCGGGTACATACACTTCATTTTTTAAAACACAGTTGAGTGATATAGCAAAAGTGGTTTATTGGATTTTATTTTTATTTTATTTTATATTTTAAATCTTGTTTTTTTTTTTTTTATTACTTTTACGTTTTTATTATAATTGCTTGCACATTTCACTTTCTTTAGTTTGTTTATTTTATAATTTTTTTCTTAATATTTTCACTTATATAATTTTTTTTCCCTTTCGATAAAGAAATATGTAAATTTTTTGCAATTTGTTTATTGTTTTTTTGTTTGTTTCTTTCTTGATATTTTTTTCTGTGTGTGTTGATCAATTAAGAAAATTTTTTTACTTTCTTTCTTTTTTAATTATTTTACAGGTATTTCAACAACAGGATATTAGGCTGTACATCTAGGATCATATTTATTAAATTAAAACAAAAAAAAAAACATTATTAAAAAAAAACCAAAATGCAAAGTGTTAGATGGAATACATGTTTGATATTATTAGTAGCATTTTGTCAATTCACATTAGCATTACCAAGAATTGTACGATTTAAACGAGATGATGAATTCGCATTAAATGATCAATTAGCTGATCTTAATCCAATTGAACATGAGGTAAATTAAAAAAATATATGTTTTTTTATTTTCTTTTTTATTAAGAAATTTTTACGTTTTTGTGTAAATAGCAAACAGAAGAGTATTCTAAAAAAAGATAAAAGAAAAGATACTTTGTTAAACAAAATATGATTCTGGTGAATGAATATTTTTTTTATACAATTAAGTTTTGGTGCATCGGTACGTTTACGTTTATTTATTTTTTTTTTTTTTATAAATTTAAATTTAAGTTGAACCTGCGCAACTGGAATAACCTTGAGCTGAAAATTGACAGTTCGATAACACATGATAACGAATAAAATTTTTTTCTTTCTCATTTTTATTAATTTTTGAAAGTTACTCAACATTTTAAAAACTTTGTTTTTATTAACCTCAATTCAATATATTCAAAAAAAAGATAAGAAATATTTAATTTTTTTTTTTTTAAATTTTCTTTAAATAATCGCACAGTGGTCGATTTAAAATAAATTTCAAGAAGAAAAAAAAACGTCAAAGTTGAAATACAGGTTTTTTTTTGTTGTTTTTTAATTAAAAAATTATAAAATCAATTCTTTTTTGTATTGAAAATACATATTACCTATATGAACCATGTAGGTCATAATGTTAATTTTATTTTTGTTTTAATTTTTTTGAATATTTTTTGTTTTTTGCTTAAAATGTGGTGGGTACACTTAAATGCACAAAAATACTATCGTTTTTCATTTTATATTTCATATGAATATGAGTAATGTGTGTTGCACATAATTTTATAAATGCAACAGATATAATTTTTTTTTTTCAAGTTGCATTCATGAAAATGTATTTATTTTTTTTCATTGTTGTTACATTTTTGAAAATATTAGTTTTTTTCTTTATACATACATACATATATTGTTTTGTTGATTATGCACCAATAAATTTTTCAAATTGAAAAAAAAAAAAAAAACAACAACAACAAGAGACTTAATTATTGCACTGCATTTACATTGAGCTTAAATACATTTATTGTGTTGCAATAAAATTTTATTTTAAATTACCCTTGTTGAATTTTTCAAAATGCATAAAGTTTAATTTTTAGTAGAAATTTTTTCAAACGTCCCTGAAATACATATTTCAACAATCATATGCACCAAAACTTAAATTTAGATCTTGATGTTTTGCTTTAAATCAAAAATACACAACATTTTTACACAAATGCTTTTAGAATATCCTTTCTTTTGAATCCTTTGGCATATTTAAAAAAAAAAGTGAAATTACACTGAATTAAAAAAAAAATTCGTAGTTAGAAATTTATGTAGAAAGCTTTTAGAAAATTGAAAACACAGTACACATTTACATGACATTTTATTTTGGATAAATATACTTACACCCACTATACTTAAAACGCATGCATGTATCAAAATTCAAAAAAATTTTTTTTTCGAAGACCAAAAAACACGACATATTAAAGTGATTAAGGAATTTCTTTATTAAATATAAATTTTTCCCATTTTTAAATTGAATTAAAAAATCAGGATTCTGTTAATGATGGCTTAGATCGTGAAAAACGAAAATTGCCAGATGCTGCATTTGGAGCTAAAAATGCTGTAATTGGATTTGTTTTTAGTGTAAGTAATTAATTTGTTTTTTATCTTTTCTAATTTTCAAATTTCGAAAGGTGGTTTCGTACTGTAGAACAAAATTATGAATTATTTTTAACAAAAAATATATTTTAGAATTTTTTATTAAATGAAACATTCACTTTTCGAATTTGATTTGAATGGAAATTTTTTCATAGAATTTTCCAATAAAATATCTGAAAAAAATAGATCAATGAAACTAAAATAAAAAAAAAAAAAAATTATTTGAATATTTAGAAAATCGATAACATAATCGATTCAAAAACACGTTTAATTGAACAATTCGATCGTACAAATGTTGAAAAGAATCGTATATATAATATAACATCACCACAACCAATTAATGATTTACAAACATTAATAACTGCAGTTGTATCACCAAAAATCAATTCTGTTGGAAATTTATTAAGTAGTTTAACAACTGGTGTACTTGGTGGTATAACAAGTTTAAGTGCTGGATCGAGTGGTGCTAATGGTGATCCAAATGCTGGTTTAGGACAAGTCATTACAAAAGTATTACGATTATCTGGGCCAATATTACAAGGATCAATTGGTGGTGGAAGTTCTGGAAGTGGCGGAAGTGGATCATCAACAGCTGCACCGGGTTCATCAGATGAAGCCGGCTATTAGGATATTTAAAAAAAAACCAACAACAATAATTCCAATAAAAATAAAGGAAAAAAACAACAGCACAAATTTAAAAACACAAAAAGAAAAAAAAACAATGTTATGATATTTTTAATTTATTATTATTTTTTTTTTTTTTTGTATTAAAATTTTCGAACTCATTTTCACTTTTTTTATTTTAAATTCTTAGAACTTTTTCTTTTTGAAGTTTCATTGGAAAATGAAGGATAAAATTTCGAATAGAGAAAAATAATATACATTACGTCAGATAAATTTTATAAAATTGTGAATTTATAGTGCCATTCACTCATTTTCAAGTATTTTTTTTATCTTTCAAGGTTTTTGTTTTATTTTTTTTTTCATTTATTTTTTAATTTTTAATTTTTTGTTTTTTACAAAAAAAAAAACTGCAATCCATTATAACCATTTTGAAAATTCACGTGAAAATGTGTTAAAATCACAAACACTTTTCGTGATACATTGTTTTTTATTTATTTTTTTTTTTTTGAACCGATGAAAGTGAATTTTTTAAATTTTTTTTCACATTTTTCTCTATTTTGGAGCTTTTTTTTTCTTATTCGTTTAGTTTTTATTATTATTTTCGTAATATTCAATAATTTTTTTTAAACATTTTTGTTGACTATTACGACGATAATAATAGCTATAATATCTATATTTATGCAAAATTTAAACGTTGTCATCATTTTTATGCATAAAAACAAAAATTTTGTATAATTTGAAATTTTATTCTTCATTTCATTTTTAAAATTTTTTTGTCTATTTTTTCAATATTCATAAATTAAAAAAAAAAAATAATATAAAACTACTTGTAAGATTCATTTTAAAGCTGAACATTTTAATCAATTTTGCTTATTTCATCTACTTTTTTTTTTTAAATGTTTAAGTCCTTTTTAATTGTTAAACTTTTTTTTTTTCTCTCGAAAAGTCATAGATTTGTTGTGCACTATTTTTAATTTGAAATGTTCCAAAATTAGAAAAATCAATTATTAATTTAATGTATAATAGGGAGTTAAGAGTTAAAAATTCTATAAAATTGGTACTATATTATAATTTAAAAATAAAATAAAATAGTAATTATTTTTGTATATTTTCATAATTCAAGAGTGTTCATGTAATGTACGTCCAAGTTTGTCAAGATTGCTTGATTATTCTGAACAATACAAACTTAGTATTAGATCATCTAAATCAGTTGGGTCAAAGATCTCCACGGAATTTGACTGTTTTAGATGGAAAATTTTCTAACAATTGAACTAAAAATAGAATATATCAAATAAAAATCATATACATTTTTGGTCACGATTTTCATCACAATGCATACTAAATAAATTCACTGTTTATATTAATTCAAAACAATAGGACACACGTTACATGGATACTCTTAATAAGCTTCTATCTTTTAAAGTGATCTTTATATATATTTTTTTGTTTGTTTTATTTTGTAAATACTTTCTACCTTAATTAGATAATAAATTTTATAATTTGTGTTAAATAGTAAAAAAAAAAGAATAAAAAAAAACAATTATAATTTAAAATGACAATGATAATTATAAATAAAAAAAAAAATTAAAAATCATGAAAAAAAAGTATCTTTTTTTTACAAACTTATATGAAAAACAAAATTTACTTGTGTTTTATTGTTGTTCTTGAGAAAAAAATACCTTAATTTTTTGCAGACATTTTTCGTTTTTCTCTTATGTTTGAATTTGTAATTTTGTAAGAAAATATTGTAGAAACAAAAAAAAAAAAAAAATTGAATTAAATTTCAGTCATTTGCAAATTTAAATTTGTTATCTAACAATGAACGGACATTATTAATTTATTTTTTTCTTTTCATTTTTATTTATGTTATTATTGTTGTTTTTTTATACATATTTTTTTATAATACCTGACTAAAATAAATATACTTAAAAATTTATGCATTGAATTATTATCAATTTATAATAAAAAATATTTTGACTTACTCCAAGTATGTTTCAAGAATATATATAACATGAATTTGCATTGCTTTATTTATTTTTTTGTTTTGTTCAAACAACAATTTATTTAATTTTTTTTCGATTGCATAAGAGCAAGAGTTAAAACTACTGTTGCCGTTATATTGCTGTTGGTATACTGGTTGTCATGTTAATGTCTTAAATTTTTTTACCTTAATAGTATATTTGTTGTTGTAAAAATATCTTTAAAGTATATTGTTAATGTTTATGAAGAAAAAAGGCACATAAGTCAAAGAGGCGTAACGTTTCATTAAATTATAAATAAAAAACAATTTAAGAAGTACTGCTTAATCGCACATTCTTTTTATTAGTTCAATGGTTAAAGTAAGTCAGTTTTTTTTTTCATACAAATTTTATTTTTATAAAGAAGAAAAAAAAAACCATGAACAAAAACCTGAAATTAAAATCATTCTTTTGTATCCCACTTTTTCATAAGTATAAATGTTTTGATTTTTATTTATGATAAATTGAAATTTTACAGTTGAACTTTCTTGAAAGTGAAATTTCTGCAAAAAAAAAAAAAAAAATGGGTTTGCTATTCGACTGGTTTCGTTTTTTCAATAATCATTCAAAAAGATTTTAAGAACTAAAAACTTTTCATTTTGTTTTTTTTAAAGATTTTTGATCAAGTTCAGGTTAATGGCCCGCCCTTATGGTAAATTTTAAATTTCATCAATTGGCACTGAAAATAAATTTATGTATAAGGTTTTCTAAATTTTATAGAACACATTAGTTACTTTGTAAATGTTGTGCCTTTTTTTACGATTCTATGAACAAAAAAGCTCAGCCTCAAAATCAATTTTTTTGGTCTGTTAATTTTCTGATATGTTTTTCCTTGAATAAAATTTAGTTATCGTTTTTTTTTTTTTTTGTATCTAAAAACTTCAAACAAATAAAATTATAAAATCAATTATTTCATTTTTGTTTTATTTTTATGAATTCAAGTTTTAATTCTTTGAAAATAATTACTCCATTTTTTTACAGGGTCTTCGAGCATCACAATCAGCATCACAAGGTTCTAAAGCAAAAAGGATAATAATAACAACACCAAAAACGACATCAACGACAGATGATACACCAGACTTTGATCGAGCAAGAGTAAGTCTTGATGTACCAGATCGTTTATTCAGTACTTCATTCACAACTGTAACAAATATTTCAAAAATAATTGGCGAATTAATGACGGTAGGCTGCGAAAATAATGAAATTTTATAAAATAAATTTAAATAATTTTTTTTTCTTCTCGTTTTTCTTACAGAATTCAGCACGACGATATTCAAGATTTGCAATGCTGTTTAAACCATTTTTAGGAAAAGCATTAATAATTAAAGGATACAATCCACCAAAATCTACCACTCCACAAAGTACTAATAATGAAGTGTAAACATGAAAACTAATGTTTATTTTATGTATTTTTTTTTTGTAAATTACTTCCTGTTTACAAGTATGTACCTACATATTTATTTTCATTTATTGGAAATCATAAAATATAGCCTAATTTAATTTTATTATTGCATTTTTTATATTAGTATCTTGAATATGTTACCTAACAGTAATTTCAAATGAAAGTAATTAAAATTTAATAACAATAATAATATAATTATTCAAATTTATATTATTAAAACAAAAATTTGTATATAAAACGGATATGTTAAAATTATTATTATTTTTTTGTTTTTTGTATAAAATGTATAATTTTGTAAAAATAAAATGAAGTTGATAAATTTAAAAAATGTTGAGGATTTTAGAATTGTAAGATAAAATTAATGGGTCTAGGAAAATTCATCGCCAGCAATTCTTCGCCAGCAATTCATCGCCTCAACAATTCATCGCTACAGCAATTCACCGCCGAGTTGCTGGCAAAGAATTGCTGGCGGTGAATTGCTGTGGCGATGAATTGTTGAGGCGAAGAATTGCTGGCGGTGAATTGCTGGCGAAGAATTGCTGGCGATGAATTTTCCGGATCCCAAAATTAATATTTTAATTACGAATTTTTCTTTATTTGAATGTTTTTCAATAAAATTTTGTAGTACTTATGTTCGGTTTAAAATCGAATTTGTAATTTTGTAAAATCACAATATAATTTGAAAATTTCTTGTTCTAAATTGTATTTTTTTTTTTTACTTTCCAAAACCTTCGAACCATATTTTGTCTCTTTTGCTTTGAAGAATGTTAGACAACTAAATTTTATGAAAACGTTTTAAAATACATACGAGACAACAATGAATTATTAGATGATGCACAAGTGAAAAATAAGATGGGGTGGGCATTTTGAATAAGAATTATGGCATGACCAAAATCAGCATACTGCAGAAAAAGAGAAAGACTAACGAAAAAGTGGAAGAATAAGTACAAGAATATAGTAGAAGACTTAGAAAAAATGAGGATTAGAAGTTGACAACACAAGAATTATCGACAAGGCTATTGTTAGGGCTGTAGTTCAAAGAAGAAGGAAAACAAGTTTTAAAATGTAGCACAGGAGCACATAGGGGTAAAATAGACTGGGACTGCTGCGACCGTCGCAAACGAGTTTATAACCGGTTTTAACAACTCTTGAAAATACACCTTATGGTGGCACGACCAAGTTGTAACGAGCGTGAGTGTATTACAACCGTCAGCTAAAATTATTTTAGACTATTCTTATTATACCAAGTAGGAAAAAAATTGTTACAACTAGCGCATTACAACCAACGTATTCTGGCTCATAGGTACTTTTTTTTTTTTTTAAATTACAAGTTATTTTCTAATTGAGCCGTTTATTTTAGAAATGGTATTGGTCTAATACGTTTTTGCTTTGAGATATTAAGGATTTTTCATTTGAACTCTTATGTAGATTCAATATTACAGTTCAATTTTCCCTGATAAGTTAAAGGATAATACTACATTCATTTCAACGTTAACCATTGCGAATAGTTGAAAGAACATTCAACCTTCATTCCAAAACTTCGATTAATAAATCAAGTATAAGTAATTTTCTCCCAAAAAAGAAAAAATCCTTTTGTAGGTTCTTTTACATTCATTCTTTTACATCAAAAATTTAATCTGTATTGTGAGTCCTGACGAAAGTTGATTCTATTCGAATTATTACATTTTTAACAAATTTTGATATTGAATTGCCAATGTACATATTATAACAATATTCGTTCAAATATTTTCCTATCCCTTGAAACTCACAAACTATGTGACTTCATTAATTAATTATTATTTTTTGTTCTTGAAATATCAAACTATTTTGCTTTTTATTTGAATTATGAAAAAAAGATTCAATTAATGAAATTTATTTTCAAATTTAATTAATTTTGCTTTTGAACGAAAATTTTTAGAAAATTACTCGAAGTTATTTTCATTTTCATTTCCCATCACAAGCAATCCCAAAAACAAGCTTTGTGTTCCACACGTTGACGGTTTAAGATCCACATATATTTCCATTTTTAGCTTTTATATTTTTATATAAAAATGGTTATTTATGACTTAAACCACAAGTTTTATAAATAGGGTGCCCCATAAGATAGTTTATATTAAGTACTTGCGCACAGATAAATTTGTTTTCTTCTAAATTTTTTTCGTAATTATGAAAATTTTAATTTATAAATTTCCTTTAGTAAAAATGACTAAATTGAATTCCATAATTGAAAATATTTATCAGTTTTGTTTTTAGTTTAATGAAATGTTCAAATTTCAATTAAAATTTTTTAAAACTAAAAATAAACAAATTGTTACTCTTTTTTTATTCGAACAAAAAGATTTTTTTAAAGATTAAATTTCTAAGATACTTTACACTTTTTGAAATTTTATATTGAATATTTTTAAATATGAGGTAACGGTTATATACATTTGTGTTATTTATCATAATTTGAATATTTCATTGATCATTTTGTTTGTAAGTAATTATATTAATTTTGTTGCATTTAATCTTTGGATTATTTAATTTTTAATGTTCCAAGTAGTGATGGGGTTCATTCAAAAATTTACATAAAAATTGTAATATTCAGGCTTTAATCTTTTAATGTTAAAAATAATATTTTGTAATTTTATTTTATAAAATTAAACGTTTTCCATTTAGTTTTATGAATTTGTGGCTACTTAAAATTAATTTTATAATTAATTTTGAAGGACAGGCTTGAAATTAATTGAATTGAAATGGATCTAATAAACAAAACCAATACAAAAAAAATAAAAAAATTGAAATAAAAAATTGTCAGATATAGCAAACTCAAGAATCTTACAAAATTTTGAAAACTATAAAAACCAATTGGTTTTGTGAGGTTTTTTTTTTTTTTTTAAATTATAATTGCATACTCAGTTGGTTAGAAGTTTGTGGTTTTTCGATGAAAAATTTCTGATGTGGAATAAAAACTGAATTGAGGATTACATTCTTTTGACCCACTGCATTTTTCTTCTTTTTAACAGCCAAGAAAAGTATGAATTGTAGAAGAAAATTTTTTTTCACTAGTATAGTTCACATTGCAATAAAACAGTTGAAGAAGAAGGGTTAAATGGGCTTGTTAATCATTCCGCAATTTCATGAAAAGATCGTTTGATATGACGAAAAAAATTATGCCTATTATTTCTTTTAACCATTTTTTTATGAATTTTTAAAATTTAAGAAGTAAATGTAAATAATAATAAATAATTGAATTAATTAGCACTTTTCTGCGATAGTTTTTGAAATGTAGGTAAATATAATGGACATGATTTTCTCGTCACTTGCGAGTTGCGATAGCGTTCCATTTAACAAAAAAGGTTGATTGTTATCATTGAGACTGAGGTTTAAAGCTTGTAATTTTTTTTAACGTAGCTAAATGTTAAATTTCATAATAAAAAGATAATTAAGTTCGTTATTGTTTTGACAAGTTTGAACATTCGAAAATAAAATATAAAAAATTGGAAACGCATAACATATCAAAAATTTGATAGAAAATTAAGAAAAAAAAACGCATGTAGATTTTGTCCTTCAAATGTAAATCTTTTTACAAGACTTTTATTTAAAGGTTGATTTATAGCCTTTCTTTTTTTTAAAAAAATTACCTTAAATTACATAATTTGATAATAACAAATTAATTTTTGTGATCTTTTTATATACTTTTTTGTTTTTTTGTTTTTAAAAATTTGATTGTTATTTTTCCTTAATTTTATGAAATTTATTTATTTTTTTTTTGTTTTATTTTTTTTTTCTCAAACTTATCCTTGATTTTTTCTTTACATGAATCAAAAAGTGTTATGAGGTGCACTATTTTACAAGTAAATGTCTTTTGTAAAAGAGAAAAAAATGTTAATAAATAAAAAATAAAACAAAAAAAAAAGCCTTATTAAAAACTTTAAAATTGAAAAAAAAAAACTTTTAAGCACGAAAATAATGTTTTCTTGTTTTGGTTTTTTTTCTTCTTCTTCAAGCATGTATGTAGATACATATGTGAAAAGACGTCTAACAAAAGTTTCAATACCGGTCTGTTAATTAGTAAGGAAATTTCATAATTAATAAAAATGTTGAACATAATAAAAAAAGAAATGATAAAACAAACAAGAAATTACCATCAAGTTTGCATGAATGAAGAATAAATTTACAAATTATGAAATTTATGTAAATATTGTTCATTATGATCATAATGATGTTTTAAGATTGTAAGGTACAAGGTTCCAGAGATTTTATTTAAATGCTGTAATATAATCATCGAAAGGTAAATTCAAATATTATACATTTTAAATAAGTAAGAAGTAACTCTATAATAATTTTGTTAATAATATTTGCCATTACGCATCTTTGTGAAAAAGTATCTTTATCGTGTATTATGCACATAATAATAAAGTGTTGACATTTTAAATATAAAGTTTGATTGTAGATGAAATCTTTTTTGAAAAGTAGGTCAGTATGCGGTTGAATTCAATTTGAATACATTTTAGATAGAAACAAAAATCATGTTTTTCAAAGAAATACGCATGTAGATAAATTTATTCTGCAGATTAGGTATGTATATAATATTTTAATAGATTAATGGATTTTTTATGGAAATTTTTGTTCAACAAAATAAATCTAAGTAAAAGATACATACATACATATATATTTATTTGTTGCAGTTATATAATGAATGGCGCAGCTCTGATGCATTCATCTGTGAAACAAAATGAGGTATTATGCAATTTTTCTGTCTTCAATGTTATCTTACGATTGATTGTAGATATTTTGTAATTCAGATAGTGTTGTGGTAGATTTTGATTAACTATAAGTCCGGTCTGCAAAATACCAGCTGATAATGATGGTATCTTACTTTAAATGCTATACATCTGGTCTTTACTATGTATTCAGCCGGGTTTTAAGCATTTGAATGTTGTTGGTGGTCTTTTTTTTTTGTTTTCTTCAATCGAATCACATTATAGTCATACTTAGTTAATTTTTTGTTGTTTTATTTTCTTGTATATATTTTGATAATTTTTTTGAGCACGTTTTCAACTAAGTATATCAACAAAACTTTAAGATACTTTTTAGTTAATTTTTTGGTTTAGTTTATGATTATGCGCGATGACGATAACAACAGGTATTATGTGTGCATATAAAACGTGTTTAAAAGATATGAAAGAAAAAAATTATTTGTAATATTTAAACAATAAAAAAAAAAAAACATATGTATATTATTACGAGTTTTTTTTTCTGCATTCGATTAAATAATTATTTTGTTTTAAAATAGTGGTTTTATATTAAAAATTTAATTGAAAAAAAAAAAAGCAAAATTAATTACAGCAATTTTGTGTTGAGAAAAATAAGCAGAAAAGTAGGTTGTTTCAAATTTGTTTTTATTTTTTAAAGTTGCGTTAAAGTGAAAAAAAAAGTGCATAAAAAATGAATTAAGAGAAGAAAAAATTCGTTTGAAAAAAAATAAAAAAATTTTAAAAATCAAGAAAATTAAAACTTGAGTGAAAATTGGAACTTTTTTAATTGAGGATCAAGAAAAAAGGATGCATTTTTGGATTTGAATTTTTTTTATCGAGACTTCAGATATTTCAATTTTTATAGTTGTTACTGTAATGCAATGCATATATAAGTTCATAGGTGGGTATGGCAAGTTTTTGTTATTGTAATTATTGTTTTTTTTTGTGTAACTTGTTTTCACTTTTTGTGTGATTTGTGGGGTTTTTTAAAAATATCTTTAATGTATTTTGCTATTTTTTATGTTTGTTTGTTTTATAGTAATTTTTTTTTTTTTTTTTTTTTTTTTTTTTTTTTTTTGCATAAAATGTGATACAGCAGTTTTTGTTATCGCATTATAATGACCTCATATGTAATGATATATTGTACATATGTAGTAAATGAATTTAAGTATCATTGAGATCAATCCAATTAGAGTCATGGCCTGCAATATGGTAAATTTTTTTCTATGTATATACCTTCACTTTTTCGTTGTTCTGAAGGTCTATAAAAAAATTCAAAGTTTATTAGATGAATGCAAATGCAAAAATTTTATTTGAAAAAAAAAATTTGCCATAAATTATTATAATTGAAACATAAATTCACAAAAAAATTGAAAATAATATAATAGATATATTTTTTTCAAATTAAAATAAATTTTCTTCCCAATCACACACTACACATGGCACATATGCAATAAAAAAAAAATTTATTCACATTTTTAATTTTTACAATTTTTATCTTTGCTCATTTTTTTACACTTTCTTGTTTTGTTTTGTTTTTTTTTTTTTTTCTATTAAAGTGAATTATAAAATGTGCATTTTGCACATTTTTATGGCCACGAAACAAATACCTATCTAGTTTTTATTATTATAAACATACATACATACATATTTCCAGGGGCGGATGGGCAACATCTTAGCGGCCCGGGAAATAATATTTGTCGGCCCTTTTTTAATTTCCGGACATGGCTAAAATATAGGTAGAGGCCTTCACACGTGGCATGTTTTCAGACAATTTTATATTGTGTAATGCTAATAATACATCGATGTAATGGCGTGATTTTTGTAATTTCCAAATATTTTTTTCAAAGCTGCTTCTTTTGCCCACAAACGAGTTTCTCCAATTACTTGTAATTTGTTTTTTTTTTACCTCTAAGGATGTGCTTTTCCAAATATATACAGTTACGTTCGAAAAAATAGCAGTGCCTATACTATTTTTATTTTTGGAAGTCAGTATTGTGCTTATGGAGGCAGTACCCGATGAGTTTTTTGCCTTGGTAATATTTAATTTAAAAGATTTCCCTCGATTGAAATTGAGATCTGATCACCCCACACACGAGACAGATTTATACAAACGACATGTAAAAGAGTATAGAAAAGTATGCCTATCTTGCCTGTACTGACTTCCAAAAATAAAAATAGTATAGTGAAAAATATTTACCTCGTGAAAATTTCATATAATTCAAAGCCGCACGTATTGAAATTCACATAATTTGAAAAATTACTACCTTACTGCAATATTTTATGTATGCATAGATGTCCTTTTTAATTACCTCCCATTCTATTTGAGTTAATGTAAGGACAGTGCATATTTTAGGTGTTCGAAAAAATAGCAGTATTAGAATAATTATATAAGAAATATTCTTGAAATAATCTTTTGTATGTGTTTTATTTCTGAATCATGAAAAATCATTTTAAAAGTTTTTTTGATTTGTAGTGCTCGAAAAATGGGAAGATGTCCCCATTATTCTGAAGAAACAAGACATTTTAATAAAATAAAAATGCGTGAGAAAAAAAAATTATTAAGAAAATCAGGAAATCATTGGATGCTTTTCCAAAATAAACTTCAAATGCATTAAAGTGGAAAAAAGCAGCAGAAACAAGAAGTAGGAAGATAAAAACAACAAATAAACAAGAGCACTACATAATAAACATGGTGATGCAAAGCCCATTTGCAACATCTACAGAAATTATAAACATTTTAGACTTGCCTATTTTACCTTAAAGTGTAAGAAAACGTTTTAATAAAACCAAATTTGCCAGCCAGAAGACCTGCCAAAGTTCCATTGCTGAACTAAAGACATATTGAAAATCAATTAGAATTTGCAAGTGACACAAGTCCAATTGGTACAACATCTTGTGGTACGAAGAGACGAAAACTTTCGTAAAAATCCATCCGTACTTTCAGCCACCGGCCCTCCGGGCCTCTGAACAGCCGGCCCACCGGGAAATTTCCCGGTTCGTCATATGGCCCATCCGCCCCTGCATATTTCATAAGCTATATGAAAAACATCGGTTTTTTTATTTAGAAAAAAATAATTGATATCTAAATGTTCATCGATGAGGTTTTTTTTTTTTTCGTTAAAGAAATTACCATATATGTATGTGAATTTAAATAGTATTAATTTGTTGTTTTTTTCCTTTTCGAAATTGTTTTTAGTCGATGTTTTTTTTTTCTCTATGCATGAAGGACGGAACAAATTTATTAATATAATAATACGGAATCAACCTAACTTAATTTTATTCATGGGCAATTTTTTTTTTTTTTTTTTAAATTCAATTCAGTGTCGATTATCCAATTTATGAATGTTTTTATTTTTTGTGCTTTGCTAAAATTAAATTTCGGTTATTGAACTTTTCGATTTTAAAAGAGGATGAACTTAAAGTGTAAATTTCATAGTACATATTCAACAGATTAGTTAGTTAAAAGATAAATTTTATTTAACAAAAGTATGCTCTTGAATATAAAAATGTGTTTTGTCTGGGGTCAAAAAATTATGTGTTTGTTGTTTTTTTGAATAAAAATGGGTATGAAGTATGCCACTATAATGCACAATTTAGGGTATAAAGGTTCGTATTTTGAAAGATATTCATTACAAGAATTCTATATAATTACAATGTGTTATTTTATGGCTTCTAAAATACTGGTATATAGAAATATTTACGAAAATATCTTGTTTTTTTTTTTTTTTAATCTGATGTAAACTACAGCAAAAAAGACGTTTAATTTAAAAAAAATATCTTTGACTTTTATGTTTAAATTTAAACCAAAAAAATATCTTCAAATCTAACGAAATTGTTGTTTCTTTTTTTTTTCTTGAAGATTTCAGAGTAATTCTACGTGAAATTAAAATTTTTTTCCTATTCGTTGTACTTCTTATAGTTTCTGAAATAATATTTTTCCATTAAAATGGCGATGGATTTTTGTTTACATATTTCGATCGTTGCAAAAAGTATTCAACACAAAATTAATGCACACTTACCGCAGATACCTATTACAAATTTCCATGTGTCTTGTAATTTAAAAAAAAATAATCCAGTTTTTCTTGAAACAGGCGAGTAACTTTAAATGAAATTGATTAAATGCAAATGTATTTAAATACATAATGTGCTTCGAATTTCGAAATAGTGAGTGGGACATTGTGAAAAATTTCAGAAAAATAACTTTCAAATAGTCTAAAAATGACCGTATTCAGAAAATTTGGCAATTCGGCAATTGTCAAAGTTTTTTTTTTTTGTCATTTAACGATCAAGAATATTATATATTTGTTTTCAATTGGTTTTTGAACCGATTTTAAAATTATCATTCACCTCATGCAAGAGTTTTTTTTTTCATTTTTTTTTTTCACAAAATATAGTCATCTGTGTATTAAATTGAAATTTTTGATTTATGTCATTTGCGTTATTAAAAAAACCTATTAATGCAGTCTGCTTGCAAATTGTATTTCCAAACAGTGCCAATTTTATTTTTAATTTAAAAAAAAAAGGTTAAAGTCTGAATTAAAGTTCATGTTGAATTCCTTTTTTTTTTGTTTCTGCTCTAAGGCCATGGATAAGTTCTGACCTCCATACTGGTCAATTCTACTTTTACAAAATTTAACCGAAATATTTTTGAACTTGAAATTCATTTCATATGTGCAGTTGACTTCCGCTATTAAACAGGATCTGAAACTAGAAGTTTTATATAATATTTGTATCTTCTTTTTATCTATTATCAAAATGAATTTTTGGTTTATTTTTTAAAATTTTTTTAATAGAACAGCTTTCACTTTTTTTTTCATTATTATACTGTTATGTCAAAAAATTCAATGTTAAATTAAAAAATATAAAGTTTCAGTTTATTAATTAAAATTATATTTAAAAAAAAAAAAACAATCTTTTACATACAGTGTATCGATGTTGAAGAATTTATAGTAATGTGGAACGCCTCTTTAATATTGAAAAAAATAAATGGAAATTCACAAAATATCTAAAAACAATCATTATAATGAATAAAATGAAAAATGGGTAATAAAAAGTTCAATAAATTTCCATATACAATAAAAAGTACTAATTAAAATTAAAAAGACAATGAAAGATTGTTAAAGAATAAGTATGTGAATGTGTATAGATAAAAATTGTAACCTTGAAATATGATATATCTTTAATTACCTAATCATTTTATTCACAAAAATATACATGTGAATGTATATGCATGATAAATAAATGAAAAATTGTTGGTTGTTTTTTTTTTTTTACGAAATAAAAAAATAGGCTTAACAAAAATATTTATATAATATCAAACTCAATTCAATAGTACTTAAATAAAAAATTTTCGATAAATACTCTTGACCTGCTATGCAGATTTTACTTCCCATATATAAAACATAAATAAAATAAAGAAAAATTGGCTTGAATTTTGTTAGTTTTTTTTTTTTTTTTTTTTTTTTTTTTTTTTTTTTTTTAATGGATATACTTCATCAATTTGGTGGTCATCATTATTATCAGATTGTGCTTTTTACATACAAAAGTTTCGATATGGCGAAAATCACTTATATTTTTTTTTTCTTCAAAAACATGTTTTTTTTTTTAAATTTTATTTTTCGGTATTTTTCAATAACAAAACGAAATGTTATAAATAATAATAATAATTATTTTTTTAATGTTTATTTGATTTTAATATTAAAAAAAAAAATGATAGATACACGTTATTTAATTTTTTTCTATTTTTTGTTATTATTTTGTGGGATTTTTGATAGATTATATATTATTTCCATAAACCTATAGTTTTTTTTTTTTATCAAAATGTTAAACTTGATAAATTTTTCAATGTTTAGCGTTTTTTTTTTTGGAAAGATACATAACATTCAAATTTTCGCAAAAATCAGATCAAGGATTTTGATTTGATTTTTTTTTTTTTTTTCTAAATAATATTTCACATACCCACACTTCAAAGAAGTTCAATGAAAAAAATAAAACGGAATAAAAAATGAAATTAACAAATTTATAGATATAGAAAAATAAAGAAATAAATTTCATTGCGTATCAAGTCGCCAAAATGCTTCTACATATATGCGCATACTTATTTATTATTCAAAACATGTTATCGATAAATCAATTTATGATTTGATTGTCTGTTGTTAACGTGTCTTTGATATCATTGGTAAAAAAAAAAAAAAAAAAAAAAAAACAAAAAAAAAAAAAAAAAAAAATAGAAAAAATAAATTTGATCAATATACAAGATGAATTTAAAAAAAA